>OY979643.1:11993847-13379662 GCA_963855885.1 Coenonympha glycerion
AACACCTTTTGAGTGGGCGGGCGAGCGAGTATTTGTAAATAGCTTTTGTTGTTGTTATTATCAAAGCTTTTTTTTGCAACGAACGTCGGTCTTTTTGGTCGGAGCTGCCACGTGCCTTGGAGTTTTGATCTGAATACAGGGCCTGTTTTGTTTGTTAGTGTTCGTTCCTTCTTACGTAATAATAATAATGAAAAAGGCAAAGATTTCAACGAAAGGCTTTTTTTGAATATTCTAAAACTCAAAGAATAAAAATTAGTCTCAGAAACTTTCCAAATTCAAATTTTAAACTTAATTCCCATTAAGTTTAAATAATTTCGAATTTAGAATCTAAAATAAAGAAGCATACACATCATTATTTGCTTTCAATATATTAAATTCAGTTTAATATAAAAACAGTTAAATAAAATTAATATAAACTGATCAGATACACGCACGTTCAAGCTTGAACTCCGTTGCATTTCGCCACGCGTGTCATTGTGTTGCATCGGTCATGTAGTCTGACCGTTTTGACATTATGACTCGGTTGATTGTTCCATATACACATTGCGTTTCTTTATTTCACCATTTTGACACAGGCTATGTATTTTATTGCTTTTCATTGCTTTAGATTGGAATTTAAAGAATTTTAAATCACGAGACCAAAACTCAAAAGAGATCACGTGACCAATTTAACCATTTAGGGAACATTTTCATACATTTTCGAATTTCATTTTATTTCTATCTTTTAATGCCATGGCCAGAGATGCGAATCAGAATGAGATATATATTATTTATATACCATATAAATAATTTAACAATGAGCTATTCTCAAAGCTAAACATACGATACAGTCTCCACAAATCAGAGACAATAATGAAATAATTAACCGCGCAGGTACTTGAACACCGGTAGCGGGAAAGTATCTCTATCGCCATAAAGCAGCGGTCGCCACCCGCCGCGTTGTTTATATCGCAGATCGAGATAGCGCCCTCATTGTGTGGACGCATCTTTACAGCTTTCGCGCCTTTTCCTGCAATTTCCCTTTCGATTCCTTGTTAAAACTTGTACTGATTCTAAATCAAAAACATACACACCTATAAGCAGGCATTTATGCTTATGGACTACTGGACTCTCTGAATTTTTATTTATATCGATTAGTTAGGCGATTGTGTAAGAAAAACGTATTCATCGCCATCATGATCGAAAACGAATTCTGGCAGCTGATTGGCTGGAAAAAATTAAAACAATGGATTCTGCCAATCAGCGGCCAGATGTTTTTCTTCCGCTTTTGTACATACACATTTTGTTTGTCTTTTATGGAGCTCAAATATTGCATAGTAAATGAAACCAATGTCAAAGTAGCTCCTAAATTCCATTAACTTAGATGTTTCACTAAGTAAGCAAATTGCCTCCCAACACTGGATCATTATTTGATTTGACTCAAAGTAAAGCCTTATTGTACCCAGGTACAGCTCAGCCAGTGAGATAATACTTAGACCGTACTAATATTATTACCAAGTACAGTTAACACAATAATTTCATTTCGCGAAACAACAATACGGTACAGATCCCTATACAAACATGGCAACTGGGTCAGAGTGTCACAAAAGCGATGTCAGACGATGTCGCGGGTGTCAACTGTCAAATGACAATAGGTCCGAGTTCAGGGCGCCCGTCGTATGAGAGACCTACCGTATCATCTGAATAGATTGTGTCATATGTGCACGGAACTTTACAACAGTTAGGTTTCATTATGTTTAAATTTCGAACGTTTAATTTTTATTATAATATTCAATTTAGCAAATACTGCAAAACTCGAGGTAGCTTTGCTTTGTGATACTTTATGATTGTTTTTTCTTTGTGCTATTTTATAAATAGTAAAATTTAGTAATAATTAAAAGTACACCATAAGTAAATATAAATTGCCATGTACAATAAGTTTTTTTTAAATTATTTTTATAAAATTGGATTTTAGTATGTACTCGTATATATTCTACCTGCATAGCTTATGGCATAATATTGCGATCCGATAAAAAAAGATGGAAATGAATCGTTATTCGTTTCAAATCCATTTTAATTCCATCACTTTAAGAACATGTATGAAAATGATCACTAAATTGATCATATGCGACTTCCGCGCATTCTGATACATTTATTGATTTTCGTTCTATTTCCATCTTTTTGTCAGATGGCCATATGCCATAAATCTAGAGCTTCTGAACTTAGGTACCTACAAGTACCTTTGCAATGGTACTGTTTAGAACTTGATAGCTAATAATCTCGAAGATTCTCTTTAAATGTGGCCCTGTACCACTTTGCTATCATTTAACACAAAATAATCTATGAACTTTATTTAGTTTCAGCGTTAAAACGACACGACTAATCGGAAACAAGTCGGGAACTTCACACAACGGGTACAAAATGTGTAAAGATAATAAGCCGTTCGCAAGGCGGCTTGCATTATCAAAATCCTATAAACCATGGCGGAGCTTTACAACTAACGACATCAAAAGATTTTTCAACGTTGCACATATTATAGTTGAGGTTTTTTAAACAAAGTTACTTGTTGATAGAATTTTTGCCTACTTTAAGAAATGTAATGATTGATTGACCGAACCTAAATTTAATATTTACTGTTTTCATTTCTAACCTATGATCTTGTAACTTGTTGTATTTATTTTTAATATACTTGGACTTAAGTAGTTGAATAACGACTTCAATACTGATTGTATAAACTTTTGTAATCACGTGATAATCGTACTATTGACGTCGTATCGTAATGTATAATAAAGGAATTGCGGCCGCATCCTTAACTTATTCTTAACAAACTATAGCAGGCCATCCTTTAGTTTAGTTAGGTGTGACTTAGTACCAGCGTCCGTGCAACTAATTTCCTTCGAAATTTTTAATATTATAGATCCTATATCTATAGGTATAAGGGCGATATTTCTACACACGTTTATTCTTACTGTAAGGTCTAGAAATATACAATCTGTGATAGTAATAATGACGTCGTAAACTCAAGTCGATTGCTGTAAAGAGATAGAAAGAAGGGCACTGATATAACGCGGAAGAATTAGCCTGGACTAACGAGGGGGTAAATCACCGGCTGTTGGAAATGTGGCCTTAGCCAAGTTAAGCCCCTATATATAAGCCTATATATAAGCCTATATATAAGCTAACGTACATGGGTAAAGAAATAGCACTCGAAGCAACGGACTTATTGTGAGAAAGGTGTTTGCTTATAGGTGCGGTTAAGAATTAAACCCCGGATATTTGTAAACCGTATAATACTAGCACATTTTCACTTTTTATCTTACATTACACACATTGCAATCTAGCCCCAAAGTAAGCAATAGCATATTTTACCTATGTGATGAACATTTTCCAGTTGTGGGAATCGAACCCACGACCTCCGTCGCAGAGGGCAGGAGCATTAATTACCCTTGCGCCATTCGGTCGTCACTACGCTTTTCCCTATAATTCACTATAATTAGGATTTACGGACCTTTCGCCAGCATGTATTTTAGGTCCTTACAAATTCCACAGAAACTGTAATTTCTTTTGCGGTAAAAAGATGACTAGATGACTAGATGACTAAAACGATGCAGATAAACACTGGTTCGGTCTACATACAATATGTTTTATATACTACAACGACATGACGTATATATTTCTGCGACCTGCGCGTTTATAAAATACTCTCGCATGTAATTTCCCCGAACTATTGTACGTTACCAATTTCAGCTCACTCAAAAGAATGCACATGCACTTCCCGCCCTAGTGTTTTAATCGCACTATCATGTGTGCCTCAAGCGCTTTTTTTGATGAATGAACACATCACGCGGCGAAGCATTGATTGATGGGCGCGAGCGATACAAAGATCTCTGCACTTTGACATTTAGCGATTTAATCACGTACGAGAGCTGCTGTAGAGGGCGCTAGTGGCGTTCAGCGCGTGCTTGACACCGATGATACCTCTTGACAAAGTCACTTCGGCGGATATCGGGGCCTCGATTATTGTCACGTGGTTTTCGAACGCTTTTTAAAAAAGAACGCGGATATGGGAAAATGGGATGGCCTTTTTTTGAGGCCAACGTACGAATGAGCTAATACTTAAAAGGATCTCAGTTACCTACTGAATTACGGAACTCGAATTAATATCTCTTTCGTATGCTCATTATAATCAGAATACCTATCTACCCCAAGTAGCCTTATCTACCTTTAGTGAGAATATAAATATTGAGTTCTTGATAGAGGTGGATTTTTGTGATTAAATTCTCGAGCGGGCCAACCAGATAATTTTAAACGAGGAATTAGAAACGGCTAAACTGGTGCACAATAAATTGAATATTGCCACTGAGTGATTTGGTTCCGATACAATATTATCAGCTAAACTTTCAGTCAATATTAAATATCTGAAGTCATTAGACGTCATTAGAGGTCATCATCCTTTCTAAAACTATCAAGCGCTCAAACAGGGATTTTCGCAATATGCTTGTACCTTCAGAGTGTTTGTATTCTCAAAGCTATAAAAAATAAAGGCTAGGTATATATCTAGAAAGTACCTACTTCTACGTATGAGCTTACTACCTATGTATATCTACTATACGTTTAGTTTTGGTGAATGCGACGGTACACGGAACGGGAGGACGTCTGTAGTCGTATAGTTCGAGTTTGAAACTAATACTTTCTTTAGGGCTGTCGACAAAAATAGGACTTTGAATTAAATAGTAGCCACACACTATGTCATGTGTGGCCACTATTTAATACAAGTAAATACGTAGGTATACTCCTAACTCGTACCTACTTGACTGCAATCTACCTAACTTGACTGAAAATACTATCGTACTAACTCGTTACTGCTACCAATTGTTGCTACACAGCATCGCAACGGAATGCTAAACACTTCGCGGTATGTACTTACAAGTAAGGTGGTAATCAGCGGCGACCGAAGCCTCCCATCGGGAAAGGCCCGTGTTGGGAATCGAATACACCGTCTACGGCTCAAATCCGAGCGCATTTGTTGGATACTGCATCTTGAACTAAATTTGCAAAATAAAAAAAAAACGCTCGCCAACCCTAAAACCGACAGGATGACATAAAGCCCGCGTACGTCGGACGAGTGAAAAAATTCCAGTTCAAATGTTCAAAAAGCCACGGACACGATCGCCGCGCACAAAAAGCGAGCATTGTATTGTCGTGTCGTATATATTAGCGGTAGGTATAAACAGCTTCCCAGCGGCCGGTGCAAAGGCCTTTGTTTTCTTTCATAGTGCGATTACGGCCTTGCATTATCTCTTTATGGAAACAGAGTAGCACGACTGTAGAAATACGTTTTTCAGTGACTACGAACTGAAATGCTGATGTTTTGAGAGAAATATTTTTTTGATAACATGAACCGAATTTTAAGATATTCTTTCTCTTTTGCCCGGGTCATCTAGTATTATTTAAAATTCTTCTGACATTTACATTTTCGGGTCTCGAGATAATTACCTATGCGGCCATAGTCAACAGCTTATAAATAGGTAATTAATTAGTCCGCAAAATATAGGGCCTTGACCGATTAGAGTATTTTGTGAAAGAATTTGTCGGACATTTTCTACTTGTAGGTTTTTGCTAGACAATAAAACGAAAGCAAGGCATTTTCATAAGATGTCTCAATTATTGGATTAGGTACATCTATCTAAAGAGTAAGTTTTTTAAAAATCGGTTCTCAGTACTCGGTTCTTTCAGTGATCTTTAAATATTATATTAGAACTATTAAAAGTGTTGCTCGAAATTGCATAGTTTTATAGTTAGCTCAAAATTTAGTAATTAGTATTGGTATAGTAAGTATGGTAGTGTTAGTTAGTACCTACAATAATATAAGTAGACGCAGGATAAAAAAATGAAGACAGCGCCACTTCGCTAATAAACCGGTCACAGAGAAAGCTAGCGAGAATTTTTATTTAGATTTGTGCATGTGGGCATGTATTTCTTTGATTTACATAAATAAAAAAAAAATCCCTTGACTTTTATTCTCTTTACTGTATATATAAAAAGCGGAAAAAGCTAAAAATCAATCGTGATTGTCTCGTGTTAATCGGGCCGTCAAATTAGGTTTCAGCGGCTAAGCTCGTCGCAAAGTGCTGATGTGTCAGAGAGGGGCGCCGCCATTTTCCTTTTCTCTTTTCAATTTTCGCGCCACAGCGAGGCAATAGAGAGCTATTGCCACGCTTTGTGAATTATGCGGTAACTTAGTTACGGGTCGCGTTTATTAATTTTTTTCTGATTTTGATCTTTACCGGGTAAAGTTATTATTCGATAAATTGACTGAGCTTCGTTTTTGGGTATTTTTTTTGCGAGATGTTGTTTCAATATTGAACTGAAATAAGTAACATAAAATGGATGCAAAAATCAAACAAGTAGATAAGTAGGTACTTAAGTAACCGATGATTTGATAACATGTTGAATGAAGGAGTAAATCTTTACGTTACGTTACCGTCTTATATATCAGTCGTATTGGCGTTTTAAACTAAATTATTATAATTAATGTCCGATTGTCTTGGAGTTTTCATCGAAATAAAAACAATTCACTGAAATGGACTTTAAATATTAAAAGTAAAATTATAAAATAGAAAATTTAATACGAGTAAAATATAAAATTTTCATAAGATCTCTATTTTCTACTAATATTTTTGACCATCTAACGACACAAGACAAGGTGCTATTTCGGATTCCGTGCCTATACCAGTAGAATTGTTTAAATCCCCTCGGCTATTCCATATCACGTGATGTTGGCAAGTGCTCAGTACAAAGTTAACTTAATATTAAGCTAGGCATAAAGAAAAACCATTTAAGAAATCAAAACATTAAAAGGCCGACCTCCATATTGTAAAAAATCCAAGATGGCGCTGGACGTCAATAGGCTTATCTAATTTTCAAACACAGAACACTAATGCTTCATCGAATTTCACACTTTAACCATCTGATCCCCTTTAAAACTCGTGTAAGCTGATGTACCGATTGATAAAAATCGATGGGTTGTTTAACTGAGGGCCCATACAAAGGCGACTGTCCTCCACTCTCTATGGTTTGTATGGGGGTCGGTAAAAATCCCAGTCCTTTGTTGACGCGTGGCGAAACATGACACTTTTCTAATTATTTGAAACCCTTATTTTGTTATTTGGTCACCGCTGTATTGGTGAATGTACTTAGTATGGTTTAATTTATATAATACCTATATATTATTGATGTCTACTTTTTATATTAAATCAACCGGAATTCCTTTTTTTTTTGAGTTTACTCCTAAAAAGTCGATTTTGTTTACAGTTTGTATAAATATGTGCCCGCGATAATTATGGGAATTTATGGGGAGTTAAATGTGTTAAAATATGACTTCATTACGTTAAACTTAAATGTTATGTAAAAAATGAAGCAAATGTCAATTCATGAAATATTTTATCACTTTTATTTATTTTTAACCGACTCCAAAAAGGAAGAGTCATCCTGTTTTTTATTTTTTAAAGTTCGATATTACAACAGTTAGAGGTCTTGACGCTGGTCATTAATGTTGAAAATGAATTAAAAGTAGGTACTAATAATTTAAGGCTTATTTCGTGGTATGAATTAATAAAAGTACTTTTTTAATTTCAGGTAAAAAATCGGGAGTCGAATCCACCAATCTATTTTTCACGTCTCAAATTATGAAATGAAATTCTTTATTTCACATAGGCTTAGATATAAGCTCTCATGAAATGTCAAGACTCTACCGCCAGGTTCGGAAAGAGGGTTTGCACCGAGAACAACTGGCAAGAAACTCGGTACTTGCTCTTTTCAAAAAAATGTCTCAATATACAATTTTTATAGTACCTACTTAGTATGAAACAATATTATTAAGATATCTCGTGAGGAGATGGAAGCATATCACTATCGTTCCAAGAATTTTTGTTATTTAAAAATTCTTTAATGGTTTAGTAACCCTGATTTATTAGATGTTTTTTGACTGTATCTTTAAACCGTTGCAAAGGTAAGTCCAAGACAGACTTCGGGATTATATTGTAGAAGCGTACACAGTACACTCAACCCCACAAAGGCTATGATAATAAGATATGAAGAAATTAGTTAAACTCTAGCTAGTAATTTTTATTTCATGTTACAGGAACCAGATCACCAAATAAAGGAAATGTCACAGAGTACAGTCGCGCACAGAAGTCACAACTCGGGCAGCCGTCGCGCCGCGCCGTGCGAGCATTGTGCTCAATTCGGGCCCCCAGTTAATTGTTTTTAATTCGCCCGTACTGTATTGTAGCTCTTTAATTACGCCCACGGCGCCCGCTAATGGCATCGTGAGCGTACGCGCAGATCACGAGTGTCCTTTTGTTTAGTACATTCGCGCACGTTTTTCTTGTGTTCCTGAGAGGAAAGTATTGACCAATTGAAGAGGTAATGTCGCTGATATACTCGCGCACAGCTGCATTTAAAATGACAAAAAGGACACGAAATAAATTTCACATTCATGCAGACAAAATGTCAAATGTTGAAAGTGCATATTTTGATGCTTCAAGATTACGCAATATTTATGCATGATACCTACAAGTTTCCTCACGATGTTTTTCTTCACCGTACCCCCGACCATTAGATGACAGGCCAGTGGTCTGTCACTGCTTTGATACGACGATAATATTACGGTGGTCTGCTTCTTCACACCGACAGCACAGGGGAGTCAAATGTATGGCACTATTATATTTAAATTCAAATATAGAGTATCTTCAATCTGTAGCCTATACATTATGATGTTTGAAATGTCAACGGAATGGAAATTATAAAAGCGACCTTACCGTCTACGTGGAAGTTCACGGAAAACCATGGACGTCCATGGCAAAGTCACGTTAATAATATGATAATTACAAAAGCGTCCACTATGGAAACAAGAAAGACTATTTTCATATCTCTAACGTGAGCGTAGACGAGTCGTTTTACAAGAGCCTGTACGTTAGGTCTATGTGAAATACAGAAAATTTGACTTTTTTTACTATTGACGACTAGCACCGTTGCAGGCGAGTGTACGTTAGAACACAGGAGATGCAAGCCCGTGCGCCGGCCTCATTTGGTTAATCCGCCGGCACCGCACAGATCCACAATTAAACAGCCACAAAAGAAAAACTTCGCCACGGGAAATCACGACTCTCTGAAATTAACGATTCCGACAACTTTTTAATGAGCTTTTTAACCAAATTGTCCTTCACTACACGCCGTTACGTTTGAAACGGGCTTTGCGATTGTTTGTACGCATTTCCGTACAGATAACAGAGTGGTGTGGAAATTTTTGGATTTTTTTTTGGAACAGCAGCCATAGCCATTGACATATTTCGATCTGCTGAAGATGAAAATGACGTTTTCTTTGCGAAAGTCACGTAATTAATTCAGAGAAGTGTATAGGTATGCCATTCTTATACATTTTTTGAAAGTCGCTCCATTTCGGTTTTATCCAGTGAATCAATAAAGGTATTAAGTATGTCAAATTGCTACCTACGGCTGTAACGCATAGGTATAGCAACATAAGACATATGAAATGCGAAATCAAAGTTCAAATATTGAAACTTTTTTTTTATTATTGATTACAATCATGTCTGAAGGACAGAAATGATGAGGTCTAGGATGGAGCGCGTTTGCCTAGAAAATGCCTATTCACGAAGAAATATGCCTAAAATATTCTCGGCATAAAATCTCTTTTCGTGAAGGCACCCAGGTTATACTTAATACTTGCCTTACGAGTACAATACATTACAATACGTAGGTAAGCAATAAATTACCTTAATCGTCTTATTTTTTTATTTACAAATTCTTATAAATAAAATCAACTAAACAGACTCACTAAGCATCCAACCCTAATCCGCGTTGACCAAATAACTACAGTAGATAAACCGTAACCCTAATCGGCTAAGTGCGGGTCGGAGGGACCCCTTGTATAGCGGCCACAGTTCACGCCGCAGCAGCGCCCGTCATATTTGCACTTCTGGTTTTGTTTTTGAAGATTAATTTTATTAGATGAGTATAAAAAAGTTGGCGTTGAACTTTTTTGAACGAAAACTGTAAAAAATTGAATAAAGAAATAAAAGAATCTTCTATCTAAGGTAAACGCCATATTATCACATCGTATAATGGTCCATCAGGTGAGATTATAAATAATCGTAAACCTACACTATTAAAAAAAAAATGCGTGAGTGTCGTGAAACACTCTGTTGAAACGAAGTTCACTCACAGCTCGATAGATTGCACTATTATGTCGAGCTATCTCTTGCGAAGGCGTTTCTCATACCCAATCATACTTATAGTTATATTTCATTTCGCTTCATTTTTCAGATAATTATCGACATAGTAGTACCTTCTATTGTACAGGCACGTTTCGCGCTTTTAGAATTAAGTCACTCAATTGATTTTTGTTTTCCTGTGGGTAGTCCCACCGATACTATATATTCTGTGGTCTCACCAGCCGTCGTCATTCTTTTATTGTGCGAGGCACCGCGCGCACGCTCCGGCTGCCATTAAAATAAATTATTATAAAGAAAATAAAAATATTAGAAAACTTAGTAAAGCATAGACGTAATACAGTGTTGTGTTCATCGGACGAGAATCCATGTAAGTCTTACTATGTATTTTTATTTCTTACGTAATAGTGACGTTCCCTGTGAGTGTGATATTGTAATTAACCAAATTCCTAGCGGGTAATTGCGGGTTGCCACGATGGATTAACTCTTTTTAGTAAATGTGATGTGAAAATACATATAGTTGAAACACTCACGGACCTAACAAAAGTAAGCTTTCGGTAGCGGTTAACTGCGGGTTAACACGTTGGAATTGCGTAATATTTAGCAAATTAATAATCAAAATAGTGAACAAAGACTTGTGTATATTTTCTCGGGCCTAGCGTCTTTATACTTTCCTGGCGGTTAACTGCGGGTTAACACGATGGATTTACGTGATGCATAGTAATTAGTTATGAGCAAACATTTGTGAAAATCTCGGAGACAAGATCCTAATTCTCTGACAGGAGATGCATTTAAATTATGTTAGAAATCAATGATTGTTTTTACGCATTTCCACCAGTTTCAGTGGCTTTAAATTAATGTTAACAAAAAATTTAATGGATCAAGCCGAGGATATCCTAGCATTGCCCTATTGGCCATCAGAGCCTTGGTTTCCCTTGTTAATGAGGATCGTTCAAAACGAAACTATATTTGTTATCCCTAATTTTAATATTAGTTCGTCCTCTTCCGGGACCTCACCGTCCCGAGAAGAATCTTACCCTGAAATTCACAACAAGCGGAACCCCAGGGATGACATAAGGCTTTATTATGGCATCCTTGTCCAAAAATACATTATAATTATGGTGACAGTTCTATCGTATCAATAACCATAGCCTTTATGAATTATCAGCTTCATCCATTGTAATTTTTCTCACAGAACAGTATCATAATGGAGCTGCGTATGAATCATTAAATACTCATCGCTCTGCGTTACCGCTATTTTTCGGTAGTGAATAACCTATCTAGTATCCACCAAATACAACGCTTACTTAAAAGCGCTTATAAGTTAAAACCATTAAAACCAAAATATTTGTTTACTTGAGATCGCATAAAATTTGTTTGCCAATAGAACTATGGGGACCTTACGTTAGAAAATATCACGGAAAAAATTAGTTAGTTATTTTACTTGCGCTCTTTACAGCACACTTGCAAACTTTCTCACGTATAAAACTAGAGAATTTTATAGTAAACGGCCCCTTAGGCGTAATGATGATGACGAAATTAAGGTATCAACAATATAAATATCTTTACCCTATTTTGTAGAAAATAGACGTATTATTATTTTGTAGAAGATAGAATGTGTCGACGTTCGGCGCGCACCGCACGCGGCACACCACCGCCGCATCTACGGCACACGACTCTGATTGATCGTTAGATGTTATTAGAAAAACAGCTAACTGGACTAAACTTTCGCAAACATAATAATATTGTCCTTCGTGTACTAATTTAGCAGCCGTTAACTGAGTATGATTGATAAAACATTAGAGGGTAATGTTATTTTCTGAACTGATGATTAATTGATTAATGAAATAGATTCTTATTTCTTATGTACCTTAGAGACGTTGTGTAAGGTTTATTCTTTAAATAAACGTTGATTTACCATAATAAACACACTAACATAGTTACAGTTTTTTACCTTCACAAAATTTTCGTCTCTAAACATCTACTATGTCGATAATTATCTGAAAAATGAAGCGAAATGAAATATAATTAATGATCAAACGAACTTGCAAAGTGAAGTTCGATCATAATTATATGAATTCGCTTCATTTGAAGATATAAACACCCTCCCTCCCAACCCTAATGAGAAAATTTTGTGTTACTCTAAAATAATGACGACGGCTGGTGAGACCACAGAATATATAGTATCGGTGGGACTACCCACAGGAAAACAAAAATCAATTGAGTGACTTAATTCTAAAAGCGCGAAACGTGCCTGTACAATAGAAGGTACTACTATGTCGATAATTATCTTCAAATGAAGCGAATTCATATAATTATGATCGAACTTCACTTTGCAAGTTCGTTTGATCATTAATAGGTATTCGTAGCTGATATAATATTATGTGCACAATAAACGAGAGTTTCAATTTGTGTGTGAATTCTAGTGATACTGTGATAATCGTGGATTTCCTTCATTCTTCAAAAAAAATCTTTTAGGCGTCCGTTTTCTTCTTTTTTTAGCCATAAAAAAGTAAAAGCTACAATTATGTGATGTAATATTTGAAGACGGTGAATTTATATCGTGAGATATATCGTCGGTCCCAGCACTTTCTATTGTGCATGTGTATCGGGTTGTCACCGAGAGGCCGAGGGTCGCGGATAATCGTATCTGCACACAAACGTCAAGTGACACGTCGGCTTGACACCCCGCTCAGTGCGGCTAATCGATGCTTGAACACTTTAGTCTTTCTCCTTTTTATTTTTAACCGCTGATAAAAGAAGGTTTTTAGGCCGGAGCTCACCAAGAAGTTAACCATGGTGTAACGATGCTTTGTCGCTGTGCTTTTTGAAAATACACATAATATGACGTCACAAATGGAGAGATGTCAAGTGACACGTCGACTGTGCGGCTAATCGATGCTTGAACACTTTTCAACTTTCTTCTTTTTATTTTAACCGCTAATAAAATAAATTTTTGGACTGGCGCTCACCAAGCAGTTAACAATGGTTTAGTGATGCTGTGTAGCTCTCCCTTTTGACAATACACATAAGTATAATGACGAAGATAATGAATGAATTCGAATCCTAGTTGCCGAACCTTCGAAAGTAAAAATACAAAATAAAGTACAAAATCAAAATAAATTGAAAATATTTTTGTTCTTTCACATAGGCCTAACTTAGAGGCACTTATAAAATGTCTGCCTTTAACGCTTTGTGCGGAAGCTCTTTTGCTCCGACAAGAACGGACAACAAAACTCGGCAATTGCTCTTAAATTAATTTATTCATCAAAAATATGTTGGTAAGTACTGTAACTTCTTCACGTAATGTTTCAACTTTTAAGTAATAATTTTAATAAAATACCTTCTACTACAAAACATTAAAGTAAAGTTAACGTTAAAAACTTTAACATACTAAAGTTAGTATTATATTATCTGTGCTAAAGTATTCCAACATGGCAAACTCAATATGGCGTAAATCTTTGAAAATTGGAGACAGACTAGTTTTGCTTTAGAAAGGGAGTTAGATTATAAATAAGTTATGTTTAAAAAAAACCAACATTAACCCATTCTGCAAAGAAACATTGTTCTCTAAATCCCTTTGTATTCTTTATGCTGAATGATTATGCACATTTTTGACGATAGAAATTGCACGGTACATCCACCTACTATTAAGCAATACCAGGGGCCGAAGTAATGTATACCCACAACAAAAACCGCGTAACTATTATAATGTAACCCTAAACTAGTCACGCGCGGTCTTTGAGACCGAATTTGTAAATTACATCACTTTTTTGATTACACGATTTATACCGTATAATTTTCTTATAGTTCTTTAGCTTGTAATTTCACAGTAACACCTCAACAGTAATCGCTACATCATAAAATACTCTATTGTAAACCGATGGTATAATCATTGATGATTTAGTGAAATAATAGTTACTATGATTATGTTTCGCACTACATTGTGTTCAATGATGATTTTTTTTTGTTCAAATTGACAGCTGTTTATTGTAAAAAAAAAACAAATGTGTTGTTGTTGTAAATTATTACGTTCTTTTTTAAAATGATGATTCTTTTTTAAATCATGTGCGTAATTATCAAGACGATCAAGTGAGACTTTGAATTTTGAGTGAACTGGCCTTTTCAAAGGTATATTTTAAACGTAATATTATAAATTCCCTTTTTAAATATAAGAGTTATTATTGCTCATATGCTTATTTTTTTGGTCCAGGAAAAACAATGCTTTGTGACGTTTATATTATACAAATTAAAAAAGCCAATAATAAAACGCAAGTTATAATTTAAAACATGTCGAATTCGCCACATACGCAAATCTGCGGGGAGAGTGGCAACGAGTGACAACGAAATTAATTAATTCCTTGTATCGGCTCGGAAGCTGAATATTCATGTGGTCACAGCTCGTTAGGTCGTTGGTCAGTGGCAGCGTAACACGGGGATCGACAGACCCCGACGGCCGCGCGCCGGTTTAACAGTTCGTCATATTACGAGTATGTGCTTTTATACACCTCACCAAAATTTATGCGTACACTTAGTATGATACGATCCCGATGGTTTTGTGATTAGTATGATTATCATGAAGTCTCGGCGCTAACTGTGATCATACCTGATGGTAAGTGATAGTACAGTCTAAGGTGGAGCGCGCTTGCCTAGGAAATGGTTATTCACTCTTGATTTGACGGCGCCCAGGTTGTACCTAGGTGGTGGAAAAGACAGTGCCTAGTAGGGTATTAGAAATCTTTGCAGAACGAGGAATCAAACCTCTTCGTGTCTTTGGAACGTCTGTACAATATAGGCGTGAAAGTCTTTTCGATGCCTTGCAGTTAAATGATAAAAAGGTGACGGGGGAACCAAATTAAATAGTTCTTGGGCACACTCTCTGAAATATATTCTTTAGAATACCAACAGATTGGCAAACTTACGATGATGTTCAAGGTTTTGGAGTTTATTGTTGACAGTGCCTGGTATAGTAGGATGAGTCAAAAGAAGTTAGGTTTGTCAAGAAATTCACAGTGAATTCCGTTTGTCCGTGACCAGTATCTAGAAATAGTTAAATTGATAAACAAATCCAGCTTGTCAATATTAGAGCCTTTAAATTAGTTGGGCATTTAGTTTGTAACTAACTATGAAAGAATCTCGCCAATCTATGTCATGTACATGTCATGTCATGTATTTAATGTCATGTGAGATTGTACGCAATCATTTGCCATTTAGCTTTTGCTGCGTTTTATTTGCTTAATCACAATTTTATGTCAACTTTCGATACCTATATGGCAAAGGATACGAGCTATGAGACCCTTCGTTTGCTAATGAGCAAACAGTCGGTTCAAATACAACATTTACCTAACAAATATGGTTTGCTTGTATTTTGATTTTCAAACACGTTGATACTTCGCCTACTGACTTTTTATTTACCGGAATGTAATTCTGTGACACTCTACAATATAGCCCAAAACAATATAAGTAATGATTTTGGGCTATATCATATAATTATCAAAAATCTGTTATAATTATCAAAAATCTGTTACGAAGCGTTTTTGGACCTCAGCGAATTTAGATTAAAGACTTAAATATATGACGTTTAAGTTTTTAAAGAAATTGTCTTTATATTTTTAAATTGCAGATCACTAAATATCGCTTAAAACGACCGTTTAGGTCGTTAATAACTAAAAAACGTTCTCTGCAGTTTTACTAAATTATTTCTGTTTACCAGATTTTTTAAACAATTATAATAATTTTATTTGAATAGAAGACGCAATATGATTTGAAGGGAAACAATTAATTAGCGTCATAATAAGTTTACATCGTGACGTCACGTCCCTCGTTCTGTACAGTAGGCAGCGGGTAATTATCGTTTCCCTTATTCGTCTTTCGAGTTACGAGCTACGCATCAGACGTTATCTCGTCTGACTTTAACGAGTTTTACATAACGCAATATTGTTATGTTCTACAATAAATGAATATGGATATAGGTAGTACCTATTCTAACAATAATTTAATAATGACTCTTGTGAATGGCTTAATGTTTATTATTTGATCACAGTTTTTAGTTGGCAAAATTGTTGGCAACCATAATTTTTGTATTAGGTACATAAATATCAGGTATAATTATGATGATTGGAAATGCGAGAAAAGCGTGTTGTCGTATAAATTAAGTATACATTGTATTTGTATATTACTTCAACTCAAAAAAAAAATAGATAGATGTATCTAAAATTGTACCTTTGAATTTATAGAACAGCCAGCAGGTAGTTAAAAGTTGATAAACCACGACTTTTGAGTATTGCCATGACATTCAAATCGGTATCATTATCATCAGTCTAGTAACTTCTAGACACAGGCCTCTTAAAGTAGTAAAAGTATAATTAAAAAAATCCCGGTTGTTAATATTTATGTATGAAACCATACCTAGATAATTTTACTATCACAAAGTTATACGATCCGAAATAATTATAAGCCTTCATCCCCCGACAGTTGGACAAACACTCCCCCGCGGTGCGACGTCTTTTTATCGGCGAGGGACCGCAAATTTCTATTTGCATATCTGTGCACTCATAAATCTCTGTTTCACTTATTAGCCCCTTTTGCGTACCGCGGGGTCGCCGCGACCCGACGCTGTGAGCTAAGGGTTAGGTCGATGGTTTGTAGCTTGGTTAATTATTTATTTAGAAAATGGTTTTGTACTTTATACTTACTCTGTCAATCCGTTTTTTTTGAGACATGAGATATATATATAAAAATAGCGGATCTCTTTGGTCCCTCGCTTTTGCTTTATCTGTCTCATGAGTCAAAAAGAAAATTAACTAATGGACAGAGTTAAACAAAGTACAGACGAGGTACTTATCTGATGTACTTACATTAAAAAAGATCTAAATACCTACATGCACTATGTTATCAGTATTGTATGTTGACGTTAGTTAATCAACAATTTGAAAATGAATCAGAATAAAAATATGTATCTTCATCCTTAAAGGTATACCTACTAAATTGGTGAAATTATGTCATACTAGTTATAATAATTAGTGGAAGACTCATTCAATATTTTATAAGTATTTGTAAAAGAATATACTGTCCATATGTACTTAATTAATTTAAAATAATAGTAGTACTGTAGATACAAAGTTTGAAAACCGAAAAACATGATATCTGTGCTATCGTCGTTTTGATGATACTGTCTATTAAAAAAAATCCATTAAAGAAATAAATATAAAATGATATGAAAAAATTGATAGAACAATGAAAAATTTAAATGTAAAAAAATAAAATGAAATCAACTTACGTGTTACATTTCGACGACACCCCGACAATTGGACCCGCGGGCGGTGAGACAGTATGGCGGTGCAGTGTTAAAGCGAGCTGTGAGCTGGTTACTTTTGGTGAAAATACTCAGAAACAGAAGAAACGGTTAGTAACGTGTTGAAGAAGATCGAACCCAGCACCGAGAGTAACCATCACCACCAAAGATTGACTGAAGCTTGCATGCACGTGATAAATAAGCCGATAAGAACAAAGCAGAAAGAACAAATAATATATACTTACCACAAAAAAAAGAAACATGGACCAATGATATTTCGTAGAACAGTTACGAAATTTGTTTGTGTAAGAAACTGTAAAACTGTAACACTGTGAAAATGAAATGATGATGCACATGCAATAAAAAAAAAATACAAAGTAGGATTATTGCGATATTTTTTATTATACAATGTAGTCGTAACCCAGTATAACTGAAAATTCCCAAAACTTAAAATTTTGTGCAGCACAAACAAAAACAAAAATCACACAACG
Source organism: Coenonympha glycerion (assembly GCA_963855885.1). Classification (NCBI taxonomy): domain Eukaryota; kingdom Metazoa; phylum Arthropoda; class Insecta; order Lepidoptera; family Nymphalidae; genus Coenonympha; species Coenonympha glycerion. The sequence continues at coordinate 12,011,865 of OY979643.1, forward strand.
TATCCATTTTAAAGGCATAGTACTCGTAAGTATAGTCATAGTATTCGTAAATAATTAAGCCCTGTTTCGTCCAGTTCAAAAAGGAAGACACAGACCTTTGAAGGAACACCTAGGGCCATGAGAAATAAACGCTAATAAATTTAATATGATTTCCATATAATATTGTAAACGTTTTTATTTAGATATATTTACGAGTTAATCAACCTATTATATTTAATGTTTAAAGTTTGCCCTTAAAGTTATTTTATCATGTCTAAAACCTAGATCATGTTTGAAGATAACCCGTACATGACGTAGGCGTTTCAGAGGGCGGGGCAGAGTGGTATAAATTGTTCAAACAACAGACCCATACAAATTGTGTGCAACGTTACATCTTACGCCTAACTTGTTCCCAAGAATAAAAATTTATAGTCAATACTTTATCTCTATGTATATATTATCTAATGTTTAAAAGTAACATAAAGCTATTACTGTATAAGTGATTACTTAGATAATATAATAAGAATAACACAAAATTTAAAATTTAAGAAACCCCGGACCTCCACAATTCGCTATTTTGTGATGTCTCGCAAAACTCGCATCAAAATCGGACCATCCGTTTAAGGGCTACGGGTGCCACAGACAGTCAGACATCGATATCAAACTTATAACAGCCCTCTTTTTGCATCAAGGGTTAAAAACACGTTTAAAAGCAAATATCGAATGAAAATGAAACGCTTTTCTTCGAAAATGACCAAAAAAGCCGCACCAAAAAAATGTCAGAAACTATTACATAAAGTCCGTCCTAAAGAAGCCATCTTTTTATTTTATTGCTCACCCCCACTCATACTTAATGATATTTCCAGCAATTGGTACCAGGCGGTCATATACTTTCAGGAGTAAAAAAGTCGTGGTCAAGAAGCAAAAAGCTTACGAACAGCCATCTTACAGCGACCTTTAAAGAAATACGTGGTTCCATAGACACCGGGTTCAGGGAATACCGGTCAATCGATGGATGAAAACCGAGTCCTTTTAGAATTTGGGTTAGGCGATTTAAGACTCCATCTAGTTGTTATAAGTGCGTTGAGGGGTGAATGTTTGTTGGTAAATGACTAATGTGTATCAATTTCTGCAATGGCCTGGGTGACATGGGGCGAACGTGACGAGAATGTGTGGCAGACCTTTTTATTATTATTGAGTGACCACAAATGTATGGAGCATAAACACGCGTGCACAACGGGATCGGTTGTAGGAGTGTTGCAAGTGAAAAAAGGGCCTTGAACTCTTGACAGACGGGCGGATGGAGAACAAAGTGATATTATTAAGGGTTTAATTTTTTTCTCGATTTATAGAGAGAGTGAGAGATACAGAGGGAGAGTTACAGTTACATAAAATATAAATTATTATGAATATGTTAAATTTAGACAAACCTACCTACTCATGTAAAGACCTTCTTCTCTATAAGTTATGAAAGTGCATGATTTTCATCTAAAAATAACATTCCTTTCAGGTACTTTAAAGTAAGTATTTACTTTACTTTCAATTCATTTTTCGGTGTCAATGTGCTTCATTAGTAGGTACCTGTAGACGACAGGTCAACAGAATAATCGGTATAAAGTTTTATTTTAACCATAGAAAGCTCAATGTACATTACCTGCATTTTACCCATAGAAATGTTTTTGGTTTTGCACTTTGATATTAAACTTGCTAAGCTGTGTGTGTAGATAAAAGGAGTAGGTACCTTCTATACCTATTACGTAACCATGACTGGTGAATTGGCACCAATTTTCTCCAACATTTGACTATTGGGTACTATATCTATTCCGTGCTATTGGTCAAGTGTTGGCGAAAGCTAAGCCAACGCTAGTGGTATTGACAAGGCCCACACTGATTTATCGGCGCCAACCCCCGGAATGAATAAAGCACCGCAGAGGGCCAGCGATTTATCTCCATCCTTTAGGGAAAACGGAAAGATTTAGGAGGTTTTTTACAAGACCAAAGAGCGGTATACGTTTCAATAAAACTCGGGAGTCTATCGTTATGGAATAATAAACAAGATAGATAGTTACGAATTTGTTACAAAATAGCCGGTAGCTAGGAGCTTCTCTGGTGTAAGTTTGGTTTTTAAAAACTTTGCCTGAACCGTTTGTTCTCTCAGGATTTTAAAGTTTAATTTAAAATATGAAAAACTTAGTAGAACAGACTAATTTCGAGAAGATCCACGATTTCGCATCGTGAAGTCAACATCTCCTGAGGATGTCCCGGTGTATGTCGGGACGAAACGTGCGTCGAAGAAAGTGTTGGAAAATTGTGTGTGGTGTTTCATTTGGGCAGTATTCCTGCATATTGTATCATACAGAATCTTTTTAATGACTAATTTTTATTAGAATAACGAATTAATCTGTTCTACCAAAGATCATTGATGAGTAGTATCAATAATAATCATGGTATCAATATAATAATAATCATGGTTCTAGTAATAATGGATTTCCGCAAAATAACGCATGATTATTTTATTAATAACTTAAGTTTCTCGGGATTTTGAAATCCTTGCAAAAATAATTTTTCGATGGGTTCCTGAATCCTGCGTGATTGAAACAAACATACTTTCTATTGTAGGTATTACATTATATAGTATCCAGGATAATACTGGTAGTAATAAGGAAAAATCTCTCAGAATTTTCAGTTCATCGTTTTTAAGTTTAATTAAAATGAAAAACTCAAGTTTCTCTGGATTTTGAAATCCTTGCAAAAATCATTTTCGATTGATTCCTGCGTGATTAAAACAAACATACTTTCCAATGTAGGTATAATATTATTGTATAGTATGTTATTTGTTAACAGTAATAAGTTACTTTTTCAAAAAAAAAATATAATTAAGTATACACTAATAAAATAAAACCTCATAACTGCCAAAACATTCAATAATTGATTTATTGAAACAGATATGTTTCTCACTGTTTACGTATAAATTGTTATGTCTGTATCTAATAGATCACATATTAAAATTATTCTTGGAAGCTGGAAATCGCTTCTACTTGTGTCTGCATGTATTTAATAAACACATCAACTCGTGAGATAGCAATCAGACAGTTTCATAAGTCACATTTGAATAAACAAGCAATGAAATTTGACCCGATTTGTGCGTATAGCTTCTTAATTTATCGTTTATAACTTTATATAATTTATTGTTATACATTTGTAATGGTATTTAAAGCAATATATGACACCTAGGTCCGGTTGCATGAATATGGCGCTTCGGAACATATTGTTAGAGAAAACACTTTTAACGTCGACCAATGGTTTGGAATTATGGTGGGATTTTCTAGATTCTAGAACAACTCTGAACTTGCTAAATTTATCAAAAAAATTAAAAATTAAGGTTTGTTATGTTATGGGTTTAAAACTATTTAACTTATTTTTAATTAATAAATCGTCATAGTTAAATTCATTTAGAAAGTTTCATTTTTGAGAGATAATAGTAATAACATTGCTGAAATATCATAATACGAAATGTATTCAACAATTTGTAACAACAACCTATGTTTAATTTAAATATGGAATTAAAATCTGTGTATTTAATGTAATGTTTCTAATTTCTTAATGAAATTTTACAAGTGTTAAATTTTCCTTCTAAATACATGTTTTACGATCATTTGATGTCAGTTTTACCCCACAACTTTTATTTATAACTCTACAATAAAAATTAGTAGCATCGACACTCTCTCTAATTTACGATTAAAATTTGTCAAATCAATAATAATATATTACTGATATCTTTATCGTAGAACGTATTAATTAAAGAATCATTTAAAATTAGATGAATATATGATAATATATTTTAACAGTTAAAGTGTTAAATCTTGACACTCTTAATATGGTAACCATAATTTGGACTAACCAAAAATATGGCATCATAGACGGACAGAAAGGTTTCATTACTATGGATATTTCAATCCACGAAGACGCGCCCCACTCTGTCAAAATCGCTTATGTTAGAGGAAAGTCACCAAATATGGAATACCATTTTGTTTTTGGGATATAAAAAAAAACTACATATAAATTAAATCAGTTTAATGTTTTTACTAATCAGTCATACATTTATATGTAGTAATTACCAGCCTTTAATCAAAAATATTAGTTATCAAATTAAAATCTAACACAAAAAACAAAATCACAAATGAGTAACCAAATATGGAATAGGTACTTATCCATATATGGAATATAAGCATAAATCAACATAACAATAACAAAAATGGACATTTATATCCTTGAGATCAATTAAATAAATATAATATATTGTGATAAATGAAAGAAGTTACATAATTACTTGCAGAAGTCACAGATCCAAGTATCAAACTCTGGACCAGCACAATCATAATGTGCCCAGAGCCCACACATCAAGCATTTAATCCAGTTTTCTCCACTTTTATCCATGGAAAAAAGACTTGAACAGAATATACATTCTGCGTCAGCAGAGTCAGGAGGTAATTGGTCCATCAACTCATCATGTTCACTACCATCATCAGACTGGATAACGTCTAGTTCCTCAGAGTCTTCTTCTTCACTATCATCCTTATTTTTCTTTGTTTGTTTGTTTCTCTTCGCAGTTTTATTCTTATTCTTTTTCTTGACTAGTTTACTTTCTTTTTCTTGTCTCTTCATATTTTTATTTTGAAGATGTTATGACTGCTGCTACAGCAGCTTTTCTTCCTCTGCTAGTTCTCTGGCACTGGACTTATGGCATGCGGAGACACCAGACCCAAACTGCTGCGATTAAGCCCAGATTATCTATCATACGAAATCTTAAAACCTTATTATGGAATATTCCATGATTAGACACGGACGACTGTCCATATTTGGATTTTTATACTAGTTCAAACTCTTCTAAATATTTTTTATAGTCACAATATTTTAATGACAAAAGATCACAAAATGGTGAAATAAACATAATACCGATATACTAAATAGTAAAACACTTATGTAAACAAAAATAAACAGCTGATAATACTCGTTTATTACTTACCTTTAAAATTTTTTGCACGACAACAAAACAAAATACGCCTGCCACACATGAAGCATTCGCGCAACTGGCTCGATGGTGTGGGTGCGATAGTTAGGAGACCGAATGAAACAAAAGATGGTCGAGTGTTGCGTTTCATACTTATAGTCTTAGAGAAATGAAGGTATTCCATATTAGGATACTATTCCATACTTGGTGACTTTCCTCTACATTCGATTGGTATGGAGTTTGAAAAAGTGAGGCGCGTCATCGTGGAATGAAATGTCTATACTACTAAAAATGTTTTCTTCGTTATTTGGTTGGATCTGGTACGATACAAATAAGTTATAAACAATTTTACCAAAGATTAATAAGATAAAATAAAAAGTTTATTGTTCATGTTAGTACAAATGTCCCTTAAATATCGAATCGTGTGGAAAACCTAGTTATAATTATGTTGAATTTGTGACACAGGAATTAGGTTGATGTTATATATTCTGAATTTTTATTTATAATATGCTAAAAATTGTAATATATTTAATGACTTCTTTGTGATATAATAATTGACAGTTAAGATTAACGAGGGATTAGAAATTTCTTTTATTATTGTAATGTATAATAAATTAATTCTAATGCTGTCATCCCAATTGAATCAATAATAATTAAATAAATAATTTTCAAATTCTGTGCTTGTTTAAGAAATTAATTTATTTAAAAAGTTTATTTTGTGTACAAAACTTTGACCTATTTTTCTTTTCGCCTATTTTTAACCGAAAAAGGAGGAGGTTGTCAATTCGTCGGAATCTTTTTTTTTTATCTATGTATGTTCCCCGATTACTCGAAGACGCGTGGACCGATTTGAAAAATCTTTTTTTGTTTAAAAGGGTTTTGTTTCCAGATGGTCCCATTTTAATCAGGTCAGGATCTGATAATGGGATCCTGGAGAAATCGAGGGAACTCTTCAAATTTTATATGGACACATGGAACTTTTGAGGTATTATTTGAAAGAGTAATATTTTCCAAGTTGTCCTATGGTCATCAGGTCAGGATCTGATCATGGGATCTTGGTGAAATCGAGGGAACTCTTCAAATTTTGCTAGTATACTTGAAGCGAGTTGGGTATTTTTATAGTTACTGGTGCATATGCTAGCATATACCTACTGATTTGGTGACTAAAGTCATCAAGTCAGGGTCTGATGATGGGATCTTGGTGAAATCGAGGGAACTCTTCAAATTTTGCTAGTATACTTGAAGCTAGTTGGGTATTTTTTATAGTTACTGGTGCATTTGCTAGCAGATACTGATTTGATGACTAAAGTCATCAAGTCAGGGTCTGATGATGGGATCTTGGTGAAATTGAGGGATCTCTTCAGATTTTATGAACACACCTCAAGCGATTTGGGTATTTTTACAACGCCTTGTGCATTTTATTGTTTTCCGCTAAAAAGTAAAAAATAAAAATGGGAAATGCTTTCCAAAAAACCAACTTCAAATGCCACTACAAAGAGTGAAATAATTTTTATTTAAATTTTAGGTACCTAAACCAATTCGAAGTCGGGCGATTGTCTATGACTTCGTCATTTCTTCGCACATCAAGTAAGTAAGAAGGACTATTAGGGATTGTATGAAACATTGCCCGACTTCGAATTGGTGTAGGTACCTAAAATTTAAATAAAAATTATTTCACTCTTTGTATTTGAAGTTGGTTTTTTGGAAAGCATTTCCCATTTTTATGTCAAACTATTTTGTTATTCTTAGTTTTTTTGTTTTGTTACGTTTCGGGCAGTATTTTCTAATCCACCACACTGATGCCACAGTGCACAGTGATTTATTTTATATTTCTTATGGATGTGGTGTGAAAACACTCTTGCTAAGAGCTTATTTTTTATGCACCCTACGCCTGCGGTCTGAGCCCGTGGCAACACTTCGATAAAAATGTAGCGCCCTCTGCGTAATTACGGCACCCACAGTAATAAGAGTAGCGGTGTATATTAAATCTTAAAAAAATTGTTTGTTACAATGAGACACATGTCCAGAGGTGATAACTTAGTCCATATTATATGTACTTAAGTACTATATATGTATGTACCTAGGCCTAATTTTTTTATTCATATATTTTTGACCGAATGCATTATTACATACAAAAACTAATAAGTATAGAAAAATAAGGAGCGAGTATCGTGGAGTACTCGGTTGAAACGAAATTTATCCATGGCTCTATAGATGGCGCTGTATCTATTTAACTCATTTTCGCACCAAAATAATTATAGCTCACGTCGGTGGATACTTTTTGTATGTGGACACAATAAGCGAGAATTTTGTGTGTGAATCTTTTTGTTAATTATAAGTTTAAACTTATAATGAAACTTTCGTAGATTTTCATATCGGTATTGATTTTCGTACGGAAAAATCCATTTTCGTTTGCTTAACCACCCGCTAACCGTCTGAAAAGAAACCTTATTTCAAAAATCTAAAGTTGATGCCAAATCTTAATGTAACAAAACTATTAAAAACGGTTAAAAAACTATTGTAAATATAATAAAACGATCACAACGAGCTTTTACGTCATAAAATCACTTTAATTGCTAACAACACAGTCTAAATTAGTATTACAATGAAAAGAGTAAAGTAATCCCTAGATCAGGTTTTTGTTTTCCGCTCCTCTTATGACCATGCCACCGTGCCACTGTGTTTTACTTAAGCGAAACGTGGCCAATATTAATGGCATGCGTTGTGAGGGCCCATTCGCTGAGTGTAAAAGACCTCGAATTAATAAATTGCCCCAAATGATTGAGAAAAATGGTCTGTTTGTGTGTGTGATCTTAAGATAGAAATCTAAGAAATTCCTGTTACCCACGTGTGCTCTACGTATTATATTCGGATCTTTAATTTACGTACCAACTTGCTCAAAATTGCAGCAAATACGATTTTGTTGCAATTTTGAGCAATGTGATACGATTCTGCTGCAGTTTTGAGCAAAGTTTGTATCTGGGTATTTGAACTCTGAAGGTCAAATTATTTAATATTATTTCAATCACCTAACACAAACGAAGATGATGTCGCAATTCCATACCACGTGATATTGACGAATTGCCGATTAGTGCTCAAAATTGCAGCAGATCCGATTACGCTGCAATTATGAGTTGGTACCGAAATATTTGGACTCTGAAGATCTAATTACCTTATATTATTTCAATTACGTCATAACACATACGAATAAGTGGCTATTGGCCACGAGACTGGCGAAATGCACAGTGCTGCTTTGGCACAAAAAAAAAAAACAATTGCGGCAGAACCAAAATTAAAACACTGTTTCCGATATAATTAACAAAAAACCGAATTGGGGACTTTTTTCTGCTAAAGTGGGCCAAAATACCGTTGTACCAGCGGGGCATGGCATTTGTTACTTATAAGGAATTCAATAAGCTAAGATTCAAACGCGGTACGTTTTGATATATTAAGCGAATCTAGCAAATATACGGGACTCGGTACTTTCACAATGTGCCTATTATATGCTGAGAGAAATTCCATAGCTTTCCGTTGCTGCAATAATAATCTAGAGCCTTATTACATTAGAGATATCTTAGAGAATGTAATCATATGAAAGTCGTGTTGATTCGAAAAAACAAATTCAAATAAATTGCGGATTATTTTTAATGACACTTTGGTTTCTTTTCTGAGTGAACAGTAAAAAATATATCAAAAATTAAAAATTGTCACTTACATTGTTTTCTTTTATTTGTCTCTCAAGAAATAGTGAAAAAAAAACAAATGAATGTTACTACTGTAACATTCATACAGTACAAAATAATTTATTATGTAACTTAGAAGTTATACCTATACTGGAAAGTCTACATAGAGGTTTCGCTGGTTTGGAGTTTACCTGCACGTAATGAAATTCTAGTGTTCAGTATACCTTAGATTTTCAAGTATTTTGCGTATAAATAAACTAAAGGTTTCAACTTTCAATAATAATAAACAATAATAAGAAATTAACAGCACCACGGTAATTAGTAGTTACTATAACTATGACCGAGCGTGAAATTAGCATTAGCGTTGAATAAAATCTTGTAATAATGATGCCAGCTTTAATTGACTCGTTGTGAAATGCATTTACTCTTAAGCATAGACCATACCTCCCTTCAAATATTTATGACTCAATTCAAAAGCGATAGCGATTTACTTTTTAAATATCTAAAACATTTTTGTTTACATTATTTTTTTATAGATGTTTCTATTTTTTCTATTTAATATATACAATTTTAATTTAATCTTTAGACATTTTTTTAATAAGATCTTGATTCTCTTACTTAGTTAGTAGGTACTGTAGCACGTTGGAGTACTAAAGTTAAAATATCGATCATCTTTTATTAGTCAGTCACCAATTCAGTTAACTTTGCCTTACAAAACGAGTGATTTGCGCAATCGTAATTAGGGCCGAGGGTCTGATTGCGAAGGAAAACGTATTCATCGTTATCGTAATCGTTATCAAATTCTGCTTCCCCGATTAGCTTACATAAATCAGGGAACCAATCAGTGGACAGAATTGGTAAACGATTTCGATAACAATGAATAGGTACGTTTTTCATAAAAAATCAAAGGGCGGGTGACGCCCAATTTCTTTTTTGAGTGGTTAGGTTAGGTTAGGTAAATATTAAATAATTATATTATGTTTGCTTAAAAACATGGATGTCACAATGTCACATGTCTTAAGTAGTTTTGAAAGTAAAGACTGCATTAAAGATTTTTTTCTAGTCATCTAGATTCTATTTGAACAAATCAGTGTACTTCAACAGTTATCTCCATGTTTCATGGCGGCAAAAGGGCCGGCTCATGGCTATCAATCTGAGCACTCTAAAAATGATTGATTCGCTCTCAGCTTATTGTTAGTGCTTATTATCCGAGCTCCTAGACACAGAACGCCCGCTGTTTCATACCAGCGAGCCGACACAAATTTATAGGTAAAAGTTCGCGACCGATATAACCGGTCGAGCGGCGCCAAACAAAACAAAACCGCCTTTAATCCTTCCTTATACGATCCTCTCTCGAAGAACCTACCACGAGCATTATCGGATACTTTCTTAATTGTACTCCACTATGACGCTCAAGAGAATCTTGACCTTATTACGTATGCGGTAAGACTCATAGCAATTAGATCTAATTTCTCGGCCTTGCCGCCGGTGTATCGCTCTCACCTTAGGTTCACGTGTGAACCTACGTTAACCTGCTATGTAAAGTTGTCGTGTCAGGTGTACTCGCGGACGTTTGTGTTGATGACTTTTTTAATTGGTCGCGTTTTAGATGCTGAGACGCTGGGCGTGCAGCATCTAATTCTTTAATGTAGATTTATGATGGAAACCCATATCGGGCACGCCTTTTGTTTTAGATCTTTGATGTTATTGTATTGACAATGTGGTCGATATTTAGTGAGATATTCAAGTATAATTTTGCTAAAACCTCCTAAAGCGTTTGTCATGATTTTTTTTAATTGGATTATGATAAATCAATAATTTAATGGTCCAGTCCACAGTTGGGTATTGATGTTCGTTTATTAATTTGCACTTATTTTTCAATATTCATTCATCACAAACTTCGTAGGTACACAGAAAACAATATATTTTTTTAAATGGATTCAATCAGCCTTTACCAAATATTAGTAATAAGTTCCCTAACCTATATTTTATTAACCTCAGGTTTTCTTAATACGAAAAATTAACCTTATACATAATAAAATTTTCGCGTCCCAGTGTTTGAAACGGCATGACCGATTTTTATGTTTTTTTTTGCGTCAGCTAAAATGTTTATATAAACCTTGTCAGGAAGGTTGGTATGTTTAAAAGACACCACTCACGACACGCTTATAAGTCTCGTTCAGATAGTAGACTGTAGAACAGACAGGCGAACTGATGTGCCCGTTTTTAAGCTATGTGCCACATCGCAGATAGACCACTGCCTACTTATACGGAGGACATTGATTTACAATCAATGTGAATGGAGATAGGCTCGTTTGATATACACTTTACAGGCGATTGGTGAAAGTAGGGTAGCCAGAATGTTGGAATTGCAATTAACTTTATCATTTCTCTAGTTATTTTTTTACACTCTACAAATTAGTAGTTGACTGCGATCTCACTTGATGCTATGTTATTGCATTAACTTGGAATGGTTTCTACACAGAATCGCGTCGGAACGCTAAATGACTTGGCCTCCCATCAGACAAGACCTCAGCCAATTATAGCACTATTATTATCTGAACTTAATTATTAAAAAGACAAAATAATGATAGTGAAACAAGTGATTTATTATTCGTACGTCATTAATAGCTAACCAAGGCTTTTTCTAACTAAGACTTTCCATTTATCCATCCACGTGAATTATTGTTTTTCACTAATCTAACGGAAAGCATGTAGGTATATTGTGTGTGTTGTGGCGTGAAGGAGTAACAAACATATACACATAAAACTTTCGCCTTTATAATATTAATGTCACAACAATCATTTGCGATAGTGTTAAAAAAGTATAGTAATTTTATATCAACAACTAATGAGACAACAATAGGAGATTCCCTCTAATGTTTAAATACTGGCAACCTTAGGTGAAAGGGATAGCTCAAAAACATTTACCGTGTTAAATGTGAGGAGGATTTTATTAATGACGGAGATTGCTTTAGCGACCATCGCTTATTTATTGACACTGAAAATTAATTCTCAGAAAAAGCCTCTAAAGTGAGAATCGAAATAGATGTTCAAAGACAACTTTAATTGCATTAATGTATGGTGCGTGTCGTTTGTTTTAGATTGTACGACGATAAAAAACATATACTCTCGTATGTTTACTTGATAAATCTACAACGTTAAATAAATCAACGTACTTAATTAATATGTTAACTTTTTTATGTTACTAAAATCACCCATAAGTTATCGCATATGACAAAAATATAAGTTAAGAAGACAACCAACAAAGACACGAGAGAAGAATTAGTGAATCGATTCGTGAAACACGTGATGTCTTTATGCAGGGACAATTGCTTCTAATTTACTTTTAATAATAATAATTTATAAAAAAATATAGTTTAGAAAAAATAATAGTTCTGACTGTATTAGTCAGATTACGCTTTTACGATAATAATAATATAGTGGGAGTATAGCCTCTACTCATTTTAGCTTATCACTTTTTTTTGAAGATACGTACCTATACTGTATAGGTACGTATCTAAAAAAAATGTTGATACTTTCCCATACTAAGGCTCGGTTGCTTGACTTGACTTTAACCGAAACGTTATAGTTAAATATGGCGGTCTGACTCTTATGTCTTTCGAAATAAGAGTCAGGCCGCCATATTTAACTATAACGTTTCGGTTAAAGTCAAGTCAAGCAACCGAGCCTTAGAATGCTATGAAATGTCTTATTAGCTTTGAGACTGTCATGAAATGTCAGACCGTCACGTTCAGAAAGGATGGAGTAAAAAATCGGCGCTTGCTCTTTTAAAAAATATCTGGGTTCTTCATTTTCAAATTCATTCAAACTCAAATTATAATTGTTTAGTAACCTTGACTTAAACAAGTTTCTGCCAAAATTTTTTTTTGATATCTCTTTATCGGAATAAAAACAATATAGCTCAAAAAGCGATGAAGCACCTCATAAGTCGCAGGCGCGTTAAAAGTCATATAGTACAATACTTAATAGGCATGACTCAACTAATTGCGTCATACATTGTGCGCAGCGTACGCGCAGCCGTAGGCGCACGGCCCGCTCATTTCTCCTTCGATTTAACACCTGTCAACAACGGGCGGCGATGTGGCGTGTGGCAACGGCGAAGCTAAGCCATAAGAAACAACGGGAAGCCTTTGAGAGGTCCCTTTTCTCTAATAGACTACATCCCACCAGTGTTGGCAGTAATCAATTACTTTTGTAATCAATTAATTAATCTGATTACTTGTAATCAGATTAAATTAATCATGATTACAATAATTATGATTACAAAAGTAATTGTAATCATGATTACTGAAAGTAATCGTTAATCGTTAATCAGTAATTGATTAACTTGATTACCTATATATAGTACATTAAAAGGATTTTCCCATACAAAAGTGAATTTTTTTCGTTGTTCCAGGAATTCCCGAAAAACTAAATGTCCTAGAGATCTGAAATTTGGTGTCTAGGTAGATATTAGGTCATGAATTTGTACTAAGACGGGGATTCCAGAAATTCAAATTTTAAGGAGTAAACATCGTACATTAAAGGGTTTTTCCCATACAAAAGTGAATTTTTTTCGTTGTTCCAGGAATTCCCGGAAAACTAAAAGTTGTAGAGATCTGGAATTTGGTGCCTATTAGGTCATGAATTCGTACTAAGACGGGGATTCCAGAAATTCTAATTTTAAGGGGTAAAAAACATTTAAGGGATTTTTCCATACAAAAATTACGAACTTTTTGGTTACTGGGCCGATTGTTCTAAAAATCGATATTTGAGTATCGGAGCAAGCATAGAGAACGAATTTATGGTCAGAATTTAAAAAACAACATATACTACTGACTATATATAACTGATAGTAGCAACAAGTATTGAGAAAGAATCTGGTGTCAAAATTTAAAACAGTGGCCGCCATTTTGAACCTTTTTTGTTATTGGACTGAATTACTTCAAAATTGAAATCTGACCGTAGCAACAAGTATTGGGAAAGAATATGATGTCAAAATTTAAAAAAGTGGCCGCCATTTTTAACTTTTGTGTTATTGGACCGACTTACTTCAAAATCGAAATCTGATAGTAGCAACAAGTATTGAGAAAGAATCTGGTGTCAAAATTTAAAAAAGTGGCCGCCATTTTGAACTTTTTTGTTATTGGACCGAATTACTTCAAAATCGAAATCTGACCGTAGCAACAAGTATTGGGAAAGAATATGATGTCAAAATTTAAAAAAGTGGCCGCCATTTTTAACTTTTGTGTTATTGGACCGACTTACTTCAAAATCGAAATCTGATAGTAGCAACAAGTATTGAGAAAGAATCTGGTGTCAAAATTTAAAAAAGTGGCCGCCATTTTGAACTTTTTTGTTATTGGACCGAATTACTTCAAAATCGAAATCTGACCGTAGCAACAAGTATTGAGAAAGAATATGGTGTCAGAATTTAAAAAAGTGGCCGCCATTTTGAACTTTTTTGTTATTGGACCGAATTATTTGAAAATCGAAATCTGACCATGGCAGCAAGCATTGAGTAAGAATCTGGTGTCAAAATTAAAGTTTGAAAAGGCCGGCTTAGTCATAAATAATGAAAATTCAACGCGTAAGTTAGTCAAACAGTGGTTCACGTAATCGGAGCTGCGGGTGTCCGCTTGTTGTCATTATGAAATTAACTTTGTTTCATCCAAGTATTCCACGACACTCACGCGTCCTTTTCTTCACAACGACTCTAACATAGGCGTCAAATGAAGGAGGCTTGAATAATAGAGTACCATATACTATGACAAATTTAAAAATCAAAATGGCAGTCATCACAAAACTAAAGTAACATAACATTAAAGTAAATTGAAACAAATTTTTGAGTTAAAGATATACTCGTAAGTCAAGGGAGAGAAGACCTCTATGTCCACTAGTAGGCTCTAACAGGCTGACGATGATGATAATATTTAGTTATTTAAATCGATTTTTAAAATTACTTGGTAGTATGCTCAAAATAATAATGAATCAATTAAGAAGTCAATAAATAATAACTAATATTTATTAATTAAGGTCTGAATCTGAAAACTTGCGAGAGACATAATATCAGCATAACAACTTGCAACAAAATAAGTAATTTTGTTGCAAGTTGTTATGCTGATATTATGTCTCTCGCAAGTTTTCAGATCATAAAACTTAAACGATTGTAAAGACATAATTATAAGCTTTAATATGACGTGCGGTTTGTCGATGGCCATGAGTAAGTATTTTTTTCCAGGGCACAGCTCCATACAAGTTTCAGCCATGTCCTTTAGACACCATATTCTTTCTCAATACTTGTTGCTACGGTCAGATTTCGATTTTGAAGTAATTCGGTCCAATAACAAAAAAGTCCAAAATGGCGGCCACTTTTTTAAATTTTGACACCAGATTCTTTCTCAATACTTGTTGCTACGATCAGATTTCGATTATGAAGTAAGTCGGTCCAATAACAAAAAAGTTAAAAATGGCGGCCACTTTTTTAAATTTTGACATCATATTCTTTCCCAATACTTGTTGCTACGTTCAGATTTCGATTTTGAAGTAATTCAGTCCAATAACAAAAAAGTTCAAAATGGCGGCCACTTTTTTAAATTTTGGCACCATATTCTTTCTCAATACTTGTTGCTGCGGTCAGATTTCGATTTTGAAGTAATTCGGTCCAATAACAAAAAAGTTCAAAATGGCGGCCACTTTTTTAAATTTTGACACCAGATTCTTTCTCAATACTTGTTGCTACGATCAGATTTCGATTTTGAAGTAAGTCGGTCCAATAACAAAAAAGTTAAAAATGGCGGCCATTTTTTTAAATTTTGACATCATATTCTTTCCCAATACTTGTTGCTACGGTCAGATTTCGATTTTGAAGTAATTCGGTCCAATAACAAAAAAGTTCAAAATGGCGGCCACTTTTTTAAATTTTGACACCAGATTCTTTCTCAATACTTGTTGCTACGATCAGATTTCGATTTTGAAGTAAGTCGGTCCAATAACAAAAAAGTTAAAAATGGCGGCCATTTTTTTAAATTTTGACATCATATTCTTTCCCAATACTTGTTGCTACGGTCAGATTTCGATTTTGAAGTAATTCAGTCCAATAACAAAAAAGTTCAAAATGGCGGCCACTTTTTTAAATTTTGGCACCATATTCTTTCTCAATACTTGTTGCTGCGGTCAGATTTCGATTTTGGAGTAATTCGGTTCAATAACAAAAAAGTTCAAAATGGCGGCCACTTTTTTAAATTTTGACACCAGATTCTTTCTCAATACTTGTTGCTACGATCAGATTTCGATTTTGAAGTAATTCAGTCCAATAACAAAAAAGTTCAAAATGGCGGCCACTTTTTTAAATTTTGGCACCATATTCTTTCTCAATACTTGTTGCTACGGTCAGATTTCGATTTTGAAGTAATTCAGTCCAATAACAAAAAAGTTCAAAATGGCGGCCACTTTTTTAAATTTTGGCACCATATTCTTTCTCAATACTTGTTGCTGCGGTCAGATTTCGATTTTGAAGTAATTCGGTCCAATAACAAAAAAGTTCAAAATGGCGGCCACTTTTTTAAATTTTGACACCAGATTCTTTCTCAATACTTGTTGCTACGATCAGATTTCGATTTTGAAGTAAGTCGGTCCAATAACAAAAAAGTTAAAAATGGCGGCCATTTTTTTAAATTCTGACATCATATTCTTTCCCAATACTTGTTGCTACGGTCAGATTTCGATTTTGAAGTAATTCGGTCCAATAACAAAAAAGTTCAAAATGGCGGCCACTTTTTTAAATTTTGACACCAGATTCTTTCTCAATACTTGTTGCTACGATCAGATTTCGATTTTGAAGTAAGTCGGTCCAATAACAAAAAAGTTCAAAATGGCGGCCACTTTTTTAAATTTTGGCACCATATTCTTTCTCAATACTTGTTGCTGCGGTCAGATTTCGATTTTGAAGTAATTCGGTCCAATAACAAAAAAGTTCAAAATGGCGGCCACTTTTTTAAATTTTGACACCAGATTCTTTCTCAATACTTGTTGCTACGATCAGATTTCGATTTTGAAGTAAGTCGGTCCAATAACAAAAAAGTTAAAAATGGCGGCCATTTTTTTAAATTCTGACATCATATTCTTTCTCAATACTTGTTGCTACGGTCAGATTTCGATTTTGAAGTAATTCGGTCCAATAACAAAAAAGTTCAAAATGGCGGCCACTTTTTTAAATTTTGACACCAGATTCTTTCTCAATACTTGTTGCTACGGCCAGATTTCGATTTTGAAGTAATTCGGTCCAATAACAAAAAAGTTCAAAATGGCGGCCACTTTTTTAAATTTTGACACCAGATTCTTTCCCAATACTTGTTGCTACGGTCAGATTTCGATTTTGAAGTAATTCAGTCCAATAACAAAAAAGTTCAAAATGGCGGCCACTTTTTTAAATTTTGGCACCATATTCTTTCTCAATACTTGTTGCTGCGGTCAGATTTCGATTTTGAAGTAATTCGGTCCAATAACAAAAAAGTTCAAAATGGCGGCCACTTTTTTAAATTTTGACACCAGATTCTTTCTCAATACTTGTTGCTACGATCAGATTTCGATTTTGAAGTAAGTCGGTCCAATAACAAAAAAGTTAAAAATGGCGGCCATTTTTTTAAATTCTGACATCATATTCTTTCCCAATACTTGTTGCTACGGTCAGATTTCGATTTTGAAGTAATTCGGTCCAATAACAAAAAAGTTCAAAATGGCGGCCACTTTTTTAAATTTTGACACCAGATTCTTTCTCAATACTTGTTGCTACGATCAGATTTCGATTTTGAAGTAAGTCGGTCCAATAACAAAAAAGTTAAAAATGGCGGCCATTTTTTTAAATTTTGACATCATATTCTTTCCCAATACTTGTTGCTACGGTCAGATTTCGATTTTGAAGTAATTCAGTCCAATAACAAAAAAGTTCAAAATGGCGGCCACTTTTTTAAATTTTGGCACCATATTCTTTCTCAATACTTGTTGCTACGGTCAGATTTCGATTTTGAAGTAATTCGGTCCAATAACAAAAAAGTTCAAAATGGCGGCCACTTTTTTAAATTTTGACACCAGATTCTTTCTCAATACTTGTTGCTACGGCCAGATTTCGATTTTGAAGTAATTCGGTCCAATAACAAAAAAGTTCAAAATGGCGGCCACTTTTTTAAATTTTGACACCAGATTTTTTCCCAATACTTGTTGCTACGGTCAGATTTCGATTTTGAAGTAATTCAGTCAAATAACAAAAAAGTTCAAAATGGCGGCCACTTTTTTAAATTTTGGCACCATATTCTTTCTCAATACTTGTTGCTACGGTCAGATTTCGATTTTGAAGTAATTCAGTCCAATAACAAAAAAGTTCAAAATGGCGGCCATATTTTTTAAATTTTGCCCAGCATAAGCTGTTGGTTTTGCTCTTCCAATAAATTTAATAAGTATTTAAAATAAGTAATCAAGTAATCAAATTAATGATTACGATTAATGATTAATTAATTGTAATCAAAATTTTTGATTATGATTAATTAATTGTAATTAAAACTTTTGATTATAATTATTAATCAGTAATTTGTAATTGTAATCAGATTACTTTTGGGCCAACACAGCATCCCACCCACAATTACACACAGTTATGATCTACAGCCTACAAGTTTTTGTAAATTATTTTCGGATTTAATTGTAATAAATCTAGGTATATAGATTTGGAATATCGTATTGTCTATTCGTTTATTTTCTTTGTTATCTTGGTCCTGCCATAAAAATATTGATTCAAGAAACTATATTTTTGATGAAAAAAAAAACATAAAAAGAACATTAAAAATCCAAGCGAACTCTAAATTTTAGGTATAAAGCTACAAGTAGATGGTATGCCCTGTCGATTGATTAACAAATGTATTTGAAATATTGTCGACAAAGAAGATAAGCAAGATGAAAGAGTCACGCGATAGAAAGAGAGGCGAGTCCAGGCCAAAGTAAGTTAAGGCAATGGGGTATTGGAGCCTGAATTTCACTTCAGTATCACAATCATTGAGTCGTTATTTACTTAAATGATTTAACACAGTGGTAGGACGAATTCGATACGACTACTATTTGGTATCCAGCGTTATAGCCTAGAGGTTATAAAATAATAATTGATTTAAAATAGCATTTTAAGATACACAATCGCATGTAACACTTTGACATAATTACACACAATCGTCCGTGTACAAAACTTTGATGAGTACTAAGCTGCAATATTTAAATGTTGCCTCTAAAATACTGTTAATAACTGTTAAAAAAACCGCTATATGTTATAAAAAGAACAGTTTTCTTAAAACCCGCTGTCGCTTGTGACTTGCGCTACACGAAGTTAAATGATGCGCACTATACACTGATCGAGAGGAGATAAAATGATTTTTTTCAATAAATTAGGACAGCGGCCCGAGTACATCTGGGAACCGGGTCACGTAGTCAATAATAAATATTGAATATTCGAACACATTGACGGGCGCGCTCAGTGAATAAAACTTTGCTTTTCGACTCGAGATCAAAATCGATTCGATGTTATCTGTGCTTATTGACATTTTGATTTCATTTTATATTTTAGGTACTTACTTAAAAAATAAAAGTATAAGTTAGTATCGTGGAAAACTCCTCCGAAACGACACACCTAAACCAAAACTGAATTTTATTATATCGATTTTATTGAGTGACACGCGATTTGAAAATTGAAAAGTCTTTCATAAAGGTGAGCATTGTACGGCTACGCTAGGCGAATCGAGCACGAACCGAGCATGAGCGGAGCCGTTTCGGGTTCGTCGTTGTAAGTCGTACGAGGCTTGTAAGTCGGTCCACACTAGACGAATTGTGTTTGGCTCGTGCTCGGTTCGTGCCCGATTCGCCTAGCGTACAGATTGAAAAATTCGTTGTTAGTCATTTTGGCACAGCGTTGGTGTAGCGGTTTGGGGCTAGGTACAAATCTTTGAAGTATACCCTAGGTCCAAACTGCATCGCGGAACAAAATATCTGTCTACGAAATTTTAATTTTTAAGAAATGATCAATGAATGTAAATATTTGCAAATTGAATGACGTGATGTTACACAGAAAATAATAAAATGTACAAATTATGATGGTATTTTTTCATGACAAGATTTTCCTGACGGAAAAATCCAATTTCTTTCGCCGCCGAAAAGAAACTTTGTTTCAAAAATTGAAGTGCGTGATCAAAACTGGTTATTTATCTTTACTTGTTTATATTTATAAAGAAGAGAAGAATCAGATATCTATTTAGCTAATTTCTTTAAGTTTCTTTGTAATAATTCAGGTCTGTCGATCCTAAATGCCTGATTTAAAATACCAAAAGCAAACTACGATACACGATTCGTAGAGATCATCGGCGATTAGGTATGCTATTTTGAAAGGCAATATTAATTTACCATCGGGCTAAATCGACGTTTAAACAATGGCTTATAGGGCTTTTAAACTCTATCGCATTGACAAATGTACTACTTGGCAATTTCTCTTGAATTGAATTTATTTTTACCAAAGAATATAATATTATGAAATTCACTATTTTGCATAATTTTCTTTTAGGAAAACTGTAAAAGATTAAATACTATTAACGATAATTTTATAACATGCAATGCACTTTTTTTTTTGCTTGATATACTTACTTAAGGTACGTGAAAAGTTTCTAATTATCACGTTTTACAATTAGTCTTAGTTTGGAATCTTTTTTTAAATGGTTCATCAATTATCATGGACATGGTGTCTTTAACAGAAACAGGCACTTAATTAATTTAATTTTCTAAGAAAATTTGTTGGTGTTCTCAAAATTCGTCTTCCGATGAGTTATGCCGTAATTATTCAAATTACCGCCTTATCAGTGAAAAACAGGTCCCCACTTCGCTTTGACATAATATAGCACTTATTATGGTGTTTACACACAGAGCAAAATAAATATTAACTAATTAAATTCAATATACCTTTTCAATAGATGCTTCTTGAGCTATAGATACTAAATTCTCGAACCAATTTTTGTTACGTTACGTTAAAACAACGTTTGCCGGGTCAACTGTTAAGTATAAAATTAATTTTCAAGTATAAAATTAATTTTCAAGTGTTAAGTATAAAATTAATTTTGTCGTGAAATAGATCCCTACAAGATTTGGGTTTAATCCTTCTTAGGTACAAAATGACCTTAGAACATATAATATTATCTAGATATTTGTATGTATAGACATTGTAGTTAAATATTTCGAGTGAGTGAGAGTTTCGATAAACTTCCACAATTTATCACTTACATAGTCCCATTAAAATTAGAATTTAGAAAAGACACACATATTTACTTGTAAATCCGAAAAAATATATCCCTCTTATAAAAAAGATTAACCGTAGCAATTATTCACGGTATTTATTTATCAAACCTGTACTGGTTATAAGTTGCATCCAGGAGTCGAGATATCGATCTAATCCATCGATTCAATTTAATCGATGGCCTCGTGTATCGATTTTCTTATCGATGCACTATTTGTCACGAACATTCAATATCTTTCGCTGATACTAATCGAATCGTTATTCAGTAAATATTTCTTTTTTGAAAATAAATATACCTTTTGGTACACGTCTCACTAATGACATGCACTCAGATGTTTCAGATATTTATTTACTGACACCAGAGATTTTTTAATTAGAAATCTGTGACTGACACTGATTATTATATATTTTATGCAAGTATCTATTAGCCAGGCTATCCGGGACATTCTCAGGAGATGTTGACTTGACAGTGCGAAATCGTAAAGATCGATCGGTGTCGGAACGAAACGTGCGTCGAAGACATTGTTAGAAGAATTGTGAGTGGTGTTTCATGTGGGCGGTGTTCCTGTATATTGGACCATACAGATTATTTTCAAGTAGCGGATTATAGCAAAACAAATTAATATGTCCTGCAAATATTTCACATTATGACAAAACAATGTGTCAATCAGCAAGTAATTTTATAAAAAAGTAGATCTACTCTACGATTACTCTACACTCTAGAAGTACTCTACAATTTCGCATTGTGAAGTCAACATCTCCTGAGGATGTCCCGGTGTCGGGACATCCTCAGGAGATGTTGTGTGTGGTGTTGTCTGGAAAATTGTGTGTGGTGTTTCATGTGGGTAGTGTTCCTGCATATTGTACCACACAGAATTTTTTCAAGAAGCGGATTGTAGCAAAACAAATTAATCTGTCCAGCTTAAAAAGTAGATGACCAAAACCGAAAACAAAACTAGTTAAGTAATTTGAAACCAGGAAAATAGAAAAGATATCCAGCACTGCCAATAAAAAAGGAACAGGCCCTCCACAACACGTCCTGACTGCTGAGATAAAAACATCCCAGATAAGCGCAATCGGCCACATAACATAAAGCACCCACTAAACCGAAAGGTACAAATTCATGGGTTAACCGCAAGTGCAAGCATTAAAATTCATCTGGCACGTCGTAAGGGCCGGCTTAAACATCGTCTAACGCTCAGATCCCGCCGATAACCATTAGGAGCCCTTAATTTGTACACCAGGCCCTTGCGGCCTTACCTATCCCTTCCGTATCCCTTTACAAATCGTTAGCACGAGTTAAAGCGCCTAGAAATGGCTTATGTCTTATAGAACCTTTAGTTCCTAGAATTGCATAAGTGATTTAATTACAACTGAGTTACGCTTACGAGTTATAAGGTGCTGTAGTGTAGAGTACGAGCAAATTCCAGAATTTCTTTTAAGGTTATGAAGAAAACTGATGGTTTACATTAAAATGTTTAATTTCAGATAGTAAATGGAACAGGTGGGATCCCACTCTGCTTTCTAATAAACAGAGTGTCCAGTGTTTTAAAAGAAAGAGTGACTAGGGGTAGCGTCAAAACTAAGTTTGACAAATGAACAAACAAAAAAACATGTAGACAGCGAAAAGGCAACACAAATTAGTAGAAGAGGAACAAAAGCTCTGGCATCTAGCAAGCTATGAAAAAACTGATGATTGAGATATAACAATCAATTTAAACAGATAGGTACTCGAAAAATGACTTAAACATAGCCAAAAACGTAGGGATATGGTGGTGCTGTTGGTGTTAGTTTCGGAGAGAAATCATAATCAGTTAAAATTATATTGTGTATGTCCGCATGTCATTGATTTGATGTCACTTCCAGTAGTTAGTGATAGTGTAACATTAAGGGGTGTAATGTCGCTAAGCCCCTCCGCCGCGTATCAGATGCGATATTCTAATGTTATTGTGGGCAAAGATTGAATATCTCGCCTGATTTGTGCGCTCCTTGTTCTCTACGCCTGTTTACACTAAGGAAACCGAGAAACTATGGTTTTGGGTCATTAGTTAACTATTAAATCAACTATTATTATAGACAGAGAATAAACCCATCTACGGTGCGATTCGGTTTCCGATAATATCAACAATAATGTATATTATCCGTTTCTATACATGAAATTACTAAACAATGAAATTGATCTACAATGGTGATGTTAATTATCTTGTGTGTAAGTTGTATACTGACGTAGTAGTATTAACAGGCAATAGCTAAAACATATCTACCAGTTTTTAATTCTTTTCTACACTAGTGAAGCTATAAGCTTCGAAACAGCTTGACCTATTGTTATGAAATTTTCTGTGTATATTCCATAAGTCTGAGAGAGTAGGTCGTAAGCTATTTTTTATATCACGAGTGACGAAACAACGTTTACCGGGTCAGCTAGTAGTAATTATATTAAGTCATGTTAAGTACCTAAAAAATTAGGGGGTACCTGCAAAAACTATGTACGTGGATTTCGGTTTTATTACAATTTTAAAAGCACCTGTGAATTTTTCCGGGGTAAACTTAATTTATACTTTCCTACATTTTATATTATAGGTATATAGTTAACAGATATGAGAAATGCAGGTAAGTATTACCCACTGAAAAATGTTTCCCTAGTTTTAGTAGAGCAATCTGAGCTATAGAAAAGGTAGTTTTTTCTCCTGTAAGCTTTCCACAGGGCACTATTATCTATACCCTATGTTGAACGATAAATATTTACGTTGGAAATATGGTATCGCTAGTGAACAAAACAGATTAAAATGACCACATTGCGGTGACCTCTGACGACTCACAATGGCTCCACTCGCTGGAGGTAATTGAAAGGGGTTGGAGGTCATCGTGGAGTGGTTAATTATTGCAACTAAGCACTATTGTGGCTGTTTAGTGGTTGTATTGCGGTGTTTAGAGAGGTCGAGCTTAGAAGTTTAGCTGACCTTCCGATTTGTTAATGCTCTGTTGCTACGATGGGTATGTTTGTTTGGGACCGCAAGGTGTCTAGAACCAAAAGATGTACTAAATACATAGAGCTCTATGTTTTTCCTAAAAACAATTTCTTAGGAAAATAATTGTTGGATGAAAATAATTATTTAGATAGGTATTCGGGAGTTCAGTAGATTGTTACACATAGAACCGTGTCATATTGCTACCTAACTTTCTTCAATGTTTTGCAAATAACACAAAAACGCTAAGAAGTTTTATGGGTAGAATTCATAAAATGGCGAGTATAAACATCTAATGTCTAACATAATCGACATTATAGGACTAACATAATCGACATTAGTAATGTCTAACATAATCGACATTATAGGACCTTATTTGGCAATAATTTTTAACCAGTGTGTCGATTTAGGAACTTTTCCAAATTTGATGAAACATGGCAAACTAATTCCACTATTCAAATCCGGAAATAAACAGGATCTCAATAACTTTAGACCGATTTCAATCCTGCCGTGTTTAAGTAAAATTTTTGAAAAAATCATACTAAACCAACTTTTGGATCATTTTAACTCAAATAAATTACTCCATTCCGAACAGTATGGTTTCACTAAAGGTAGAAATACAACAGATGCCGGTGCAAAACTCCTTAAGCATATTTATGATGCTTGGGGTAAATCTCAGAATGCCATAGGTGTATTTTGTGACTTATCTAAAGCTTTTGATTGCGTTGAGCATAAGACACTATTACTCAAGCTTGATCACTATGGTATCAAAGACAGAGCACTTGATCTCATTGCCTCTTATCTGAGTGATAGAAGTCAAATGGTCTGCATAAATGATGTAAAGTCACAGAGCTCCACTACCATAATGGGTGTTCCTCAGGGTTCAATTCTGGGTCCTTTTCTTTTCTTAGTGTATATAAATGACTTACCATTCCATGTAAGTGGCACTTGCGACATAGTACTGTTTGCTGACGACACCTCTCTGATTTTTAAAACTGACAAACATAAGAATGACTTTGACGATGTGAATAGAGCTATCTCGCAGGTATCACACTGGTTCACGGTAAACAACCTGCTTTTAAATGCAAAAAAAAACAAATGTATAGATTTTTCGTTACCAAATGTAAAGAAAGTCGTTGATAAAAATATCGTAGTAAATGGTGAAACACTAAAAATAGAAAACTCCACAGTTTTTCTAGGAGTTACCCTTGATTGTAAACTCCAGTGGGGCGCTCAAATAAAGACACTGGCAGATAAACTTAGCTCTGCTGCGTATGCAGTCAGAAAAATCAGGCAGTTTACCGATGTAGAAACAGCTAGGCTTGTTTATTTCGCATATTTCCACAGTATCATGTCCTATGGGATCTTACTATGGGGAAATGCTGCTGACATTCAATCGATCTTCGTTTTGCAGAAAAGGGCTGTCAGGGCTATATACAAACTAAAGTCTAGAGAATCTCTCCGTGACAAATTTAAGGAGATTGGTATCCTTACAGTAGCTTCACAGTACATATACAGTAATGTTATATTTGTTCATCAAAATATTAATACTTATAAGCGAAGAATTGAGATAAGTCATAGACCAATCAGACACGGAGGGCATAAACTGGTTGAATTATCACACCGCTTGCGCAGAGTACAAAAATCCTTTGTGGGGTTGAGTATACGCTTTTATAACGTGATCCCGAAGGCAGTTTCGGACCTACCTATACATAGGTTCAAACAAACTGTCAAAAATCATCTTCTAAGTAAGGGTTACTATACAATAAATGAATTTTTAAATGACAAAGACCCTTGGATCTAAGTGTATATTCCGTCTGCTCACAAGAGGCTTATTGTAATGTGATTATTGTTTAAAACAAAATTGTAAAAAATATTATTTTTAAAAAAAGCAAGTGCCGAGTTTCTTGCCCGTTCTTCTCGGTGCAGTGCTACTTTCCGAACGAGGCGGTAGAGTCTTAACGTTTCGCAAGTGCCTCTAAGTTAGGCCTATGTGAAAGAATAAAATTTTTGAATTTTGAATTTTTTGAATTTTAATAATTTCCCGATGTCAGGGTAAAGTTAGGAGAATGTATTCGAACATTCATATGGGTAACTTATTACACTTTATCCGATACTGCGGAATAGGTCATCAGTCATCATCATCATCATCATCAACCTAATTGAACTTACTGCTGCGCTTATATCTAATCTCAGAAGGAATTTGAGGGGGGACTACGTAAAGTATAGAACCGGCTTTAAATCCAAAATTCCAAAGAAACTGATCACACATACAACCCGGTTACAATATCTGTGGACCTCGCTGGAACGCGTACCCCCTTCCCGTTCTCCTTTCATTTCCCCGCGCTCGCCCCGTTCACTTGTTTTGCGCACCATATCAGAGCGCTGACACGACGTGACGTCATCGACGCCAGGTCCACAAATATTGTAACCGGGTTATAATATAATATTTATCAGCAAAGAATTCATTATTTAAATACACAGTACGTATAAACCTCACACGTATAAAACACTCGCAACAAAATCAAGAAGGGGTTGCGCTGCGGACGGTCACAGCTGTTGTTTATAGGCCCTCTTTCCTACTCCTACACCCAGTCTACCCTCTTCTCAACCTCTGCTCACACGCATAACAGTGTAGCTGCCAACAAAGCTGCCAAAGCAACTGTCAATACTAATGGATAGTTGTTGTCAAATATCAGTCAAACACTCTTAAGCGAAAATTAGGTATGTGACTCAAATATTTTTTATTACTTTATTATAAACTAGGATAAAAAATAATGACGGTAACTGCAAAAACTAATTAAATCGACCAAATAACAGAAAAATTTAAATACTCGTATGTCTGATTAGACAAAGAGCGACATTGACTTGTGACGTCACAATTCATAAAGAATTCAGTCAAAAATTGAAAAAAAATATCATCATTTATTTTACATGGGTTGAGATCTGATGAAAGTTTCCATATTTAATATTTTTGCTTTATAAATAGAGTAAAATGTTAGTTTTCATCGTGCAACCTTTGTCAGTTACCTCATGCTATCGCACAGGCTCCCACTAATAATGGGATATGCAAATAGCTTGCTTGGCGGTTGCATCGCGGCTAACTTTCGGTTTACAATCACTTGTGGGATGGCCGGCTTTAATAATTACTTTACGTGGTGCAGAGTTATGACCATATCTATAGGTATGAGTTCTCAGTAGCTCTATGGTTAACGTGAAATCAACGGGTCTGCCCGCGAAATTCAAAAATTTCGTGGTTTTTTGCAATTTGTACGCTAATTAGACATGACAGGCTTATGGCAATCAATTTGCGAGAATGGCAGTATCATCTTTACATGATTATATCAAAATATTTGCATAAAAATGTGTATCCTAGGATATTAGTCCGAGTATCGAGTTTTATGTGAGTAACTCGCAAATCTCGGACTAATTTCTTTAACTCGACACTTTCGAGAAGAGATTTTTATATAAACACGTGAAGAAGATATTGGGATTATCGCAATTTGACGGCCATAAGCCTATTATATCTTATTAGCTTAAAAATCGCGAAAAACCACGAAAAATTTGAATTTCGCGGGCACAGCCGTGGTGTGCTCCTTAAGGAACGGATAGATGTATGAGAGGATCGTAGATTCTAATTCCCATATTGTAATGCTCCTCCGAAACTTCTACGAAGTTATTTGCTTACAAGCTTATTAGTTGGACAAGGATTTATCTATAAAAATAAAAAGAGACTTTATTATTTACCTATACTGACTACAATTAGTGGCCCAGATTTTAGACCCTAAACCTAAACTAGGAACTTATGCACACGGATTTCATTCATGAAATAGACAAGGGATATGAAACGATTTTTCGAAATTCAAACAATAAAAACGCCCGAGTGAAGCGAAGTTATACTTAGTCATGGTACAGTGATATATTCTTAAAAAAAATTGATAAGTAGAAATACGCGAATTCGTCCATGATTTCGGTGTTAAGAAATTTCATGGGAACAGTTCGTTTAGTGAGGCCAAAAAAGAATAGATTTAATTACGTATGTTGCCTTGATGCTGCATGATGACCGATAGTGGATAATAATAGAACAGGAAAATTCTTATACATAAAAAATTTAAAACTTAAGAAGATACCTATCTCTAGTATCTAAAAAAATTATGTATCTTACTTGATAAAAATTCTAAGGGGCTAGTACAAGTTGCTGGTAAATCTTATTTTTGGATCTTGATTCGGTTTCACCAGAGATTTAAATCGTTGGGTTTCAACCTTACAATCTATATGAGGGGAGTAAACGAAAAGTGAACACGTATATCTATGGAATTCTTAGCATTATCGTATCTTGTACTAGCCCTGATGAGTTCTCTGTTTTAACTCATGATCGAACTGTTTTCTAAAGTTGTAAACTGTACCCTGTGAGCAGGGGTTACAAACCCGATAGACATGCAGCCAGCACAGGCTTTTCAAATCCGCAGACAAACTTGAGGCCATTGTGCCTTATCTACAAGTTCTGGGGACGGGAGGATAGTTGGTGACGTCTGACAGCCCCCAAACGTTCTGAGACGATTGTGTGAAGACTGAAAGACTGTGATGAGAGTCCGCTTTTGTGATGAATCATGCTGGACACTGGCCATTACGTTAGGTGGTTATGTTTTAGGCTTCATCATATTTTTAAGTCAAACCGCCTTAGTTATATTCCTATTTCTACGATTAGGTACTCTCCTACCGAAAGATTTTATAAAAAAATATGGGAACAACATATCTTCAGGTAATTACAAAAAAATATCTAATTAAAAATAAATGATTAACGTATGTTTGAAAAATAATCCTGCGATTTCTAATGTCTAACCATATAAAGGGAAACTGTTGTGTTTAAGTGGATGAGTCAAAACTATATAGGTATAAGTAGCAGTGAAAGCCCAGTGGTGTTAAACCCCTTTGCCTCTAACTAAAAGGTCGGGGATTCAACTCCCAGGAAACACCTCTCATTTTACGGAGCTATGTTCGTTTTATGAAACTACGTGCATAACGGTGCAGAAGTATCCATGGAAGAGACCCATGCCATATCTGTGCCCATGCTCAACATTGGGCCACAAAAACATGTTGAGGAGAGGTATACCTATACATTTTATTCTCGTTCTTAAAAGGTTAAACGTGTTACAACCACAAGTTGGTACCAGAATTGTAAATCAAATAAACATACTAGCGACATCACATAATTTATTGAATACTAGCACTAAACCGCGATATCTAATCCTTAGCTAATGGTGTAATACAGCTAGTGAAATTAATTAACAGATAGCTATCTCTGCCTGAGAAACTTGCTGGTCTACCCGTGGCATACCGTTAGATCTTTTGCATTACACGCTTTAATACTAGGATAAAATAAAATAAAATAAATATAGATACGTGCACCCTATCAAAAATAAGCGTATAATCATTTTTACGGTCGATGTATGATTTTGCGTGGACAGTTTATAGGAATACAATAATGGATGAAAAATCTACAAGTAAGTATAAAGTAGCGAGAAGACAGCCCAATTTGTAATTGGGTACTTGACTTCAATTTTTTTTAATACCTAATTATAAACTAGGATAAAAACAATGACTTTCACCGAAAGAATTAATTAAATCGATCAAATAATTAAAAAAATATAGGCATTTAAATATTTCTGATTAGACAGAGACAGCAATATTAAATTGTGACGTCACACCTTACAAATGC
Source organism: Coenonympha glycerion (assembly GCA_963855885.1). Classification (NCBI taxonomy): domain Eukaryota; kingdom Metazoa; phylum Arthropoda; class Insecta; order Lepidoptera; family Nymphalidae; genus Coenonympha; species Coenonympha glycerion. The sequence continues at coordinate 12,041,539 of OY979643.1, forward strand.
CATAGTAGCTTCTTGCGGCTTCATACAAATTTCCGTTTTGCGAGGAAGGGATGGAAGACCCTCCCACTCCAAAATTAAAACGCCTGTAACTTTGGAAATCTTCGTTGGATTGTATTAGTTTTTTCAGTGTACATCATTATTTTTATCCTAGTTTATAATAAAGTAATATTTTTTGTCAAATGCATAAGTCGTGTAATACCCAATTGCAACAATTAAAATGATACTGGCTATTCTTGTAACGTGAAAACGAACAGTTCTTAAATAAATAATAAAATATTTATTTTCATCATACTTATTTGCTAACGAAAATTGACTTTAGCGGATTCGGCAACAATTTCTATTTAAGTCTTATGGAATTTTGTGCTTTCTTTCTTCTGATTGCTCCACGTTCGTGTCATTTACAATTTTTTGTTTCACTCTTAATTCAAAAGAACGCCATCGAGGAACAAAATTACACTTTGGTTTTTTGTAACACAAATAACTATTATTCTCGTGAGTCGTACATCACTTGACTTTATCGCAACTTTTGAACCATTTCATACTTACACGCTCGATTGAGTTTAATGTCAAAAAATAACGAACTCTACATTATTAAATTTGATTCCGATTCGCCATACTTGGATGAGCGTAAAATAAATAAAATAATATAATAACATTGAACATTATATTTGCCATTGTTTCAAACTGCGATAACTGAACGTTTTCTGTGACTGAACGTGAATTTTTTATAGCTCTCTTGGTTGTGGTTTTATAAATATTGTTCATTCAGTTAAATAGGTATTTTCTGAAGAAGCAAGCAAGCCCTTTAAATGAGTTATTGTTGTTTACCGACTGTCATGCCTATTTGTTTAATCTGTGATCGACAAAGTTTATACAAAAAAAAATGTATTTACAAAATTAATAACTGTTTTATAACTTTGTATAAAAATTATACGAAAATTTAAATGTATTTTGAAAAGTCATAGACTAAGTTGGTAATGTTATGCCCGTTTAGTCACCTTAGCCCTTAGGTGACAGTTTTCACTTACAAGAACTGTCACCTAAGGGCTTAAGTGACTCTTAAAATGTTGGTGAAAACGAGCATTAATGACAGGAAATACAAGTCTGAGAGCTTTTTGGTATTATACATTTAACCCTGTATAATTACTTTTACTGTTAAACAATAATAATTATAAAATTCTGTATATTGGACTTAAGTACCTAAACATATACAGGGATAGATATAAGCTAATGAAAGCGTGTTAAAAATGAAACTTCTTCCTAAAAAGGAAAAATAATAAGTGCATAAAATGAATAATCGTGTAACTAGACCCTATGTCATCAGATAAAACTTGGTTACAAGCAAAACCATCTATCCCTTGCTTTAAACTCTTATCTTTATATCTCATTGCTCAACAGAAATATTTTATCGTCATTCAAAATTCAATCCTATTTTATGAATTACAAAGTCAAAATTAAAAAATAAAACATGCATTTTAACATTACAAAATACGATAGGTCAGTTAATTTTTTACAACTGTCATTAGATTTTGAATCTTAAATTAAATACGTTGAAGTATAATTTCTATTGTACAGTTTCCCACTACATTGTTCATTTGACACGCGTCGGTGAAAGATGGTATTTGCGATCGAGCATTTCAATTTTCGCGATATTTGTTTTTTTTTTTATTAATATGAGACTGTGACCTTAAGGGGATTCGGTACGCATCTGTTGTTCGTGTTTATTGAAATATTGGTCGTCCCTTTTTGGGAGGAAATGTGATGGCGGTGACAAAAGAAGTGATAAAGAGTGGCAATGTTTATGTTTATTCGTTGTTATGTGGCTGTTTTGAGTGAAGTTTTCTAAAAAACCGTATGAAGAATGGTACGAAGCGTTAACTAGAGTGCGACAACTGATGTAACTTTTATTAGTACACAGAGTGAGCCTAGGTAAAAATCTCGTGTCTATCAGATACGTATAGAATTAAATACGTACGTCGGTATGTATATATATACATGTACAATATTGTGTAATTATAAGTGAATACAGATCCCGTGGAGATTTTATTTCTCCCATGGAACATTGGGTTGGTACTTTCCAACCCAATGTTTTACGACGCTCACGAATTTTTTATTCATCTTAAGCGATTTGCCATCTTCACAAAGGATCTTATCTTTCACAGACGTAATACATATTATACTGTGATAATAGTCACCTTTATGACTAGGGTCATCTATAAATAGCACAAAATTTCTTTTGACACTACAGCATCAATCGATATCCCATTGCAATTCACAAAGCACCAAACAACCGACAATCTCATTCTTTATTACAAATCTTAATAATTTCCTAATTCGTTCGATTGTTGTGTTAAATGTAAATCACACTAGCCGCGTCCCCCGGCTCCGTCCGTGTCCGACAATCAGGCGGCATTGTGGCAGGATTACTTGCAAATTCCATTAAAATTCACTTTCGGCGAACACGCCGCGGGCGAATTTTCTAGTGTTACAAATTGCTTGGCCATTGACGCAGTAAATTCGATGTTTTGGGTTTCTAAGGAGTAATAGTTTTATAAAAGAAGTACAATCAGCAATGTCACAAGAAGATAGAATTCAGTTATACAGGCAAAACACACTAAACACAGTCTCGAGTTACAGACTATAATAACGTATAAATAATAATTTAGGCTTGAGTGATCTCGGAAAAGTTAAAAGCTACAAATAATAGGGTTGTCAGCAAAAGGTAAATTAAGTACAAAAATACGAGTATATATTTACTAAACACGACGATAAATCAATATGTAAGTATGTACACCTTACACACTCTTATGCTGCTACTGTGGCGAATTAATTGGATTAAATGCGGAAAAAATATGGAATTTATTAATTTTTTTTTTGGTAACCTTACACAATGGAGGTGCAGCTAACTATAATACGATTCGATTTTCGGTCAAGACGTATGGAGATGACTAAGACCTTTGCAATTGATTGAAATGTCAGTTACACTATTCTAGCCCAAAAAGATTAGCAATTTTTCTATTTTGTTTGGTATTTTGATTTATGATCAGGCAGCTGTGGCTTTGTGTATAAAAACTAGCTGACCCAGAAAACGTTGTTTTGCCATTAGGGATATAAAAATAACTTAAGACCTACTCTCAGACTCACCAAACATACACAGAAAGTTTAATCAAAATCGGTCGAGTCGTTTTTGATGAGTTTGGTAGCAAAAATTGGCACAAGAATTTTATATAATATTACCAACAAAGAAAGAAAAAATTCATGTTATAAAACCAATAACGTACTAAAATTATACCGAATCTCGCGCAAACATTGCGATTCCTCCATGATTCTTCAGGCTCGATTCATATAAAGTGTTTCCATCCCTCTCTGATCTATCCGACATGGCATTAGTGGGAGAGGGATGTGCATAGTGCATCTGTCGGTTAACGGTACAGAGTTCGTGATGCAGAGTCCGCGGTCGGTCACGAATTTGAAAAAGTGTCGGACGGTCCCTTGCGTTCGGAGAGGATAGCTTTTGGGACAAGTTAGAAACGTGTCGGCTTAACAATAACGACACAAACTCATGGGAGCGATAGTGAATTGCTCAAAAGATATTGAAACATTTCCTTCAAGACCGGTGGGAAACTAAAAAAATATAGGAATAATACTCGCTATCGATAAGTGTTCGATTGGACGGATATTGGTAATTTTTCAGTATGTATTTTTTAGTTTCCAAAGCGTTGGCGTTTGGACAAAACTAAACGATATGTAACATGGCTAGCCATTCAGGTATATAGGTAACTTAACAAAGATATAATGTTAAACCTAAGGGCTAATAAATTCTTTGGCTGGACCAAAGACTATGCTGAATTAATATGTTTTTTTTTTTTTTTTTTTTTTTAATTTATTTAAGTCAAAAAATACAAGCATAAATTACATTTAAAAAATCTCGCCAAACTGGGCTACCAGTTTGTTGGCGAAAACGCGCTCTTTTTACATGAATATAAGCCTATTATGTCTTATTAGCTTAAAAATCGCGAAAAACCACGAAAAATTTGAATTTCGCGGGCACACATGTGGTGTGCTCCTTAAATAAGTTTTACTGATAGATGGCTATTAGGTACCCAAACCGAGAAGAACCGTCAAAAAACTCGGCGTCCCAATTTTTCAAACAATGCCGAGCCGATCATATTTTTTCAACACTGACACAAACTGAGAAGAACCGTCAAAGAACTCTGCACCCATATTTTACAAATACCTAACGCCGTTCCGACAACTGTTTTTAGGACATTAATTAAAACTGAAAAGAGCCGTCAAAAAACTGGCATTTAATTTTTACAACAAAGCCCATCCAACGACTGTTTTTAGGACACTGATTCAAACTGAGAAGAACCGCCAAAAAAAACTCGGCAATCATATTTTTTAAACAACGCCGATCAGTCCATGGCTTGCGCCGTGTGTTGAATAATGCATGCGGTATCACGGTATTACACGGCCCTTTATTTTGCTTCACTCTCGCGGCTCGCGGGCCGCTGTATGTATCGAGCCAGCTGCGGCGTGTAGTATTGAAATTTTTATTTTCTACTTTACTACAGGAAACAATATTGTTTTTGAAATTGTTTTATACTAGCTAATTTCTTACTACGTTCTATTAAGATAAAGGTACCTACTTTTTTATCGCAAATGAATGATGAGACGAGAAAGATGTTATCCCGCCCCGAGATTGTGAAAGAAAAACTTATTCATCGCTATCGTAATCGTTTATAAATTCTGCCCGCGGATTGGTTCCATCAGCCAATCGGGGGGCAGAATTTGCTAACATTTCACTTATTAATGTAGGGACACGACCTTACAGCTCCGTTTGAATTTAAAAACTGCATACCTACATGCTACATGTGTAAGGTACTTATACATATTGGTATACTTATCTGATATACCTAGCCACGATCCCCATTCAACTAGCAGTAACGCATTCGGCGCCTTTGCAGCCATCAATTTTATGGAGCCTCTATGATACATAACTTGTATTCCGATTTCATTCCATACAAATGTCGCTTCCTACTTTCATGGTGCCATCGATCCCGATTCCCGGTTGTACTAATATGCAATAGGAATATATTTTAAGGTGTTGCGGCCCTACCAGCCCGCGAAATTCAAATTTTATTTAGTTTTTCGCAAATATTAGACTAAATAAACATTGTAGATTTATGGCAATGCATTTTGCGGGCCTACTTTTTATGCATCTACATGTTTTTAATAGAAACTTTGCTCGAAAGTTCCCACTCATCTCATATTGGTTCCCGAAAGATAATTTTTTGCAGTTTCCCAGATTTCGAGCTATCGGGAACCAATATGAAGTAAATGAGTATTGTTGAGCAGAGTTTTTATTAAAAACATGTAGATGCATAAATTCTGTGCCCGCAAAACACATTGCCATTAACCTTCGATGTATAATTAGCCCACTATGAGCGAAACGTGTCGTGTCGTGAACTAGACCGTACAATAACTAACGCGTGCAACCTAGCCGGCACGTGGCAGCCGTCAAAAATTGGTCCTTCGTGACAGTTACTTGTAGCTTTATCTGTCACGTGACAAGTGAGAGTGGCCGGCCAGTGTATGTAAGTAAAATTCGCTGTACAAAGGCCTCCTGCAATGATTTACAATCTACACGGTCCTGTGCCACTTATGTCCAGCGACTTCCCGCGAATCTCTTAATGTCGTCGATCCACCTGGTTGGAGACCTACCAACAATGCTCTTTTCCGTGCGGAGTCGCCTTTCCAGCACTTTAGGTCCCCAACGTCCGTCGGTTCTACGAGCTATCTGCCCCAATTGCCACTCCAGCTTCGTGATACATTGAGCTATGTCGATGTCTGGTACGTGTACGGATCTCCTCATTACTGATTTGATCACGTAGATACTCCGTGCATAGTTCGGTATCAGGAAAAATCGATAAGAATTAAAACAAATAGGCTCCCCGAGACGCTATTAAATTAAAGCAGGCGACAGATTACAAATTGGGTGCGTTTTTGAAAAATTAACGTGAGCCGCCGTGAGAGTGGACACATTTGTCTCGAGACCACACGGGCACTAATGGCGCGGGTAATCATTTATTTATTTTACTTACGTAGATACGTGGCCAGCATTTGACGAACATAATATTAGCTGAACCGGCAAACCTTGTTTGGCCATAATATAGGGGTAAGTATTAAAATTTTCTTACGACCTATTTAATCAGGCCTTATTTATCTAAGGCCTTCCGAATGTGGAAAACCATTTTATTAAAATCGGTCAAACATTTTCTGAGGAGTTTGGCTATAGGTGTGTAGGTGTGGATGTGGTGTGGTGTGATCGGATGCGTGTGAGACGAATACGAGTGAGATGAGAAAGTATTAGATTTACGTATAATTTATTATTTGGACGCAGTGAACGGAAAAATGGAAGACACCGTTTACACCTATTACCTACATTTTGTGTTTCATGAATATGACCAAAGTCACACGTGAGGGTAATGAAAGCTCACAAGACGTGTTTTCATAATTTGGTCAGAAACTAATGAGACTAAATGTAAACCGGGATTTGCCGGTTGCCTATGTGTGTCTAACAAATTGACTTGGACTAAAGTAAATTCGCGAGTGGGACACTTTACACATTGACATAGTTTTAGGTAGGTACAATTATAGCGTCACGACATATTATTTGAGAAGAAATGCATTTATTTATGCTTTTCTGTGCACTGTTTATTAATTTTTACAATTTTTTTTTATTAAAGTAGTAAATTAATTTAAATCACGTACATAAATTGTATTGAATCATTATTAAATCGAAAACACTAATCAGATTTGAGGTACAAACTGCAGGATTTTATGATTACATTTCTCATAATATGATTTTGAAATTACCTACAATCTAAATATGAATATGTATCTAAGGCTCTATCAATTTACGACATAGCACAGCGTTTCATGAGTTACCAAATGGTTACCAAGAAAGTTAGTCGTAGTTGGCACGTTTAGTTACTGCTACATATTCATACAACTAGCCCTGGGCCATACCAGCCAAGTGTGGTGCCTGCCTCATAGCTTTTATACGTAAATTCTATAGCTATTTGTTAGACAAAAGTATAGTGTAGTGCTTTCAACTCTTTGTAACTTTTTTTCTTTGTTTTCTTTTTAAAAGTATATCTTCTATCAGTAAAATATTAGGTATCTATAGTGCATTAAAACTAAGAAGATGTAAGAACCAAACTTTCTAAATCACACGATCATAAATAAAGGATATTGAATTTTTATATGAAGTTTGAATAAGTATAAAACGAACACGAGCAGTCTTCATTTTGATTAACGATATAATAATAATATTATAGGAGTTATAAAAAACGCGAAAGTATGTTTGTTCCTTTTGTTCAATCACACAGAATTACGCAACAAATTGTTGTGCAGACACTTTGCGTATAGAAAAAGAGAGCAGAGTGTCAAAGGGTAATTTATAAATCTACGCGGATATGTACCTACATAAAAGTTAGCCGATGATAATATTTGGTATTGATGGAGACAAGGATAGGAATGTCCATCAGAAAACTTGTCACGCAAGAGTGTACTCAATACTTATAGAAAAAACCGGCCAAGTGCGAGTCGGACTCGCGCACCGAGGGTTCCATACCATAAAAGAAGTAAAACATTAAAAGAATCACTTTTGTTCATGATTTTACGAGTATAATTTTACATATAGGTACTTTTGTTGGCAAACCTAACCTAACTTTGTTTTCGGCGGATTATCGTAATTAGCAAAAAAAGTATAATAGTCAGAGGGTTGATTTTATTTTTCCAGTAAAATATACGTTAACTTCTATTGATCATATTTATTTCAGATTTTTCGAATGGTAAACTTCGGAGATAAGGGGGGGGGGGGGAACGGTATTTTTTTCGACAGTTTGCCCAATAAATCAAAAACTAAATAAAAATAAATAAAAATTGGTTTTAGAATATACAAGTAACGCCCTTTCATATGATATCCCACTCAATATTGTTATCTCATTTTGAAATTTTATCGACCCGGTTTTCCCCCCTTTTTGAATAAAAATAAAAACAATTTTCATATTTTTACGATTGCTATGACGTCGCGTCACTATTATCTATAACTATTCTAAATTTCAGGTCGATAGCTTGAATAGTTACTGAAATAATCGAGTGTGACAGACGGACGGACGGACGGACGGAGAAAGTCTCACCATAAGGGTTCCATTTTTACCAAATTGGTATGGAACCCTAATAAAACCCTATAACTGTTACAAAAGCATTTGGGGATGAGTCACTCACAGTCTGATGAGAAAGGCATAAAACTATGAGAGCAACCCTCAGGCTCAATCATATCACAAGTTTGGCGTTCGACACACTCGGTGGACTACGAAAACTAAGAAATTCGAACACATACTGGGCAAAAATACCTTAATCTTTTTTTAAATTTTTTAAATCAAGTAAGTATAGCATTCAATTAAACTGTTATTTTTATGCACAGTCTTTTGAAATTTTATTATTTTGGTATTTATAAATATTGCTAATTCTGCATTAAATTGACCAAATTACTTAGACATTAATGAACTACAAGTATGTATTGGAGTGGCACCTCCGTTTTTTCCTACTTTTTTTTTGCCAAAATGTACGCGAGTTCTAAAGAAAACATTCGTGATAGACTTTCAGTACATGATAACGTTGACTAATTTAAAAAAAAATCTAATAACAGGGAGCACACAAGAGGGAAATATTAATTGTTTGTTTGGTTGTACTCTCAACAGGATAAAACCTGGAAGCTTACGCGAGGACATGGGTCCAACACATAGAGGCTTCAAGAGAGATTTGATATGTATAAGATTGATTCACTAATGAACACATCTGCAGGATGCTATCCATCAGTATGTACAAACTTGATATTCATAGACACGTAAAAACTGATTGTAACATTCTTGCAAAGGTCAACGCTGCGTTCTAATGGTGCATCATCATGCTTCTAATGCACTTTGGTAATATAACATCGCTTATGTTGCTAATTAATTTAAAAACTAAAACTAAATTTTAAATAAAAAATTAAACACGGATAATAAAACCTGAGTTTATTAATCTGATAAGAAAATGATTTAAGTATTATTAGATTTATCGGATAGCACCCAAAACTTCGTCGAACACAAAATACACGACAAAGTGTTTTTCAAAAAGAGAATTCGGTACTAGACAGTTAATATCCACCACTGCAATACCGTAGGGTGAGTACAGGTTTTTATATAAATTTCGAGTAAAATCGATTTGATTAAACGGAACTGACTCCTCCATACGTCTACTGCCAGCGCTCCAGGCGGACGACTGTTAGTGTACTATGTGTACTAACCCTACCGGGGCAAGTTATACTAGAAGGATATAAAAAAATGCGTAGTTTCGCACTATCCGCGATGGAGTCTGCGGCAAAAGAGTGGCGTCATCGGAACTTGACAGTTTATGTGAGAACTGGACACCTAGACGGTTCAGTAGAAAGTTCATCCAACACGACGTAGTTAATGTTATTATCTAAAGAAGGAACGATATAAAATCCGTCAAGTTCGCATTAATAGCGAAGCAGTATGTGGCGAAAGTGTGGCGTTATCGGAATTTGACAGTGACATGTTTATGTGAGAACTAGACACCTAGAGGGACCAGTAGAAATCTCATCCAACACGACGTATTTAATGTTATTATCTAAAGAAGGAACGATATAAAATCCGTCAAGTTCGCATTAATAGCGGAGCAGTGTGTGGCGAAAGTGTGGCGTTATCGGAATTTGACAGTGACATGTTTATGTGAGAACTAGACACCTAGAGGGACCAGTAGAAATATCATCCAACACGACGTATTTAATGTTATTATCTAAAGAAGGAACGACATAAATAAAATCCGTCAAGTTCGCACTAATAGCGGAGCAGTGTGTGGCGAAAGTGTGACATGGTCGGAAGCGGCCGCTAGCCGCGATTATCAGACAGTGACGTGTTTATGTGAGAACTGGACATCGCCACGAGGGAGCAAACTGCAGTGGAAGGCTCTTCCGATACGTCGCGGTGTTATTTAAATGCCTTATCTGACTCGCTTTCAGCGTGATACGTACTCGTATATCGAACTCAGAGAAGATAAGCTTTTTAATCTGTGAGTAAATACGTTCAGGCCAGAACTTTTCTGTCCATTATTTACTATTTGTTTGTGCGTAATAATTATAATTCAGGACCATTACCGACTTATTTTCCAGCTTCTAATTAATCACTATTTAAGTATGCACACCATGCAGAAAAAAATAAATACGTACCTACTTAGTAAATTTTTAGGGGAGTATTATTTGGAAGAAAATATTGAAACAAAATTTTTGAATGATAAAAATTTAGCGCGTGTATTAAATAAATAAATTAATCAATTATTTACACGAAATAAATTAATGCTTAGCTAACTAAGGAAACGGTACGCGAACACGTCCGCCTAACAAACGGTGCCTAAACTAGCAATAAATAATTCAATAAATACCTATTTATAGATAAATTTACACATGTACAATAACGTAACGTATCACATTTGATATTTTGATGGAAACGAGAACAATAAGTCGCAGACTCCCCATTCAGTGCGGCCCGAGGAGCGAGAGTTATTATCCCCACACACATTCCAAACGACCAACAATAACCAACATCGCGTTTTAACTTGCAGCGAGTGTACACCGAAAATCCGATTAAGCGCCAAGTGAAAATTCATTCATCACCCGACACCTCAATTTCATCCCTGTTCAATTAGATCGCTCGGTATCAACCCCCCTGATCAGTCTTATAATTTTTCACATTCATCCCCTCGTAGAGTTTGAACGATGATGACGCGTCAGGGGCTCGCGGGCTGCTCGTGTAGTTAGGCGGGAGTCGAGAAGGTGATAAGAAGCTTCCGTAAGACAATGAGGAGTTGACGCCGAGCGATGTGTCCAATGTTGAATAGTATCCAGAGGACGCTGCTGAAGGAGGCGGCGGCGCAGGCGGCTGTTGGACCCTACTAGCTTCAGCATACGCATCCAAATGCGTCCTCACCAAAGTCACCAACTCATTGTAGTTGGTGACGGCCGCGCCTGCACCGGCGACTCTGTACAGCAGCAGCCTCGCTTCCCCGAACAAGCTATCCAAAATTTTACCTGACGTGAACAGCACGATGGCCTTCAGACAGGAGTACTCCGCGGAGTCCACGTGGAGCGCTTTTAACTTCTCCACCTGCTCTTGGAAGATTCGTATGTGGTCCATGAACGCCACCACTCGGTCCGCTGCCATCGGGGACGCGTGGAGCCCGGCCGCGGCGAGCAAGGGTGCTACATGGAGAGGCATTGAACACTGGGACGCGTTGAGGACGAATAACTCGGACCAGACGAGCCGTAACAGCGCGACCTGGTCCGTCACTTGGAGTTCGGGGAAGAAGGGTATGTTCCTCGCCCACTCGACGGCGGAGAAGAGCAACCTGGCTGCTAGTTCGCAAATATTGTCTATGCCCATCACGTTGGTGGGTTGCACGCAGGGGCCGTACCTCGACGTCGGGTACGGCTCTGCCCTGAGTAGGAGGGAGATGTAAGAGGAGAGGTAGGGATGGCCGTTGAGTCCGGCAGACGGGTCGCCGTTCGCCAGGGAGAACTGCCCCGGGAGCGCCAGCCCGGCGGGCTGCGATGGAGGCACTCTGCCTCTTTGCACAGCTGGAACAAACGAAAAAGAACTTAAGTAAATTAATTTCAATATAAATATATTATAAGATAAGCCACATTGGCGTTGTGTAAATGTACACAACGCCAATGTGGCTTATCCTATATCCTATACCTTTAAACGTGCAATTCTTGTATATATATATATATATATATTTCTATATAATCTGGATCTCGGAAACGGCTCGAACGATTTTCATGAAATTTAGTATACAGGGGGGTTTGTGGGCGATAAATCGATCTAGCTAGGATTCATCTTTAGAAAATGTCGAATTTATCAAAAAAAAAATATGACTCCTGCTACCATCTATTTGCCAGTAGTTAAACTACCGAGCGAAGTTTGGTCACCCAGATATTAATTTCAAAAGGGAAGATGCTGTTACCTATCAACTAAGCCAGACTATTAATTTTAACTAATATTTCTTTTTAACTGATGTGGACAATGGACATTTAGGGCAAGGAGAGGTTTAAGAACCTAATTTTCTTCTTTCTAGATAATTTCAGATCTGTAGATGATTTTGGTTTGGACTCAGAAAGTAATATTATGTTTGTCCGTCAACTATCCGGTAAGATGAACAAAGATTAACTATTGCAGTTCCTTACACCTAACTTAACCAAAAACGTACACGAAGGCAACTAATGTAGTCGAAACCACCACCACCACCAGTCGTAACAAACTTCTGTAACAAACATTAAAAATAACGACGAATTGAGAACCTCCTTTTTTGAAGTCGGTTGAAAATGAAGCGCAGTTTGTGAAATCAAAGTCATGTTCAGCACTGTAAAGTAGTGCTAGCAATGTAGCGGCAGGTCTTACATAATGCATGCGACAGGTAGACCTTAGAGCGGGCCCATTGTTTTAATGTAAATTACGAAATAATCTATTCCTCTTCCACCGTCTACCATTAAACACAATCGACACAACAAATCTGAGCGTTTACCAATAAACTCAAATATTTACCGAGGTTTTTGTGAAATAGTCTCTGTTAAGACAATTGTCAAAATTAAATATTTGCATATAATGCTGCCTTTTGTTTAGAAGATTACTAAACATCTATGTCATCATTATCATCATCATCATCATCCTCAAGACCTCAGCCTTTAAAGTAAAAAACAATTCAATGTAGCTTTTAAAAGAATTTATTGTAGAAAGCGGAAGAATCCTTCTTCCATTAATAGACATAATACCTTGAACAAGAGCGGTTGGCGCGAAAAAATGTCGCCAGTTCACCGGTGCCTTAAATGCTTCAAGTTTGGCTGTAAGGCCACGATAGTCCGCTAAGCAGTCACCTATAGAATTTTGACAGATGGCGCTATTGTTTGCTTCCACGAAAAAGTTTTACGTAAATCGTTCGGTTGCCCATCTCCTCAGCTTTATTTTAGTTGTTTCAATTAAAAATTGTTATTTATTTTTGTATGATACAGATTCCCATAAAATGACGCCTGTAACCAGTATCTATCTAAATATATAAAAGAAGATACTGACTGACTGACTGACTGACTGACATATCAACGCACAGCCCAAACCGCTGGGTCTAGAGACTCCAAAGGACATGGCCGAAACTTGTGTGGAGCTGTGCCCTGGAAAAAATATTCATGGTCATCGACAAACAATATGTCATATTAAAGCTTATAATTATGTCTTTACATTCGTTTAAGTTTTATGATCAGAGAACTAGCGAGAGAATCATATATCAGCATAACAATTTGCAACAAAATGCGCCTAACCGTTTTTAATAGCAATGATTTTTTAATAAAAAATTGCTATGCAATATGTTTACTCACTTTATTATACAAAAAATATGCATTTAGATTCATAAAAAAGTCCGATAAATAGCAACGAGAACCACAAAAATCAAATCTTGTTAATATTCAACCATAGTATTTTTAAAGAACTTGCGGTTGGCGCCAAAATATTGAATTCCTTAGAATAGGTAGTAAAGGTAGGAAGGTAGAAATAGTGACAGATCCAAAAAACAGATGGCGCTTCAAACGTTAATGCATTCTGAAATTGATTTCGGAATTCGGATACACGCAGTCTTCACTGCTTGCGTAAAGTAACGTGATCATTTAGTGCTGTGCATAAAAAGCCTTGTTTGCGATAATCGTGAATCTTATACATACTAAAACCATAATTCTGACCGTCGTGCATTATTTTACTTAATTTATTATTTTGTTTGTAATATTTTTCGTTACTATCTGACCATAAGCGCTAAAAAAAAAGCGTTTATACTGTACGTGTATCCAAACGCCAATGCAAAATGTACCTACCAATAATAAAAACAAACAAAAATAACAACTCACATTCATATTTTTTTGTGATTTTTCCTCGCTAGTTCTAGAGAAATATAATTATTGCGATATATTTTATTTAATTATAAAAGGAATTTTCACATATTAATAATTATTGACCATAAATGGTTTTTTTGACGATTCGAGGGCAGAATCTGGCCATGTCATTTGGCACACATGTTCCTTGTGAGGTCTAGGGGCACACTAAGAAAGGATTTTTCAAAATTCACCCTCTAAGGGGGTGAAACGGGGGTCCGAAGTTTGGATTTTATCAAGTTCAAATACGTCTTCACGCCGCAACTACTGTACCGATTTGGCTAAAATTTGGAATTGAGGTATATTATATCTTGCATTACAACATATGCTACTTTTCATCCCGAAAAAATTTATGGTTCCCGTGGGATAAGTTAAAAACCGAAATTCACGTGGAAAAAAAAATCTCACGCCGCAAGTACATAACCGATTTGGATGAAATTTGGAATGGAGATAGATTATATCCTGGGTTAATAAATAGGCTAATTTTTATCCCGGAAAAATCCATGGTTTTTGCAGAAAAAAAGAAAAACAGATATTCATACGCGAAAAATACTACTTCACGCCGTTATTACTGAACTGATATGGCTGAAATTCGGAAAGGAGATAGATTTTATCCCGGATTATTACAAAGCCTACTTTTCATCCCGGAAAATTTCATGATTTCTATGATAATAGTGAAAATCAGAAATCCACGCGTGAAAAATATTCCTTCATGCCGTAATTACTGAACTGATTTGGCTGAAATTTGGAATCGAGATAGATTATATCCTGGATTAATATAAAAGCATTTCATCCCGGAAAATCTATGGTGTCCGCGGGAAAACTGAAAAACTGATATTCACGCGGTAAAAATATTACTTCACGCTGTAATTACTGAATTGATATGACTAAAATTCGGACAGGGGATAGGTTTTATCCTGGATTAATACATAGGCAATTTTTTATCCCGGGAAAATCCATGGTTTCTAAGAAAATAGTTAAATAGCAGATATTCACGCGGGAGAAATACTCCATCGTGCCGTCACTTCTGAACCGATTGGGCTGAAATTTGGAATAGAGATAGATTATATCCTAGAATCAACTACTTTTTTCTCGGGAAAATCCATTGTTTTCGTGATAATAGGGAAAAACAGATATTTATTTTTTTAAAATAAAAATAATTTTCAAATTTTTACGATTGTTATAACGTCGCGTCACTATTACCTATAACTATTCAAAATTTCAAGTCGATAGCTTTGATAGTTACTGAAATAATCGAGTGTGACAGACGGACGGACGGACGGACGGACGGAGAAAGTCTCACCAGAAGGGTTCCATTTTTACCAAATTGGTATGGAACCCTAAAAAGAAACAAAGAAGGCGTTGCCTGGCAACCCTGCCAATAATGCCCGTTAGTGTCAAGTGTGACGGAGAGTCTTATTTCCAATTTTATTGCACCACGGGCAGCGATATATTGGGACTAGTATCATTATCAATTACCAAGAGGTTGAGGTGTTTGCCTGGCCGATTTAGACGTGGTTGAAATGCCGAAGTTTGAACAACTGGGATGTCAGTTATCACTCAAAAATGGCAGGTGGCTTAAAAGTTTTCTCCCCAAAACGTCTGGGAATTCCTAAAACAACAGTTCGCGCCCAGCCTAATCTGTTACATAGGTAATTCCGACTAAATTAGAGTAATTGTGGGCATGATTAGTCGGTTTGTCGATCTGGGGCGCTGCACTCCCACGGTGCGTCGACACCTCGCCTAATAGCGAGGCATTACGCTATCGACAGGCATCTTAGGACCATAGACTAGAGAGAAATGGATCGCGCGTCACCGTGGTTGAACAACAGAAAGAGCGAAAGAGATAGATAGCGGGACAGATTCATTTGTTTTGCTATAATCCGCTTCTTGAAAATATTCTGTATGGTACAATATGCAGGAACACTACCCACATGAAACACCACATACAATTTTCCAACACTTTCTTCGACGCATCGAGTCGAGGATGTCCCGGTATCGGGACGAAACGAGCGTCGAAGAAAGTTTTGGAAAATTGTACAGAATACTTTCAAGTAGCGGATAATAGCAAAACAAATTAATATGTCCCGCTAATTATGGATTTCCGCAAAATAACGCCTGCTTCCATTCAAGATAGATAGTTGTTTTACTGACAATCGAGATTGTACATAAATATACGGCGACATTTGGCACGAATGGATATGGATTAAATCATACACAGATTACTTTTTATCCCGGAAGATTTTCCGTTTTCGGTAATTTAAATGTATTTTCCTAATTTGTAATTTTTGCACTGTCGTTATGCTACATCCTGCTAAGTCAATTAAGTAAATATTGATAAAATTGACTTGGCATATATTATCTATTAACATATTGTAAATTTTTAATTTCTAGAGTTAAAAGTGTATTAATGGGTAGAAAAGATTAGCGATTTTGGAAGTTTTCAATAGCTTTTAACAAGTTACCTTTGCATCGAGTTATAGATTTCATTGTTCCTCGCGTAGACCTTTTTACAACGTAATGATAAGGAGTATTTTTATTTTGGAATCACTATCTAAATTCTTTGATCGAACACTCACAAAGCATTGTTTAATATTTAAGATCTAGTTATAGTGAGAGTCATAAGATAAATTTATCTTGGACGCTTCATTATCTATTACGTATTGTATTATGATTTGTGAGTGGGTTAATTATTGTTGATGTACACTCGTAGCTTAAATCCCAAGATAAATGTAGGTATAATACTTCGAGGTAAAACGATAGATACATTTAATTTGCAAAATAGAGTAAAAGATATGTTTATTATTATTAAACTTTCGCATAGACATCATTGTATTGACCAAAATATTTATCTTTTTTAGTTCAAATAAGTATAAAAATATACAATACAGCTACCTTACCTAATATGGGAAAAACATCTCGTAATACCGATCCGCATTTTATAAAGAACATCGGTAATGTAGCAACGGAAAAAAGTTTCGATAAAAGACAACCTGTTAGGCTGCGTCTGTTTTTTTTTTCTTTTTTCTTTTATAATCTGTCAAAAGCAAGCGAGCGCGCGTGCGGACGCATTCGGCGCGCTCGTCCCTTCAAAAAACGTGCCCGCTGAGAATTCTTCACGCGCTTGACATTTTTTACTCAAAAAAATAATAATCAGTGCGATAAATTTTAAATAGCGAAAGCGATGATGCGCGGGAAAACGTTGGTTTTAGGTAAAACTAATGTAAGTAAAATTAGCCACTTTTTTACGCAATGGTAACAACTGAAAAAAGCTGTCTTTTCTTGATATAATTTTTTATTTATTTAGGTATCACTAGCCTCACTTCTTATCTTTTGTTATTCTGCAAGAACCTTAAACTTTTTCAGAAGTGACTGTGTTTAAAAGATTTGTTTTTCCAAAACCTGTTTATAAGTTTAATATCTTTAAGTGAGGAATTTCAATGAAAATTAAAAGTCATGCTCATAATAATGTTTTCAGTAGGTATCTGAATAACTTTGCATAATATTACAATAATACTAACATAATACATACTTATTACCGGGCCGAATAAAATGTAAAAATCCATTACCTGTTTATCACTATCCCAAGAATGCAATTATGCAAAGCGACACGACCTTAAATCCGTATTAATAAAAAAGCCATACGTTATAATATAAACAGTGTTAATTTAACTTAATCGCATGAGTTATTCCGGCGCCGCGGTTAAAATAACCGAAGTTATGGGTGAAATATAACCACATATTTGATATGGTCAAATATATGGTTAAATTTCATGCAAATCACCACTAATGAGTAATAACATCGTTTGTTAAATACCATGATTATACCACAAAGAACTTGGTTGTATTACTAGATTTTTTATCAAATACAAAAAATACTGTTTTAGAAAAATAAGTATTTTTCGCGGAAAAACCTCAACCAACTTTTTATGCTTATTTAAAAAATGATGCACATATTTTTGAAAAGTCATATCCAGTCCGTGATCTGGTTGCGTAAGAAAAACGTATTCATTGAAATTGTTATCGTAAGCGTTAACAAATTCTGCTTTCCGATTGGCTGACATAATTTAGGAACCAATCAGCGGGCACAATTTGTAAACGATTACCATAATGATGAATACGTTTTTCCTTAAACTGTAGACAAAGTGACAATCTATTAGCGATGTTGCGAATAGAAAAGTCCAAAATGTAAGGGATTGACATTAGCGTAAGCTAACGTCAATACCGTAGATTTTTGTCATTCTATATCGCTGAATATAGCAATATCGCTAATAGAATGTCACTTTGTCTAGGCTCCTAGAGCCTGTAGATAAAGTGTCAATCTATTAGCGAATTTGCGAATAGAAAAGTACAAAATGTCATTAGCTTACGCTATAGCAAGGCGTTAGCTAACGTCAATCCCGTACATTTTTGGCATTAAATTCGCAACTTCGCTAATAGAATGTGACTTTGTCTAGGCCCCCAGCGCATCCAAACAGGTTTTTACTTCAAAAACAAGGAAAAAGGTGATATAATTACAACATTATTAACTTCAAACCTTGTGTTTTCCATATAGGTGAGCATATGAGATTGCAAAATCACTTCAAAATCTGGACACGTGTAACCCATATACGTGGCGAATATTCAAAATGTAACTGTTAACAATAAAAATCCTAATAACCCTTAAGCAAATCTACGTAAAGACGAAAATTCAATAAAAAAAATCTCTCCCAAAAACATATTCGCGCTCTTCTATTCTCTACGCGTACCGGTATGTTATCTTATTTCCTTTAGAGGAAAAAGGACTCTATTTTTCAAGCAATATGATTGTAAATTGTCATGGTTCTTGTGATCTTGACATAGATTTTGTAGAGGAAACTATCTGTTGTGGAATTTCTGAGATCTGTCGATGCCGACGTGGTAATGTCGGGGAGAAAAAGCTTTTCGTACAAAGTATTATGATGATAAATAAGAAAAAATTTTTGTTGGTTAGCACTAGGTACAATCATAGAGCAACTTTATTTAAACATATTTTTAAATTATTAAAAAATGCGCCTGTTAGGTCATTTAGTCATTCCCATAAAAACAAACTATTCTAGTGAGAATTTGAGTATTTTAGATTGTCCTTTAAATATTCCAAATCCACACTTCTCTTACCTACATACTTGCATCTACTTAATGATTGTTTTCTCAACTCAGTGTTAATTTGTTGTATTTCCCTACCTTAATTATACCTTTTTCTTTTATCATTGCAAACCAGGCCTACGGTTTTTATTCACATTCTGTCAAATAAATTTTGTAAACCTTGCTTCGCGACTGTACCTCCGGTCCGCAAAATTATCGTCAAGTACGGACAGACAGGCGGTCATCATCATTATTATGTACTCACAATATATTATTACACAATTATGGTCATTTTCTTTCGCTAACGAATGTTAAAACGGTTTAATCGATTGTTTCCGTTGATTGAAGTAACATGATTAAAAGGAAACTCGCGAGTCGTAGAACTTTCGATTTCTATACCATGTTATCTACCTAGTTGTTATTTTATTATATAAACAGTCACTGCACATGGGGCAATAAAATGGGGAACAGACAGTTTGTTGCTATCTCTATCGCACATTCTCGTAAAGTAAATAAGAACTTTTAAGGGCGATGGGTACCATCCGGGCGCGAAAATTCAAATTTTATTTAGTTTTTCGCTCATAGTGGGCTAATTATACATGGAAGGCTAATGACAATGTGTTTTGCGGGCACAACGTTTATGCATCTACATGTTTTTAACAAAAACTCTGCTCAACAATACTCATTTACTTCAATTGGTTCTGGTTCCCGATAGCTCGAAATCTGGGAAACAGCAGAAAATTATCTTTCGGGAACCAATTTGAGATGAGTGGGAACTTTCGAGCAAAGTTTCTATTAAAAACGTGTAGATGCATAAAAAGTAAGCCCGCAATATGCATTGCCATAAATCTACAATGTGTAGTTAGTCTAATATTTGCGAAAAACTAAATAAAATTTGAATTTCGCGGGCTGGTAGGGCCGCAACACCTTAAATAATTTCGGCAGAGCCAATTAATATTTGAATGAGACAGATCCTAACATAGTCCTCTTTTAGCAATTAATATACAAGTACTTATGTCTTATTCTAAACAAAGAATACCTAAATCCAAAATTTGTTATGAATAAAATACGACACCGTAGATGCATGTGATTCTAGATAGGTAGCCGCGAGATAAATCATTGTCAACGTAATTATTCGGTAGGATGCAAAGGTATTTATTTAATCTAGGTCTAGGCTCGTTAATAATCTGTTAAACGTGTCAATGTTACGTAGGTATTAGTTAACGAGCTGTTTTACTACTGGACAAGTCGCGTTTACTTTTGTTGTAACTAGTAGATCTATTTATCTACAGTAGATACCTGTCTACTTTACCAATACAATTTGTCACAAAAATATTGTAAGGGGGAAAATGGAAATGCGGTCCACTCTTTCAGCTTTCTTTTTTTTGTCATTACAACCTGAATAAAGAGATAGGTACTGTTGCCCTCCATGACCTCTTTTGCCAGGCGCCAGCTACTTTTTGAAACTGAATGGCGTAGCGGCAGGGATTCTGCCGTTTGCGTCGGATATCCTGGGTTCGATTCCCACAACTGAAAACTGTCTGTGTGATTAGCATGGATTAGATTAAGTGTCTGGGTGCTATTTAATCAAGCTAACGCTTACTTTGGGGCTAGATTACATGTGTGCAATGTCATTATTTATTATTTTTGAATTTATCACCTACCAGGTTACCGTATGTAGTAGGAGGATTTATTTGCTGATATTTATGACCAGTGGGTACCTGCCACAGTGAGTGTCAAATACTCGTATTCTGCTGTGAAGAATTACGTACGAATAAAGTGCATCGCTTGAATAATAAACCACAGTTACTACCTACCTCTTCGTAAACCAAACTGTATTCCCCAATTTTTTTATATATTATTATCTGATTTGGGGATTGCTTACCATACTAAGCTGAGACCATAATATGAAGGATTTAAAGACCTTTTCGTTTCAAAAAGAAACAAACGTAGATTGTCTTTGTCACCGAAAGTACCGGTATTATCCATGTCACCTATTCTATAAAAGTTTATTGTTAGAACATTGATACGACCTTAGTATTCTATTGATTATGATTGTAACTGTATACCTAGCTTTTACGATTCCGATGATCATCAAACAGTAAACACCTTTTCTATACGACTCACAATGATCATTTTATTGTTGTGTTGGTGACAATCTTTTATTACCATTCAATAATATCTCTTCGGTTAGGTACAAGATTGAACCCGGAGGTAAATTGCAGCTTTTATATTTTTACCGACTTCAAAAAAGGAGGAGATATTGGCCAATACCAGCTGTCTTCGTAGGTGGGTAAGGAACAAAATTACAAATATATTATTTTTATAGATTTTGCTATAGAGGAATTTTGCGTATTTTTATCATCATAATCTCAACCCCTTTTTATGTCCCACTGCTGGGCACGGGTCTCCTCTCAGACTGAGAGGGTGTTTAGCCGTAGCCCACCACGCGTATTATAACATATTTATATTGCGTATTTTTATCCAAATGAAAGAAAATTTCGGATTCATTTTTTACACCTTTTTAGGAAAATTGTAGTGAATTTTTAGGCTTGCAGTTTTCCACAACCATGTTTTTCTGCATTGACGTTTAGTTGAAATAAATTCACAAAAGAGATGTGTGGGCTTGGAATTCCAGATCTAAAATATGAGACTCAAGTCTATAATCGCTATTAGCAGGAACAAATAAAATAAAATTATCTAATAATTAGGTTTATACAGGTATTAGCTACGTATAATTAAGTAAACTTGGCTACTGTTTTAAATCAATTTACTATTAATACTACTATTAGAACATTGATATTTCCTGTTAAGTAATTGAGTTAGAGGAATTGGACCATAAAGTATACAGTTTAATATAACGTGGATTAATAATACCTAAGCTTTAATAAATAAGCAATAAAAGACAAATGTAAAGGCAAAGAATATTCATAAAGTTTACAATCTAATATGCGTTCCAATTCCAAAGAAATCAATTGATATATAAATGAGGTAAATATTAAATACTGCTTTTTATAAGTACTGCTTTGAGTTATTATTGACGGTTATTCTTTATGTAAAATTAAAACTAACAATAATTTAAAATGCTGCATAACCATTATTATAATCCAGGACATAAGAAACAAACGAATGATTACGCAAAGAATACATTTATGGGTTGGTAGTCTTCACACGACTAAGAGAAGAACTCACAGGCATACAAGTAACCTCACGATTCACTAATAAACAATTACAGGTATTTAGTTATCACAAACGAACATACCATAATTAAAAAGGTGAAGGCCTAGTATTCAAATACCTGCCGTGCTATTCTGCAAAACAGCGACGAGCGTACTTCTATGCATCTATGAATTTGTCAGTAGTAATAGAGTACAATTTTGCATGCCATATTCGGGTTGGCAGCTGTCTGGCAGCTATTTCATTTTGTAGAATAGCACAGCTGATGACAAGTAGTTGTTTACTGGCCAAACGGTTACTTACGCGTTTTTTGGTTTTAAAATTACAAAATAAATTAATTTCGAATAAAACATCATATATTTTGGGTTTTTAATCTAAATTCTATGAGAAGCAGAAATACGATTGGAAGAAATTTTCTCGAAAAAAGTTTTCCCAAAAGTTGCTCCATAATCTCAATTTTTAGGGTTCCATACCAATTTGGTAAAAATGAACCCTTATGGTGAGACTTTCTCCGTCCGTCCGTCCGTCCGTCCGTCCGTCCGTCCGTCTGTCACACTCGATTATTTCAGTAACTATAGCAGTTATCGACTTGAAATTTAGAACAGTTATAGGTATTAGTGACCCGACGTCATAGCAATCGTAAAAATTTGAAAATTATTTTTATTTTTATTTAAAAAGGGGGCTTCGAATTTTCAAAATGAAATAACAATATTGAGTGGGATCTCATATGAAAGGGCGTTACTTGTGTATTCTAAAACCGATTTTTATTTATTTTTATGCTTGATAGTTTTTGATTTATTGAGCAAACTGTCGAAAAAAATACCGTTCCCCCCCTTATCTCCGAAGTTTATCAATCGAAAAATCTGAAATAATTATGATCAATAGACATTAATGTATATTTTACAGGAAAAATAAAATGAACTCCCTAACTATTATACTTTTTTTGATAATAATAATAAACCACCAAAAACAAGGTTACGTTTGCAGTTCGCCAACAAAAGTACCTACATGTAAATTAAACTCGTAAATTCATTAACAAAAGTGTTTTTTTTATGTTTTTCTTCTTATGGTATGCGGTGCGCGAGTCCGACTCGCACTTGGCCGGTTTTTTTTTAATTTAATCGCTGCTATAGATTTATTTGTATTTTTTAACCGACTTCAAAAAAAGGAGGAGGTTCTCAATTCGTCGGAATCTTTTTTAATGTGTCGGTAGTAATAAGTTTACTAAGTTTCAAATGTTCCGAAATTATTTTTGATAAAGCTGGGTTATTTTTTAATAATTGGGTAAAACGTCGTTTTTTGGTCAAACTTACCCGTGGTGCTGCCTGCCGCACCCACCAACGTAATTGTAAGAGCGAGGAGGAAAAATAAACAACGCCTTCAAAAGCAAATAGACCTTTCTCACTTTTTATAATAGTTGGATGTGAAAAGAAAACAAAACGACTTACGTATAACGTAATAGATTAAGCCATTAACGATGACATACGGTTTCTAGCTATCGAGTCATTACTTCCATTACAAGATTCACAAGACATATGGCTGTACGAGTGGATGTACAGACATACATCACTATTACAACTGTTTGATCAGAGTTTTTTTATCATTTTAACGGTTGAGGAAAACATGGTGGGGATTGAGGCAACTTGTATTTTTAACAGATCTAGGAGGTTCTCAGAGATCTGTAAGAAACATCAAACCAGAATTTCTCTGCGATATTTTCCCACAACGCTGCCTGCACCAATCGACGTTTGAGTAAGAGCGAGGAAATAAAAATTAAAACCATCTTTGCTCTTAAATCAATTTAATACATTGCAAGCATCAGCGATAAACTTGACTTTCCTTGAACCACGTCCAAAAAAGGACCAACATAAAAAAGACTCCACAAGTTATACCGCTAGTTTCCGTTCATAGATCCCAAAACGTACGGATCACATCTTCATTTACCGATCGCCTATATAATAGACCTGTTTATTAAATAAATTTTATGCAATTCAAGCACCAGCATTGAACTTGACTTTCCTTGAACCACGTCCGAAAAAGGACAAACGCAAAAAAGTCTCTATAACCAAAACCACCGGTTTCCGTTCAGAGACCCTAAAACGAACGGATCACATCTACATTCACCGTTTGCCTTTTTGTTAGAACTTTAGGTATATTAAATGACTTGTAAGTATAATAGTTTTATACAATCCAAGCACCAGCACTGAACTTGACTTTCCTTGACCCACCTCCAAAAAAGGACAAACACAAAAAAGTGTCTATAACTAAAACCACCGGTTTCCGTTCAGAGATCCTAAAGCGTACGGATCACATCTTCATTCACCGTTCACCTATTTATTTGACATGTTTACTAAATCAATTTTATACAATCCAAACACCAGCTTTGAACTTGACTTTACTTGACCCACGTCCTAAAAAGGACAAAGACAAAAAACTTCGTAACATATACCACGGATTCCGTTCACAGATCCTAAAACGTAGGTACAGATCACAACTTCATTCACCGTTCGCCTATTTGTTTGACCTGTTCATTAAATCATTAAATCAATTCAATACCAGCTTTGAACTTGACTTTCCTTGAACTATATAAGTACACCCAAAAAAGGACAAGGATAAAAAATACTTCGTAACTTATACCACGATTTCCGTTCACTGATCCTAAAACGTACGGATCACATCTTCATTCACTGTTCGCCTATTAGTTTGACCTGTTGCCTGGTATCTCGATGCAGGTGATAATCCGTTATTTATGTCGGTCATTTTTCAATCGGGCCCAGCACGCGACTGAGTGTCTAAGTGACAAACAACAACACTCCACTTACTATAACCACCTATAACGGTTGTGTTTGGTATCGTTACAAAATCCTCGGTTTCCACGACAGGTAAACGTATAGCTCCTTGATACAGACATTAGTGATATTTTAAAGCCGTTTCTACATGAGACAAGTCAAGTAAGTAGATAAACATAAACCTAGACATGAAATGACAATGTTAGATATTAGAGAGTGACGCTATTAAGCACACTATAAAAGGGAATGTTTGTGTGTAAGTGTATGTTAGCTAAAATTAGGAATTGACATAGATTCACTTGATTAAGTAACCCTCAGCCTTTTTTATCTTGGAAAAATCCATGGGTCCTGCCCGTTTTCATGGAAACTTTATAATTTCATTCTCTACATTTGGATTGTCAATGACCATAGCAATATTATCTAGCGATATAAATGAAGTTGTTTTGACGAGTAAGTTCGAATCATCATAATACCTTTCAGCTGATGAAGTCGGTCCGTGATGTAAGTTCGAATCATCATAATACCTTTCAGCTGATAAAGTCGGTCCGTGATGGTCAACCGACGTCTGTGGAGACTGTTTCGTTTGGATCTAATGTAGAAAGTGTCGTTTCAACATTCGAAAAGGCAATCAATAATGAGGCAGCCGATCCGACGGTCGACAGTAGATACGTGCTTTACCGATAATACTTTCAGATACTCAATTTGTTCATACGGATTTGTTGATAAACAAAAAAGCTAAGAAAAGCTGGTGAGTATATTGGGAAAGCTGTCTTCCAACGAAATTAGGTATAAACCGCAATATGTTCAAAAAAATCCATACAATTTATTACGTCCTTGACGGCGATATCGTTTGATGGTAAGTGAAAATGCAGCTGAAGATGTTCTCGTATCAAAGTGTAAGCAACCCAGTTTCTACGTTCTTATAGCTTCGCACTGGATCGGCTAATCGCTTGTTGGGGGTAGCTAGCTGTGGCCAAAACCTCACACCAGACCAGACCTGAGTCAATTTAGAATTTAAAAAATTTTAAAATGGCCGTGACGGGAATCGAACCCGCATTGTCCCACTCGTATTCGAGCGCCTATAGCCAGGGAGGTCATCAAAAATCTAATAAAAATTGACTATCCATTGTACCTGATACCTATGTAGGTACCATGAAGCTAGTAGGTATACAAAAGCACTGTGTTCTCTCCAACATTTGCCAACAGATAAATCCCAATAGAAAGTCAATGTTAAAAATGTAAACATACCCGCCCACTTGGCGTCTGTTGCCGCATATCTTAACTCTAAACAGCCATTAGTGAAACCGGACCCGGAAGAGATGAAAACAGTATCCAGATCGTGTAATTAAATTTATCGACACAGATAACATACCATTCCCAGAAAATATGCTAAGCGTTTGAATAATAAAGCGATTGGGAGAAGCGACGCGTGCCGTGGCGCATACCTATCGAGAACTACGGATAGAAAGAAGAAAATAGATAGAATTGTTTAAAATATCGAAGAAGCCGATATAATAAAAGCAATAGTAATTCACGACCGAATGGCATAGCGATAGCGAATATGCCGTCTGCGTCGGAGGTCGTGGGTTCGATTCCTACAACTGGTAAATGTTTGTGACTTGTGTGATGAGTATGAATGTTTTTCAGTGTCTGGGTGTTTTTCAATATATGAGTATATTTATCAGTTATCTAGTACCTAGATTGCGATGTATGTAATGTCTTGGTATAAAAAAAAAATAGTTGACGCAATTTTTTCTTATAATGAACCGTCTTCTTTCAAAATATATTATGTTATCAAGCGTGAAGTAGTACCTACCATATTTGCTCGATACGATCGCTAGAGGTGACACGACATGCTTAGAAATATTTCTCTAACTTAAACTGTAAATCTCAGGAAGTCGTAATAAAACCTGTGTAAATTTTAAGATTAAATACATCAATACATAATAAACCTATCCAACCACACACAAAACTTGAGAACTACAAGCCAGGTTCCTACTATTTTTGGACAAAACAGTTATGAGTATATGGCTTCGATTATTATTTATTTTGATGACCACGGTATTTCCATTGTTTTTAGGGCTCCATACCAATTTGGTAAAAATGGAACCATTATGGTGAGACTTTCTCCGTCCATTCGTCTGTCACACTCGATTATTATTAATCCATCCACTTTCCAAAAAAGTCTTTGCCCACGTGAAGTTTAGTAATTATTAAGAACCTATTTAACTTCGCCTAAGATTTATGTCAGGGTTGCACACAGGTAAACCGTTTTTTTATAAATACTCGTAACATTATACAACATGTAGATAATTTGCCCTAATTAGCCGAAAGCCTAGAGTAGGGAACGATGTATAGATGCATGAAAAAATATCACAAGAATTGTAGCTCTCATATCCTGAGAGAACTATAGGGAGTTCAAAAATGTACCGTAAATTTTAAGTGACATCCCTAAAAACAGCTGGTTTAATATCTATAAACTGGGAATAATGAAAATTATATATGAGGTTTGTCGATATCACAGTTAGGGTTGCTAAATTTTATCTTTCTAAATGAAATTATATATTTTTTTGTAGTAAAAACAATTAAAATAATTGTGACTTCTTATCACGTTAATGTGTTTGTAGGATCACGTTAAAAGGTTAGCTGCGGGCACGCTATGCGAATTAACCCACACCTTGTGTATGAAAAATAAACATTTATTTTAAGATTTCTAAGTGAATTACGTAAAGATCATGATTCTTCTACTTAGTCTATTAGAAATGTAGAAGAACTAGGATATCTAATTAAAAGTTCCTGAAATAGTAAACCCAATTAAGCTCAAATAATATTGAGCACAGGAAACGGTTGCAAAATAACAGCACTCAATTTGAAAGAATTATCTGATTTCATCAAATTCATGTTAATCTGCAGTAAACAACAAAAGAAAGCCATAGGTATTAGGTAATGAGTTAATACAATGGGTAAACTTGCAATTATTTGAGGTCATATCGATACAAAAATCGCGTAATAATGATACCATTATTAGTTATTACACTGTGAAATGAAGGCGGCATGCAACGAGTCACTGACCAATACAACGCATGAGAAGCGAACGCGATAATTATGATACTCGTACGCTTGCAGATATGTGATTAGTTGCGGGGTCACGAAACGGTCGGCATTAGACCGAGAGAGGTGTAGAGCCGTCCTCTTCGCACCTCAAAAATATCCAACAGCCTCCCATAGATTTGACAACATGTTGGATCCCAACACGTGCAAATTCCAACTTCGAAAAGTAATAATAATAATTAAACAAAAAATAAAAATGGTTTATTGAAATTTACTGGAAGTAGTCAAAATCATATTCATATTATTTAGATGGATTACGAATCTGATTGATTCATTCCTTTTCACACAATAACTCGTCATTCACCGCTTGGAGCTAGAAAGCTTTGCAGAGAGGTATTGTTCATAATGTACACAAGGATACAGGGAGGACACAGATAATTATTAGCTGAACGGTCAAATGTTGTTTTGCCATTTAGGGGTACGAAAAATAGTATTCTCATATCTACCGAATGCAGACTATAAATAGCATAAAAATCGGTCGCGCCATTTCGGAGGAATTTGGTTACAAATACTCTGAGACGAGTTTTTAAAAATTTGAAGTCCGATTAAAACTTGAATCAGAAGTTGGCATGTCTGTAAATGTAGACATAGATACCGATTATTACCGTTCTGGAATCGTTCTCGAATTGAAGTTGGCACGTCTGTAAATGCACCTAGCGATCTCAACCAAACGACCGCGGGCGCCTATCCTGAACCGCTATAGTAAACTGTGACCTCACGAAATTCTGCGCACGATACCGGCTCGAGCGGTGATTCACTTGTAATGATGGACGTTAGAACTGACGTATAGAGATGCGGACGATAGATGCATGCCAAGTGCCAACCAAGTTGGAACTGAATAGCTCGTTGGTATGGTATGGTGGCATAGCTTGGTGTTCGGTTTTGGGCCATGAGGATCACGAAGTAAAAATAGATGTTAAAAAGCTATAAAATGGAGGATATTTTTCATTTTATAAGCGACTTTTTTCCGACTTCAATTCGTCGGAATCTTTATTTTTAGTGCAGCCCAGTTTTTAATTATCCCAGATTGGCGGTTATAAAATTTCAAAGGTCAGCTTAAAACTACGTAAGTATGAAGAGCTTTGTTTGCAGCTGCATCCATATGTATTTCATTTTTGATTTCTACAGGAACTGGAGAAATTTTCGGGATAAAGGACTAATGTATATCCTTTGGTGTCAATAACAATATATCTCCATTTCTATCCAAACACACGTGGGTATACATATTATACAAACAAACTTGAATATTGGTGTGATTCCCTAACGCGATCTTAATTATTACAGTCCATACCGCGAAGAGTCGATAAAAAACTCAACGAGTCCTCTTTTCAAAACTCATAACTAATCGTATCATTCACAATCATACGTATAAAACGTAAAACTTTTACAAATTTTCTTCTAACGTTATATATTTGAATCTGTAGCACTTGCAAAGAATATTTTCTCTATGCTGCGTACATTGTACACTGATATTATATTTTATAGTTAGCCACGGTCCATGAGGGCATGACCAGATGAACAGGTTTGAAGGCACTACTAGCTTGGTGTAGTAACCAATATACATACAAACTGTGCATTACTCTCCCAACCATCCGAGATTAGGTATAGCTATGACTATCAAACCAGCCTGGGAAAATTTCATATCATAAAACGTGTACTAATCAAATACTCTGTGGAATTAAATACTTGAATAGATCCAATTAAGAAATGAACCCAATCATATTTAGATGCTAATGCAATGGATAAATATGTTTACGTACAAATTGGTACTTGTAGGGAATTTAGAGGAATTAAGGGAATAGTATCAAACCTAAATCGTAGGTAAAGGTAGGTACAATTTAGAAAACTCCTTGATGTACTGGACAATATTTAGAATTTTTGTTTAAGAATTCAAGTAAATCTTTAAGCGGACTGTCACTTATAAGTAAGTACATAGAAAAAGTCATCAATCAGCCAGTTACCTAATGTTCTGACTACTTGGTTTCTTCTAAGGCTTCGACAAAGTTTACAGAGCTTTGAATTTTTCCAAGATTAAAGCATGTTGTTTATCCGCTAATTAGATTGGTTGATGCTGCATGATGAAAGAACAACCACCAAAAAAATTCACATTTATTAAAAAAAATTCACGATTAACCAGGTATGTGTTACCTACTATACCTACTAATTAATGCGTAACGAAAATCTCTTTCGACTATGCATATAGATTAGAAAGAGAAAAGACATAGATCAAATTCGACCAAAGATTTTTGTGATGCGCATCTCTTACAATTATATCTCTACAATCTACCTGATGCCTTGTTAATTAGGTACAAAACATTAATTCAAAAGACATATACCAAGTTAACTTAGTTAACTTAACTTGGTATATGTAAAACAATAAAACCGAGCTATAAAACCCAATCATAATCACATCAAACGAGAGCATAGTTGACCGAAGAACGAACATCACACGTCGTGAAGATATAAGATGCTGGCGGTCGGCTGCTCTAATAAATCACCTCTTATATTTCAGGATTAATCAGGTATGTTTTACTTACTATACCTACTTACATATTATTGCGTTTCAAAAATCTCTTTTATCTCACTATCTGTATGGATTAGAAAGAAGACATTTATCAAATTCGACCAAATTTTCTTGTGATACGCATCTCGAGCGCATCTCTTAGCACAATTATATCTCTACAATCTAAATATATCTACGTAGTTAATTACCAAACATTTCCACCAGACTTATACCAAGTTAAGTAAGTAAAAAAACAATAAAACCGAGCTATAAAACCCAATCATAATCACATCAAACGAGAGCATAGTTGACCGAAGTACGAACATCACACGTCGTGAAGGTATTAGCTGGCTGGCGGTCGGCCGCTCTAATAAATCACCTCTTTAGTTCGTTAGGCGCACGCCGCCGCTCCACGGGGGTCCACCTTCGATTCCCGGCGTGGCAAGTGGAACGGCAATCGAGGTAACCCCCTGTAGGTGGGTATTTTGACGTGTTATATAAAGTGCTGCGCCACGTCGCTTTGATGAATGGTTAGAGAGTGGTTTCGTCAAATGGTAAGTCAAAGTTATAAATGGCAGCAATAATAATAATGAAGATCTTTATTTTCTTTATATTATATGTAAAACACACGAGCTCTTATGAAAAGTCGAAACTCTACCATAGTCACAGTTAGCAGGTTTGCACCAAGAAGAGCAAGAAACTCGACAATCTTTTTTTTTTTAATTTCACCAAGTACCTTCAATTTCTCTTACGTTACGTTTGTTAATAAAATCACGTGAAAAGAATAAAAGGTACATCATACATTCTAAATAATGGTGTTTTAGAATTGATGATTAAACGAACTTACCTTAAGTGAAGTTCTATCATAATTTTATGAATTCCTGTATGAAGATATTAACATGAATACTAATAGGTATTTACGCCAAGTGATAGCCATTCAGACACTAAAGTTGAGAGAAAAAATAAAAAAATTCCAACATTTTTCATTACGATATCTCACGCTAGCAACACTGTGTCTGTCCTTTCATTTAGTTCAGAGTAATTATTATAAGAGTGCCTTTGTGCTTCGATAAGCTCGTCTTGGTAGTAGCACTACAGAGCACCCAAATATGTATCATATACCTAATATATACATAACTACACAATATTATACATAACCACACAATATTATATATGTAAATATAATAATATATATATATGGGTTATGTTGTCTTCAATAAATATTTATTATTATTGTAATATGTACATTTTTTATTTACAAATTCATACATGGGTTTTTCCACAAAACAGGGGCGGGAGGGTGTTAATATCTTCATACAGGAATTCATAAAATTATGATAGAACTTCACTTAAGGTAAGTTCGTTTAATCATCAATTTTAATTCATTCCTGTATTTCGATATTAACATGAATACTAATAGGTAGATGTTTAGAGCCATGACATTTGTAAATAAGAAATGCTTTTAAATTAATAGAATAATAAGCATAATCGCTTAATATTGAGCAAAAAAATAAAAATAACAACTTAAGTTGATATTCAAAGCAAATTAATAATTAATAGCATAATTTTGTAGAAATATTAAAACTGTAATAGATAGTAAATCAATATTATTAGTATAATATATAAGTAATAATATATGTACAAAAACATATATTTTTATATGTGCGAATACCAAGGGTATATTAAGACTATATTCTAGCAGTACTGCTCGTATGTAGTCTTGACGATTAAAAGAGGTTTTAAACCTCTTTCAACAAGCTTGAAAATATTTGTATCAGTTAAAACTTTTAAATGCAACACTTGATTAATCGTAATAAATTGAGCTGTTAATATGCAACCATGAAATATATATTTTAAACAGTAAATTGATCACGAATATATTTTTATAAACTTGAGTAGAATAAATATTACCGAGACATATTTTTGGAAAGAAAAAAAAAATAAGATCAATTTATTAATATAAAAGATTAATAAATCTATGGGTTGCAGAGAACTAGTTCGTAAATTTTTGTTCATCTTGACTTCACTTTACGAAAATACAGGAGTAGGCATTAGTATTTTCGTAAAGTGTTGTTTAATTTTATTCATAGCTCTTTAGAGTTATTTCTATTAAAGGAGTTAACAATGATATTTTTATTTAATTTCCATAATAATATTGTTATTTGGGTTTTGGTGTAGGTACAGCTTTAATAAGGTCATTAAGATTTAAAGTGACCTTAAATTATATTTTTAACTGAATAGGGTGAAGTAAGAATATTCTCAAGAGATTTTAAAAAAAGCCATAGAGAAATCATCTTATAAGTCTATTTTAAAGTTGATTCTGAGACAAAAGCTGATGAAGTAACTATATCTACTGTTTATTCCTGAGTTCTAATAAAGTGATAACAATAGAAACTGAAGATAGTCTGAAAAAAGCATGTTTTCTAATATTGTCAGACAGTAAACAGCTTATACAATATTATAGTATATATGTATGTATAACCGTGTTGAGTTTCTCATTTCACATAATACTAAAATTTTAACTGAAGGCATAATTGTTATTCTTAACAGTTATTCATGTTATAATAATGTTGTTTAATATCATTAATTGTTATTTTAACAGTCACCCCAACACTACTATCGCTGTTGTACTGGTTAGTTGTAAACAAAAAACCACATATACAATTGGAATACAAATATTATACAGTACTTTTTAAGTTCTTCAGTTTCTGCATCAAGACCATTTTTTAATTTAGCAGTCTTTCAGTTGAAAAATGTGATCTGATTTTTCCAAGTTGATAATCGCAAAAATCAACGAGCAAATATAACATGTAAATAGGTAGACATGTCGAAATGTTATTCGCGATTGTTTGCGATTAATGCTTTTAAGACTTGTTGCGACGATGAAAAAAAAAAAATATTTTTTTTATTTCCACTGTCATCACAGAAGATAAAAGTCTCTAATCTTCGTTTAATAATAATCAGTTAATTACATACCACAGCTGAAGTACTACTGTACTGGTATTCAAGTTCCTAGTGAAGCAGTGATGACCCAATTTTCAATTATCATTTGACCTTGGTCAGTCATCATCGAGAGCTAAATCCTTGCAGCGGCGTCATCCATCGGCATGAAAGTTAAACAAAATATTAGACTTATTTAATAATGATTAAATACAGAAAACATAAAATGTAGGCTATGTATCAAAAAAAAAAAAGTTATGATACATGCAAGCCAAAATTATGAACCATCATTGTTCAGATTATCATAAATCCAATGAAGTATTTAATGATTCTATGATCTTATATATCTATTGGTAATTTCCAAATCCTTTAACATTTTTGATGCATAGATAACCATTAGTTAATTAGCGGCGCGATCGCCTGAAAATAAAAATATTTGATCTAGCAAAAATTAATTTGGTCTTTAAATATATTTTCCATTGCGTTAAGTTATTCCTAGGTATGGATACCGATATTCCTGTAGATACAGGTACAAGGATACCTAAAATAAATTTAAATAAACATATCATCGATTGTTTTATAAGGACTCTACATTTTCCATATTTAATATTCATTTAAGAAATTTAAGAAATAGTCAATTATAGAAACTATAAATAACTTTGATATTCAAAAATATTGCATTCTTTTAAAAGCATGCATCCTAACTCAGTTAAAGCATTGATAAATTTGATGTAATATCTAATACATCGAGTTACGATGAAAGAATGGTTGTATTAAAAACATGTATTTGTAATGGAATAACAAAAAAAAATTAAGTATGTTATCGAATAGGTTGTCTCATATTCAATTGTATGTGAACAGAATATAATAGCCGAGTTTTTTGCCAGACCTTCTCAGCGCAAACCCGTTTTTCAGGTTCAAGCTTTCATAAAAGCCTGTAAATCAAGCCCATTTGAAAAAAATCATTTTCATTTTTAATTACTTAAACATGAAAATTAATTGTTATGTTAATGGTTCAATCGTTTATAAATCTTCATAATATAAAACCTTTTGTATAAAAGTAAATTATTATGAATGAAACTAGGATAGTACCTAGATATCTAAAGTGTCATTGCACTACATGCGAACTAAAGAAGAGAAAAAAAAAATACACATTAAATTCTGTTTATAGTTTTGAGAACATAAAAAGAGAAAAAAATAAATTTTCCACTCATATTTAAGCACGATAAAATAATATCATCAGGCTCGAATATTTTTTGAATGCGGTTATTCTATAAACTAAGCGGCAAACGTAGGTACGAGTAAGTAGGTGTCGTTTATTGCCCGTGGTACCCCCGATGGTCCCCCCGGGGTAGGTACCACGGGTTGCCTTCTTACCCCGACCCGACTATATGCGAACATGCGCGAGTCCGCACGAGGTTCGAAACAGCGCAGCGCTCCGCCAGCACTCCGATCGGCGGCCGCGCGGCGCCTGACATGACAGGTCGACGGAAATGTCAAAAGAGGACATCGATAAGTACTTGCAAGGCTGTTTTGCTCCTGGTGCTGTTCTTGTGGGGAAATCAAGACTCTTCTGTCCTGGGTAAATCTTCGAGAAAAGTCGTCGCAAGAGACGAGTGCTGTCCTGCGATTTGGCCCGTGGGTCCACCATGGACCAACAGGTGGATTGCTCAGATATTCCTCCAGTGCCAGTTAATATTGGATCTTGATTAACTGTATTTCATATTATTGATAAAAGACAATATACACAGAAGTTATTAGAATATTATATTATCAAATAAAATTTTTGTTTCTCACTCGTACATTTCAAATTTTGAGTAGTATTACTAGTTGATTTTGTAAGACGTTGTCAATGGACTTTTTATTGATGTATCTATAAATAATGACCACAACAAGAAACGATTCGTGTGGAAGACTAAAATAATTGTAAATAGTGCATTTGATTGCGGGTACTTTTCAGACCTGGTCTAGTAAAGTAATCTTGGTTCATTTAAATTAGCAGACAGTAAAAGAAAATATTGATATGAGGGTATATCGAAATAGTTTCTAAAGGTAATCGTTTTGATCCTTTATATCATTCCAATACAGTTGGTGATAAAAAAACAGCATCGTGCGGTGTTCCCAGGTGGTCACCCATCCAATTATTAACTGCGCCCGATGTTGCTTAATTTCGGTGATCGGACGAGAACCGTCAACCGGTGTTTTCAACATGGTATGGGGGCGTTTAAGCACCAATTTGCTATTTTGGAAGTTGCTTACAAGATAATCTTGTCATTTTTGGGAATGATTAATCCATAGGCGTTGTCCCAATAACCATCCTCAATGTATATTGTCGTGAAGGTCACACTCTCTAATGAAGTGTACCCAACACTGAAGCATAGACTGCAGAATATATTATGTTGATTGACTTTTTTGCAATTATTACCTAATATAGAGACGATAATCTTATTAACTCACCCTCATGTATGTCGTCGTGATGATCACATCCTCTTATGCAGTGTCCTCAACATAGATGCTTTGCAATTATTTTTTGCAATTATTAATACAAAGGCGATAGTCCTCAGGTTTTTCACCTACCAACTACCCTCAATGTATGTTGTCGTGAAGGTCACACCCTCTAAATGAAGTGTACCCATCACCGAAGAATGCATCTTGATTAGCTCCTCTTGCAGTAATTAAAACAAAGGCGATAGTCCTTCCAACTACCCTCAATGTATACTGCTGTGAACGTAACACCCTCTAAGAGGTGTACCCAACACTGGAGCAATATGGATTTTCTGAACCAATAATAGCAATTCCGTAGATTTCACAATTCGTTTTGACGATGAATCCGATTATTTTGAATATTTCTTTTCGGATACTTTGATTTCCGCAAGAAATACTTATAATCACTCACTTTTTTTATACGAGTTTAGTAATGTTGTGTTGAACGGCCGAGCACTAGAACGCTAAAGGACAGACACAGTGTTGCTAGCGTGAGATATCGTAATGAAAAATGTTGGAATTTTTTTATTTTTTCTCTTAACTTTAGTGTCTGAATGGCTATCACTTGGCGTAAATACCTATTAGTATTCATGTTAATATCGAAATACAGGAATGAATTAAAATTGATATAAAATGTTCCAAAAAAAGTATTAATTGCTATAAAAAATAATTGCATGCGTTTGTCCGCGCTCGTGGCCTCATTTTATGACCAACGTTCCTAGGTGAAGCGTCCTACAATTTGGGATTTTATATTATGAATAAACAAAGTTCCTTAAATAAAAATATTGTTCTCATGTTATTCGTTTACCTTTACAATGATCTACCTTGGTCCTCGATGTAGTTTCAGAGATCCAAGTTACATACAAGATAGGTACTAAAACACAATCTACCTAGAAGGACAGATTAATTTGTTTTGCTATAATCCGCTACTTGAAAAGATTATCTATGGTAAAATATGCAGGAAAACTACCCACATGAAACACCACACACAATTTTCCAACACTTGCTTCGATGCACGTTACGTCCCGACACCGAGACATCCTTAGGAGATTATGACTTCACAATGCGAAATCTTAGATCTCTCTCTTCCTCTACTCTACGATCTAAATCTACGATTTCGCTTCGCAATTTACAATCTACCTACTAAAATAGTAAACTAGCTCACGCGGAAAGCGTTGTTTTACCATATAAATTATTTCTCACTGAGAGTGGGTATAAAAATACTTTAGTCATATTCTCAGACCGAATAAACACAAAACATTTTATAAACTTTTGCGTTTTGTTACCTAACACAGTGACACAATAATTTTATCCTGTATAGAAAGGAAAGATTAAGTATTACGAACGCTTGCTTATCTCACATTACGAGTATATTGCTTCTAGCCAGAATATCTTTAAACTGTGGTTTAGCATAATATGAATACAGTTCATTATGTTGTTTACAAGAGGCATGCTGACATAATGTCATGCAATAAGTTTTCCTACTAAAAAATATTGAAAAAGTGGAACAATCAGCTTATATAATATGTGAAAATAAAAAGCTGAATTGTATAAATGAATCAAAGACATCCGCATACCGAGCTAACAGGTTTTGCGCTTGCGCCAACGGCCCGATGTAGCATCAACTTAGTTAAGTACTATTTAGGTATACCTACTACAATAATAAAGTACATAGAGCAAAAAATTAATTTCATCTGCAAGATTTTGTTAAGGAAAAAAACTCTTATAAGCTCAAGTATTATTTTGTCTATTCCCAGTTATCTATTCTATCATTAGAATTTTGAGAACAAGAAGCATACCTAACCAATCTAGGTAGATAAATTATAGAGCAATTAAATGTGTCAATTAATCTTTCGTTTAAAATGCATTCACTCACTATTTGATTACATAGATTTTCATAGTAGAACTATAATTTTATAGATCAGAAAAGATATTAATTACTATCTTGTAAAATGCAAGCACATCAAAAAAGTTTGGTTGGTAGATTGAGAAATGAACTAAGAATCTATTCAATATTTCAAGGCAATACAACTTGAATACAATACTTTAAGTTGATTTAAGACCAGGTAGTCGATTGAACTCTACAAACGTATAGCTGTAGATTTTTTATTACAGTTTCAGGAATTTACTTTTCAACGAAACGCGAAATCAGAAGTCAACGCGATTATTAGAGAATACCTACTTGCAAAACAGATTTGCAGCAAACATTGCATGGAGACCGAAAATCGGTTATTTTTTTTTTAGTTAATGCCGTCAAAGTCCGAGAGATGAAGGCGTCCGTCAAAATTTTAAAAGTTAATTATCGAACACTCTTCCCGCCGGTCGGGGTCCGCCGATGCATCACCCCCGGGATATAAATCACGGGGTGATTGATAGTGGTGTATATCTCACGGCGCGTTCTGGCTCCTTTTTTAATCCGGCCACAAATGATTTTTACACTTTACTTCCTTTTATGATTCCGTTTCGCTTTCGGAGGATGTAAGTATTGGATTTCATCACCAAGGCTAGTCACTTAAATGTTGGTAGTAAGCTGCATTTAACCAGAAATGCATCTTATTTACCACTTTGAGTTAGATAACAGTGATTTATGAGTTCAGGGAGGATAATATTGCTTCCGCAAATGTTTCTCGCTTGTTTCTTTCATGCAACTGATCTGCGTCTGTAATACCACCGAACATAAAATATTAGTAAAACTGAGTTCCAAAACATCCCGAAGTTAACTGCAGGCTAGAATATCATGCTCAAAATCGGTTTTATTAACAGAAACGGGTTTGGTTTTGAGCGTTTAAACGCAATTATTCACGATTCATATAGTTCAAGAATAAATATAGGCCTTACATCTAGGCAAGTTGGCTCCAATCTAGATCTCATTATATGGTTACTTTTCATCAAGCATAGCGTATCTTGAATCAAAACAAATATACAAATCACGTTAAAATACATGACCAACCTTTGAACTAAGCATCTGAACACGACAGAAAAAATATCGATCTCCGATTACACGTATATGAATAAAATTTCAATCACCGGAAAAAAAATTGTAATCTCAACGCCTTAAGCTACTTGATAGGTGATTGGTAACTTATGGGAGACTGATGGATAGACTAGATTAAACCGATGAAGCTATTTATTTTACGAGCGTGGTAAAGGTAAAGGTAATAACTTGAGGTTTGTTCAACCGCAAGTCGCAACTGAAGGTGCATGAAACCCAATATTTATTAAACAACTTTAAATTCAATGTTTATGGTGCAATACTGGTATGGTATCGAGTTTCGAACAGACCATTCGAGTTTTAACCTATAGGGGAAAGGTTTACCTGCCGGATTTTTGGCGGAAGATTAGCGCTGTTTCTATTGTAGTTGGACCCTCAATTCACATGCAAATCGTTGAACAAAATGTGCGGAAACATAATTAGCTTACGACGCCCGGAACCGGTACTAGGCGCGGCAGGTTCAACAGGGCAACTTGCAAGGGTCAGTTTTGCTGTTTGACCGTAGCCTAAGGATCGGGAACCGGTCTATTATTTTCGGTTTTTAATTAATGTTTTCGGTCCGGCCTAACTCTTGACCGTCAAGGTGGTCAAGGGTTGTCTAGCGCTGATTAATGGTGAGGGGGGTTTTCGCGAAGCCGCCGTGGGAACGCGTCGGCACGTAACATTCGATGGTATCTTAATGGTAAGTCTCGAGTTTTCCCAGAATGTGTACCATTACGTCGGCCCTGGAGCGGTCGTACGATACATGTCACAGTTATTACACTCACAAGAAACGATGGTATCTCTGTCTGTGACGCAGCGAGGCACACCGCCTAAAGACGTTTCTCGTACCAAATTCTAAGTTCTAACGCTGATGTTTTCGGACGATTAGGACGTATAAAATTAATTTGTCGGTGTAAGCGCAGGGGCATTCACTTATCACACATTGCTGCTGCTGTAGGTAGTTGTTAATCTTAAAACGTAATTCTGCTTAGTTTTAGAGTTCCCAAGTTTTACGAGTACTTTCAAAAACGCAGACTGCTGTGTGTATGAGAATCGTTTATTTTACTAAAGTCCTATCTTATAGTCGGTAAATACTAATAGAAAGGTGCTGTAAAACATCGATGTTAGGAATTTGTCACCATCACAATCTTTCTGGGATTTTGGCTATAGCTACAGTTTATGACACAATAATAAGTTTAATAAAATGAAACTATTTTACTATTGACAACGGAGGAATAAAATCTAGGTACACATTGTTTGAAATCGTCTATTAATAAAGCATTAACTGATTTTATGTGGATTCAAAACGCACAGCCTTAATTCCTAATAGTAAGTGGCGGTAAATTTCGAAACAAATCCTTATCAATGAACGGAGTGGTCACTCCCTGGTCAAGGAACGTTATATTTCTCACGGTATAGCAATTTGACCACCTAGACGTGCCAATGCAAACACCCAACCTCACGGTCAGTTGGACGACAATGCCCACACCTGGTTCAAGACGCAAATTGACACCCTCCTCAAAACGCAACGCTGATCCTTTTGACACACCTTTGTTGGCCAAAGGCGTTCCTTTGTTAAGCAAAGGCGTACGCGAGGCGTTTACCATTGATGAATATTATAAAATATAATAACTGAAGCAAACATTGCAGCAATTTTCAGCCCCTGGGAAAGGTTTTGGACGCATGATGTTTTTGACACGTCTTGTGGGTTTCGCAAAGGATGTATTATACACGGTTTCCGTTGGACAATTGATGGATTTCGCGCTGGAGTTGATTGAACACGGCCAGTATGCCAAGTCATGACAGTTCCTTTAAGCTTATTTGTGAGGTTATGAATCTATTATGTGCGTGACCATTTATAAATTGTAAAGTCGGAAAAAGAATTAGAAAAAAATAGAGGAATATTATAAATGTGTTACTCAGAGTGTATATTAGACCTCATAGTGGTGCCTAGATTACTGGCTGCATATTTATACACGGTCAGGCTGAGTCGTTGCGCAAAACAATAGACATCTCTGCGGTCGCCATAGGCATGAGGGAATAAATAATTTTACTCTGGAAATTAAAGGCGTGCCGTTTCAAAAAACCTCTAACCACTAAATCTACGTTGGCTAACTATATAAAATAAAAATTTTAGCCAGATAAACTTGCAACTTCCATTTTTTTATGTGACTTTGTTTGACAAAGTATACAGAGAAGAGACGTTCACTCGATGTTAATGTTATATGCATTAATGCCATATACCCACCACCTGTACCCATCATATTATGAGATGCAGATCGTCCCATAATTTTGCATTGCTGTTTCATACGACACATTACACTGAGACAATATTTCTTATGTTTAATTTTTAACCAATACTAATTACCTAATTCATGTATATGCAAAGACTTATATAGAAGTCTTTGTGTATATGCGCGTGGATAATGACCCCAAATAACGGGAACAGGGAAAGACAAAGAAGAAGAAGAAACATACATATAAAAGTTAAAATTACTAGTCCACGGTAAAATAACTGACACCGTGGTAATAAGAGTCCAAATACCAGGAAGTTCATCTCGATAATACAAACATTAAGTTTTTATAAATCACTAAACGCTCACATTTCATACGGAACAATATTTCAAGCTCGCTTCAATTCCACGACTCATGCAATCAAAAAGGCCCATCAAACAATAACGTATGAGTATTGATTAATTAAGCACATTAAGGACCGGTTTATTAATAAGTGCATAAATTACTGTACAAAGAGCCCCGGCTTCGCCCGTCACTTGGACGTGAGCTAACCCAACAGGGCTCTTTTGTTTGGCGCGCATCAATCACTGACCGCATTGTTTGGTGTATCTTAATAAGTTTTTGTAACGGACCGGTCATTTAGAAAGATTTTTGCTAACACGAGTAGGCCTCGGAACGCGCTAGAGGGGTGCGTTTTGAATAATAATAGGAATTTTATTTAAATATCTTATATTGTAATAATGATAAAAAGAAGGCGTGAGTATTGTGGAACACTCGGTTGGAACAAAGTTCTCCCAGCGTTCGATAGTTGGCGCTATTTCGATTTTCGAGTTATCTCGTGCTATCACTTGGACGTGAGCTAACCCAACAGGGCTCTTTTGTTTGGCGCGCATCAATCACTGACCGCATTGTTTGGTGTATCTTAATAAGTTTTTGTATCGGACCGGTCATTTAGAAAGATTTTTGCTAACACGAGTAGGCCTCGGAACGCGCTAGAGGGGTGCGTTTTGAATAATAATAATAATAGGAATTTTATTCAAATAAATTATATTGTAATAATGATAAAAAGAATGCGTGAGTGTTGTGGAACACTCGGTTGGGACGAAGTTCTCCCAGCGTTCGGTAGTTGGCGCTATTTCGAGTTATCTCGTGCTATCGATTTTCTTCATGTCAAGAGCCTCGTGTAATACTTACACACGAAAATGTACGGTCTGTGTGTCTCCTTCCATCACATTTCAAGAGAAAATGTAAGAGTCCACGCGTCATAATTCGCTAAGCAAAATTTTAAACAAGTAGTTTTGGGCTCAAACTTTGTCTAAACCTAGAATGCCGAAATTTTGTGTAGAGATTCTCTACATAATGTAGACAAGGGATAAGTAAGGATTTTTCATAATTCCCCAAGATCCACGCGAGAGAAGTAATAACGGGTCAGCTTATAGTAGGTATACAATTTACAAATGAACAAACAAACAGAAAACCACGCGTACATATTAGAAATGGCACAAAAAACCCAAACGCTTTCGGCATAGTCTTGGATGTTTCGCTTGTTAACGCTTTCGGTACGCTGCGTTGTTTCTTTGAACACTAACACTATGATGGTTTGAACGATAAGACGCTATCACCGTCGTAGTTCACCGTTGTTATGAGTGGTCATTACAAAAACGCTATCTGTAACAATCGAGTTTTACAAAAGCGGTGGCAGCGCCGCAGCTATGGAGTGTGGACTCTTTTACACAAATTCGTTTCAGAAAACAACTACGGAAAGAATAAAGACAAGCCCGAGTCATTCTTTCAAACTGCGGGTTCCATATCATCAATGTTTATTTTTTTTTACACTACAAGTACTTGACTGCAATATCCTGATGATAAATTACGATGCAGCTCATCGTGTTGTCTTACTTACTAACCCATAACGGCTAACACAGCATCGTGCCGGAACGCTAAATCGCTTGGCAGGGCGTCATTGCCAAAAATATGGTAACCAGCTCTGGCCGACGTCCAGACCAGACCTTGGGGCTACCACCGTGATCTAAAGTAATATTATTGTAATATTGTTTTAAAATCTCCATACTGACATTGTATGAAAATGTCAAAACAATATTACAATAATATTGCTGTAAGTCACGGTGGTAGGCCCCCTGAACCATTAAAATATAATTTAATAATAAAATCAAAATAAGCTTCAATGACGTTGTTTTTAAGTTTTTAGTATTGTTGGCCGAATAGTTTTTAGGAAGAGACTGTTTTTACGTCCTTGTATGGACTTAATATAAGGCTATAATCTATACCTAACTATTTTCATCATTTGGCTTCCCTGAGAAAACACCAACTTGTTATCCAATAGCTTACTGTGAAAAGAGCTAGTGCTGAGTTTCTTGCCAGTTCTCGTCGGTGCAAACCTGCTTTTCGAACCTGGCAGTAGAGTTTTGGCTTTTCATTAGAATTAAGAACCAATTATTTAGGCATACTTATAACGTGAAAAATAAACATTTCCATTTTGATTTTCATTAAGATCATCAAAAAAGAACAGCGAACAATAACGGTTAAATTGTTGCCATTTGACTACTGGACCCTAAAAAGGTGACGGAGCTGCGTATATATAATCTCTTACAGATCTTCAATACCAATGTTTAAGACGATTATGCGATAACAAAAGAGCACGCTTTTTTCTTTATTTTTTCACCTCTATTATTAACAGTTAATCTGGAATGAAAAAGGAGACCTTTAGCACCTTTGCTTTGTTTGTTGACAGCAAACAAATCGTTTGTTGGGTTCAACACGAGGTAAGGGTTGATGGAGCGCTCAAGGGTTGAACGACGGGGTTA
This sequence comes from Coenonympha glycerion, assembly GCA_963855885.1. Taxonomy (NCBI): domain Eukaryota; kingdom Metazoa; phylum Arthropoda; class Insecta; order Lepidoptera; family Nymphalidae; genus Coenonympha; species Coenonympha glycerion. Next base: position 12,085,718 of record OY979643.1, read on the forward strand.
CTTGTCCTTTCCGGTTGTGGACCACCATTATCTGAGGAAGTGGTGATAACGATGCCAATGCAAAGGTGTTGTGCGTATCCTTTGTTTAATGCCGTAGACGGTTTTTATTTTATTCCACTTCTTTTTTTTTACACTATAAGTACAAGTTAGTATTTGACTGCAATCTCACCTGATGGTAGTCGAAGATGTTAACGTACTAACTTTGAAGGGGTAAGTAAACTCACCCCAACGGTTTCTACACAGCATCGCACCGGAACGCTAAATCGCTTGGCGGCACGTCTTTGCTGGTAGGGCGGTAACTAGCCACGGCCGAAGCCTCCCACTAGACCAGACTTGAGCCAATTTAGAAATTATAAAATTCCAAAGTGGCCCGTGGCGAGAATCGAACCCGCACGAATTCGTTCTTACGAATGTGGTGATGGGTGGGACATAAAATAAGGAAATTTGATATTATTGAAAGAAATTGAGATTTTGTAGCAACTTCTGGGTAAACTTACTATCGAAAATCTAATTTCCATTCGTGTTTCAGCTTCTGAGAGAACTTAGATTAAATATTAATAATACATGATTATTATTAATTGTTGTGTTTATAGTTTTAACCTGCATGATGCTAAAATCGCTTAAATAAACGTTTAGCCCATTTAAACACCAAGACTTAGCAACTTGGCCGGAAAAAATAAATCGCGACTGTTGCTATAGTTGCTTTTATGTAAAAGTCAAGGATTATATGAAAACAATAGACAGAAAAATGAAAAAAAAAGATGTGGAACTCCAGGAATGCCGATAGGAGTGAAAAGACGAATGTTAGGTGGTCACGATGTAGCGAGTTCAATGGGTTTCCCCAATCTCAAAAAAGCCCAACGCGCCTCAAGAAGTGTTCACTTCAAAAGCACTATTTTCTCAAACTAACTTGTTACAGAAAATAAACTATAGTAATTGAATCCACGAACAACATTATTGCTAAAACAGAAACACCTCAAATTGGCATTGTAAGTTGTAAAAAAGTGAGCAAATTAACATCTAAACAGTCCTTTAAAGGTCGGAAAGGTCACTCGAATCGTGCCCAAGAGCGTAAAAAAGGTACAAAACAGCGACGAGGCATAATACAGTGTTAGCAGGTGTGGTAATCAGTGACCCCGGCGGGCGGTCTCGTTAGGTATATGAACTTACATCGCCCTAAGGGCACTGCCACAGACTAAGGGAAAATATAAACGGAAGCGATTTAAAAGCACATGGCTTTACTAAGCAGACGGAGGCCATTTGATGTTTCAATAATGAATGTTTGGCATTCAGCGATAAGAAATCTGAGGATATGGGCGTCAGAAACGATTTACGTGAACCTTTTCGTACAAGCAAAGAGAAGCGCCATCTGTCAATATTCTAGAGGTGGCTGCTGAGTGAACTACAGCGTGGCTTTACTGTTGGTGACGAAACAAGGATTTTTGGCACCGATAAACTGGCGAAACATTTTCGCGCTGTCTGCCCTGTCCAGTCCAGGGTATATATATGTCTATTTTGGCATTGCACTTTATTTGTCTCATTGGTGTTGTGTTTAAAATTTTCTGCTTCTGATTTCAATAACAATGTCCTGGGTTCAGTTCCTGGGATAAATACTTAGGTGATTTGCCTAGCAGATAACGTAAAGCCGTTACAGCTGCGACTGATAATTATCTTTAATCAAGTGAAGATTAAACAAGCAGGAGTTCAATCCAAGGCCAAGTTGAACAAATTAATTTCACTTTTTTGTTTAGTCTGAGATTTAAGGGCACTTTTTCTTTTGCTATTATAAAAATACCTTGAAATATGTACTCTTACTACGAGCTATTTATTTAATATTTATTCTTACACTTTTCATAAAATCCTGATGACATAAGATAAATCTGTTAAAACAGTAGTAATTTTTGATTGCACTTAAAGGTTGTAAAATTAACTGAATATACTTAATATGAAAATTACTACGAGAACTAAACTCCGTAAACATGTTTATCTATAATTTACACAGTTTTAATTTACACAATAAAAATGACAAAAATCACAAGAACTCGTGTACAGGTGTTCAAAAGAGCCACAGGAAGCCGAGGGTCAAGCTTTGCCCTTTTAGAATGCTTCCTTTTGGTTCGGGCTATCGGGTTATTTTTTTTTTTCAATAATGTTAATCAAAACATTATGGGTCTTTTTGACTAACTTCAAATACTTTGAAGAGGAGATTTTCATACAATGAAAAGGTCTTTGAGATTTTGGAAACTATTTCTGTGAACTACTTTTGGCGTGATCGCTTTTCAGACGCTCCATTTTGGCAGATTTTAAATACAAACAAACAAGCTCATTACTTACTCTACGCTTGTAAATTGCAGGTACCTGATTCCTTTGAATTCAATTTTTTAATAATTATTTTCTTTAAACGCAGATAATCTATAGACTGTGTACAATATACTAAATGATAAAACATTGTTTTTGTGTGTGAGGCTAATTCATTACAAACTGAAAATCAATTTAGCAATTCATTAGCCTCATAACAACTGCGACTAATTCTATCATGAAGGCAGTAAGAAATTTAATTTGTATCTCCCAATCTTGTAATAAAACCTAATCATTAACACCATTAATCATCTACTTGTCTTTAAAACAATAACAGCATATTAAATCCACCTTAATGATTAACTATTAAGCCCAGAACTCTACTCGATCTTCAGTTAGCTAGCCACAGACGTGCCAACATGTTTGAATACTATTGATATTGGTAGTCAATCCAATCTAAAAAGCAGCATATAGGGTCTAAAAGCTTTACTTTTCCTAACGGCGATGGGTCGTTTTGTAACTTATTACTTTAATTAGTTAAATGATAATATTGAACAAAATAAATATGCCTGGCCATGTCTACTATTTTAGGCAGATACGAGTAGGTTTGGTCGGTCTAGAAAATGTGTTACTGTATAATATCTCAAAGATTTTTGCAAACACAGGCGAAAAAATGCCTTGGTAGGATCACTGGAGATAACACTGGGGGTAACACAGACAATAAATGACCAATTGATAATTTAGATGACAATAAATTAGCATTAATCCATGTATCGTAACTCATGTCGGTCGTGGTTGATCAAAAAGTCGGCACGTCTGTAAATTCCAATTTAAAATAAATGCCCTTGACCAGTCCAACTAATGGCTCAGTATAAGATTAATGATTTCACTAATTACACTAGCGACAATCGATGTAAATTTAAATATGGCTTTTTGTGTAAAATCTCAGTGTGGAGGCTGGATTAGATTTACATTGTAATGTGTAAATCTTAATGAATAACCGAAGTATTTCACATATTTTAATGATATTATTGTTTTTAATCGGTCATTAGTTAATCGCATTCTTGAAAATAATGATAATAATAGTGTTGGTTTTGCATGTAGGTGTCAACCTACCTACTTTATTACAAGAAATTTTCGTTTGAAATATCTAAATAATATATTTTAACTTCCTAAGAGTACCAACGCTACCTTAGCTACTATACTACATACTACATTGATTTTAACGATCGCAAAAGTACATTACTATTGTACTTGACGGACACTGACGTTTTTAAAGAACAAGCTAAAGAGAAAAAAGCTTAAAGAAAAACCAATTAATAGGTATGAGTGTAGAGATCTTTTAATGCATTGAATTTTGCTGAAAGTTTTTTTAATACCTTGAAAAATTTTAATGGTAGTTTCAAATGTTCAAAAGTTTTCAGATACCGAATTTAAATCGGTACTATTTTTTTATTTTTGATGCAAAATACTATTTGTTGTCGGCAAAGCCAATGGTAAATAGACAAGATTTATGAATTATTTTCCTGTGAAGTTTCGATATAACATAATGTTGCCTACGTTAGCCAGCTACTACTTACAAGGTAGGTACATAATTTTAGCGATATCAAAAATTATTGCGGACACTAAACTCTCAAGGAGCAATTAAAATAGCAATGACGCGGCTCTAGAAACGTTTTCTCAGTAGAGGTCGTAAAATTAGAGCTTACATAGTGCCTACATAGTAGGGTAATGTTGGACAACGCTATACAGGTTTTAAATGTCTCAATATAGGCATGAATTATGTCTATTACAAATTACGAATGCCACTACAAACGCTATTGTCAAAGAATACCTACATCTATTGTTATAAGTGCAGAAAAGCACGGGACTAACCATTTCATAAATCGTTTGTTGTTGTCCATTTAGCTGTACCTAAATATAGTATAACAAATATACTCACGATATTACCTACTGTTTTTTCATCAAAAAAAATTTTTCAGAAAAATTTAGTTTAGTTAGAGTCAAATTAATAAAAATTTGACTCTAACTAAATTTAATTAGTTAAATTAAATTTAGTTAGAGTCAAACCGAAAAGCGTCCTAAAATGCCTTCGTCTTTATTAAAGACGAAGGCATTTTAGGAGGACAATAATTATAATTTCGTGATTTTCATAAAACTATCAAAAGCGTTTCGCTTATTAATTGCAGCTGATATGCTTTTATACAAACCTGTATTAACTGTGGGGTTTGAAACAAAAATTCTTGACAATATTTTTTGTCATTAGCTTATGATCAGTCAGTGCTTGTAAAACTTTAGGAAACATAGATACATTCTGGAAGTAGATATAGTTTGTTGACAAGCGTCAGTCTTACCTTCTCTCCTCATGCCCATTTTGAGGCATTTCCTAAGCCGGCAGTATTGGCATTGGTTTCTATGGTGTTGATCAATGGGACAGTTCCTCGTCCCTCGGCAGGAGTACGTCAGGTTCCGTCTCACGGAACGCTTGAAGAAGGATTTGCAACCTGCGGAAAACAAAATATAAGTGTTATTATTTTTTGACGAGTTAATTTCTATCGTCTCACGAAAATCCACAGGAATCTTCGATCCTAGATCAGATTTTTTTTTAAAACGTACGAGTATGTGTTTTCATTGTATACCTACTAATTAGACATTATAAAAGTATATAGTGACCGATACTTTCATACAACAGTGACCCATACTTTCATAGTACTTATTTATCTTTAAGTTTCATCCTTAAAATGTATTTGACAAAGGCATTGATCTAGCTATCTGTTTTTTTCTTAACCACAAATATCTACCTAGTTACTATTGGGGAATGGTCCATATAACCGATTCTCGCTAGCTTACTTTAGGAAATAGGACATCTACTACATCTACTAGGAGTATCCCATACCACCACCATAACTATCACACAGTCTGTATTTATCCAAAAATGTCAAGCCTAGTAAACCCATAAATGGCTCATGGCTGGCGACCAAAATTCAAAGTTGAATGCTATAAAAAAAGAACTTTCAATGAGATACCCTTTTAAAAATATCCTTCTCTTCACCACTTATAATTACTTACTGTTTAGATTACTGTTAACATTGATAACATATCTTTCAATATTATCTATGCAAAACAAAACTAATAATCATATTAATTACAGAGGAATAATTAACAGATTTGTAAATTAAAGCAACAACTATACTCTACGACCATCCACTTTTCCCTATTTCACCGCTCTGAGGCTTTCGAAGCTTTGTAAATCCAATAAATTCTAAATTAAACGCATTATAATGAAAATAAGGCTTGAAAGAATCCATTAACGATCTCTAACTAAGAGTCAATGGCTCATTGCCACGTGATTTCAATCGTAATCAGCCTACACATAATGACATAACGACATAACTTCATAAGTGGTTACTAAAAGCTTTTGTTTGGAATTATTGAAATAAAGTGAAATGACGCGTGGGCGGGTCGGAACTCGGAATTTGTTATAATCAGCTTATTATCACTTTTACGACCGGTCTAATTTTAATAGCGATCTACGATTGGTTTTATTTTCACCCAAACTATTGTTTTGTTTTATGTTTTGTCGCCCAACCTCATTATACATTGGTAAGTTGATAAAAATCTTCCAAGTTGACGGAGCATCCCTTATAGGTTCAAAGATTAAATCTGATGATGCTCCGATGTTGGAGCAAAACACTCGTCGAGTGTAATCTGGGAGTTTTGTGTGATGTTGCTTAATATTTTCGCGTGAGCGTATGTGACTTAATTTTTTCGCCAAGGAAGAATGCTTACTTTACAAAGCATGTTTTACTAAGTAATTAATGATTAAGTATTTTGTTTTGGCATATTAGAATTTAGATATACTTATATAGCAGGCACAAGAATACTGTGAACAGAATGCAGTGTAGTGCAATTTCAGTGCTATTGGATTAAAGTTTAATTTCCTAGGTCACAATCACATGTTGAACTCTGAGAAAATCGAATAAACTGGAATTTACAGGAGTTAGGACAGTTATTAAACTTTAACTAATAAAATTTAATAAAATCTTTATAAGTTAGTAGAAGTTTATTCAATGTTTTCTAACTATCCCACTTACTAAATAGATCGTTGTTTATAATAAAGTAATTACTTATTTAACAATACTTAATAATAAGGAAAAAAAGATTAGATATATCTTAATAGTTTAACGTGACATAGATACCTAACAATTTGCGACTTGAAGTGTCAGCACTATAATCTAAAAGCGATTAGTATCGATATAATTGTTACAGAATACTAGAATAACACTATTTACATTTTTACCTGTCCAGTGCCCACTCCAGTGACAATCTATATAATTTACTACTACGCCGTGCTGTTTAAGAATGCGGTTTTCCCCTTTGAGATGTGTGTCGTTCACTTTTGTATTCTAGATACTTTAGTAATGTACCTAATTGGAAAGAATAAGTATCTTATTCTACAACGTCATCCAATATTTTATTCGACTAACTGACGTCCATGACTATTAGGTAAAGTAGGTTTTTTTTTAATTAAGTTGGTTGTGGATTTTTTGACCAAGTCAATAACTACAGTAGTAAGTGACTTAAGACTTACAGCAATTATCAGATTTTACGACATCCTCTTTTTAATAGGCAGGTATGTGACCAAATTTTCAAATATGTGTACCATACAATTTTTAGCACATTAATTCGTTATTCTAGTATTACGTGACGAAATTATAACCATATTTATTAAATTATGATTATGCAATAGACACGTAAAATTAGATTATTATAAACAGTAATAATATTATCTTATTCTAAAATCTAAATTTAATTTATATTATAATTCATTTCATCGATCGATCGTGTATTGGGTGCACTAAGTTATATTTCGTGGCATTAAAATTTCGATCGTGCGTTTTTATTACCCGTATTTGGTTATATGTAACATTATAATAATCATGTTTTGGAGATGTTTTGAAATATTCATAAGATTAGTATAACATAAAGAAGACACCGAGTCACAATTTCGGGTGATAATTTAAATTTAACCATTACGATGTTCATGAGATGTAAACTAATGACCGACGAACACGCAATCGCGGCCCGAGCGGTACAGAAATGACACTTTCTACACGATTTTAATATTTAAATCATTCTAAATCGGTATAAAAAGCTTAGCTGTTGACACTAGTGTGATTCTGATGACTTCGGAAACTTAAAATATTACCATAGATTCTGAGTTTTGGTTGCGTTGAACGGAAAGGCGGCGACTATTATGCTATGTATGTATCCAATAGCCATGCCTATGTTAAGAGTCAGGCATTGAACTTTTAAATGGAAGTTAAAAGATTTTTTATTCAATTAACTACTAGTAATATTTGACTGCGACCCCATCTAATCGAATGTGACAGGCCATCTTTTTCTGTAAGGTCATTCCTCAATGAAACCTCCCGTGGTTCATAATTACCAGGGCAAACCGATACCAATTCCATTTCAACATTAGTTGGGTAGTAGTTAGGCCATGGAAGGATGATTTTGCAAGAGGATTACCTATCTCTTTTTATGTTTATGGTCGCATTCAATAATAATGTATACGTTTAGATCCTGAGCCTATAAATTAAACATTAATAAAAGGTAGTGTTTTGAACAATCCAATTATAGTTTTCAGCTTGGTGCGAATTAATGTATCCTAGGATGTTTAAATTCACCAGGCTAATATACCATTAAAAGCAAGTTAGAAGAGTCATTGAAGGTAATTACTCTTACATTGCAAGGTGTCACTTAAGTAAGACTCCTAAAGACTCACAGCCGTTTTACCAACAACGGTATAGGCGACGCCTAAGTAACGCCTAATCTAAGGTGATCCCTAAGCATACATTTATCTTTCTTCTAGACCACTCCTAAGCTATGAATTGCATATTGCAGCCCTATTTTTTTTGATTCTAATTACTAAATGTTACTAAGTTCTTACCTATATCTGTTCAGTACCGTACAGTAAAAATACATACTTACCTATGTTTTATCCGAGGACATTATTTATAAATTAGCCTCTCGCAAAACATGAATTAGGTTTAAAGCCGATGAACTCTCCGAAAATCGAACAATTCCCAAATTTCTCGGAAAAAGATAGAGCCAGATAAAATTCAAGAAATTATCACACCTAGATATAATACCGACCAAGTTTGATGGTGAGCTGTATATTTTTTATCATTGCATATTGTCATGGTCTTTTGAGCTTACGTTAATTTAAAAACCTGTACAATAAATATAATAAAACGATAAATTAAATTAGTCATTAGTTACGCCCTATCCTCCTAAACTAACAGCAGCTTCATTAAATGAATAAATATTTAATAAAATATCATGACATTAATCAGTATCTGGCATTAAGTTTTCATAATTTCTTCATAATTTACGGTTATTCTGGCGCCATAGTAAATTACAATAATTTCTCTGACAAAATTAAATATTAGCAAATTACTAGTTGTATCACTTTAGAAATACATTAATATTCTTAATGCGTTGGATTTGTCACTGATATTGTTGATAAAGGTTTTATTTCGCGGAAGTGTTTTTGTATATTTTGTGAAAGTTTTTAACACCTACATCTACTTATATCATTTTTTATTATGCTCGACATTTAGAGAACGTATTTGCCAGTTTTCTATTAGCCTAATCGATTTATACAAGTTTAGTTAGTTAAGTTTGGTATTATACAGTGAGAACCACTAAAAAGTGTAAATTTTACATAATTTTATAAGTTATCCCATCTTATTTAGTGTATAGTTCAACTTATACTTTTAGTAGTATAAGTTGAACTATACTTATACATATATGTGTGTGGTAATGTATAAAGTAATTATAAATTATAATGTTATTTATTATACGTAGATGGCGCTTTGAAGCATTCATTTAATAAACTAAGGATTTGGGGTCAGCGCTAAAAAATGTCCGAACCGAATGGCATACAAAACGCGAAAAGACATACAATCGCACTTCAGTCTCGTGTTTGAAAATTAGGCTGTACAGTGGTTTAAGACATAAATTACAATGTTTTAGTAGAGTTATCCTCGTTTATATAGTTTTTCTCGGGACACTTTTTTCGGGAACTTTGTATTACACCCGTCATCCATAGATTTATAAGCTTATGCTTTGAAGAAATAAAATATAAAGAATATGAATGCAAGAGAACTCTATAAATTTGGAAGCAGCTTAACGCAAATTAATTGTATCAGGTATATTACCTACTTACATATTCACGAGATAGACCATTTGGTATACCTATTATTAAAATTGTTAAAAGGAATTTAAGCAGTTTTATAGACAAAACTTTCGAAATTATTACTCGTTTGTTTTTTTACTAATTTGTTTATTATAATAAACAAATTAATAAACAAACATAAATTATTATTGTAATATAAATATTATTATTATTATTATATAAATATAAAAAATATAAATTATTATAATAAACAAATTAATAGACATTTAATCAGCTTGGTGTCATAGTAATTCCACCTTCAGTATCAGTGACAAAAACTTTCGACAATACCAATACCGAGTTGTTTGCAGTCAAACCTAATTGTCTGCATGATAGTAAATTGTAGTGGACAGTTTATAATTTTTCCGCTAAATCATCCACCACAGTTACGTGTACGCGTCCGGGTTATAATCGACCGGTGCTATTGTTGCTGGTTTCTCTAAGGCTCTAAGCTATCGTACAATTTGCAAGCGCGAGCGCCGATATTCCCAGCGATAGTGGTAATTGGGCGGACTCGCTTGCGATACTCGGCGTCAGACTCGCATTCCACCCGGCCTTATTTAGACACGCTATATTATGTTGTGGGTACAATTTTATTTTAATTTTTTAATTATAATTTTTTATTTTATTCTTATTATTTTTTCTACCTCCCTGGCGCGCGTATAATAATCAGGTCAGGGGCCATACTTGTGATAGCAGTATTATTGAAATATTGTTTTTCTGAGCGGCCCCAGGTCAGGTCTGATGGGAAGCTTCGATGGCCCGTGGCTAGTTACCACTCTACCAAGCAAAGATGCACCACCAAGCGATTAAATGTTCCGGCGCGATGCTGTGTTACGGTTACTTACTCCTTCTAAGTTGGTACAATAACATCTTCAGTTGCATCGTCACATAACTCATCAAGTTAGATCACAGTCAGGTAAATAAGTACTAACTTACTTTATCTACTATATAAAAATAAGTCTGGTTTCCTTCCTGACGCTATAACTCCAGAACGCACGAACCGATTTCTGGAAGGTCTCGGGCTCCGTGAGGTTTATAGCAAAGAAAATTCAGGAAAAATTTCAACACAAAAGCGGGAAAATCTTTTTAGCGGAAAACCCATCTGGTGGCGAAACGGAGTTCGCCGGGTCTGCTAGTCATTTTCTAAAAAGTAGAACATGAAGAATATTTTTGACATTTCATTTATCTGGTTGATACTTGATATCTACGAACGGGGAAAGGTTAAACATATACGAGAATAATCCGAACTGACGCACTAACTCCACTCAAGACTAGGTAAATAAACTAGTAACATCGAGACCTTTTGTAGAATAGAAAAGCAAAATATCCACATATAAATCGTATCTAAGAGTATAAGCTAACAGAATGTGTGCACGGTGGAGGCTTCGCCGGCTTATCGTTTCTCAGGTAACGGTAAGCAGGTACAGATAGGTACCTACTAGCGCGGGATGCTGCGAAATATTTCCACAGTTCGTGAGCTCAGCGCTTATGATACGGATAATTCAACCAAAAGGATTACCTACGCGACGCGTATTTTGTCTTAGGATTTGATAATTAAGTTTATTTTCTGGTAGGTAAACGCCGCGGACCTTACTTAAGGGAGTTGTATCTATTTCAAGCTTTTATTTCTCAATTTTCTTTGCGATTTGTAGATACTTAGTTTACCTAATAGATAAAAATAGTAAAGATAGGCCGATCCGAACATTTTACGTAAACCTTCTTCATACAAGCAAACAGTAACGTCATCTGTCGAAATACCCGCACTCGCCGCTAACCGAACTACCGCGTGCTACTGGTATACTGTTGGTAGTTTGGTACTAATGACACCCATAAACTGGTGACATCTTTTCGCGCTGTTCGCCCTGTCTTTAGTATACAAGTTAACCTAAATATTTGATGAATTGCTTCCTGAATAGGTAGGCATTTTATTGAGCTTATGATGCTATGGTCTGATACATAACTTGTTTTAAAGGTCCTATTTTACATGGGTATTGGTAAGTACTATAATAATCTTGCACATGCCTTGTTCTTTCCTTTGAACTCTTACTGGTGGTATACCTACCTACCTACCAGAGCACAAGATATGACTGGTAATTCGTTCAAACAGGATCACCAGTGAGTCCCGACAGGACCTCGACTATTAGCAGATCCGATCATTAAAGCGGGTAATTTGTCATTAATATCTCTTTTGCTTAACTAATGAAATGATTGAGGGAAGCTATTATAGGATGCATCAGTAATATGTTTTGTACCAACGGTTTAAGGCTCAAGAATTCCTTTTTGCCTTATATATAGGTATAATATCTACCTATAGTCAAGTGTAGATACTATAGATATTTCTGAATATGGTTTGTTCCGGTAATTCTCCTTTTAAGTAGGTTAATTTAATACCTCTATTATTCCCCTTTTCCTCTCTAATGTAGAGTTGGTAGGTACGTCAGAACTTCAAGCTCAATAAAAAATAATTAAAACTTTTAAAAAGTATCAAGTAGGTAACTGTTCCAGAAAATTTACCCGTTTTTATCAGAAACTTTTACGTGTCTGTGTCATAATCGCCTTCGATAAAGATGGATAGCTTTATTATCAGTTATCGAAGCTTCGTAAAGTTGGAATAAATTTTATAACGTACGATCTAAAGAGCTAATAAAACACTGTTGCGGTGATGTAACGGCATCAAGGCTCTGGCCGTAGATACTTCTTGCGTAACTTATTTCAGATCCTACCATTCATCCATAGACAACAAATTATAGTGTAAGCTACATAATCACAACCTCATAATATTGTGTTTTCATTTAATTAAGGTCGTCGACGGTTTTTACGTCCTCCTCCCCCTTACAAGTAGATACGTTGGATGCGACAGGCATCATTGCAGGAGAATATGACAGAAAAACTACGTTTCACTCTTTAATAAAAAGCTAAGCCAATTACCAAAAAAATCGGAGCTTTTTTAAACTTTACTAAGTACTATCGACTCAAATTAAAAAAATTGAGATTTTGGAGCAACTTTTGGGAAAACTATCGCTATCGAGAAAAAAGTCTATAGTGTTTTTGCTTTTGAGAAACTAATATAGGACCCCCAATACTATATGACGTCAAAATTTCAAATAAATTTTATTATTGTCTTCATAATTTTTAATGCAAAAAAACGCTTAAATAACCGTTAAGTCCGTTAAATGGTTTACGTCCAGGGTCTCTGGGAGTAAAAGGATGAGGCATGAGTTTTCTTTTCATTTGTTCAGAAACAGTTCCTCGACAACATTAAAAACAATTAGTAGGTAGGTTTGTATCATAGGTAAAGACAAAAGTGTTTTAAATTCAGAACCTTGGTATAATAGAATGTGTTTGAAAAAATCAGCTGGTACCATTGATGACTGCGTACATAGCATTTATGTTTTAATTCCTTTGCATAATAAAGTTGAGAGTTCTTAAAAAAAATGAAGATAAATGGCAATCATAGAGCTCACAAAATGGCTTCAATTTTTTTAAACTGAACGTATGTCGCGTTAGAGCTTTTTGTGATGTACTGTTTAGTGTTTACCCAAGTTTTGCTTCATCGACTAGTGTTGTACCATAAATTTTACGTTAAAGAGTTGGACTTTCATTAAAAGGTCGATGATTCATTCGATTTGAGGAGTTTATTGACAGTTTTAGTGGCGGGGCGAGAGCCACACAAGGGCCGAACGTGGATTCAATTTAAAAAGTGGAATGAGATAAAAATAAATAAGTTTCGAGAGACACTTATGTTTAGAGTCGGTCGTAAAGATAGGGTTAACTGGCACGGTATCGCGGGACAAAACATACCATAAACTGACCGGTTGCGATAGTGAGGCGCCGCGACGATAATTCTGCGCCTACTTTATTTAATTTGTGCGTTTGTATTCGTTATTTTTAATAGAATTTGTATTTTCTAATCTCTTAAAACATGTTTATGCTGATTGATTATTTTAATAATGCTTCCGAACGTGGGGATTGTGAATTTCTTTCCATTCAAAGAATTTTTATTCTTTCATTCATAATGGCTGCCGATATACAGCTTTTATTGGTATGCATTTTATTTAGTCGTACCTATTATATTAATTCGCTTTAGTAAAATAAAAATAAAGTAGCTAACTCAATATTTATCGGCAATTTGGATAGATTATGCAGATCGATTTAATGCATTTGTTTTCCAACACAAATCCTATAATTTATTTAGGATAGTAAGTATTCTTTTTTTATAGTTTTCATTTTTTTTTGTACATGTTTGGAAGCTGACGCTAACCACGTGCGCTTTCTGTTTAAACCCATTCACCGGCCATTGCCTTCGCGCGTGCATGGTAACCATGAAATTACAGCGATATAATAGGTGTAAGAAGCTTACAACTTCGTGAATCTTCATTGTAAAAGTGTGATTTTATAAGCACGAGTAGATAATACGTACATTATTTACTTAAACAATTTAACCCAACGTAGTTTCGGATCAATGTGAGTTTTTTTCTATAAGTCAATCGCAGACTTTTGAGGACCTTATTGCCTTGTGAAATTGAAACAGGAGGTCGCATGATCAATTATGTCTATTACAAGCCAATTTAGGTTTTTATAATCTCAATAAGATTACATCTCCGGCTCTTACCTAAGCATGCTTTCAAATTCTGCTACTATTATATTATTTTTTAATTAGGTACATATAACAAAAACTTACATTGGAAGTCAATGGGTACTACAACTTGGATATGATAAAAAATGCATGCGTTTCAGGTGACATGTAAAATAATCTCAATCAAAAAATTGTATCGACAAGTTGTCGACAAATACAGCATTTCACGTCACTACAGTGCACACAGGTGTCAACTGCGATCCGTATTGTCGTCGGACGCGAGCATTTAAGTCAAAAGGAGCGCGCTTCGTTACGACTACGAGCCTCGTCGATATGGCGGCTGTAAACTTTACACTGTCAGAACATGCTAGCGACTTGTGGTAAGACAAAAATGATGAGTGCCTTTCAAGTTAAACCCGTAGGTACTGTGGGGTTAGTACAAGTTGCTGGATAAATTTCAATTCGTATCACAATTTAGTTTTGCCATAATTACAATCTAAAGATTCTATCTGTAGATTCTCTATCGAAATAGAAGCATTATTGCATCTTGTAGATACAAGATATACCTTTGCTGATCGGATAAAGCTTACTTAAGTTTGGCTGATTTGAATTTGGAAGTGACGGACATTGTATTTTACCGTTGTTTGCATCTGCTAGCGGTAGTTTCCTTCTAAAACATTAAAAAATGTTAGTTAAGCTAGCAGTTAACTTCGCATACCTACCTACTCATACACTATAACCACAGACTAAAACTGTTACTTGATTTTAAAATACTAAAATTTTATTGTTCATTGTACGTATTGTACTTATTACGTTTTTTTACATTATAAGTACTTAATGTTAAACTGAAGGCAGGGTCTTAGCGATTTCAATAAGTTCCTCCCTACTTACCTATCTGTTTTAAATGCGGAACTTAACTTAGTAGAAGGTTAGGTATAATGATGATGATTAATGGACATACTTTTATATTTCTAGGTACTTTTTGTTTAAGAAAAAATACATCCGCTACAACTTTCCACGTCGGCGCCGGCGCCGTGCACTACGTCGACTTTGCGCAACGCAAACGTAGCGACTTTTTATCGAACGATATTCTGTCATGAGTTTGGTCCAAACTATCAGCGGGGGGTCCGTTAATAAAGTGTACTTGTCGACATCAAAATAACAGTTTATGGGCGCGACACTAATGCAGTTTATCGGTACACTCGTATTATGGTAATTGGTATTAACCCGAAACATTTTAGAGCTTAGCTTTATGGATTTATTTCCTGGTAACTGGTACTGTCTGCGGAGCAATGAAAGTGATTGGCTTGATTGTCGCCGTTCTTATACCAAAGAAACAACATTACCTATATCCTAGGTAATGTAGCATTGACATATCAAGGTGAATTTTCATCGATATTTAGATACATACATACCGGACTTAGACTTTTTGACACATGTGCGCTTTGCGTGTAAAGGCTACGATAGTCTACAGTCTACACAGTCGATTCAACCGGGCTTCCAATAGTGGTAGCTCGGCCAAACCATGTTGGCCATCCACAGGGCAATTATTTTAGTTTAGAAATTTCGTAATACATAAAAATAGAAATGAAGCAATTCATTCGTGCACAAAGTCAATAAGACATAACATTAACGCCTAATATAATATCACGGAAAACGAATTATAAACCACGTTCCACGTGTTTTTTCGTCTTTTCGATAGTATTTGGCTCCACAGAGATAGTGGGGTCACGACCCACTTGGCGCCACGGTGGAGCGATAAAAGAAATTTGTTTAAATATACAATGAAATTGTTATTTTGATCGGCGATTGATGACGGCCCGTTTGCCGCCGGTTAAAGGCTGCGCCACATCAAGTCTGGCGCACGCTGCGTTTTATGCAACTGACACGGCGCTTAGCAAGCTGGATTTCGTCATTACGGTTTAGTGAGTTTGATATGATTCTGAGAACACATGCAATATGCAGCTCGAATTATTTTTATTGAGTAAATTTTATTTTTAGTGCCATACTTAATTGAAATATATACCTATATTTTTATTTTAAGGACTCTGTGACCCAGGGAAACGCATTGGATTTATCTGTATTATTCTCCTGGGTATGTAATTTAATAATATTAATAAATAAATAAAAAAAATATCCTTAACAAAACGTCTGTGTTGAAACGCAAAAGGCATTTCTTTCAATAAATAATATAATATTATTTAGACTAGAAAATAATATATTCATCAATAGTTTTTTAATTGTTGCCAATAAAAGATAAAGGCTTAAAGGAGGTATCCGTCTTCAATCAATAAACTTTCACAGATTCCGAGATAATCGAAGGAAATATGTTATGATTTTAAAATTTAACATAAAACATGCCAATCTCTCATGAGCCATCATTTTACAATTAAACGCAGCGTTTCCAAAGCTCAATGTGCTACCGCCTTAATCGGAATAGAGCCAGTTTCATTAATGAATTTGGGGCAAATTAATGAGGAAGAACATAGCCGCCGGCGACAGTCGCTCGAGATAATATTATATGTTCGTATAATTCAAAAATATTGTAGGTACATTATAATATTATTTGTATAGTAATTAATGGTCTTTATATGACCTCTAATCTAATCCGTACCTACGTGTCTGGACAGTTTTCGTAATTTTCTTCAAAATGAGTAAAGCCAATTCACATTTAATCTTTGGGTGTTCTTAAAGTGTAGTTATAATAAACTAACTATTAAGTTACCATGGATCTGACATGGTCTCAAAGAGATGCAAAGATCACTTTAAAAATTAGAATTAAAAAAAAAACTGCCTGAATAAATTAACGGATGGGTACTGAACCTATGTCCTTCTCAGATCCGCTACACAAACATCAGCCTAATAAGGAGTTGTCACAAGTTGATGTCTTTTGATGATTTACTGTATATTGCAGTTGTTAGGCACAAAAGTTCACTTTCGCTGTACAACGGAGAGGCAACTAGGTACCTGCTCCATAAGTGGTGACGACACGCGATGCCGTTTGTAAGTTACTCTGCAGCAGACGGCAGGGAAACGCGCGGTTCCCAGCTATTCACCACTTATCTGTGAGGCTATCTGAATAATTAGCTAGATGCCTACGACCTAACTGCCGGTTATTGCTTATTAGCTGCCGATGCTCAATTAAGGGCTTTAGCTTTTCCACTACAGACTGCTAAGACTCAATGATTTGCCGTGGGTCTCCGTTTTGTAAGTCAACTCTTTTTCTGGGCCTCTTCTCTCAGAATTGGGCCAGAAAAAAAAGTCGACTAAGTAAAGATTTTCTACTACTACTAACAATGGACATTGGACCTCTTATGACTTGAGTGAAGCTGAAGGTGTTATCGTACTAACTTGGAAGGGGTCAGTAGGTATACTCAGTGTAAACACACACCTAACGGTTTCTACACAGCATCGCGCCCGAATGCTAAATCGTTTGGCATCTTTGCTGAAGGATGGTAACCTACCTACCACTACCTAGACCAAAACTGACTAATTTAAAAAATTTAGAAATTATTAAATTCTAAAGTCGGAAATCAAACCCGCGACCTCCCACACAAATCCGCACTCGCGGCACTGCGCCTAGGAACGTCGTCAAAAAACTAATATAAACTCAGATAAGTATCCTTGGATTGTTTAACACAAAAGCTCTAAGTTTGAAATACTATGATGAACTCTAAAGTCAAACCAAATAGCAAAATACAAATGGTATACATTCAAAATGTTTAAGTATAGGCCTAACTTAGATATGGGTTCAGGCTTCACCGCCACCTTCGGCAAGCGGTTTTGCACCGAGAAGAACAGACAAGAAATTCGGCAATTGTGTATAGTAGCTACAAGAGGTAACTAGAGTTAGATAGCTGAATAACTGGTAGATTATGTACCAAAGTATGGATGGAAACGTCTGTAATAAACGTTTATTTATTTATTTATACGTAAGTACTCACTATTCACACTGCAAAGTAGGTATTTACACAGAATACCTTGCCTATACATACTCTATCTGTAAAACATACTAGGTAGGTACGTATTTTAATGGGCAGCTATGGTATAATGTCCTAGAAATTAATAGACCATTCACTATTGAGGGAATATTACATCCATAAGCTTTGACGATAATTACTATATTATAAAGGGCTGAGATTTTCCTGACATACAAAATATGCGCTAACTTCTACAACTAGATATAGGTAGGTAGGTAAGTACTTACTCAATTTTAGTAACCAAATACAATTAATAGTAACCTACTTACTTAATTTTTAATGGCATTTCAGAAAAAAATTCTTGCGATTTTATACCTACCTTACCTACCTACCTATACATACTCTAAGATATTTGACTTTATAACTTAAGTTACTATTAGGTACTAAAAATTATCTATCACTTACGTAGATACATAAATCTTTTTGAAGAAAATAGGTAGGTACGTATACCTCAAAATATAAAGCAAACTAAGCAAGCGAAAGCACTAAAGGTAAAGTATGTGTGTACTGTGTAGGGTATAATGTGATATTTTTTTACTTTTTCACTACAACCAAATACCTACACGTTAATGAATTAACAAAAAACCGACTTCAACTCTCATGAAACTACTGTTGAATACCTACATCCTTTCCATTAAAATAATTAAAACTTAGTTATACATATATGGTTTTCTCATATGGGTACCATTATCAGAACTGGACTAAGTTGAAATGGGACTACACAGGAAGCGTCAGCTTTCTATTAAAAAAGGAATCATCAAAATCGATTCAGCCAGTCAAAGTTTATGAAGTAAAAAACATAAAAAAACAAGACATTCAGTCGAATTGTAACCTCCTCCTTTTTTGAAGTCGTTTGAAAATCATAATATCCAAAATATAAAGCAGCCTAAGTAAGAAAGCAGTAATTTCTGCGGTTGCCTAATTTGCATAAAAGTGAAACGTCCCCCTTATCTTCGGGAGCAGGCAGTTTATGAAAACTTTGTCTTATTGCATTCTGATTAGACGCAGTTAATTGATATTTTTGAGGTTAAGGGGCGAGATTGCTTGTTATCTTGTTATTGTTTTTGGGAAATTGCGTTTGAAGTTATGGCAAAGATTTATTTTTGTAATATTTTATTGTTATTCTTTTTAGTGAATAAGGTACCTAAGTAAATACAACGCCTATGATATATTCTGTAAATATACCTTTAGGTACAAAAGTTAATTTAAAACCTTTAAAAACAATTAGGTAAATTTCGTAATAAAATAATCCACGTTTAATCGAAAAAAGCATTTATAAACCTTTTATTAAGTGAAGGTTGTAGGTAGCTACCTAATACCTACTTACTTAATTCACTAGGACTATTTTTATGACTCAAAAAGTCATAAGTAGGAAGGTAAGCAAACTGAACACTAAGTAAGTTTAGGTAAAGAATTTAAAATTAATTTGGAAATAAAATAAAATGAAATCAGTGTTTATTCTATCACAGTAAGTCTAACATAAGTACAGAAACTTATGAAATGTCAGACTCTATACCGCCACTGTGGGAAAGCTGTTTAGGACCTAAGAAGAACTGGTAAGTAACTCAGCACTTACTCTTTTAATATGCTTGCTTTATAAAAAAACTTAATGAGAAAACAAAATTAATCAGAAAGAATTCAATGAATAAAGCTTTTCACTAGCAGCGCAAAGAGAATGATCATTTTAACTATTTTCACAGCAAAAATCAAGCATAGGTCTATAGGTAGGTACCTATAGATAAGTAATTAATAAAAATACCTAATATACAGTACTACCTAATATACAGTATATACTTATAGTAAACAAGAAAGGCTATACCAACACCAAGGTAAACCAAAAAGAACAGTACTTAGCTATACTGAATTATATTTGAGCACATTCCAAATTAAACAATTCCGCAATATGACAGTAACTACAATTTAAATAGGTATAGGGAAGCTCCTTTGACCCGATTGAACTTTAAAAGTTACATAAAAAAACAAACATCTTGAACTCTGAACCGGCGCACAGTGCATTACACTTTGTATGTAAGTACTGGATGTAAGTTGAAGAAAGAAAAAAATTTGGTTTTATGATTAATATTTTTTTTTAGGTTAGGTGCACATCTGTAATGCCTAGAGTCGATTTCAGTATCAAAAACAAAAAATATCGAGGTCAATGAACTAGAAAAGTATCTATTTTAGTGTTTTTGGTGAAAAATTATTAAGTATAGGTTACGCACTGTGATAAACATAAGTTTTCATTTATAAAAACTTATTTTTATTAGGTAGGTAAGCACGAGTATTATCAAAGCTTAGATTAATTCTCGGTAGTCGAAAGAAGAAATATTTATGTACCTACATCTTTCACAGTACGAATTTTTGGTAATTAGGTACAATAGTTTTATTTAATAGTCATAAGTTATTTGTGAAATAAGAAAGTAATTTAATTTAATTTCTAACATCCCGACCCGTCGCATCGCGTAAGTAATTTTAAGTTCTTACCGATGATTACTTAAATTATTTCTTTATAAATCCTACTTAAACTCTACCTACCTACTCTATATATACCTATTCGTTGAAAATACCAAGGTTGAAACTAGGTAAGTAAACAAAATTTAAATTTTCCAAAGTTGCCAACGCCTACTAAAATTTCCAATTGGAATTTTTCCACGTCGACGATAAAACAAAGTGTGGCCACGTTCAGTTTGAGTTTGACCTACATACCTACATCAGTTTTAGGGAGACCTATATTAAACTTTAAAGGAAAAGCGGAAAATGGTCACACAATCACGATGACCCGGCGCGGCGGTCGGGGCGCGGCGCACGGCACAGAGCACTACACTACGTTCCCAGCACCGCACCGCGCGAACACTTCCACTCCCTACGTACCCTCGCACGTGAACTGGCCGTAGTGCTTCCCGGAGGACTTGTCCCCGCACACGACGCACTCCACGTTCTGCCCCTTCGCGTCGGTGGCGGAGGAGCCGCTCTGCGTGGACGCGGCCTGGCTGGCCGGCGTGCTCGGCAGCAGCTCGTCCTCGCGCCAGCCACCGCGGAAGCCGAGCTCGAGCGGCGGCAGGTCGGGGGCCCGCGGCGGGCAGAGCCCCGGCCCGCCGACCCCGCCGTACACTAGCGCGCCGTGCGTGATGATGCCGGTCGCGTCGCGGGAGACGAGACGCGCTGGCGCGTGTGTCAAGGGTCGCGGCGCGGTCGCGACTGAGCCGGGTCGGAGTGAGGTCGGCAGGCCGCGGCGCGCCGCCATTGGCCCGGTGGCCCGGGGGCAGGGAGCGAGGCCCCGCCACCTCGACCGAGTCCCCGGGCCCCCCGCCCCGCGACACCGGGGGAAAATCTTTCAGCCGTACTAGCGCCGAGAAAACGCGTTCCGCTTTTATGTCGCGCCGATTTTCACGTAGCGTCGGCGTAGACATCTTGTAGAGTGTAGAGCTTGACGATATTAGAACGTGCGGATAATTACAAAGTCCTTTCACACGATTTCCCGTAGTTCTACTCAACACTCTTCAGTTGCAATTAATTAATAATAATAATTAAGAAAATATCAGGTTTATAATCCACTTCTTTATTTTCGCATAAAAGGATGATACAGTTTAATATTTTATGTTTCTTATCTATGTACCTACCTAAATTACACTTTAGAGTTTAGACTATACTTAGCTTATAACTAACTGTATAAATGAACTTAATTAGGTACATACGTATATATTTCAGAAATTTAATGCTAATTTAATTTGTTAGTAGGTATGTAATATGTAGGTATCTGTTTAGCTACTGTGGGTAGGTACATACGACAACATACAAATATTCCCCTAATTTTGAACTTCCACTATATTAACATTTGTTTATGAATGTATTTTATGAATTCCTATATTCTTATTCTTACTTAGTTCAAGATATAAATAATAATAATTTCCATCGTAAAGCGCGTTCGCCTCGACGGTACCTGAAAATCCTACTTTGTATCAACTTTCCGTCGTCCATATTCCTCGCTACCTACTCCAATATTAACATAGCCATCCTTGAGACGTTGTCTCCACTGCGCTCCTCGCCGCTCCACTCACTCCACTACTCCGCTACGTGCTACGCGCTACGAGCTACGTCCACTGTTTATGCTTTATGAATTTGTAGTTTAGTGACTTTTATGTCGACTTATACCTAGATACATTTTTTATCTAATTCACTGCCTAGTACTTATTTAAACTGACTTAAATTAATAATGATATTAAAGCAATAAACATGATCGTAGGTAGGTATATACCTACCTAATAGGAAATTAGTCAATTTGATAGGAAATAAGATAAGCCACGATGGAATCTTCGTACTTTTTGAGGGCATCAAAATGCTGTGTACTTTACGAATCAACATCTAAATGTAGGTATAGCTATTTAAATAATTTTCTTTAATACCTGTTTTTACTCCTTAGTTACCTAAAGTTAACATAACCTAACCTACGGGTAGGTACATACGTGTTAAGTAATTGCAGATATAGACACATTGGAAAGATATGAGAAAGGTAGCTCTATCTACATGCGTAATATACTTATTGTATTAATTAATAATTATTATGTTAAAATACAAAACTATACTTAATTCAATAACTTAATGATTCAGTTATCGGAGCCGCCTGTAGCTGTGCCCTGGATCTAGACGGGGGCGTGTCGGGGCGGAGCGGAGCGCGCGACGCCACTCCTGCGCAGTCGACTCGCGACGCGGGCGCCGGCAAGACGTGTCGACTGTCGATTGAATGATTTTTTTATGATTGATATTTGAAATTTTTGTGCTCGCGTTGTATGATCGATGACTGAGTTGACAGAATCATGTTTTTTTGTAAATATATTTTAGATATTAATGTTATGTACTTACCTACAAGAATAATTATTGTAGGTAAGTTCATATAAATTCGGCATATTTTTTTAGCCCAAAAGAATAAGCGATAGCTTGAGTTACGGGTACCATACTAAATATCTGATTTTAGGTAGAATCAAAACTCTAAATTAAAACAGCCAGACACTGGAAAACCTTCATGCTCATCACAAACATTTTTCAGTTGTGAGAATTGAACCCATGACCTCCGACGCAGAGGGCAGGGCTACTAAGCTACTATACTTATCCTACCTATCGTTGCGAAATTCGGTCTTCAAAGTTGTTGTAACTTTCTTTATTAAGAGTGCTTTACTAAATTAACTAGACTGAAATAATCATAAGTACCTATTCTTACCAAACATCAACTTTAAATGAAACACTTTTAAGAGAATAGACTGAATTTATTTTTGTCCCTCTCACTCTTACTAAAAAGTTAGTGGGTGCGACAGGAACGGTGTTGCAGAAGAATATAACAGAAAAATGATTTTTTACTAATTTCTAAAAAACTGAACTAAGTAGTTATTAAAAATCCGCTCCGAGCATTTTATTACCGACACATTAAGTAGAACAAATATTAAAATTACATCTTTTGGAGTTTCCGATAAAAATTAAAAAAATGAATATAGTTTTGGAGCAACTTTAGTAATTATCCAATCGTGGATTGTTTTGTGAACTTTGGATTTTTTTATAAATAATCCAATTGGACAATTTAATCCAATCATGTATTTGCATCACAGCGAACTGAGATAAAAGACTTATGAAGAATTTAGATTAGAGACATGATTTTTAAAGGAGAATGCCGATTCTTGTATGAAAATTGGGCTATACCTACTTTGCGTCTTAACCAAAATATCGTTGGTAAAACATTAGAAATATTGTCAATATCATGTAAAAAAAGATTAGTAAGATATTAACAGGAAATTTGTAATAATCTGATTTTCTAAGTAGTTAATTTTCTAAGTTTTATAAGTGGCATGGCGGTTCCACATGTTTCGAAACTTTTCATGACTTTTTTTTATAATAGGTACTTTTGAACCTCTGTTCACATTTCACTAAAATAAATATAAGTGATATTAAAATTTGAAAGAAGATTCTTCATGCATACGTGCTTCAGACGCAAGGTGACGCAATCTAGTCCATTTCTGTCATTCTCCTTTAAAATTAGTTAGGTACTTAATTGTCCTATTAGTTTTCAAACTGCAGGTCACCAAAAATCGCCAAAAACTACAGTTTACGCCGTTAATTTCTCGTTAAGTAGCTACTTACGTACCGAATGCTACAAAATGGTTTACATCCGGGTCTCTCTTAGCCCGGCTGCAAGTTAAGTTAAGGCCAAGTTAGCGGGCCGGTCGAGTCAAGGGGATGTATTGACCTACTTTGAGTTTACCAGCGATGCGCTATTATTTAAGCACTCTCGGATAACATTGTACAATCTAAAGATCTATATAGTTGCTTATGTGTCAAGATCTATAAATTTACCATTTTATAATGTGTTTGTATTATTTTCATGACATCATTGTATTTCTTCGTGGCTTGCTATGTAATTGATCAGTATGAAAATATGGGCGACCATTTCATGAAAATGTTCTAAAGTTTTCGAGAAAATGAACGCATTTCTGTTACCAAACATTTGCTGTCTATTTTCGTATTTCATTTTACGCTTTAACTGACAATAAGACATTGATCAGCTATGCTTAAGTCTGCATAATCACCATAGAGTTGTCAGTTAAGTCTGTGATATCTCATAATTCCCACCATCGTCGTCGTTTCAGCCAATGGACGTCCATTGCTGAACATAGGCCTCCTGAAATGACCGCCAAACACCACGATCCTGCGCCGCCTGGCGCCAGCGACTCCCCTCGACTCTCTTTATATGTCGTCTGACCCCTTGGTGGGAGGTCTGCCGACACTGCGCTTCCCGGTGCTTGGCCGCCATTCCAGCACCTTGGGTCCCCAACGTCCACCAGCCCTACGAGCTATGTGCCCCGCCCATTGCCACTTCAGTTTGGCGACACGTTGAGCTATGTCGGCCACTTTGGGTCTTTTGTAAATCTCCTTATAGTAACCATAGATACGATTAAGCACACTACTACATGCTGAAGTAAAACCTCCGAATATATACCTTATTAAAACTAAAGGAAAATCTTTCTATTTCAGAATACATGCGAACAGAAAGTTCGGGAGCGCCACAAAAAGTCGTATAATAATATCTAAGCCTCCCTGCCCTCGGGCTGCGGAGGGCGGGTCAAAGGTCGTCCCGCCCAGCGCCGTGACGTCACGCAGGCTTCAGGTGACACTGACAGCAGGCTTCAGGGATTGTTCGACGCGATATACATTGGGAGCAGATGCCAGTTGGCGATGCAGTACCTACCTAAACCTATTGAACTGGTAAGAAATAGTGCGTCATTGATGATCAATAGGTGTAGGTAGGTATTTTCACGAATAATAATGGATTTAGGTCCTAACACATGATATCTTTATCATATCTTAGGACCTAAATCCATTATTATCGGCCGCCTACCTACCTAACATTTAGATATGTGTATTTCCAATTACTCGTAACTTGTGTACTTACGGATCCGAACTTGATATAAGTACCAAAGAATATAATACAAAGAAAATCTTGATATATTTTCATATTTTAATCTTATAGACTCTAATTGACATTATGTTCGAAAAGCTGGTATTCAAAGGACATTTTTAATTAGAGAGATATTTATTACGTATACCTATTTGACGACCTCCGTCGCTCAGTACACGCTAGGATTCGAGTGAAACGTCATGGGTTCGATTCCCGCCCCGGAGAATATTATCCACTTGCCTATATATTCCTACCTAATTTACTTATGCTACTCTATAAACTTCTGCCTCTGTAGCAAAAAATATGCAAAGCTTTTACGTCACAACCGTGACTCTATGCGGAAAAAGTCGCAACGGGCATTAAGTGCTCAGCCTACAGTAGTGGATTGTGCAACACTTAATTTTGTTTACAAGCAGCCAGCCACGTAGAGCTAATGATGGCTGATTAGCTCAGACGATTGTTGTTCTATCTCCTGAGTACTTCGTTGGAGGTCTTGAGTTCGATTCCTACTACTGGAAACTGTATTAATATTTTCCAGTATCTGGATGTTTTATTCATCTACCTATTATAAAATTTATGTATAGGTATAATATTTATTTTATAATAGGTATAATTATACTTATCAGTTCTCTAGTAGGTAGATGCTCATAAAACAAACTATTGCGATAAGGTTTACTTAATTATTAAATTTTTATTTTATTTTAAAACTTGCATCGAGTGTGTAGTTTAATATTTTCACTGGTTTTTTTTGTTATGTACTTGTATATACCTACTATCACAGCGCACATAGATTCTTTGTCTTGGAGCTACCGCTAAGAAACCTCAGGATGTGGTCATCGGAACGATTTACATAAACCTTTTTCATACAAGCAAACAGTATCACTGGCACTGGTAAACTGGCGATAATATTTCGCGCCGTCCGCCCTAGCTAGTGTCTATTCTTGGAGCATAAAAAAAGTTTTGAAAACGTAGCACGTGTTTCAAATTCCTATCCAATATTTTCCACTTCAGTTGTTTGAGTACTTAATGAAGACAGGACTATGGGGTACCTGCACCCAATTACTCAGTCCAGCGGCCTACCCCCACGGCGTGGGGGGAGGCGACATACAGACACCGTTGTCACGATCGATGATAAGCCAAGATGAATGTATGGATTCGTTGGTAGGTGAAAGAGAAATGGTTGCGTTTTTTCCCTTTATAACTGTGAAATGCACTTTTGAACCTTTCCATGTGGATGCAAAAAGTCCAAGATTCGATTCAGAAAATGGATTTATATCAGTTACAAGTATGGTATGTACGTGTAACTGATATCTTCATGACATGGTTGTTTTTCATGAAATGCCTAGATGTAGTACCTAAGTACTGGTTACAGCACCCTTACAGGGTTCCGTTATTTTAATGGACATGTACGAGTAACTTAATAAATAAATGAATAAATGAAAAAAGTTTTTGAATTAAGTAAAACGTAAAAGGTCAATTTTTTATAACTAGAGATAGCTTAAATTAACTGCAGTTTTTTTTTTGAAATTTCTAATTTCTTGTCGAAGTGGATGTCATGTCAAGTCTATGTCATTAAAAAATATGGATTTTTCTATGTACCTACCTAGTTATCGGCAGATTTCTTTGACCATCGTAGAAAATTTGACATCGTTAAATTAAATAAATTGGTATGCACATTGCACATAATATGCCTATTGCTGCTGGCCACGACAAAAACGTTTCGAATTTAACGGAGACAACAAAACAACAACGGCACAGACGTTCTTAAATTATCGCGAGCAACAAACAAAAAGACGTTCAAACAATCGAGTGATTTAATGGTGACGGTTGTCGCCTTTTTGCATCTCGTCTGCGGATCGATCTCTAAATTGTGATGGGAAGCGAGTGATTTATATCATTCGAACGTATTTAAACGTTTGTAAGTATCGGCTGAAACAGAGAGGAATCCACTTTGGTGTTTATGGACTGTTTAATCATATAGGAAGGTACTTTGATCGTGTAACTGAGTTTAACGTAGTGGAAGTATTTATGGTACAGTGCAACAAACTTTTCTGACATGGTGGCCATAATTGGAACCAACGAAATGGTTAATTTGTTCAGTCTGTTGTTGTTTACAGTATTATTTTCTGTTTGTAGTTTTATCATAAATGTATATAACAAGTATGCGCGAAATATTACCACCACAATTGTAAACAGCGTCACCCTCACTGAGTCAGTTAAGTTTGTACCACTGTACCTAATTGTTTTGACTCTACATAATATTTTATAGTATCTACAAACTACTACACAACTAAATGAATACAAAATATTACATATCAATGTTATTGAATTTACATAACTTTGAAAGACGTTGCTCATACAAGTTTTGAAATAATATAGTAGGTATATAGAAACCTAAACAGTGTCTTCCAAAATATTTATTTTGGATTCCTGGCTGAATACCTGACTGCCTCGTTGGTCTAGTGGCGAAGTCAAAGTTTCAATCATATTGTGGATTATTATATTTCTGGAACCAAAAAATTATGGTTCCAAAAAATTTGATATTTTAGTGAGATGAAAATTTTTGAGGCAAAACTTAGAATTTTTTTTGCGTCCCATACCTATCTTTAAATATTGTGCCAAGCTATAATAGGTCCGAGGATACCTACTATCCTCGGAACTAAACCAAGAATCTTTTGCTCACTCTGGTATTCAACACACAACACACACTAAAAATCTGCAACTTTGTATACCTAGCCTTATCTAGTCTTATCACATAAATAAGTATTTTACTCAAAATAATTATTTCAATATGAACTAAAGAGATAATGCAATTCAAAATACTGTTGCAGTATAAAAAAATACATATTACTTTATTAAAAATTAACAATAAAGAATTATGACGTTTGAGGACAATTACCTTATGATAGAAAACAGAACCCATTTATAAACTATAACCAGACCGTAAACTATAGCTATCGGTTTTTAAAATTTCGTCATTAGGTAAGATTCCAGTGAATCCCCAGTGGAAGAAGTGGTTAAGAACGAAACGTAACCTATTTTTACAGCTGATAAGCTGACAACGGGGCTAAAGGCTATCGCTACAGAGACGACGTCGGTCTATACCATCGATACATAAAGTATAGATACAATATGCTCTCTTATCTGGTAATATAGATATCTACTAACAGTAATAACAGCTTCCCGATAACATGTTATTGGGTAGTGGGTACTTGCTGGGAAGACTGAATCCAGTCCCGTACCTACTGACTTTATACGAAAGTTAACTTTTACATGCACTTATGAAACGAATGTAAAGCTTTGTTCTGAAAACCTCTGGTGCAATAGGTTTTGAGACACACTGGGATAGGTACTTACTTACCTATAATTTATTGGATAAATTTCGATTCTGTTTCGCCCATGTTTCGTTACTCGTACCTATGCAAGTATTTAGTACCTAACCGTAAACGAATAACGCTATCAAATTAAGATTATATGCTTTATACAAACTTGTACTACCTGTTTTCCACAATAATAGCTCTGTCGTACCTACTTATACAGTTGTTTTTCAAAAATCCCGTAGGAATTTAGTTTTTTTCCGATATAAATATACAAATAGATCCGATAAAAATTAAGTAATCTGTGTTATGTTCCAGATAGTAGTATCCTAATGGCAAAAATTAAACTAAATTGTAACAATTCCTGGAAAGCATACGGGGTTAACGAATTCGGGGTTAAAAGTGCTGACAAATGTGGAAACACAGAGGAACTTGATATCAACAAACTGAAGAAGTTTTCATTTCGGCAAACTAAAATTCAGGAAGTCGAAATCGCGCTTATGCGAATATGAATTTTATCTGAAATTTATCAAAAATAGCCCTCGATAATCCTCGTCGGTCAGAACTCAGAGGCGAGCAACCGTCGGTCGCGCTCCAAAACCGCTGATCCGATTACACGCATGGACGCGCCGCCATTTCCACACTGCGTTGAGAACGAAAAATATGGGAGATATCTACAAAAAATATGTGTCACACGATAAAGCATGGCTTGTAACGTGCAGATAGGTAGATCTTCCTTTATACAAAATGTACCAATATCACAATATTGAAATATTTATTTAAGTTATCCAACTTAGGGTCGTGATGATTGGATAAAGAATAATGCGTAAGAATGATTTTAAGATTTTTCATTCAATTCAATTTCATTATATCCAAATACACTGCAAGAACATACTCATTCTCAATCTTAACCTTGATTAGGTTAGGTTAGGTTCTGGTTAGCAAGACATTTACCTACTATGTATAAGTGAATTGGTAAGATAAACAGGAAAATTTACGTATACAAAGTGTATATTAACAAGAATAATCTATTATTGAATTTTAAATCAATAGAGTTTTTACAGTACCAATATCACCAAGGAGCTTTAAGAGAGTTAGCAATATCGGAAGAAAATTTTAGCTCGAAAATTGCCATAATTTCATTACCTACTTAAATTAATGCCGATCTCAAAATTGCTCAGCTCAATATCGAATCCCTTTATAAAACGTCACCCTAACAAGTGTAATAAACGCTCCGCTTCACAATACGACCGCAGCGCGGCGCCACCGCTTTGTGGCGAGGCGACCAATTGTGCAGAACCCCTGGCTGATCACTTAATTGACTACGCAGCGAATGCTCTTCGACATCACGATACATTACGCCCACGCTTTTCATCATACGAGCTTTCCATTGACGATTTTGGGCGGAACGAGTGTTCTCAAAACGTTACGCATTAGGCCTTAACCATGTTTGTTGCTCGAATATTAATTATGCCTGTGCCAAAGTTTGACACTTCACCACTAAGCACACACATTGACACATAGGCCTATATAATTGGCTCTCATGAAAAGTCGAAACTCTACCGCCAGGTTCGGAAAGCAGGTTTGCACCGAGAAGAACAGGCACGAAACTCGGCACTTGCTCTTTTAAAAAACATCATTTTATACAAGTTTTCGTATAAAGTATGAAAAATTCATATTTTTAAGATATCTCGTGAGGAGAACGAAGAGGAGAACCGTATCATTTCAAGAAGCCTAGCATTAAAAAATTCTTCAGTTCTTCAGTGCGCTTGCTTCTCCTTTCTATCATTAAATGATGAGATGCGTTGACGTATGACGACGCCTACACCTACTAGGTACTCGCAAAAGTAGAATTTGCCGATGATGATAGGATATCATACGAGCTCTCATAATGGAATAGTCCAAGGCGAGACGTAATAAATAAGTACCACGAAACATAAAAGCTTCACACAACATTCACAGCAATAGATAAAAATAATAAAGATCCGAACATTTTACGTCAACCTTCTTCATACAAGCAAACAGTAGCGTCATCTGTCAAAATACTACCGCGTGGCCTTATGCTGTTTTGGTATTAATGAGACCCATAAACTAGCGATATTCTTTCGCGCTGTTCGCCCTGTCTTTAGTATACGAGTCTGTGTTCACAGCAATGTATTTCCACAGCGGAAAATTCTCGCTCCTCAGTACGAGGGATCGGTTGATATCAGATTAAAGTGCAGTGAAAATCAGATTTGTTGGCAAGTGATGGGATTGCGGTGTGATGCCTCTTAATCCGCGCTTACGGGGGAGGCGCGGCAAGGTTGGTGCGCGCGGCTGCCTCGCTACAATGAGGCTTTATTGGATTTAGGTTGATTTCTTGAGTGCCTGTTGTACTAATTTCAACGTAGATATTATTCACCAAAATAATCGTTGCTCAATATCTATCACTTCTGCGTGCGTTACCTATAGGCCGTACCTCAGTTGTAATCGCTAACTACGTAACTTTGAAGGGCTTACGAATCCTGAGTCTTTTGACATTTGCCTCAAATTTCCCCCGGGGCTCGGGAGGCACCTAATCAATACTTAATCTCTAATCTTTGGAACCGTCCGGTCGGTTCTTTCCATAGATGATAGATAGGTAGGTACATAGACAGATAGTAAAAATATAAAAAGAAATAAACAAAACAAACGAACTTAGGAGTACAATTTGGCGGCCTTATCGCTACATAGCAATTAGCATACATATTATATACGTATTAAGTACCATAATATCATCTCTCTGCTAAACTTGAATTCCAATATTTTTTTTTAAATTGAAACTAAAATATCTAGCGCCGCGTATCTAGTTTCAAATATATATAGCGCCGCGTATCTAGTTTCAATTCAATTTTGACTTGTGGAGTATTTCTGTAAACGTCGTCAAATCCCTGATAGATATTGTTGCACCTGATCTGGCATTAATATTCAATAATTGTATAGACTGTGGTGTATTTCCTGATTTAATGAAACTCAGCAAAATAATTCCTTTGTTTAAATCGGGTAGTACCAGTGACCCCACTAACTTTAGACCAATATCTGTACTACCAACATTCAGTAAAATTTTTGAGAAGCTCATTTTAAATCAATTACTAATCTACTTCCAAAATAATCACTTAATGCATAATAAACAATTCGGTTTTACACGGGGTCGCTCGACAACCGATGCCGGTGTTGAGCTATTACAAAGTATATTTGAAGCCTGGGAGGATTCACGCGACGCGCTTGGCGTTTTTTGTGATCTTTCTAAGGCTTTTGATTGTGTTGAACACGAAACATTGATCAGGAAGCTACACCACTATGGAATCAAAGGTGCAGCTCTAGATTTGATGAGCTCCTATCTGAACGAACGGATTCAAAGAGTAGATGTGAACGGTAAGCGGTCACCGGGTTCGGTTGTTAGGATAGGAGTTCCCCAAGGGTCCATATTAGGACCGTTCCTGTTCCTCATTTACATTAATGACCTTCCTTACCTTGTTAAGGATAATCATGAGATAGTCTTGTTTGCTGATGATACATCACTCATCTTCAAAATTAATCGACAGAAAAATGTTTTTGACGATGTGAACAACTGTCTCAAAAAAGTAGTACAGTGGTTTGAAGCCAATAATTTACTTCTCAATAGTAAAAAAACTAAATGCATTAAATTTACATTACCAAATGTTAAGCATGTGAAAACCTTAACAATGAGGAACTGGAACTAGTAGATGTAACCGTATTCTTAGGTATAACGTTAGACGCTAAACTTCAATGGGTACCTCATATTGATAAATTATCGAACAGGCTTAGCTCTGCTGCATATGCGGTTAAAAAAATACGGCAGCTGACTGACGTTCAGACTGCTAGACTGGTATATTTTAGCTATTTTCACAGCATAATGTCGTACGGTATCTTATTGTGGGGTAATGCTGCTGACATTAACACCGTATTCGTGCTGCAGAAAAGGGCTGTTCGTTCAATTTATAAATTAGGTCCAAGAGAGTCACTCAGGAATAAATTTAAGGAATTTAATATCATGACCGTACATAGTCAGTATATTTATGAGAACTTAATATATGTACACAAAAATATAAATAAATTTAGTAGGAAACGTGACCTCAATAACATTAACCTTAGAAGCAAAAACAAACTGGTTGTCCATAGCACGCGTCTTACTAAAATAAGTAGATCGTTTTTATGCAATTGCATTAGATTTTATAATAAACTGCCATCCAGTGTATTTGACATGTCGCTCAATAAGTTCAAAGGTTTTGTCAAGCCGAAACTTATAAATAAGGCATATTATAGCATAAAAGATTACTTAAATGAAATCAATCCATGGGAGTAAACTGCTCTAATTCAAATTAATTATACCTAGTTCTAATTTTATATTATATTGTGAAATAGTGATAACAAAAAAAAAAATAATACCCGGCTGAGTTTGTTGTGGGCTTCTTCTCAGTTCAGGGCGCGTTGGAACCCTCGTAAACTTAGTTTCTAAGTCGTTAAATAGTTGTCACTATTAATAAGTATATGTACCTACTTGACCTTCATAAGTGCTAACAAGTAGTGGCCAATATGAAATAAATGATTTGAATCTTTGAATCTTTGAATATTCCTTCACATTATTGATTGCCTGGTAGAAATCGCTATGTAGCGATAAGGCCGCCAAATTGTACTCCTAAGTTTGTGTGTATTTAATTTATTTCTTTCTTTTCTATATTTTTATTCTGTGGTGTGCAATAAAGAGTTTATCTATCTATCTAAAATATTCCATTGTATATTCAAAGTATGTGTACCTAATTAAAATTTTCTTTTTTAAGTCGGTCTAAAACTAAATTAATTGCTAAAATAAAATAAACATTGACATACGTATGTGAATAAGTGTACTGACATAAAAACAAGAAATAAAGGAAAATAAATTTCCAAATTCCACATAAAATAAACCTGTGTTTTTTTTTTAATATTATACTTATTTTTTCAGTATGTTTACACTATTTAGTATTAAACAAATACACCATTTATTATTTAAGTTTTTTACAGGATATGTTTTGGAGTAGGTGCGTAGGTACTCAGGAACTCTAAAACCTTGTACCTCCTTCACCTTTCTACCACAAAACCGCAAGGCGCCAAGAGAAGTGTCATCCCTATGTAATAGATGTCCACTTTTTTCTTCCACGTTTATATTAACACGAATAACCGCTAAGGTGTGGTACATCCTTCCAGCTCCCTTGTTCCCAGCCAAGTATTATATCATCTGATAGACGTGCCTATAAGAAAAGAATGAATATGCATTTAAGGCAAATGCACTCCATCCTAGACCTCATCATTGCTGTCCATTAGACATGATTGTAGTCAATCGCAAGCCTATCAATTACATATATATGAAAAAAAACATTTCAATAGGAACGAGTAAGTAAACGTATCAATTTAAACATTGTTATCGATTTATAAATGTTAAAGATTTTGATCTTTTTCTATTTAACCCTCATCTCGCACGTGGTACAGTTACTTCACGGTTAAGTCACTGTTAACCCTTAAATAGCTACGGATGCTGGTATTGTCATGAATGATGTCAAAGGTGTTAAGGTTTGGTTTGACACAAAAGGGTTGAAAAGAATGGAATGTTTTTAAATCAATTTTGTTGCTATACATAGATACACTATATCTTAATATATATAAATCTCGTGTCACAATGTTTGTCCGCGATGGACTCCTAAACTACTGAACCGATTTAGTTCAAACTTCGTGAATATCTGTCATTTGGTCCAACTTAAAAGATAGAATAGTTTTTATCCCACGTGGACGAAGTCGCGGGCATCAGCTAGTTATACTATAAGGGTATTTATTCTTTATTTTTTTTTAAGTAGAAAAAAATAACTATAAGCACTGTAGGTATACCTATGTAGGTACATGAATCGTATCAAGAATTATACATTATTTTTTACGGGAAGCCAAACCTAAATGATTCCTAGATGTAGGTATAGAGTTCATGTCAAATTACTACGAGGATAAATCCTGCTTAAAATAAGTAAATAGGTACAAACTGAGACAAATATAGTAGGTATTTCACACGGGCAAATTCAAATATCTCATTACGAAAGTTCTTGATACATAAAAACTTTATGAATACAATCTACTTTCTAGAATATTCACCAACAAATCGCTATGAATCAAAATTCCAAAAATCGCCTTATTTTCTAAAATCAGAGCGCCCTTGTTTAAGACGTAAAAACTTTTACACAATAAAGCCAATCAGCCGTTCGGCTAAATCTCCAGAATGGTATTAATTTTCAATGAGATTATTTACAAATACTCAAGCCGAGGCGTTCCGGGCTGGATCTGTCAATATTGTCACAAAATATTACTCTTAGAATCAGTAAAGGAAAAAGTGTGACACAAAAAAAGGTAAAAATCGTAAAAAACATGAATGTGGCCTAATTTTCGCTCTCAATACACACTTTGTATGTAAGCATCAGGGCGTAATACAAATTAATTCATACATCCTCAGACCCATGTTCAAAAAAGCCGGCAGAAGACCGTTACCTTTTGTGCCATTTTTTTTTCTTTTTATTTACGGTGCAAAAATTGGGTTACTTAACGGTAGCATGGGGTCTTTTGTACCTAATCTTGAGGGATCTTTTTTTTGATTTGAAATAAAAAACAGACTTTTACATTTATTTTTTTAACTTTAAGGCGAGAAATAGTCGCGTGTTGTAAGAACGTAGATATAAATAACGATTAAAAGTTATTAATAGATCGCTGATAAGGTTTATTAATGATAGAGATGTCAGTAACAATAAAATGGCGGTGGATAAAACCCACGAAGCTCGTGCAAGGCGAGAACAACTATCAACAATGAGTGATAAAAAAAAATCACTTCATTAATTAATTATTATTGATCATTATGAATTCTTGATACAAAGAAAATTGCTCTTAAGCTGATAATTATATTTCTGATTCATTTTACAGGCACAAATAATTTTGAATTTATCTATATATATAAAAGAAGAAACTGACTGACTGACTGACTGACTGACTCAATGACATATCAACGCACAGCCCAAACCGCTGGGTCTAGAGACTCCAAATTTGGCACACATGTTCCTTGTGAGGTCTAGGGGTGCACTAAGAAAGGATTTTTCAAAATTCACCCTCTAAGGGGGTGAAACGGGGGTCCGAAGTTTGGATTTTATCAAGTTAAAATACGTCTTCACGCCGCAACTACTGAACCGATTTGGCTAAAATGGGGTCTTACACTACTTTTGAATTTGATAAAAAATATTACTTTATTATAAACTAGGATAAAAATAATAACGTGCAGTGAAAGAAATATTAAAATCCAACGAAGATTTACAAAGTTACAGGCGTTTAAACTTTGGAGTGGGAGGATCTTCTATCCCTTTCTCGCAAAACGAAAATTTGTATGAAGCCGCACGAAGCTACTATGGCATTGGTACGGTGTGACGTCACAATGTCTCTGTTGCTATCTCTGTCTAATCACAAATCTTTAAATGCTTATAACTTTTTTGTTATTTGATCGATTTAATTAGTTCTTTCAGTGCACGTCATTATTTTAATTCTACTTTATAATAAAGTAATAAAAAAATTGGAGTCAAATACCCTATTTGGAATGGAGGTATATTATATCTTGCATTACCATATAGGCTATTTTTCATCCCGAAAAAATTCATGGTTCCCGTGGGATAAGTTAAAAACCGAAATTCACGCGGAAAAAAAATCTCACGCCGCAAGTACACAACCGATTTGGATGAAATTTGGAATGGAGATAGATTAT
This sequence comes from Coenonympha glycerion, assembly GCA_963855885.1. Classification (NCBI taxonomy): domain Eukaryota; kingdom Metazoa; phylum Arthropoda; class Insecta; order Lepidoptera; family Nymphalidae; genus Coenonympha; species Coenonympha glycerion. The sequence goes on from OY979643.1 coordinate 12,122,371, forward strand.
ATCCTGGGTTAATAAATAGGGTACTTTTCATCCCGGAAAAATCCATGGGTTTTGCAGGAGAAGGGAAAAACCGATATTCACGCGGGAAAAATACTACTTCCCGCCGTAATTACTGAACTGATATGGCTGAAATTTGAAAAAGAAATAGACTATATCCTGGATTAATACGAAGGCTACTTTTCGTCCCGAAAAAAATCATGGTTCCCGTGGGATAAGTAAAAAACCGAAATTCACGCGGAAAAAAAATATTCATGCCGCAAGTGCACAACCGATTTGGCTGGAATTTGGAATGGAGATAGATTTTATGCTGAGTTAATAAATAGGGTACTTTTTATCCCAGAAGAATCCATGGTTTTTGCAGGAAACAACAACTGCTGAATTTTTTTGGCTGAAAATTGGAATGAAGACAGATTTCGTCCCAAATTAGTACAAAGGCTACTTTTTATTCCGGAAAATAGATGGTTCCCGTGTGTAGGGAAAACTAAAATTTGCGCGGGCGAAGCTGCGGGTTTCTGCTAGTACATTATAAGGATACGCAAATACCTAAATCTTTTTTATCGAGGTTACAAGTAACATCAGTTAAAAATAATATTTGAAATTTTTTTTTTTTTGATTTTTTGATTTAGGCAGTTACAGATGTGTCACCAAAGGTAAAAAATACGTACATAGAAACATTTCTTCATACAATACACGATCCGTTTCGGACATCAACATTTATACATGAGGCGTCGGAACAACGGCCAGACACGCTTTTTTGTACATACAAACTAGATTTTTCAACCGTTCGAAGGGTCCCGAAGTACAGAGGTCATGGGTCACAAGCGTCTTTTGGGCAAAAGAAAAAAGACGTTACAAAACCTGTACAAAAAAGCTCCACGAAAAAGGGGCTTCGTCTAATATTGTGAATATTGATGAAGAAAGGAATCTGGTTTTCGGATTTGCCTATATATTGTAGTTTTATTCAAGCCACATGTGTGGTCCCACGGTTTCGGTTCACGTGTTCAAAACGTCTTCTGGGAACTTGTGGCCGTATCAAACTTGATTTAGCCTAGTTATGTCACTAGAGGAAAAAAATTGGTTTTGATTTTTTTTTTCTTGAAAATATTTAAAAGTTCAAAATCGCTTGTTTTTCTTATTAATTCTTCAGCAAACTTCTTTATTTTAACATACTTATATAAGTATGGTGTAGTTATAAAGACAAAAATACATACTCGTATTATAATATAGCTTCATATGAATAAACACCAATATTTTAAGTGTTAAATTCTTTTAGGTGTGCAACTGTACATACAGTAACGTTTCATAACCATAAAACATTATGTACCGCATCTAACCATCCGATAAAGGGCACAATAAAACCCTTTTTCTACATAAAAGATCTCTTGCATAAAGAAACCGGGACTTAGGAGACCAATCTTATCTTCACAAAGGGCACGTGGTACATACAGAATCCTTGCGCACGATTCATGTACCCGCCGTCCCTAACCCTTGCGTAAAGGGATAAAAAGGGATTGCTTGAGATAAACGGGTAAGGGAGATCGAAGGTGGGTCGTATTGATCCCGGCACGCGTTTACGGGTTAACAGTTGGATGTTTAAGGGTTGGGATGCTGCGCGTAAGCACGTGCTGACTGGTTTCATTTGATTTGTATCTAAAGATGTTTCATGTATGATAATAAAATTACTATTGTTAATAGTTGAACTTTTAAATCATGTCTTAGGTACGAATAAATAATGCATTCATGATAAAAATTTTACTATTGTTAACCGTTGATCAGAACGATTTTCATGAAATTTTATAGGGGGTTTTGAGGGCGATAAATCGATCTAGATTCATTTTTAGAACATGTCGAATTTACCAAAAAAAATGACTCCTGCTGCCATCTGTTGGTGAATAGTAATACTACAGAGCACTCAGATATTATGAGTATTAATTAAGAACGGAAGGTCTAAGAACTATTTTTTATACTCTTATGACACTCCAATATAAGAAATAACTGATATGATTCGCTTGGTCAGCTAGAATACAATATACCAGCTCTTAGAAGAATCAGTCAGCATATAATTAGGACAAAGACAAAGACAATATCCATTGTATGGGATGTATTGGAAATTGCATGTTGTCATTTATTATTATTATTGTTTATTTATAATTATTGTTATTTTGACCTTTTTAATAATTTAATTTATAAGTACAATTATGATATCATTTGTATGGGGGCCATAGTTGCCACAAATAAATAATTGTAATTACTATGATGTTGTTAGGTACCTACTTCTTTACATCGTGTAAGGAACAGCAATCATGCATACAAACACAGTTTTGAATGGATTTCAACTATCGAACTTTTTAACATTCATTTACAAGTACATCATTCAGAACTGAGGCTTAGGGCCATAAACCTTTTCTGTTCATCTTCCCGCAATATAAGATATTATAGTTCACAAATCACTAATCCTGACTATCGAATGGCACATCAATAAACTTGTGAGTGTCAAACTCAAAGATAAAATTGGGTTAACACCTACGGACAGGTCGATAATCTTTCACCGAAGCTGAGGAAAAAAGAAATTGCGTTTTCGTTTTTTTCAGACATTCAGTCCAACAAGCAACGCGGTCTCTCCTGAACGGGTAGCAGCCATATATCCCATGTTACATATTATATTGTTTCCCTTTACAAAAGTATAAGACCACTAGGTCCTCATATCAAAATATAGACCTGCATAAAGTGTATTTACATGATTCTTAAATACCATGCTGATATACCTTGGTTTAATTAAGTATAACATACGTACCTAGATACCAATAGGTATACTGTGACGTCATATCGATTGATACTAATCGATAATCGTGTTGACCAAGAATGAACAATGTCTTTGTTTTTTTGAGAGTTTGTGTAGAAATTATAACAGCATCCTTTGCCAAATAAAATAAAATATTCTATACATCGACTTATGAGTACTTAGTACCTAATAGTAAATACTCAAATGGCCGTGCGATAGTTTTTCTAAAAACTCGTAAGCCGTGAGACCGATTCAGATGTAATTTAAGAGAGCATGATAGTTTATTAGAACAATGTGTGTATGATTAGTGTAAAAAATAATAAAATGATTTATTTTTATTAATTTAACTAAGTCTTCTCTCAGGAGTTGCGTTGCTTGATCGTTCAGCACTTACGAGAACCATAAAATTCGGTATTTGGAGCAAAAACACTTGGCAAAAACCGCCGAATCTCGTAAATTTGTCAAGTCTCCCCGCCCCGGAGTAGTGTCGTGTGTTTTTTGTAATGTCTTCTCACTAAGACGGGACTGAAGTGTGTAAACACTTACGGGATAACTGTTAATATTATGGTGCCGTGTAATGAATTCTGATACGCTAATCGCTAGTGCATAGTCTAATTACCTTTTGAATGATAGGTCTATTAACGGTGTATGAGAAAAAGCTATAGCTTACTTCTCTGCCCGTATTAAATTCGGAATCATTTATTTACTGGAATAGAATACATAGGTAGGTATGAGTCCAGGTTAAAATGTATCAAATTACATTCCAAATTTCCGCCACATCAGCTAGGTACTAGATGTGGAGTAATTGAGTAACAAACATCTAAACTCTGGCATTTTTTTTATTGCTTGATTTTTTTTTTACATAGACGAATGATGATAATGACTAGCAAGACTTTTACCTGATGCACCTGCCTATGCCCAGACCAGATGCAGAGCGTCCCAGGATTCTGCATTATCGACGCACGGCACAGCCCCCTGATTGCGTAAGAAAAACATACTCATCGTTATCGTAATCGCTTGGTAAACGCTAGCGAATTCTGCCCCGCGATTGGCTGACGCGAATCAGGAACTCAATCAGCAGGCAGAATTCACTAGCAGAATTCGCAGAATTAGCAGAATTGAAAAACTTAAAAAAATCTTAAAAGATTTGAAAAACTCATATTTTAGAGATTTCGTTTTATCGTTCTATTAATGACGATTTTTAGTCAATTTTGTAAACAAGTTAGGTAAATACCAATAGTTTCAAGCCAAAGTAGGTAACTTACCCAATTAACTAAAGAACAAGAAACACAACACAATTATTTACAGTATTAAACAATACAACGTATAATAATAGGCTAAACTCGCATGTTAAACCCTAATAAAATTCACTTATCGCTAGTTATTAACCCTTAAACGGCGCCAGGCCAATATTAATAATAATAATATTACCCACGCAAATGACGCTCAGAAACAATTTGTACGCACTAATTGTAATATGGCCCCACTGGCCCCTGATCTTAGGCCACACAAACTGTATCTCAACACCTCAGCAATCATAATTGACCCCTATCATATAATGTAGCTACTAATAATATAAATCTGCTTGTGTGTATGTCTGGTGAACCGTGAATGATGAAAAACTTCTTAACGACTCCTTCACCTTATAACATATAAAACAATATCACCAGCGAAAAACATAAACAAACTTCTCCTACACAAACAAAGTCACAAGGAACAGCTTGTTATTTTATAAACGTATTGTGTATTAAAAACAAAGATTTCACTAAAGATCAGCTTCAAGCGCAAACAAAAAGGTATTCAAACAAAAATCTAACGAGCTAAGCTCTGTAAAGAGTACAAAAACGCCCGAGCTTCCGCCTTTGAGAAGTCAAGCAAATCTGAATATTAATCAATCACACAAACCTCAAGGGCGCAAATAACCGACCTAATCAAGAGAACATACCAGACCGCTATAAAAGGAAAAACAATATATCCATTGTGCCCATATACAAAACCATTTCATATCAATTTCATTTCCAAATCAGCCAAGTAAACGTCAGTAAACAATTCAGGGAACTATAAATTCTATGCGAGAATACATAGAGTATAAATTAAATTGGTTCGGATAAGATTCGGGGATAATTTTGATAAAGAATGCGATACTTGAGCCAAAATTAATGGCTTATCTGCGATCAGTTCGTCGGTTATTATGTCACTCATTGCGTGGGCTTCATCGCAACCTTTTGTAGCCGACTTAGGGTTGACAAACAATATTTTATTCACTTAATAATTTCTTACTTTACCTACGAAATTTGTATTGTTGCAAACAGTGCAGACTTAAAATTATAAAAATTGTGTGGTTTATGTAACCACAATGCAAGGGAAACTTAGTTGTAAATACCTAAGAAGTTTAACAGCGCCATCGCTTGACGCAACAGGGGCCTGTTTGCGTCAGGAAAACGTATTCATCATTATCGTAATCGTTCCAAATCCTGCCACTCGCTTGGCGAACGGAAATTATTGGGAACCAATATACTAAAATATATTTATCCTTAACGTCTATGTGTCTTGTAAATTGTTGAAAAATCGAATTTATGTCAACGTCATTACTTAAATATTGTTTCATATTGAAACTTAATAAATTCGGATAAATACCTCAGCCAGTTACCTTTTTCTAGATGTTTTAAATGATAATTTAAATGTATATGTAAAACATATCGCTTACTTATTCTATGACTACAGAAGTCTTGCTGATATAATAAGACGGAGCTAAGAATACTGGCATCATTTCCTAACTTAACAGCCAGGCTGATTCGTAATGCATAAAATGAGCCAGCCCTTCTGTAACAGATGAGGCTATATAATAACCGCGGTATCTTTTAAATATATTTTAAATGAAAATACAAAAGCACGATTCATTATTTTGCCACAACCCTAAATTCGCCGAGGGGTGTAATGTGCCCACCATTGTGGCTACCGGGTTATCTGCAACATCTAGACTTTTGTTACCGTTCGGTAATCAGAGCCGCCCGCCCTATCGACTCGAAGGTAATAAAGCCATAGGGTCTCTTTGTCCACTATTGATATTTGCTGGTTATATGGTTTTTGCATCGTTATTAAAACGCGGTGTATTTATTTTATTATTATCATGCAAAATTAATACCTACATGCAAAGATTTATGAATATTTAAATAGGTACTAATAATATTTTTTTTAATTATTAATGGTTTGAATAAGTTTGCACTGAGCAAACATAAGAAGTGGAAAATTAAAAAGAAAATTAAAACACCCACGACTTTTGCCAGTGGCGTGCACAGACCTCAGGTTTAGGTAAGGCACTAATGATTAACACTAACATTTCGGTTTAAGTTATACAGTATTTTTCAAGGTAGGCATTGCCTTTATGCCTGTATGGAGTGCACGCCACTGACTTTTGCAGACTAGTAATTAAAAAATAATTTCAATTACATGTTTTTTAAACTCCCCCACTAAAGGAAAGTAAGAACTAAGAAGAAGAACCTATCAGTATAATTACAAATCCAAGAAAATCCGTGAAAATTGGTGTGCAAGCAAACAATCAAAAATATTATTGGTTTACTGGTTTATATGCACAATGTAACACAGAAACAAACATAAAACCAACTCAACAAACGAATGTACAATCGCTCTCTCACCCTAAACCTACCCTTACTCCCTTCCGTCGTGGGTAAAAATGAAACATGTTGAACACTGTTTCCACTAATGTGTCAATGCAAAGATGCAGAAAATACCTATAGGTATATACTCGTAGAGTCAGTCAGTGAAAATTCACGGAAAGTAGGTAACGTCATCTTGTCATTGAAATCATAAAGTATAATAAACCAAGCGTCCACCGTCCCATAAAATAAACAATAAATATATCTGTGACTTCGAGGGGAAGATTTGAATAAAATTCACATTTTGGAAAAAGTAAAAACATCTCACATAATAACTGTCCGTCGACGGAACTAATCCGTTTTACTTCCGAAAACTGTCCACAACAATAAAAATGTCGTCCAGATCGGTGGATTAATAGCAAAAAAACAGCCAAGTCCGAGCAGGGGTCCTGTTATAAGCGTTCCGTATCCGCGTTCGTATTGGGTTATAAGAGCATTGATTTAAAATAGATCGTCGCTCGCGTTTATTACGAGTAAAATCCGAGAGAAGTGAAAATCAGCCAATTTAATACGTGATCTACTTCTACGTTAAAAACGTGATTGGTTAATTAAATAAACTTGATAAACCTTAAAGGACTGTGTATATATCACACTACTGTTATTAATTATTAGACGAAAGTTTGTGTATAAGCTATATTAATCATAGTAGCTAGCGTCAAAACAAGCATTAATGTGACTGGTAAACACTGGCTACATTAGGTACCTACCTACGTAAAAAGTAGTAAAACTTGCAATTTAAAGTTATTTCTGCCACTAGATTGTGTCAGAAAAACTAATTCATCGTTATTGTACTCGTTTACAAATTCTGATGATGATTGATTGGTTCCCTGATTTATGTCAGCAAAGCTGAGGGACAGAATTCGCTAACGATTGCGATAACGATGAATAAGTTTTTCTTACGCAATCAGACCCAAGCAGTTTGTAAAACATTCAAGTTTTTGATATACAAAATAGTCAAACGGATCTCTAAAAGAGACGAAATGTACTCGTCATGGGAACTGTCGGCGACTTTACGCTTAAACTAATAAGGGATTTCGAAAATTTCATCACAAAAGTGCACAAAACGTCACAAAAGCGAGCGCAATTTCGATTTGCGACGCGATAACTCGGCACAGACAGTGACGTGTTTTGAATAACGTCACAACTCTATTTTTTTTCTTGGATGGACAGGGGCGAAGGCAATTATGCTTTGTGCCGAAGTTTGTACAAGCAAGGAGGTATAACAATAGGTGGTGGCTGCACCTTGACTGTGGTCGTGTGTGTCCAATAGTAGGACACGCTGGGTAATAATAATGTCTCCCAAACTAATTTTGAACAGGAGGCCAACTTTAACAGTTATCAGCCAACTGCGCAGGAGGTGTTACAGTAAACAGTGATCTCCAATTTATAGACGCACGAACCTCTCTTGAGAAATTGATCCTTTAAACTACTCCAATAAGCGATATTGAAAAGAAAAAACTTAGTTTTAGATCTCCCTTACTTACAGGCTTTATAAGTTAGTAAGACCCTACTTACTTAGAGAACTTATTAAACTCTCTCTCTTCTTACTAATGAAGAGGCAAACTTTACCGCCAATTTCGGCAAGATATTTTGTTTTTTTTTTCGGGTAAATATTCCAATATGTTCAATCTTACCTTGCATAAAGCAACGTCGGGTAAGTTAAAACTGATCAATGTCTGAATCGATTTTTATATGATTTTTTTTTGCTTTATCTCCGCCCCAAATATCGTAAGGTGAAGAATCTTGCAAAGAATTCTCCAAAATTATTTTTAAATATGTGTGAAGCATTTTAACCCGCATTTTTGTTTACTGGTGGGCCATACAATAGACAAATACTACTTACTCTGAGCCGCAGGTTTCCGACCATAATTGGCTTTAACTTAAAAGGTTCAAACAAAAGTTCATATTTCTCGTTTAAAAAAATCTGCAATTTTATAAGGTAATCAATAATCATAATATTCATTCTGGTGTCTGCAGAACATCTTTCTGAAAGATAGTCCATTATTATTACAGATAGAAATCTACAGCCATAAATATTTAATCTAAAAAAATTAAGACCCCAAAAAAAATTGTTTTCTCAGCCACTAACGGTGAGTGTTGTACAAATTTGCCTTGCTATTGTTAAAAAGCAAAAAACTGAGTGACCGCTAACAAGACGTATTTTTCCAAAATTGTCTCACGCCCTTCGAGTTAACGAAAGTGGTCCGATAAATTTTTTATGCCACTTTTTATTACAGTAGTTGACCAGGTGCTACCAAAACGGACTAAAAAATCTTGATCCCAAATAATAAGTAATGCGAAATGTGCCGTGATAGTTCAGTGGTTAAGACGTCTGCCTCCTAATGAGAGGTCGGAAGTTCAAATCTCACTCAGGAACCTGAGTGAAATCTTGAATGCTGTGCAGCGAAGGATCCCAGGTTTCAAACGATAGAATCCTGAATAAAAATACATACATAGAACAAATTTTTTCATCTCATTAAAGCGAGGAAAATGATATGACCAGAAGAACATTTTAGATCGGCATTGCGAGAATATTTTATGTTGTATTAAATAACTCGTCATTTTGGGCATTAAACATCTATTTTAGTGGATAAGATGAAGTAGATATTTCTGAAAATTAGCAATATAATAAAGACGGCCACCATAACAAATTTTATTTGTCTTTAAATAACCCGGCAGTTATTTTTCCTTCCCGATACGAGCGTGGCGGCGCGATATCGTCTGAAACGCTATCTGAAACTGAAGAGCTTTTCTGCCAGTAATGGGTGATATTTATACACGTGGGTGGGGTTAAAGGTGACCAATGGCAGACGATGGAATTACTTTAGTGTTGTTTTTACTTTTTTGGAAACTATTTCAGTCATGGCTAGATACCAGATTCAACACAGATCGAGAGAAAATTGGGATAATTTATATCATGTGGAATTATTCCTTGGAACAACTTGTAATTAATTTAAGTTAGGTGTATGTTTTAGTGAAAATATTTTATATAATAATATTCCAAAATATTCGTTACCTTCCTGCAGTCAAATTAGTCCACTTTTCTGGTCAAGTGAGGATTGGAAGATTTTACACAGGTAGGTAATAAAGAATTCAATTCGAGTGGGAAGGAGTGATTGCGGGTTCGATTCCCGCCACGGACTACTTTAGAATTTTATGATTTCTAAATTCAGGGTCAAGTCTCGTCTAGTCTGGCTTGCAACCCTATATGTATATCAGCAAAGACGCATTGCAAAGCGGTTTAGCGTTTTGATGCAATGCTGTGTAGAAACCTTTGGGGATAAGTTTTATTACCCCTTCTAAGTTAAAATCTTCAACTGCATCGCTAATTATGTACCTTCCATCGATTAAGCGATTTAGTGTTCCGGCGCGATGCTCTGTAGGAACTGTTAGGGGTGAGTTTACTAACCTTTTCCAAGTTACAACGATAACACTAAACACTTGGCCTGCATCATCACTTACTATCAGGTGACATCGCAGTCACTACCTATTGGAGTGTTAAAAAAAAAACAAATCTCTTCACTCGCCAAATCTCGCATCTTAAGAGTAAAACTGAAATTCAGTGGTGGGTGATAGGATAGTGGTGGGATATTTTCGCCCGTTGGTGATGGGTGGGGTCAAAGGTGGCCAATGGAGGGGCGGCGGACGTGCGTCTCGGTTCGATAAAGAAGTTCAAGAATTTTAAGAGAGAGACGGTCGGTTCTATTCTTGGTCACGTCTGCTGTTCGATGGATACAGTCGCGAGGAAAAGCGTTAAATCTCACAAAAATAAATAACTGTACTTACGGTATAAGCTTCCATTATGAAGAAATGGGCACATTGACAAAATGTAGGTACCTAAACGAAGAAGAAGAAATAACTAGACATTTTTTAGACTTTAGAGCAGAAATTCTTAATGATATTTAGTTCATTTATACCTATCCAACATACATTTCAGCCATTGTGATGGTCATGCATGCGTGTTTGACAGACAGACTTTTAAATAATAAAACATTTTGTACGAAGGATTAAAATCTAGGAATGTCAGCATAAATCCTTTGCCGTAAGACGAATCATTGTACATATATAAGGACACAGATTTTATTTATGGAAATCTATATGGATATATAAAAAGTACTTGCCCATTTTTTTTTGGAAAATATTCTAAAATCGTTATTAATTTTTATAATTTTTTTAATGTTGTATAATATTCTCGAACTTATGAGAGTTCATATTACTAGCTGTTGTCTTTTCAGGAATTTTTCAGGGATGAAAAGTAGCCTGTGTTCATCCGGAGGTATTCAATCTACATTCCAAAATTCAATGAAACCGTTCTTACAGTTTTGGAGTGAGGGAGTAACAAACTTACACACACACACCCACCTTCACCTATTAATCTTTGTGTGATTTATATTAGGCGTTAACTTCCTGACTGTACAGCGTCGGTTTATTCCTGTCCGGTGCACGTGAAATAAATCCTGCGCGCGAGTTTGAGATTACGTAGCTTTTTGTAGTTCTTTACAGCTACATATTTGAGGAAATGAGAATTATTGAGGAGCATAAATTTTCCTTTTCCGGGTCTTTGATTTTGTTAAGATTTGTTACAAAAACAATTATAATTTTTCGTAGTTTACCTACCAAACTAACGAACCTTTTGAGACAGTAATTTATATCTTAATGTGAAATGTTTTTTTTGGACGAGGATTTTGTTTTACACGTGTATTGTATTATGTACTCGAACTATCCACCAATAAATAAATAAATAAATAAACACGTAGTAGTTTTAAATAAATTTATACCAGGAAAATCAAGCAAATACTTTATAGTCAACATACGAGTACCTAATTATATTGTACAAAGTTATATTAGATCTTGACAATTTTTTTTTTGTACGTACTTACTCGTATATTCGTTTGTCTGAGAATAGGAAAAATAAGTTAACTTACGACGTCTTTACAGCCTTCTTAGAAACCAAGTCTCATCTATTTTAATTGACTCTACTAATTTACTATACCAATTTGAAATACAAACTCTAAAAGCAGACTGAATATTAAATAAGTGAATCCATGAATATTATCTATACTTTACCCAAAAAAAACGACTCCCTAGCGGCAACGACATTAGCTAGAGATGTTTATAGCGCCACTTCATTTGCCGCACATCAGCCGCAGTAAAATCGACGTCAAACAAATCACCGAAGCACGAAAATAAACAAATTTCCCCACAAAAAAACTCATTCCCCACAATTAAAAAAAGCCCAAAGTTATTTAGATTTCCATAAATACTCGACGCGCCACTGCATTTTTTTGAGATATATCTTCCTGGCGACTTTTTTCTAGTTTAGTGTTGTGTTATCTGTAGATATATCGATAGTGTCTTTACCTGTCGGTGATTTTAAAGTTTATATACAAGTAGTGTATCGAATCATCGAGCACGGAGTCATAATATGGTGGCTCCCACGCACAACGAGGAACTTCAAGCTCGGGTCCAGGAAGATGAAAGATGATGACTTGTGTAGAGTTTATCATGAAAAATATACTTGAGCTTGTATATAAAATGATTTAATTCATAATAAAATGGAAATAGAGATATTCTGAGAATTAAAGTGCAATATTGAGAATATTATTTTAATCTAGGTCACGGCAGATTACCTGCATGCTAGATCAAATTACAAATTCAAGACCGCGTAGACCACCTGTCAATCGAAAATATCAAGTCCACGTCAAGGTATTATGAAATCTTTACAGCCGAGGATATTTATTATTTTACCATAGTCAATCTTAATGCAGTCATCAAACACATAACAATTGTCAACTAACGGTAATAGTGGAACTAATTCTTTCACTTTTATATAGAGGTCGTTTTACGGTTATCGTTATCGATAATATTTTCTATAGCCGTCACCCATCCCTAGGCCAGTGTTTTACAACGCGCGCATTGTGTTTGGTTTCTGAATCCTCGCGCGTTAGTGTCGGGTGTGGACATAAATTGTGGCAGTCGTCGCTTCCGACAAATGTGTGCACTGATGACACTTAGTTCTTGATTATTATAACTGTCATTCCACCACTGGAAAAGGAATGAAAATGACGTTTTTATAGAGCCAGTTATAATTAAAAAAGATCATCAAATCTTTATCTAAGGTAATTGACGTAGAAAGTATAGAAACTATGGTAGCTAAATAGAAACACTACTTTTGGTCTTAAAGGTGAGATATATATTATATAGGTAATTGTGATTAAGTTTACTCCAGTTCAGTTTCATATAAGTAAAATGTTTAAGAAGAAATAGTCATCTGGATGATGGAAAAATATCGACAAGTTCCACATTAAAATAAAAATAGACATGCAAAATATCTATTGGAGATATTCACATGAAAATTATAAATCCGTTAAATATTTCAAAGGGCGTCTGACCTTTAATAAATATTCATAGAGCAGAATACCCGATTCCAACACTATGCAAAGGTCAAAAGAAATCACAAAAGATTAATGACCGAACAAGTGTTAGATGTTACGAAATGAGCTTAGTTCTCAAGACTGCACCTCACCCTACAGTAGCTACAACGGGCACCATTCATCAATATTCAAGAAATTCCACTTTCTACGCAACTAGTCCAACTATTCACGCATGGACATAAATCGTAAGGATCCGCGCCATTATCCTATCCGCGAATTCTCACAATACCCGGGATCGAACGAGGACATTAATTATAAATTCTGGACGCGGTCTTATGACGTATCGCGGTATTGTCCGGCAAAGGTCAGCGCTTGACCCGTGAGAATAGTAAACTACAATGCCGATGTACGAGAAAAAAAACTACGCAAAAATAATCGCTTCTATATTTAAAATCGCGCGACCCTAAAATTTGAATATCCCTCGAATATCCCCCTTTGAAAATACGCGAGGTCCGTGAAGAAAACAGTGCATTGTGCGACCGGTCGGTCATCTTTTGTGTGCGAATAATTTATTCTGTCGCATGCAATGCCGGAATGTTATTATTGGGAGAAGGCAGGTGCTGTGCACGCAAACAGAACTGACCTTCCACATGTTCCGCAATCAGATCGTTTTAAACACCGATATGAACCTCAAGATGAGCCCCTCTGCACATTTTACACGAATCTTCTTGATACAAGAAACAAGTACATAATTAAAAAAATTAAAAGCCTACTGCCCTGAAGGAACGACTACGAAACGACTTTTTCAATAAAAATATAGCCTGTGTTACTCAGAATAATAAATAAATAAATAGTGGACAACATCACATACATTGCTCCGATCCCTAAGTAAGTAGCTTTATGCACTTGTGTTATGGAAATCAGAAACAACGAAGGTACCGCAACACCCAGACCCGAAACAATGTAGAAAACTTATTTTTCTACATTGCCCCGATCGGGGATCGAACCCGGAACCTCAGAGATGGGGGCGCCTTGAAAACCGGCACGCTAACCACTCAACCACGGAGGTCGTCAAAAATGAAGAATGGTGAAAGGATTCTAACAATACCCCATATATCGAAATCTCTTCAGTCGTTCAGAAGTAATGGTGTAAGTACTCATATGTATGTTATGAGTTTCTATAAGTATAGAAACTCATAACATGCATACATACATACAATACATGAACCCTAAAAACATTACAAGCATTTTTGGATAGTCGTGTAAAAATATCATCGTCTACATGAATACTGACTTCTTACTTTCTTAGAATATTAATTTAAAGCGACTGGCAATGAAACGACTTAAAGTAATCATTTTAAAAAGCTCCATCTTATCTGCATTGCTCGTATAAATGAGGAGTTTTCTTAAATATAATCATATTAATTTATACCGTGCTATCTGACAACATGTAAATAACTAACCATTCTAATCTTGTGAGTAATGAGTTATCTCATGACTTTAAAAGCTCGAAAATACCGAGTTTCTTGGAAGTGTTCAGAAATCTCAAACGTACCTACTAATAGGTACTTTCCCATTTTTTATTACATTTGATTGGTAGTTGATTATATTGGTGGTTGATCTCCAACAAACTCCAAAAGTGAATAGGCATTTTCTAGGCAAGCGCGCTCCAACCTAGACCTCATCTTTTCTGTCCATCAGACATGAATGTAGTCAAACGCAAGCAAAAAAATTAAATATCGCACATAATTTTAGAAACTGATAATATTCACGAGTTATTCAACCTGAATGTTCCAGGTTGATAATAGTATTATCTCGCATTAATTTTGGTACTTTACCTGTCTTATACTACGATGCTGTTCCCATATTCAGTACAGTTAAGAACTTAGGCTTAATTATGGACGGGAACTTAAGCTGGTCCGCCCATATAAACCACTTTTCTCGTCACCTTACTCACATCAGGGTAGCTGGAAGAGATCTCTTTTGTTTTATAGGGATAAGCTATCCTTTGCACATCATGTCTCTTGTTATATGTTTCGTTAAGTTTTATGTATGGTGCATTAATAATAAAAATAAAATAAATAAATAAAAATATGAACTTTAATTTTTTTGTGTGTATTTTCGGTAGGAGAATATAAGGATATAACGACTCCGAGACTCCGAGAAATGTATATGGCAAAACAACGTTTGCTGGGTCATCTAGTTTTTTTTAATAATAGGTACACTGTACATGCAACAAATAAATACGAGTAGTTATGCGTTCAGAGTCGACAATCAATCGCCACACGAGTTAAATCTGTTCAGTTTTCACATTTACTGACTATTCATAAGAGCCAACAAGTAGGGCCTATGTGAAATAAATGAATCATTTGAGTTTCATTCCAAGCTAGTTCGAGTCTTAATTGATAGTCAGAGAGATCTCTGGGTTTAGTATCAACGGGCTTATCCACATAGAAGTGGACAAACCAGATGAGCACACTCCATCCACGCGACTCGACGCTGCAGTATCGGCTTTCATCTCAAACTCTTTGAGATGATAATGAGATGGGCACACGACTGGACAGTGGACGTTGAAGAAACCTGTTCCAAATACAATGTAGAGGTAGATACTTGAATAAAATTTATTAGTATAATTGAAAATGTTAGGTATATGTAAGAAGATGAGCAAGACCTAGGTACATATAATGTTTATTGATATGTCAGCCCATGTCAAATGCACTGAGTCCTTCAACTTTGCATTGCAAAGCATACCATACGCACTGTACTGCACTCTAGCCTGCTGAGACATCAGTTATTCAGAATCAGGAATGAAGAGATCCGCAGAACCAGAGTGACCGACATAGTTGAGCGCTTCAAGTTGAAGTGGCAATGGGGGGGCAATATGGATGGACCGACCATGGGGACTTGCACAACAGAGAATGTTTGTCGATCACTTTAAGAAATTGCTGCATTTTTAAAAGTAGTGTTTTTAAAAGTTTAAGTATGTGAAACTTTCCTGAAGTGCGGATTGCAATTATCTTTGAAATCCCGATAACTTTGCCTTGATGTTATATTTTTTTAAATCAACTCCAATCAACTAACGAGCATCATCGTCAAGTAATAATTAGCGACCGTCAATGAATCATAATTACAAATAATATTACATGCGCAGACGCAGCGTGTTCCGTCGTCGGTGTATATAATTAAAATAATTATTTTTTTGAATCGCTCGCTGATGATTCGATTAGTTTTCCTATAGGCTATAGTTAGGTGAAAATAATGTAATATAATCGATTAATCACTATTAATATGTTAATTATATTTTGTTGGTTTCGATTTAATCTCCAAAAGAAAATCTTACGACGCTAGATAGTAGGATAGTATACACAGTCTTTTAGTGATAAAATTGACGAACTTCTTTCTTTTGTTTTTGGATGTCGGTCAAAAATATTTAACCGCAAAGTAGAAATCGTTTTATTTTATCGGCCCATCAACAAACGGCGCACTTATTCATGGCATTACCGCGGCGCAGTTTTCCCCGAAAAAAGGGAAATTTCACAAAGAAGGGTCATCAATCAATGCGGGATCACATGAGCGATCGCCGATCTCCACTTTAATCAGTATGCCTCGGGGGACCGAGAACACCGCAGCGAAATTATTATGTCCACTGAAATATGAGTTTTTAGGTAAGTATAAGCTTTTATTTATTAAGTCTTGGATTGCTCTCTTAACTTCAAGATCTGCGGGGCTAGACAAAATAACTATCATAATTTAGCGTTGACGACAGTAGATAGTATTGTATGGACAAACCACGCGACTGTAGAAAAAACAAATGACCAAATAGAGAAAAACACGCTGTTTTTAAGAATCGAGTACGACTATTTGGCATTCTCGCAGACCTTGTCGATAAGTTTAGTAGGTACTTCGCAGTTCGCGTGATTATCCACAGCAGAAGCAGCAGCAGTTGAATAACGCTAAGCGAAGAGTACATTCCGCTTTCATTTGTTTTCTACTGGTGGTCACGTGGGTCTTCTACTGTCATCCACGCTGAACGCCAAAGTTACATTTTCTAGCCCTGCCTTTGGGTAAAAAAGATGCCGACGAATTGAGAACCTCCTCCTTTTTTTGAAGTCGGTTAAAAAACACACGATGTACATTTTAATCACGATGGCGCGCCCCACTATGTCAAACTCCATATACGAATCGAATGAAATATAGGTAGGTATATGCGATTTTGACTGACTGAGGCGCGTCTGCGTGGATTGAAATATCTTATTTAATAGGTAGAACTTAACTCTCTTTTCTACGTAAATCACTATCATATATTTTCATCTTCGAATACGGCGTCATTTTGCATCAGTAAGATTGTGGGAATTTTAATACCCGAATTTTTTTGAATAAGCAGCCGTGCTATTCTGCAAAGCAGCGACGAGCGTACATCTATGCATCTATGAATTTGTCAGTTGTAATAGAGTACAATTTTGCATGCCATCTTCGGCTTGACAGCTGTCTGGCAGCTGTTTCAGAGATGGAAATTTTGTAGAATAGCACTGCAGTTAGTTATTACACGCCTGCAATAATATACGTGTTTTGAAACAATTAAAACAGGGTTTTCGTGCATATTACAAAGATCAAAATTCCGATAATTTCTAACATAAGGTGGTGCCACAGACCTTGTATTAGAAATTATCGAAAGAATAACACATTTCATATTTTATTCAAATCTCAATTTGACAGAGTATTAGAATCTATTCTATTATTATTAATGTGAATTTGAAGTAGTAGATAGTTACCACAGTCAGTTGTTATTTATCTCATTTCTTTTATTATTGTGCTATTTACTAATGCTGAATATAAAATACATGCCATGATAATTCAAAGAATATTTTTGGCATGAAGACTTTTTTAAGGAGGCGGCCGTAGCTCTACTACAGCTTAGATACACACATCGGAGAGGAGTGATCTCGTGATAAAATTTTACGAGGCGCGGTGAATGGGTATAGCTGTTTGTCCATTGAATACTGTTTCCATTCTACCACGGTTTTCTAAAATATTCTTTGGGTGGCGATAATAGTAATTTTGTCGTTTACTATCATCGAAAAACCTTAAGGAATTATCGATAAAAAATGTATGGTTGTAATATCACTTAGGTCCACTTGCGCGAAACGGGGTTTAAATATTTACATTTTTAACCCTAAAGTCAACATCCCTCATTGAAAATTTTGATAACTTACTCTGGGTTAGGTTAGTTAACTCTAAGTTAACACACTAACCCAGGTTGATGCAAGACCTTTAAAATGTATTTTTTTTTTTCACCCAAATATCAGTAGACAGAGCATTTTAGGATGTTTTATAGCAGCAACGTGGATGATAAAAGTGATTGTCAGTAATTGTCGATCAATGCAGGGCGTAAATAGAACAGAAATGGACAAAACTAGCATGGATCATTCCATACACAGATACTTACGAGCAGATACACATCAGAAGGCTTACCTATACTCGTATACAAAATGTATAGCCGTGGACATGATTAGCTAATTAATTGAGATGATAGTGAAATAGGCGGAATAGGTGAATATAGAATGGTGTTAGACTACGTAAATAAGAACAGTATAAAACTTTAGAAACATAAATACCATTTGTTATAAGTAGTAGTTTAATTATACGTCTGTTAGTCTCTATAAGAAACAACAACACAATTATTGATTGCTACAAGTATCATTGAACGAGATAAAAAGTCGGTTGAAGTCCACTGAGTCGTCTGAATTAATGGATACGAGCAATCACTTGCAAATCAGATCCGCAAAGGGTTGTCGTATATCCGCGTAAGCGCCGCATCCTGGCCGAGGATTTGCGATCACCCCTCAAGGATTACCCGTGGTTACACCCTGAGCCGACATACTGGTTGCCGCGTGGAAGGTACGCCGTTCGTTTTTATAGAAGGGTTTAACGGTAATAAAACATACTATTAGAATATTTTTTTTGTGTTTCAGCATAGATGTTATTTATACTCACCTATATACCTCACCTATATACCTCAGGCACTGGTTTTTCGATCTTAATGGGGGTGGGGGATATAATCCGGGCGCGAAAATAAATAGATTTTTTATTTAGTTTTTTGTGAATAATGGGCTGATTATACTCATTTACTTCATATTGTTACCGATAGCTCGAAATCTAAGGAACTGCAAACAATATCTTTCGGGAACCAATAAGAGGTGAATGGAAATTTTCGAACACTCTATTAAAAACATGTACCTAGATGCATAACTATTATGCCCGCAAAATTCATTGTCATAAACCTACAATGTATAGTCTAATATTTGCGAAAACCTAAATAAAATTTGAATTTCACGGGCTAGTAGGGCCGAAACACGTTAAGGAGCTTGCCACGGGTGTGCCCGCGAAATTAATTTTTTTTGTTGTTTTTCGCTTTTTAAGCTAATAAGACCTTATAAGCTTATGACCGTCAAATTGCGGAAATTCCAGTATCGTCTTCACCTGTTTAAATAAAAATTTCTGCTTAAAAGTGTCACGTTAAAGAAATTAGTCCGAGATTTGCGAGTTACTCACTTAAAACTCGATGCTCGGACTATTTTCTTAGAATAGACATTTTTATACAAAGATTTTGATACAAACATGTAAAGATGACACTACATTTCCCGCAAACTGATTAACCTATTTTGTGTAATTAGCGTACAAAGTGCAGAAAACCACGAAAATTTTGAATTTCGCGGGCAGAGTTGTTGATTTCGCCTTAAGGGCTCTGTAGCCTGCGCGATTAGTTGGCATTCTGACTTAACGACGTAGGTACATTTTAGGTTGATTTTTGGAATGACCGGTAGTCCGGAAAAGCGTATCACTTACCATTTGGATATCTAGCTTGTCTCGTCTCGCTGTAAAAAATTTGATGAAAATAGGCAGGCTCACGAAATTCTTGAACCTCCACCACGCCGGCCTATTGGCTGATATTGCGTCAATCTACCCCTACGTTATGACGTCAATATTCTACCCCTATCCATCAAGCGGGGTAGAGGGCGATTGTTGACCAAGAATTTACGAGATTAATATTTACAAAGGATGCCATATTTAAAGATATTATGATTTGGTATATTCTTACTGAAAGGACTTTCGATTTTGCAAAGGATTTTGAGATCCTTACTCAATATTTTTCGAAACCTGCAGGGCGATCGGCTAAAAAAGTATCAATCTTTAAATAAGTGCATCAATGTCAACAGAGTGATTTTCAAGTGTTGTGATTGGTCAAAACCCATGTTTTGACATTGATACAGTTCTTGATGATCGATACCTACATTTTAAGCCGATCGCCCTGCTGCAAGTTCAAGATAAAATCCATGCGTTTTTTAAGATTGCTTTTGCATCGCTTTTGAGCTTAATTCAAAAAATAGATTCGTGGATTACGTGAAATCAATGAACTATATCTGGGTGACCGAGCTTTGCTCGCAGTATATCTACCCACCAATAGATGACAGCATTGGTCATTTTGATTTTTGGTAAATTCGACATTTTCTTAAAATGAATCCTAGCTAGGTCGATTTATCGCCCCCAAAACCCCCAGTATACTAAATTTCATGAAAATCGTTCGAGCTGTTTCCGAGATTCGGATTATATAGAAATATATATACACATATATACAAGAATTGCTCGTTTAAAGGTATAGGATATAATATGGAGTTTTGTTTTATGGACCCTCGGTGGGCGAGTTTGACCCGCACTTCACTTAGCTTGGTTTTATATTTATTTACGTAATCTTTTATACTGTAGTAGGTATATTTGACGACCGAATGGCGTCGTTTCCACTACTGGAAAATGTTTGTGTGATGAGCATGAATGTGTTCCAGTGTCTGGGTGATTTTCATATATTCTATTTATTTATGTATGTTAATATGTATATTATATATTTATCAGTAATCTAGTACCCATAACATAAGCTATCGCTTACTTTGGGGCTAGATTCCGATGTGTGTAATGTCCTGATGTGTATTTATATTACCTAAATATGAAAACAATTCATAATCCAGTCCCCATGGTCCCCGCGCACTGCGGTCGGTTCCGGGTGCAGTCCACTATCCCCGATCGTTTCTCACGGACACCGTATAATTCCGCTATAAATAAAATTGCGATGTAAAACTACGAGTAACTCCGGCCGCGCCGGGTGGAGGCTGGAGCCAAGTGTGGCAACCACTTCCTTGTCATTTGTAAAGTTCGTTGTAAACGCTCGAAATTTGAAATGCTTCAGGCCGCAAGCTACGATGAAAGTTGTGGAAAAAATAACTTGTTTCGGGGGAAATAATGAACTCTTCGCAAATAATGAAAAATACACAGGTTATAAACTTTATTAATATACCTACCTAATGGGTGTAAACTTTCAAGTTTTATTATATCCGTATAAAAATAAGTCTGGTTCGAAGTGAGATAAGTACGTGAACGGTTTAGATTTTATAAAAGTGTTGTACCTACAAGTAGGTACAATATTTATTATTAACGATTGTATGCAATGTAATATGTACCTATCTATACCACAAGAAAACGATTTGTCTCTGTATTTATTTTATGTAAAATGTAAGTAATAGCAATACATATAAATCTCACAAAACTACACTCAGTTTGACGAAAAGTTCTGTAATAAACAAACAGCAAAGCCGTTTCCACAGTGTGTGAAGATCGCGCGATTGCGCGGTGCAGTAGCGGCGTGAGGCGTCATAGATTACCTCATACTCCTTACCTAAGCCCGAGGGCCTAGGATGTAAGATACTACACGAATACGATGTTCGCTTTGAGTATTTACACTTCCTACAACTTTCATATTTTTGATATATTGTGTGACCAATGACGATTACCTAGTTGTCCTTACAAAACAATTAGAATGAATAAGGTTACTTTACAAAATCTGTTATTTTACTAGTCTACTAGCAGGTAGGTAGGCACCTAAAAAAATAGGTTTCAGCAAGAATACCGGCAGGTGAAAGAAATTCGATCGTTCGATTCAGCCGACGGACGTCCAATCCCGGACTCCTACGACCAGCCGTGCTATTCTGCAAAAATAATTAAAGCAGCGACGAGCGTACATCTATGCATCTATGAAATTATGAATTCGTCAGTTGTTATAGAGTACCTACAATTTTGCATGCCATCTTCGGTTCGGCAGCGTTCTGACAGCTGTTTCAGAGATGGACATTTTGTAGAATAGCACTGCAGCAATGGCCACTGCATAATTGATGCAAGCATTAAACAATCAGCTGCATAGATGTAAGCTCATTGCTGCTATGTGTATTTATGCATAATCAAGAGCCTGGTAAGGTTAAGTTAGCCAGCGTTGTGCTTCACTGTGTGAAGACGCCATTTCAGCACGTTGGGTTCATAACAGATATTTGATTAATTTTATTTGAATTCATTTGTAATGTTTCCTCAGTCTTAAAGAACAAAACATAGATTAACAAGGTAAAAGTTGCCTTAACTATTAAACAAATCAATCAAATACAACGTTATTTCGATGACAGGGTACATTATCCATCAAGAATCAAGATCCTGCTAATATGCACTTGGCTAATGCGGCGGACTATAGACAAACCCCTTGTCATGATAAAGAGACCTTTGAGATGATGATAGAGATAATCCACGGAATGATGAAGTTGTGACTCTACGATGATAGAATGAAACAGAATCGGTTACAATACGAGTATAACGGTCATTTGGTATTTTCTTAACTTTTGTTTCCAAAAGTTTAGTGATGCTTAGGTGCGAACCAGAAACAAGATTTTTTTAAGTTATAAATTCTATGGAATCCATTACTCACATTCAGTTGCATTAATAATTTTTATTGCTCGCGAAATTTATATGAGTTTGGAAAAAGAAAATTGAAGAAATTCGCTACGGTGCAGTGGGGCGACCGCGCACCACCGTGCATTTTAATGGGATTTTTATGAGAGACGACAACGACACGACAGCGTCTCATATAAAAATTGAATCGTTTCGAAATCACAACGCAATTAGTACTGAAAATGTATTTAATCTTGTAATTTATTAACCAAGATGTAGTACAAACGTAACAAACAAATGTAATGGCAAGAGTTGTTGATTAAAGATTGCGGTCTAGTATGGAAAAAATGCTCCGTATAAATTACCTTGGAAATGAACCTAAGGCTGAGATTTATGCTAGTGTTACCTTTAAGGAGATTACAAGTATATATTTCTAAACGCGGTAACGCATACTTGCAGATAAGTTTCCCCTTCCCCGCTACGCCGCCCACTTACCGCTAACATCTAAGTTCCTTGCCTCCCCCACCGTCTGTCACCCCCCAGGAGGGTCCCGCACGAAGTCGCCAAGGTATAGTTATAGCATTATATAAATGGACAAAGACTACTACAACTACTAGAATTTTTCAATAATATAGGTAACCTATAACAAGCATAATAGCAGTAAAATAGGCATAAAATACTCGAAATTATATCGTCCATTGCTTATGACAATTGGTTAGTCAGTCGTATCGCGGGTTCTAATGAGACAAGTGGTACGATGCTTTTTGATACGTATGCAATAAATGTGTGGTGTATTTTTTTAAATCGAACGCTCTGCTAGTTCCGCAGCATTGAGCCCGACTGGGGGTATATTGCGCATGAAACTAGATTTAATGCAATGACTTTTTGTGTTTTTTGTGGGACTTTTATTTTATATTTAAGGACTGAGCGGCTTATATGTATGTATTCGATATCTTATTCTTAATATATATAAATCTCGTGTCACAATGTTTGTCCTCAATGGACTCCTAAACCACTTAACCGATTTTAATAAAATTCGCACACAGGGTGCAGTTTGCTCTAACTTAAAAGATAGGATAGCCTAAATCTCAATTTATCTATTTTTTTATATCCTTAAGGGCAAAACAACGTTTGCCAGATCAGCTAGTTATATTATGTATTATAATTATAATAATTATCCTTATTGGTTGGACAGCACGTTGTTATATATTTCTTAAGTTAAATTGTTCTACGTAATAATATGTTAATTGACTTAAATTACGACTCTACTTTATTTATGGGTCTACTTCCAAAGTGTAAAAATAAAGTATACGCCCGAACAGGGACTTGAACCCTGTACCCTTGGATTGAAAGTACAATGCTCTACCGACTCGAGCTATCCGGGCCATGAAATTATTGAGCAAATCTTTAAAATAACACTGAGCTGTGATTCCAATTTTCAAGTCTATAACGTATTTTATAATAACAAACGATGAGGGGGAAAAATCTTTCAGTAACTAAAAATGTAGTTTTGAATGTATGAAACCTTTTAAATTCACCATCGCACACTTACGCCCCTAATGTGGTTATAAAAATGACACAATTCTACCACACCCTCATATCTTTGCGATTATTTGGTACCATAAAGCCAGGACCGTATTTTTTACTGTTGAAAGAAAATATAAAAAAAAATTGTTTAGCTTAAGGTAGTCGAAATAAGGACGATAATTTACATGAAGTTTCTTTCAACGATTTTTCGTAAGTGCAAAATTATGTTTGTAAATTGGCATTCGTACAAAATTTTCTCTTCCACCGAAGAAAAAACCTCTATTACTTTTTGACGACTTAACATCCTTACTTTAAGGAATATTATCGTATGAAGTTCCTTCTTTACAGTGGTTTTCTGTAGCAAAGTTACGTTTGTAAATTGACTGAAACTATGGAAATATAACTGCGGGAAGTTGCTTACGAATCGTCTTATAAAAATAATACAACGAAATGCTTTGTCCAATGAATTTTAATGGGGAGCTGTTTAGAATGTTTTTCGGGTGAACCATTTCCTTTGTTTTGGAATATTAAAATGTTAATTTGGTTGATTGGATTTTTGTTTTTAATGTAGGTAATGATTTTTCTTTATTTCGTGGTGTATTCCGTGTATTGGACTGGAGCCCAATTGATATTCCTTCACTGTCCGTACAGTAAACAGTTGTGCGAATGGATTATTTGATACTGGAACCGAATGACAATATATTCTTAACATAATTATAGGTACAAACACCACTAGGTAAGTATAGTAATTAATTATTTATATTTTATGTATCTTTTAATAATTATGTTATCAACTTATGACGTGTAGAGAAATTTACAAATAAATTGATTATTGGTTATTATTGATTGCTACTGACAATGTAGCTGAAGATTTTGTCGTACCTGCTAACTAGGAAATGGTGCCCCTTACGATTGCAACGCAGCATCGCACCGAAATGCTAAATCGCCTGGCGATGATGATGGTCAATGGCTTGGGTTTGGCCGATAGGGAGATGACTGATAACCACCTGCGGTTGAACCAAACCAGTTTTGAGCCAAAGGAACAAATTACAAAATTACAAATCGAGTCGATAATTTTTTTTTAACCTTTTTGCCATAATTTTTGGAATGGGCCTATCATTAAAATGTAAAATAAAAGAAAAACAACGTCGATTTAAGGTTGCCTATAAAATGTCTTTGAAACCGCGAAGTGTTGCGGTCAACCACTGTTCATGGCTTGAGTAAACAGATAGGTGTTGACTCCCGATGGAAGTGGTCAGAGGAAGCACGTGTGCAGTAGTGTCGACTTACTTTCACCTCGTTCCGGATTTGGGGTGAAGACAGGTAAAGAATCTTTCGTAATATTATTGTCATAAAAAAGTAGGCACCGTTAAAAGTAACTAAAACTAATTCTAACCTGACTTCTTTAGGTAAGAATCAGTTTTACCTTTTCATTCTGAATGACTCATTTAGATAGGAATTCTTTGATCCTTATTCCTTCCTTACTAGGTAAAGTTATATATAACTATGTGTTGCATGAACCTTGTCAAAGATAAAAGGTAGCCTGTGTTAATCCAGGGTATAAGCAATGCAAACATCTAGTTGTGGCATGAATCGTGATGGAAATGATGGGATGGAGTGAACATACAATCTTTGGGTATTAATAGGAAAAAATATTATACGAGTAGTATCCTCGCTATTACTTGCTATTACTTATTTACTTAAAATTATTTCCTTTATCTAACTATAGTTTAGCCTGTAAAAATTACAGTGAAATTCGAAATTCACCGTAGTTTCAGCAATCCAGCAGCAAACATTTTAGATAGAGTTTAGGAAGGTTTATATTAAAGAAAAACCCTAATTGATGCCATTAAAATCAAAACCACCATCACCAGATGTGCAAACATTGGTACGCATTTCCCATTCCAACTTCAAAATGTTTGACTATCACTGAACACTATGGGGTGATTTATGTAAATAACTTCGATATATTAATAAACCCTCAAAGGCACTTCAAATATGCAAATATGTTCCTAAAAAATGCACGGAATTTTGACGCTTAATACATTTCCACTTGGGTCGAATATAGCCTGTATCGATTTTGATGTTGTCATACGTGTAAGGAAGCGGAAGGTGGAGGTGATATCCGCCATTAGTGTAACTTCGGCACGCATGTTTGTTTTCTTGCAAGTGGGGGCTCTTTGAAAAATGGCGTAAGGTTAGGGTCATAGCACTTACGCGGGTACTGAGAGATTGGGTTTCTTAATGAAGTTATTTCCACCTGGAAATTCCATTTTTAAATATGTTTTATTACTACCTACTACCCTGAGTAGAATTTCTCGGTGGAGAAAACTGATTTTTTTCATTGAGCCCTGGATCCACAAAACCAAGTAAATCGTGATAGGTACTGGATGCGCGCAGTCGAACAATAAGTACTAAGCCCTGCACAAAACTATTAGGTACTTTAGTATAAATCAAATTGCAAGGACTTTATGAATTGTGAGGGACGCAGGTAGGTACCTACCTACCACCTTGACATACATACCTCAATGGTTTATAAACCAAGATTCAAGACCATGGAATTTGGATCCTAGTGGTGAGTGACCTCTAAGAACAATCTATATTTTATCTATGCCTCGCCATTCCTTCCAATAATTGATGAATTGTGATTTATGAAGGGATCATTCATTGACACTAATGCTTGTTTTCACCAAAACTTTAAGAGACAAACTGTCATCTAAGGGCTTAGGTGTCTCTTAAAATTTTGGTGAAAACGAGCATAAGTCTATAATGTTCCCAATTCCCATCACTATTTAGAGATTACCTTTTGACCATCTATGGACTCCTCACTTCAGACTATTTTCTGACCCTTCCTGTAGTTTGGGCAGTTTCTCTAAAAGTTTCTGGAAGATGTCCCCCATAGTTTTATTATTTGTTGTACGAAAAGATAGTTAAAGTAAGTATTGGGACACATTGAAATCTGTATGCGAATAAATCTTCTCTAACCATTGATTTATAAACTAAAGATTGTGGGTCAGCGCTGAAAAGTGTCCGAACCGAATGACATAAAAACGAGAAAAGACATAGGTACAATCGCACTTCAGTCTCTTGTTTGAAAATTAGGATGTATATAGTAAAAATTAAGTACAATGTTTTAGTTTGTTTATATAAAAATACTCATGTACCCTCGTTTATAAAGGTTTTCTCGGGATACTTTTTTTTTTAATTTTGTATTACATACGTCGTCCATAGATTAAATAAGCCTATGTCTCTAACATATAAAATTCTCGTGCCAATGTTTGTTACCCAACCCCGCCGAAATGGCTCGACCGAATGTTATGAAAGTTTCTGTGTAGGTATGTTCGGTAAGTCTTAGAGTTGGTCGTAAGTAAGCTTCTTATTATTTCCCTAATGCCAAAACAACGTTTGCCGAGTCAGCTAGAATTATATTGTACCAAAGACGGTACTTACTACATTTTTCGTTAGGTATGTCGAAGCCTACCTTTCTTTCCGTCAATTTAAGGAGGAAACCCCGCAGCGGCCGGAATAAGGCAAAGGTAAGGAGCGGTTAAGAGGATTGGCTTTCGCTTTTAATTCCATTGTGGTATCGTACGAGGACGACTATACTGATTGTACGGTGACCATCTCAACCAGTATTCTTAGGACAAATCCTGTAGCTGCAGGTACTACAGTCAAACAATTATTATGTCGCTGCACGTATCACAGTCAAACAATATATGTCGCACGTTGGGTTAAGCTCAGGTAATCACATTTCTACCTAATGTTGAAATGACGAGAACCTGACGATCATAGATAAGAATTCGAAACAAATCTATCAGGATTAAGTCGATAATCTTTTCCACTCTACAAACATTTGTATTTTTTAAATTAAGTTTAAGATAAGAGACAGTCTATATTGAAAATATTCCAGAAAAAGTGAAACTCATGTCCACCCTTGTAAAGAAGCCAATAGCTAACGGAAGTCGCCAAAGACGTAAAACGAAAATCTTACTTACTTTCCTATTATTCACCCCGGTTACATACAATATTTTATTGTAAGGTTTCTTTCAAATTAATAAGAAAATGAAATAAATCCATCAAGAAATTAAGACATGGAAATTAGCCATTTTTAGTCGTTAATTAGGTACGTAGGTACCGTTTTCAGGGGCCTTATTCTGTTTCGTTCACTTAGTTAGTTAGTAACCCTAACTGGGTTATTAACTAAGAGAACGAAGGCAAAAATCCTATTTTTGCACAAATTACCAACCTAGGTCGGTATGGTATCATATCAGTATACCATGCTAGTTGCTATCTTGTACAAAAAGAATACAAAAATAGGATTTTTGCCTCCGTTTTCTTAGTTAATAACCCAGTTTGGGTTACTAACTAACTAAGTGGACGATACAGAATCAGCACACTGTCTGCCTAATATAGAAGATGTAGTCAGCTATTTTTAGGGTTCCATACCAAAAATCAAAATGATAAAAATGGAACCCTTATGGTGCAGAGAATTTCTGCGTCCGCCTGTCTCGGTGTGAAAAACTGAGGTGTTGAAATTTCAAAATAAGATCACAATATTGAGTGGGGTATCAGGAGTTTTACGCCTGATGGTTTCTAATTTATTGGCTAAATTGTCGATGATGAAACAAAACACAAATTCATGCGATGCAAAGCAAATAAAAACAATATTTTGAAGTTGGTTATGTTACAATTTAGGTGTATTATGTTGCTACTTAGAAACACGCAAGCAAAGATTTAAATAGCTAGATGAGCCCTAAACCTTCAAAAACGTCCACGTTTTTGTCTTGTGTGCGACACTCGTCATCTTACACACACAGCGACATAAGAAATGGTGATAAAGCAAGGTGTCAATTTACTCTTAAACTTAATTTGCACTTGCGTTCTCTGCCATACAATCGCACATTACAGAATGCCGAAAGCACTCACTCAGCATGTTTGTGGACTTTTTCGATGTGCGCAATTCAGGCTTAGGGCGCATCTTGCGATTTAAATCTTTGACCGCAAGTACCTATAAGAAACAATTTAACGACAATATTAACAAACTAATTATGTCATTTTGTTAAAGTAATATTACAAAAGCAGCCGCCCCC
The DNA here is from genome assembly GCA_963855885.1 of Coenonympha glycerion. Lineage (NCBI taxonomy): Eukaryota > Metazoa > Arthropoda > Insecta > Lepidoptera > Nymphalidae > Coenonympha > Coenonympha glycerion. The sequence goes on from OY979643.1 coordinate 12,151,580, forward strand.
ATACATGCCTCGCTTTTTTCCACGACAATTACACCTAATGTCCATAAAAATAATTGTTGCCTACATTCACACCCGTGTCATCAGTCGAAAAAGCGTGAACCTATAATGACCAGTGTCCTTTTTGTGTCCAATGTAATACACACCTAAATAAACAATGAAATACAGTAATAAACTCCTAAAATAGCCCTTAGGCTGATACTAATAAGGGTGGTAAAGATTTTTCTGGGCGGAAAATAAAAGCTTGTCAACAGGACATCTCAATATCAATTGACAGCTGCTGGCGGCCATTTTGAGTTTTGTTACTTATTTATGACGTCCACCCACGGCTTGCGACAAATGTATTACGAATATTAGCGAGTAATTTGCGTCCTTTGCGGTAAATTGACAATGGATTCCGTGATTTATTTTTTCGTCCGAAGTCCTATTAAGGGGCTAATGTACGTTAAATTGAGTTTCTGTTACTTTTTCTAAGGGATATTAAGTATACTTTATTAGAGCTTTGTTAACTTTCCCATAAAATGTTTGAAGTTTTGCATAGCAAAATACACAAAATCTGTTACAAAGTTAAAACTGTAGGTAAAATAGACATCCTATATTCCGGAATGACGCGGGCAACTAAGACTGACTGGACCAAATTCGCCTTTTTAACTAAGTATGGAGTTAAGCAGGTTTTGCTATAATCCGCTACTTGAAAAGCTTCTGTATGATACAGTATGCAGGAACGCAAAACACACACAATTATTTCAACACTTTCTTAGACGCACGTGTCGTCCCGACACCGGGACATCCTCAGGAGATATTGACTTCATAATGCGCAATTGTAAAGTATTCGACTTATTGGGTTTAATTATACTAGAAAAATTTCAATAATTACTTATTACTATTCAAGTATCTAGATGTTAAATTATAATATTAAGTATAAGTACTGGACCAATGTAGACAAAGGACAATGAACATGGATGTAGACCGTATGGATTCCCGTATCAGGCTGAATCAAACCCAAACTTCTTTTTAATAGACTACGGTCTCCACATTAACTCCTACAATTATTACATTTTAATGAATATCCGGTTCTAAAGTTATAGGCAAACAAACAAGTTGTACTTCTTAGTAAAATCAGTAGACCGCATGACACACAATGTGCATCGAAAATAAAGTAACTTTTTGTATGGAACATTAAATTCGGGATATGAAAAGCAAAGTTTTAGCGCCTATGGTTCTTAAAAACCCTATTTTATTTTCCTAGACTATTTTGGTTTTGGTTCATGAGAAAACTTGATACCACCTTTGGTCGTTCTCTTTTATTGCCCAAAATTCTTTATTTTCTTGTCACCAGTAATTTACCTGAATAGCCTCCTACGATGAAAGCAAGTTTATAAAGACTTATTAAACAACAAAATCTGTTTTCCCGCTTTAAGTATTTTGTCAAAAAGTTCCTCTCCGCAAGCAAACCCCAGCACGGAAGCCCAGGTGCAATAAATCAAGACGCGTCCTCGGTACATGCCACCAGATTAATTTCATTCCTACAACTAAACTTTACCATACTAATTTAAAATCGAATCCCAAATCAAACTGAAACCAACCTTACGTGTAATTAGATTAAAGTTTAAAATCAATTAACGGAATCACTAATTTATTTTAAATACGGAAAATACGACTTTATTTTATGCATTGTCTAAGGTTGAAATTACTTTGTTAGGTAGGTACATGAAGCGCGCTATCTAATGAATGTTAGGAAATCGTGCAGTCACGTATGCAGGTTCGCATTTGGTTTTATGTAACAGATTGATTGTGACGCTATGAAATATATTATTGCCTGGCTTTAGATATATTAGACACCAATAACGAGCAAACACTAATCACTTTAATTCCCATAGAGTTCCCATAGGATATCATTCTAATAGGAATATCTATAGCTAGGCTGACGCAGTGATGTTTATGCCTATACCTACTTACTTAATGGATCGGAGTGAGAAGGGCGAGTTTAAGGTTTGTTTTATCTATAAACCCGGTTACAATATCTGTGGACCTGGCGTCGATGACGTCACGTCGTGTCAGCGCTCTGATATGGTGCGCAAATCAAAAGCGCCGCGGCGAGCGCGGGGAGGTGAAAGGAGAAAGGGAAGAGGGTACGCATTCCAGTGAGGTCCACAGATATTGTAACCGGGTTTATAGTTTTTGCAACTACATTAGGTACTGACACACTCTGCAGGGGTGGCAAAGAATCGTGAAAGCTTATAAGCCTTGAGAATGACATATCCGATCGCTAAATTGATCACATGACTTCCGCACACACACTCGTCATTCCCATAGATTTTTAAATTTCGTTCCAATTGAGCGTTCGACAGCTTTCTCTTAAATAAGTAGGTACCTGTGTTTTATGTCTGATCTGTTGTTGTTGTAACAGTAAAAGTTTGTAAGATACTTAGTTACTAATACATATTATACAGATGACGCCATAAATTACTATGGTATTACATGATACCCGGCCCCGGCTAATTCTTAGAAGGGACATTTTTTGATATAAACAAGTAAACATGATACTGCCGTTCCCTCGACTGACATTAAACCTATAGTAGGGGATCCCAAGTAAGATCGACCTTCACCGAGCTGTTTATTGGATGAAAACTATTTTATATCCAATTAAATATATCAATAAATATGTCGCAAGTGGGTTGCCTAAAAAAAATTGAATATAAAATAGTTTTCATCCAATAAACAGCTTGGTGAAGGTCGTTGTACAGCGGGATCCTAGACCACTATTAAATGTCTTATTAGCGTACAAATTGAAATCACGAACATTTTGAATTTCGTGGGTAGACTCGTTGATTTCTCCTTAAAATAGGATACGTAAGGTATGAGGACAAAGACTTCTATGTAGGTTTGGAACAGTTTTTGTTCAACATCGCTTGTCTAGTAGGATACATAGAAGTCTTTGCGTGAGGAACACCACGGTCATCCGCTAGTAAAACTAATAATGATATCGGTCCTTAAGTCCGGATACAATCTAAGCGACCTGTGAACTCCCGAACTAGCTAAATAACACGTCGCTACCCCCAATCATAACAACAGTTAATCACGCGACTCCTTCCGCCGTCCGCGTCGTTTCCTGCGCGTACAGTGATTTGTTTCACATTTGGCACCGGCCGACCCGCCACCTGTGTCCGCGTTCCCACGCGTTCCCACGGGCTCACACGTGCAGTTTTGATTTTTGATATCACTGCTAATATTTAACAAAAGTAGGTAATTACTTGGTTTAGCAACAGACGGTAATTTATTTTGCAACAGCATAGCTTTGTTAGTATGGCCACGAAATTCAAATTTTTTGTGGTTTTTCGCGATTTTTTTAGCTGATAAGACATATAGGCTTATGGTAGTCAAATTGCGATAATCCCAATATCATCTTCACGTCTTTATATAAAAATCTCTGCTCGAAAGTGTCGAGTTAAAGAAATTAGTTCGAGATACTCGGACTAATTTCCTAGGATAGACATTTTTATGTAAAAATTTTGATATAAACATGTAAAGAAGTAACTGCAATTCTCGTAAAATGACTGCCATAAGCCTATTATGTGTAATTAGCGTACAAATTGCAAGAAACCGCGAAAATTTTGAATTTTGCGGGCAGACCTGTTCAGTTCGCTTTAAGTTCAACCGATAGTAGATAAGTGGAAGAGGTATGCAGCCCCTAATGGTTTTTACACAGCATCACACTGAAACTTTTGATGGAGGATCTTTACACTGTGGTATAATATCTGATGGTAATTATAGACTTCCAAAGTGGTGATTGTAAGTCTTCTGCCGTGTAAAGGTAATATTAATCCTATACCTTTAAACGAGCAATTCTTGTATATATTAATCCTATACCTTTAAACGAGCAATTCTTGTATATATATTTCTATATAATCTGGATCTCGGCAACGGCTCCAACGATTTTCATGAAATTTTGTGTACAGGGGGTTTTGGGGGCGATAAATCGATCTAGCTAGGATTCATTTTTAGTAAATGTCGAATTTACCAAAAAAAAAAAAAAAATATGACTTCTGCTGCCATCTATTAGCCAGTAGTTAAACAACCGAGCGAAGCAATTCTGCTGCCATCTATTATCCAGTAGTTAAACTACCGAGCGAAGCTCGGTCAACCAGATATTATTATATTAACTACAAAATTTCCAAACTAGTTCACTTTGGACTTTTATAATTACTTAGATAGTTATACTTACCATAATTAGGTAGGTAAGTATTACTCTATCTAGATTTTCGGTGTGATGCTGTGTAAAACCCATTAGGGGTTGCTTACCCCTTTCAAGTTATTACTATAACATCTTCGCCTGCTTTGTCATAATATGTCAATGGTCATTTACCATCGGGTGACTTCCTAGAAAATAATCTAAAACTAACATACTTATTACTTACATACGATTAAATAAAGTAAATCTTATAAAATCCTATAAGAAGATGGTTCTAACATTCGTGGAAACAAAAACAGTTATTTCCTGGTCGGAGTGAAATATATTGAGAGGAACGCCGCTGGCTTCCCACGGGGTCACGTTGTTTCTATACCTACAGGGTGTTACGTCAATCGACATAATAATCAGGCCAAAATTAAAAAAGAGTTTGTAGTGGGTACACCATACAAAAATTAGATGCAATTTAGGAAGTCTGTGTCTGTAGAGATAGGTATCTAGTACCTACGTAAGTAAGTTGTAAACAATTTTTTTTACCTACTTAGGTACTTAACGACAGGTTTTCTTCGAGCCCATATTATGTATATTCCTGAAGTGATATAGAAATATGTATATAGATAGAGTTTTAAAAAAAAAAATATTTTTGTTTTTCCTCTTTTTTATAATTAGATTATTAATATTAATTAAGATTTTATTTTAAGTTTTGTATATATACCTAATATTACTTGTAAATAAATAAATACTATATAGTAGAGAAGCTTATGCGAAAAAAAAATAGCAATCAAGATAAAAACAATCAGCTACCTACTAATTTAAAAACAAAAAATATTATCTGCGATATCAGTATATAATTTTAGCACTCTGTATACAAAACTATAATGAGTACCTACGTCCGTGTCGACAACACGCACAGGTGGTTCCGCCCCTGGGCACTCCGCGGTTTTTGTCCACATTCCAATACGGTACGCTAAATCTACCCCGATTTCCTATTGGCACACATGTTTCAAATATAATTTACACGTAGTATGAGTTATGACCAATGCGGTACCTACGACTCTAAATTATTCTAATAAGAGCAAACTATCTCCAATACTCGATATTGTTAGGTACTAAATGAAATTAAATACGCAAAACTGTCAACATTCATAGAACCTCTCAGGGTTACTTTAGGTTATTTATAAAATGGATAAGGTATATTTCTAGTTATTCCAGAAGGAGTTTTTTTTTACTTACTTGTAAGCTTAGCATAGCACCGGTATTTTGCTACACAGCATCGTACCGGAACTTTGACCGGAACGAAAAACCGCTTGGCGGTGTACGATAGTAACTAGTAACCAGCCGCGACTGAAACCTCCCATCAGACCAGACCCGAGTTAATTTAGAAATTGTACTTATAGATAAGTAGGTAAGAAATGTGAAATCTCTACTGGGAAATTTGTGGTGGTGACAGTGTTAAATATAGTAACAGAGGTGTTTTTACTAAAAATCTATTGTAAATGTGATTAATAAAAACTCTACATCGCAAACAACATATACCTATTAGTCTCGAATGAACGCATTCAAATCTTTCATAGCGAACCCTAACAAAATCCATGAAAATCCGCCACATTCTCTTGGGTGTGATGCGATTTTCTACCACTTGACGACTCGACAATTCGTATCGGAACCGACCAGTTTACCGGACCCTCGCCCGCGCTCTACCGACACCGAGTAACTAAGGAAATTCGAAAAAGCACACACTAGCGACACGTAGATGGATGAAAATCGTCACAGAGGCTCTCACAGTGTATAAAAATATTATAATATCTAGCAATAGAGAATCTTTCGAAGTGATTTTAAAGATATGCTAGCAGATACCTCAAATAAAGTAAAAAGTTATGGTCCTAAGCCCATACCTTTAGCAAATTTTGTCTAATTCTACGAATAGGTACTCTTTGAAGCTATTATACCTACTTCTGATCAATCTATCAAAAATTCTTAAAATTTTCAATTTATCCAAACTAAGTATTTAAAGTTATTAATTTTTTATAGTTTTTTTTAAAGTATAATTTACAAACCACAGACTTCGGGTCTGTGCCCTTTTTGATATAATTATTATTTTGTTATTTAATTCTAGTTGTTTAACCTACTTGTGCTTCGTACTCCCACATTCACAACAGTTCTACTATAATTATAGTACTAATCTTATATTTTATAATAATAAGTATATTTAGTTATATTGATTGTTTATTGATTGTTTATAGTTCAGTTACACTGATGTAAACAAATTACCTTTAGCCCTAAGCCTACTTATCTCACATCGAAAACGTCCAAAAACATGCTGAGTGAGTGCTCTCAGAATGCTGTGTAAGTGATTATGTCATTGTGTGACAAAGAACGCGAGTGCAAAGTTCGAGAGTATTATATATTTATTATATTATTATTACTAGCTGACCTGGCAAACGTTGTTTTGCCCTTAGGGGTAATAAAAAATAGATAAATTGAGATTTAAACTATCCTATCTCTCAAGTTGGATCGAACTGCACATGGTGTGCGAATTTTATTATAATCGGTTAAGTGGTTTAGGAGTCCATTGAGGACAAACATCGTGACACGAGATTTATATATATTAAGACTAGCTGATGCCCGCGACTTCGTCCACGTGGGATAAAAACTATTCTATCTTTTAAGTTGGACCAAATGACAGATATTCACGAAGTTTGAACTAAATCGGTTCAGTAGTTTAGGAGTCCATTGAGGACAAACATTGTGACACGAGATTTATATATATTAAGATTATCACCATTTCTTATGTCTCTGTGTGTGTAAGGGGACAACGTGTCGCACGCAAGACAAAAACGTAGACGTTTTTGGAGGCTTAGTGCTCATCTAGCGATTTAAATCTTTGGATGGGTCAAAATAAAATGGCTCGCGGCACATTATCGGGCATTTATACAACACTTAATGCCACCCCGTTCGTTTTCGATCACAGAACGCGTTTAAAATGTTTGCGCACAAGATTTAAGAGCGCGACGCGTGAGTGATTCGGTTTATTTTTTGGTTATTTTGTAACGCAAACACTGATGCTCAATGGGGTAGAGTTGATACACTCAGGCTTTTGATGGAGGAAGAGGGATTTATTCGGATTATGTTGGCTAAGAATTACGGACTAATGATATCATTATTTAGGCACCTATAACGAAAAATTTAATTGTGTGGTTTTATAAAACCACGGTAAAAGTGAAACTTTTGTGGACTTGGCTACTCTGACGAGCGCCTTTCACTTTATCCCTACTCCGCGGCCGACCGTCACGCGACATGCAACACAGACGAAAAAGTTTGAGACGATGCAATAAAAGTTTCACTTTACTAACTTACGAGTAGTTCGGAATGCATGGTAAACTTTAATTTACAATAGATTGAATCAATTCAATGATTTTATATCTACAATCTCGTGTCAGTGTTTGTAACCAAAACGGCTTGACCTATTTTTCAGCCGATGGACGTCCACTGCTGGACATAGGCCTCGAGAAATCACCACCAAATACCACGATCTTGCGCCGCCTGGCGCCAGCTGCGACTCACCACGACTTTCTTTATGTCGTCCGTCTATCTGGTTGGGATCTGCCGACACTGCGCTTCCCGATGCATGGCCGGCATTTCAGCACCTTGGGTCCCCAACGTCCATCGTTCCTAAGAACCATGTGCCCCGCCCATTGCCATTTCAGTTTTGTGACACGTTGAGCTAAGTACCTATATCGGTGACTGATTCTTTTGCGGATCTTCTTATTCGATAGCGCAAAGATGCTGAGTGACCCTGTGCCTTCTTATGAGGCCTAAATATTTTTGTGTATATTTGGTAGAAGTGTTTCATACCAATGGAAAATTATTTGCAATGAGCTGATTTATGACTATTTTATCGAAGTATTAGCGATCCTATTGAAAGTTTTCTAAACGCATTTCTATGTGTTCAATTTATGCGTTGTTTGTGTGTCCACTAATCAATCTCATAAACCCCTAAACCCCTAAACTAGCAGCGGCGAGGGACTGGCCCCACTAACAGTAATTAATATAACCGTGTATAGTGTACATACTACACGCTACACTTATACACATGTTGCGTTCAATTAGTACTAGGTTTGGCGCAACGCAGACTTCGCTAACTTGGGTCTTTGGCTTCAAATTCTGTTCCTACTTCATAGTAATAGGATTTTTGGTAGTTTATTTATGTAACTCGCGCACCGAGGGTTCCTTACTTCTACAGAGAAGTAAAACCATAAGAATCACTTTCCTTACCCAACCGCAAACTATAACCGCAAACAAAAGTATAATAGATACAAAGTTGATTTTATTATTCCGTAAAATATACATTAATTCCTATCAATTGTAATTATTTCAGATTTTGGTAAACTTCTCCGAAGGAGCCAGGGGGCGGTATTTTATTCGACAGTTTGCCCAATAATTCAAAAACTAACTGACCATGTACAGTACTGTTGTCCTTGACACTTTTGCGTAAAATGCAACCCCTTTTCCCCAAACCCGACGTTGTCAGTGAAGTAACTTTTTACCAAACAATATGTGGACTTCATAGAACAATAATTTAGAGCCAGAATAATACTTTTACTTTGGCACCATACTAAATCCATAACATCAATAACTCAACTAAGTTATAAATAACTAACTCAAGTTAATAGCTAAAGTTAGTGCGAATTCTCGAAGTAATGGAATTTAATGGAGTAAGGAATGCTTTTATGTGTCCGGGCAGAATGGCCAGAGAGTGCAAGAGGTTTTTAGTCCGTAGGTCGCTGAGTAATACCACCTCTCACAGCGAAGTCGGGCATGTCAAGAGACATCAATGAAATTTTCCTCCTACGAAAGAAAAAAAAAGTTATACTTAGTGCAGTTATTATCTCGCTGCAGACTCGGCGTGTATAAAAGTGTTTTTATTTCTATCACCCATTTATAAAGATACCAAAAAAAAATCAACTATCGATATCACTCATTGTAACAATTTATAGTTGTTTTTTTTGTATCTTTATATATTCGTGATAGAAATAAAAACACGTTTATACACGCCGAGCGGCCGAGTCTGCAGCGAGATAATAACTGCACTATAGTACAAAAGTTCCTAAGTTCACAGTAACGGTAGTTGTGGCTGACACCCGGCGGTAACTACGGGTTAGGATTTAGATTCACCGAGCGAACATGTCAGCTAGCTCGTTGCGCTGTTTACAGTACAATCCCAGTAATTAACTGTATCCACTATCCACTCACTGTCGTAGGTACATACTGAGCTGAACAGTGTCAAATATTTGCTGATTTGCATATTATGCCTAGGCTAGTAGCTATGGTAAAAGAACCTGACATAAGTCACTGACATATCACATAGTCCAGGCGAAAGGCAAGCTGCTGCCATAGCAGACTTACATCTTATAGATTTCCTATGCGATGCTGTGTAGCAACTCAAAGTAGAATAATATCTTCGGCTGCAACACCATTTACCATCTAGTGACATTGCTACCAAATAGGTATTAACTTGTGTAAAAAAATCCTACACGTACTACTAAACGTACTTTAAATGTACGGAGAAATACAACAATTTCGCATTGTAAAGTCATAAGGATGAACTCCTGAGGATGTTCCGGTGTCGGGGCGAAACGTGCGTCGAAAGTGGTGTAAGAGTTTTGGATGCATCTAGGTGGTAGTAGTATTGCTCGCTTAACTTTCGTGCTTGAGTGGGAGGGCGGACGGTACTTGGCTTGTTAATGAATGTTTGACCATATACCTACAGATTCTTGCTATGCTATTTTGCTATAGCAAAAAAAACATTTGTTTCTAAAAACGTATAGCGACATCATAATATGACTTTGCATCCCGATTAGTACAAAAAAACCGGCCAAGTGCGAGTCGGACTCGCGCACCGAGGGTTCCATACAATAAAAGAAGTGAAATTTATTATTTTTTTTTCGACAGTTTGCTCAATAAATCCAAAACTATCAAGCATAAAAATAAATAAAAATCGGTTTTAGAATACACAAGTAACGCCCTTTCATATGATACCCCACTCAATATTGTTATTTCATTTTGAAAATTCGAAGCCCGGTTTTCCCCCCTTTTTAAATAAAAATAAAAACAATTTTCAATGTTTTATGATTGCAATGGCGTTGGGTCACTATTACCTAAAACTATTCCAAATTTCAAGTCGATAGCTTCGATAGTTACTGAAATAATCGAGTGTGACAGACGGACGGACGGATGGACGGACGGACGGAGAAAGTCTCACCATAAGGGTTCCATTTTTACCAAATTGGTATGGAACCCTAAAAACAAACTTTTTAATTTCGAGGTGGGACGTGTACTGCACAGACGCAGGGGCGGCTCGCAGGCTGTGCGGGTCGGCGAGATCAAAGCGGCGCGCGATAGCTTCAGAGGTCTTTCAGGCACTAATGAGGGCTCGGGGGTTGTATTCTGTTTAGCTGTGCCGTTGTTTGCTCTCGTTTGATGTGTCGGGGCGTTTTATGTGGGATTTTTTTTTCTTTTTTGTAATTTTTTGTCTCTGTATTCAAAGCGTGTGTGTAAATAGATGGAGTGATTAATAATACCTAAGTAGAAGTTTTAATGTGTGAGTTGTGGTGGAATAATCTTTGTAGCATAGATTTATAATATGTAGCTCACGCTCCGACTAGATAGAGCCCTACCTAACAACGACAGCTCCGTGAGTGCGGCAACTTTTTCTTGTAGTGTGTGTGTCAATTTGAATGGTTTGTATGGTGCGCGGATGCTAGTGTGCGTGAAAAATTCATTGATCTGCACTTACTGACGTCACGCATACATTTTTCTGAAGCCGAGTTATTAATTTGTCAAAACTGCAAAATGGCGCTAATGTACCTATGCGACCGACAGCGGTATGTGCTGTCAGTGAAATGTACGACGCAGGACGCCATATTTGAGAATATATGACTTCAAGATACTTCAGTTCTTTCCCGCCCACACAGTAGCATAATAAGTCATTAGTCATTATAGCGACGATGGGTTTGCCAATTTAGTAAAGTATTTTTTGCCACACTTTTGAAGTACCTATTTCAATCCACGAAGACGCGCCCCTGCACTCTATCAAAATCGGTTATATTGTTTCTTTCGATTCCTAAGGAGTTTGACAGAGTAGGGCGCGTCATCGTGAAAAAAGAACAGTAACATCTTTCCCATTCATAATAATAACGAAGGTCTTAGAACGTGTCGGAGAAACAAAATATGTGTACTGCCAATGAAATTGAACATTTATTCTAAAAGCGCATATTGCACCGCAATAACACTGTTTAATAAACTACCTGATAGTGTACGTGATAAGCCATTGACAATATTTAAAAATAGAATTTTTGAACTGTTGACGAACAAACTCTACTATGACATTAAGGATTATATTATGGACGATAACATTTTAAATTCTTAGTAATTGAAATTAATTTACATGATAATGATTTACTATAATCTTAAAATTTAAATTAATATTACTTATACAATATGTTATTATTTTAAGACATTAATATTCATACACCAGTATTATTGGTAGAATGTAATCGGTAATAAACACTTATCTTTAAGATCTTATTGTAACGTACATTTTCATGAATAAATATCATTTCATTTCATTTCATTTCATCGCGGATTGAAATATCAATACCTACCTGCCTACTTACTTACCTATTCAATCTCGACCATTGAGAAGTCGCGCCATCTTCAATTCAAATAAAGATATTTTGTTTGTAGTTTAGTACACATACGGGCATCAAACAAAAGTCGCTAAGTCCATTATCCAGAGTTGAAACTATTTTCAGTCGCAGCGGAAGGCAGTCGTCTTGCGCGTCCTGAAAATCAATACGCGGCCTCCCGCGCCCCTCTTTGTTTCATCCCTCTTGTTGGGCTCTGGAGGGTCAAGACTGGGAGTTTTTTCAAACAAGAAATAGGCACTGAAATGACACGGCTTAAATATTCAAGATTTTACATATTATAAACTTTACAGACACTTGAGTAATAAAAGTCAGAAGGAAATTAATTATCTTCACTTACCTACTATATTATATTGTGCTAACTTATCTAAGTAAATTTTGTACTTGCCCTGCTGATTTTGATATATTTTATTTAATATTTTCCTACAATTTTAAGTAAGTATAACAAAAGGCAACAAATTAAATCGGACATTGGCGTTGGCATATAAATCTATGGACCCCGGGTGTAATACAAAATTCACGAAAAATATTAGGGTTCCATACCAAAATGGTAAAAAGGAACCATTATGGTGTGACTTCATAAATCCTGTTCTGTCATACTTAATTATAATTTATAATAGATATTCTGTGAAACAATCTACCTTAATAATAATAAATTAATATGATCCAATAACGCAAAACTTACTGACATATTGACCTATTCTCATTGCAAATAAGATTTATTTATTAAGCACATGTTTTCATTAGATAATGTTATATACTATCCGATTTAACAGGCAGACACAACTAGACGTATTTACTGGAACGTTTCGGTCCTAAGGTTTCAGTCTATGACCTGCTTACAGTTAAGCAGGTGCTTGTACTTATAGGTTTATGCTTAAACATATACAAAGTAAGTAAATACTTAGTACACCTAAAGACTAAGTATCAAACTTAGAACATTTTAAGGAGAAGACGAATAAAAAGAGATTTATAGGCGACAATTTTGGCAGAAAGGCTGCTCTGGTGATTTTAATAATATGAAGGATTACTTAGATTAACGACACATACTCTGGGGAGTGATAGAAAATTGCTCTCATTTTACTTGCCTGTTATGTAAGTATGGATGGATGGACCTTTGTTACTCTTTCACGCCGTAACCACTGAACCGATTTGGCTGAAATTTGGAACATAGATAGCTTATAACTTTTTATCCCGGTAAAATCCATCTTTCTCACGTGATTAGCGAAAAACCGAAATTTACGCGGGCAGAGCCGCGGGCAACAGCTAAGTAGTGTTAAAAAAAGTATTTGAGTCTTGAAACATTTAACTAGGTACGTTATAACAGATGAGGAATATTAATCAATCAATCAATCATTTATTTTGCTTGAATATGGTACATAATAATCGAGGTCTTAAAATATAGTACAAGTTCGACATATCCTGCCAAAATGGCGTGCAAAAGTACAAGATGAGCTAGGTACATTTGAAGTTTTATAAATTAGGTTCATTATCAAAAGATGTCACAATTCAGTAAATATTAATAAAATAAAAAATAAACAAGATAACAACTTATCTACTCCATGTCTCATATTATCTGATTGCTACACAGTGGATTGCTATATAGGTTCGTGTAAGTTTCAGGCTTCGGGGGAGGCGCGCCGCTATTGGCTGCGTCGCGGGTCACGACCCCGCCAATCGTGCGAACCCGCCCTAATTGCTCTAACCTCCTCACCCGTTCACCCGTCGCGTCTCACGGCTCACCACTCACCAGACACCCGCTAGTCTCGCTGGAAAAACTACGCTGAAGAAAAATTACAACAACTAACACCGACGTATATTGTACCTACCTACGGTACAATTTACAATAGGTACAATTACGTCGGTGACAACTAAGTACTCGTAGACACAAGTAGGTTCAAATTTGGGAAATCTGGGAACTACCAAAAATTAACTTTCGTGAACCAATTTGAATTTTCGAAAAGTTGTAAGTGGATGCATATATAACCTACACTGTTGGTCTAAGATCCCGCCATACAACGACCTACACCGAGCTGCTTATTGGATGAAAACAATTTTATATCCAATTAAATATGTCAATAAATATATCGCAAGTGGGTTGCCTAAAAAATTTCAGTCCAGGGTATGATTAATTAAGAATTAAAAAAAAAACATTGTCACATGGACTCCTATTTGTTACAGTTTAGTTGACATCGTAGTTCAAATTAGATTGGATGTTATAAATAGTGCTTTTTGCCAGAAATAATTTCCTGGCTGAGGAAAGTATTTCTGCTCTATATTTTTTGGCAAAAGAAAGTTAACGGATAATAAAATCGTAGGTTTTATGCACAATTGTAATTTGCGACCTGAATCGCTCATCTAATCTAATTTGAACTACGATGTCAACGGAACTCTAACAAAGCGGAGTTCATGTTACGATGGATTTTTTTTTAATTCTTAATTAATCATACCCTGGACTGAAATTTTTTAGGCAACCCACTTGCGATATATTTATTGACATATTTATTTGGATATAAAATAGTTTTCATCCAATAAGCAGCTCGGTGAAGGTCGACCTTACTTGGGATCCCCTACTATGTGTAGTAGTCTATATATGCGAAAAACTAAATCAAATTTGAATTTCGCGGGCTAGTAATTTTTAAAATATATAGGTAACTGACGAAGCGAACGTTGTTTTGCCGTTTAGGGGTATGAAAAAAAGGTTACTAACGACCTATTAGAAGCTCTACCGAATGTAGACAAAAATAAAATCGACCAAGCACGAGTCGGACTCGCGCAGCGAGGGTTCCGTACTATAGAACTTCACTGATCTGTCATACTGCCATAGGTGCTATACAGAATGAAATAATAAAACATACCAAAACCAACGAATATAATATAATATTAAACTCTCAGACTGTAATTTCCTTTCATTGAAACGTACAACTTTTGTTCTACAACTTTTGAAAATCCAGTATTTATAGTTTCAATTCTGGTACCTATCTTTTATTTAAGCCTGTATATGTATTTTGTATATGTATTTTGTATATATGTATTCTGTAAACACAGTTTATAGGCGTATCACATCCCACAAGTAGGCACTCCGGAGTCCTCTGAATGTAGAAGTGATCTCATTTTATCGCAGACAGTGATAAGACGACGTAAACAAGCCGTTTACTGTCGGCCATCATGCCTCTTATCTATGTGCTCTTCGGATGGAATTATATCAATACAGTACATATTATGATCATAATATAACATGACAATCCAATTATATACCTATACGTAGGTATATATATTGAATGGAAGCAGGCGTTATTATTGAAATCCATTACATATTAGCAGGACAGATTAATTTGTTTTGCTATAATCCGCTACTTGAAAAGATTCTGTATGGTACAATATGCAGGAACACTGCCCACATGAAACACCACACATAATTTTCCGACACTTTCTTCGACGCGTTTCCTCCCGACACCGGACATCCTCATGAGAAGTTGACTTCATATATTATGCGAATATAAATTTAGGTAGGTATGTCATATACTGAGTTACAGCTACCTGCATCTGAACCAATTCAGAAAATATGACGACCTGGTGGGCTAAATGGTTATTAATTAATAATTACCTATACCTAACTCCAAAATATTTTTTTTATAACAAAGTGATCTTTTTTTTGAGGTACGGAATCGTAAAAAATATAATACATAGAATGTTGACTTAATCTTTTCCACAAAATATAGGTAGGTACATCTATTCCTAATTATTTCGATCAGTAAACTTCGGAGATACAAAGAGAAAAAAGACGATATTTTAATGCCCAATAAATAAAAAAGCACCTATCGTATAAAAATTTAATTAAAATCTGTTTTATAATATTCAAGTAACGTCCTTTCATACGCGTACTATGATACTCCACTCAATATAATTTATCTAATTTTCAAAATTTAGCTGCTACGGTTTTCCCCCTTTTTAAAGAATAATTGAAAATAATTTTTTTTTTCATTTTTTTCATGATTGCAATAACATTAGGCTACAATTACCTACAACTGTTCCAAATTTCACAGTTAAGGCAGACAACAAAGAGATCTTAATTATAAGGGTTCCGTTTTTACCTTTTGAGGTACGGAACCCAAAAAAAAAACAAGAAAATAGACACTTATTCGGGGAAAGGACATGTTCATATTTTTTTTCGTATCGGTAGTGTTCCTTTTCCCAAAAAACCTCATAAGCGAGGGAAGAGCTCCCTAGAGAACAGTCTCCACGTGTTATCGTTGAAGATAGCGACAAACATGGCGCTATGATAATAATGTGCTTTTTATAACCACTGATAAGGGTATTATTTTACGTCTTCGATGAAAATAATGTTGTTATGTTGTGATAAATGTTATATCGAGGGTTTTTTTGGCGATGTGAAAAACAATCACTGTTATCAGGATTGCGACCGGAATTCGCAAAAAAGAAATCAACAAAATAATTATCTTCCTTTTGTTAATTATTGCACAATTAAAATCATTGGTATGATTATCTATCTTTATTACCTAATTAGTAAGATAATAATCCCCACCTCATGTGTAACGTAAGCGAGATCCGCAAGGCTTAAGAATAAATTTGGTATATTTCGTCTTTTGCGCAAAAATCTCAGATGTAAAAAAATCTCTGGACTTTTCAATGGAAATCAGACCTTATCTCCAGTTTTCAATCAGCCTATTCCTATGTGATGCCTTAGACATTTATTATTAACCGACTTCAAAAAAAGGAGGAGGTTCTCAATTCGTCGGAATCTTTTATTTATGTACCTACTCGTAATGACTTTTCAGCGTGCTCAAAGCTGGGAACAGGGAAAGTTTAGCTTACTTGCCTACATAAAACTTACAAAAGGAAAAACCTCAATCACGCGTTAGTCAAGTGTACTTACATCACAAAATGTTATTTCTTCAGTTTAGTGATAAACTTTGACATCGCGTCTTGTTGATACCTACTTTACTTGACTGATAACAAGCTGATAACGTTATAACTTATAATATGCGTTTTGGAACGCGATCCTGATTATTATTTTATATTCATTAATATTGAAATGACTAGGTACTTATAATCGTGAAATAACTATTATTATTGCGAGAGACATAGACCTAGGTAGGTACCTACATAGCAATTCTCGAAGTAGGGTTGGCAGTATGTATATAGGACATAGCATTATCTGAGCTAGGTACATAGAGATGTCCGCAATCATCAAAATTCCGTCTCCAAAAACTGTTGTAGCATCTTACGATTCACACAGTCACTCGACAATTTCGCATTGTAAAGTCAAAATCTCCTGAAGATATCCAGGTGACGGGACGAAACATGCGTCGAAGAAAGTGTTGGAATCCCCCCGTTCCATTGACACAAGAAAAAGTTAGTACAAAAATAAGTAGTTATTGACATAATAACTATCAGTTTTTTCAGTTAAAAAAAATAATACCCGGCTGAGTTTGTTGTGGGTTTCTTCTCAGTTCAGGGCGCGTTGGAAGTTGGAACCCTACGAGGGTTAGTTAGTTTTTAAGTCGTTAAATAGTTATCACTATTAATAAGTATATTGATAGTGATACTTGACCTTTCATAAGTGCTAACAAGTAGTGGCCTATATGAAATAAATGATTTGAATCTTTGAATCCCTGAGTTTATTTCACAGATAATACGTATAAGGATTTCCTTGAAATCTGCCACATTCTGTAATCGTCAGCTTATTCCGCCAGGATTAAAATTTGGGAGTCAAATCTGCCAAGTGGAAGAAATCTGCCACAAACGATCACACTGTAATGGCAAGCTGGACTTAGGCATGTAGGTAATGTTTTCCTTTAGCAGGCACTAAGCAAGTGATATAGTCAGAGGTGCATACCCGGGAATCGAACCCTCAACTTCCTTACTAAAGGCAAAGGTATGAACCACTGGGCTAGGCATCATTACTTACTTCGCACTAAAGAGATAAAAGATAAGGAACAATCTGTGGTGTGGTGTGTGTAACACAGGCGCTCACTTCACTTATGGAGACCGACATTTCACACGATTGTAGGAATATCAGACACTTCTCCGAAGTCGTAACGTGCTCACCGAAGCACGAATGAACGCAAGCACGAACTTCCGAACTCGATGTCTTTGATAGACTCATCACCTAGGCTGGCGTCATAAACGTAAAAAGTATATGGCATGGCCTTTGGCATGGCAATTCGTACTTAGGTAGGTATTCTCGAAAGAACCGAAAGTATTGCACCATCAGAGAAAGTCGAAGAACTGGTGGTTCATTGGTTGGCGATTTGCTTTTATACAAGTAACCTAAGCCCTACACTGCCAGGGTTAAGAGTTACGACGATACACTCTTCGCGAGTCAAACAGTCATCAGGGTCCGCTGTTCACCCCTCGGGTCAGAGTATTGTTCACGATAGTAGCTGTGACTGTTTTTATTTATAGACGGTAGGGAGGTGTCAGGTGAGTAAGTATTGTATGCTAATTATTGTTGATTTATGCTTACGTAAGTAACTAATCCAAGAATATTTTTTCGTGTCGAAGTCGTGCGAATGAAATGGTCGGACAGTTAATGTTATTTTAGGACCCTTTTATCAATTGTTGTCTATATTTTATTAACTACGAGTTGTATTACTAATATAATTTTTAATAAAATTCAAAATAAATAAATCTGGAACTCTACTGTAAATTCGATCAGTTCAAAATATTTCCACAAGTAAAACACGTATTGCCATCTATTGGCAGTTTTGAGAAATACGATGATACAGCCTTGAGACTGAACAACGGCTAGAAGTCACTAAATAGTACAGCGTGAATGGTATAGATGGCGTTGATTTATTAATATCTGACCTAGCAAGCGTTGTTTTGCCATTAGGAAAAAAAATAGCTTACGACCTACCGCACAATCGCTCGTTCGAGCCATTTCGGATGAGTTTGGTAACAAACTCGAGGCACAAGAATTGTATTTGTATATATTATATTATTAGAGAAGATAAGTTAGATAAAAAGGAAAATAAAACAACTTGCACATTTCTTTCAATGTATTCATAATAGTTTACACACGTACAATGTCTACCAGAAGTCTTATAAAAGATGCCCGTGATAGAACAACATTCATTAAAAATATTAAAATAAAAAAAAAAAAAAAAAAACAAAAATGCAACAAAATGGTCACCACTAAATATTATAACTCCAACGTTGACGACATTTCACATGACATTTTGGTTTTATGACCAAAACCGAACCGTTCATACGGTTCGGTTTGGCCGTTTTTACGTTTAAACTGATAGTATAAAAACGTTTCAAAGCAAAACGCTGAGTTCGGACCAACGAAACTTAGCTACTATGTTAGCTCCTTTATCGGCATAATAGGATGAAATGTTGTCAACGAATATATGAGTAACTACAAACGATTTAGCTAAAAAGTCAGTTTACTCTATTTCATAACAAAGTAAAATATGTCCAATTATATTAATATCTTATCTAAATCCATGCAACAGAGGACTGTAATAGGAAATAGAGATCCAAAGACATTTAACTTATTTTAATTGTTTCAAGTTTATCTTCATTTCCGTTGAAAAATGTCTTAACGCCCTAAGGAGTACAAAAAAACTCCATTTAATACAAGTTAAGAAGACAAATTAATTCCATCACATGATTAATTTGGAAAATTTGTTACAATAAGTTTGCTAAGTCTTGTATGAAGCAACTCGCTTGTAACGATTTTGGTTTCATTATTTTTTCCGAGATTGTAAATAAGCAAATGTCTTGTATTATTGCGCATTAAAAAAACACATTTTATATATTTATATTCTTCAAATTTATGAATCAAATTCTTTGAAACAAGCTTTATTAATGCAATAGCAACTTAAATTTCTTTACTTGATGGAACAATTTTTAATTTCATACCCATTTTTATTATTTAACTTGTGACGTAATCAACTCATCAAATATTTTAAGTTTTAAAGTCCAAGATACAATAGAACACCTTTAATTATCATAGTCCTTAGCACAGTACACACTAAAGTTATTATGTACAACTCATGACAGATCGTAATATAGCAGCCACTTTTAAATTTTATAAATAACCAACATTTGAAAAATTCTATCGAAAATTTAAACTGCCTACCTGCCTACTTATGTATACTTAAAATTTAATTTTGTTCTTAATTTAATCTTAGATTTAATAGTACACCAATTAGCATTTCATGAGAGCATCATCATAATCAGTTAATATTTCATGATGTGGCTGCCCATATCATGAAATAGTTGTATTTCCCATGTAGAAGCTACCTCTGTTACAGAAGTAGGACAGCTTCAAAGTTACATAATTTTAACACGTCCGTACCCTAATATACCTCTAACCTGTCATTTCTTTAAAAAACGAACATTTCATGAAGTAATCGAATTCAAAAGGACATGGCTGAAACTTGTATGGAGCTGTGCCCTGGAAAAAAAATATTAAAAAATAATTGCTGTTCAAAATGTTTACTCGCATTTTCTAAGCTTTTTAATATGAAACAATAATTAGTTCATAACCAATACGCATCATTTTTTAATAAAAAATCATTGCTATTAAAAATAGTTAGGCACATTTTGTTGCAAGTTTTTATGCTGATGTTATTTCTCTCGCATGTTTTCAGATCATAAAAATTAAACGATTGTAAAGAAATACATATAAGCTTTAATATGACGTACTGTTTGTCGATAGCCATGAATATTTTTTTCCGAGGGCAGAATTTGTCCATGTCATTTGGCCATGACATATTTTAGTACGGTGCAATTAGCTCAAAAAACGACCGAACCCGGACACTCAAAGTGAAAGCATTATTACAATGCCAGATTATTCTATGCAGTCCACATAATGTTCGGAGGGGGGCTAGAAGTTCTATTTTTTCAGTTTTTCTTAAGGTGTTGCGGCCCTACCAGCCCGCGAAATTCAAATTTTATTTAGTTTTTAGCAAATATTAGACTAACTACACATTGTAGATTTATGGCAATGCATTTTGCGGGCCTACTTTTTATGCATCTACACGTTTTAATAGAAACTTTGCTCGAAAGTTCCCACTCATCTCATATTGGTTCCCGAAAGATAATTTTTTGCAGTTTCCCAGATTTCGAGCTATCGGGAACCAATATGAAGTAATTGAGTATTGTTGAGCAGAGTTTTTGTTAAAAATATGTAAATGCATAACCGTTGTGCCCGCAAAACACATTGCCATTAGCATTCGATGTATAATTAGGCCACTATATGAGTGAAAAACTAAATAAAATTTGATTTTTCGCGCCCGGATGGTACCCTTTCCCCTTAAATATTTAAAAATTATGCAATTTAGCGCAAAAGTGTCAAGGACAAAAATAATCTACGTTAAATTGCAAACAAAAAAGGATGGTAAGCATTAATCTTGCTAAAGTGAACAGTTCCAGAGTTAAAGAGTAATGTCATATTTTTCCAAAATGGTTCAATGGATACTTTACACCGTCCGTAACTCTGGAACGACTCACTTTAGCAAGATTTTGCTTACTATCATTTTTGCTTGAAATTTTACCTAGATTACTTTTGTCCTTGACACTTTTGCACTACACTGCGTAGTTTTTGAAATATTTCAGAAAAACGAAAAAAAAACACAACTTTGCCACCCCCTCCCCCAAACCCGACACAGTCAGGGGAGTAACTTTTTACCAAACAATATGTGCACTGTATAGAACGATCTGGCATTGAAATATTACTTTCAGTTTGAGTTAATTGCACCGTACTATTTATAAGAACACTGAAAGCTAGACTACTAAAACTATAATATTATGTAGACCAGACACCCATTAATTTTAGTCTATAATGGTGTACAGACTTTGTCAAATCAAATAGGTACTACAATTTATTAACCGGGATCAAAACAGGGCCTTTTGCAGCCGTACACCTTATCTTATCTCGAAAAATACTTAAAATATTATATCTATAATTACTTAGTCACAAATAATTAATATTACCATTAATTAAATCAGGAAATCATGTCAAACAGAATCAAATTCCAGGACACATACATAATTTCCATATTTATATCGACAATCCGGCTGAGTTTGTTGTGGGCTTCTTCTCAGTGCAGGGCGCGTCGGAACCCTCGTAAACTTAGTTTTAAGTGTACATGGAGTTATCGCCATACATATTATGTGACAAATACCATACTGACTACAAGAGCTTGTATGCTAGGCCTGTGTGAAATAAAGATATTTTGAGTTTGAAATTAACACTTCGTACTAGTCTTTATATCCCGAAAATTAATTAATATTTGGACCACGACGGGTTTTCTGAACAAACTCTTGCCTATAAAATTTTAATCTAATAAACAATACTAGATTAGAGAACAGAATTTTTGAAATTCTTTGTGCCAAAACTAAGACATTTATTTTATCACGTTTCTTATAATACAAATACAAACTAAAAGAAAAAAAAATCATCTTACTGAAAATTTTATAAATCTTGGTCTATGGAAAACATTACAATTTTATAATTTTAAAGTTAAGCCAAATTATAATTTTGAGGAACAACGGAATATGTTTTATTTCATTTCAATGTTAAAACAATATTCAGACTGTTATAATAGATTTCCTCACTGAAACCATTGGAATTCACAAAAAACATTGCGTTTTTGTACACAAAATTTGTCTGTTTCCTATACAAGCTATACCTGTAACTACAGTTTATTTATAGAAGTAATATATAGTAGTATAATATAGTAGCATCTTAATATACTAGAATAACACCTATTCTCACACATATATGTTACACAATTACACATCAATTCTTTGATATTTAAGAGAACTCTCAGCCTAGACTTATCTATAATCTTCATATAATTTTTTTAAGTTATATGATTTCACATATTTTTTCGTTTTAAACAAGAAAAAATTGTCAAGTTGCTGTATTGTCAACTTTGAAGTCATAAACAAATAATTAAATGCATAATACTCGGTTCACTAGGTTTTAACTTTTAACACTTAGATACTACACTAATACATAATTTTTTTATCTCTATTGCTCTTTCCACACATACTTTTTGTGTTACTATAGGTAATTAATATATTATTGGCATGTCGGATTGTTTATTATAAACTGTTAAACTAGATTACATTAATTTAAATAGGCCTTTCTAAGCTCTTAAACAAATTCTTTGAAGTTCTCTGTTAATCTGAAAAAAAATCAGAGTTATTACTTCACCCAGCCTAAATACTGTACTTTGTTCGTAGCCTCATCTCCGTCACTCGTAACTATAGCGGCCTTTTGTCCACCGACATCCGACAGTCCGACTGACATGTCGGTCCCATGTAGCGTCTCATGCATTTACACAGGATTTATAAAAAAAAATCAAGAATGCTCCCAGGCAATAAAAATACAATAAAAATAACAACTTTTGTTCTATGACTTCTTTATCATTTTTTTTTGTATTTGGTGAAAAATCAAACACCAAAACCATGTATGTGGTGTATGTACGCTTGACGCCATGCCTAGCTATGAAAGGTCATTGACCCTTCATTACACAGGATAATGACACATTATAGACATTGAATGCATTTTGCAGAATTTTTAAAAATCCTAGAAGTCCTAGAACGAAATAGGAATTTTAAGTACCTATACATTGCTGTATCAACACTATCATTGACTTTTCTTTAGAATATGGGCTGTTGTTTTTCTCTTTTCTAGAGAAAGAAAATAATGTCAAAAAATAATGTCAAAAATAATCCTATAATGTCCTATAATGTTCTATAATGTTTAATGAATGGAAAAAATAGAATGTCATTTTATATTGAATTATTTGATTTCATCAGGGATTTTATAGTTAAAGTACCAGTCAGTTTATCTTGTTCTAAAAATATTGCTATCCCTTACAATTTATTCCCAAATATATCCTGTGTGTATTTTCATATGAAAAGCACTATTTTTAGATTTATTTTACAGTTCGTAAATCGAAATATCATTGTCATTTTTTGCATTACACCTATTAAATTAGGAGATAAGTATTAATTTCTTATTATGGAAATCATAATCATTGTTATTTTACTATTATTTAACAAAAAAAAAGAACTTAATCTTATACGTATCACTGAGATGAATTATAGCTAGACCGCTATAAACTTGGCCCTCCCATGGTCTGCGGGACGCGGGGCGGGAGCTACTCAAGCACTGATCTCTATTCTATGGATTAAACATTCTATACAATTCAGGCTAGGTTCACTGTGGATCCATAGAATAGGGATCAGTGCACTCAACTAATCAGCTGTCAGTGACTGACGTGAATTTCGATAATATTAATCTTGCGATGTAGATAATGATACATACTCAAGAAAATACCATAGGCGAATTCTCAAGATGCGAGTCATAACATCTTATCGTGTATAGCCAATCGCACACCCGCCCCGCGTCCCACAGACCATGGGAGGGCCAAGTTTATAGCAGTCGAGCTATAAGTGGATTTAAATTCAAATTTTATTAGCTTAGCTAATAAGACGTCGGAGGCTTATGCCAGTTAAAGTCAATCAATTGAAATCTTTGTTTAGAAGTTAAATGTCCATTTTAAGAAATAAGTCTGAGCATCGAGTTTGAAGTGACGGTTTGAACTCTGCAGGATAGAGTACAAATCAAGGACATCCATAAGAGAACCGACATAGTCCGAGGGATTAGTAAGCTGAAGTGGGCAGGCCATATCTGTCGCATAACCGACGGCCGTTGGACCAGACTTGTTCTAGAGTGAAGACCGAGTCTAGGCCGACCTCCTGCCCACTGGACCGACGACCTGGAAAAGGTCGTAAAAGTAAAAGAAAGGAGGAGGACCGTGTGTGGTGGCGCGCTCTCGGAAAGGCCTATATCCAGCAGTAGACGTAAAGTAAAAAAAAAGTTTGAAGTGACCTCACAAAATACTCGATTTTCATCTGATTTCTTAAAGTGAACACAATGTTCCTCTACTGATCCTGAATCCCACAAGTTAACTGACATAAGCTTAGTATTACGAGAAACAAATAAAGTTTGAATTTGATGGGCAAACCTTTGCAGTGAACCTTCAGGACTGCAGTCTGGTCGTATAGAAACGTCACTAAATAATCATCCACTTATAAATAGCACTTCACACTGAACAGCGTCACTTCGCACGACTCACTATGTGTCAATATTCACGTATAATGAGCACCTTCCTAAAGTCCCAGGATCATTCTGGCTCCGTGTACATAAATGAGAACTTATTGTGGGAGGTGGGGGCGATGACGCGGGCTTCGATCAAGCACTGGACAATCCACGTCGTTGAAACCAGGGGTATGTTGTCCATGTTGGCTTTGTTCTGGACTTCGTGAGGACACTCCAGGTCAGTCACCAGGACATATGCTCCGGTCATGTTGAGGTCCTCCTCGTTGACAACTCGAGTGGTGGCTCCGGCGATGGTGCACACCTGCTCCCAGAATTTGACCAGCGTGTCCTGGTCTCCGCAGAACAGGATCACTTTGTCTTTGAAAAATGTTGTGTTGCGCTTGCCTGATGCTGGGACCTGGAATATATGAGTAATATTTTCAATCACATAGCCCTAAGACTATGTCAATTTAGCTATGTACCTAAAGGAGGGTTATAAAGATTAATTATCAGTATAAGGGAGTTAAATGTCATAGGGTTTGTTTAAAACATGAACCTGAAATTCTCCATAGAGTCCTGATAAAAGAAGTTTTTAGCCCACATTTTGTCAGTGTGGCAGCAATCTTACTTGATAGAATAAATGCAAAAATGTTGTCATACTACGGACTTGTAAGGGGTAAATACTATTCTAAATAAACCCTACTGTGCTTTTAACACAACATCGACCCGGAACGCTAGATTGCTTGGCGGTAACCTATGTGATATTATTCGGCCGAAACCTCCAGCCAGATTTAGAGCATGGGTATACTCACCCAGTTGACATAACGTTTCTTCAGTATCGACCACCCAGCGGGCAGCACGTACGCGTCGAAGTCCAGCAGGCGGTGGTGTATGCAGCTCATGATGACCCACGCGTGGGACAGCGCCCTGATGTCCACCGCCAGGCACTGGATGTACTTGGTAACTTACCCAGTTGACATAACGTTTCTTCAGTATCGACCACCCAGCGGGCAGCACGTAGGTACGCGTCGAAGTCCAGCAGGCGGTGGTGTATGCAGCTCATGATGACCCACGCGTGGGACAGCTCCCTGATGTCCACCGCCAGGCACTGGATGTACTTGGTAACTTACCCAGTTGACATAACGTTTCTTCAGTATCGACCACCCAGCGGGCAGCACGTACGCGTCGAAGTCCAGCAGGCGGTGGTGTATGCAGCTCATGATGACCCACGCGTGGGACAGCGCTCTGATGTCCACCGCTAGGCACTGGATGTACTTGGCGGTGCAGCACGGCCGCGGCGCTATGAGCTTGCACACAGAGTATTTGTTCTTTGGCACGTCGTCGAAATGGCTGGAATGAGAAGTAAAATCGTAACATGTTAATTATGATGACCGATAGTTTTTAACATAAAAGGAAGCAGTAGTGGCGGATGTCCAGGCACGCCTGGAATGTTTCTCACCTGTAAACAACCCCGCCGCCCGCCTCTAGCTGCTCCCGGAGCCGCTCCTTGTTGAAGGGGCGCGGACAGAACTCCAGGTCCTCGGTGTCCGTGCCCGCCATCGTTGATGTGGTCTCGCCATCCTCCTCAGAAGAGTAGTGCCGTGTGTCTTGGCACGCCTGGAATGAATAAAATATATATTTTCTTTATAACAAAGAATGATCAAAGGAGCAAGACGTTTATCTAATATTAAATTATAGATTTGGCCATGGTCAGATGCAGCGCATCACACAACTTTACGCAGCGCTTGTGTGCGCAAATTTTGATGATACGCCTTATAAAAGCAGGAGCAATGTACCTGACAGATGTATCTGAGATGAAGAAGCGTTTCATACCTCCTTTTTCTTTTCCTCTTCCTTCTCTTTAGGCTTGGGCGGTTCGGTGCATGTGAGCAAGAAACACAGTCCGGCAAACAGCTTGCTCTCCGGACTGGGTATGGGGCCTAGCGTCGACACCGTGTCTTCGTCCTCATCGAACTTGGTCAGCTTGGAGTTCTTCTTGCCCGGCTGGATGTTCTGTTTGGCTGCTCCTTTCAGCTGGAGGGGGCCGGCTGAAACGAGATTTGAACAGAAATATAGTCAACTGGTGATGATATTGTGTACTGTGCTGCTAACACCCAGCTTAAACACACCCTACATAAAACACAAGCGTTTGTGTTTTAAAATTTTCTATCTCATTATGCTGCTATCTCACACTTGGCGTGTCGCAAATACGCGGACGAGCCGCAATAGTAAAAATTGGCTCTAGTGTTATCGCCGCAGGCGAAATGTTTTTCGCGATAAGTTATGACTCCCTACACTGCTAACATGGGTAGGGGATAAAAACCTTATCGCCAGATCATATCCCCTGCGAAAGCATGGCCAAATGGGGGAAAGAACATCCCAGTTTGACATGATTTCACTTAGACACGTTTCACGTATACCTTAGGGACTAATAAATAGTGATAATAAATATCGTTTTTGTAGGTGGGTTAATTATATTGCGGGGTGAATTTTATGCCCGACTTATCCACGGGGGATTTATCTCTATGCATGCGCCCATGCTGATATTGGTAAAGACTGTAAGAGGAGATAAATATGCCCTTTCACCTTGGAGGAAATAAATATACCCTTTCCTCCTGCAGTGCCCTTAAACTTAACATCTATGAAACAATAAAAATGGGAAATGCTTTCCAAAAAACCAACTTCAAATGCCACTACAAAGAGTGAAATAATTTTTTATGTAGGTACCTACCTACTAATATACATAATCTAAGGTACCTACACCAATTCGAAGTCGGGCGATTGTCTATGACTTCGTCATAATATTTTCTTCGCACATCAAGTAAGTAAGAAGGACTATTAGGGATTGTATAAAACATTGCCCGACTTCGAATTGGTGTAGGTACCTTAGATTATGTATATTAGTAGGTAGGTACCTACATAAAAAATTATTTCACTCTTTGTAGTGGCATTTGAAGTTGGTTTTTTGGAAAGCATTTCCCATTTTTATTTTTTACTTTTTAGTGGAAAACAATTAAATGTACAAGGCGTTGTAAAAATACCCAAATCGCTTGAGGTGTGTTCATAAAATCTGAAGAGATCCCTCAATTTCACCAAGATCCCATCATCAGACCCTGACTTGATGACTTTAGTCATCAAATCAGTATCTGCTAGCAAATGCAACAGTAACAATAAAAAATACCCAACTCGCTTCAAGTATACTAGCAAAATTTGAAGAGTTCCCTCGATTTCACCAAGATCCCATGATCAGATCCTGACCTGATGACCATAGGACAACTTGGAAAATATTACTCTTTCAAATAATACCCAAATAGTTTCATGTGTCCATATAAAATTTGAAGAGTTCCCTCGATTTCTCCAGGATCCCATCATCAGATCCTGACCTGATTAAAATGGGACCATCTGGAAACGATACCCTTTTAAACAAAAAAAGATTTTTTCAAATCGGTTCACGCGTCTTCGAGTAATCGATGAACATACATAGATAAAAAAAAAAGATTCCAACGAATTGAGAACCTCCTCCTTTTTTTGAAGTCGGTTAAAAAAAGATTGGTACCTTAACAAAATATGGTACCTTTAACACCTTTAACTTTTTTGGTATTTTAACTCGTCGTTTTTGTATCTCCTGAATTGCTGCTTCCACTAGCAACGCGTTTCCGACCCACCGGAGTACCTTTTACCTTAGCATTTATGAAACAATTAGTACCTTTAACACCGTCGATCTTCCTTGGCGTTTTTTGTACCTCAGGCTCTACTCCCGCAACCTCTTCGAGCCTGGAGGGAGGCGCTGAGTTGCTGCTTTCACTCAGCTCACTGCTTTCGCTCGCGACGCGTTTCCGACTCACCGGAGCGCCTTTAGTCTTAACGTCTATGAAACAACAATTTTGCGTCACACACCTGACGGAGAGTACAGAAATCCTGTATGTAACATTTATAAGGAAGTGAAAACTTTTTAGGCGCGCTGGTAAATTTTTTGAGATGGAAAAACCATTGAATTCGCGACACCGTGACCGTTACCGACACCTAACACTGTTATGTGTGTCACTGTCCAAGTCTTAACTTTTCTTTATAATATGGCTAACGATGATTTTAGGAGAGAGCCCGGGCTCGATTTTCAGACCTAGGATTCTTCAGCCGTGGCTTGTTACTTATCTAACGAGGGTGTATATCAGACAGACTATTTTTGGGTTCCATTTATTTTAATTGATCGTCATTACCCGTCACAAAGTGCAGCGTTTTGATGTGATAAGCACTTTTAAAATCTTTATAATGTCACATTTTTTTACAATTAGTATAGTAATCTTGTACTATATCCTAGGTCTGAATCTAGGATCAAATATAAGATATATTTGATCCGATAGTATTTAGTTAGAAGTTACTTACTTGTGCCTGAGGTTGAAGCTTTGGGACTCTTTGGTGAATTAACGCGTTTCTTAGCGCTCGAGTTCCCTTTGTCTCGACACCGAGCGCTGCGGGGACCCTGCGAAACAAAACGTTTTTTAGTATCGGGATACACCTGCATCATTCCTCATTGTACGCCTCATCAGGCTGGCATATCTGCCCCATTGCGTCTAGCTTTCCAGGATTCTTGGAATCATTATTTTGGGTTCAGTTTTTTCTCTCCACCACCGGCTCTCTTTCTCTTCTGTTCAACTTCAAAATCACAGCTTTCGAATATTTTTGTATTATATTGTGTTCCTCGCTTTAAAAGTCTTGTCTTTTTTTGACGTAGCTTTCCAAGCTATGCACCATCCATTCTATTGTCCAATCCGTATGACACTACCGATTGGATCAGAATAGAACTGTCTGTGGGCGTGGATAAGCATGACAGTTAATACTTGACGCTACAGTCTTATTTCGATTCTTGATCATGCCAATTGGACCGTGTATGGCGGCAGACGATCGTCAGTTCAGTAGAGTCGTCAAGACTTGTAGGTGGGTAGATGTTGTGATGCACGCGTTGCCTTTATTGACGCCATGACTTCAATTGGACATCGCTGCCGATTGGACAGTTTCAATTGAAGGTGTGTGGTTTATATATGGACGAACTGCACATTGGATCAAGCCGGCAGCATCATGCCGATTTGACCATAGATTTTTTTTTTAATAAATAGTGGACAACATCACATACATTGATCCGATCCCTTAGTAAGTAGCTTATGCACTTGTGTTAAGGAAATCAGAAACAACGAAGGTCCACAACACCTAGACCCGAGACAATGTAGAAAACTTATTTTTCTACATTACCCCGACCGGGGATCGAACCCGGAACCTCAGAGATGGCGGCGCCTTGAAAACCGGCACGCTAACCACTCGACCACGGAGGTGGTCAGAATGGATGGTTTATGGACGGCATAATATATTATTACCTGTATAATGTTGTCGAGGTCCAACTCTCGGTTGTGTCGTCTGCGCGGCGTGGCAGGCGAGGTCGGGGACCGCGAACGCGTCGACTCCTTGATGGAGCGAGCTTGGTCTTCCGTCAGGTATAACTCGCTGGCCGTTACCATCACTATGGTGTCTCTGCAAGATTAGTCCATCAATCAATGTCTCCATTAGCAAATTAGGGTTAGATAAAATAGGGTCTCAGGCTTCCAAATTCAGCATGCAGCTTTTGGTATGCAATTATAATAACTACTTCAAATTTGAAATGTATGTCAACGAATGGGAAGGCACTGGCCCCTAAGATACGGACTTTCCTTTCTTAGTTTAGGGGTCAGGAGTCCAACGAACATTGTAATTTGAGTTTCTTTCAAATGTTTATTATTATTATTACTACAATCATACTGAATCTGCGAAGTACTCTCACGCACCTTCTTTGTGCCAAAAATCCACTTTTTACATTCGAACTGTTGCCCCAAAATATTTATGCCCTATCTTAAAGGTGGAGGTTAGAAAGGTGCACATTCAAATTTTATTTTGGTTTTATCGCAATTTTTAAGCTAACAAGTAGCAGGACATAATCTTGTCAGTTAAATTGCGGGAATGGTAGTAATCTGTGAAAAAGCTAATCAAATTGAAATTTCAGAGACATTTCTTTGTCTTGAGCTTTGTAAGATTTAATTTTGAAATTTCAAGTTTTCAGCCAATAAGTTTTTTTTGCAAACCGGAACAGAAAACCGGAATTGAACTGTTACTATAGGTAACTTACCCATCAGTAGTGCAGCGATAAGCCACCGTTCCGTTCTCGTTCTCATCTATCTCAAGTACCAGCCCCGGTTCATAGTTCTGATCCTCATCCACCAAAGCGTACACGGACTGCCCTTGAAGTGGCAACTTCTTGGTGTCGCCAAAAATTATGAAGTCGTCCAACAATGTCTTGCTCTGACCATCATCGAATTTGATCAAATATTTGTTCGGCTCCACAATTTCCAACACTTTCCCAGAGTAGTAGCGTTTGTCCACCCATTTAGCTAAAACTACCGTGTCCGGGGCGTAACCGGGATACTCCGATTTCACTACAGCCTTTTCAACAGGAGTCGCTGGTCTGGGTGATGTCGGTCGCTTTTTCTGCTTCAATTTGGTCACAGATTTAGGAGTTCCGATTATAGACGACATAGGTTTTTCTTCCTTTGGTGATTTAACGGGAGATATTTTCCCAGTATCGCCATTCGTTGGTACCATTTCTGGAGAACTCATCCCGTGCATATACTCTGCTTCTTCATGCTGAGTGGGCAGCAAAGCTCGTTTAGTCTTCCCGGCAATCGGCCGTCGACCTCTGACCCGTTTCTTCAATGAACTTTTAGGAGTAACTTTATCGCATTTGTTGACTTCTTCGGGACTCGCGTTACCGTTACTGAAAACTGTTTCGTTCGACAAAGACGCTTGGATACCGACGGATACTTTTTCTTCGTTCATAGATCGATTCGCATCGTTGACTGACGCTTCACGGATGTGCGAAAACAGTTCTTGCAGCTTTTTCATCAAGGCTTCATATCCTTTGACGGTTATTGACGGATTTGAAACGGATTTTCTGGGCGGTTGAGGAACTACGAAATTCCCATCACTGGTTCGAGTGCTTGATGACGAGGTTGAGCTGACAGTGGAAACGAACGACGATCTAGCAGCCATATTCACCATTCCCACGCTGGTGACACTCGAAGGCGATGTACTAACTGACACATCCCCTAAATAAGGGTCGATCGTGAACCTTTTCGAAATTCTCTGATATTCCTTGCACATATCCATCCCAACGTCATTGTCAGTTCGGACGACGTACAACGACAAGAATTCGCAGTCTTCATTGTGGCTGACGTGAATGTCGAAAACTGGAATCTGTGGTGTATTTATTGGCATAGAATGCCCGTTTTGTAAAGGAGAAATTGTGGAGGGTGTTGTTGTATTGCTGACTCTGAAAGAATCATTTTTACCCCTTTTCCCTTTATTCCCATTCAATTTCGCCATATCAGGAGTTATGTTGTCTTCCTGTTTGTTATTTATTTCAGTCGGTGTGGAAGAATTTCCATTGGATAATTTGGAGATAAGTTTTGAGGCCATGGTAGGAGGATTTTCGGGACTGTCTAAACCAGAGCATACGGTATCGGTACTTTCTAGATCTGTTGTTCTATCATTATTAGAATCTTTTGTTTGGGATTTATTGAGGTCAATATAACCATCGCTTTTTGTTTCATGAATTTTACTAGCATCTATCTTTTTTTTATCTTCACGTCTATCTTTTTCAATCACTGGTTCACTGTAGTAGTTAGTTGTTTTAGGCTGGTCTTCATTTGAATTCTCATTTTCATCAAAAGATGGCGACAAAGCTAGATGGAAATTTTGCGAGTCATCAAGGTTTTCTGGAGTACTTTCTTCAACAATCGTCTCGGGTATTTTAGGCGCGGGAATTTCCGCTACGAACTCCACACTGGGTCGACTTGAACTATCAGAAGATATGACTATTACATCTTTGTCGTCGATTTCTTTGAACAGTTGTAATTGAGCTTTGGGCTTTGGTGTTTTACGATCTTTAGTGATGTCTACACTTGCTGATCGGGACTTAGGAGTCTTTGGTGTTTTAGCTTTTGGTGTGAGTTCAGCACTTGTGCTTCGCTTTTTCACTTTTCTCGGACTAGCACGGCCTGGAGTACGGACACGCGAAGTAGATGGTAGTTCATCTTGCAATCTTCGTTTTGCTACATTGGTTATTTCCGATACTTCGTCGTCAAGTGTCTGGGTCGATACAGCAAACTCTTCATCTGCTAAATCTAACTTTTGGATCTTTGCACTGCTATCTGGGGCTTCTTCAGAAAGCTTCCTTTTAGTGTGTGCTGTTTGATGCTCATCTGTAATCATTTACGTGATCATAAAACAGTCACATATTTTAGGACACATTTTTAATTTAAGGGCGAAACTTATAATTATTGTATGACTAGATAAAAACCCACATTATCATGTAATATTCACAAATAGTATTTTCTGGGTCATATATTTATAACTTTTTACAAAATGTGAGGCATAAAATGGCCATTTCTGCTTTACTATTTTTAAATACTAAATTATTTCATCAGTATTTTTACTTAATATAGCTAGAATGGCTATTTTAAGCGTATTATGTCAATTAAACATTTAAATTACCAATCAGCTTTTGTTCTTCCTTAGTTGCTTCAACCTATGGACAACAGAGATATTTTATTTTAGTGTTTAGTCATAGAAGTTCTTTAAGAATACAGATCAACAGTTATTTGCACTCAACTGTAACTAATAAAATCATGGTGCTCTTTGTGTTAAGCACATGTTTAATAAAGAGACTTAGATGAGGCATTAATTACATATTATTTAATATGAAAACTTCTTCTTAATACAATTTACATTAAATTTAAATAAGCACTAGACTTTGGAATTAATTACATTGTTTATTACATAGTTAATCACAAAATCATCTACTTAATTCATTTCTGTAATAAACAAGCCTAGGCCTGCCATCTTTAGACGTTTATATTAATCAATTAATTAAAAAAAAAATTAATTTAATCAGTATTATAAGCACGAGTCGCAGGCGAGCACCATAAGAAAGATAAGTTATGATTAATTTGCATATGCATATCATACATAATTTTTAATAACACATGTGAGTAAAAATACAGACTAGTCTCTTGTATTATTATTATCAATTGTTGTATCAAAGAGATCTCTATCTGCTTCACTTCACATCTTCCAGAGCCTGTAGAAAAAGTGCCTTCTATTAGCGATGATGTGAATAGAAAAGTCCAAAATGTATGGGATTGACATTAGCAAACTAAAACTTACATTTTTGACATTTTACATTGCTGTAGAATATCGCTAGTAGAATGTCACTTTGTCTAGGCCCTCTGGTAATGTTGTTGAGCTGTACAAAATTATAGACATGGTGCAAACGATTCATTAAAAGCTCAAATGTTGGTATACAAATAACAAACCTGCACATTTTCTTCCTGCATGGGTTCTTCTTCAGGTTCATAAACCGGACTCTCGGGGAAAAGATTTTGGGAGAAATTCTTAGCTTCTGAACTAGGCGTCTGGGTGATAGTATCTGTGAATAATGCAACATGAATAGTTAAACTAGTGCTAACTTATACAAATTAAAAAAAAAAAAAAAAAAAAAAAAAAAAACATTTAAATCAGTAATAAAGGCTTTGTATTTGTATTTGTATTGTAAGGTTAAGAAAAAATTAAATTAGGTCTGATCGTTTGTTCCGCAAAGGGATTAAGCATTCTGGTGCTCTGCTATGTAGCAACCCGTTCCTGCTTCGCACGGGTTATCTTGTATAGTTAGTTATACCTAGTTGTCCGACCAAAAGGACGATTTAAACTGTCGATATTTCGACCCAGTGGCACAGGTCGTGGTCAATCGTTCTTTTGGTTGTGCTATGTAGGTTTTTTTAACTATCCCACAGAAACTCTTTAATTTTTCAGGATAAAAAGTATCTTTAATGTTGACCGGGCATTAATTGTCGATCATAAAATTTCATTTAAATCCGTTACTTGAAAGACGCCTGCTAAACACTGTTTTTGTAATGTTTTACTTTCCCGCGGGAACTCAATTGGATTAGTCAGTTTTACTATATATTATTTTATCTATAACATAAGGTATCAGCATAACAAATTTTACTTAATTAAGTTCATTAGTTGTTGTTTACAAAGCTGTTAAATTAATTACAGTTTTTTAACTATCCCACGGGAACTCTTTAATTTACCGGGATCAAAAGTATCCTATATGTTGACCAGGGACATGAGCTACCACCACACAAAATTTAATTGGAATCAGTCCAGCCGTTTTAAAGTTTAGTCCGTACAAACAGACAGACAAACAGACAAACAGATAAACAGACAAACAGATAAACAGACAAACAGACAAACAGAGAAAAAAAAATCTAAATTAGTTTTATTTTACTTTTTACATCCCCCTGACTCATTTTTTGGCATTTTTTTTCATTGTACAGAAATTCGACCTCTACAGATTTATTATATGTATTGATTGATAGATAGAATATGGGTCCCGTTCTATCGTCCTCCTAAATGCGCCCGGATCTCAGAACTGCAGAGGCATTGATGACCTGAATACTGGACTGAAGGGTTTCCAACTTTCCACATAATATGGTTACACTGGCTGTTGCCCGCGGCTCCGCCCGCGTGCAGTTCGTTTTTTTTACAAAAATGTTTCCCGTGGAATTTCTTAATTTTTCCCAAGATAAATGAGTGGTCCCTGGATGGTTCGATGGACCCGTAAAGGAGTCTTCTTCCAATCTCTCCTGTCAACGTGCTATCTTCTTTCATACAATTTACCTATATCTTCTTTGGTCTTCCTCTACTTATACACTCTATCGAAATCGCTTATGTTACTCAATTCGTATGGAGTAAGACAGAGTGGGGCGTGTCATCGTGGATTGTAATATCTATACTAACAAAACTTATCTTATTCTGAGATGATACCAATGCCCAGATATTGTAATTAAGCATTGTGATGCGCTGCTGTGTACGTAGCAACCCGTTCCTGCTACGTACAGGTTATCTTGTATAGTTATACCTAGTTGGACGATCAAAAGGACGATTTAAACTGTCGATATTTCGACCCCGTTTTGATTGTGCTAGGTAGATAAGTAACTATAGGTTTTTTTAAACATCTCACGGGTGCTCTCAAATTTTTCACGATTAAAAGTATCTTAAATGTTGACCGGGCATATATATAAAGTAGGATCATAAAATTTCATTTAAATCCGTTACTTGAATGACGCCTGCTAACTGTTTTTGTAATGTTTTCTTTCCCGCGGGAACTCGATTGGATTTATAAGTTTTACTATATATATATTTTGTTAAAGAGGCAACATAAGGTACCAGCATAACAAATTTTACTAAATTAAGTTCATTAGTTGTTGTTTACAAAGCTGTTAAATTAATTGCAGTTTTTTAATTATCCCACGGGAACTCTTTATTTTACCGGGATGAAAAGTATCCTATATGTTGACCAGGGACATAAGCTACCACCACACAAAATTTCATTGGAATCGGTCCAGCCGTTCCAAAGATTAGCCCATACAAACAGACAGACAAACAGACAAACAGATAAACAGACAAACAGAGAAACAAAAAATTTGAAAAAAATTTAAATTAGTTCTATTTCACTTCTTACATCCCCCTGACTCCGTTTTTAGCATTTTTTTTATTTGTACAGAAATTCGACCTCTACAGATTTATTATATGTATTGATGATGATATTGATTTTTTCGCCCACTCCTCAGTTTCAATATAAATGATAGAAGTAAGTATGTACAAACAACTCTAACCCTTGCACTTTATAACCTAGCAACAATCTCAAAATAGAAATGTGTACTTTATCTGTTTACAATAAGAACGAAATTCAGTAGAACATTTGAAACTAAGTTTCCAAAATTTTACAAATATTATAAAATTTCAAAATCTACAAGATTTTGAAATTTTATAATATTTGTAAAATTTTATAAACTCCATGTTATGCTCTCAAGGTACAATGTATAATACAATCGCAAAACTCATAAAAGTGCATTTACATCTAAATACCATTTTGCTGTACATACTATTGATGTTTTGATAGAGGTTAACCGACCAAATGAAAGTAATAACGGAACGTTAGTCTAATTATGGCTTGTAAACATGTAATAGCGGTAATTATAACATTTTTTCAACTGTACAAATTGTGAAAACTTAAATTATTGACGATATTTCATAGAGAAAAAGCTAATTTTGTATATTTATACCGTAAACTACACAATCTAGCGCTGACACTGTAACATGTCAGACTTCTTAATTTGGTCGGTGTATACAAACTACACCGATTTTCTGTAAAGATAATAATAAAAGAAAACACTTTTACCGGTTTCTCCTGATGCTGGTTCCATGTTGAGAAGTTCATTATTGGGCTCTTCCATTTTTAAGATTAGTTTTCACTTAGATTTGACAAAAACTGGCGCGTTTTAGCAAGTAAACATCTGCCACTCGTTTAAAAGTGATAAATGGCAATAACTCCGCATGTAAGATAAATTCAGCGAATAAATTTAATTAATAATTACATAAGTAAGATAACTGTTCATAAAACGGCGCAGAATAATTGACGAAACAATTAGTTTATAATTTTTGAAACAAAAAGTCGACCCAGCACGGCCGCTTGTTGATTTGACGGGTGTTGCCCTCTCGGTAGAGACTAGAGAGTATTTATATTCTTTGGTGTTGCCACTTGCCGGTTCCTGGTCTGTGCTTGCCACTAGTCCACAGAACATTAGTTTCGTGGTCTGTGATTTTTACCCTAGCCGGGCACTTGTCAGTTGTCAATTGTCAGCTGCACTCGGCATAGAGGCATAGAGAGAGGTCAATGATGAATGACACTGTTAATTCAATAAGATTTTTTATTATTGTTTTCTTTCAAAGTTTCGTTACCTTGATTTAAAGAAAGAAAAGGTACAGTCTATACCTACAGTCTATCTATAAAGTGTAGAAATTTATAAAAAACTGATCTAATGTTAAATCTAATGCTAGCTACACAAAGTTACAAGGTTCTATAATCTCTGAACCACAGGTCTGTGCTCTTCTGTTTGATTTTATCATAGAGATAAGAGAACTAAAGGAGCGCCCAATTCATTCGTTAGGTAAAACGTAGGTCGTAGTGATTACATTATACTCTTAATTGTCGTTAGGTTTGCGTTGCGTCACATGCGGCGGCGCTATGCTGAGGGCCAAGATTTGCAAAGTATGTTCGTGTACTGAGTTTAGTTCCTTATGTGACGCCATCTTATGCGCCACTTTACTGATTAAAAATAGTCTCGCTTGTTTTGTAGACGGGCCCATGCATATTTTTTCCTAGATCTGTGGATTTTATCGAAGGCATGATCTTATTTTACGATAGATAACAGCTCCCCTATTCAAGAAAATAAGCTCTACTGATACCTCATAGAAAATAAGAGAGAGTTGTGGTAAGGCTTCGCCTATCCCACCACTTCTCCAAGAAAAAGTAGGTACAGTCCGACAAGGCTCTGTTGGCACTTGAATGACATTAACAGGATGGCGTAGTTGTAGAACAAATGTAGAACAAAGGCAGCCAGCGAATACAATTTTTTCAATTTTTGTTAAGCCAAAACAACGCAAAATATTTGCAACCTATACCGACATAATGCCGACAGAGCGAACTATCTAACAGGATAGCGGCGTTAGTTCCGATTTTGATCACACGCCAAGATAGCCTTGTCGCACTTGTATTAGATAATATTGACTACCCGCATTCGATTTAACAACATGCAGAGTTCAGGAGTATTCTTTTTCGGAGTTAAAATATTCCAACTACCTGATTGTGATCGAATTTCCTCATTACCACTTGAACTGTCTTGGAAAATATTCTTGTAAGTTTTTACATCATTCATTCATATAAAATACATAATTAGGTAGGTATACTGATTTCATGTCCAATAAGGACTCGTATATAAATCATGTACCTACCCATTTACTTGTTGGACAGAACTCAAAAGGTAACTGTGTGTTTAAAAGGTTAGATCTAGTAAGTACTTCTAAAGACTAGTGTTATTTAATTTACCTAGACGTGCTAAATTTAGGTAGGCTTAAACAGCACAACATAACCAATATTTTGCAGATATTTAGATGAAACGTCTTTACGAAATGCCAGTCGTGCCCACAAGAAATGGAATAGAATCATTGTTGCTCATAAGACGCTAAGGAGTCGCCTAAACTTTTTCGAACTGCGTCTACAGACTGGTTCGGAGGCATTAGCAAGATTTATTGTAAAACAGAGAAATATAAGGACAATGAAGATGAAGAAGACGAGAACTAATAATTATTTATCCATTGATGAATACAAAGGTTTGTTTAATTTTATAAGTAGTTCCTTCTAAATTTAGAAATATCGCGAACTACATTTCGCCTTTCGTAATTACGAAAGGCGAAATGTAGTTCGCGATATTTTGCTATTATTTTTATTTGGATGTATGGTCCGTACGTATAGGGAGAGGGTCACAACCAATGACGAAATACGCTACTCTCCAGAGGACGGGAACCATGTGACGTATGTTGAAACCAAAAATTTCTCAAATATGGTGTCGCGCGTCATACATTTTCCTCACTCCTTCTCCTCCTCCTTACAACCTCCCCAAAATCATACAAGGTAAATTAAAAAAAATATACAAAAAAAACTGCCTCACATATAAAACAGATCCCAATAAAAATCAAGATTTTCATTGCCCATGGTCATAAATCGAGTAAAGAAGAGATTATGTAATATACTTGACAAATTCTATTATTGTGACCCCCCTTTAATATTTTAGACCGAGCCTGCTTCTACATACTTAGCTACGTCTGTAAACCAGAGCAAGTTATTGACTGGAAACTTATTAGTTTGGGCATTAGGTTTTTACTACCTTTGAGGCTTTGTGTTTGCAAACGTTATTCTATTTATTTGAAGTAAGTACTTACGTACCTACCTAAGTACTCAAAAAATTAAAACAGGACTGTCATAAGTTTGAAGTCTGGTTCCCAAAGGTGTGTCATGCATGCAGCTATCCCACTTTTTGTCAGCGTGGCTGGCAAAGAGCTGACTTATGTCCAGCTACTTACTTAGGCAATATTCACTAAACGGTTGCCAAATGCCAAATGAACATGAAAACTGTACTGCATATAGATAGCTATGTTAGATATGGGTACCTATACTACATTTGGTTTCATCCGTCTAATTTCAGCTGAAACACCGAAACGGGAGACTACAGGAGGCATATTATTATCGAAAAGCAACAAATATAATGTTAAAAGAGGTGGCGATGACATTAAGAACAGTACTAAGAGGAGAAGAATTTTTTGATGTAAAATAGATAAGTATAACTACCTACAGAAGAGTTTTTCTTGTTACTTACTTATGACATACGGAGCAGAAACGTGGACACTCACAGTAGGCCTTGTCCACAAGTTCAAAGTCGCTCAGCGTGCTATGGAGAGTCCGGCGAGTTACGGAAGGTTCACTCCGCAAGACGATTTAAAGAAATAACGACCCTAGCGCTGACACAATAAAGAGCAATTCAGTTCGTAATAGCGCCTGGAACCGCCTCCACTACGCACCTAAAGTTGTGCTCTCTTTCTATTACGTAACTTTATCTCTTTCGACGTACTAGGTCTACCTCGTGGAAAGAAGCATCCGCTTTTTGCGAGGTTGTTATGACAAAGAAGGCGGCTGCGGAGAGCGATCGAGGGAGATCTGATCCCGCTCGCAGACGCCGTAGATAACAATCCCAGGCCCCTTAATAGCTTGGGTCCTAGTGGTTGACCCTAACCTTGCCTGAAAGTGACAAATTTTAACGGTCAGCCAGAGGTGAGCCCAACGGGCTTTGCGCAAGAGAGCCTCCGGTGCGTTCGTATGAGATCCCGGAGGTTTCCAACATGAGCGCTGAGGATGTCCGAGAGGGTTTTAGTGGGTAAAAATCCCACATAATCTAATTAGATATCTCAGTGGAGATTTTCCCCCGTAATAAAAAAAAAGGTGTACCTCGTAATTGAGCGCACGCAGCGCTTGAAATAGACCGTACAAGAACTAACGCGTGCAGCATAGTAGGCGCGCGACAGTAGTCTGAAATCGGTAGAGGTCTTGATCACGTGATAAGTGAACATGGCCTGGTTTGGGTGTGAAGGAGTAACAAACATATGCACACACAAGCTTTCGTCTATAGGTACCTACATAGAATATTAGTGTAACATGAGACTAGGTCAAGAGCCTTCGAGAATCCTTCCCGTCTGTCGCCTGCTCCGCTGTCAAGAGCGCGTCAAATTGCCACATCCGGAGGCTTTGACGGCCCTCAGGAAGCGCACTCAGCGGCGCACGTCATATCCCTCTCGAGAGTGTTTTCCCACCCAAAGTGAGTGTGTTCTTAGCTTAAGATAACTCTTGAGGTATTAAAGAGTATGTATCCTTCTTATTTTTTTGACTATGGATGGTTTTGATATACCAAATGGTTTTATATACATACAGACAGACAGACAGACAGACAGACAGACAGACAGGCAGACAGACAGACAGACAGACAGACAGACGGACAATTGAGGAATCTTATAAGGGTTCGGTTTTTTTCTTTTAAGGTACGGAACCCTAAAAAAATTAGTGTATAGGTAATCCAATACTATGATCCAAAGATGATCCATAAAATTAGCTATAACTGCCATTAAGAAATTTTACTGACAAAAACCTGCAATGATTTGCGACAAACGAAATAGAATAATTTGAATGCGCCACTACACTAGATATTATAATCATAATATCTAGTCTATAGAAGACTAGATATAGACTATTGCATTGACTATTGATAAGCAAAAACACGATTGGATAAAATTTTCGATAGAAAGTTCTCCCGAATGTTGCTCCAGAATCTAAATTTTTCTAAATTTTACCGGAAACTTAAATGGATTTAATTGTAATTTATATTTTAATGTGTCGGTAATAAATAGTCTCCAAAAAAACTCAGAACGGACTTTTGATAATTGTTTTTTTTTTAGTTATTAGGTAAAACGTCATTTTTCTGTAATGTTTGGTTATGTTCATAGAGCAGAAACAAGTTCTTCCCCAACGCTGCATGTCGCACCAACCAACGTATTTCTAAGAGCGAGGACAAAATAAATTCAGTGAATCCTCTTCACAACAACCGATAATAATAATTCTCCGACTTTAACCTATCAAATGTTACTATTAGATACCAGAGTATAAATCACTAGTACCTAAAGGTGGTTGTTAATTTTCTTAATTAATTAATTATTGATTTTGGACTTATTAAAATTAATGAGTAATGTTAACAACGAATTATTTAAATTTAATTAGATAAATTAAAAAAATGTGCCTACTATGATTAAAAGTTACTGCAATTATTAATAACTAGCGGACGCCCGCGGCTCCACCCGCGTGAGTTCACAAATCCCGCGGGATCCATGGATTTTTCCGGGATAAAAAGAAGCTTATATGTTTAAATCCAGGATAGGTATAATCTATCTCCATGAGCCAGTTCAGTAGTTGCGGTTTGAAATAGTAACAAAAATACATACCTACACAGGTCGTACACACTTACTAAACTTTCGCCTTTATAATGTTAGGGTGATACTTTAATATTATATAAAATAATTTGGTTCCTATTATTTTATTTGTACCAACGATAGAGTTTAAGGTTCAAATATCTGGGTGACCGAGCTTTGCTCGGTAGTATTACAGCTACTCACTAATAGATGGCAGAAGAAATTTACTGTAATAGTTTTACTTTTTGCCAATAGATGTCAGGTTAATCAACGAGTTATATATTTTTTTTGGTAAATACATTTTCTAAAAATGAATCCTAGCCAGATCAATTTATCGCCCCCAAAACCCCGTGTATACTAATTTTCATGAAAATCGTTAGAGCCGTTTCCGAGATTCAGATTATATAGAAATATATATACATATATACAAGAATTGCTCGTTTAAAGGTATAGGATAGGATATGTACAACGGACAGAAAATTGTACTCAATCGAATGAGACCATTTGAGAACATATTGTGAATCAACAGACTTTCAGGTTATTACTGATATTACAATTAATTGTGTGCACATACCCAAAAAAAACTTTTTATTAGGGATTTTTTTGTTTGTAATGAGTTATAGAACACTCCCTTAAATTATCAATAGTTTGATCCCGGACACACTGTATATTTATTTTTTAATTTGATCAAATTAAGTATATATGCAAAATAAAATAATCGACCTGATATAATCATAAAAATACTTTTATGTGTTAATTAATTTCCATGAGTTCATTTTTAATCAGTTAAATTGTTTTATTCTTTGGTTTCATTGTAGCTAATTGCTGTTAAGTTTGTGTAGACCTATACCTACTAGGCTATTATAATGCATCTGTTAGCCACCATGAGTTATGAATTTCAAAGTTACGGAACCTCCAGTGCCCGAGTCCGACTCGAACTTGACTGGTTTTCCATATACTTTTCGTACACAAACACATTATTTTTTATCTCCAAATACATTAATAATATAGTAGTTATATAAAACGAGTTAAATTCTGCCAAACCTACATTGTTTTCTGTACTTTTCATACAACCATTATGAGGTCCTGTTTATTCTTTGCGGCGCTAGTAGCAGCTGTGGTCAGCGCTGAGTGTGGTCACACGTTTATGGGTACCAATATCCTTAGGCAGGTGGTATACCATCAAAGCCTCTATTACCTTCCGCAGTTCTACCAAAAACGCGTTGAGCAACTGAGGTTCACCATGCCTTTGCAACATGGTTATGGAAAAACTATCCAGGTGAGCTTTTGTATATATCTTGATTGCTTTTGCAATGTATGGTAGTACCGGACTCTTACCTTTTAAAAGATCAGGGGGCCTACCACCGTGACTTAAAGCCAACTTAAAGCAATATTATTGTAATATTGTTTTGACATTTTCATACAATGTCAGTAAGGAAATTTTAAAACAATATTA
The DNA here is from genome assembly GCA_963855885.1 of Coenonympha glycerion. Lineage (NCBI taxonomy): Eukaryota > Metazoa > Arthropoda > Insecta > Lepidoptera > Nymphalidae > Coenonympha > Coenonympha glycerion. Next base: position 12,195,517 of record OY979643.1, read on the forward strand.
CAATAATATTACTTTAGGTCACGATGGTAGGCCCCCAGCACTTACTCACGTCACTGGGCTCCGCCCTGAAGCCGGAATTTTTAAGTTGTCAAGACTGAAAATGGCGCTAGTGCGTCACATCTTTCCCTTCCTCTTAGCGTAGCATATTTCGTCATTGGTTAAAACCCCTCCGTCTGCCTGCCGTTAAGCCTATAGACACGGAAACATGATGGTCTCAAAACCTCTCATACGTGTCTTCTTTTCTCTTCTTCCCCCTTTTTTACATAATTTTTGCTTTACGAATTTTTCAACGATAATCCATGTTCTTTCTCTAATATATTTTAAATTAAATGCAGGGTATCCTCGCCTACGACAATAAACACTCGAGGACAACCGCCAACGTGACGGACGGCGGGCTCGGGTTATACCACGTGACACTACGCTTCCAGAGCGAACCAGGCGAGCCCATCAACTATGACGTGTACATCTACGCCTAGACCAGTGACGCCTTCATCTACGAGTAGACCAGTGACGTGTACATCTACGACTAGACTAGTCTAGACCTAAGTGTGTCCTGAAATTTATATTAGAATTAAAGTATTAAGAGGATATACTGATTTTATTTTTGCTCTTCTTATTACTCTTACGAATACCTTTGTGAGTGTGAAATACAGCGTTGCGGAAGAATATAACAGAAATACGACGTTTTACCTTATTTCTTAATTTCTTCGCTCGAAAGTCGGTGGTTCTGAAGTTATTTCAAATTCCTTTCTGATATCATAAATAATGCCATAACTTTCTTAAATAATAATCCTAATACTTATATTTCTGATTTCCTTCTTCCGTAAAACCCAAAAAAAAATATGTCAATCTGCACCTATATAGATATTTCGATCCACGAGGACGCGTCCCAATCTGTCAACATCGCATAAATCTTTTCTGCTATTATATTAATAACTAGCTGACCTGGCAAACGTTGTTTTGCCCTTGGGGATTTAAAAAATAGTTGAATTGAGATTTAAACTATCCTATCTCTCAAGTTGGATCGAACTGCACATGGTGTGCGAATTTTATTATAATCGGTTAAGTGGTTTAGGAGTCCATTGAGGACAAACATTGTGACACGAGATTTATATATATTAAGATTTGGAGTTCCTAAGTCCTGACACGATTTCACTGAACGGAAATCGGAACGCTTATTTATTATAATACACTCACTCCTTTTGTAGTAATAAAATTTGATGATTAGATGATAGGGTTTTTGCTCGATTTTGTGCGAGAGCCCATTTATTTTTATTAATAAAAAAGTAATATAAGTAAACTAAGATAATTAATAAAAAAGTAAGATAAGATAAAAAATAAAAAAGTAATAAAAAAGTAAAACAAGATACATGTATTTAAATACTCTCATTATCAGCTGTCTATTGTAATGCCTACCAACTTCGTGTTTGTAACTAATTTTTGCGAGAAAAAGACAGATTCCAAACATTAAAATGCTTGTAACGTGCTTGTTACTTTGTATAATTACCTGTTAGAATAGACTTTTTTCCACAGACCAGAGAATTACTTTATATGTGCTTTTTTCAATGCATTTAATATTGTCGTACAAACACAATACGAAACTGTCAGAACCAAAGATTTATATCGTTGGTCAGAACAATACTGCAACGTTACTGCTTTAAGAGATGATGGTATGGCCCCTCATATAGTACTTAATTAGCCACTTCATAATGTAGCCGATCACTTCATGAAATTTTAACGTCATGATATGGTTAGGCATGGATTAGGCCAAATCAATGAATAAAAGCGTACCTATGACGATGTTTGGCTACTAAGACACAATGAACATAACATGTAAAGTCGTAACATGACATCACTATTTTGATCCTAGTTTACGATAAAATGATTTTTTTTTGACTATTTTACTCATTGAGTATTTTACCTAGGTATCGTATTACGAAAGGTAATTAATTACACTATTGATTTTTATCTCATTAAAATTAATGATTAAATTCAACAACGAATTGTTTTAATGAGATAAATTAAAAAATATGCCTAATATCTATACCTAAAACAATAATATAATATTATAGGTATATAAGTAAGTACCTTTCTCACAATAATTATTAACAATACTTTGAAATTGAATAAAGTGTTAATTAATTTATTTTCACGGCCGATGCGACGATAGAGGTTTTAGGGTTCACTGTCTAGAACTTATACAAAACTCATAATATTCTACGCGGCACATGGTATATCGATGACGCGGCAGTAAATTTACAATATTTGCTCAACCTAGGTAAGTATTAAAATAATCGACCTGAAACAACCATAACTTGTGTGTGCTATTTAATTTTCATATTTGGTTTCATTATAAATTACATTGTTACGTAGACCTATACAAATAAGCCACTATGAGTTATGAATTTTGAAATATTGAACCCTCATTGCCCGAATCCGACTCGCACTTGACCGGTTTTCCATATCTCCATTTAACACAAAAACATTTTTATCTCCAAATAAACCTAATATATAAAACGAGTTAATTTCTCTAAAATCACATTCGGCGTCAGTGCTTTTGATCCTACGTTGATTTCCGTACTTTTCATACAATCATTATGAGGTCCTATTTATTCCTCGCGGCGCTAGTAGCAGCGGTGGTCATCGCTGAGTGCGGTCACACGTTCCTGGGGACCAATGTTCTGAGACAGAGGGTTTTCCATCGCAACATCAAGTACAATTCGTACATGTTCCAAAAGCGCGTCGAAAAACTTAAATTCACCGTGCCTACGCAATATGGATATGGAAGATCTATCCAGGTGAGGTGTTCATCGTAATCAGCAGAGATTGCTCTTTGATTGGCTGTAAAAATGTGTACCAATACTGAATTTTGGCAAAAAAACTAAGGTTTTATTGTACTTCCATATGTACCTGGAAGAACAATAAGTCCTCCATTTTATCAACCAAACCCCCGTCCCATCAGGTACTCATGCTACGTAGTAGCACGAAAAGAGCCTAGTTTCGAGCAACTAGTATGTACAGAAGTGTCTGCTAAGTTATAAGCGTGCTTATTGGTAAGCAAATCATTTTAAGAATGTTCTAATATCATGCTTTTTTATAAGCATGTGTATCTATGTAATAAGCCCAATGGATCATAAATGTTTTTATTGGCACTGATCAGTAAATAAGTTTATAAATGCCTTCTCTTTGCTGTTCTTATAGGCACCTAAACAAACTATGAGGATAAACCTCATTATTTTTCGTTCAGACAGATGTTTGAATTTGATTTATCTCCTACGATGGTTCCCCATAAAGGGTGATTCACGGAGAAATGGAGCGAAATTTAAAACTGTATGAAAATGATCGTTAAATTGGCACATGGCCTCTGCGTATTCTTCTACATTTCTTTTAATCGTTCGAAAGCGATGCAATATCTTAGAAACGCCTGGATGAGGCATTGCAATAACTCTTTTAAACAGGTCGGTAACTTTAGTAGTTACTGAAATAATCGAGTGTGACAGACGGATGGACGGACGGCGAAAGTCTTACCATCACGGCTCAATTTTTAACAAAATGTAAATAAGCCCTAAAAACTAAAAAAGTATGAAATTTAATAGCATTCTAGCCTCATAAATCTTGCAGGGTATCCTCGCCTATGACAAGACCCGCTCGAAGGCGTCCGCCAACGTGACAGACGGCGGCCTGGGCTTCAACTACGTGACACTCCGTATGAAGAGCGAACGCGGCGGAAGCATCAACTACGACGTGTACATCTACGTCTAGACCGGTCCAGACCTAAGGGTCACGTGATATGTATATTGGAAATAAAAATAAATAAAAATATTGTTTGCTTTCTTTTCATTGATAGGCTTGCACTTGAGTACAAATTAATACAATCATGATCAAATTATTGTTAATTTAACTACAATCATGCATGATGAAAAGCAATGCAAAACTCAAAAGTCAAAGTATTGTAAAGTATTCAGACTTAGGTAGTACAGATAAAAAGTTCAGTAAAACGTTAATACGATATTTGTGAAGTAAGCATATATTTGGTGATAACCTACGAGGGTTCTTACTCTGAGAAGAAGCCTACTATAAACTTAACCGGATTTTCTTTTTTGTTATAACCATTTTACAAAAGCAAAAAGCTCCTTGTTCTATGGTAGAATCATGTAGAATGGTGAAGGACGTATGGTACTCAGTGTTACGATAATTTAGAAGGGCGAAGGACATATGGTAGAATCACATAGGAAGGAGCTTATGTCTTGTTAAAGGGATCCAATGTGGAAAATTTCAGCTGTTTTGAACCAAGAGTTAGAGCTAGACGATGATGACTCTATGAGTCAAGACTTCTTTGTTGATAACTTTACGAAAATCAACCGTTTCAAATTACTTAACCTACATGATAGTAAAATTGCGAAAACCGAAAGTGCATAATATGCTGTCATAGCTCATAAGATATCCCAATAATACTTTTTTTTTACTTAACTGCGATCTCACCTGATGGTAAGTGATGATGCAGACGAAGATGTTAACGTACTAACTTTGAAGGGGTAAGTAAAGTCACCCCAACAGTTTCTACACAGCATCGCACCGGAACGGTAAATCGATTGGCGGTCTTTGCTTGTAGGTTGGTAACTAGCCACGGCCGAAGTCTCCCACCAGACCAGACTTGAGCCAATTTAGAAATTATATCATTCCAAAGTGGCCCGTGGCGGGAATCGAACCCGCGACCTCCCACTCGAATCCGAGCGCGCTTCCCGTGCGCCAGGGAGGTCGTCAAACATCGTTCATTATACAGGACAAACCCCAGTCAAATTTATATAAAAATAGAGCGTGAAACAATATGGTAAAAGGATGGTAAAAGGTAAATCTGCCAGAACGCTAATGGATTAGAAAACCGCGCTCGATGCACAAAATCACAATAAAAACCGATCAAGTGTCGCGCTGTTCGAAATTTGAAAGTCCCAGTATTGTGATAGCGGTAAAGAAATGCCCCGGCTTAGTTGAAATCTCTGTACGAACGGCCAATAAACAAAGAGATCGAAAAAACTGACTTACTCCGATATGCATTGTGACGTACTTCGATGGGGTTGATGCTGTTACACCAAAGTGCAACGTAATTTATATTGATCTATGTTTAATCCCAAAATAATATGTATGTAATTTGTAGTTGTAGTAATTAGTCTTAAATAGCTCTGACCTGTCAAACTTTAGCGAGCTAATTACCTAGCATGAAACGTCGCGAAACACGACGTATGTGTCATATCAGTGGCGAAGATTTTCTTTAGAGCCCATTTGTGCCATAGTTATCCAAGTAGGTACCAAGTAGGTACAACTATTATTAGATAACATGTTTCTGCAAACTAGTCATAACCAATAACGAAATAATTTAAAGATATTCCAAATTGGACCAGTATTTAGTTTCTTAGTCAAAAAACATAATATTCTGCCTCAATCTGAGAAAAATCAGAAGGGTATCTCCAGGAAGGATCAGGATGATTTGATCGCTTTACTTGTTCTGCGAAGTGAACACTATTAAATTTCACGCTCGTTGCTTACCAGAAAAATTCGATAGCTGATCTCGTAATCGAATCCAAAACCTCGTAATCACCGGTAATCACAGATAACAAGTTACAAAACGGTGTGATAAACAGTCATATTTCGATCCGCACACAGAAGCATCGGCGGTGGCATTTAGCCGCAGGTGCTTCCAAATTAGAATTTAGGAACTGCGCCGTTTCGAATGTACCACGATTTTCCACATTCCTGCCACAAAGCTTTTGCCATTTGCATTATATTTAGCTTGTGCTAGTATGTTTTTTTTTTGTGATGATTTTTCCGTTTTTTACACTAAACAAGTTAGTACTTGACTGCGATCTCACTTGATTGTAAGTGATGATGCAGCCGAAGATGTTAACGTACTAATTTGGAAGGGGTAAGCAAAGTCATCCCAACGATTTCTACACGGCATCACACCGGAACGCTAAATCGCCTTTGCTGGTAGGGTAGTAACCAGCTACGGCCGAAGCTTTCCACCAGACCAGAACTGGCCCAATTCAGAAATTATAAAATTCCAAAGTTGGCCACTTTGGAATTTTCCCGTGGCGGGAATCGAACCCGCGACCTCCTACTCGAATCCGAGCGCGCATCCCTTGCGCCAGGGAGGTCGTCAATTATATCTTCCTCGTAGGAGTAGATTTAGCCTTATTGTAAAGGCGCATTGCTCCATACAGTAATTATTATTTTAGGTATTATGGAACCCGCGTTGCGCGAGTTTGACTCACACTTGGTTTTTTTTTAATAATGGTGTTGATTAATAAAATGAAATGCTCACACAGTAGGACACACACAATCGTCAAATATAGCCTAAAGGTCCGTATAGTTTACACACAATTACCCCCACGCCCCGCCTGCCTGACGCACAACCGTAAATTTAATTTTGCGCTGATATATTGCGGGCAGTGACCACTGGGCACTGAGCTCAGCTAAAATTCCGCGTTATTATGCAGGGCATGCAATGCATACATCACGCTGCAATAGAAAACCAACGTTACGTTATGACTGCCCAAAATTAAATTTTAGCCCCGCGTTTAGGAAAATAATTTCGAAAAGCTAACGGACGTGGCCGAGCCCTCCGAATCCTTTGTACAGCGAGGCGATTATCTCAGATAAAAATTATTTACAACGGTCGAATATTTATTATTGAAAAAATATTTACATAAGATAAAATTACCTATTGGCTCAAGAGCACCAGAGCCCCTTGATAAAAATATTTTAAAAAGAAAACTGGGCCTTCAAATATGTTTATGTGTATTGAATGTCAGTATCAAGCTAAGTTGGTTAGACTGTCAGTTCAGAGAAACAATTAGAAAGGTACATGCATGCACCCAGAAAACTGTATACTCTTTTTTTGTTTTTTTTTTTTTTTTTTTGTGCAATTGTAAAAGTTTGAATTTCTAGAGCGAATGAGATCAGCGAAGTATTTGCGAATTCAATTACTCACATAGTTTCCCTTTAAATTTTTGTGATAAAGCAAATGTTCAGCCTAGCCTGAACAAACCTTGATTAGACGTGTAATAATTAAACACTCGTAACAAAACCATTCGGGGCTGTTTATACACCGCGCAGTGTTTAAGCCAGTCTTCGACAGGTATTGGGCAACTTGTACAAATTAAGTTGCCAACTTAAATTGACTCCGCTATCGCTTTGGAACTTAAGGGCTCTCTGCAAACTTGAAAGATTTCTTTTTACTATCTTCCTAATCTTATTTTTGTTATTTTCACAGCATTATGTCATATAGTATCTTATTATGGGGTAATAGAGCTGATATCGATACTATATATTTTGTGCCACAGAAGAGTTCATGTTATTCATAAAATGAGTCCATGACACCCTTCGGTACTTGCTTAGGACTTATTCCTGCTTTCTTGATGTCCTTATGCAGTTGTTTATCTATTATTAGGTATTTACTTGAAACGAATTGAAAACGAAAGATGGCAAATCTAATACTGGAGTTTATCTTGATCACCTGAATCAGTGGAAGATTGAATGAGTGATTAAATAAATGAGATATTTTCCTTAAGTTTATAGCCAACCTTACAATTTACCGGAAGTTGACTTAGTTTAAACTTCGATATTGTATGGAGCAAACATTGTTTGAATGTTTGTCACATAGTTCGTATAATTTAGTTTAGGAGGGTCCAATATACTTTGCTAATGCTTTTACAATGTGCTGATGTTTGCACCGGAATGCGGAGATCTAGGTAAATACTAAAATACTGTAATTATGGCAGTGTCGATTGGTTACATACACCGACGTCTTAGCAAATGCATGTCCACTCGATGTATTCTTTTTTTTATGTCGTTCGTCTATTCAATCAGGCGTGCCAAAACTGCTGTGTTGCGAATCGCCGTTCTAGGACTTTGGGCCGTCCACATTCATCGATCCTAAAATGATTGGTTAATTTTTGTTACGTCTAGCGAATCTTGTGACCTGCCGTGCTATTCTGCAAAACAGCGACGAGCGTACATCTATATGCATCTATGAATTTGTCAGTTGTAATAGAGTACAATTTTGCATGCCATATTCGGGTTGGCAGCTGTCTGGCAGCTATTTTAGAATAGCACAGCTGCAGTCAAACCATGTAACCACGAGACACACGGGTTAGTCAGTTTGAAGGAAACCTTAATACATCCAAAGACGCCTTTGGTAAAGTTCGTTATTGTGTGTAGCAAACAATGTTCGAATGTTGGCTGAGTTATTGTTGCCTGATGAATAATGCGACAACTGTACGAGCTCGTATTATGTCCCAATTACGTGTTTAGAAGTTGTTCTTGCGGAATTAATGGCAGCTTATAGTGTGGTGAGTAAATAGCGTAAGTAATGTTCAAACTTAAAATGATTTCAGGTTAATGTTCAAAGTCAAAGTATTTTTAAATGTTCTTTATTCAAATGTACCACGAGTATACTATACTCTCGTTCCACTGAGTTGCCCCAAAAGATTACACCATGTCATAAAATTGAACCATCGTAAGCATTGCAGGAAACTAGTAGAGTTTCTCTGTTTATTTCTTCTTGGTTTCAAAGATAATTAGACATAGAGCAAGGCAGCAATATATCTAACACTTACATACATTCGCAGTTGTTTGCCAAAATCATGACAATCTTTTGGCTAACAACTACAACTTTCAACAAGGAAAAGTGAAAAAAAGTAACCAGTTATCTAATTTATTACAACTCCTTAAACGCCACTTGGCAGCGTTCGAACGCTTCTTGGAGAATAGCTTAAGAGCTGGTGGTTAAATAAATTTTCTAACTAGTGTTATTGAATGTTTGGGAAAACAATTCCTCAAAGTTTATTCTGATCTCTAGTTAAGAAATGACGAGGTTAAATAGTGTCGGGACACCACTTTTTTTACATACAACAAGTAGTCGACAGCGATATCAATCAGCGAGTGATGATGCAGCCGAAGATATTTTCGCACTAACTTGGAATGTGTACAATGTAAGTAACCCCTGAATACATTTCTATACAGCGCTCGGCGAAGCGTCTTTGCTATTAGGGTGATAATATCTAGCCATGGCTGAACCGTCCCAAAGACTTGACCCAGTTAAGAAATTATTACATTTTAAAATACCTAATATAATTACTTGCTGCTTCCCATTCGAATTGGAACGCGATCCATTACGCCAGTGAAAAATGTGTGTTCTGTTCTTCGGTTTGTGGAGAGTAATTTGAGGGGTTATTAAGAAGATACAAGTGTTATCTCCCACACACATTCCACATCTTTACATTCCCTGATAACCTGACACCTGGGGCTATTCAGGTGGCGTATGCGCAGTTCTCTTGTGAGGCTGCAAATGTCCGAAGTTGTCGGTGATCACTTAAATATTTGGTAACCCGCCTGCTCGTTTGCTCATGTATGTTGTAGATAAAATTGAACCGACCTTTCGAAGAGGATCTGTAATCATTTATTCAAAGAAATTTTTAAGGAGAGATCAGAGTTCTTCTCTTTGGTAGAATCGAAAGAATAGTTCGTTTCAGCCAACGGACGTCCACTGCTAGACAAAGGCCTCCTGCAATGATTTTCAGCCCACACGTTACAGCGCCTGGTCGGAGGTCTGGCAACACTATTTTTCAACAAGGAATACTGGAAGAATATCTAAATATTAATTGTCAGTATAGGTACGATCACAGAACAAAAAATCAATATAAAGTTATTCCTTGGTCTATGGGTACGATCAAGGTAAGATTGGACGTGGTGGTTGATTTAGAAATAAGAGGCTAGCCCCTTTTTCCATCATCTCCTCAGCTAAAAGGAGTAATGTTAGCGATTCGAAACACCACAAAAAGACCATTAAGGCCCCAGACAGATCACTATCTCTTAAACACGTGCCAAATTTCTTGCGAGTTTTTAACTTAATTTCCTCTCCCACAATCAAATGGTCTTGGCAACGATGGGCACGCTGTAAGGAATCTTATTCCTACATGACATTCCTTTTTCTTGGAAAATTCCTTGCTCTTTTTGTTTCAATGTGTTCAAGAGTCTTATCTGAAACTGCCACCATGATCATTTTAATTAATGAAATCATAATATTATTATTTACTGAATTTTGTAGTAATCTTATTGATATGATTTATCTACTCGTAATAAATTTAATTAAAAGTTTGTTTACTATTCGGTCAACTATTTTTATAACTACTTCCCCCCAAAACTCACTGTTACTTTTAAAATCGAAAATCTACATGAAAATCTACGTGAAAATAAAGATTTCCATTTGAATATTTCAGTCACTTATGAAAAGTGAAATTTCCATTGTATTCTGAAGTTGGTCTCTTCTGAAGTTGGTTATCTTTGTTAGTAGGTAGTCTCCATTCTTGATTATAATGTTACATAATAGTTAAAGTCAAGAATATCAGAGGTTACAAATAAAAGTAGGTAATTCTTGCAATAGTTACGTAAAACGACCCAATAAAAGGAGCTCGCCGCTCGCTTCTGCAATTTCCCTTTACTTCTGTTTAATACTGCCAGCGTCATAGCGTTGTTGCGCGCTGAACCGGTGCACTAATACTACAGTGGCGATAATTACTAGCGAATGAAACGAATAAACGAAAACAAGTCCTTTGTGACATTCTTCTTGCAATTCAGCGTGGCTCTTGCTCGCGTGAAACCCTATCAATAAGTTTACATCTCCCACCGAAAACATTTTCATGTGAAATTTTGCCAAAACGAGCTCATATAGCTGTAGATCTCATGTAGAACCAAACTTACCAACGCCCTAGAAAGATTGCCATTGCGTTTTTCTTGTCATCACTTGACCGCCCCCCCCCCCCCCCACTACCGTGATAATTAATAATGAAAGTAATTAATAATTATCAAGTTAATTTGCGCTCATAAGATTACGCATGTATTATGCAAACGTTTCCATTCTGATATGGCTTAAAACAACCATGAGTGTATATCATTACTATATCGCAAAATCATTAAATTGATTTGTTGCCTTGTTGTTGTCGTATTAATCTACAATTTTAATTAAATTACTTTTAACTAAGCAAAAAAAAAACGAAAGAGTCCCACCATAATTAAGTGTGTAGTTTTTACGAGAAAAAGTAACATGCAGCAGACAGCAACAGAGGATACATGCCTCAAAAATGTTCGCGTTTGCAATATGTATAACATAAAATTAGAAGTGGTGGGATATATGGAACGATTAAGCAGGAAAGCTGACCCTGGCATATGCCAGGATGAAGGGTAAGAAGAAGAAGAAGAAATAGTGGGATATAGGATTAATGCTTGCTTTTCATTTTTAAAATAATTAACACATAGTGTAAACTTGTTAATCAGCAAGCAAAAAGAAAAAACTTTGCTTCACTTATAAACAAGTGCCGTTCAAAGTCGAACTAAAATCCAATTAACGGTGGAAAAACGTAAGTAATAAACATCGCCCTCTCGTCTTTACAAACCTTTTAAACTGCAATAAATACCCGGCGGAGTTTCAGTTACATCAAGAAACAATCAACGGAAAGTTCCGCTATCTGGAATTAGCAGACGTTCCGACGCGTTGGAAGCTTAATCCAAAACATCAAGTCGGAACAGTGGGTACTTACGGGTAGATACTGAAAGGAAATCTGTATTGGGATGACTTTTTTCTTTAAGTAGTAGAACTCTACAGTGGAGCGTCGAATAACCGAACGTCGATCAACCAAATGACCGAACTACCGCCGCCCCAACTGAACGGTATAGGGTAGTAGGATTTGGTTTGACAGCCATCATTGGTTTGACAGGTGGTAGGAATGCAACATGTATCTGCGCCGAAATGTATGCATAGAGAAAGCAGTCGGTGGAATCACTTAGAACAGCTGCTCAGTTCGAATCTGTTCCGTTTTCTGAAAAACCCGGTTGTCTGGCTAACACCCATGCCCCAAAACAGTTCGTATAATGGACGCTCTACTGTATTACGATAATTACATAATCAGGTGTTAGAATTCTTCTAGCAAGGCCGTCCGTATTGTAAGATACTCTGCTGTAAGCCAGTAGTTGCAAAACAGTCTTCGGTTTTATAAGCATATCGCCTTTACTTAACATAATGAAACCACAATGGGACTTAATATATAATGTTTCAAACGTAGTAATCAATTAAAAAGACGACAAAATAGCTTAGCTGTAGTGGTCCTGTGCTTTGCGTCGGAGGTCGTTGGTTCGATTCTTACAACTGGAAAATGTGGTGAGGAGCATTAATATTTTTCAAAATCTGCGTGTTTTTATATATTATTAAGTAATTGAAGTATGTTTAATATTGTTTATTTAAAAGTTATCTAGTACTTATCCATAACACCAGCTATCGTTTACTTTGGGGCTAGATTACTATGTATAAAGGGTCCAAAAATAAGATCAATAGCAAATCGTCAAATAAGACGGACCCGTGATGAACCTGTAACGGATTTATTGCACCATACAGTCGCTCCACATAGTAACAGCTTTCATTATAGCCAAGTTATTGCTGACGTAGCAATAAAAATTGTTTATCGGACCAATATCGGTTTATTTGGCCAAAAAAATGACGCGCACATTTTTATTTATTGTTCTGGAGTTATTGCCGGCCATTATTTGATTCTAGTGGATTTATCATCTATAATTTTCGAGTAATGCTTTCCTATTTATTTTGGTGAGTGTGCAGATTAATAAAGCTGGTATAAGGTGGTATTATTCTGAGGACTACTGTCTCACAGCTAGAGACTAGAGAACAGTGGAGATTTAAATCGCTAGATGAGCCCTAAATCTCCAAAATCGTCCACGTTTTTGTCTTGTGTGCGATACGTTCTCACTCTCTCTGTCACAAGTGAAACTATAGCATGCTGAGAGCACTTATTCAACATGTTTGTGGACGGTTTGATGTGCGCAATGTAGACCCCTCTAGCGATTTAAATCTTTGAGTGACCCGACTGTTTCTCCTATAGATATTTCTATTCACGATGACTCGCCCCACTCTGTCAAAATTCATATGAATCTAATGAAACATAAGCGATTTTGACAGAGTATAAGTTCAATCACATTATTATGAGTAAACTTTTCTAAGTACGATCGAAGTACTAGCTGGAAAACTACGTTTCCTCATTTATTATTCTATTTCTACAATTGATATTGGATCGAAATTCGAAAATTAGTGGGAAATTAAAAAAACTTGAATTACTCTACCGCATATTGGCTCCGTAATGTCACTTTTAATTAAGTCCTATGTGAATACGGCAAAATTTCACTTCCAATTTGTCTGTGAAATTACCTACGGCATAGCGTCGACTTTTTGCGTATAATTTTACATGCAGTCTCTGTTTAAAATAATTATATACGAGAAGAAGTAAAGATTTTTATATTACTTGTAATCATTGTATCAAATTCATTACGTAACTAGCAATAGGTATCTACAATACGAATATGAGAATGTAAGAATTCAATATTTAAGTGGGCAAACATACTAAGTATGTGTCACAACGACGGGACGATTTTTTTTAATATTAACAGGAATTCATGTGAAAAATAAAACAATATTCAAGGAAAAAGGAATACTGGGAATCACTTTCGATGGGAGTTGTTTATAGAAGATCAAAGATTATAAATACTTGTAGAGCTGTATGAAAACATCGCGTAATAAAATCTGCATATCCCACAATTCTTCATGATGTGTTCAAAGGTGTGTGAAGTCCGCCAACCCACTAATGCCAGCATAGTGGGATATGACCACTTTTATTGTTAGAGGAGCCTCGTGCTCAGCAGAGGGACAATATTTTTTTACACTATACAAGTTAGAACTTACCTGCGATCTTACCTGATGGTAAGTGATGATGCAGCCGAAGATGTTATCGTACTAACTTGGAAGGGGTAAGTAAACTCACCCCAAATGGTTTCTATACAGCATCGCGCTGGAACGTTAAATCGCTTGGTGGTACGTCTTTGCTGGTAGGGTGGTAACTAGCCACGGCCGAAGCAACCCACCAGACCAGATCTGAGCCAACTATGAAATTAAAAAATTTCAAAGTGGCCCGTGGCGGGAATCGAACCCGCGATCTCCTTTTCGAATCCGAGCATGCGCCCCTGAGCCAGGGAGGTCGTCATTATAAAAATTGTTGAGTAGTCTCAACCCTTTAATATTGCCAAACCTATGGCCAACAATAAAATCTCTGAAATCATAAACGTAACAGTAACTTATCATTAGAGGTATTTTTATGAAGTCGTCGTCTCTTATCGCCATAATCCCAGTAAATCACCATGGCTCTTTCGCAAAGTGCACCGCGGAACGTTAATCCTTTAAAAACTCGTCAACCATTACTTTTATTATCCACTCATTCCTTTTATCCCATGACTCGTTTATAAAATATCGTAACGTAAGATTCAAATATTTTTAAATACTTTATTTCACAGAAGTTTAATTTGGAGACACGTATGAAGAGTTTTTCATTTGGTTCTCGAAACGGGTTGATTGAAAGTTAACGACCTGACGATGACCTCCGTGGTTGAGTGGTTAGCGTGACGGTTTTCAAGGTGCCGCCATCTCTGAGGTTCCGGGTTCGATCCCCGGTCGGTGCAATGTAAAAAAATAAGTTTTCTACATTGTCTCGGGTCCGGATGTTGTGGTACCTTCGTTGTTTCTGATTTCCTTAACACAAGTGCATAAGCTACTTACTAAGGGATCGGAGCAATGTATGTGATGTTGTCAACTATTTATTTATTTATTAGAAAGCTTTAAGTCATGAAAAATTTCCACCTACATTTACCAAGATATTCCATCAATTAGTGCAATGCCAAGCAACCGAATAAGGAATCACGCTATTGCATCTTTTCAAAAATGGATAGGAATCACTCATATCCGATCGAAAAATAGATCACGTGACTTATCGACGACGACAGCTGTCATTACCGTGTATATTTTTGGAATTTTATTCCTAAAGCGTATCAAAAGCAATCGTTGAAATAGAATAAAGAAGTCATATGGCTACGGCTGCAGCATACATTGTTACATTCCAACTACAAAAAGTCCTAAAAAGTCGAATCGTATAGCGTTCAATATCGTATCGCATTGTTATAAACCTGTCACACCTGAACAAGCTCGAACAGTACCGAGTCCCAGAGCCATAACAGTTTAATTAGGTTAAAAATTACAAAACTCCGTATCTTGCCAGTCCATTACGCTTAACGGTTATGTTCATCTACGGAAGGTGCTCTAATTATAATTATGCAGTTAGTTTTATGTTTCTCGAATAGGGGCATTAATAAAACTGTAACTGAACAAATTTATGATTATTACTCTATCGAATTTTAACCAAGGTTTTCTTTTTTAACCGACTTCAAAAAAAGGAGGAGGTTCTCAATTCGTCGGAATCTTTTTTTTTATCTATGTATGTTCACCGATTACTCGAAGACGCGTGGACCGATTTGAAAAATTCTTTTTTTTTTATAAGGGTATAGTTTCCAGATGGTCCCATTTTAATCAGGTCAGGATCTGATGATGGAATCCTGGAGAAATCGAGGGAACTCTTCAAATTTTATATGGACACTTGAAACAATTTGGGTATTATTTGAAAGAGTAATATTTTTCAAGTTGTCCTAAGGTCATCAGGTCAGGATCTGATCATGGGATCTTGGTGAAATCGAGGAAACTCTTCAAATTTTGCTAGTACACTTGAAGCGAGTTGGGTATTTTTTATAGTTACTGGTGCATTTGCTAGCAGATACTGATTTGATGACTAAAGTCATCAAGTCAGGGTCTGATGATGGGATCTTGGTGAAATCAAGGGAACTCTTCAAATTTTGCTAGTATACTTGAAGCGAGTTGGGTATTTTTTATAGTTAATGGTGCATTTGCTAGCAGATACTGATTTGATGACTAAAGTCATCAAGTCAGGGTCTGATGATGGGATCTTGGTGACATTGAGGGATCTTTGTGCATTTTATTGTTTTCCACTAAAAAGTAAAAAATAAAAATGGGAAATGCTTTCCAAAAAACCAACTTCAAATGCCACTACAAAGAGTGAAATAATTTTTATTTAAATTTTAGGTTCCTACACCAATTCGAAGTCGGGCGATTGTCTATGACTTCGTCATTTCTTCGCACATCAACTAAGTAAGAATGACTATTAGGGATTGTATGAAACATTGCCCAACTTCGAATTGGTGTAGGTACCTAAAATTTAAATAAAAATTATTTCACTCTTTGTAGTGGCATTTGAAGTTGGTTTTTTGGAAAGCATTTCCCATTTTTTGAGACTAGCGGTTACCTAAAATATCTTAATTGATCTCAGTCAAGCCTATCTCCAATTCGAATACGATACACGTATTACGTACTCGTACTTTAAACTCTATCATTTTCCTTGAAATTACGTATTTAACTTACTAAAACAAAGAAAATAAGTACCTGTTCTGCATAGCTTGTCTGTGCTGTGCGGTGCCTCTGTTTTTTGTGCGTGGTTCTAACCTTTGATTATCGATTCTCTTCCGTTTCTCTTCCGGTAATTAAAAAACTAGTAAAATTTAATAAAGGTATTTTATTCCACTTCAAAATTCATATTAAACTTTAACATTGTCTATTGTATTCTTATATCTCTCATTCACCCTCTGAGTAACTCTGAGCCATCTTATGAGGAACGTAATCAATGATAATAATTGGTAGTAATAATAAAAATATCACGATGTTAGTAATTTGTAAAAGTTTCAGTTTAGCACTAATGCCAGCTATTTTGTTTTTCATTGCAGGACATAACTGCTTTCTACGAAGTATTTTTCATTCCAAGATGCCGGATTGGATTAAGTTCGGAACGCGCTGGAATTCCTGTTAATTCCAGATAGCGGAACTTTTCCGCGTTGATTGTTCCCTGATGTAAACACCTCGGGGAATTTATTATTGTTGTTACGAAGGTGTGAGCGAATTTAACTCTCCGTAGCCTGGCATTATTGAAATAACTGTTTAGTAAATACATAAATGGTTTGTAAAAGCAAAATGTCTCCTTCTTAGCCCTGGATTTGTTCCCATTTTGGTACTTATCTTCTTCTTCCATTGAGCATGATTTTGTGCCCGGGCTTTCTTTATTATTAATTGCGCATCTTTGAGGAATTTTTTTTCGACCATCGTCAACCAAGTACGAATGGTCTTCCTCACGAGTGCAAGCTTCTCCAAAAGCAAACTAAGTAATTATAATTAACGTACTTTAAAACCTTTCAGTACATAAGTATCTATTAAGGTACATCTTATAAATTTTCCAGCATCACAATCTTTAAATGTTAATAGGCTTGTTGCCTCTAGAGTAAATTGCACAAACTTTTTGGCCTTCTTATTTAAACTATTCAAATTTCACGAGACACGACGTTAGGCCTTTTGGTGAATA
Source organism: Coenonympha glycerion (assembly GCA_963855885.1). Classification (NCBI taxonomy): domain Eukaryota; kingdom Metazoa; phylum Arthropoda; class Insecta; order Lepidoptera; family Nymphalidae; genus Coenonympha; species Coenonympha glycerion. The sequence continues at coordinate 12,212,877 of OY979643.1, forward strand.
GATACCGCTTCAAATAATCATTTGAATCGGTATCTTTAATTAATTCCTTGTCCTGAAATACGGTTGCGGTTCAATTCGACTAATTGATTTATGGAAAATAATTCAATTTTTTTTTTAATTTTTAAGCTCTCTTTCATAACAACTTATTTACATGACACCAATCGAGAAGAAATTAATAAAAGATATTTGTGGATTGAAATTTCAATTTTTTCTATCTACAGATGGATTAACAGGAAACGTTTTAGGACGGTACAGATAAAAAAAATTGTCTTAGGTACGTAGATGAATCCGCATGTAATTTTAAGGTATTATTTGCTTTCTTCAGTTATCGTTTCAGCAATGTTTTCAGAACACTAACCTAATTTGAAAGAACAGAATATTTGAAGAAACTTACAACTTTTATTCTACGACTTTTAAAATTCAGTTTTAATTTATTTCATACATAAAAGTTAATTTAATCATGTTTTAATATTACAGAAATTTAAATATATGTACATAAAAAGATTTAAAAGAAAAATAACAGATTAAAAACTAGGTTATAAATTTAAAACCTCATCGATTCCATCGCAACGAGGCATGGTACCCAAGATACTGGCAGCATTGCCTCTTTGGATGGCCAAACTAATACGTTGGCCAAGGTAGCTGCCAGCTCTTGGATCCCGGTAGACTCGATAACTCTCTTTGAAATTTCTTCAAAAATAGCTCGAGCCCCCGGGCCCCACGGCCCCAGAGTCTCCACACCAAAAGGCGCAAATATTAATATATATTTGAAGAATATATATTAATTTGAAAAAAAAAAGTGAAAAAACGGTAAGTCTCACAGTAGGTCGTAAGCTATTTTTAATTTCCCTAATGACGTTTGCCGGTCTGCTAGTATTTATCTAATATCCTGCACATTTCGGGGGGATTTGAACCCCCTAAACCCCCCCCCCCCTACGCTTTTACGCTACGCAAACTTTTACTGTGACAACTAATACTGTATAATCTCTTGTCATCATATAATAAACTGTTGCGTCAAGAGGCTGCGCTTTATAACTATTAAGTATTATCTTTTATCTATGTTTCACTTGCGTCAGAAATTTATGAAAATATAAGTAATTATCATTCCGCTTAGTCGTGGTTTCATAAATATTTATTATTAGTACCTATTTTTTTTTTCAAAACACTAGCAAATTTTTTCTTAGTGTAAATTGTTATTTAATAAAATCTATCCATACTTCATGAAATGTTAATATTTGCCACGAACTTTTGCAACTAACGTCATCAATAAAGCAGAGGAGCGAATCGACTGATTCTCTACTTTTTAGCGGAGCGATATTCCCGAGTGTCAGTAATTAAAACGTCGTTATTATTACACATTCTCTCCGGATTCCGGTCGGCACTAATTGCGCAAAGTTTTCTGGCCATATCATTAAAACTTTTCAAATTCGCTTCGTAAGATCTTTTCGTGGATGGATTTTGCTTTACATTAATTTTAGCTCTCTCGACACGGTCACTTACGCTCTGATTTGCGGTAAAAAATGAACCTTTGTTCCATTATGCGTTGTTTTAGTTTTATTTTCATTACATTATCGACAAGTTTTTTATTCTGTGAGTAGTTAATACACAGAGTTAATACTAATAAACAAGTAAATAATTAACAAATTAAAAAACAATACTGCCCTGTGGTAACTTTTCCAAAAAAATATAGTCTTATAATAATTTAATCGGAATGTAAGCATTCTAATTTCTAACGATACCCAATTATATGTCCAAACCTCTTCAGCCGTTCAGAAGTTACGGTGGAATAAAGAAACTTGCATACATACAATGACATAACATAGAAGTCGTTGCATACATACATGAACCCTAAAAACATTACACTCCTTTTATTGGCAGTCGTGTAAAGAATACGTGAAGCGCTGCTCAGTTTGCAAACCACAAACTCTCTTGAATTATTTATTTATGGCTTTTAGTTTAAATGTTATTGTTTTTTTGTTTTTTAATCTGAACTGTTTTCTAGATCGTCTATTATCTAACCTATTAAAAGCTTACATTTCAGAGCCGATGAGTTTTGTGGACAGCAAAAATGTGCTGAATTTTTTACGCGTACTTTATAGAATAAAGACGCATCCTCGTCACGTGTTTTATCATAATAAGACGTGTACCTTGCTAATAAAATAATGTCAGAAATAATAATAATCAGACTTTGGCTAAAATGAAATCCACTAGGATGATGTTGTGGCTATTTATGCATACGAGAATTTCCCTTCCTTTATAACAATTAAAATTCACAATCCGTTGTTTTTTCTTTGTATTTCCCGATACTCAAATCTCGATTCCGATCCAAAATTATTCTTTTCCGATGCAAATATACGTCATTAGATTTTCAACCATAACAATTCGAGGCGACGTCGAATTTTAATACATGGAAATTTTCCACGCTATCAAGGAGTCTCCCCGTTCGATTTTCATACTTTGATTACATGGATATAGAAAACCAAAGATGATCATGAATCGGTGAAGGAAAATACATCGCATTAGAGAAATTGACATAACTTTATCCAAGGTATGTGAAACCTGCCAACATGCAAATACCACAATAGATGTCCTTCTACAATAGATAACCCCCCGGATGAGTATAGTTGATTTGCTTAGAATTTTTCGTTATAAGCACATGCGCTCGGTCGGCATCGTTTGATGTCCTTTGAGAACACTGACGACATGTTTAACATGTACTTGTAACGACAAATTCTAAGCGAATAGACTATTCACTATACCATCGCTGTCTCAGATAATCTACCCTGAAGCCATACTGTGTTTCGGTTTGAAGGGCCCCGACTTTGAATTGGTGTACATTCAAATTATTTTATTCTTTATAGTGGCAATTGAAGTCGGTTTTTTAAAAAGAATTTGTATTTAACAAATGAAGAAAACACAACAACAATCAGTAATTTTTTGTTTCCCAAAAGTTGCTCCAAAACCTGCTTTTTTGCTAATTTCAATGTGATTGGAATTTTGGTTTTAATGTGTTGGTAAATAATATTGTTACGGATGAACCTTATTGCAAAAAAATAAGGTTCATAATAGCTCGTTCCTACTAGAACAAACCTAACAAAAAGCATAAGGTTTATTGTCGGTCGTATTGGCTTTAATGTGTAAACAAGGTCAAAACATTTCTACAAACAATGGATTTCTAGTAGCTACGACATCTCGAAGGTTCCACTCCTCTGATAAACAGCGAATATTCGAGATTCGTTCGGATGGATGTATAAGCACGTTTGAGCGCCCGCGTCTTTAGTCTGATCGAGGGACGGCGAAGAGCGAACAAGCGAAGCCAGCGATCAAGAGCGAAGATTTAGCGAACTTCTTGGAAGACCAGGGATATTGGATACTGGAAGTGGAGAATAAATTAGTGTTCTCAAGAGTCCAGGTGTTTTTCTTCAAATCGTCGAACCCAGCGCGTAACAATATCTAACGACGCTCGAAACGGATTTTTGATAACTGGCTCAGTTTTTTAGTGATTTCTAACGAGTTGGTCATGTCAAATATAATATACGTGATTGCATGCTTGACCATTCTGTTAATAAGAGAAACTTTCATGCCAGATTTCTGAAGATTTTCGTAGATTTGCTTCGTGACGGTAATTTCGTCGCGGAAAAAAATCAATTTTCGTTCGCCGAGCTCCTAAAATAAACTTTCTGATCTTTCTATCTTTGGTGCGGATTAATATCAACGTTTGTTTTCCTAAATTTCGAGTGGGAGTAAACGAAATCCCTGCTTCCTACACTTCCTACCGTCATTTGCGTTAAAAATCTCGTTATTTTTGTCAGGGCTGCCTCACAATGCTTTGAGAAAGCTATGCTCGATTTATCATTCTATAAATAATATTATGTAACAAATTCCTTTCCTTTATAGATTTCTGTACAACATATTCTTGAGTGGGATCTGAAAGGTTTTCTTTCTTTATGCACGTATTTTTGACTCAATTATTTATTTGTTACTTCAAACAAAATACGCTACGCTAAGAGGACGGAACAGATGTGACGTAAGTACCTATGTTGAAGCCAAAAATTTCTCAAATATGTTTCGCGAATCGTACATTTCGGATCCGCTGACAGCACATATCGCTGCCGGTCGCATAAATTAGCGCCATTTTGCAATTTTGACAAAAATAAAATCCGGCTTCAGGGCGGAGCCTAAAATTACATTCGTGACGTCACTAAGTGCTTGTCATATCATTTGGGTCATATTGTAAGGGTAGCAACAAGGCACGGCGGAAGCCTCGAACAAGACCAGACCTAAGTTAATTTGAAAATTATAAAATTCTAAAGAGGCCCGAAGCGGAAATCGATCCCGGAACCTTACTCGAATCCGAGCGCTCGCCACTGTACCAGGAAAAGGGAGGTCAGTAAAATCGTTGACTCGAAGCCTGGATCTGATTATAGAAGCTTTAAGTTATAACAAGGCAGTCACTAACTCAGTACTTCGTCGAAGAAAAAGTTCTGGCGGCGGCTGCCGTGAACGCCCATAGTAGCGAGAAAAGTTACACTAGTACGAGATGTAAAATTCCGTAATTCCGCGGCGGGAATTCTATTCTAGCCAGCAATAGTGAAATGTAGCGGCATTTCTGCGCCACGCTGATATTGTTGCAATTGCATCCGACATCACGTGAGACCTGACTTTATGCTGCCATATACGCCACAGCGGACGGTATGCGCCCTCTACACGACACGATTGTAATAAACGTTAAACGTCGGCGTGATTTGTACCTATCCCATGGAACAAAACTTGAGATAAAGTGACAATGACGATTATTGTGATGTTCCATAGAAATAGCATAAGTCCCAAATTAAAATTTATCCCATTAATATAATCATAATTCTACTCTAATAATATACTTATAGCCGTTTTCACTAAACCTAGGAAACGCCTAAATCGAATGCTTAGCCCTAAGGTGACAGTTGTTGTAGGTGAAAACTGTCACTTATCGGCTAAGCATTCGATTTAGGCGTTTCCTAGGTTTAGTGAAAACGGCTGTTAGTAGTACGAATATAATATACTTACTAGTTTTGTCTTTGTTTGCCAACAGTAATTTGACATTTAAAAGAATAAAAATAAAATGAAAAAATCCCAATCAAAACACATGCTATTTCAATTTCTTTTTTAAAACAAGTGAAAAGCATAAAATATTTTTTTTAATAAATCTGGGTATACCTACTTAGTTTTGTTTAAGTAAATAGTTAGTGGAATAAACTATTAAACTTTTTCTTTTAATTCTGGATTCACAATCGACAAAAGTATCCGCGTCGGTTTCAGGCACTTAGTGGTAATTTTTTTAGAGAATGGGGCTTAATTATTGTGGGAAGTTGTTAAGATTTATACAATCAGCAAAGATCCATTTATTTGTTACGGGCACACGCGCTTTTTGAAAGTAACGTGTATAGAGGGCATTATGTATGGTAGATCTGATGATAAAACCTACCTACCTAAAACTCTATTCAATTAAAGTCTCAATGTCTTAGATGTAAGGTCCAATATAGCGAAATACTTTTTTCAAATTATCACCTTTTGTGAATTGAACGCGTGTATATTTTTATATCGGGAATTCTGCAAACATTTCCAAAAGCATAATTTTCAGATTCTGACGGTTTTCACTGTTATTGGTAGTGAGATGTTGCGATTTATAGAAACCTAATTTCCTTTTATTCTTCAGTATTTGCGGATACCATTCAGTTTTTCAGAACGAAAAAGAAATAATTTCAGGTAACAAAAGAGCCGGTATGAAAAACGCGTAAAAGCAGAATGTGATGGCAAAGTTTTTTGTGATTTCACTTCACATATACAACGAAGTGAAGAAAGTATAATATTATGCGAATCAGTCAATGACTACTAGCCTCAAGATAAGGGCATCCGAACGATTTACGTAAATCTTCTTCATACAAGCAAACAGTAACGCCAACTGTGAAAATACCGCTGCCGCCGCTGACCGAACTATACCGCGTGGCCTTATACTGTTGGTACTAATGACACCCATAAACTGGCGACATTTTTTCGCCATACATTTTTACATCTATTATAATTTAACGACGCTTAGTGAGTTTCTGCGATAGTTTTTATAGCAAAAAAAACAAGTAAGACATTTAACTGATGGTACGACATCCACCCACGTTAGATACAGTGCGAGAGGGTGTTGCATTGCAGTGTCATACGCACTGCACTGCGCTTTATATCCTGGGACATCAGTATTCAGTCGTTAGTCTCAATGCCCAGTAATTTCTTTGGCTGCACAGTTTCTTCAGTACAAAATCGTAATGACTGTCCGGATGAATTCTCAAAAAGTCCTTAATCGGTTGACATTTATTTGATAAAAGCAACCTTCGAAAAATGGGCATAATCACACTAATATTATAAAGACGATTTTTTAAAAGTTCGTGTATGTGTGTATGTTTGTTATTCCTTCACATCGCAACTACTGAATCGATTTGGCTGAAATTGTGAATGGGAAGATTATACCCTGGATTAACATATAGGATACTTTTTATTCTGGAAAAATGTTTCTAAGGAATTTGTGAAGAATCGAAAGATAATGCCGCCATTGATAGCTACTAAAAACTGCGAAATTTTTGTCCTAATTTTTTTTTACAAACTAAGACATTGAATCTACATGGATCGGGAGACAATGTGTAAGTAGGTACATTTATAAAGTAAACTCAAGTCAAGAACCTACTTCCTTGCACATCCCATGTAGAGAGCAAATAACGAAGCTCGTACAAAGCTGAGCGGTGAATAAATCAACATTAATATTAAAGCAATCGGCCAGAGAGCCTGTGGACAATGGTTGACGGAATAATGCAATACCTAATCTAATCACATATTCTCTAGTTCATGAACCGGAAAATGAGACATGAGGGGTTCTTTGAGATATTGTATTAAAGCACAACAAAATAGACACCTATACTATAGTCCCGGCGGACCTCGTGAAAAAATGTCGCCAGTTAATGGGAGCAAAACCCCCTCCGGCGTCAGTAGTAAGCTGTAAGCCTACGCAGTATTTCGCAGGAGTTTCGACACATGGCTCTACATTTTCTTGTATGAAGAAGGTTTACGTAAAATGTTAGGATGGGCTCATCATCTTGATGTTATTATCATAGTACAGAATGCTAGTTAAATTACTAATAATAAAGACGAACTTTGGCGCTTTCAAATCAAGAGTGAAAAGGCAAGCGCATTCCACCTTAGACAGTATCATCACTTTCCATCAGGTGTGATCACAAAGCGCTAGCCTATATTATATAGTTAAAAAAAGTCTTGCATGAATTTTAGTTTCATGAAAACACAATGAAAACCATTGATATTTCTGAGATAAAAAGTAGCCTGATGGCACTAATCTCATAACATTTCTAATTTCAGCCAAATTGGTTCATTAGTGTAAGCGTGAAATATAGCAAACTTTCACCGTTATAATATTAGTTATGAAAACAGGAATGATTTTTAAGCATACTATACCTAAAATAGCAAACGTCAAGTTGCATATATACACTTTCAAAAATGGAAGTGGCGGTTTCGCGAAACGGCGTCACACTTTAGTGCTGAATATAAATTATGATTTTTACGACTACCTTCAAGAGTTCTAGCGCTTGTGTTACTTCCCTCGAAAATAAAGCCAAGTAGAAAATGTTAGGATTTCCTCCATAGATTTCCTCTGTTTCCTTCTTTATTCTGAGTTCAGTGATCCAATATTGAAACTGCTAAGTTGCGGAAGTGCGCAATTTATAAGTGTGTAAGTAAATTAAGTGTAATTAATTATACATTAAATATAATTAATTACTATGATGATAAAATATTTTGATGTATTTACTCTACAATTTTATGAGACGCTCTATAGTTACGAGTATAAGTTATAACACCACCTGTACCACACAAAACTTTCACTTATTTTTTTGTCATGAGTTCGTCCTGACACGGATGCAACATCAGAATATGTTGTATTTACCCTACCTACCCTTCGGCTTTTAACTGGATGGAGTAAAATGACGTTTCGTATTTTAATAAATTCCATGAATCCTTCTATATTTCTCCAAAATAATTTAAAATACTTATTATAAAATAAGGTAATTGAATTTTAAATCAAAATATTATATTATGTATTTATTATTTTATTTATTATATTATATTTAAATCAAAATATTAACCGATAATAACTATTTGTTTAACTCATTGTTTAAATACTTTGATTAAGTTTATAATTTTCCCGTAATTTAATGAATGACAGTTAAAAACTTCAATATCTGGGTGACCGAGCTTCGCTCGGTGGACAATAGATGGCAGCAGTAGTCATATTTTTTTTTGGTAAATTCTACATTTTCTAAAAATGAATCCTAGCTAGATCAATTTATCGCCCCCAAAACCCCCTGTATATTAAATTTCATGAAAATCGTTCGAGCCGTTTCCGAGATCCAGATTATATAGAAATATATATACAAGAATAAGATTTTACTGCATGGAGTTAAAAGTCGGAGTAAAGTGCCATTGCATGTCGTGACTGCAATCTTAAAGATTAAAATATTTTAATTTTACCAATCGGTTACGGAGCAGTGCATTCTAATATTAGTGCAAGTACCTACGTAGCATGTATCTATACATTGTACAGTATAGTATGTTGAACATAGCTTACCGGTATAAACTGAAATAAAGGCGACTTTTATCACCTTTCATGCTTATGCATCTACACCCACGACGCTCTCAGTGCGCAATATTTACATAGTGTACAACCTTTTTGTTGCAATACGCTAGATTCTATTGATAAAGAGATCAGTGGTTACGATTATTGACATAGAGCAGAGATTCTCAAACTTATTTCCTTTGAGAATCAATTATTTTTCGGCGCCCCCAATTTTTATACATTCCTAAAAAACTTAAAACCACAATTTAATTACTTTAATTTAGTTATCGTGGGTTAATAATTTAGGTCCATCAACCAGCCGATTGGTACCGAATTGCACCAAATGCGTTATTTGACAAACGCTTGTAACAACTAGAATGCGTACTGCGTACAGGCTATCCCACAAACGATTTATTTAATTATTTTCAGATTTTATAGTTATACCATCATACCTAAACTAATTATTCGATATTGAATAGTAGTACCTAGGTAGGTTTTAATTTTTATAAATATAAAGTAAGAAAGTATACTTACTACAGTATAGTATACCAATAGGTATCCACTAAAATGCAAAAATAATAAACCACTGCAATGCCCCCCCATTTTCTTCTGGGCCCTTAACGCCCCCTTCTAGGGGGCAACGCCCACAAGGGGGCGTTATCGCCCACTTTGAGAAAGACTGACATAGACCGTAAAATTGAATGTAGTTCAAAACGCAACATGGTCGGGAATCCGAAGTTTATAACTCGAAAATTCTGAAATAGTTACGATTAATAGGGATCAATGTATATTTTACGTGAAAAATAAAATGAACTCTGTACGTATCCTTTATACTTTTTTGGTATTAGCAATTAACCTCAAAAAACAAAGTTAAGTATGCGGTTAGGTAAGAAAATTAGATTTTTATGATTTTGCATTTTCTTTAGTATTACGGAACCCTCAGTGCGCTCTCACCTGGCCAATTATTTTTATTTTATTTCTTGATTCACATCACTCAGTAAATCTGGTTTACTGAGTGAGTGAGCCCTGGTTAGTTGATACAGGAGTTATAAAACAACCATTCACCCAGATTGGTTAATCAAATTACCGTATCCGAAATCATTGGTAATCACTCACAGCATCACGCGGGTCCCTGTAGTTATTTGCTTTAAACCGAAATGGCTGCACACCCATCATCAGAATTTAATGTCCACCGGTAATTTCCCTCGAGGTTGCATACACACCTAAGATCCTTATTAAGTCACACAATTATGATCCCTACTGCCTGACGAAATAGTGTCTGGAATGCTATGAACTGAAATAACTGAAACGATGTTCGCGTACCTATACGTTTCTGTAAAATATTAAAGCTCTCGTACTACTTACTGGTACTTTACGCTTGACATAATTATTATATTTGTAAAGTTACTACAGCAAACACTATAAACTTTACTATTTGACAAGTCAAGGTCAATTCTGTAAAGTACCCTATGGGTATACAGACCTCTAGCTTTAATATGGTTGTTTGATGGTGATAGTGCTCATATTTTATTATGGTTGGTTGATAACCTTACCAGAAAGCTTAAGTTTTCCTTCAAGGATTTTTACACGATACTAGTCAGTACTTGTGACGTCACCTGATGGTAAGTGATGAAGCAAACCGTAATAACTTGGGAGGGATAATAAATAATAGGGTATTTGACTCCAACTTTTTTATTACTTTATTATAAAGTAGAATTAAAATAATGACGTGCACTGAAAGAACTAATTAAATCGATCAAATAACAAAAAAGTTATAAGCATTTAAAGATTTGTGATTAGACAGAGATAGGAACATGAAATTGTGACGTCACACCTTACCAATGTCATAGTAGCTTCGTGCGGCTTCATACAAATTTTCGTTTTGTGAGAAAGGGATAGAAGACCCCCCACTCCAAAGTTTAAACGCCTGTAACTTTGTAAATCTTCGTTGGATTTTAATATTTCTTTCACTGCACGTTATTATTTTTATCCTAGTTTATAATAAAGTAATATTTTTTATCAAATTCAAAAGTAGTGTAAGACCCAATTCTAGATGGCGTTTCGTCTTTGCTGGTGAAGCCTCTCACCAGACCAAACATTTGATCCAATAACTTGCCTATTGCATCATAAATCTCAAAAGCATTTAACCATCTTACATTTTTTCAGATTGCCTTGCTTGAGAAGAAAGAAATTGATAGTTTATACAAGGTGTGGATCAATTCACATAGCGTGCCCGCAGCTAACCTTTTAACTTGATCCTAGAAACTCGTTGACGTGATATTATTTTATTTTAGTTTCAATACAAAAAAATATTAAGTACCTATTTCATTTAGAAAAATAAAATTTAGCAACCTCAACTGTGACATCAACAAACCTCATATCTTTTTCATTATTTCCAGTTTATTGATATTGAACCAGCTGTTCTAGGGTCCATTTTTTAAAACTAAAAATTTTTTGGTTTGAACTTCCTATACTTCCCTCAGGATATGAGCTTCTTGTAATATTTTTCATCTATACATCTATACATCGTTCCCTACTTTAGGCTTTCGGCTCATTAGGGTAATTAATCTACAAGTTATATAATATAAATAAGTCGGTGAAACTCATGATAAAGACAATAACAATAAAGAAAATCCCATAACAATTAATTAAAATTAAACATTCGCTATGAAAATTTATTCATGAGGTCTCCGCGCAGTAATGGAAGCTAACTGGCTCCCAGTTCTCTAACAGCGCAGTTGGGGACCTTAGATTGCCGCCATTAACGACTCCGTTACCGCAATCCTCGTGAAATTATACCCGACATATTTTTCAACGCTGGTATATGGTTATACTCCTAGTTAAATACTGGTAAAGACTCTTAGATACAAAAAAAACTGAATTGGCTACACGACTGATAAGAAACTTGTGGATATTATAGTCGAAATATTTCGGAAAATTTTACGCAAATATTCTTCATACAAGAAAATAGTAGAGCCGTCTGTCACCTACTATAAGACGCCACAATATGGCGGAAACGGTCTCTATGTAAACATGCGTGAGAATTTACAAGGCAGTGATTTGTGGCAGGGACCGCGGTCTATAGACTGTTGTCACATTACTACTGACGCTGTCTGTGTCAAAACAAATATCTTTGGCACCGATAAACCGGCGACACATTTTTCTCGCGTCCGCCGCGTCCAGGGTATAGGTCTATTCTATACTATAATTAACAAAACACAGCAAAAGATGTCACTTATGGAGGGCACACATAATGTTGGTGACGGTAATGGTAACAATGTCGCGAGTTGAATGGTTTTTCCATCTCAAAAAGGCCCAAAGCGCTCAAAGAAGATTTCACTTTTTAAAAATTTGAAAACACTTCGTTTCTTCTTTACATGTCCACCGCTTGTCATTACTGCCTTGAGATCACCACGGTTTTGCGTCACTTGAATCTGATAGCTCCTTAAAACTTTCTTGATGTCATCAGTCCACCTGGTTCGAGGTCACAAAACAATGCGATTACTCGTACCAGTGCGGGATTGCCATCAATAGGTATATAGGTGATGGTTTGTAAGTTTGGATGTTGCTAACTTAATGACCTACAACCACATAACCAATTTTCCTGTAGAATGCAAATAGTTTAGGGATAACCTGGATTATTACGCTACTCTTAATCACTGAAAAATCCATGGTTCCTACAATATTTTGAAGATACCGAAGTTATGGCCATCTATATCGAAGTTATAGTTGGGCTATTGTAAACTTTCTTAAACTAGGCACAAAGCTTGGGGAGTGTTATGTCAAATGATAGCCATGTTGGATGATAACTACTTTTCTATTAATTCTATTAACATAGCTGGGCATTAACTCGTTAATCCGTTAATCGTTAATTAACGAAGTTAACATTTTGATTAACGGATTAACTTATAAGTTACTTTTAAAAAATGTTAACGGACATGTTAACTTCCGTTAATATGCAGAAGTCCGTTAATCGTTAATCCAATGCCTAACTATTTACCGCACAGCACTATATTATGTTAATGTTCATGAAGGGGAATATGCACCTTATGCCCGACGATTAAATCACACATTTGAATTTTACAAGTATTTTGTTTTGTCCCTAACCTGTTAACTTCTAGAACCTAAGCCACACTACAGGTTCACTAACGCAACATGGAGTTTGCCACAATATATTAACGGATTTACGATTAACGTTAACTTGCGTTAATTCTTGCGAAATGTAACGCTTTTACGTTTAACGAAGCTAACTTTTTTTTGTAGCGGATTAACGATTAACGAAGTTAACTATTTGATTAACCGTGCCCAGCTATGTTTATTAACAAAATACCCACAACAGGGAGGTAACGATTTCCACGAGATTTGTGAAAAACCGAAATTCACATGTTGTTCGAACATCCCAGTAATTCGGAAATGTTTCTCACAGACATACGACACGCGCATTCCTATAATATTGAACGTACGAATATGAAACATTTCTGTACGGTGGATATAGTTAATATTTAATATCGGAATACGTGATCGCGAGTCACTCAATATTATTTATTGAAGTTGATCGTACATTGCCGCAAAGATTCACCTAAGTTTTTTACGCGTAGAGTTTAAGTAGGTATTAACTCTCGATTCCAACTTCATCGGCTTTCTATTAGATAGCTTTTATCATAGATCACCAAGATACGTTACGTTCATAGTAAATTACGTTTTAAATCTGTGCCGAACTGCCACTCACTGATAAATAGAACAAAAGATACGAAACAGCACGCAAACGAAAGAGACAACAATATTGCTTGCGCTCGACGCAGACTATCTACAAAACTTACAATTGTAGGATTTTTGAGTCTTCACAACGCGCGCGCTTGTCACATATCTGCTCCTTTTTAAATATTATATATCATTGGCTTTTATTAACTCGGGACACATAGTAAATGTCAAATCATAATATTTATTATTTCGAATAGGCACCTCTGAAATGTGAGACCCAATGACCGAGACCGTGAGACCGTGATATCGCGTCCGGTAAGTTCTTTTGCACTGAGAAGAATGGGAAAGAAACTCTTCTGTTAGACAGGGTAATTAGCTTCTTGGTTTAATAGAAACAGAGATTACAAACATCAAACAATTTACAGACTGCTGAGAGATGGATTCTTCCTTGACAGCTCAGACTACATTAATAAAGTCTGAGCTTGACAGTAATAAGGTGAAGCCCTATTTAAAAAAAAATTGTTTTGCCTCCATAGGCATTTCGGTCGTGAGTGGACCCACTCTTAGACCTGTGTGGGGCTGATAATATTATCTGCCGCATATGCGGTTTGAGCAAGGATACGGCATTGGTATAAAAAGCGTAAACTATAAAACCAGGGTCTTCGAAGCTAGCAGGCACTAAACCGAAGTTAGTACTGGGGTCTTCGTGAGAAGCGGTTGCGATCCATCTATATTTAAGCTGTGATGCTTAGGGTTAAAAGAGTTCTCCGAGTCCGTTTTTTCCTACCGAACTACTATCAAATGATCTCGATGTGAATTTTATTTTTCAGTAGAGAACTGAAAATATCTACTCTTCTTGCTATTAAAAGTCTTGTGGCAGTGTGTGAACAGCTTGTATTTTATTTATTTACACACATATACTAGGAGTGTGACTGTGAACGTGTAGGATTTATATAAAAAGAGGGGGCGGTGAACTCTTTTTAGCTCTATCTCCGGATCTGTATGATAAGTAAACGGGTGATTATTGCTGATCGGCCAGTGTTAAGTTGGCTGATCAGCAATAACGTTTACTGTCTTAGCTGTCTGACCCGGCAAACGTTGTATTGCCGATAAAAATATTTCTCGCATCATCTAATCTTCTCTAATATATAAAATTCTCGTGTCTCGTGTTTGTTACCAAATTCTTCTGAAACGGCTCGACCGATTGTTATGAATTTTTCTGTGTACGTTCGGTAGTGTCGCAGTGCTTGTAAGCGAACCCGAAAGGGCTCGACCGATTCTTAAGAAATTTTTTTCTAGTACGTCTGAGATAAGGTCATAAACAAGTCATAAACTATTTCTCATACCCCTAAATGGAAAAACAACGCGTGAATACGAATCGGCCCGTCGTCATTTCAGTCTATGGACGTCCACGGCTGGACAAAAGCTTCCTGAAATGACCTCCAACTACCACAATATTTACTAGCGGAACTAATAACTTTTTCGTAAGCGTGTATAATTAAGAATTTTGTGGAATATACACATGGTGTGCAACGGCGAGTGACAAACGCGCCGGAGCGCGATCGAACTTCCCGACAGGAGTGGAATCCAACTCTCATTATTCGGTACATTGCCAGCGGAGTGTTCGGAACTAATAGCAACTTTAGCGGTATAAAACTTACCTACCTACCTGCTGGTATGTCGGGATTCTGCACTTCAATACATTAGGTATTTTCAACCGACTTAAAAAATAGAGGAGGTTCTCAATTGCGCTGTATGTTTTTTTATGTTTGTCAAAAGTTATGTGGTACAACTTTTGACTGCGTGAATCGATTTTGATATTTTTTTATTAGAAAGCTGGCGCTTTCCGTGTAGCCCTATTTCAATTTTAGTCCAGTTCTGATAATGATAAATTATGTCCCTTTCTATAAACGAAAATTTATATAGAGTTTATGGCATGTGTGCAGAGAGTGACGCCATTGTCCAATATAGTTGTCTCTGTCTAATTAGGATTATTGAATTGCTTATAACTTATTGTTTACACGATTTCATTTGTTTTTCTTCATTTTTTTTATTTAGTGTAGTTTATGGAAAAATAAAATCATTTCTGTATCTATTATACTTTTTTGGTATTAACAATAACCCTCAAAAAACAAATTGTGGTTTTACTTCTCTAATGTATTACGGAACCCTAGGTGCGCGAGTCCGACTCGCAATTGGCAATTTTTTTGTAATGACGTGTTTGTTATAGATTTCCTTAGATGAATGCACTCATGAATAATGTATTTGAACCTGGGGGAATTTCTGTGACCATAAATCCTTCGCTCGTAAAGTTATTGGAGCTAATACCATAAAAGAAAATGTTATTTAATAAAAATAATCAAAACAAGGAATGGGATATAATTTGTGGTTATTACTAATAAATACAACTCAGAACATATGAGTATACCGGTAGGGCTGGGCAGGGCAATAACAGCGTTTCATACCACGACCCTTTGATTTACTATTTAGGCCTCGACATAAGTACAAGTGAAAACGACATTTATTTTAGGCCTCGACATAAGTACAAGTGAAAACGACATTTATTTTAGGCTTTGACATAAGTACAACTGAAAACGACATTTATTTTAGGCCTCGACATAAGTACAAGTGAAAACGACATTTATTTTAGGCCTCGACATAAGTACAAGTGAAAACGACATTTATTTTAGGCCTCGACATAAGTACAAGTGAAAACGATATTTATTTTAGGCCTCGACATAAGTACAAGTGAAAACGACATTTATTTTAGGCCTCGACATAAGTACAAGTGAAAACGATATTTATTTTAGGCCTCGACATAAGTACAAGTGAAAACGACATTTATTTTAGGCCTCGACATAAGTACAAGTGAAAACGATATTTATTTTAGGCCTCGACATAAGTACAAGTGAAAACGACATTTATTTTAGGCCTCGACATATTTAAGTACAAGTGAAAACGACATAGATGCTCGTTTTCACCAACATTTTAAGAAACACCGCACTTAGGTGACAGTTTTCACTTACGACAACAGTCCCTTAAAACGTTGTTGAAAAGGAGCATTATTCTCAATGCGTACGTTTTGGCGTACGCCTACGTACGTCTGTACGCTAATTATCTCCCTGGATGAGGTTGTGGGTTCAATTCTGGCTACGGGCCACTTAATAATAATGTTTAATTTTGGCTCAGCCCACGTGTTTTATGACTCAGTGCTTATCAAGGAATGATAGCCACGGGCTATATTTTTTATCCCTTGAAGGTTTGCTACGAAAATGTTATTTTTATTTCATAGCAAACTTTTAATGGATAAAAATATATTATGTCCCTTGTGTAGGCTGATCTGGTTATCATTCTACCACAAAAAACGCACCTTCAAGCGATTTAGCGATCCGGCGCGATGTTGTGTAGAAAATACCAAATACCAAACGTGGTATGACTGTTCGAAGATAGTACGATGACATCTTCGGCTGCATCATCATTTTCTATCAGGAAAGATCCACTTATTTGTAGAGTGTAAAAAATATACCTATTTTTGTATAAAGTAAAATATAATAAACACAAAAATAGTCATTGTTCTTAGAGTAACTCCATCTTTTCTTAGCACATATAATATGTGTATAATAAATGTTAAAGTGAGCTAACCTTCTAGCTTCTATAAAAAGACGTCAGCTTTTTTCTTGACTCTATCATTGCGATTAGAATGCAAATTCGTGATTATAGCTCGCACGAGCGCTTGCATTTTTTACAAAATAACGGTTAACATTTTTCGATTTTCGCCACGATAGCGATTTGCTGTGAATTTTTACTAGCCGGGTAAGTGCTAAAAAAATAGAATGAGCCCGGCTGAGTTTTCTGTGGGCTTCTTCTCATTGGCGTTAGGGTGCTAAAAAACACTCGTAAACTTAGTGTTGTGTATAATATGAAAGTTGAGAAAGTTATCTCTAAGTAAGTATCATATAAATATTTAACAATTTTCTGACTCTTCATAAGTGTTGGTACTTCCAACCGTACGTAGATAAAGTTTCTATAAATCTCGTTATTTAAAATCGTCTGTCGAATTTATCGACATTGGAGAATCCCAAACTGTAAAACTTTCAGCC
Organism: Coenonympha glycerion; assembly: GCA_963855885.1. Lineage (NCBI taxonomy): Eukaryota > Metazoa > Arthropoda > Insecta > Lepidoptera > Nymphalidae > Coenonympha > Coenonympha glycerion. Next base: position 12,230,322 of record OY979643.1, read on the forward strand.
ATTTAATATTACTTACTTATTTTTTTCCCTCTGCAATATCAACGTCGGGTAAACTTTTTGTAAATAACACTAGCACATCCAACGAGATTTGCGATTGGTTTGAAAAAAAACATAAATAGTTTAAAAGTGTGAAAGCCGTTCAGCGCATGATGCCGGAATGGACAAAAGCGTCTGCGAAACCGAATGCATTGTTAGCGACATTTATACGCTTACGGGGTTTTACGGCCCTATTTTCATCTCCGTATTATCAAGTATTATGAAGGACTAGCTCTTGCCCGCGTCTTCACCCACGTAAATTCTGTTTTTCACCAACTCTGCTGATAACATGGATTTTCCGGGATAAAAGTCGCCTGTATGTTTTTTCAGGTTGCGATTTATTTTCTAAATTTCAGCCATTAGTATTTAAATTATTGGCAGGTAAATTCTGAAATATTTAAACTATTGTCAGCTAAATTCTGAAACCTTTAAACTATTGGAAGCTAAATTCATCCAAGGAAAACCTTGAGGACAAACCTGCGTGCTTGAGATTTCTCAAAGGTGTGTGTAACCTGTCAACCCTCATTTTGCAAGTCACTGAATAAGCTTCACATGTGATAAAATATCGAGTGTCCTTGTAAAACTGTTTGTTAAAAAAAGGAGCGCTTCTATTTCATTCATTCTCCAATTCTTTCGGCTGTCTATTTTGTCGGACAGTTTATAAATCATTCACGAAATGGAACAGCGCATGCCGCGAGTGACGAACGGGTGAATGATTGGTTTGTGAATTAGAACTAAAGATATTTAAAACGGGTTTAAAACGAGTTCTACGTTCTACGTCTGCATTTCAATTTCATTAATCTTTGATTTTATATTAGTAGCAATTAAAGTAGGAAGTAGTGTTAGCAGACAAGGAGCTCTAGCCATATGACATTGCCGTCTCCATTCTTCCCAAACAGCTGTTTTCCTTGAGTGCACATGTAAAGGGACGTCCACTGCAACCTTTACTTGGTCAGTCCATTTTTGCGTCGTGCATAGGATCATTTTTATACATTTTTTTAATTTCTATTCCATGTATCGCATATGTCATATGGCTAGAGCTGCCAGATTACGAGGCCTTTACCCTTTACCGGAGGCAAGACCGCTGACAGAGGCCTTTATAATTATACCCCCAAAAGGACTCGTTGCCTAAGTGGAACATCTATCTGCAGCAACTGGTAGACTATAGTAAGTGAATCTTGCCCAGAATTGGATTACTAGTGGATTGAAAAAATATACGGATGTGGAGAAGGTTTATTATTCCATACGATGACCGTTTATTTTGTCATTTCCATTCAGCTATATCAATTGAAACAGAATACAGGAGCTTATACAATTAATTCAGTTATCAATTAAAACAGAATAGAGTAACTTATATTGAATAAGTATAATCGAATGGGTTCGCTAAAATAATTTGAAAATCAATCAAAAGCCATGCGAAATTCCCTGTTCGTATTTGTTATTACTATGAAATTGGACATCAAATACGTCATTCGTACCTACATCATTTGAAATTAAAGTCCGCCGTGATTTCCCCGAAGGCGGAATACCGAATATGGCATGCCTGTACTGGTTTTGTAGCTCCTATTAAAATTGAAATTAATTTTCGTAAAAGGTTACAATAGTTTGATACTGAAAATATTCAAAATTAGGGCATTTAAGGGAGAAGAAAAACCGTGAGAAAAGTTTTCATGGAGGTCAATGCCACCACGGACGACTTTAGAATTTTATAATGTCTACATTTTCTATCATGGAGTATGTCATTTTGAATTAACATAACAAATTTGATTTTAAAAATTACATTTTTCACGTTTACATTTTACGGAATAGGTAACAACAATTATTTGTAAAAATAATTTTAAAGTAGGTATTTCGAGGATATATTGTTATACTATCCACAGGTGTAAAGGAATTTGACATAAAAATTTATAAGGCTATAATTTTTTAATTTTATGGCTGAGACTTATTAAAATCTTTAAATGTCTTGGATCAACAAAATATGCATTTTCCCGGTATAAAAAGTTCATCTTCTCGTTCCTTCGTTCTCTCGGAAAAACTATAGTTTCCGCTGAATTTGTAAGTAAACCAATACCCCGGGCAAATATCATGAAAAAAAAAAAGCAATAAGCTGTATTTATATCGTCATAACTTCTAAATACAGTATTCGCTGCGTCTACTGCTAATAACGTGCGGGCAGCGCGATAATAACATCCAATAAGGGGACCCTTTGATTTACTATTCAGCCGTGAGCACAACAAATAAAATTGTTTATTGCCCCTACTGGTCGTATTCATGTGGCTCGTAACGGTTCATCTACGTTATACAAAACTATAACTTTAAACTAATCCAATAAGTTATTGCACTTGCAAACGGCAGTAGTCTAATACCAATCATATGACGACTTCCGTGGTTGAGTGGTTGGCGTGCCGGTTTTCAAGGAACCGCCATCTCTGAGGTTCCGGGTTCGATCCCCAGTCGGGGCAATGTAGAAAAATAAGTTTTCTACATTGTCTCGGGTGTGGGTGTTGTGGTACCTTCGTTGTTTCTGATTTCCTTAACACAAGTGCATTAGCTTACTAAGGGATCGGAGCAATGTATGTGATGTTGTCCACTATATATTTATATATATTTATAAAAAAAAACATATATAAGATAATAATATATATTAAAAACAAGCTTTTATACGTTTAATTCCGCAGGAGAACAAAAGTCACTGACAAAGTCCTAACCATTAGCAAGCTGAAGTGGCAATGGGCAGGTCATGCTTTCGTAGGGGCGATGGCCGATGGAGCCGAAAAGTCCTAGATTCAAGACCGCGTAGTATTGTGGGGCGTATCGTAGCGTGGGGCGCCCTCCAACTCGCTGGACTGACGACATAAAGCTGGTGTCGGGGAGTGGCTGGATGAGGAAGGCTGAGAACAGGTTTTAGTGGCGCTCGCTGGGCCTATGTCGAACAGTGGACGTCCGCAGTCTGATGTGATGATGATGATGATGGTACGTTTAATCCGTATTCTTCTAGGTACCACACCCACTACTTAGCACTAAAGTACTCATCAAGACAAATCAAACGAGCCCAAACTCGATACGGTATACAGTTGTACACACACATACCTACGAAGTGGTCATACTCTTAATAACCCCAAGAGGGTTACGCTACGCTCGCGTAGAAAATATAACAATTGCTTTCTCGTATCCTTTGATGGAACAAAAAACACAAAAGTCAAACAATAAATAAGTAGGGAACTGAACGCGGATCCGAGTATTGCCAACAATACATTGAGTTCGTAGACGCCATTGTTAATTCAAGCCGCATTCGCTGCAGTCCCGTTTTGAGCAGACTCCACAGTTTTAAACTTTCAACAGGATTCGTTTAGGATTTTTTTAAAAACCCAAACGGAAAACTCGTCGGAACTGGCCGCAAAATAAAAATCAGAATGTCCAATAATAAACTCACGTATTTGAAAAAAGAATCGGGCATCGGAACATTTTGGGAAAAGCCGAATTCGGCCGGCTGTCAATTTGTCCAGCAGTTTATAAATCATTCACGCAGCATGCGTGACCGCCTAGTTGAGAACTGTTCGGAATTAGGTCGAAATCCAGGCGTTTCGGCTGCACATTGATTAATATTCGAAATATTGAATACTAAACTACCAGGAACATTTGAAGCCACCAGCGAACTAATATTTATGTATTAAAGATCACGGAAGTATTTTCACACAAAACTACCAAGCTTGGGTACCACTGATATTGTACTCGTAGATATTTCTGTATGTATGATGGTATGTAACCACAAGTCGCTTATCATCTGTTGAACCGTCTGCTCACTTTGTACCACCACTTATCCTATACCTACTGACAATAATTTATGTTTTTGTTGGTGCATGTACGCTTATATCCAAAAGGTCAGTCAAATCTTCAAACTCAAGAGACTTAAAATATGTGCTTTACATAAATATTCACACATAGGTATACATATTTTCTTTGACATGGGCTTTATCAAGGTCGGACTTATAGTGAGGATGAGACAACAATAGACAATAATATTTAATTGCGTTATATTTTTGATACTTAAAGAAGAAATTTAATTAAGTGAACGTCTTTCAAGTTTCATCCAATATATTTGTTAGTCAATTTCAGCTTTTGATTTTCTCCGGAGCGCTCGCCCTAATTAATAAGGTAATTAGTGAGAAAATACAGATGAAGTCCGACAATGTCAGGTATTTGCAATTAATTTGACAAGAGTATTATGAGAATAATGTAAGAGATAAAATTATACTTGAAATTAAGTCAAATTCTTCTATGCTCCGACGCAGTAAAATGTATCTATCGTTTGGTAAATTAAAAAAAAAAACAAATATTTAAAAATGTACTCAAAGTATTTCACAAAAATAGTGTTTTGGTGTAAAAGTCAAATTCTCTTATTTTAATATAATATTCTGGTGTAAGTTATTTTGGTGAAGTACAGGAGTATTATATGGAATTGAATAAAATACGAAACGTCGATTTACTTACTGCATCGAATAATATAAAAATACTTTGGTGTGTGCTGTTATGTGAGTGTGTGTAAGTGTGGAACTATATAATCTTGTGCGGTGTGCCTCCTTCACCTTTCTACCATAGGACTTTCTACCGCAAGACGCCGAGAGCGGTCTCATATTCTTTTTGTGGTGGACATTCAAGAAAATCACACGAAATGTTTTTCTTCCACCTTTCTGATACGAACTGCTAAGGTGTTGAACGCCAATCAAGTCTCCGTATTTCCAGCCAAGTAAAATCTAGATGCCTTCAAGAGAAGACTGAATAGGCATTTTATAGGCAGGCGCTCTCCAACCGAGACCTCGTCATTGCTTTCCATCAGACATGATTGTCGTCAAGCGCAAGTGTATTTACAATTAAAAATAAAAACCGGCCAAGTGCGAGGAGGACTCGCCCACCGAGGGTTCCATACCATAAAAGAAGTTAAACATTAAAATAATCACTTTGGTTCATGAATTTACGAGTATTTTTTACGAGAATTTACTTGTAGGTTCTTTTGTTGGCAAACCGCAAACATGACTTTGTTTTTGCCGGTTTATTGTTATTATCAAAAAAAGTATTATAATTAGAGAGTTAATTTAATTTTCCTGTAAAATATACGTTTACTTTTATTGATCATAATTATTTCAGATTTTTCGATCGGTAATCTTCGGAGATAAGGGGGGGGGGGGGGGGAACGGTATTTTTTTCGACAGTTTGCCCAATAAATCGAAAACTATCAGGCATAAAAATAAATAAAAATCGGTTTTAGAATACACAAGTAACGCCCTTTCATATGATACCCCATTCAATATTGTTATCTCATTTTGAAAATTTGTCGACCCGGTTTTCCCCCCTTTTTAAATAAAAATAAAAACAATTTTCAAATTTTTACGATTGATTTGACGTCGCGTCACTATTACCTATAACTATTCTAAATTTCAAGTCGATAGCTTGAATATTTACGAAATAATCGAGTGTGACAGACGGACGGACGGACGGACGGACGGACGGAGAAAGTCTCACCATAAGGGTTCCATTTTTACCAAATTGGTATGGAACCCTAATAAAGTTTGAGACTTGGAAAATATAATATTATTGAAGCTATGTACCCTTACAAAACACTGACTTGCAGCGCTCTCTAGTTGTACATAAAAAGTTGTAATGGCTAAAAAACCTTCGGGGTGCAAAACCGGCCCGGCAATTATTTAAACCGATCCATCATTCCCCTGCCGTTTTAGAAGAGCTTTACTTTTATTTGCTCCGCAACTGTTACGCTGATTTGCTCAATTTCGCTTTCAAAACTTTCTTAGCAATTAGTTCTTTTACTTCCCTGAAAGTACAGCCGTTTGGGCTGTAGCTTGTCCGTCAGTCAATCACTCTGCAGGACATAGCCTATTATTGTTATTGAAATACATTCATGTACCCAAGTTTTTTTAATAGTTTTGCAACTGCTTTTTTTAAACTGTATAATAATAATAAATATTGTTCCGAAATAGTTAATTTCCAGTTAAGATCTTTATTTAAACTAAACTTATAAAATTGGACTTAATATTTTTAACAGTTGAAGGAAAGATAATACTTACGCTACTTGTACCGAATAGAGTATGGAAGCATTTGCCAAACCGCAAATATTTATCGTCGTTCTCTCTGGTATCTAATATCCTAGACATTTTATTAATGGGTCTGGTTCACTCTAGACTATGAGAAGTAGCATGAGATAAGATAGAAAAGTTGAGATATATAACGATACAATTTGGGTTCAAAACATAACTTGAAAATATTGTTGAGTTCAAGAAATTTAATCCAATAAAAGGTTCCTGGTATTTAAAAGAATGCCAAGCCGCAAAGTAATGCAGTTTTGTTTTGCGGAATTTGAAAACTATTTGACCACCCCTACTTCTCTCGAATTCCAATCAGCGAGTGAATCAGAACTTTTTAAACGGCATAACAAAGTTTACAGTTACAGTAAGTGGTGACAAGAAAGATTACGTCACGAAGTCCTTGACTTAATTTAACAACATTCGGTTTTTATATCAGGAATTTCTTACAGCTAAGTATTAAAAATTTCATGATGACATATGACAAAATATCTAATAGTTCCTTGTACTCGGCGTCTGGGTATATAAGTTGTGTTTCACCTCGGTAGCTGTTGTCTGGATTAGTATAAATAAAGAAACCTACACTATAGTCAAAATAAGGTCATATATGTGAAAAATGAAAACCTCTTTATTGACCGATAGACCAATTTTACACTTGGTAATGTATACATCGGGTTCCATACAAGGATACCTTTATTATAGGAACCCATTTAAAGTTAAAATAAAAACCGTAATTATGTATACAAATTAGCAGTATCTTATTTGTATAAATGATATAATTATTATCTCTTTAACATAATATTACAACGGGTTGTTTACTTTAACGTTACCTCTAAAAGATCTTATAGGTACCACTACTGACTACACCAGCAGTTCTCAGAAATAATTTTATTTCTTTAGCTTGTTAAAAAGGAAAGTATATAAAAGCATCAAAATGAATTGCAAATAAAAATGAAACTCACGCTCGGTAGAAAAATCAAAGACTTTCAGGAACACCGTTATTATTCCGCATTTTAGTATGCTATGATAACTGCCAAGGAAAAACTTTTTCAAATAAAATATGAGTGTCCTGCTAACTTTGACACGGCACTGGGCAGATAGAAGACAAAAATGCAACTTGCAATTTGAAAAAGGAACGACATAATAGATACAAATATCAAGATACGCCCATCCGAACATTTTACGTAAACCTTCTTCATACAAGAAAATGTTGCACCATCTGTGGAAACTCCAGCGAAAAACTTTTTTTTTTATCTATGTCTATGGTCACCTTGCCTGCATGCTGCACAGGTTGTAGAGGTAACCTTGTTCGGGACTCGGACGTACTTCCTGTTTTAATCGCATAAATTAATGGTAAAAAAGTTAGTGGCATACCGATATAATTTAAATGTATTTTTACTTATAATTCAGAATTCATCAGTGATCGCTAAACATTTTCTTTAATAAAATATGAGTATACATTTTATTTTTAGTATAGATGAGTTTATATGAGGTCAGTACCTGTATATAGGTATTATTATTATTATGAAATATAATTAATTTATTTATGAAATTTAATTAATGAAATATTATTATGAAATTGCGGTACAGCTGATTCTTTTAGCTTTCGCAGTCCAGCTTTTGAGATAACAAAATCCTCGTCACTAAAATGAGCGGAGCATACTCTTGTGTTTTTAGTGGGCTTAAAATAAGGCTGATTTTCTTGTCCTGATAATGCGACTCCAAATCTCTTCACGTATGGGATCTCTTGGAAATCTGTAATAATACTTTCTGAATGATTTTACTTTTGACCACGAGCAAGTACTACACATATTGAATTCAGCTTGTTAGTAATTATGAAAAAGAATACTTTATGAAATTTGACCAACTTCCACTGGCAGAATTCTTTTTCAATGTATGTTGCTTGCACATATAAAACTTAGTCGATTCACAGTAAAAAAATGCTATGGATTTTTGTGCAGAACTTGACTAAAACAAACTATAAAATATTTTTACATTTTAAATCGGTTCCATGTATCCTAATAGAGTTTGCCTGTATCTCTTAGTTATAAAAGCACCTAAAATACCAAGATGTTCTTAGACGGAAATGTTGGGTATTTCTGTCATTAAAATTAATAGCGCTTGTTCCACGACTTATTAACTTTATATTTTGTCTAATATTAAATCTTACTTCTCTTCGACTAATATTGTTTTGAAGAAAAACGTGGAACATTGAAAAAGCCTCACAGCGAGCAACAGCTGATTGTTAATAAATACAGAAATAAAAAGCACGCCTATAAAAATAATCATGAAGATATAGGTACATATTAAGTATACTTAATAAAATTAATCTAAGTTCCTGAGACAAAAATAAAACAAATAAAAATGACGTCTTTACAAAGTCACTTCGGAAATGGCAGTTCGGTACTAATTATTGAATATCAAAATAACTTTTTTAAAATAACTATTTATATTATTAATATGCAAGAACAATACAATATGTGTGATCTTATAATATTTATGTGGTTATTATGTGGCTATTGGATTGCCGTTTACATTTGGTAAGTACATAATAATTTATTTCCAACAAACTCATGTAATATTACTAGATGTTACTTACCGATGATACGTTATCCCATGTTCCTTTTTAAATTTAAAACTGCAATTTTTGCAGCCTTTTACAATGCAATTAGGCATTTTGATGTTTTTTACTTAAATTTCCCACTAAGTTATATTCCATTTTCCCACTACTAAGAATCTAATATGGCGGAAACCGTCTCCATGGAAACGTGCTGTTAGCGTCATTATCTGTGGCGGGGACCGCGGTCTACTGACTACTGACGCCAGGGGAGGTGAAAATAGTCATTCTTGCTCCCTTAAACTGGCGACATTTTTTCGTGCGGTCCGCCAGGTCTATAGTATAGGTGCCTTTGAACGACATATTTGGTTTTGTTTTGGTGTTATTTATATCAATGGTGTTAACATCGAATAGATAACAGAATAAAAACAAAGCAAGTATATTAAATTACCCAATCTATTAAAACAAAGTCGAGTTTGTTCGAACCAACACTTAAAACCCGACAACGGCTGGACTGATTTTCATCGTGGTTTTTACTAAACTTTACGCTGGCAGAACCGCGGGCATCAGCTCGTAGAGTTAATGATTTACTTCATATAGGCTTTGTTTACGAACATTTATGAATAGTTGGTGAATACCTACTTATATGTAGTTATTAAAAATAGAGGGGGTCTGTAAGTGAGATCTAGATGAAGTAAATCATTTTAAATTTTAAAAGTAAAGTTGGCGTTTGATATACAAATTGAATGTTTCTTCAATCAATCAATCAAAATTGAATGTTTTTTGAGTATAACATTATGTGTGCACACAGAAATTGATACTGGCCAGATAAAAATAACACTTCTCACTTGAAAATGGAACATCAGAATTCCAGAGACAATCGCTCACTTTTTGTTTCCATTCACCAGACAAAGGGGGCGCTGCAGGCGAGCGTTTCTTGAGTAACACGCTTTATAGCCCGCCAACGTAGCTTGAGCCTTCACCAACCCGCGTTAGAGCCTTGTCATACTACCAATGTGATAATAATTGGTCAAGTGCGAGCAGTGATCGAATTGAACTTTTTCACGAACCGGAAAACTGTATCTTCAGTGCTTCTATTATTTTTTTGGACTTTTTTACGAACCGGAACGCTATGCGTACCTACTCATATTCAATTCTGAGGGTACAGATACATTTTTAGTAGTGCTCCTGCCAAGAAGATCTCAATTATTTCAAAACCAGAGTTTGGAACGCTCTGAGAATAATTTTCATGAAACGGAACGCTGATTTCACGAACCGGAACGGTGATTTCAGGAACCGGAACGCCGTTCCGGTGCGTTCCGGTCCAATTCGAGCACTGAGTGCGAGTCGGGCTCAATCACTGAGGGTTTCGTACTATCGAGACCAATCCTCAATAGTATTAAAGTAAACTAACACCCATGCCCACCAAATTCTGGGCCACCAGTCGATCTTTAGGATGTGTGTCGAAAGAACACATCCTAAAGATGAAGAACGTCTATGTGGAAGGGATGAAATAAAGGCCAGGTATACAATTCAGCCTCAGTCTAGCCGAAAAACGTAAGAAGAATGAGGTTCTCAATTTAGCACCTAATTTATGAAGGTACTTGATAAGTTTTAATAAAATTATTATTATTCGGTATCAATATTTAGAAAGTTTTAATTACCTACTTCGAGTGTTAAACCAGTGATGGTCAACACTTCAAGTTTGAAGATTTTTAATTGTAGGAGCGGATGGATTTGAAGAACATTAGTTTGTATGTAATTATGTTTATTATAAAGAGCATAACATCACAGCGTTAGGCTCCCAAGGCGTGCATGACATGCTTCACATCAAACATGAAGAAAAGGTGCGAGAAAAAGCAACAGTATAGTGTCGCGAAGCCTTTACTTCACACCCGAAGCGTAAAGATCAAGATTACATCCATGCTGATGTACATTCCGAGGGGTCGTCATAAGCTGGACACTTCACACATGTCTTGCTCGGGGACATAAAATACGGGGACCGTTTCCAAAGGAGGGCTGCCGCGTGTCGTGTATCCATCTGCAGTTGTCAGCGAGACCTTTTGAGCGGCGACTGGCGAGGCGCTTTTTTGCCTCATTTTCTAGTTGTGCGGTTTTTGTAGCGTTTTACGAATTTCCATGTTATACTCTTCGTTATTTTTTTCTTTCGCTGAAGTTAAGTTTTATAAGCGGCGTCGGGATTTTAAATTTCGTGTTGCCGACAAATTATCATTATTAAGCTGCAAAATTGACGCATACCAATGGGTATGATAGGTTTGTTGAGAGTGTGCTCTAAAAACTCTACACACAATCTCTCACAAAAGATACTCATTTAATTATCTTCATCACACACAATCTCTCACAAAAGATACTCATTTAATTATCTTGAATTATGGTGGATTATGAAATCGATAGTTTAAACAATTACAGGCAAATACAATAATTGATACGGCAGGGCTACTATAAAATACCAAGGATTCGATAGCGTTATACGTTTTCAGTTCTCCCCGCATCATACTGATTGTATGGCAATATCGAAACAGATGGAAATCTATCCAGCAGCAGACCACCGTTCTGACGACCGAATTTGGGCTTATTTCATTTGGTTTTGTTTAATGAATTTGGTTCTTGGATCAAACAAACACCAAGAAACAAGCCCGAACTCGATAGAGACTTATTACGAGCGTGTTATAATTGAACAGTTCCGCTTATTATGGATTCGCTGATGGAGCTGATCATCTTCATAAGAGTTGAACAAAGCAAACAAATGGGCCCAAACTTGTTTCAACAAAAAAATCCCTGAATCCATCGTTGAACATTGTTAAGAAATTATAAACCTCTTTTCTTGGGAGATCTAAAAGTACTTCTAGCATGACACGTCTAGGTACTATATAAACGATTTTCTCTGTAAAGAACTTTATACAAGTAAGACCAAAAAGTATACGTAGCAGTAGTTGAACTCTGCGTATATAGAGTTTACCTGCTAATAAACTAAAAGCCAATTTTATGAGGTCATACTTTATAGCGATCTTCAGTATACAAATGAATTTCTCAAATGAAACCGCGGGTCAAAGCTGGCGCCGCTACAAAAGCGAATGCCGTATCTCATCGTATAATTAAAACGTAGAAAAAATAACGATCTCCTTTACTTCCAATTATCTTTTCCCCAAGCTTTTTCAACCACTTAATTCCCCTTTATAGCGGGTAAATATGCAAATTTCTCTCAACAGACTTAGATTATGGACTGTATAATTATTTTATTTACCTGCGCACACAAAAAACTGCATTTTGTGTGTGACATCTAATTAATATATCTTTATTTGTGTGTATGGTATAATTTGAAGTAATCATTCGCAATAACAAGTAAATAATTAAAAAATTAAAAAAAAAAACACGACTGCTCTGTTGTAAAATGATTTTTTCCAAAAAAATATAGCCCATGTTACTCGGAATGATGTAAGGATTCTAACGATGTCCAAAACTATTCAGCCGTTAGGAAGTTATGGTGGAATAAAGAAACTCATATACATAATGATACATGGTATATACATACATACATGAACCCTAAAAGCATCACACTCCTTTTTTGGGCAGTCGTGTAATGCCTTACATCATTTTGTAAAAGAGCTGATGAATATTGAATAGAAGCAGGCGTTATTTTGCGGAAATCCATAATTAGCAGGACAGATTAATTTTTTTTGCTATAATCCGCTACTTGAAAAGATTCTGTATGGAACAATATGCAGGAACACTACCCACATGAAACACCACACACAATTTAGAGTACTCTACGATTTCGCATTGTGAAGTCAACATCTCCTGAGGATGTCCCGGTGTCAGGACGAAACGTGCGCCGAAGAAAGTGTTAGAATATTAAACGTAATGACACATAAGTGTTAGAGTATGATACGTAGACGTATGTAAACTCTTACATTGCTAGACCGAAATTAATCAAACATTGCTAAGAAAGAACTGCAAGAAAACCGGATTTCAAATGAAAAAAGACATCAAAAACGGTTCATCCGTTTGAGAGCTACACACAGACAGACATCGACGTCAAACTTATAACACCCCTCTATTTGCGTAGGGGGTTAAAATGGAAATGGCGTTGAGTTAAATCCGAATTCAGTAGGTACTTTCCCAACAGATAAAACTATTTCCTCCTAAAACTACTACCTAGATCTAAAAGCGAATAGCTAGTTGGTGTAACTTTCAGGTTGGAACTTGAGTGTTGGGCACAAAAACTGTCTAATGTTAGTAGTTAGTAAGGGGTTAGTGTAATGGACGTTAGAAAGTTTTAATATACGGCACACTAGCAAAACGAAGGTAAATTTCTACATACTAGAGCAAAGGTGTGTGGACAAATACGGCATTTTAAGTTTTATAAGACCCATTTGGAACATATTAATCTTGTTTGAAGAAAATATTAGGTATTCAAGATAATCTTCAGCCATAGATTAGCCATAGTATGCTTCCCCTAACTTTTTTTTTTTTTAATTTAAATAATTATTTCTGCAGTAAATATATTCTGTGAAAATTTTAAGCGTCTACCTGTTACCGTTATCAATATGGAGCAAAAACAAGCAAAAAATCACGTTTGTTGTATGGGAGCCCCCTTAAATATTAGTATTTGTTGTTATAGCGGCAACAGAAACACATCATCTATGAAAATTTCAAGTCTGCAGCTATCACGGTTCAAGAGAGACGGACGGCAAGTCTCAGTAATACAGGGTATCTTTTCTACCCTTCAGGTAAGGAACCCTAAAAATGATGGCTGACGGAAGCGAGGAGTTGTGTGTAGCACAAGTACATCCACACTCGACGTCCACGTGCCCGCTCGTTCGGAAATTAAAAACATGGCTTTTGAAGTTTAAAAGGGAAAAGTTTCCCGCTCAAGTCAATGTCTCCTCGTAAAACTTCTTTATTGCTCCGAACTTAGTCAATTGTTGGGCCTATTAATTCAGACTGCTCCCTGATTAGCGACAGTACATTTTCGTGTTCTTTGTACGTCAAATTGAAAACTCGGAAAGTTTCCAGATTAATATTTGCGATGGGGAGAGCGAAGTTGGGTTATTTAAGGTGTGTTTGTGTTTGTAATTGGTGTTAGGAAAATTTTCCTAAAGAAATTTTAGAAGCAATTTCTTGAATAGTATTCAAAAGTATTATAGCGTCAATGTATTCGACGGGTAATAGGCTACATATCTCAATTTCTAAGTACAAATTAATTCTGCGATTTCGATACTACACAATATAATACTTTACATATTTAGATTTAACAAGGTATTCGCCGTAATTTCTTTTAATTCTAGCATTTATAGTGTTTGCGCTTTAAAATAGGAATTTTATACAATGTACTGATATTTCAATCCACAATGAAGCGCTCTGTCAAACTCCATATTATAAATACAAGAAACTACAATGAAACATAAGCGATTTTGACAAAGTGGGGCGCGTCTTCATGGATTGAAATATCTATACTGATTTTTTTTTATTAAAACCTCCTTCATGCATTTAAATCCAAAGAGTTTAATCACACCTTCTTTTAGACGACTATAAGGTGCTACTTCAAAAACAAATACGTTACACTGCTCTGAAGTTATTAACAAAATCATTAAAGTTTTTTTTAACTTAGGAAGGTATCATAACCTACTGATATGCAGGAGGAAAACAAGAACTTTTCAAACGCACCTGGTATTGTCTACTTTTTGTGTAAATGTGCTTAAAAAAAGCACTTTTCCTCCATGACCCGTTTGCTTTTGCTTCTCGTTAGATGTTCATGTTATGAAGACAGATATTGCTATGTCGTTTAGGCCATAAAAGATAATTTTGATTTTGATGTAATTTTAACGGAAACCTTTGAACGGTCCAACCCTTAAATAGTGTTGAGGTCGCATTTCAACGTGGATTTGAGCTGGCAGTAATTTGTGGAAAAAACTCCTGCCAGACGTATCCACACCGTCAACCGTAAAGGGTCATTTTGATCCCATTATGAGCTTTATGGCGATCGTAATAAAGGTTGTAGTTGTGCGAGGAGTCCGTTACATGTCACCCCGAGGGATAGGGTAAGACGGGATTTGTGGGTACCTTGATGGATGACGATGAAGGGAACGGGCTGTTGCCGCTTCGTACCTTTTTTGCTTGGGAAAGTGACGCAAAGTGAAAATACAATGATGTGACAGTGTTGGCAGTAATCAATTACTTTTGTAATCAATTAATTAATCTGATTACTTGTAATCAGATTAAATTAATCATGATTACAATAATTATGATTACAAAAGTAATTGTAATCATGATTACTGAAAGTAATCGTTAATCGTTAATCAGTAATTGATTAACTTGATTACCTATATATAGTACATTAAAAGGATTTTCCCATACAAAAGTGAATTTTTTTCGTTGTTCCAGGAATTCCCGAAAAACTAAATGTCCTAGAGATCTGAAATTTGGTGTCTAGGTAGATATTAGGTCATGAATTTGTACTAAGACGGGGATTCCAGAAATTCAAATTTTAAGGAGTAAACATCGTACATTAAAGGGTTTTTCCCTTACAAAAGTGAATTTTTTTCGTTGTTCCAGGAATTCCCGGAAAACTAAAAGTTGTAGAGATCTGGAATTTGGTGCCTATTAGGTCATGAATTCGTACTAAGACGGGGATTCCAGAAATTCTAATTTTAAGGGGTAAAAAACAAAGGGATTTTTCCATACAAAAATTACGAACTTTTTGGTTACTGGGCCGATTGTTCTAAAAATCGATATTTGAGTATCGGAGCAAGCATAGAGAACGAATTTATGGTCAGAATTTAAAAAAGTGGCCGCCATTTTGAACTTTTTTGTTATTGGACTGAATTACTTCAAAATCGAAATCTGACCGTAGCAACAAGTATTGAGAAAGAATATGGTGCCAAAATTTAAAAAAGTGGCCGCCATTTTGAACTTTTTTGTTATTGGACTGAATTACTTCAAAATCGAAATCTGACCGTAGCAACAAGTATTGGGAAAGAATATGATGTCAAAATTTAAAAAAGTGGCCGCCATTTTTAACTTTTGTGTTATTGGACCGACTTACTTCAAAATCGAAATCTGATAGTAGCAACAAGTATTGAGAAAGAATCTGGTGTCAAAATTTAAAAAAGTGGCCGCCATTTTGAACTTTTTTGTTATTGGACCGAATTACTTCAAAATCGAAATCTGACCGTAGCAACAAGTATTGGGAAAGAATATGATGTCAAAATTTAAAAAAATGGCCGCCATTTTTAACTTTTTTGTTATTGGACCGACTTACTTCAAAATCGAAATCTGATCGTAGCAACAAGTATTGAGAAAGAATATGGTGCCAAAATTTAAAAAAGTGGCCGCCATTTTGAACTTTTTTGTTATTGGACTGAATTACTTCAAAATCGAAATCTGACCGTAGCAACAAGTATTGGGAAAGAATATGATGTCAAAATTTAAAAAAATGGCCGCCATTTTTAACTTTTTTGTTATTGGACCGACTTACTTCAAAATCGAAATCTGATCGTAGCAACAAGTATTGAGAAAGAATCTGGTGTCAAAATTTAAAAAAGTGGCCGCCATTTTGAACTTTTTTGTTATTGGACCGAATTACTTCAAAATCGAAATCTGACCGCAGCAACAAGTATTGGGAAAGAATATGATGTCAAAATTTAAAAAAATGGCCGCCATTTTTAACTTTTTTGTTATTGGACCGACTTACTTCAAAATCGAAATCTGATCGTAGCAACAAGTATTGAGAAAGAATATGGTGCCAAAATTTAAAAAAGTGGCCGCCATTTTGAACTTTTTTGTTATTGGACTGAATTACTTCAAAATCGAAATCTGACCGTAGCAACAAGTATTGGGAAAGAATATAATGTCAAAATTTAAAAAAATGGCCGCCATTTTTAACTTTTTTGTTATTGGACCGACTTACTTCAAAATCGAAATCTGATCGTAGCAACAAGTATTGAGAAAGAATCTGGTGTCAAAATTTAAAAAAGTGGCCGCCATTTTGAACTTTTTTGTTATTGGACCGAATTACTTCAAAATCGAAATCTGGCCGTAGCAACAAGTATTGAGAAAGAATCTGGTGTCAAAATTTAAAAAAGTGGCCGCCATTTTGAACTTTTTTGTTATTGGACCGAATTACTTCAAAATCGAAATCTGACCGTAGCAACAAGTATTGAGAAAGAATATGGTGCCAAAATTAAAAAAAGTGGCCGCCATTTTGAACTTTTTTGTTATTGGACTGAATTAAGTAAGTCGGTCCAATAACAAAAAAGTTAAAAATGGCGGCCACTTTTTTAAATTTTGACATCATATTCTTTCCCAATACTTAATGCTGACCATGGCAGCAAGCATTGAGAAAGAATCTGGTGTCAGAATTTAAAAACAGTGGCCGCCATTTTGAACTTTTTTGATATTGGACCGAATTACTTCAAAATCGAAATCTGACCACAGCAACAAGTATTGAGAAAGAATATGGTGCCAAAATTTAAAAAAGTGGCCGCCATTTTGAACTTTTTTGTTATTGGACTGAATTACTTCAAAATCGAAATCTGATCGTAGCAACAAGTATTGGGAAAGAATATGATGTCAAAATTTAAAAAAGTGGCCGCCATTTTTAACTTTTTTGTTATTGGACCGACTTACTTCAAAATCGAAATCTGATCGTAGCAACAAGTATTGAGAAAGAATCTGGTGTCAAAATTTAAAAAAGTGGCCGCCATTTTGGACTTTTTTGTTATTGGACCGAATTACTTCAAAATCGAAATCTGACCGTAGCAACAAGTATTGAGAAAGAATATGGTGTCTAAAGGACATGGCCGAAACTTGTATGGAGCTGTGCCCTGGAAAAAAAATACTTATTCATGGCCATCGACAAACCGCACGTCATATTAAAGCTTATAATTATGTCTTTACAATCGTTTAAGTTTTATGATCTGAAAACTTGCGAGAGACATAATATCAGCATAACAACTTGCAACAAAATTACTTAGGCGCATTTTGTTGCAAGTTGTTATGCTGATATTATGTCTCTCGCAAGTTTTCAGATTCAGACCTTAATTAATAAATATTAGTTATTATTTATTGACTTCTTAATTGATTCATTATTATTTTGAGCATACTACCAAGTAATTTTAAAAATCGATTTAAATAACTAAATATGATCATCATCGTCAGCCTGTTAGAGCCTACTAGTGGACATAGAGGTCTTCTCTCCCTTGACTTACGAGTATATCTTTAACTCAAAAATTTGTTTCAATTTACTTTAATGTTATGTTACTTTAGTTTTGTGATGACTGCCATTTTGATTTTTAAATTTGTCATAGTATATGGTACTCTATTATTCAAGCCTCCTTCATTTGACGCCTATGTTAGAGTCGTTGTGAAGAAAAGGACGCGTGAGTGTCGTGGAATACTTGGATGAAACAAAGTTAATTTCATAATGACAACAAGCGGACACCCGCAGCTCCGATTACGTGAACCACTGTTTGACTAACTTACGCGTTGAATTTTCATTATTAATGACTAAGCCGGCCTTTTCAAACTTTAATTTTGACACCAGATTCTTACTCAATGCTTGCTGCCATGGTCAGATTTCGATTTTCAAATAATTCGGTCCAATAACAAAAAAGTTCAAAATGGCGGCCACTTTTTTAAATTTTGACACCAGATTTTTTCCCAATACTTGTTGCTACGGTCAGATTTCGATTTTGAAGTAATTCAGTCCAATAACAAAAAAGTTCAAAATGGCGGCCACTTTTTTAAATTTTGGCACCATATTCTTTCTCAATACTTGTTGCTACGGTCAGATTTCGATTTTGAAGTAATTCAGTCCAATAACAAAAAAGTTCAAAATGGCGGCCATATTTTTTTAAATTTTGCCCAGCATAAGCTGTTGGTTTTGCTCTTCCAATAAATTTAATAAGTATTTAAAATAAGTAATCAAGTAATCAAATTAATGATTACGATTAATGATTAATTAATTGTAATCAAAATTTTTGATTATGATTAATTAATTGTAAT
Organism: Coenonympha glycerion; assembly: GCA_963855885.1. Taxonomy (NCBI): domain Eukaryota; kingdom Metazoa; phylum Arthropoda; class Insecta; order Lepidoptera; family Nymphalidae; genus Coenonympha; species Coenonympha glycerion. The sequence goes on from OY979643.1 coordinate 12,249,036, forward strand.
TAAAACTTTTGATTATAATTATTAATCAGTAATTTGTAATTGTAATCAGATTACTTTTGGGCCAACACAGTGATGTGATTATACTTTAATTTTTTTAACCAACCTTTAAACACGAAATAGGCTGGTGGGCGGTGGTCCGGTTTTTTATCTATACTAATATTATAAAGAGGTAGCGTAACGATGTTTGTGAGTTTGTGACGTTGTAAGGGGTAATCTCTGGATCAACTGAACGGATTTTCAAAATTCTTTCACTAATAGAAAGCTACGTTATTGTGGAGTGTCATAGGCTATAATAATTTCAAAAATTAATGCAGTATCTTTACTTAAACTTGAATAATGTAATCCAAGTCGTAAAAAATACTTTTATCGCGTACGCTGCGGAAACTATTGAAGATAGAACAAAACAATGTTCTACAATATTAAAGAACGTTTTAAAATCTGTAAAAAAGTCCGCGATAGCATATGCCTATCTCCTACGGGTAACTCACAATAACTGCTTTTACTGTTAAAGTTGTGGATAAAAAATAAATAATTTTTGTGAAGCTTATTTAGCCCATATGGCATTAATTTATATCTTTGTAAATATGTTTTACAGAATGGAAATTTAATGTAGAATATTTGTGCCTTTTACGCTATACAGTTTAAACAAATATCTTCAAAGATATTAGCAAAATAAAAACGCGCCGCACCGGCCGTTGCGTGGCGATAGGTAAGTAGGTACGAGTATCAAAGGTAAATATAGGCAGTCCGCAGTATTTATGCGAATGCCACGCTCGCGTCCAGCGCTGTGGGCTGTGGCATACTATTAGGTGTTCCATGGCTGTGGTTATAAGCACGTATAAGGCCCGGTTTCCACGCCAAAGCGAAGCGGAGCGTCATTTTGATATCTCCGAAACTGAGGGGAGAGGAGATGTTGAAATGATGAAATCTGGTTGGTTATTCAAACACAGCTCCACTCCGCTCCGCTTTGGTGGAAACCGGGGCTTGTGCGGGAAAAACGGGACGGGACAAAAATATTTTTAACTAGGAACGGAGTCCGCGGGCACTGCTAATAATATAATATAAATCTGCTGGTAGGAACCGAAGTTATAGTAGGATACCTTTAGTTTAGGGGTCCGGAGTCTATTGAACAAAGTACAACTTAGTTTTCTCAAATAAATAAATTATATAAATTACTGACTAGTAGGAAACATCACATACCTACCTTATTTTTGCCCAAGACGGAACGGAGTATTTAGAGTGATTAGACTCTACGAGTTAGTACGTACTTCACTGCGATCACATCTGATAGTAACTGATGTTGCAGCCGAAAATGTTATCGTAGTAACTTGGCAGGGGTACTTAAGTAACCCCTTACAGGGGTTTCTACACAGCATTTGTTTGAACGCTAAATCGCTATGGTGTAAGGATGGTAAATAGCCGTGGCCTGAGCTTACCCAAAACCAGACATGAGAAATTAAAAAATAAATTGAATAAATAATAGGAGGTTATTACAATTGAGAATGATACAAAGCCGAATCAGACTCAACCCCGAACACAGGTCCCTGGTTTTATTAGACGCGTGTCGAATAAATATGAGTGGGTATAAATAAAAAGTAGCTTTGCGGCTACCTGGGCCGTAATCTGCGTTTATTGCACAGGCTATTTATATGTATAGAAATAAAATATAAAGGGCGTAAACCTTTGTCGTCGTGTACACAATACATTACCCTTCGCCTACGTAGCACCAAATGTGGAATGTTTCCGTCATTTCCGTGGAAGTTTTCATTCGAACATGTTTATTTTTGAACAGCGATATATACCTTTATTGAGGTTACTTGTAATTGCTGATTTTCCATAAAGGTTAGATAATATGATATTATTGTCCTCAATCATTCAAAACAATCTCTGATTCTGATGAATTTCAATGAAATAAATTTTCTTTTTTTAGGGTTGCGTAGGTACCCAAAGAGGAACCGATTAATGAGATTTCGCCTTCCATCTGTCCGTACGGCTCTTACCAGGTTACACAAAGTGCCAGGTTACATTTCAGAGTGCCAGGTTACATCTGAATCATGAAAAAAATTATGCGATAGTTCGCATTAATTCTATAGTACGAGAAGTAACGCTACTTGTCACTTGGCTCAGGAGGCTAGTGTGGTAGGTATTTATGATTTTCTATTTTATTTTTTTATTAACTACATATATTATAATAATTATGCTAGCTCTTGACTGTGATTACACCAAGGAACGTGATGATACAGTCTAAAGTTGAATTTCACTCTTCATTTGAAGGTTGTAGGTGGTGGGAAAGACAGTGCCTAGGTGTAGGGTGCTATTTACTAGTGTTGTTATGGATATCCATATCCGTAACCGAAACTATCGGATATCCGAAATAATTTAATATCCATAACCGTAACCGAAACCAATATTGTTTTTTACCAATATCCATGTCCATATCCAGATCTGTGTTTAATAGTATAAAACACTTCAAAATTAGTAGCTGTAAGAAAGAATTAATTGTATGACAGATTGCGAAACCTACAAGGTACAATTAAAGTCGAATATAATCTTATTTGTATTTCATTTTACAGTTCCTTAAAAAATTAATATCCGTAACCGAAACTATCGGATAATCCGAAATAATTTAATATCCATAACCGTAACCGAAACCGATATTATTTTTTACCAATATCCATATCCATATCCGGATCCGAAATTATATATCCATAACATCCTTACTATTTACTATGTATTATTGTGGGTTGCGTCATGGGGTTGCGTTGCATCTGGCATGGGCTTGATTGAAACCCCGGCGAACGTCTCGCTTGTCATAATTCTTTCTTATTAAACAGTCGCTGCCCGGGGTGTAATAAAATGAAGAAACTGGACGGCGCCTGTTGCGGCCTCACGAGCCAAAAGCCCATCAGTGCAACATAGATCGCAGTACGCGACCTGCTTGCTCCTTGGTATTTCCCCACGGGCAGCGATTGTCTATTACAGGCAAAGATTTAAATCGCTAGATGAGCCCTAAACCTCCAAAAATGTCCACGTTCTTATTAAATGTGTATGACACGTTGTCATCTTACACACAGCGACATAATGTATTATGGTGATATAGCGAGGTCTCTTTTACTCTTTAACGAAATTTGCACTTGCGTTCTCTGTAACACAATCGCACACTACAGCATGCTGAGAGCACTCACTCAGCATGTTTGTGGACGTTTTTGATGTGCGCAATGTAGGCTTAGGGCGTATCCAGATTTAAGTCTTTGGTTACAGATATAGAAGAAAAGCAATTCCCGCAGACGAATACGCGGACAACAGCTAGTAATGTCGTAGGATCGTAAATAAGGGCCACAGTGAAACTATGCGGCTACTAACCGGAAATAATGAAACAAACTGCCGACTATGGGATTTGTTTCAACGAATTGCTGCTAAGGAATTTAATATAAATCCGGACTGAAAAAGGGGTGGCCCTTTTCGTTGATTTTATTGGACTCGTGCTACTAAATACTATGAGGTACGAGCGAGTATCTATATTTTAGAATTTAGTTTAACTTATTTCATCGTTATGCTGGTGAAAACCGTGGCTGTAGTTGTCAGACCAGACGCGTGAGGTAATCTGTACCTCTAAATACCTAATAGGTACCTACTAGCTGTTACCCGTGTCTCCACCCGCGTGAACTTTGTTTTTTGCTAATCGCGTGAGAACGATGGATTTTTAGCATATGTGTTAATTCGGGTTATAAGCTATTTATGTTCTTAATTTCAGCCAAAACGTATAGTTGTGGAGTGAAAGAGTTGCTAATCGCGTGAGAACGATGGATTTTTAGCATATGTGTTAATTCGGGTTATAAGCTATCTATGTTCTTAATTTCAGACAAAACGTAGTTGTGGAGTGAAAGAGGAACAAAGATTCATCAATCCATTCATCCATCCATACTTAAACTTTCGCGTTTATAATATTAGTAGGATTATGTGTATCAGGACTGATTTCGATTACTTAACAACAAAACCTGCAAAAGTTGACTTCTGAAAGCAATTTAAACAATCTCGTAAGCGACTAAACAAAGGAGGAAAGCTGGTCAACTTCTGCAATTTTTGTCGCTAGTCTAAACCTCGCTTTAGAAAGTCCCATGGAACCGCCTGAAAGCAGTATACCTGCAGCTATATATGACTTTTAATTTCGAAGATTGCTTTAGGTATGCTCATGGAACGAACGAAAAAAAAAACAAAAATACATCTATATGTAATTACTGTAGGTACATTTTTTAATTCATCTCCATAAACGTATCAAAACCAATTTTAGATGGAAGTCATATGGTTCCAGATGCCTATCAAGTACTTAGCCTGAATTACGAAATATACTCAACATTTACAAAACCTCTTAATAAATAAGAAACGCCTAAGCCGATAGGTGACAGTTTTTACTTAGAACTACTGTCGCCTAAGGGCTTAGGTGTCTCTCAAAATGTTGGTGAAAACGAGCATAAAACTCTTTATTTTCTTCGTCTTATTTGTAAAAATCTGCTCATCGTCATCGGTGTCTGCTAGTTTAGATTCTAAAACCCCATTCTGCCATAAGCCGAGAATTGCACCCGGATCCTCCCGCCTATACATATAGGTACTTTACCTAATATAAAGAAGCGTAAAATTAGTTAAGATGACATCCATAAAATGTTAAGCGTCACAATAAAATACAATTCTTTATTTACCCAATTTTACAATGCGATTAAAAGTAGCTTCTTAAGGTCACTTAAATCGCACTTAACGAAAGTTAAATACTCTTTGTTTTTAATCGAATTTAGAGGCAATTCGTTTTATTCGCATTTTATTTGTTTTATTTCAAGCAGGCTGTAAAAACACCTTTTTACCGATCGGTGATAAAATCTCGTGAGACGATTTTATAGCAACAAAAAAAACTTTTTGATTCCCATTCCACTTTATAAAACCGCGACCCGCGCTCGTTTGTTGTCAGACGTCTTGTGTCTCGTCTGAAGTCATCGGCAAAGTTTCTGCGAACGGGTAGTATTTACTCACTTTCAGCCTTGAACCTTGCAAATCATTAAGTATATTAGCATAAAAACAATATCTGGCATTTGAGCCTTAAATATATTTAGGGCTCAAATGCCAGAATCCTCACAGAAAAGTATAGATAACGAAATTTATGGAACAAACTCGGCCTTGGTCCGATATACGCCAGTCAGTGCCTTAATAAATTTTAATCAAAATCTTGTGGCATATATTTACATAGCCTCCTAAACACCGTGAAACCCTCGAATTTGCATCGAAATGAGCGAGAAATGACCGGGACCCTCATTACGCCGGAGATATCCTTTATACTTTTGTCTAAGCTTATGTCGCCATTTTGTCGCGTCCGCCATTACTATATATATAGCTACTTGTGCTGATTCACTGACTGACTGACTCATTGATCACCTCTCCTGAACAATTTTGTATGAAAAATTTTTTTTCCATGAATGGGGTCGTATAGAAGAAAAAAATTCATTCGGAGGAAAAATACGGAGAGAGCTGATGATTGAGGATTTCGGAGACGGGTGAAGAGCACGGGAAGGGTATCGTAGATAGGTGGGGGGTGCTCGACCAAATGTCATTCGAAACGTCATGCAATTGGCAGTGAGCCGAAAAAAATTTCAAAATGGCGCATTCAAGATGGCCGCCATACAAACTTCATCGGTGTCCATCTCGAAAAGTATAAAAGATGGAAGAGTGGTTTCTTAACAAGAAAAGATCAGGACCCGAAGGTCTACGCGATTAATAGAAAAAAAATCCAAAATGGCGGAATTCGTTTTTCCATAGAAAATGTATGGGGAATATTGAAGAGACCACGAGTTGTAAAACATGAAGTGCTTTGATGTGGTTTTTTGGAAGACTAACAGAGAAAAATATGGAATGAGGTGATGATTGAGGATTTTAAAGACAGTTAAGGAGCATGGGCATTGGGCAAGGTATTATAGTTAGGTGGGGACTGCTGAAACAAAAAATACTCGGAACTTCATGCAATTGGCAATGAGCTGAAAAAAATCTTAAATGGCGGATTCAAGATGGCCGCCATACAAATTTCGTGTTGTTCTATTTCGGAAAGTATAAAAGATAAGAGAGTGGTTCCTTAGCAAGAGGTGATCAGGATCTCAAGATATAAAATGTATGGAAAAAGATGACTAAGGGTTGCGATACCTTTATAGGCGGGAAGACAGCCCGCGGGCCACATGTGGCCCGCGCACCCACGCGCCCTACTAGTTAATATATATATAGCTACTCGTGCTGATTCACTGACTGACTCATTGATCACCTCTCCTGAACAATTTTGTATGAAAAACTTTTTTTTTACTAATCTTTTCGTATAGAGGGGAAAAATTCATTAAGAACAAAAATATGGCGAGAGCTGATGATTGAGGATTTCGAAGACGGGTGAAGAGCACAGCCAAGGGTATTGCAGATAGGTGGGGGGTGCTCGACCAAATGTCATTTGAAACGTCATGCAATTGGCAGTAAGCTGAAAAAAAATTCAAAATGGCGGATTCAAAATGGCCGCCATTCGTATTTCGTCGATATCCCGGAAAGTATAAAAGATGGAAGAATGGTTTCTTGACAAGAGCTGATCAAGACTCGAAGGTCTATTCGATGAAAAGAAAAAAAAATCAAAATGGCGGAATTAATTTTTTCCATAGAAAATGTATGGCGGATGTTGAAGAGACTAACAGTTGGTAATTATTCAAGGTTGTGATGCGGTTTTTCGGAGAGTTACTAGAGAAAAATATGGAGAGAGCTGATGATTGAGGATTTCGGAGACGGGTGAAGAGCACAGCCAGGGTATCGAAGATAGGTGGGGGGTGCTCGACCAAATGTAACTCGAAACGTCATCCAATTGGCAGTTAGCTGAAAAAAAAATCAAAATGGCGGATTCAAGATGGCCGCCATACAAATTTCGTGTTGTTCTATCTCGGAAAGTATAAAAGATAAGAGAGTGATTTCTTTGCAAGACGTAATTAGAATTTCAAGGTCTACGGGATGAATGAAAAAAAATCAAAGTGGTTGAATTTATTTTTCCATGGAAAATGTGAATGCTACAATAAACAAGGCCTATGAAAAACTATGAAAAGTATGAGAAGAGATGATGGTCTACGATTTGGATGATGATTGAGGAGATAGGTCATGGATTTAAAGATAGTTAAGGGCTGTTTGAATAAAAAATACACTGAACCTCATCCCGGATGAGGTTCAGTGTATTTTTTATTCAAACAGCCCTTAACTATCTTTAAATCCATGACCGTGCTCCGAGGTAATTCTTTTAGCCCATTGCCAATCGGATTACAATTGGCGATGGAGATGACGGCGATTCTTTTATAGGTGAGAAGACAGCCCGCGGGCCACATGTGGCCCGCGCTCCCACACGCCCTACTAGTTAATATATATATAGCTGCTTGTGCTGATTCACTGACTGATTGATCACCTCTCCTGAACAATTTTGTATGAAAAAAAATTTTTTCAATTACCATTTCATATAGAAGAGAAAAATTCATTCGGAGGAAAAATACGGAGAGAGCTGATGATTGAGGATTTCGAAGACGGGTAAAGAGCACAGCCAGGGTATTGAAGATAGGTGGGGGGTGCTCGACCAAATGTCATTTGAAATGACGTCCAATTGGCAGTTAGCTGAAAAAAAATTCAAAATGGCGGATTCAAAATGGCCGCCATTCGAATTTCGTCGATATCTCGGAAAGTATAAAAGATGGAAGAATGGTTTCTTGACAAGAAGTGATCAGGACCCGAAGGTCTATTTGATGGATAGAAAAAAAATTCAAAATGGCGGAATTTATTTTTCCATAGAAAATGTATGGGGAATGTTGAAGTGACTAACAGTTGGTAATTATGCAAAGTTGTGATGCAGTTTTTCGGAGAGTTACTAGAGAAAAATATGGAGAGAGCTGATGATTGAGGATTTCGGAGACGGGTGAAGAGCACAGCCAGAGATAGGTGGGGGTGCTCGACCAAATGTAACTCGAAACGTCATCCAATTGGCAGTTAGCTGAAAAAAAAATCAAAATGGCGGATTCAAGATGGCCGCCATACAAATTTCGTGTTGTTCTATCTCGGAAAGTATAAAAGACAAGAGAGTGATTTTTTTGCAAGACGTAATTAGAATCTCAAGGTCTACGGGATGAATGTAAAAAAAATCAAAGTGGTTGAATTTATTTTTCCATGGAAAATGTGAATGCTACAATAAACAAGGCCTATGAAAAACTATGAAAAGTATGAGAAGAGATAATGGTCTACGATTTGGATGATGATTGAGGAGCACGGTCATGGATTTAAAGATAGTTAAGGACTGTTTGAATAAAAATACACTGAACCTCACCGGGTGAGGTTCAGTGTATTTTTTATTCAAACAGCCCTTAACTATCTTTAAATCCATGACCGTGCTCCGAGGTAATTCTTTTAGCCCATTGCCAATCGGATTCCAATTGGCGATGGAGATGACGGCGATTCTTAAATAGGTGAGAAGACAGCCCGCGGGCCACATGTGGCCCGCGCTCCCACGCGCCCTACTAGTTATACTATATATAGCTCAATTACCACTGACTGACTGATTGACATAATTGTTCTCCCAGAAAGAGACAGAAAACGATATGATGATGTACGGGAGATGTGTTCGGGTGCGGGAGTCGACTAGGGAAAAATTATGACATTTCAGAAAAACAAGATGGCGGCCGACGTGACTTTCGTAACCCTTTTGTTTTCCAACCGATTTCATTCAAAATTGCAGTTTCTTGAGGCAATGAGTAAATGGTTTTTAGAAAAATTTGAAAAATTTTGAAAAACAAGATGGCGGCCGAGCTGCGGTGTTTTAAAATTTTTCATTTTTCGACCCCAAACCGCGGCGCCACCGATCCTAAACGGGATGGTTGAGAATGTCAATTTTTGCTTGTTTCGCCCACAATTATCCTGAATTTTGACAAAACGGGAGTAATTTTTAAAAATCCAAGATGGCGGCTGTTCTGGAGGCCAATCAGTGTGAGGTACGAAAAAACGCAATTTTAAAATTAAATTTTCACACACTTGGCAACATCGGAGCGTTTCGACTTCTATCGGGCGATTGTACGTATGGACTCGAAGTATTGATTGGGGAAGAAAAAATTACCCCATTTCTCGGGAAATTTCTAGATTTTCCCCAAAAAGTAAAAAATCGAAATACGGACTTTTTGCAAAATCCGAGTATAAGCGATCACGTGTCTTACTCGTAGAAATGACATTTTGGTATTTTTGTCGCCGAGGACTGGCAACACTGGAATCTATCAAAGTAAAAGTGATTTTCGACATGGTCACTTTTCAGGGGCTATCGTGTCGCCTGGGTGCGAGCGAGATGAAAAATTGAAACGTCATCGGGAGCGGTATATCCTGTAGTTACTAGGAAAAATACGAAACGATGTAAAATATTTCTGTGAACTGAGTTGGCGGCCATTTTGTATTTTTTTCTGTTTTTGAAAATTTTGATCGTGTTTTTGAGGGACTTGGCAACATTTCGGAAAGTCGACATGTATTAACCGATTGTGTAACTCGACTGGCAGTATCGAGATATATAAGCAGTGTTGCCACATTTGGGGTAGTTTTCGAGATTTTCCCCAAAATGTCCTCCTGTAAAATTTTGTATGAACTATTTTTATTTCACTTATGGCTTCGTATAGAAGTCAAAAAATGACTCGGTGAAAAATATGGAGAGAGCTGATGATTGAGGATTTCGGAGACGGGTGAAGGGCTCAGCCAGGGTATTGAAGATAGGTAGGGGGTGCTGGACCAAATGTCATTCAAAACCTCGTGCAGTTGCCAATGAGCAGAAAAAAAATTCAAAATGGCGAAAAAAAGATGGCCGCCATACAAACTTCGTCGGTGTCTATCTCCGAAAGTATAAAAGATGGAAAAGTAGTTTCTTTGCGAAATATGATCAGGAAGAGGAGGTATATCTATTGAAAGAAAAAAATATTCAAAATGGCGGATTTTTTTTTTCATACTAAATTGTATGGCGATTGGGAGCTATAAGAAAATTGACATTGTTCTCCTAGAAACAGACATAAAACGACAAAATGATGTATGGGAGACGTGTTTAAGTACGGGAGTAGAATAGAAAAAAATTATGCCATTTCAGAAAAACAAGATGGCGGCCGACGTGACTTTCGTAACTCTTTTGTTTTTCAACCGATTTCGTTCAAACTCGCGGTACTCGAGGAAATGAGTAAATGGTTTTTAGAAAAAGAAGAAAAATTTTTGAAATACAAGATGGCGGCCGAGCTGCGGTGTTTTAAAATTTTTCATTTTTCGACCCCAAACCGCGGCGCCACCGATGCTAAACGGGATGGTTGAGAATGTCAATTTTTTCTTGTTTAGCCCACAATTATCCTGAATTTTGACAAAACGGGAGTAATTTTTAAAAATCCAAGATGGCGGCTGTTCTGGAGGCCAATCAGTGTGAGGTATGAAAAATCGCAATTTTGAAACTCAAATTTCTCACAGTTGGCAGCATCGGAGCGTTTCGACATCTTTGGGGCGATTGTACGTATGGACTCGAAGTGTTGAGTGGGGCAGAAAAAATTACCCCATTTCTCGGGAAATTTCTAGATTTTCCCCAAAAAGTAAAAAATCGAAATACGGACTTTCCGCGAATTCCGAGTATGAGCGATCACGTGTCTTACTCGTAGAAATGACATTTGAGTATTTTTGTCGCCGAGGACTGGCAACACTGGAATCTATCAAAGTAAAAGTGATTTTTGACATGGTCACTTTTCAGGGGCTATCGTGTCGCCTGGGTGCGAGCGAGATGAAAAATTGAAAGGTCATCAGGTGCGCTATATCCTGTAGTTACTGGGAAAAATACGAAACCTTGTAAAATATTTCTGTGAATTGAGGTGGCGGCCATTTTGTATTTTTTTGCTGTTTTTGAAAATTTTGATCGTGTTTTTGAGGCACTTGGCCACATTTCGGAAAGTCGACATGTATCACCCGATTGTGTAACTCAACGGGTAGTATCGAAATATATAAGCAGTGTTGCCACATTTGGGTTAATTTTCGAGATTTTCCCCAAAATGTCCTCCTGTAAAATTTTGTATGAACATTTTTTTTTCACCTATGGCTTTGTATAGATGTCAAGAAATGACTCAGTGAAAAATATGGAGGGAGCTGATGGTTGAGGATTTCGGAGACGGGTGAAAAGCACGGGCAAGGTATTAAAGATAAGTGGGGGGTGCTTCACCAAATGTTATTCGAAACCTCGTGCAATTGCCATTGGGCTGAAAAAAATTTCAAAATGGCGAAAAAAAGATGGCCGCCATACAAATTTCGTCGGTGTCTACCACAGAAAGTATGAAAGATAGAAAAGTGGTTTCATAGCAAAAGATGACCAGGACGAAGAGTTATATTTATTGAAAGAAAAAAATTCAAAATGGCGGAAATTTTTTTTTCATACTAAATTGTATGGCGATTTGGAGCTATAAGAAAATTGGCATTGTTCTTCTAGAAACAGACATAAAACGAAACAATGATGTAAGGGAGATGTGTTTATGGGCAGGAGTAGAGTAGGGGAAAATTATGACATTTCAGAAAAACAAGATGGCGGCCAACGTGACTTTCGTAACTCTTTTGTTTTCCAACCGATTTTGTTCAAAGTTCCAGTCCTCGAGGAAATGAGAAAATGGTTTTTAGGAAAATTGGAAAAATTTAGAAAAACAAGATGGCGGCCGAGCTGTGGCGTTTTGAAATTTTTCATTTTTGGACCCCAAACCGCGGCGCCACTGATCCTAAACGGGGTACTCGAGGATGATAATTTTTTCTTGTTTCGCCCACAATTATCCTGAATTTTGACAAAACGGTAAAATTTTTTCAAAATCTAAGACGGCGGCTGTTCTGGCGGCCAATCAGTGTGGGGTACGAAAAAACGCAATTTTAAAATTCAATTTTCACACACTTTGCAACATCTGAGCGTTTCGACTTCTATGGGGCGATTGTTTGTATAGACTAGAAGTTTTGAGTGGGGGAAAAAAATTACCCCATTTCTCGGGAAATTTCGAGATTTTTCCCAAAAAGTAAATAAAAATGGGAAATGCTTTCCAAAAAACCAACTTCAAATGCCACTACAAAGAGTGAAATAATTTTTATTTCAATTTTAGGTACCTACACCAATTCGAAGTCGGGCGATTGTCTATGACTTCTATGACGGGCAATGTTTCATACAATCCCTAATATAGTCCTTCTTACTTACTTCATGTGCGAAGAAATGACGAAGTCATAGACAATCTCCCGACTTCGAATTTGTGTAGGTACCTAAAATTTAAATAAAAATTATTTCACTCTTTGTAGTGGCATTTAAAGTGGTTTTTTGGAAAGCATTTCCCATTTTTATTTTTTACTTTTTAGTGGAAAACAATAAAATGCACAAGGCGTTGTAAAAATACCCAAATCGCTTGAGGTGTGTTCATAAAATCTGAAGAGATCCCTCAATTTTACCAAGATCCCATCATCAGACCCTGACTTGATGACCTGACATCAAATCAGTATCTGCTAGCAAATGCACCAGTAACTATAAAAAATACCCAACTCGCTTCAAGTATACTAGCAAAATTTAAAGAGTTCCCTCGATTTCACCAAGATCCCATCATCAGACCCTGACTTGATGACTTTAGTCATCAAATCCGTATCTGCTAGCATATGCACCAGTAACTATAAAAAATATCCAACTCGCTTTAAGTATACTAGCAAAATTTGAAGAGTTCCCTCGATTTCACCAAGATCCCATGATCAGATCCTGACCTGATGACCATAGGACAACTTGGAAAATATTACTCTTTCTAATAATACTCAAATAGTTTCATGTGTCCATATAAAATTTGAAGAGTTCCCTCGATTTCTCCAGGATCCCATCATCAGATCCTGACCTGATTAAAATGGGACCATCTGGAAACAAAACCCTCTTTAACAAAAAAATAATTTTTCAAATCGGTCCACGCGTCTTCGAGTAATCGGGGAACATACATAGAAAAAAAAAAAAAAAGATTCCGACGAATTGAGAACCTCCTCCTTTTTTTGAAGTCGGTTAAAAATCGAAATACGCACTTTTTGCGAAATCCGAGTATGAGCGACCACGTGTCTTACTCGTACAAATGACATTTGAGTATTTTTGTTGCCGAGGACTGGCAACACTGGAATCTATCAAAGTAAAAGTGATTTTGGACATGGTCACATTTCAGGGGCTATCGTGTCGCCTGGGTGCGAGCGAGATAAAAAATTGAAACGTCATCAGGAGCGGTATATGCTGCAGTTACTGGGAAAAATACGTAACTATGTAAAATATTTCTGTGAACTCAGGTGGCGGCCATTTTGTATTTTTTTCTGTTTTTTGAAAATTTTGATCGTGTTTTGAGGCACTTGGCAACATTTCGGAAAGTCGACATGTATGGACCGATTGTGTAACTCGACGGGCAGTATCGAAATATAAAGGGAGTATTGCCAGATTTGGGGTAATTTTCGAGTTGTTCCCCAAAATGTCCTCCTGTAAAATTTTGTATGAACATTTTTTTTCTCACTTAAGGCTTTGTATAGAAGTCAAAAAAATGACTCAGTGAAAATATGGAGAGAGCTGATGATTGAAGATTTCGGAGACGGGTGAAGAGCACAGCCAAGGTATTGAAGATAGGTGGGGGGTGCTCGACCAAATGTCATTCGAAACCTCGTGCAATTGCCAGTGAGCTAAAAAAAATTCAAAAAAGCGAAAAAAAGATGGCCGCCATACAAATTCCGTCGGTGTCTATCTCAGAAAGTATGAATGATAGAAAAGTGGTTTCTTTGCAAAAGATGATCAGGACGAAGAGGTTTATTTATTGAAAAGAAAAAAAATTAAAATGGCGGAATATTTTATTTTCATACTAAATTGTATGGCGATTAGGAGCTATAAGAAAATTGAGATTTTGGTCCTGTAAAGAGACATAAAACGATACAATGATGTATAGCAAATGTGTTTGAGGGCAAAATAGGAAAAGGGAAAAATTATGACATTTCAGAAAAACAACATGGCGGCCGACGTGACTTTCGTAACTCTTTTGTTTTCCAACCGATTTCGTTCAAACTCGCGGTTCTCGAGGAAATGAGTAAATTTGTTTATAGAAAAAATGCAAAAAATTGGAAAAACAAGATGGCGGCTGAGTTATAGTGTTTTCAAAGTTTTCATTGTTCTACCTTAAACCGGGACCATTTAATTCAAATTTGTCACAGTTGACAACATTGGAACGTTTTCACTTCTATGGGATGATCGTACATCTAGACTCGGTTGTAGATTGGGGAAAAAATTACCCCATTTTTCGGGAAAAATCGAAATACGCACTTTTTGCAAAATCCGAGTATGAGCGACCACGGAAACTGCTCCAAGCAGTTACGCGGTCCGCTTTAGCGGGCCGCGCCCCCACGCGAAAAACTAGTTAATATATATATAGCTACTCGTGCTGATTCACTGACTGATTGACTGACTCACTGATTGATCACCTCTCCTGAACAATTTTGTATGAAAAAATTTTTTTTCAAGGATGGCATTGTATAGAAGAAAAAAATTCATTCGGAGGAAAAATACGGGGAGAGCTGATGATTGAGGATTTCGAAGACGGGTGAAGAGCACGGGGAGGGTATTGAAGATAGGTGGGGGGTGCTCGACCAAATGTCACTCGAAACATCATCCAATTGGCAGTTAGCTGAAAAAAAGTTCAAAATGGCGGATTCAAGATGGCCGCCATACAAACTTCATCGGTGTCCATCTCGAAAAGTATAAAAGATGGAAGAACGGTTTCTTGACAAGAAGTGATCAGGACCCGAAGGTCTATTTGATGGATAGAAAAAAAAATCAAAATGGCGGAATTTATTTTTCCATAGAAAATGTATGGGGAATGTTGAAGAGACTAAAAGTTGGTAACTATGCAAGGTTTAGATGCCGTTTTTCGGAGGAATAATATGGAATGAGATGAAGATTGAGGGTATGAAGACAGTCGAAGAGCATGGGCAAGGTATTATAGTTAGGTGGGGACTGCTGAAACAAAAAATACTCGGAACGTCATGCAATTGGCAGTGAGCCGAAAAAAAAATTAAAATGGCGGATTCAAGATGGCCGCCATACAGATTTCGTGTTGTTCTATCTCGGAAAGTATAAAAGATAAGAGAGTGGTTTCTTAGCAAGAGGTGATCAGAATCTCAAGTTCAACGGGATGAATAAAAAACTAAATGGAGGAATTTATTTTTCCATGGAAAATGTACATGCTACAATAAGAAGGGAACTATCCAAGGCATTGACGCAGTTCTTCATAGAACTGCCAGAGGAAAATATGAGAAGTGATGATGATCTAGGATTTGGATGATGGTTGAGGAGCACGGTCATGGTTTTAAAGATAGTTTAGGGCTGTTCGAGCAAAAAATACGCTGAACCTCATCTGATGAGGTTCAGCGTATTTTTTTTGTTCGAACAGCCCTTAACTATCTTTAAAACCATGACAGTGCTCCTTGGTAATTTTTTAAGCCCACTGCCAATCGGATTCCAATTGGCAATGGAGATGACGGCGATACCTTTATAGGCGGGAAGACTGCACGCGGGCCACATGTGGCCCGCGCACTCACGCGCCCTACTAGTTAATATATATATAGCTACTCGTGCTGATTCACTGATTGACTGACTGACTCACTGATTGATCACCTCTCCTGAACAATTTTGTATGAAAATTTTTTTTTTCACGGATGGGGTCGTATAGAAGAAAAAATTCATTCGGAGGAAAAATACGGAGAGAGCTGATGATTGAGGATTTCGGAGACGGGTGAAGAGCACGGGGAGGGTATTGAAGATAGGTGGGGGGTGCTCGACCAAATGTCATTCGAAATGTCATGCAATTGGCAGTTAGCTGAAAAAAAGTTCAAAATGGCGGATTCAAGATGGCCGCCATACAAAATTCATCGGTGTCTAACTCGGGAAGTATAAAAGATGGAAAAGTGGTTTCTTGACAAGAAGTGATCAGGACCCGAAGGTCTACTCGATGAATGAAAAAAAAAGTTCAAAATGGCGGAATTTATTTTTCTATAGAAAATGTACATGGGGAATATTTAAGACACCACAAGTTGTGAAACATGCAGTACTTTGATGCGGTTTTTTGAGAATTACTAGACAAAAATATGAGAAGAGACGATGATTGAGGGTTTGAAGATGGATTATGAGCACGGGCAAGGTATTATAGTTAGGTGGGGACTGCTGAAACAAAAAATACTCGGAACTTCAGGCAATTGGCAGTGAGCTGAAAAAAAAAACAAAATGGCGGATTCAAGATGGCCGCCATACAAATTTCGTGTTGTTCTATCTCGGAAAGTATAAAAGATAAGAGAGAGGTTTCTTAGCAAGAGGTGATCAGGAGCTCAAGTTCTACGGGATGCATGGAAAATAATTCACTGTGGCGGAATTTATCTTTCCATGGAAAATGTACATTCTATGAGAAGAGACAATGATCTACGATTTGGATGATGATTGAGGAGCACCGTCATGGTTTTAAAGATAGTTAAGGGCTGTTCGAACAAAAAATACGCTGAACCTCATCCGATGAGGTTCAGCGTATTTTTTTCTTCGAACTGCCCTTAACTATCTTTAAAACCATGACAGTGCTCCTTGGTAATTTCTTCAGCTCACTGCCAATCGGATTCCAATGGGCGATGGAGATGACGGCGATACCTTTATGGGCGGGAAGACTGCACGCGGGCCACATGTGGCCCGCGCACCCACGCGCCCTACTAGTCTTGTTATACAGAGATTCCTTTATGAAAAACGTGTACCTATTGTGCTTTCTTATTATGAAGGAAAACAAAATGAAATATATTACGTGTTTTCCTGTTTCCCGTTGGTTTTATAAGTACACCAAAATAGCAAATTAGTAACTTTACTGTCCTTTTTATATATACTTAAGTTAATTTTGACCTTTATCTGAGAATTTGTACACTAGGTAAACTACGAAATACAAAATAGGTTTTTATTTGCAATGATCAAATTACTAATAGTAGTAAGGGAAAAAAGAAAAAGAAAAATAAAACCAATCTCTATGAAATTCAGGCATCTAACTTACTTGGGTAGGTAATATGTTCTAAATATATATCATAATTATTGTACCTATGTAACTTTCACTCAAACACTGACTCATCATCGTCTAAAGTCTTGGAACTAGAGAGCTGATACTAAGACACTATTTGAGGACGTATTCTTCGGAATTCCCACTAGACCACCCAAGTGAATCAGGCTCCGGTCTGCTGGTTTATAACATAAATACTAAACAAGATACCTAGTACCTACCACAGACAAAACCCCACGTCCACATACATTCTCGCAACATAAAACTAAACACACACCGCTGTATTGTGTATTCATCAGATATTCCAGGCGCGCATTTTTCCCACTGCGCTCGGCCGCAAAGCGACTTGACGGGCACACCGGAATGCGGAGCTGTGTCCTGCTTTATTACATTACGGGACAAGTTACAGACGAAACGTAATTAGCGCGCCCCGGACATCTCTACCGGCTAAGCAGTTTACCCATTGTTCTATCTTTATTACTTTTATGTACCTACATAACATACTTACATAATTTGCGCATCGTAAAAACTTGTCGATCTTTGATCGTTTAAGGAGCTGAAAGTTCTTCCTTCGTTCTCTTGGCAAGGAAAATTACAACGGTGATTCTCGTTAATAAAGTTGCACTTCACCCAAACATCGCCGGTTACCATAGCAACGTAATTACTAGCCAATCGGTGCCTATCCTGCTTCTCTATTATGCTGAACCGCACAGCAAGGGACATCGAGTACCTTATTTTATATGATCGTATGGAGGTCAAGAGGAACATTAGGTCTACATAATGGATTATTATCTGTGAAACCTGAATCTCGAAGCTGACATTGTTCGAACTGATAGTTAAGACCTTCACTCATAAGACAACGATGTAGCAAAAAAAAGCACTTACGTAACGATATATATACGTAAGACTACAGCTAAAACTGCTAAGTTCGCTAACAGTCTGAAATATCCCATAATATTAGATTGTTGTATACTTTTACTGGGGCATATTTGTTAATTATTGTCATGTTGTCGAAGCAGCGATCAAAACCATGTAATAATACGGGAAAAACGGCTTACTGATTGGCAGAATCAGCTGTTTACATTTTTCCAACTAATCAGCCCCTAGATTATGTAAGAAAAACGTATTCATACGAGAAAAGCGTACACATAACTATTCTTATCGCAAGTGTTTACAAATGCTGCCTTCTGATTGGTTCCCTGATTTACGTCAGGCAATCGGGGAGCACAATTTGCTAACAATCATTACAATATGCAATGCAATGAATACGTTTTTCTTACGCAATTAGACCCGTAATGGCAGAATATTTTAACAATAACGACAGCGATGAATACACTTTTCTTATTCAATCGCCTAGCAGTTTGAATCCAAAAATTGGAAGTTTGTAACTTAGCCCACAGGAAAACTTGCATGAGCTACAAGCTGGAAAGAATTTGAAACTATTTCCCTTTGTTTATAAACGGTTTATTTTAAGTATTGGAAAATTTTTCTTATATGCGCCGGGTGCATCCGTTCCCATTTGGTCTGAATAGAAAATGAAGTTGCCATTCTTTCCAATATGTATTTTATTTTGTTGTTTCATGAAAGCTTGTTATTGAAAATTTTATAAAAAGAAAAAGGGGTCAATTTACATCTTCACGTGACTTCCAATTTTAAAACATGAATACTTTCAGTTTTGTGATTTGTTCTTCACTTCGATTTCACTGCCACTTTCTCAGTGTCAATTCCTATTCAATTGCTTTCCAAATCTAAATTTTTTTATGAGAGCTGTAACCATTGATTAAAGATATAAAGGCTTAGTGCCGCATGTATTTGTAAACTCCGCCCTGAAGCATCACTTTTAATTTGTCAAAACTGTAAAATGGCGCTAATGTTGGCAATAATTTATTAAGTGCTGTCAGCGGCACCGTACTGTTGTGGGCGGTAACGACGCCATATTTGAGAAATTTTTGGTTTCAACATACCTAGGTCACATATTTCTCGTCCTCTTAGCGTAGCATACTTCGTCATTGGTTGTAACTAATGACTATGGGATTTTCGTGGATTTTCTTTATGTTAGGACTTCGTGACGGAAAAGCGTATTTTCTTTCGCCTACGACCCCGTGGCCGTACCGTCCAAAGAAGAACTTTCATTCCAAAATGAACTTTTATAAGGTTCTGCGCATTTGAAGAAGAACCCCTATATGCTTTCAATGCGGGATAAAAATACGATCACGTTTCCATCCCAGCATCACATAAGAGCATTAGCGTCTCCCAATTCCAATTCACGGGTGTGATAAAGTGGAGATCAGAGGCGCGGGGGCGCTCGGGCTCGTAATAATCGATATTTTATGCTTCACTTAGCAGCCGGCACTCTTTTCTTGGATTTAGTTTTGTTTATTGGTTAATTGCACGCCAACTCGCAATAGAATAGCATTTTTTGTTTAATAGTCCTTTAGAGAGAAACTTTTAGAACTGTATTTTATATGAGTGTGTCGTGGACACTCGGTAGAAAAAAGTTAGCGATTTTGTATTTTCATGATTATGTAATTCACCCATCGCTCAATAGGTGGCGCTGTCTTCAGTTAGCACGCGCTAATGAGTTCAATATCAAAAGTTTATGCGTGATTACATGCCAATTTGCTGTTGACTAGTTAAAGAAACCTTCTTTCATCTATCCATGTGCGCGATACTCTCCAAAAAGAAAGGTTGTTTCAAAAAGTCTAAAAGTTTCACTTAGTCTTTTGGATATAGGTAGGTATAATTAGGGTATAATTATAGTTCCCAATCGTTTCATTAAACGTGTGGTAATTTCATTTTATATCTTTTTGCTTCATATTCAAGACGTCTCGTTCTATAAAACAATTAATGTGACATTCTCAGAACTCTCCATTTCTCTTCGCACATTGCACCGGAGCGCGCGGAAAACAACTAATTAAGCACTCGTAAGCGAGGATGTATGGTCTCATTAAAACTCGCGGCTCTCGTTACAAAAATAACCCGGCAAGTGTGTATGGCTTCATCAAAATTCCGGGCGTTTGTTAACTTCACGCGGCGAGACAATTTCGCTTGTACTGACTCCGCTTAAAAGGCTCACTCCCATTTTTGTGAATGTATTTGATGCTAAATTTTTATTCGTTCAAACACCTTTAGGTTCCCACTCACGCATAACTGGTTTATTTCATCATTTCATACAGAAGCTAGCGGTTGACATGACACCTGATGGAAAGTGATGATAAAGGTATAGCGCGCTTGTTTAGGAAATGCCTTTTCACTCTTAAATTATAGGTGGTTAGAAAGACAATTCTTGGGAGAGTATTCCAGGCCTTTTGCAGCGCGTATCAGGAACGTGGAATCAAACCACTGGTGATTTTGGTGCGTCAACTATGTAGGAGTGTAAGACTCGAGTTTGCCAATTTGGGCAAAGTATTTTTGCCGCACTTTTAAAGTCGAGAGTCTATAATTATTTTTATTCTTTGAGAAAATTGCGACATACTAGCGTAAAGGTGAAATAGTCAGTCACTGCCTATCAGATGAAATCAAAGTTTTAAATCGCTAGATGAGCCCTAAAACCTCCAAAAACGTCCACGTTTTTGTCTTGTATGTGGACACGTTGTCACTCTTTCTGTCACAAGTAAACATGCTGAGAGCACTCACTCAACATGTTTGTGTACGTTTTTGATTGGCGCAATGTAGGCTAAGGGCCAACTAGTGATTTAAATCTTTGGATGAAATATGTAGTCAAAGACGTGTTTGTCCTAAATAAAATTAAACTAGACATTTTGATGATTTTATAAAACTGCCACACTACCATATCTTGTTTCACTTTTCGCTGCTTCATAGATGAATTGTTGGCACTGTACGTGAACATACGCTTAATATTTCTCCTTTGAAGCGAGCGCATAGTAATAAATTATTATAGCGAATCAAATAAGGTGGTTAGTACCGCGAACGCATACCAAGAAACAACTGTGAACTCCGCCTTTCTGGATGTTAACAAAGGAAGTGGGAGCGCGACAAACGGTAGATTTCCTCGAGGTTGCTCGTTGCAATGTTCGCAACAAATTATAGTATAAACGTAGTCTCCAGCAACACGTCATATCTGTCTTGTATGTAACACGCTTGACGCGTCGACACGCGTCACGGAAATTGGAATTGTTCGCTTGGAGTTGGTTATACCTTGCCGCCGACACTTTATACGAGTTACTATAATAATACTCACACATCAGAATCAATATTAAATCTGGACCCTTGAAGTTCTCATGGACTTCAAAGGTCAGTTTATGATTTGCTTCAGTAATAACGAGTATTAGAGCAAAAATGTGTAAGTCTGTAATGTTGCAACATTTTATCTCGATTTTACAGAAAAGCTCAATAAATTAACAGCAGCAGATAGCTCTTAATCCTTCCGAAAATGTCTGGACTCCACGCTTTCACTGAATTGGCTGCAATTTGTAAACTGAGAGCGTTTTAAAAATATGGCTTAATATCGTAATTTAATAGTATTGTCTTCAGACTGAGTCTGGATTTTTTTTATTTAAATATACTACCTACTGAAAAATTAATTTTATCTGCAAAATACACGAAACAAAGATAGTACCTATACACGAAAAATGGGTACAGTATATTGCCATATTATGGCGTGCAGTTTCAAATTTAAATGATTTATTTCATATAGGCTTAGTTTACATGCACTTATGATTGTAGTTACATAACGGGAATTCGTTAGGGATTCTGTAAAAAATAATGTATGGATTCGGTTCAGCCTGGTACTGGATTCTATACATCAATGGTCATTGTCCTTTCATAAACTTATTCTATTGTACATGGCCTCTCTTTCACGTAATTGCAAGACTGGCCTTCTATAGAATCCAGTGGGAGAAATTAATTTGCATGAGGTCAGAATCACCAGGACTATAATCTTTAGCAATGAAGGAACGACTGGAGAGAGAGAGAGAGAGAGTCACAAACGATTGTGCATTTAATTTATTTCTCTTTTAGAAGTAAAAAAATCACTGACTTAAAATGAAAAATCACTACATCTTATAACTCGGACCTACTTTTACGGGTACCCTTTCTTGAATTAAATTCAACTCATTGGTCTACATTTACAAATTCATCCTTTGTTAGCCAATAGGATAGCAGACTGGAATTTTTCCATTGCCTTACTTGTTTTCGGGATAATTAAAATGCTTTCTTACTCGTATATTATAGTGACGTCGATGTCGTACCGGATTATCGTGATTCGCCCTCGACTTTCAAAAGGGATTCTACAAAAACATCTGAGAATTTAAGAGTTAATTTGAAGAAATTGGATGTTGCCTTTCGCTTTTAAAGTGTAAGTAGATTTAACGACTGTAACGGAAAGTTTTCTACGGTTGCTGAAGGCACTAATCGTCAAGTAAAACAGTGATGAAACCAGCATGCCGCAATTATAAGTAAATTATTTTAACTTCCTCAAAAATCTCAAAGATGTCTAAAATATCTGGGTGACCGAGCTTGGCTTGGTTGTATTTCTATATACTCACCAATATTTATATTATTATGGCAGCAGGTGTTATATTTTTTGTTGGTAAATTTGACATTTTCTTAAAATGAATCCTAGCTAGATCGATTTATCGCCCCTAAAACCATCTGTATACTAAATTTCATGAATATATAGAAATATATTTACATATATATTATTCATCTCAATAAAATATTTTAATTAAAAAATAAAATATTTTATTGAGCCCGGGGCCTGAGATTTCTTCACTATTGAAGTGTTTATGTATGCCACAATCACCTCGCAGAACGATGGCAGTAATTTTGTAAACACCTTATATACAATAATTGCTCGTTTAAAGGTATTGGATTCGCATTTCGCACAAAACATCTCCAGCTATTCTAGACATCCCTGACACAGTGGCGCGCGGTCGCGGGTTAGATTCCTACGACGGGCTTCTTATGAATTTCATAATTTTGAAATAGGCTCAGCTCTGGTCTGGTGGGAAGTTTCTGCGTGGCTTCGTTACCAGCAAATTCGCACCGCCAAGCGACTTAGCGTTCCAACGTGAAACTATGCAGAAGTTAGTTTATTGATTCCTTCGTAATTAGTATAATATGATAACATCTTCGGTTTACCATCACGTGAGATAGTGTAAGAAGGAAAACGACAAAACTTGTTGCAGGATAAGCCTTCGACCCTAATTAATTATTAAGCCCTCACATAATTATGCTTATGAAGCCAACAAAAATGAATGGGTTTAGGCGACGAGCTTATAATATTAGTGTAATCTATTTTTATTTTTATCGAAAAACATCGTGTGATATAAGCAAGTTAAGTATAACAAACCCTCGCCTGCGGCTCTTGCTTGTCAACGTCAGCTTGATTGTTATAACTTACGTAGTAAACGCTACACAACGCTACCTTTGTAACTGTGTATGTACTATTGCCGGTACTATTCATGTTTCATGCCCAAAATAATCTCTACAAATCTAATAATGGCCTCTTATTTTGGCGGGAAAGTTGACAGTTCGTTAGTCATCCCCGAGCCTTGAATCAGGATTAAGGGCGGAGTTTATGTAAGTACAATATTAAGAGGAATAAAACAACTTGCGCCGGAAAAATATTTACCTTATTCGGTACCTCCGAGGTCTCTTTTGCGTAAAAATACTTGTTAGTTTGCGATAACTTCTTATGTTTGTGATTGCATTGTTTGATACCATTTTTCAATCGCAGATCCAAGGCTCGTTTGGGCTTAAAATTCAGACGTTAGGTTACTCGTATAACGGTTTAGAGAAGTATTTCCTAACCAAATATGGCCAGGAGCATAGATTATTACTATATGAACCCGAATAATACCACAACATGATCGAAATATGCACGAATTACAAATGATTTCGTATTTCGACTGCACAGAGACATCGTAGTTCAGAGGACTCTTAAGTATACCTTTTCTCAGTACTAGTTTGTCTGTATGTACACAAAATGCGTTTACAAGTTACATCCTTCACGTCCTTAAAATTCATGCCCTATACTTTCCTAAACATATAATGCCTCTACATATTCATTTTATCCCCTATCCGAAAGAATCCTCTTCAAAACCTACAAAAAGGTCGAAAGTGGCATTAAAAACTATTCAATTTTTAACCTTAATTCCCATTAAAATTATGGTCATTTTTGCGTGTTGTTGTGGAAGGCTTGAAAGCTGGAATCCAAAGCGTTTGGTAAATTTTATTCGTAACACTGTCACATTAGTTTCAGGTTTCCACCTGAGGTCTTAATGGTATGTGTGTGCGTTTTAACCCCGGAATCTAAGAAAGTTGTATTAAATTTTCTAATGGTTCTTCAGACATTTATTCATTCGTGTTAGCATGGGCAGCGGACGATTTTCTCCCCGGGGAAAGAACCAAATGTTTCTCCTCTCCTAAGTTTTTTTCACTCTCCCAGAGCATGGGCTTATATTATAATAGGTTAAGATAAAACCTCCTTGGTTATTTCAAGGATCAAGTTACTCACCCGCAATAGCAAGAAATGAAAATCTTAAATTTTCACATAAGCCGAAATGAAAAAAATAAATAATTAAAAAAATCAAAAAACCCGACTGCAAAAATGTCAACTAAAATACAAGGCGGACAACGAAAACAAAATTATAATAAACTTAAAAAGATGCAATTTTTACTTCATTTTAACAAACAACATTATGAGCTGAAAGCTTTAGTTAAATTTTCGCATTCAATTTAAAAATATAGAAGGCGGGACCTATTTTCGCAAATTATAAATTAACATAGAGAAAATTAATAGGTCCCGCCTGCTTTATTTTTAAATTGAATGCGAAAATTTAACTAAAGCTTTCAGCTCATAATGTTGTTTGTTAAAATGAAGTAAAAATTGCATCTTTTTAAGTTTATTATAATTTTGTTTTCGTTGTCCGCCTTGTATTTTAGTTGACATTTTTGCAGTCGGGTTTTTTGATT
Source organism: Coenonympha glycerion (assembly GCA_963855885.1). Lineage (NCBI taxonomy): Eukaryota > Metazoa > Arthropoda > Insecta > Lepidoptera > Nymphalidae > Coenonympha > Coenonympha glycerion. The sequence goes on from OY979643.1 coordinate 12,274,100, forward strand.
TTTTTAATTATTTATTTTATTTCAGGCTTTTTAGTTGCCACACTTTACGAGCGAAACCTAAGCACTTTTATCTACACAATGTCAAAGACGTAAAGTGGGTATATTTGGTTATATATTATATTATGTCGGTTCAAATCAGTCAGTCACTGGAAGAAGTAAAAGTTGTAAACAGTGTCGTCAAACGCAAATCTGGATTTTATCCCGGAAATATATAAGCTGACCAGTAACATTTCATAGGTGTAGTTTGTGTACGTTTAGGGCTCAGGCGTATCTAACTCACGTCGCTTAAAGCGGATCGTTCGGGAAAAACTGAGATTACAAATAGAAATAGAAAAAATCTTTATTTCACATAGGCCTAACTTACAGACTTATGAAAGGTCATTTATATTATTTAATATAAAACGATATGGTGGTAACTATTATTCGACTTAAAACTAAGTTTACCCTCGGTTCCAACGCGCCCTGCACTGAGAAGAAGCCCACAACAAACTCAGCCGGGTTTTCTTTTATTTGTTTTCACCATTTTACATAGGTAATCTCTTAAAAATTAATTGAGCTAATAAAATAGCAGTAAAAATGCACAATATAAAGTACGACACACATTTGGTCAATACAAGATTAACGCTATCAAAAACTACAAATATTACCATTTTGAACGCATTGATCGACTGTTTATAATTCCAAATTAATTCGAAACATATGACTTATATATATTTTTGTAATCTCCTTGTAATTTCCTTCATTTTGATACCCCACTCGATAGGTTTGGTTATAAATATTTTGTAAATGACTGACAATTTTAGGCCCAAAATCCGCCATTTTGCTTTTTATTTTCAAAAACCTATCTAAGAACACTTGGGTTAATGAGACAAATCTAACGATACCATTAACGTCAAAATCCATCCAGCCGTTTGGAAGATACGTGGTCATAAAGAAATTTACATGCATACATACAAGATACGCGCGAAAAACATAACCCTTCTTGCAGTCGGGTAAAAAAGGATCTTATAAAAAGTCAAAACTCTACCAGGTTCGGAAGACAGGTTTGCACCGAGAAGAACTGGCAAGAAACTCCAAGTGCCGAGTTTCTTGCCAGTTCTTCTTCAAAAAATGTCATTATATTTATACCAGTTGCCTTATAAAGTATGAAAAATTATTAAATATTTTTAAGATATTTCGTGAGGAGTTGGAAACATATCCCTGACATTCCAGGAATCCTTGTAAAAATTTTTTCGGTGGTATACCACCAAAAAACATGTTTTTATGATGTTTTTTTAACAATGACTTTAAATTTGTGCAAAGGTAAGTCCAAGACCGACTTCGGAATATTGTAGAAACGTACACACAAGTAATAATTAAGTTAAAAACTTTAATACACACAAGTAATAATTTAAGTTTAAAACTTTCTGACTTTGATTAGTCCCATGGTGTTTATGTCTTCGTTAAATGTCAAACAGAGATAAAGGACAAAGCCCAGGCTTCATAGACATTTCGGCCTTGGGTGCCCTGGCTTAAACCTGTGTGGGGCTGATAGTACGCGGTTTGAGCAAGGCATCGGATACGACATTGGTTTAAAAAAAGTAAACTATAAACCAGGATCTTCGAAGGTAGCCGGCACTATACCCAAGTTCGCCGGTTGCTGTTATTGCGTTGCTGGGGGTCTTCGTGAGAAGCGGGTGCGAGATTTATATTCAAGCTTGATGTTAGGAATTAGGATTAAAAGAGTTGTCCGAGTCCTTTTAAAAAGCTTAAATGTTGGTTTTAACAAATCTGGAAAAAAATGCAAATGACATGTACAAACATAAACACTTCATGTTGATTTGTAATGTGACAATCACGGATGACAACTGTCTTTACTTATATAATTGATTATTCGATTGATGTTGCCATATAAAAAAAAATCGGAAGCCGATACTGATGTATCGATTTATTTTCCTTGAAATCTTTACTCCTATTCTAGTATTATAAAGCTGAAGAGTTTGTTTGTTTGTTTGAACTCGTTAATCTCTACATCTACTGGTCCGAATTAAAAAAATATTTTCGAACTCAAACTCAAATAACTGTTATTTCACATAGGCCTAACTTACAGGCTCTTGTTATTTGTTAAACGTTATTATGATGTTATATGGTGAAAACTACAAATCGATTTAAAACGCACTCTGCACTGAGAAGAAGCCCACAACAAATTCAGCTGGGTTTTGTTTTTGTTATCACCGTTATCATTTTCCTATTGGACTGGATAATAAAACCTTTGATTAAGTATGTACTAGAATAAAACTCAGGATATAGGCATCCGAACAATTTACAAACCTTTTTCGTATAAGCAAACAGAAAAGTATCTGTCAAAATTCTACAGGTCGCTGAGCAAGCTACAGCGCTGCCTTACTGTTGGTGGCAAAACAAGCATTTTTGGCACTGATAAACTGGCGACTTTCGCGCCGTCGGCCATGTCCAGGGTATATGTCTATTGCTATAAGCTATATAATATTACGCTATGACCAATAGCAGCGGAGTAAGGGGCAGAAACTAATTTTAATAAAGTAAACTAAAATAAAACAAAACTAGTATTTATTTGTCATTAATATATAAAGCGTTCAACATACAAACAGTATGGTAACTTGCTTGGTTTTAATAAAAACGTATGTTGAGTACAATATAAATTGACTCAAAAATTCAAAGATGTTTAAATATCACTTTATGCGATATACGCTGGTCAGCAAGTGAAGCGAACTACCTGCGACCCGAGTTAAATTCCGGTTTGTATATAATATTCAATAAATAAATCTTACTTTAAATAAATCGATATTATATGATTTCTGTATAAGGTAAAAATCGATTAAATCGATTAAATATTAAAATATGGCTACACTAAATGTATTAAGAACTCATTAAGATTGAATGGACTGACAGAAAAATGGTATTTCGTTTCCTTTATTGTTTCAATACTTATTTTTTTCAACAAATTGTGGCAAACTTGTTTGTACAAAATAATAATTTTATAGTTTGCGAAAAATACATAGTTTTTTTTGCCAAAAGGACATTCTTGGGCGTATCCGGGCCGTAAATGGGCATCTCCCTTTCTCCCTTTCCCCTTAGCCATGCTATGGCAGTCCTTTTTTGCCCCTGTCAGAGGATAAAATAGGGGAAGTACGATTTTATCCAGGCAGGTAACAATTTAAATGATACCCAAATATTTGCAATGTGAGGTAAAATCCCTACAATTATAATGTCACATTAATATTAGAGCGTGGGAGAGGCCAGTGTGAAGCGTAATGATACAGGAAAATATTAAAAGATGTGACGTCACATTTTTTGTGCCCACGGATGCGAGATCTCCTTTGTCCGTTTTCTTATAACCGAGAACTTATTATACTAGAATACTTACCTATTGCATTCTATAAATTAAACAGGAGATGTCTTAATAATTGTATTGCTATGTTCAAAATAATTGGTCATGTGCGAGTCGGGCTCGCGCTCTGAGGGTTCCGTACTATATTAGAAAAAGTTAAACCATAATCTCCGGAACGGAGAGGAGATGTCGAAATGACGAAATCTGATTGGTTACTCAAACACAGCTCCGCTCCGCTTTGGTGGAAACCGGGCTTAAGAATCACTTTTTTACCGAACCGCAAACTTTAATTGCTACAACCAAAAAAAGTATAATTTTATTTTTCCCGTAAAATATACTTTGATCCCTATTAATCATAATTATTTCAGAATTTTCTATAGGTAAACTTCGGAGAATAGGGGGTAGTATTATAGTATTATTTTCGATAGTTTGCTTAATAAGTCAAAAACTATTGGGCATAGAAATAAATAAGAATCGGTTTAAGAATACACAAGTAACGCCCTTTCATATGAAACCCCACTCAACATTGTAATCTCATTTTGAAATTCTGACGACCTTTTTCCCCCTTTTTAAATAAAAATAAAAAAGATTTTAATTTTTTTGACTGCACTAACGGCGGGCCATCATTATCGAAACCTATTCCAAATTCATCTCGATATCTTTAAACGTTACTGAAATAAAGGGTCGTGACACACAGACAGACAGACAGACGGACAACAAAGTGATCTTATAAGGGTTCCTTTTTTTTCTTTGAGGTACGGAACCCTAAAAAAAATATGGCGGTTCTTTAAATCAAAGCTGGAAAGGATGCCATGTTACTAATACGCAAATTAAACAAAAATCTCGTGGCAATTTTTTTACCAATCTCCGCCGAAACGGCTCGACCGATTGTTATGTTGCTGTGTATGTTCGGTAGGTCTGGGAGTAGGTCGTAAGCTATATGTTTTTATATCCTCAATGGCAAAACAACGTTTGCCGGGTCAGCCAGTTTTATATGAAAAACCAAAAAAGGTCTATCTATCACAATAAATTAAACTACGCAAGTGAGCTCCAAAGGACTGTACCTAAATATTCAATTCTGGTAAATACATTTACACATCAATGTTTCAAAAGCTTAAACGTAGCTTAATGGGTGTTAAAAGGATCGAATAAAGTTACTTGAAATAATGCAGTTAATTCCTACGCTAAGAAAGTTACGACGCCCGCAATGTATGAGCGGAACGAGTTACAAGATCATAAAATACTTCACGCTTCCGCATTAAACTACGGGAAAAAGAAGACTTCTTTGTGTACTACGTCTTCCTACATAGGTAACACCTACAGAGATAGGGTCTGCTTTTATTATAATGTATTAAAAGAAAAATTGGCAAGAAAATTTAGAAAAAAATGATTGATATTGAAATTCTCGGCTTATACGAATGATATAAAGATGTAATAACAAAACTAATATGGAACTTAATTAGGTATAAATTAATAAAAAAAAAAAATGCACTATTATCATCCCACCACAAAAATTTCATGTAAAATGACCAAGACGAGACATACGGCTCGCATTGTCAAAAAATTATTAGATCTTATGTAAAGCGAAACTTCAAACACTCTACTACTCCCAACAAACTCTAAATCAGAATATGTGCCTTGGCCGTTTTACTACCGTTACATGCACGTAATATGAAAAAAAATCACTGTTCATTACTGCTCTGGCAGTAGTAATTCTTGTAGTAACAAATTGTAGGACCAAAGCACCCTGTCTCTACAAGCCTTTACTTTACAAATTCTACTGTCTAAATTTTATTAAAGCTTTTAATTTGTGTAGAATTAGAAACCTTACTTTGCATGAAATCTAATAAATATTTGATACTAGGACAACATATTTTTACATTCAATTTTTGTCATGTAAAATTTCAACTATTTTACATATTTGTTTCTATCACGCTTTGGAATATCTAAGTAATGACAGTGCGTCGTTTGGTTCGTCTTGACGGGGGCTCTACTATGCCCCCCGATAAACACGAAAGTTTTTATGAATCTGTGAGTTAGGAATGTTGATAACAACTGATATGATTATGATTTTACTTATACGAGAACATAAACTTATCTTGATAGATCTTTAGATACTTACTTTAGATAGATCCTTCTGATTCTTCAATTCATTGACATTTTGCGCTTAACAACAAATACAGCATTATAACGCATTTTCCCATGTCAAAGTTAGTCGTATCTCTGGATATTTCGGACGTTCCATTAACGTTGATAGTATGAATAATTGATGATTTTCCATTCCAAGCAATATGGATTGAACGCCAATTTAAATTTAACTGATCCACTAAAAGGATCTAATTTAATCCTTATTTCTAAACCTCTGTTCAGGGAAGGCTTTCAGGCTTATTTGTTTTAATGACCGTCTAAATATAAACCTTTTATATAGGTTTATGTTTAGACAGCGAAAATAGCAGTGTGATATTTCCAAATTTAAAATCTTCTAATCTGAAATACTTAGGCGTAACTTACTGGCACTTATCGAGTCAATAATTTATTTGAAGGTTAAATAATATCTATTTATAAGCTTCTGATTATCTATCTGATATTTTCTGATTGATATCTCAGTGTGACAGTGCAGTGCGTCCTATGAAATGTCGTATGAGATGCTAAAGCCGTGGGACGCGCCGCATCTGACAAGGGCAGACGTATCACATAACATCAGTTGAACGTCTTCTTGACTCATAGTTCTTGCGTATAAAAAAAATATCAAAAATATCACAATTACACAAATCGCAATCTAGCCCCAAAGTAAGCGTTAGCTTGTGTTATGGGTACTAGATAACTGATAAATAAATATACATGCATATTATAATATACTAGCAGATACCCGCGGCTTCGCACGCGTAAATTTTAGTTTTAACTATTCTACGGGAACCATCCATTTTCCGGAATAAAAAGTACCCTTTGTGTTAATTTACATGAAATCTATCTTCATTTCAACTTTAAACCAAAAATTTTCAGTAGTTGTGCGTGAAGGAATAAATTTCCTCCCGGATGAATATCTGTTTTTCCCTATTATCACGAAAACAATGGATTTCTCGAGAAAAAAGTAGTTGATTCTAGGATATAAGATATAATCTATCTCCATTCCAAATTTCAGCCCAATCAGTTCAGAAGTGACCGCACGATGGAGTATTTCTCCCGCATGAATGTCTGCTATTTAACTGTTTTCTTAGAAACCATGGATTTTCCCGGGATAAAAATTTGCCTATGTTTTAATCCAGGATAAAACCTATCCCCTTTTTGAATTTCAGTCATATCCGTTCAGTAATTACAGCGTGAAGTAGTATTTTTCCCGCATGCATATCTGTTTTTAAGTTTTCCCGCGGAAACCATGGATTTTTTTGGGATAAAAAGTAGCCTTTGTAATCCAGGATAAAATCTAACTTCATTCCGCATTTCAGCCACATCAGTTCAGTAAGTAAGGCGTGAAGGCATATTTTTCCCGCGTAGATATGTGTTTTTCACTTCTATCATAGAAACCATGAATTTTTCCGGGATAATAAGTAGCCCAGGCATTAATTCAGGATATAAACTATCTCCATTCCAAATTTCAGCCAAATCGATTTAGTAGTTGCGGCGTGAATATTTTTTTGCGTGTGAATTTCGGTTTTTAACTAATCCCACGGGAACCTTGAACTTTTTCGGAATAAAATGTAGCTTATGTGTTAATCCAGGATATAATTTATCTCCATTCCAAAATTGAGCTAAATCGGTTCTGTAGTTGCGGCGTGAACGAATATTTTTCCCGCGTGGATTTCTGTTTTTCACTATGATCATACTCGTAGAAGTCATGAAATTTTCCGAGATGAAAAGTAGCCTACATATTAATCCAGGATAAAATCTATCTTTTTTCCGAATTTCAGTCATATCAGTTCAGTAATTACAGCGTGAAGTAGTATTTTTACCGCGTGAATATCAGTTTTTCAGTTTTCCCGCGGACACCATAGATTTTTCCGGGATGAAAAGTAGCTTTTGTATTAATCCAGGATATAATCTATCTTTATTCCGAAATTTAGCCATATCAGTTCAGTAATTACGGCTTGAAGGAATATTTTTCACGCGTGGATTTCTGTTTTTCACTATTATCATAGAAACCATGGAATTTTCCGGGATGAAAAGTAGGCTTTATAATAATCCGGGATAAAATCTATATTTTTTCCGAAATTGAGCCATATCAGTTCAGTAATTACGGCGTGAAGTAGTATTTTTCGCGTGTGGTTATCTGTTTTTCCTTTTCCTGCAAAAACCATGGATTTTTCCGGGATCAAAAGTAGCCTATTTATTAACCCAGGATATAATCTATCTCCGTTCCAAATTCCAGCCAAATCGGTTGTGCACTTGCGGCATGAAGATTTTTTTCCACGTTAATTTCGGTTTTTTACTAATCCCACGGGAACCATGAATTTTTTCGAAATGTAAAGTAGCCTTCGTATTAATCCAATATATAATCTATCTTTATTCATAATTTCAGCCATATCAGTTCAGTAATTACGGTGGGAAGTAGTATTTTTCCCGGGTGAATATCTGTTTTTCCCTTCTCCTGGAAAATCCATGGATTTTTCCGGGATAAAAAGTACTTTATTTTTTAACCCAGGATATCATCTATCTCCGTTCCAAATTTCATCCGAATCGGTTGTGTACTTGCGGCGTGAGATTTTTTTTCCGCGTGAATTTCGGTTTTTAACTTATCCCACGGGAACCATTAATTTTTTCGGGATGAAAAGTAGCTTATGTAGTAATGCAAGATATAATATACCTCCATTCCAAATTTTAGCCAAATCGGTACAATAGTTGCGGCGTGAAGACGTATTTTAACTTGATAAAATCCAAACTTCGGACCCCCGTTTCACCCCCTTAGAGGGTGAATTTTGAAAAATCCTTTCTTAGTGCTCCCCTAGACCTCATAAGGTATCTGTGTGCCAAATTTGGAGTCTCTAGACCCAGCGGTTTGGGCTGTGCGTTGATATGTCAGTGAGTCAGTTTCTTCTTTTATATATTTAGATTGAAAAACACCCAGATACCAGGAAAACATTCATGCTCATCACATTTTCCCACAGTTGTGGGAATCGAACCTACGACCTCCGACGTCTCAGCAAGATCGCTACCGCTACGCCAGTCGTCAATATAGGGGTGAAGATTTTTCGGATTCAAATTTTAATTATTTTTCGAAAATATTAGATTAATTATACACATTGTAGGTTTATGGCAATGAATTTTGCGACCATATAATGCCCGGATGATACCCATCCCCATCATTTATGCAAGCTGGGCAAAAAAGCGGCACTCCAGGAGTACTGTCAGGTGTTAAAACTTGAATTATTACGTGAGGTTTCAGTAACGGAGACGCATATTCAATGGTTTTCTTAATATCTCAAAAAATATCCAACTTTCCTAAAAAAGATTTGACTTGTAAAATTATTTCCACGATGTGAAATTGCGTTGAGCCAAAAAATCCGCAGAATACATTACTTCGTTTTCTATACTAGCACAATTGGTACACAAAAACAATAGCAGATATATCGAGTCAGTTATTTAGTTTATACATAAATTCGAGGCAGATGCGTTTACTGGAGTGTAGTCTGTTCTGGTAATCGATTCGGTTGACGGATATATGGAAAAAGGCACACAGTTTGTGGGATCGAAATACAAAATATGTTCTTAGTTAACGGAGGATAATAAAATAGAACTCCAATCGAACCGCTTGGATTTAGCTCTTAGAAATTTCGAAAAATATTTTGTTTCTTTTTTAATACTTTTAGCACAGATTTTAACTTTTACATATAAAAAGTTAGCACTACTCGATTGCAATCTCACCCCGATGATAGGTTAAAGTGCAGTCAAAGATAAAGTCAATACAATTGGAAGGAGATCGGTTGCTGCACAGCTTAGCCTTTTGGTAATGCTTACCAAATCTAAGGCTGATCTAACTTCTTTGTCGGAAAATATATTGAACTATTGCTTTCCAGTATACATTTTATTGTTTGAAATTTGAGCAGCGGTTTTTTTAACTATATATAGGCTAGCGCTTGACAGAGATCACACCTGATGGAAAGTGATGATACAGTCTAAGGTGGAACGTGCTTGCTTAGGAGATGCCTATTCTCCTCTCTATGCTTCTTGATTTGAAGGTGCCCAGGTTATACCAGTCACCAGGTGCCAGGTTATAGGACATATCAGTTTTTAGGTCTCATTTTGACTAGTAAACAAGTCGGTAGGGCACGGCGGGCGTAGTGTGAGTGCTCTTCAAAGTTTAAACCTAACAGTGATATTATGTACTTATGTATAAATTTAAGTTATATTTTCACATATTTCACTATTCCGGCGCATGCACAGCGGCAATTTGTAAAAGTTTATGAAACGTACAGCACAATAAAGCATCCGGATTTAATGATTTACTACCGAACACTGCAATACCACAATTATAAATTATGTGAGGCGGATTTATCTTGTTTTTGCTTTTTGTTCAAATTATACAGTTCCCGGTTTGTTGGGCAGTGGGCTCGCGGTTTAATTACTGCGCGGGCTTCCTCGCGGGCGGAAGCTGTGCTTTATGGGGGAAATATTATATTTTGACGACCTCTGTATAGCGCAGTGGCCCTTGTATTCATTCGGGTGGGAGTTCGCGGGTTCGATTCCCGGTACGGGCAAATTTAGTTTTATTTTCTGCCTTTTCAGCGGCTGCCCGGCTGGCTATTCTTACAACCCTACCAATAAACACGTATCATCAAGCGATTTAGCACTATGCAGCTTTAGCCATGTGAATTATCGATTCTAATTCTCAGATTACTTTTGGAACGCTTAGTGGAAACTAATTCAAAAATGTATAGGAATTAGATCTCAGTGGGCTGGAGTCTGATTGCCTAAGAAAAACGTATTCATCGTTATCGTAGTCTTTTACAAATTCTGCCCCCCGATTGGCTGACGTAAATCAGGGAACCAATCAGCGGGCAGTTTCTCTACGATTATGATAACGATGAATACGTTTTTTTAACACTAGTTTGAACTGCTTCTGTATCGTTCAAGTTAATAAGCAACCCCCTTGGGTTGTTAAAAGGGCGGCAGGAATCCCATTTTTCATTATTTTTGCACTATTTTTGCACAAGTTAGCAACAAGCACGGTTTTTTGACATTATACCATACTAACCGATGTTGGAGACTTATGCAAAAACAATACAAAAAATATCATTTTGCCCTCCTTTTACTTATTTAAAAACCCAGTAAGGGCTGCTAATTAAGAAATTGGACGATACAGAATCAGATCGCAAATAGAATTACCATTAAAAACAATAGGAACATTGAATCTGTTTAACACTTTCTTTTTTTTTTATCGTGAGGAATTCTCATGAATACCCAGTCGCCCGGGGGAGCGGCTGGGTTATGCCGGACTCTTACCGGCTAAACCCCACGGTGTTTCCTCCTCGCACCGTATGACGGGAACACGGGAACGCTTGCGCAAACCTCCGCGAACCCGCCGGTGCCTGGCCGCTTGCGCAGCCCCTCCACGAGGTGGAGCATGGAGCTCCCCTCCAACAGCAAGGCCCGCCAGAAACACCTAAGCCGGCCTTACCTCCTCGGCGCCCATCCGTAAGGCGACGGACCCCCCCGGGACCGCCACCCAACGGCCGTGGGCACGGGTAAGACGATACCTGCGAAGCTTGCTCCTGCAATTGCAGGCATCGACCTTCCATACCCCGCGGCGGATCTGATCTTTGGACTGTTTAACACTGTCTGTCAAGACTAGTAAGAATCGCAATTTATATTAGGCGTTGGAAACATAAACAAAAAAATTGCTTAAAAATACTCAAGATTTTCTTCCTAAAACAAAGACAGTGACAGTTGGCCTAATCCATAAACTCAAAAGGCCGAAAAACAAGGGACCGGCCGCTAAAAAATATAAAAGCCGACAGATTCATTTATGTTTCGGCTTTCATACTAATAAATTCCAAGTGAAAAAGTACAAAGCGGTTTACTCACGGTCTGTTTAACAAAGATATTTCGTCGTTGTCGGTAGAATGATAAAATTTAATATCACGGCCGAGAAGTGAGCCTTGCTGGGAAATTCTGTCGAGGGGCTTACGTATTTCTACCGGCTAGTTTTTTGTGCTTGTTTTACAAAAAAATATTGAACTCCATTTTTCCACCACAACACATATATTTTTTTTTATTGTATATAGGCTTGCGCTTGACGACAATCATGCCTGATGGAAAGCAATAATGAAGTCTAGGTTGGAGCGCGCTTGCCTAGAAAATGCCTATTCACTCTTCTCTTGAAGGCACCCAGATTATACTTGGCTGGAAACACGGAGGCTGGAAGGGCGTTCCATACCTTAGCGGTTCGTATCAGAAACGTGGAAGAAAAACGTTTCGTGCGAGTTTGTTGGATGTCAACCACATAAGGATGCCACCCCTCTCGGCGTCTTGCAGTCCTATAGTAGAAAGGTGAAGGAGGTACAAGGTTATGTAGTTCCTGAGCACACTCACCAAAGTATATCCTGTAAAAAACCGCTAAACAGGCAACATTTCGACGGTGTTGTAAGCTGAGCAATTTTGCCCGTGTTAGCGATTCCTTGCCGATTATTCTGCGGGCGCGGCGATCAACAGAGTCCAATGCATCGAGCTGATACTTGGCTGAGCCATCCCAAAGGTGACTGCAGTACTCCAGTAATATTTGGTCATTAAAAGAATATCTATCTCGTAGATTTACTCTTTCTTTCTCAAATTCTACAAGTAAGTACCTACTTGACTGCGATGTGAATGTGATCTGATGTTAAGTGATGATGCCGAAGATCTTACTAACTTGGAAGGGGCTATACTTAGCCCCGTTTTAGTAAGTTGTAAGTATTAGTAACCGTTAGTAATCCTTAACGGTTTCTAAACAGCATCGCGCCCGAACGTTAAATATTTTAATAATTTATTCAATAATTTGTTATTCACGTTGAATTTAATGTATTCCAGCAAAGCGATGATACTGACATAGTTTTTATCCTATGGATTTAATTCAGTTTTCCATGAGCCGTAGCCAAAGACGCTTCGCGGGGAAAAAGTCGAGCTGAGAAATTGTGTAGAAGACGCAGCCAGGGCGGGACTCAGAAAACTCATCTCATATTCACTGTATAATTTTTTGACAACCCCGCGGAGCATATTAAGTAATTCAGGGAGCCCTATGATACCACCGATTCAATAAGCAGCACTGTTCAATAAGCACTAAATCGGCAGATGTCTGTCTAGTTGCGGTTTGTTCAGATTTCGGCTGGTTAAGGCCTGGTTTCCACCAAAGCGGAGCGGAGCTGTGTTTGTGTAAGATTTTGTCATTTCGACATCTCCTCTGCCCTCGGTTTCGAAGATGTCAATATGACGAAATCTGATTGAAAACCGGGCATTACATTGTTTTTGCAATCACATGCCGCCAAGCGATTTTTTTTTTTTTTGAGTATATGGTGTTGTATAGCATCTCTTCAATTTATATGACTTGCAAATTGACAGTTCAGAAAATTATCGAATACCAAATAAAATTGTTTGAAATTGCGTTAAACATTTTCAAAAAAGTATATAAATAAACAAGATAATTCAAGCAAAAGGTAGAGCCTCTAGATGCGGCCCTGCGTGGAAGCTTTACCAAGCAGAAAGTAGCGGCTGAATTAGATTATAGTGAAATAAAATGAACTCGAAGAAAATATTTACGTCCACTTCTCGTTATAACTTTGTTTTAAAACTTCGTTAAAATCCAAATTAATAGTTTGGTATCTACTTCGTTAATGTTTTTTTTAGTTAACGACTTAAAGTAGAAGTATATGATTTATATCCGACTTATTTGAATTTAGTGGGCAGGGGTGTTTTTGGTAAAGGAAAATCGATTCCCTAAACTGTATAAAAACAATGTATCTGTCAGGCAATACGCTATAAACGCGTGGTTCTCCCGGAAATAACGTCGCGAACATAACTTTTATTAAAGAGTATTCGTGCATAGGAACAGTGGTGGCAATAAATACAATTTATTATGGGACAGTATTTTTAAACGATTACCTTCGTACAATAGGACACAGAAAACATGGTTGTAAACTTTATACCCTTGTAGCCGTGTTTCTATTGCAATGATGGTTGATATTTGTAATAAAAGTATTTAACATAATAATAATCTCACAGCCAGTTTGATTAGTTAGGAGAAAATAATATGTCAACCTAATGAGGCTGTTTTTTGGGTTCCGTATCCAAAGGTTAAATATTATGGAACCCTATTACCACGTTAATAAGACTTTGTTGCCCTTCGGTCTGTCACTAAGCTGTATCTCTTAAACTGTCACGTAGTAAGACAGCTGAATTTTTTACAGATGAGGTATTTATTTATTTCTATATTAATAATTGCAATAGGTAAACGCTTGAAATATTCACAGTATTCACTTTAAGAATAATCAATAAATTTTATATAAAACAACCCAAATAAAAACGTTTTTTTTTGCCGTTTTTATAGATAACTAGCAAACTCGGCGAACTCCGTTTCGCCACCAGATGGCTTCGTTTTATGTAACATTGGCGTTGTAAATGAAAAAAGATTTTCCCGCTTTTCCGTTGAAATTTTTCCTGACTTTTCTTTGCTATAAACCTCACGGAGCCCGAGACCTTTCCAAAAAATGCAAAACCGTGGAAATCGGTTCGTGCGTTCTGGAGTTATAGCGTCAGGAAGGAAACCCGACTTATTTTTATATAGTAGAGAAGAAGATGGTAGTGGTACGGAACTTATCAAGTATAAGTTCCGTACCGTAAGTACCGATTTTTTATTTTATTTATACGGAACTGGTACCCATATACGCGCCAAAATTAGGAGTTGGTTAATTTGCCTCCGGCAGAGTTGTTTAATGAGAGCTCCTCATTAAGGATTGAAACACAAACGATTCGGATGGAACTCAATTTGAGCTCCGGAAATTGTTGGACCCAAAGTTTGCTCAACTTTGGAGACAGGCGAGAGAGTTCAATATAATATGTATTGGTATACTGTATGCCTAATAAGTGAATATAATACAAGAGGACCCGGGTTGCCTACATGTGGAGCGTTTTGAAACCACGTGACATTTTTAAAATTTAAAATAATTTATTTTCTAAAATTTTCAATAATTTTTAATAAAAGTCGTCGATCATTCGGCTCTATTGATGGTGTAGTTTTAAAATATGGAATAAAAATTTTTTTTGGAAAGCTTATTTCGCAAGATCATGTAAGTTAGGCCTTTCGTGAAAGAATAAACATTTTGATTTTGATTATAATGACAATGAATTGAACAAGTAGATCCTGTCTGATCAGACCTACCGATCCCGGACCCTAAACACAAAAGTACAAAGCCGATTATAAGTGGCTCAGTGGAACTTCGTAATTCGGCGCAGGTGGTCGTTTAATGCATTTTCTTGGCTTTCTCAACACGGCCAGTCCATTTACAAATCCCTAACGCCGGCTAATTGCTTCCGAAGGTTGGATTAAGGCCGCCTTAAGAAGACTTAAGAGTTGCCTAAATCAGGTTAAGACGGTTGTTTTGACCCCAGTATCGATCCTTTCTGAAATCCTCGATTAGCACAAGTACGAGAAATAACTTTTATGAGTCGTCCATGACTGCGTTGGTTTCTCCAGAATGCCGATTATTAAATAATTTATTTTAAAACTCTTTCTTGGCGAATACCTACCGATGACTGAAAATGTTTAGATGGTTTTAGAAAAGGCCAATCCTTTTTCCTTTAACCTTCATAATCAAAGTAAGTTTTGCGGTTCAAATTCCTTGGGTACTCGTAGTTCGGACCCCTTTTGCGCGAGTGCAAATCAAGAATCGAGAAATGATAATCGCGCTTGCCTATAATAGGGTATTTGACTCCAATTTTTTTATTACTTTATTATAAAGTAGAATTAAAATAATGACGTGCACTGAAAGAACTAATTAAATCGATCAAATAACAAAAAAGTTATAAGCATTTAAAGATTTGTGATTAGACAGAGATAGCAACATGACATTGTGACGTCACACCGTACCAATGCCATAGTAGCTTCGTGCGGCTTCATACAAATTTTCGTTTTGCGAGAAAGGGATAGAAGATCCCCCCACTCCAAAGTTTAAACGCCTGTAACTTTGTAAATCTTCGTTGGATTTTAATATTTCTTTCACTGCACGTTATTATTGTTATCGTAGTTTATAATAAAGTAATATTTTTTATCAAATTCAAAAGTAGTGTAAGACCCCATTGCCCTTTTACTCGGCCTGTCTGGAGTATGTTTGAATACGCGGAAAGTTTTTCGTGGTTGTGTTTACATTGACAGGGAGTTTTGTCTGTATATGGTCCTAGATATGAGTTATCTACTTTTATACAGTTTCATCAAAAACTAGTGGTCTTGCGGCATAATTAAGTAAATTTGGCGCATGTGAACAAAAAATAACTTTTTTACTGAGCATAGGTTTCAACCTAAAGGCAAAATTGTATACCGTTTAATAGCTTTTTCGCGTCGCTTCTCTTAAAAAACAGCACCATTAAAATCAAAGGACGGTTCTTTATGTAGTCATTAATATCGGAAAATCTAGGTTCCCCAACTGGGTAGCGAGGAGCTAGGAAATGAGGAGGGCAATTAGCATCCATTAGACTGTAAAAACTTCATGAATAAAATGGCCGTGTAAATATTTAATTGCTGCTGAATTTTTCTGAAAAAAATTCGGGACGCCACTGAATCGTGGATACGGCTAGTGAGTATCGTGTGGTGATTTAGCTTATAGATATCTAAACTATCCTGCGATTTTTATATCATCAGTGTTCTGCCATCACTATGAAAGTATTCACGTGTAACAAATTTAATATAATACAATAGTTTCTAACAAATTTTAATCTTACCCGTATTCATAAATATATATTTCTAATAATCCGAATCTCGGAAACGGCTCGAACGATTTTCATGAAAAGTATATCTACATGGGGATTTTTGGGCGATAATTGATCTAGCTAGGATTAATTTGTTAGAAAATGTCGTATTTACCAAAAATAAAATATAACTCTATACCTGACATCTATTGGCGGAAAACTATTACAGTAAACTCCTGCTGCCATCTATTGGTGAGTAGCTGTAATACTACCAAGCTCACCCACATATTTATAAATTAAATTTTGTTAATTAATTTCACTGAATTTTAAAATTTTCCTGGATTGCATACAGTACAACTTCAATAAATTAATTATTTTAAAAGTAACTGGACCTACTATATACCTTATCAAAGAACTAGATAAATAATGTAGAATTGCATAGAATTGCAAAGAATCAAACAAGAATTAATTCTTATTTTAAATTTTATTTTAAAGTCAAAAATGACAAGTTACATTTTTTGTAGAGTCAAAAATGTAATATTATCAGGAAACGCTTCAAGCAATCCAATCCCTATTAATCACTTATATAAGAACTAAAATTCTGTGTCAAACTCACTGCACATCCTCTAGGGAAATCACTGGTTGGCATAAAATTTTGACGATGGGTGTGAACTCGGAAACCATGTAGGTACCTACTCTGTACCGCCGGCTTTAAAGCAAATAACCATTGGGATTTGATCGTTGGAGTGGTTTCCAATGATTTGACGATCTGATTTGACTTCCCAAAACTGGGGGTAGTAACTTTTTTGTGAAGCTTTGAGTGCCTCCCTTATTATTACCAGCTTAAAGTTTACATGATAAGATTATAAATGGTAGCTATTCTATTTAAGTGTCTTTAAATTTAGGGCGTTTTAAAATCTACTATCCCTTTCAATATCAAACGGCTGAAAAAGGCACTTGTTTTAGAAATACATAGTTCTGTTGCTTGCCGTCACATAGACTAGCGTATGACATCAAACTTGCCTCATAGAAAGCAATATGCCTTGCCTATAGAGACACTTTTATTACGTCTCTTGAAAGCGCACAAATTATACTCCGTAGGCATCACGGAAGCTGCAAGGGCTTCTTTGTCACTTTTAATCTTTTAATTTGTGATTTTATAGTAACGAGATGAACTCATCGGAAAATCCAAATTGATCAGAAATCAAAATTAATCAAAAATCAAATTTACCCAAAAATTGCAGCAAAGCAGTTACGTAGTAGAAAATATACAATATACATTTAACAGGAAGAGCTAGTAAAAAAAAAACAAATAGAAATGAAAAGCAAACCAAAATCTACAGAGCGTCCCCTTCATCTTATTAATTCAAGGCAACTTAAAACATTTTAATTATCAGTAGAGGAACATTTTTTGTAGCCACTTCAAAGAACATAAATTTCGGGGCACTCCCTTTCCTTTCGTTATTTATGCGAGTATCTGAGTAACTGGGGTGTTAGTTTTAAATTAACAACGACCCGTAGAAAGGGGGTGAAGCGGATTTGGCCCCTCCTTTTTACAATTCCATTCTAATCGTACTAATCTGACTAAAGGTTGTACTAAAAACGGGCTGGCAATATAATTTTTGTTAAAAGTTTTTATCCTTCCATTACCAATTTTAACAAAAGAAAGATACATTCCTAAAAGTAGAGCTAAGCACTAAGTGTGTAAAATCTGAATGTGACCTATGATCTGAATTTAATACAATTGACATATTATGTTGTGAACATGACCCGGCAAACTATACGAAAATATGTCGCCAGTGTACTGGTGTCAAAATTTTTTGCTTTGACACCAACAGTGTCAGTAGTAAACCGACCACTGTAATGTCTATGGACCGCGGTCTACGCTATCATTATACTAATTGTTATCAGTCCGCTCGCGCGTTTCCAGGGATGGTTTTCGCCATATTGTGGCGTATTAGCGGGAAACACGACAAAAAGCACTACTTTTTTTTGTATGAAGAAGCTTTACGTAGAATGTTCAGATGAGCTCATCTTCAGGTTTGTATCGGTGTTGACAGACTTACTAGTTAAAGCATATTTTTCATTTTGTTGAATTATACAAAGGAAACTATAATCATAAAACCTGTGCAAGTGGACCGTACGGCGTACATAGCTAAAATATTTGTCTATTTCAAAATCCTCCCAAGCACCCATTTTATGTAAAGTATGATTTATGATAGATTTCCCAAACGCTACCCGAAAATTGACGACTCTCGTGGTCTGCATCGAACGGGACTTGAGTCAGCCACTCGAAATACGTCGAAGTCATCTCGATGGTCGAGGATGAGAACTGAGTCCAAGTGACGTTTTCCATTTCGACATCGCACGGCTTTAGACGATGTGCCGGACACGGGACAAATGTCATTCATCCGTAATCCGAAGGTTTGGAGGGTAATGCGTAGAGTGTCTTAGGATTTGAAATTTACAGGAATTTATCGAGACTGCATCAGGCAAGTCCCATCTGAGGTGTGATACTCGAACATAAAATTGTACAATGTACATTGGCCAAACATTGGTTGTCAACGCAACTATCATCAGCCAATTGGCGACTTGGATGATGATGGTTGTATTCGCCAATTGGCCAATTCGCTAATTGGCTTGGGCAATACAATCGATGCAAAAACAAGTGCTTACGCGACTCCACCGATGCAAGGCATTAACAAATCAGCTCCATAATCTATTTTTGCAGTCTCACAGCTGCCCCGTTACCGAAGTAGATGGAAAAATGTACCATTACGGTAGTGATAATTTACTTCGTGTGGTCGTTAACCTGGACAGTTGGAGTTTTTTTTTCCACATTATACACTAAATCCCATCTGCCCCGTGAAGATGAAATCACGCTTATGTTACGAATGCAAAAGTATGTTCGCTACTCCTTCACACCGCATATACTGGACTAAATTGGCTCATGTTATGCCATGCCTTTTAGTTTTGCCATTAGTTCCAATGCCACTTTACAAACGCGATGTGAAATTAAGTTTTATCTTTTTCAAAGAGATCTCTAAAATTCCCGGAAAATACCAACCCAGCTTGGCATTCCTAGTAATATGTTCCGAGCAAAATTCAACGCGCCGACGTCAACTAGCGCCGTCCACAGAACAGCGTTTCGAGTTTAGATTTCAATCGCCTGAAAATTATGTGCTCTTAGCTCAACGTGGACCACAGGCCAAGCGTTAGATAGAGCTTACTTGAGCAGTTTTTCTGCTAGTCTAAGCAGCACTTTTTTTACCTGTCTAATGCTCGTTTTCACCAACATTTTAAGAGTCACCTAAGCCCTAAGGTGACAGTTGTTGGCGGTGAAAATTTTCACCTATCGGCTTAAGAATTCGGTTTAGGCGTTTCCTAGGTTTAATGAAAACGGCTGTTAGTTGGTAGTTAATGGAAAATATCACTTAAAACAAACACCAAAAGAAGTTAAGTTAGTCTTTAGTTGTAGGTGAGAGTAGTAGACAAACTTCTCAAGTTAAACATTTTTTTCACAATTTCCAGTCTTTGAGGGAATTAATGGTATTTTTAATCAACTCGTGCAGTGATCGCCCATACTAGACTTATATTCAAGGGATGGAAAAATCATAGGAGCCAAAGTGTCCTACAATTCTACTCTCGAAATGGTATCAAAGTGGCACATAGCTGAAATCGCAAAAGTATCACAATATGTTAGTAGTATTGTTCTAGCTGTGATTGACCGATCAATGCAGTATCGCCGCACGGACTAAGTAATTGGGAAGTTTATACCACGGTAAAGGTTTTAACTACGCCATGATGTTTAAGCAGAAGAAACCCATGTAAATGCCCTTTACTCTATAAATTGTATTGACTAAAAATAGTCCTATATTTTTCCACGAGAAATATTTTGAAAGGAACTCTATATGTATACTCTATATATACTCTGAATTTATTTTAGAGATACGGATTGGGTGTAAACACATAAGTTTTGCAAGTTTGGGTAAAAAACAATATAGCCGTTGAAAGTAATTTTATCATTGTATGATATTAAAATTTGATTATAGTATATACAAACTGCATAGATAAATAAACATTTAGATGCAGTAATAGGGCGAAGCTAAAATGCGCAAACGAATGAGAGGAAATCCTTGCATACCCAGACTTTTTAAATATGCAAAATATATACGATTTTATTCGAAAATGACAGAAGATTAATTTAACCGTAAGATGAAAAAGGATAAAATGTAATCCAGAAACTGCAAGTTCGCTTTAAAACAGTTAGCTCGGATGCATATTTTAACAACCCTTTGGCGATTAAATTTTCGAGCGAAGTTAGCTGGAAGATCTTGCTTTTAAAGTTTGTGAGTACCTAAAGTACCTTGTTATGTATTATAGTATAACATTCTTTTCTATATGAATTATGTATTCTTTAACTTAATTTCCTTACCTTCTTTATATTATCATTTCCACATTTTTGTATTTTTTTCCGGAATTAAAAGTGAAGACGTTTTACCTGAAAATAAAACGTGTATTAAACATACTTACCTTATTCGAAGCCTAATAATAATATATGAGATATGCCATCGCTTCCGTTTCCTTTTCTGTCTCTTTTCTTCGCTGTTTACACGACTTTTTTCTATTTCCGTTCCCACCACCAGCAGAGAGCGCCATGTTTTTGGGCGCACAATTTTTCGTCATTAAGTCGAATAACACCAGGCAGAATTAAAATTTATTAGGCTTCGAATAAGGTAAGTATGTTTAATACACGTTTTATTTTCAGGTAAAACGTCTTCATTAAACAAACTTGACCGTTATTCGAAGCCTAATAATAATATATGAGACGTGTTTGATATCGCCTGGTGGTGGTGAACGACGTCAATGTGACTAAGAAACTGTTAGGGACACATCGACATGATAAACACCTGATCATGTTAGTAAATTTTACATTTAAAACAAAGATGCAATCAAGTATTACATTTATTAACAATCAAGTATGGAGTACAGTAATCGTCAAAAGAATTATCAAGAATAGCAAGACAAAAATTAAAAAGTTAATCAACTGCACTAAATAGTTGCGTGATTTTGTTAGTGTTCTTATTGGAGACTAACACTTGGCGGCAATAGAAACGTTTAAAGGTTTTTTCAGACCTCCAATTGCCTCTTGAGAGAATTTCGTCAAGAGGCGCATTTATCTAGCCAACTTTTCGAGGCAACCGCGGCTCGAAAACTACCAGCCGATGCTTCGATTCCAGATTCTTTCTACATATTTTTAATCCAGCTAGCAATCATACATCTTGAAGCCGGTTTTGGCTGACCACATGTAGAAACAAACAAATTTTCGCACTTTGCGTCTTGGCGTCTTTGTTGGCCTACTTCTATCAATCGTTTGATCCAATGTACTGGGCTTAGACTTTTATTACATGGATTATTTTTTAATTTCCATCCTGACTGTCGGTAATCAATTGAGTCAGTTTTAGAACCGAAGGCAGGTACTAAGACTATAAAATCACCGGCTACAATACAATTACATGAGTTTGCACGCAAAAGTGTCAAATCATGTACCCTCCGACCAGAGCATAACAGCAAAATTGATGCTGTATATTTAGATATCTCGTATAAATTACAAGTATCCGGATTCACCCGTGCCAAGTGATTTATGACTAAATCAACGTCCCATATTGGTGGTTTCGAAATTTTAGGTCTTGCTGCAGCAATAGCTTTTAAAATTCGTTTGACGAGAGGATGGTTACTAAGTGGCTCCGTGGCTTCTAAATTACTTAGAGTAGACACTACAGATTTATAACATAGTATAGTATTATAAGACAAGCCTTCCTTGTTATGTAAGTCTGCTAAAAATCTTGCCAAATCAGAACCACTAGGATTATTTTCAGGGATATTATTCAAGCGAGCCCATGATAGCCAACGTGACCAAGCAGGCTTATAAGATCTAATGGTGGAAGGTCGCCAACTAGCCATAAGTGTTGCGAAAGGAAGGTCCTTTGTTGATCTGTCCAGTTATTTAGTACTTCATTCCTCCTCCACATTTCCACACCTCGAGTGTCATATCCGATACCTTGTGGGGAGCTAGACCGGTTGATATGTCTATCAATACCTGTGGAAGATTGTAGATTGTCCAGGGGGGTGCTGTCGCTCGGTTCTTTAGATCCGGTCTCCAAAACACTTGTTCCCATCTCGGTGCCACTATCAGATACGTTCCTTGACATTGGTTCAGGTGTTGCAGAATTTTTGGCATTAAAAACGGGGGAGGAAAAACCCACGCCAATGGATAATTCCATACACGAGACAGAGCGTCGTGAAAGTCTGCTTGAGTATCCTGGCAATCTAGTGAACAATATCTGGGGACCACGCGCGCTATTTTCGAAGCAAACAGATCTATGACAGGAACTCCCCACTTGGAAAATATTGGAATCGTGGCTTGAGGTAGTAGGTGCCATTCCGGGGCAACTCGAAGCCTTGACAGTCTGTCTGCTTCCACATTGTAACTGCCCGGAATATGATGCACAGTCAAATTGACATGAAGAGAATCGATTAAACTCATGATCTTGTATGTTAGTTCCAGAAGAGCCTGAGATTTGGTGCCACCTTCGTTTCGAAGATATGATACGGCAGTCTTGTTGTCGCATTGAAGGTGTATTGATGCATATTGCAGGTTCGGACTTTGCTCTTCTAAGGCCCTGAGGATAGCAAGAAGCTCTTTGTGATTGCAGTGTAACTTCCTCTCCATATTTGACCACACTCCGGATAAGACCGTATTGTTTATACGTGCTCCCCAAGCTTGATTTGAAGCGTCCGTTACAATATAGTGTGTCGGGTATGGTGCATGTATCATTGACCAATCCGTGTGATGGATCTGCCACCAATTCAGCTCGTCTATTACAGACTCGGGCAGCAACAGTGGTTGGTATAGATCCTGTTTTAAGTTTTTTATACACAATCTTTGGAGTTGACGGTAATTCAGTCTGCCCCGTGGTATAACGAAACTCGCAAAATTCAGAAAGCCGATTAAGCTCTGTAGTTGTTTTACGGATGCAGTTTTTGTTTTCAAAATATTTTTGATTAACATTCTTAATTTCGCGCATTTCTTCGCCGGTAGCGACTTGCGATTCAACCAGGGGTCCCATACTATGCCGAGATATTCTATGGTTCGACATGGGGCAAGGGTTGATTTCTCGTAGTTCACCTTCCACCCTAGAAACTCCAATAGATTCAATGCGGTTTGTGTCTGAATTTCCAAGCTGTGCGCATCTTGATTGGCCAATAAAAAATCGTCGAGGTATACTAAGATCCTCAAGCCCTGTTTTCGAAGTAACTGTGCAATCCAGTTGCTTATTGACGCAAAGGTTTTGGGCGCTGAACTTAGCCCGAAAGGCAGACAGTTCATTTGGAGCAGTTTTCCTCTGTACAACAGGCGTAAAAAGCGTCTGTGCGAGTGGGATATCGGCACATGGAAATATGCTTGAGACAAGTCTATTTTCGTTAGATAGTCCCGTGGTTGTAAGAAATCGGGAATTGTGTGATTGTTTATCAACCTGAATGGGGGTGAATGGACATAACAATTGAGCGACTTGAGGTTGAAAATCGGTCTCATGGTTCCGTCCGTCTTCGGGACCAGAAACATTGAGGAAACGAAACTTGGGGATATTGGAACTGTTTGCAACACGCCCTCCGATGACATCTTTTCGATTGCAAGCGTCATTTCGTTTGAGACTGGAGTTTCCAGTTGACTCTGGGCGAGAATAGGCAAATGTAGTGGAGGTTTTTCCAAAAAAGGTATACGGTATCCGGAAATAACCTTGAGGACATAACTTGGAGCTCCGATTTCCTTCCACCTCCGATAGTATTTTGCCAGCTGACCGGCTACGAAGTGACTCGGTGAGTCAGTATCTTCGAGTTTTGCCTCTCCTATCCCGGTGGGATGAGGGAGAGCTTTTGCGTGTATGACCGTAGGTCTGATTACTTGCGCGACTTGTGGCCGCTTTACCTCCTCTACCACGAAAGAACTTGGAGTTGTTATTATGTGCTCCAGAGTTATTGAACTTATTATTATTGTAAGGCTGACCTTTGTTCATAGTCTTTGAAGCAGACGGTTGTGGATTCCTATGATCCGGCACAGAAATATTTTGATCGGACTGCGGTGCAGGTGCGCGATCTTTTTGTTGAGGCCAGAACACCTTACGTACTCCACCTGCCTTTTCAATGATAGCCGTAAATTTTTCAGCTTCAAATAAGTTTTGACACGTTGGCGGTATTTTACGCAACATGCTTTTGTGAAGCGGATCCTTCACGGTTGCAAGAATAGTCTCGCGTCGCTGCTGAATAACTTCCGCCCTATGGCCGCAAACCAACTGCAGGGCGTCATTTGATATTTTTGAAAAATCACCCGTAACAAATATATCCTGGATCTTCTCATTCACATCGCTAAAAGTGAGGGTAGGAGAATCCTTAGCCCACAACAAAAAACTTCGTAATTCTTTTCTAGTTGATCGCGTTGTTTAACCAGAGCGTAGCTTATGGAAGCGTACGCCTTTTCGGTATTTATGGTGTTTCGTGAGCTATCGAACCGTTTAACTTCGTCATTTGCTTCTAATTCCGTAAATCCGGGAGTATGAAGATAACTTTTCTGCACGTCCGAATATCTCACATTTCGCCAGTCCGAATCGCCTAAACGTTGAATATTTTTCAAAATGTCCAAATACGACGCGGGCGTTTTTAAAACATCTGGATCTTTAACTTTAGTTCCGAAAGCTAACGAAAATTGTGGTTCCGACTCGTCTTCAATATGATCACTTTCGTACAGGTGACCACTGACATTATCATCAACCCAGTCTCCCTCGATTGCCTGGGGTTGGCTGGTTTCACTAGGTGTATTGTTTTCTGCAAGTTGCTTTTTAATCTGAGAGATTTCATGAAATAATTTTTCAAACTTTTTATCTTTAATACGGTAAGACCGTTTTGATTTAGAAGAACGCTTAGAACGTTTACGAGGCGGATTTGAATCTGAGCTACAAGAAGTCGAGCTACTTGAACTAGAAGAAGACGAGTTAGAATTCACACTGTTCTCGCGTGTTCTTTTACGTTTATTTTTATGACATTCATCTTTTCCGCTAGCTTTACTCGGTCCTGGGACACTTTCAGGAACATCACTCATTTTAAAAAACGTATATCCGTTATAACTAGGCTAAAAAGGAATTTAAAATAGTGAACACATTAAGACATTCAAAATCTTTGCGAACGGTAACACCGTTAAAACGAGCATGCGTAGTTCGAAAATAAATATGAAAAAATATAAATTTTGCAGGTAGTCAAAAATATTCAAGTATAATATTACTAAAAGTCGCGTAACGCGTAAATGCTTCTTCTTAAATAACTTTCTTATTTGCTGAGTTTATGTGACTAATAAACTGACATCTAATTAAAACAAAAGTGTACATACCAATTATAATGTTGTCACGAACCACATATAAAAGAAAAAACTCACTGAGACAGAATAATAACAATGCACCTGAGTGCACGTGTTGACGGAACGGCAACGACGACGTCAATGACGAAAAATTGTGCGCCCAAAAACATGGCGCTCTCTGCTGGTGGTGGGAACGGAAATAGAAAAAAGTCGTGTAAACAGCGAAGAAAAGAGACAGAAAAGGAAACGGAAGCGATGGCATATCTCATATATTATTATTAGGCTTCGAATAACGGTCAAGTTTGTTTAATAGCCTATTAAGCATACATGTTAAAAATGAAGCACTTAAATTCATTGTACAGTTGACAAAAAATAAAAACCAAGAAACGAGCAAATTATGTTCACACACTTCAGTCTATAAAATATAAATAATTTATCTTATCTTAAATATCATGAATTTATAATGTTTAGACTCATTACATTTAGCGTTTATGAAAATCTTGATAATTTTGTTCACCAACTTACTGGTTATATTTTGACCGTTTCATTTGCGAATATCTACAGAATATTAGAATTCCATTAAGATTAAAATCTTCTCAGTAGGTACTACTGTTGCGTTAACAACCTTTCGTAAACATTACATTACTTAACAAGGTGACAGTATCGTCTTACGCGTGATATTTAACCCAAGGGAAATCTAAGTTTTTCCTCGGCCAAAATTAGCTTTGTTATTTTCTAGATGTTAAATTTGTGTACTTACAGTTAACTTAAATATCAGATAAAATGAAAAATCATCAACTATTGGAGTTTTTCTTTGCTAATGTTTTAAAATAGTTGTAGCTAAGCCCTTAATTCTTTTATAACAAAGATTGAATTCGATAGGTGAGCCCTAAACCTTCAAACACGTCCACGTTTTTGCCTTGTTTGCGACACGTTTACACAAGTGAAAATATACCATGTTTGTGGACGTTTTTAATGTGCGCAATGTAGGCTTAGCCCATCTATAGCTTGACCGCTGTAAACTTGGCCCTCCCATGGTCTACGGGACGCGGGGCGGGTGTGCGATTGGCTATACACGATACGATGTAATGACTCGCATCTTGAGTATGTATTATTATCCACGTCGCAAGATTAATATTATCGTGTGTAGCGTAATTCACGTCAGTCACTGACAGCTGATTAATTGAGCGCACTGATCCCTATTCTATGGATCCACAGTGAACCTAGCCTGAATTGTATAGAATGTTTAATCCATAGAATAGAGATCAGTGGTTGAGTAGCTCCCGCCCCGCATCCCGCAGACCATGGGAGGGCCAAGTTTATAGCGGTCTAGCTTTAGCGATTTAAATCTTCGTTTTCTAATACGAGTATATGTATAAAATTCTCGTATCAATTTTTTTACTAAACTCTTCCGAAACGGCTCGACCGATTGATATGAAATTTTGTGTGTATGTTCGGTAGGTCTAAGAGTAGGTTAGTTGTAAGCTATTTTTTGTATTCCTATTGGCAAAACAACGTTTACGGTGTCAGTTAGTATTATATAGGATTAAGTAGGTAGGTAGGTGTTGTGCTGATGCCCATAAAACCTGTTGTTTATTTCTTTGTGTTTAACCTATAATCTAACGAACACGCAAATACATTTAACCTATAAAATATACCTTATCTAACGAACGCACATACAAACTCTCTTATCTTTATTTAACATTAAGCATGATAACTTCTTTACAAAGTTTTGATCTTGATAACTTCGGATAATCGAAGTTTAATCTCTGTTTGGAATGCGGAATCGAAATTGTTATCAAGATGGAGAGTTTTATGAAAGTGCAAAGTGGAGAACTGTTGGTCCGAGATGGTGATCAGGAATCATTATACTCCATCGACCATCATACTCAGTAGACGACCGTCCCTACTCATAAAACATGTTACTTAAATTTGACCTATATGTTATAGCAGTCGTGTAGGTATAATACTAGGTATTTTAATCATTATTTGACCATTCTTACTTCTACGATTACGAACTGAAACCTAACAGCGGTGACCGTTATTGCGCAGAAGTTGAAAATAAGTAATCATGAGGGTAAGAGGATCGAAGGGCGGGCGCGCGATTATCTAAAGACGTATTTTGTCACTTTTCCGCAAAATAGTGCGGAAAAGGAGGAAGCAAATGAGGAAGCCGATTCGATGTCTATTCAACGATAAAGAATAATATACCTAAGCCAATAATTCATCAACAACATTGGCACATTTTTTTGGAAATTCAATTATGCCGCCTTATGCATTCAAGATTGGCTGTACTGTTGAAAATTCAGTTACGCCGTCTTAGGCATTCAAGATTGGCTGTATTGGCTGTATACTTTTTTTATTTGTACGAACATTTACATTTGCAAACAAAATACAGATGATTTTTACTAACGAGTACTTATTTCTACGTGTTCGGTAGTATCCGAGACGCTTTGTTACGATTATGTGCTAATCATCGATTAAACATATTAGAGGATCAGCATATACTGACGTCACGTTTTTAGTTTCCGCCTTGAAGCCGGATTTTTAATTTGTCAAAACAGTAAAATGGCGCTAATGTATGCGACCGACAGCCGAAATGTACGACGTGCGATGCCATATTTGAGAAAGTTTTGACTTCAACATACGTCTCTCTTTCCCGTCCTTTTAGCATAGCGTATTTCATCATTGGTGCAAATGCATCTCTGGCTTTCTATTACGTGTCTAGTAGGTATGCGGTCGATGTTATTATCTAAAGCGTAGTGGTAATGGATCGCTACTAATTACCGCTCGTGTGTTCACCGCAATGCGGGATGCAATCTCGGGGACACGCGGGATCCGATGTACAAAGGGGGTATTGATTGATACTTGAGCTCTTTTATAATACTGCTCATCACTATTGCAACTGCTTGTACCTTTTTAGGGTTCCATACTATTTTGATAAAAAAACCCTTATATGGTGAGAATTTCTCCGTCTGATCGTCCGTCCGCCGTCTGTCACGCTCGATTATTTCAGTAACTAATAAAGTTATCAACCTGAAATTTTCGAACAATTCTAGGTAATAGTGGCCCATTATTTTTTGCAGATTTCCAGATTTTGAGCTTTTGTGCACGTAAAACTCGTTGCTTTGAGCCTACGATGTAAAATTAACCCACTATTAACAAAACCTAAATAAAATTTTAAATTATCGTGCCCGGAGCGTACCCATTCCCCTTAATTGGGGTGCCTACTCCATAATCACAAAGGTGTGTGAAGTTTACAAGAAATGTATAAAAATGACAGTTATCTGCCCAGATGTCGCCTGATCCATTTTTCGGTCGAATATGTCGTTCTATAAGCGTACCAAAAAGAATCTTGGAAATGGAATGGATGCTACAGCTGCTGACCTATTATTATCACCGATAAGACTGAACCAACGGGAGATTTTCCGAAAAGGCCTTCACGCTCATAAAAGTGGCTTCGGTATCGCTATAAATATAAACTACTACTACGTACTAATTACCTTTGAGCGTAAACCGCAATGCAGCTGCAGAGTGAAGACTCGATTCAAAGTGTGGGATTAGTACAGATTTTTGTACAAATTTCGTGTTGACTCGCCTCAAACAAACGGAACGGATCTCTTTACGTTTACAGCCAGCGCCCCAAGCGGATAGCCGACAAAAGGAAAGAGGTCCAAATGGGAACCCTCGACTTCAAAAGTGCGGCAAAAATTATTTTCCCAAATTGGCAAACCCGAGCCGTCCCTACACAATTTTTCACGCACACTAGCATCCGCGCACCATACTTTCAAATTGACACACTCACACTACAAGAAAAAGTTGCCGCACTCACGGAGCTGCCTTTGTTAGGAAGGGCTCCATCTAGTCGGTGCGCGAGCGACGTCCATATAATATAATGGAGTAATTTGTTTATATATATATTATGTACAATATTATACCCTGTAATAACCCTATTGCTACTTATTACATATTGTACCTACAATTCAAAATACTATTGAGCTCAGCATTAACACTTATTACATATCGTGTTTTAAATTATAGTTTATGTATCATGTTTTTGACATCATTAGGAAATTAAATTAGTAGGTAAGATGTATCTTGTCGGAAACCGAATAATGCGGATGCCCTTATAAAATGCAATGCAAACTAGCACTACAAAGTACTTTTTGCTACAAGTATGGAAAGTACGTAATTTCTTCACGAGTTCAAGTCGAGGACAACAAACCGAATGAGATGAAATTAATTTATCATTACCTGCATACATTGCAGACAGTGATCGATTAATTTGAGTTCATAAGTAGGTACCTACTGCTTTTACTTTCGTCCATTCCAAAACTTGAACCTCAGGTCTTGTATTTTTAAGCCATAAGTCTTAACTATAATACTCACAGAGCAGTTGTATGTATAAAAATAGCCATTGGGAAACCGCACAGTTGCAAGCGTAAAGCGTGAAGTATTTTACGATATTGTAACTCTACTTCCTTACAATGTGGGCACTGTAAGTTTGTTGGCGTCGATTTTTATTAGCTTCATTAGTTTGTGTAACTTTGGTTTACACTAGTCCGGTTAGTAGAAAACTTTTTAAACAAACAGGTACCAGATCCGGTGCAAATTTTGGCAAAATAGATGCGCTTTTACATGACTTATTGAATAAAATTTTTGAAAAGAGCAAGTGCTGAGCTTCTTGTCAGTTCTTCTCGGTGCAAATCTACCTTTCGAACCAGGCGGTAGAGTTGCGACTACTCATAAGAGCCTATTTTTTAGGCCTATGTGAAAAATAAAGACTGTCATTTTAATTTTGAATAAAATTAACAGATGATTCCTTTAACTTTCAAGAATACATTTATGAACATAAAATTAAAATTGTAGGAAGCTAAATATAATATTTTATGCGCTGATAGATAGCTCACCACAGCGTTCGAAGGAAGCAGCCGTACATAAATAAATTAAACCACGGTATACAAAGAGAAAGCTGAATAAATTAAATTATTATTAACAATAACAGTATCGGGAAAGAGAGCAGCTAATTTAAAATTGTGGTTTCGTGAGATTTATGCAAAAGATATTATCTAGGCTCCAAGGACCTCCAAACCTTATCCAGGGGGCTGCACGATATCAAGAAAATCGCTTGGAGTCGCTTAATTCAAACGGCACAGTAACGAGGCGGTTGGTGAAACCTTCTTAAGAGTCTTCTGACCCACGATGTCTCCCATACAAACGTAATACCAAAATCATTTGTAATTCGTGCAAATTTCGATCATGTTGTGGTGTTATTCGGGTTCATATAGTAATAATCTATGCTCCTAGCCATATCTGGTTTCGAAATACTTTTGTTAAACAGAATTGAAAACGAATTTAGTTTTGCTTATTTTTATGTCAAAGAGGACATGTTTTCTGCTTATTTGTTTTGTAATAAAAACAACACTATCACACGTCGCATTAGTTCAGGAGCACAGTTTTATTGTCCAACTAAAGAAACACACCAGTTAATAAAGGAAGTTACAAGTTTTCATTCATAATTTTTGGTATTACGGAACTCGACCAAAGTTATAAAAATTTTGATCAAAATTGATTATTATTTCGTTTTAAAGAAGTGTTTCCGAACCAAATATGGCCAGGAGCATAGATTATTACTAGATGAATCCGAATAACACCACATGCAACATGATCCAAATATGCACGAATTACTAATGATTTGGTATTTTGAATGAATGGAGACATTGTAGTTCACAGGCCTCTTAAGTCTTAGCTTTGTGAAATGTAAGTATGTCTATGTATATTATGTACCTACTCCTAATTTGCTCTGGTGGTAGCATGGGTATTTTGAAGAATCATTCCTTATCCCTGGTTTACATTATCAAGTTTTTATCCAGTTGATTAGGTTGGCAGTACTTCTCGGTGGTCTACTGCGGGAGAATCGGTAAACTTTTGCAAAGTAAGACTTTCTAGTCTAAATATATTCTGCTTGCCTTCTAAGGAGAATAATGTAAGTCAGGCGAAACCTATAAAGCCAGAAAAGGCCTACAAAGTTAAAATTATTATAGTAGAATAGTAAACAAGAAGCCTTTAACTGAAGTAGACGAGACATCCCACAGAGTAACTCCACCGAGCTTAGGGGCTCGGGACCGCACGGCCACAGTCTGAGATGCCGCGACTTAAATCACACGGAATTTGTACTTACTGTGGGCTTACTGAGTAAATATGCTTATACTGTGTACATACTTTACGAGGGTATTATAATGCAAACTACACGTTAACGGTTAAAGCTTTTTGTGGTGCTACTTTGTGATGATATACGTAGCAAACATACGATGCCACTTAGGAGACTGATTAGTGGTATGAATCTTGCCTTAGCGCTCGTGGAATTTCATGATGAAATACAAGACATAATATGTTACAGTCAAAGTGATTAAACAACTATATAATGACTGGTCATTATACATAATAGCCAAATTGACTGGACATTGCAATAAATCAATCACTCTATCCGGATATTATTGATAATAGCGGGTCAAAGTTAGCGAAAGTAATGAATATGGGGTAAAGGCGCGTCCCAGGTTTTGTCAGGTCAGATGACAAGAGCAGATCGAGGTTGCTGTTCGAGAAAGAAATAAATCGACGATTCCAACTCAGGCAGCGTTGGGGATACTCCGATATGTCTTCTCGTCCAACATCCCTCAGTATCCAAAGTAAGTATTCGCAACTGAAACTTGTTATTATCTACTCATTAGTCGACTGGCTGGAAATGCTGAGACATTGACAGAAGATCAACCGTCGTGAGCCTAGAATCGATTATTCTAGTTTCTGGTTTTACCCCCAACAGCGGCGACCCGGGCCCGCCGCCCCACAGTCTTTGACGCATACCTATATTTTTATTGTAATTTGTAAATATAGTTTATCTGAATACTGCATTAGAAGTGAATTAAGAACACGTGATTTTTAATTATATTATGTGT
The DNA here is from genome assembly GCA_963855885.1 of Coenonympha glycerion. Classification (NCBI taxonomy): domain Eukaryota; kingdom Metazoa; phylum Arthropoda; class Insecta; order Lepidoptera; family Nymphalidae; genus Coenonympha; species Coenonympha glycerion. The sequence continues at coordinate 12,306,681 of OY979643.1, forward strand.
GGCGTATCTCGCCCACACTCATTATTAGGTTCATGCTGCCAAAATAATTACAATTCCCGTCATTTTCACAAACCGGCTTAAAGTACTAAATTAGCTTAGAATTTTCAATTAAAAGCAACACAAACCCTAGCTCTAAAATTCGAAATAGAACATGTTTGTACAACAAAACCAAATTCACGCGCTCCGGGATACGATTCCGCAAATTCAAATTGTAGTGGAAAGCTTTCCATATAAATCAACTCTGTGAATTGACGGTCCAGTGAAACGCACATCTGGCTCCAGAGGTGCTATTGCGTAGCGTATCGCTATCGCAATCACAATTGATTTAAATACAATCATTTTTATCGATAATTTTTTTTCTGGTATGGTAACCAGTCCCACCAGACCAGAACTGAGCGAATTTACAAAATATGAAATAGCCCGTGAAGGAAATTGAAAATAAGAAAAGAATATTAGATTACGAACTAAAAGCGATTTTTAGTGACATAAAACTATGAAGAATTTAAACATCATGTATTTTGAATCTTTATTCAAAATTTGCACAGGAACAGAAACACGATTGAAAGATTTTTTTTGATGGAGATTTTGGAGCAAATATTGGGTAAACTTTCTGTTTTCCCAAAAATTGCTCCAAAGTTGGCCTTTAATTGTAATTTAATCCCAAGCTAGGATGTACGTATATATTTTTTGTAGTTTGTTTGTGTCGGTAGTGATAAGTTCCACAAACGCTCGAAATTTATCGGTCTGCACGCTTCAAATACAATGTAGAACATTCAAGCGTGCATGTTCTCAAAAGTATGTGAAGCCTACCAATGCCTAATGCGTTTAGCTTATAGTAATGGGTCAAATCATTCTCATTCTGAGAGAAAACCTCTGTCCAAATTGGACGGGAAAAAAATTGGAATAACGAAAATCATTATAACATTCATATTTTATATCAAGTATGATACGTAATAATAACCCTGGTCTAGTATTAATAAATAATTGAAAACGCAAGCCATCTTTACTAAAAAACTACCAAAATTCGTGTTCTATACGAGTACGTACATTTAAATTTTAGTGCAGTGGACACACAGTCCCCTGCCACTCCGTTTGTTTGGGCGGTGTACAAACACCCTTATTTGGTTAAAGCTCGTGCAAATTAGCCCGGGAACACTTGGAACTTACAGGCATCCATCCATCAGGGTTTGTGTAGCTTTAACCACCCCTTACTAGCTAAGTTTGTTGTTTTATTTCGATCTCTTCTGAAGACCTCTCTAGCTGGCGCAGTAAAATGTACAGTACGACCTGTAGGTACTGTAGATTTTTATGCAGGAGATTTCGGGTTCTATTCCCGCTTGGCTAGTTTGGCATATATATCTCGTAAATCAGTGTTTGATGTAGTCGCACTTGATGGTAAGTGACAATGCTGCTGAATCTGTAATTTTTTTTTTAGTTAATTGTTCAAAATTGTTTAAACTTAACATTAATATTTTATACATTTTGCCATCCTCTTCAAACTCAAGAAGTTTATGTGAGGATGGCAAGTTCACATTACACTGACATAAATAACAAAAAATAGAAAAAAAATAAAACCTAAATTGAGATCGTACCACGATTGCTACGCAGCAACATAACTGAACGATTAATAATTGCATGGCGATTTATCTACGCTGGTTGGTTGGTAACCAGTCATGGCCGAAGCTTTCCAACAAACCTATATAGATAGTTCAATCCACGATGACGCGCCCCACTCTGTCAAACTCCATACGAATCGATTGAAATATAAGCGATTTTGATACAGTGTGGCGCGTCATCGTGGGTTGAAATGGTATCATCAATAAGAGAAATCCTCTATTAGCGCGTACCGGGATTCGAACCTATTAAGAACCTCCAGCTTAAATACCATAATGACTTAATTGTACCAGGATATCATGAATTCAAATGATTGTACAAAGCACTGCAATCAGCCCAAAGACTACAGCTGGTGTTCTAAGAAAGTAATTCTCCTTCTAGTCGTTGTACTTCAGTCTAACAAACTGTTACGTTTACTTGGTCTATGCGCAAACGACTTTATTTGTTTAGCGTTAGACGACGTTTGAGCCAATTAGCTTGAACACACTCGTTTCTAGGCGTTATAATTAGTTAGAGCTAAACAAACCACCGCGTCTTGGTATACTTGCAGGCATCTATTGTAGAGTTACTGGTCAGTTTAATATTACACTTATGCAACATGTCAGAATTTTTCACATGCATGCCTTTAGTACTCGTACCGCCTGACGAAAAGCCGTCTAGTCTTAAAGTCAGCAGTCTCTCAAGAATAAATATTCAAACAAGTTTGTAATTTTTAGTCTGCGTCTGCGTTGTTTCAACGATGTTCGTCCTGAGCTAGACATGGCTGAAATGACCGCCAAATACGTTGATCTTGTGCCGCCTGCAGCCAGCAATGCTTCGCGACTCTCTTAATGACGTCTGTCCTAGGAGAGGAGTCTACCAACACTGCATTTTAGGACGTGTGGTCACCATTCCAGCACCTTGAGTCCCAACGCTCATCGGCCCTTCGAGCTTTTGCGAGACGTTGAGCTATGTCAGTCACTTGGCTCCTTTTGCGGATCTCCTCATTCCTGATCACACAAAAATACTCTACACTAAGAGCATAGCTCTTTATATCATTTGCTGTAGGTCTCTGAGCCTTTTTATGAGGCCCATAGTTGGTCACGTTGCGAATGTTTTCGGATGATATTGTATGCATGTATAATTTTCCCTGTTTGAATTTCTCTTACTTTTATTATAAATCCATGCTTCTTGTTCAAAAATCTAGTTCCAACAGACTGTATAATATTATTACTTACATCGCGACAAACCGCAGTTTATACACAACACAATTCCTTTATTGTGAGACAAGAGCATTAAATTATTGGAATTGCTACATAGATAGGGGTGGTAAAATTTATGGCGCGTATAGTGTAGCGGAATGTTATTTAGTTGGTACGCAGTACGCACAGTCGCACAGCGGCAGATGGGTCTACGTGATGCTGCATCATCGATTGACAGAGTTGATTTACTCACTCGTACTGTAATCAACATTGACGAATACCTATTCGAGTAATAAATCTATAGTTTTTAGTAGGATTTATTTATTTATTTGGCTTTCCAGATGTTTTACATAAAATCTTAAAATCAATACATAAATAAAATTAACAATTCATGCACAGGTTATGTATGTAAATCCATTTAAAGGTTACTACAACTTGCTTAGGTACTATTGGTACATACAAAACTGGAACGAAATTGAAAACAAAACGGAATAAATGAAATTATTATTTTAGGATCAGTAACAAACCCTATGTGTGAAAAATTCTCAGTCTCTTTTATTAATTTTAGTAGTCTTTTTTAGATGAGTTGTACTGTCTTTTTTAAAATGTGTCTAAAATAAAAGGATATAGTTAGTTTCCAAAAACGCACATATCTCCGAAAAGTCAAAGGTGCTTGGCGGAATTTCCTTTTGTGTGAAATGTGAATAAGTATTCCTTATAGTATAAGAATTTGTGCGAAAGTGCTATGAATTAACTATAAAGAATGTTTATTTTTAAATAATGAAATAATTTATAAAATCTCCCACACACTTTACTAGTAAACCGTAACTAGTCAGACATCATAATTTTTAGTTTTAACTTAACATAATCATAAATGAACAGATAATATTCATATTATGTATTCAATCCCGCAGAAATCAAACCAATTAAATGAGCAAAAATAATTAAAGCACTTTGTGATAGCGAACCTATACTCAGTTGGATTTAAGCCAATTACAATAATTATAGGTCCGAAACCAATACCCGTTCCGAGCTTCATAATAAGCTGGAATACAATGACGTCATTATGATTATTATTGTTAATAAAAATAAATAATTAAAAAAATTAAAAAAAAAAACGACTGCTCTGTTATTAAACGAACTGAAAGGTGAAAACAAGTTATTTTAGTTGATAAGCATATTGACAAAGTGAAAATGATTATAAATCATTTTGTTATAAATCATGTTGATATTGACAAATTGAATATCAACGACATATAAATGATTAAAATTAAAATACACATGTACCTACCGGGTACATGTGTATTTTAATTTTAATCATTTATATAGGTTTTCTCGGGGCACTTTTTTCGTGAATTTTGTATTACCATAGCCAATATAATACGTCAATATAAGGTATGCGAAGCTTGCCAATGGACAATTGGCCAGCATGGTGTGCTTCTACCAAGCCCGTCTCGTTTTGAGAGGAGACCCGAAGCCAGTAGTGGGACCATAGTGGGACATAAAGGGGTCGGACGAACTATACATAAGTTATTATAGTGTGACATAACTTAGAGAAAATGGGTCACACTGTGCATCTGTCTAGAAACAAGAGCCTATTGTTTTCTATCAATATTGTTGTATGGAATAACAATCGCGGTTGGGAAGACTCGACGGGTATAATAATGTCGCGGGAAATAAGTACTTAGTGTATAGATTTTCGGAGCGGAATTTAGCACTAATTATTCTGTTTTAAAAAGTGCGTGTTAGCTCGGGTTCACAACACTGCGTAGTTTGCTTGTAGGAATTCGGCGTTAAAAAACCAAAAACTAATTAAAAAACCTAAACCATTAGGGTGGTAACCAGCTGCGGCCGAAGTCTCCCACCACATGAGCTAAATTACAAAATTCCAAATGACCCGTGTCGGGTATCGAAGCCGGGACCTCCCACTTAAATACGAGCCTTCTCCTACTGCACCGGGGCCAAAAAAGTATGCGTGAGTGTCGTGCAACACTTGGTTGGAACGAAAATTCATCCACCACTCTAAATATGGCGCTATGACGAGTTAGCTCTCGCTAACGAATTTCTAGTAGTACCTGACATGACATAGCTGATGGCTTGCATACAATCGGCGGAGACTTTCTACGCCGATACGATAATTTATGACTGTTGTAACTATAATGATAAGTCATTAGTATGGCAATTTCATGGATTTGCTTCGTGTCCGAACTTTCGTGACGGAAGAAAAAAGAAAAAAAACTACAACTAGGCAATTCTGAGTAGGATACACGATCTTTGCGAAGAAGCAAGACATATTTTTCACTTGGAAGAAAGAATTGCTAGTATTTTTCACTCTTGCGGGTGAGTACTTAACAGTTGATCGCGACGACAACATGATCGATCGTGATCGGACGTCGCGGACAGATAACGGCTATCAATCATAGCTTTTTGCCCCTTTGTCTTTAACCTTTGAAGAGCATCTCGACGTTATAATGTTGAGTTTAAGGCTGTTTCTCCACCTGATCAACATCCGATAGCCAACTCGCCGGACCGATACGGCCTTATTTCTTGAATGTAGATAGGCAACTAAACAACAATCATGCCTGATAGAAAACAATGATGAGGTCTAAGATGAAGCGCGTTTGCTTAGAAAATCCCTCTTCACTGTTCTCTTAAAAGCTTCCAGATTGGCTTGGCTGGGAACACGGAAGCTGAAGCGTGATCTACACCTTAGCGGCTTGTATCTAATTTGCGGTCCTGTGGTAGAAAGGTGAAAGAGGTACTAGGTTGAGGAGTTCTTGACTGTACTGTGTAGTGTTCTCTACAAAGTATATCCTGTGAAACCGCTAAACAGGCAACACTGCGTCGGTTTTGTAAACCAATATTATTTTAGGTCTCATTTGCTCGCAATAGAAAACGTTTCTGAACGGTTGAACGATATAGGTAATGGTCTTAGATTGCTTATGTTATACGAAGATTTATCAATATGTAACCTGAGGGTAATGACGATCTCCTTTCGCTGGTACAAAAATGAAAATCAGTGTATAATATGAATTGCTGGATTTATTTCAATTCGAATCTCTATGCAGGTATATAGGGAGTAGGCCACTGAATACGACGTATACCTAACGTAATCGAATTCTTAGCATTATTCTATATTGTACCAGCTCTGTGAGTATCAGCACAGTGGGCTTGGGATTGCTGACTTCACCCTTGTGTGTCTTACACAGGCAATAACCAAAGCGTCTGTCGGACGGTTGTCGGTTACAGTAGACACGAAGCTTTACCCTACTGTAATAGTTTTCATCGATAGCACCCCACACAACTCTGTGGTAAATAGTAAATACCTACCTCGCAATGAGTGCGATCCGAGGAAAGTACATACGAGTACGTGCGTAGCATCTGCCGGCTCCTGCCGGCCTAACGTTATCGAATTCTTAGCATTATTGTATCTTGTACTAGCCCTGTGAATACAATGTACAATGGACGTAGGTATATTGGCATCACGCTTGTGTGTCTTTACACAGCCAATAACCAAAGCGCATGTCGGACGGTTGTCGGTTACAGTAGACACGCAGCTTTACCCTACTGTAATAGTTTTCATCGATAACACCCCACACAACTCTATGGTAAATACCTACCTCGCAATGAGTGCGATCCGAGGAACGCTGGCTAATGCGAGTACATGCGACGTGCGTAGCATCGGCCGGCTCCTGTGAATATCAGTAGAATGGAAAGTATACTGATATCACCCTTGTGTGTCTTACACAGGCAATAACCAAAGCGCCTGTCGGACGGTTGTCGGTTACAGTAGACAAGCAGCCTTAATCCATTGTAACAGTTTTCATCGATAGCACCCTACACAGCTCCGTGGTAATTACCTAGCTAGGAATGAGTGCGATCCGAGGAAAGCCGGCTAATACGAGTACGTGCGTTGCGTCGGCTCCTGTCGGCCTAACTGCCTCGTTATCGGATCAACACGCCCGCCCTCATTTGCCTAAATACAATGTTACTTCTGTTTTGATTACGATTCGAGTATTAGTTCCGATGGTCTGTGGAATTCTCTATCTGTATCGTGAATTGTGTTATCATAAATGAATCATGTAGGTAAATAGTCTGTGATACCTATACCAGGTGCTTTGATTATATAGATACTAATACATAATCTAAGACCAGGTGTTAGTCATATGACTTATCGACGTCATTGAAATCTGATCCTATTCTATAGTGAGACGCAAACGTGATCCTGTTATTAAACTCGGCCAGAAACTTTGGTTCGCACAGTATGCATCGGAGGTCCTCGTATAAGGAGCACTCCCACAAGACGTGGTGGAGGTTCTCCTCCGTCAGTCCGCAGAAGCACTCGCCAGTCTTGACCAGACACATATCATGCAGGCGCTTCCTAAAGCGACCGTGTCCCGTCAGTATCTGCGAGGTCTGATAATCCGGGACGAACCAAGTCGCCTCGAGTCACCCGGCCATGTCTGGAAATAATCGTCGATTATAAGTGATGATGTATCCGAAGATGTTATCGTTATAACTTACTTGGAAGGTATAAGTAAACTCACAACCAACGGTTTCTACACAGTATCGTGGTGGAACGCTAAATCTCTTAGCAATGTGTTTTGCGGGTAAGGAACCAGTCACACTGAAGCCGAAGCCTCAAATCAGACCAGACCTGCGCCAATTTAGCAATTATAAAATTCTGAAGAAGTCTGTGAAGGGAACCGAACCCGCGACACCGCAGGCCGCCGTCAGGGAGGTTAACAAAATGATTTTATGGTTATTTAGAAAGATGATGAAAGTTGTCAAGGCATCCCCGTTTCAAGTTGAACTATGAACGAAGTTTACGCAGAGCCCTTATTTATTTTCCGGCGGTCGTTCTAAGCTGAGCTCGCTTCAAGCTTCAACTAACTCGGCAGTTGGCAGCGCCACAATGTGGCAAGTGCATCGGGGCTTGTATAACTTTGCACCGCCTCTATGCACCACAGGATCTACCCATACAAGTAAGTTTCACTATGTAAGTATCAATTTTTTTAGGGTTCCTTACCCAAAGGGTAAAACAGAACCATGTTACTAAGACTCCGTTGTCCGTACGTCTGTCACCAGTCTGAATCTTATAAAGCGATAGTAAAGCAGTTGAAATTTTCACAGTTTCAAACTGTAAAAATAACAGCTATCTAACTATCATGGTTCAAGAGATACAGCCTGGTGATAGATGGACAGACGGACGGACGGCAAAGTCTCAGTAATAGGGTTCCGTTTTCACCTTTTGGGTATGGAACCCTAAACAAGGCCACATACATCGCCATGACCCTGAAGAAGCAAGAATATGAAGAAGCTAATCTCATGCATCTTTCACTTTTATATTGTGAGAAGTTACTTCCTAACTTACGCGGATAATTTAACATACAAACATTCAAAGGTTATATTATTTTTATGTAGAACAGTTATTAACTTGATACACAATAAAGTATCTAGGTTTAAGCAGATTTTTGTTAATTTCCAGAATAAAAAATCTGCAGTGACACGACTTAATAAATTATTACAAGGGAAGCTGTAGTAAAGCGCGGATCATTTTCGTTCCGGCTTACACACTAATAAATTCCGGGTGAAAAAGTTTGTGAAGCGGTTTACTCCATTTTTACTCGCGGACCGTTTCATACGGACGTCCTGATGTGGACGTTTAAGGTCTACTCAGATATATCAAGAAAACGTAGCGTTGTCTCCAGTCACCACCAATGAAAACCTTTGTCGTCCCTACAAATCTTTTTTCATTTTATACTTGCCCAGAAAATGTTTAAACAGGCTCTAATTCATTCTTCTCTTGAAAGCACCCAGATTGTATTTGGTTGAGAACGCAAAGGCGGCTCCACACCTTAGTAATTCAGCATCGTGGTTTAAAAATGATGAAAAACGTTTCGTGCGAGTTGGTTCCCTGTCTAATTATATCTTGTCATTTCTTGGAATAGAGTGCCCTTCAAAGTTAAACGAACAATAATTGTATACTGATTCATATTGAATTGTATAAAACAAATGATGCTGCGATGCGTGGTACTGACCCGGGCACTCTGCAAAGAAGTCCTACCTCACCAGCTAGGCGATAGTTAAATACGTCACTATCGTAATCCTACACACATTCTGCCTGCTTCTTGGTCTAATCTGATGTTTACGCTTATTCCGCCCAATCAGCAAGCAGAATTTCTAAACGAGCACAATAATTATCAGGATAGACCATAGGCTCGTGCATAAGATAGGACATGTTTCGTAACACAAATCTCTGACAACGATAAATCTAGATTGACCTTTGCAAAAACGTTTTGACGAGGCTGGTTAAATAATAAAATTAAAATAACGCCCGGAAAATAAGCTTTGTTTCGTTTTGCGATCCCTCACACAAGTACACTGTTGTATGTAGTAAGTATGAACTAGATGATCATTTATAATTTTTTGACTCTTATGTTATATTATTTGTAAAAAAATACTTAACTACAAACGCATAATGAATAGTGGTCGCGCATTTATTGTTATAAATTCGGCAAATCATTGATTCTAGCTTTCTATCCTTTTCATCTGTGCCGAACCAGTTTTACTTCCCATTATACCTTATTTTCGACCTCTTTGAAAATATAAAAATCTCCGCTTGACTTTCGTGCCTCTACCAATAGTTTAAAGTTTAAAGGGTTAATAATCGCGCCCAAATAACAGTTACACACAATTTTTTGCGTAAATTACGCTCAAAACTCCTCATTACCGTCACATATTCACCGAATAGCTCCAAATCTGAGTAACTGCTTAAAACGATCGTTCGGGAACCAATTTGAGGTCAATGGAGATTTTTAATCGTTCGGGAGTTTTTTTTTAATGAAAAACTTGTTACTATGATACTATATTGTTTGTGCAAAAATATAGGTAGGCTAATTACATAATATTATAGGTATTACTTGTATAGTTAGTCTACTATTCGCATGATTTTGGCAAAATTTTAAAGTATTAAAAAAGTCAATACGATGTGTGCAAGTAAGTACGAAAAGTTTAAGGGTGGGAAACGTAGATACTAAGACGGAGGAGACAAATAAAGTCTAGAGTTTATCTACAATCCTTGAACACGTATCGATTTAGGACGAATCTTGTTAAAATTTACATGAGCTTGGTTTCTTGAATAAAATACTAACGTGTACGTGAAAAGAATTTCTATATAAGGTACAAGTGAGAGTAGACCGAGAAACTATGTCTGCAAGTTTTGTCGATATAGCGAATAACTCGGCAAGTAATAAGTTGTGAAAGTTGTATTGAGTATTTAGCAATTTATTAATTAAGGACTAGTTAATAAAAAGAAAGTTTTAGATATTTTTGTTATTTTAGTGACCTGCATGTCAATGTATTTTGAGTTTTTAATCTAAATTCGTTACAAGCAGAAACATATTTGGAACAAATTCTCTCGATAGAAAGTTGAGCCAAAAGTTACTAAAAAATTTCTATTTTTTATCGAAAACTACTTACTATGGATGTTATTGCAATTTTTGTTTCAATGTGTCGGTAATAATAATATCTTAGATAGATTAGATAGAAAAGGGATTTAATGAATCGTATACTATATTATATAATCGTATACTATATTTTTCTGTCATATTATGCTCCCGAAATACTGCCTGTCGCAACCAACGTAGGATAGAATTTATTTAAACTGTGGTATTAGTAAGAGAAAAAGTAAAAAAAAAACATTTACGGTCCTAATGACTCAATAAATTTTATCATATAGACAAGGAGCAAAGAAGTGGGATCACCCAAGCCAATAAAGGGCTTGTCATCTAGTATTAAATATTTTACTCAAGTCTACGATTTCCTCTGAACCCTCAAATTCGCGTCCCTCAATCACACGTGTATCGCCAAATCTTGAGGTCCCTAAAACCCTGTGAAGGCGCTTCGGGATAACCCTTGGTCAGCACTTGAGTGACCCAAATTCGTCCTCCTTTATGTCCCTCGTTTTTGCCTATTTACAAAATACCGGGACTAGATGTACGCTCCGATTACTTTGAAATTGCAGAGTACCGTCAAATATCGTCAGAATAAATTTTGTTTTGAAGATATTTTATTGCAATAGAGAGGCTAAAGTGTGAAAAGTCATCGATTTTATTCTGGCCATCTTAGAAATAGAGAACAATTTTAGTTGCTAAGATATTATTATGCATGTAGGGATAAATAACTCTCTACAAAATATTGTAGAGACTTCTGAATAATTCTCATTTCCCAAAGAAGTTTTTCTTTTGAGGCTAAACACTCCATATTTAATTATGTAGTTGCGCATAATTTAAAAAAAGTCATAGATATCTCCTGCGGCTCGAATATTATAATATTTTGATGTAATGCTATTAGGCTTATAACCCCCTTACTAGTAAAGAAGGCCAAACGATTTATTGATTCAGCGAAACGCTATGTAGAAACCATTCGATGCGAGCTTACTTGGCTCAATCTAAGTATGAATCACCATTTACCATCAGGTAAAATCGTAGTCAATAAGTATTTGATGTATAATTAAAAAAAAAACATCCGATTCAGGATTCAAAATTGAGTTGAAATTATCTATGTAGCCGCTCTATCTCATATATTTTTTATTCAAATCTCGTCGTAAGCTTGTTTACCCATATTTGACGTCCCAAATCCTTATTATGTGAGCTATTTAAGATTACGCGCGTACTTGATGCGTAAGAGTATTATACTTATTTGGGTCGTTATGAGTTTCCTTATAGTTTCGGCTTTCAGGAATTTACACGTGCCGTAATCTTGTTTACGGACTACTAAATTAGAGTAAGAAGTAAGTAACTTCCTGGCATTGTAAACTTAGCGGTCTATTTTTAGGCTGAAGGTCCCAGGTTTGAATTTAGGATTTCGTAATTAACTTTGGGATCAATAGACATATACCCTGGACAGGGCGCGAAAAGTGTCGCGCCCTGTCCAGGGTACATGTATATGGGTATTGGTGCCAAAAATATTTGTTTTGACACCAAGTGTAACGCGGTGTAGTTCGCTCAGCAGCCTATAGAATTTTGAAAGATACTACGATAGGTTTGCGTGAATCGTTCGATTCGCCTCTATCCTTAGGTTTCTTATCGGTGGTGAAACAAGGTAAAATTTTTGTGTGTATGCCACTGATTACCAACCTCACTTATAGATATTTCAATCCACGATGAAGCGCCCCCCTCAGTGAAACTCCATACGAACCGAATGAATTATAAGCGATTTTGACAGAGTGGGGCGCGTCTTCGTGGTTTGAAATATCTACACGAGCTTTGCGACAGGCCTGCCAGGCAACTGGCACCGTCCTATTTTTCCATTTTATTTCCCACCGCGCAGCGACTGTTTGCCACAGGTATACAAAGTTGTCGATTAAATAATGGTAGGAGGTAACAATAGGGTATTTGACTCCAATTTTTTTATTACTTTATTATAAAGTAGAATTAAAATAATGACGTGCACTGAAAGAACTAATTAAATCGATCAAATAACAAAAAAGTTATAAGCATTTAAATTTTAAAGATTTGTGATTAGACAGAGATAGCAACATGAAATTGTGACGTCACAAAGTACCAATGCCATAGTAGCTTCGTGCGGCTTCATACAAATTTTCGTTTTGCGAGAAAGGGATAGAAGATCCCCCCACTCCAAAGTTTAAACGCCTGTAACTTTGTAAATCTTCGTTGGATTTTAATATTTCTTTCACTGCACGTTATTATTTTTATCCTAGTTTATAATAAAGTAATATTTTTTATCAAATTCAAAAGTAGTGTAAGACCCCATTCCGGCATCTTATTAAGAATTCAATCTCATTATCGAAATAGGCACGGATTATTTTCACCCTTGTCAGATTACTGCTTAAAACCCAAGTTAACGTGTTCCGAATCAATTACTGACACAAAAGAGATTTGGATTTCAAAGTGTTTGCGATGTAATCTGTAATCACACTATGTGTATAAGGCCCTTATTCTAAGGTAGTAGGTACTTACTACTCTGGGGTAAGTTTAGACTGTTAATTTTCTTCTGTTTTTCATAATTTATTTCTGAAATCTTCGATTTTAGGAAGACCTCGCTTCACTCATGCAAGTAGCTCACTACTACCATACTACAAATAGTAGGTACAACAAGTACAAGTAAAAATCTAGCTCCTAGATATCCAGATACTCGTGGCTCAGCCTGAATTTGAAGTAGAATTTATACAAAACATAAGTACACAGCCATTTCATTTAAAGAAATCCTCTTTTAGTCAGGGATTTCTTATTCAAATTAATTAATGCGGAAGGAAAGCTAAGTTTTATTTTAAACTACGAAATAGAAAAACATCCTTAAACTTTGAGAGCTAACAGCAAAATGGTGTTAGGTTTGTATTCCGGTTGATATGCGGAGAAAATGCTAATAAATTTTTTCAGTGTTTTACGATGTTCTGTAAACCAAATTAAAACGTTTCTTTTCTGTGCTCTCAAAATCAGACAAAACTGTATTTATGGTACCACATATCACCATTTATGGTACCATATATACAGTTTTGTTATATGTTTTTTCCGCTTCTTACATTTTGTCCCATATTATGAGTGTCCTTAGAAGATTGATTTTAAGTTTTTTTTACTATAAAGACTTTTAAAAATTTGTTTGTTGCAAGATTTCCTTCTATTAACCACGTCAAAATATGTTATATATAGTCACTCATCCTGGCTTCGCCTCAGGAGGCCTGGGGGCGGTGCGGGTCGGTATGCGTAAATGTATATTCCCCAGTGGCTTAAAAAATGTTATATAGAAGCCAAAGTTGAAAGAATATTATAGCATAGCTTACATAAGTGCAATACCATGTCTACGCGAAGTTTTTTTGGAATTAAACTAAGTAATTTATCTTAAGTTGTTTAAACTCATTCGACTCTTTTTGGCTGACTAACTGCGATTTTAATTAGTTCTGTTGCTATCTATCCCAAGAGTTTAAAATGGAACAAAAAAGTTTTGTACAGTACTTATTTAATGTGGAAGATCATTGCTTGGTGCTGGGCTTATGCCCGTTCTTCTCGGTCCCAAAACAGTCTTCGTGTCGTAAAGTCTGGAATTTCATTAGTACCTGTTAAGTTACTTACCTAGGCCTGTGTTAAATAATTTTCATTTCGTTTTTTTTTTCTTCAATGAAATCTTCGAGATGCTGATATTCGCGATGTGAAAATCATTAAAATCTATGCTCTATAGTCTTTATAAAGACAAAGTACTGAAAAAATCAAACCTAATCGGGTAATAAGAATTGCTTTACCTGATTTAGCGCATATTGACACCATTTTCCGTAAAATCTATGGTTCTCGCGGATTTTTATAAACTGTAAAGCCAGGTAAAACAGCGAGCTTAACCTAGCCAAAAATAAATGTGGATTACATAAAATACTGAAGCGATCCGGAATTCAGGAGCTTCCTGTAAAGAGTGTATAGTCAGTAACTAATTATTCAGTGGCCGTAAATCCAGATAATGAATCTGCCGGATTCTTGGTGGCCCCCATTTTTTACCGTTGCTAATTAAATTTAATTAAGACGATAAATATTTTGTCAGACGCTCGCTGAATATAAATCCTATTTTGAGAAGATACAGCTAAATAGGGAAATCCAATTTTATTTTGGTGTTCTTTGGAAAAAAGGCAAATAAGCAACTTTAAAAACCACACACAAGACAGGAACCGGAAACTGGACTGATGGTCGTCACTAATGAGTCGTGAGAATACTTGTACAAGTTTTGCCAGGAAGTCTAGCAGCTTGTGGTTGATGTCCAGCGAGCTCGAACGAAACGATTTTCTTCCACGTTTCTGATACGTACCGCTAAGGTGTGGAACACCTTTCCAGCTTCTGTGTTCCCAGCCTGTACAACCTGGGTTCAAGAGAAGAGTGAATAGGCATTTTCTAGACAAGCGCGCTCCATCCAAGACCTCATCATTTCTGTCCATCAGATATGATTGTAGTCAAGCGCAAGCCTATCTATAATAAAAAACTTTGCTGGGCATGGCCTGTATAATATATTAAATGCTGTACGTGCATTAAGGCACTACTACAAGTACTCGTATACTTTACCCAAAATAATAATAAAAAATGGAAAAAAAAAGATTTTATTTCTAATATAAATTTTCAAACAACATACTCTTACGATTAGTTTTTTTTTATCAGGACATTACACACATCGTTGTGGGTACTAGATAACTAATGAATATACTTATTACTTAATATACATAAATATAATATACTGGAAAACACCCAGATACTGGAAAACATTCATTCATGCTCATTCACACATTTTACAGTTGTGGGAATCGAACCCACGACCTCCGACGCAGACGGCAGGATTGCTACCGCTGCATCATTCGGTCGTCACATAAATATGTATTGAAAATATTACTGTAATTTTTAAACCGATTACTATCAAATCTTTAACTAAAAAAAATTTTTTTAATCTAAAATAGCTGTGAATCCGAAACACGATTGGATAAAATATTCTCAATAGTAATATTATGTTTTCCGAAAATTTGCTCCAAAATCTCAATTTTTTGTAATTTTTATCACAAAGTACAATGCAATTTTTGTTTTAATTTAATTTTGGTAATAATAATATCCGAAAATGCTCTGAACAGATTTTTGATAACTGGCTTCGTTTTTGAGTAATTGGGTGAAATGTCTATTCTTCCGCAACGCTGCATGTCACATCCACCAACGTATTCGTAAGAGTGAGATAGACAAAAATAAATTCAGTAAATCCTAAACACCTACAGTGCGACTAGGCTATCTTAGCGCGTGACCAAAATCAGAACTAACGCCGATATCCTGTTAAACTGTTTGATAGTTTGCCTTGTCGGTATATCGCTATTGTATGTTGTGTTGTTTTCGCTTAATTTTTACTTAAATAAAACTAAAATTGAAGTAAAATTGAGGAGATTTTTTTTCTGGCTGCCTTTGTTCTATAACAGCGCCCTCCTGATAATGTCATTCAAGTACCAAGAGAGCCTTGTCGAACTGTAACCTGCATGGTCGATTCTATAGCGTTTTCCGTGACAAATGCTACTTCGCGGCCACTGTGACATGAAAAATGGTTCTTCCAGATAAAGGGGGCACCAATTGTTATGTATATGGCACCGCACTCAAGTAACCCTTTTTAAACCACTCGCTCGCAGTTGCCTGTTATATCTATCTTTTAAAGTTTCAGCTCGAATATTTTACTTTAAATGTCATGGCATTTTATAGATACTTTTGTATTTTAGATGCAAAAAGCCAAAAGCTGTTTTAAAAACCAAATAGTGGGTTTGGTTTTTAAATCTCCCGTGGGATGCTCAGGATTCACCTGAGAATTTCTAATCACTAAATCGGCTTAGGTCTGGTTCGACGACTGCCGCTAGTTACGACCCTATTAGCAAAGACGCACTGCCAAGCGACTGAGCGTTCCAGTGCAATGCTGTGTAGAAACCCTTAGGGTTTACTTACCTCTTCCAAGTTAGTACGATAACATCTGCGACTGCATCGTAATTATGGTAATACAAGTGAGATCGTATCAAATAATAGAGAGATAAGCTATCTCTCTAAACTCGCCAGTCAAAAATACAGCAAACTTTTTCTAGGTGACGTGAAGGTGAACTTTTCTATGAAAATACAATATGATACAATATGTCACCCACTACAGTCCCTTGAAACGACAACACTAATTCTTCGCATATTTCTGTATAACTGTCATGGACCTACCCATCGGATAGACTCAGCAAGGAGAGAAGGAGTCCTACCAGCAGCGTAGACATTCACTTAACGCGTCGGCTGCATTTCGTGAAGTGATATGTTTTAAAAACGTCGCCGCATTCACGTCTATACGCATACCACATGTGAAACCACTTCTTAAGCCTCCCGCCAGTAATGTCACCAACTATACAGTCCCTTGAAACCAAACAATAATTCTTCGCATTTACTGTATAACTGTCATGTACCTAACCATCGGATAGACTCAGCAAGGAGAGAATGAGTCCTACCAGCGTAGACATTCACTTAACGCGTCGGCTGCATTTCGTGAAGTGATATGTTTTAAAAATGTCGCAGCATTCACGTCTCCCGCCCCCGCTCACGCCAAATACGTCAAGTCTGAGTGAAGTCTGAGGTGAAGTGGAGTCTGACATTACACTCGTCACTTGCGTTAAAACGATACGTGAATCACTAGGCAGTTCGACTATACAGTTTGAATATCTATTTTCCCTTAAATTCTGTGTAATTCAAAAATCAAAATCCACGAAGAGAAAGTCACGAAAGATCCTCTGCTATAAAGTAGACTGAACAATATAATAAACGTTGAAATAACTTCAACAACAAGCTTTGATATTTTACAGCGCAAATGCCGCTGTATTCCTTTACTTTCACGCTGTCATAGTTCGCAAAGCTTAAATAACATGCCCGCCAGGTTTCGTTAAGCCCCTACCACCGACCGTGATAATTCTATCTCGTTTATTATTTTAAAAGGGGAACGTTTTACTAGATTGCAGAAGTGTGTTCACAGCTTTTCCATTTGGATGGAGGATTCAGGGAGCAGGACATTGTGTATAGAGCAGTTTAAAGAGACGCAATAAAATAAGCTGGCTATTAGGTCGCTTCCCTAATGCTTAGGTAAGTTAATTGTCCAACGGACCCAATAGAATTCAGACAACAATTCAAATCGCATGAAACTCATTAATAGGTGCGTTTGACAAAAAAAGTAGCCCATACTTTAAGGTGTTTCGAACCAATCAGCCCGTGAAACTCAAATTTTATTTAGTTCGATCAGACAATTGATATTATAGCTATTGCCTGTGGTTCAGAACGCGTTCAATTCGGGTTTTCATGGATTCCGTTGTACCCGTACATTGGATTTTTCGGGGGTGCAAAATAGTCCATGTGTTAAGTAATATAATAATGTACAGCAGGTAATATAATATTTTCATTTCAGATTACAGACAAATATCTTAGGCGTGCACAATATATTATACATACACACACACATTTTTTGGAAAATAGACGCATATTTTGACGCTTAGGCGACGCTTGATAAATAGTCTGTAATCTATTATACAAGTACTTACTCAAAAAGTTCACTGAAACAAGAAACTCTCTTCGAGTTTTAAAAGTCTTGGTTCAAATATGTAGTAGTGGAGTGGATTACGGAGGTATTAGAGCAATTCAATGGCAATCGGGACTAGAAATAATCCGCAAATAGTCTCCGTTCACAGTAAATCTAGAACCGTCTATACTTACAGTAGGTATAATCCTAAGATGCCGCGAGCTAACTTATAAAATGTTGATATTTCTACTTATTGTGAAACCTCTGTTTTACATATTCTTACGATAAGGATAACTATATCTACTTAACAAAAAAAAATAGTTCTATAAAATGTGACTTTAAGACCAATAGTTATTTAATACCTAAATACTAACGCGATTTAACTTTTTTGGACTTAGCGATCTCAGAATTTATATGACATAAGTTAAGTTTGTACCGGTACAGAGAGGTTAGAATCTGCTGCTTAGACTAAGCGTATACTGAAACACAGATAACGCAGGATAACGCAAGCAGTTTGCAGGGCAGAGCAGTTGATGCAAGCAAAGTCGCAGGAGCAGACGTAATTAATATAATTATGTGTTCTGTCATTGCAACAAACTATGAAACAATTTGTTCCGGTACTATAGATATTTCAATCCACGATTACGCGCCCCACTGTATCAAACTCCGTTCGAATCGAATAAAACAATATCTATCCAACTCAACAGGACAGACACATGTCTGTGTCGCACGCGTGCCTGCGCCGCCGCGTATGTGGCCTAAAGACGTTCCATACTTTACAAAATCTGCGTGGATCAGCGTCGTTTGCGTCTCAGCATACGCTTAGCCTTACAGCTGGTAGGACAAGGTATGTACGCAAATTTACTCTACATGGATGTTACTGTTCAGAATACGTTTCACGTGTAAAGGTCCAAAGAAGTTTTGAATGTGTAGACTATTGAATATGTAGAGTATACCTTTTACTGATATGAAACTTCAAACTTTCGAGGGATTATACAAAGTAGTTACATGTGTAAAATAATGTTATTTTCACATCCGAATTTAATTCGTATTAATGGAGTTTTGCCTTTGATCTCTCACACATGAGCAAAAGGTAAAATGATTATATATTCAGAGAAGGTGAACCTTTGTGCGTAAATTAAATATTAGATATAATATATTTTAATCACTATCTTATGACTTCTCTAGGTGGAAAACGAAACCTTACGTTTGTTATTTTAGTGAAGTCAAATAACTGCGCGAAATTTAAATTGTATTTGGGTTTTTCGCAGTTTGTTAGCTAATAATAATTTATCAACACATGACGATGTTAAAATTGCGGGAATAGCAGCAAGGAGATACATAATTTTACCTAAAGGTACAGAAGGTTCACTATGCAAGATGATTTAAAGAAATAGCGACCATAGCGCTGACACAAAAAAGTGCAGTTCAGTTTGCAACAGTGCCATGAACCGCCACCGCTAGTTGTGTTCTCTTTCTATCGCGTAACTTTATCCCTTTCGAAGTATTATAAGTAATAAGGCTGCCTCGTAAACGTAGAAAGACATTTCAAATAAGTAATAGACCGTACAGAACTAACGCGTGCAACCTAGCCGGCGCGCGGCAGCCGTCCGAATCGTTCCGTCTTGGCGTAGCCCCGCATCTACTTGTAGCGGTGTTGATTACGTGATGAGTGACCGTGGCCTGATAGAAGTATCACTTCCACATGTTTAAGTATATGAAAATCTGTATGAAATTAACGAGCGAATCGCGCGGCGGTAGTGGTCTCGATAAAAACCTCCATTTTACTTAAGTACTTGAAATGAAAATAATTCCTAAGACAAGAAATCATAAATCTTCACCGTTAAAAATATCTGAGTTTGTGAGAAATATTCTTATCTTAAGTAAATCATTACTTAAATTGTAGGCTTAAGCCTCTCTCTACGGAGATTTTTTAATACAGACACAATTTATTAAAGAGATTTGAGATTTCACGTGGGTCGTAGGTAGATAGATCATTAAACTACATTGCTATATAGGAAGAATCTTTATTTAATCTCATATATTAAACATATTAGCTCATCAGGCAAACGTTATTTTACTAATAAAGGGTGATGAAAAATGCGTTAGTACCGATTCTCAGGCCTACCAAAAGTAGACTTAGAATTTTGTATACCTATTAGAAGACTAGGTATCCGGTGGTTTTTTCCTCTCCACCTTACCCACACTTTAAGCTTATCTAAGTTATCTGGAAGGCGACGGGCAATATGACCAAAATAACTTAGTATCTTTTGGTAACATAATATTTTTGTTAGCCAAAGTTAACGCTAAGTTGCATGAGAATCGAGGTGTTTGTTCTTTTAGCTGTCCACGGTATGCGAAGAATCCTTCTCCATCAACCACATCTCAAAGGCATCTATCCTTTTAGCTGCAGGGCAACGTCCATCATGCTTCGGAGCCATAGAGGCAGATAGAGAAAACCACATTTTTACCAGCCTCATCTTGGTGTTGTTAGACATCTTTCGGTTCTACCAGATTTTTATCAGCTTGGTCATTCTACCCACCTACCCATTGATATTTGTATACGTCTTATGATTTCCTGTTCACTTCCAACAACAATAAACATTGTGACGCAAGAATTTGATATATTAGACAGATATCAACGCCTATTTTGTGAAACACAGCGGGAATAGCAGCACGGAATACAATAATAGTACCTAACAGTACAGAAGGTTCACGACGCAAGATGTTTTTAAGAAATAGCGACCTTAGCGCTGACACCAAAAAGTGCATTTCAGTTTGCAACAGTGCCATGAACGGCCTCCGCTATACAGCTAAAGTTGTGTTCTCTTTCTATCGCGTAACTTTATCTCTTTCGAAGTACTGTAGGGTTGCCTCGTAAATGAAGAAAAACGTTTCAAATAAGTAATAAACCGTTATTGGTAGGTATTATAGTTAAAAATTAAATGTTCACGTCGTAAAATTCCAGATGAAACTTATATAATAAGCGGGATTAATATTCGCGCGACGGCTCGGCAGATACAATCGTAATGCGCCGTAATTTCTGGGTTTTATTAAAATTTACGAACCGTCCCCCTCTCTAGAGTGCGACGCGACTTTTTATGGTTATGCTAATTCATTAAAAGGCTTCCCGCGTACAGATCCTGTTATGTGCAGATTCTGGGATAATTCTAAACACTTGTATCAGTAATGGGAAATGGAAATTTTTAATAGAATCAGGCGTTACTGTGCGGAAATCCATGGTTACCTGGAAATATTAAATCATCTTACTTTTTTTTAATTTTATTATGAAACTTTTCACTAGCTTATTCTAATTACTATACAAGTCTGCTCGCGTGGAATGGTGCCAAGAATACTGGCTAAATTTCCACGTTGAACAGCTTGCTGATACGTTGCGCAAAAAATAAGACAGCCTTTTTGTCACCAGTAGAGGCTATTAACCGCGCGAAAAGCTCACGAAGGAATTTTTTGGCACTATGACTCCATAGCCCCAGCTAGAGTCTCCACGGCAAACGGGACAAATATATAACTCTCAAATACAGAGGCATATTTGCTACTTTCTTAATTTTATCCACTATCTGAAAAGATTTTAACCAGCTACGGCCTAAGCCAATTTAGAAATTATAAAATTCCAAAGTGACCTCCAAAATGAAGCTGACCCAGCAAACGTTGTTTAACCATATAAATTATTTCTCACTTTTAAAAAAAACTACTGTTATTTCTGTAAAGTGACAATACACTGTTGCGGTTTCGCGCCGCGAGTTCGCGAGCCGCCGCGTCGCGATCCGCGCTGTTGCGACTGGCCGATGTTACATTACAGAGTAGGAACAAGTAGAGTGTCTCTGTAAATTATTGAATATTTGATATTTCTCAAAATATCGAGTAAAAACAAAGTCGTAGAACGAAAGTTGTTAGTTTTAATGTAAACAAATAAAGGCCGAGAGCGATTTGGTATTTTTATATAACCCTGTTTAGTATATTATAATATTTGTAAGGTGTTTTATACACTAACACAAGTATTCACACTGTCGTAGGTAACATCCATACAGTTGTCAAGCTGTTGATTCAGTCGCGATTAGCAGAGTTGGCGTTCGTTCAACAGATTAAACCGTTGACAATACTATCTCCGTTCTGCAGGGAAACTGTTCTAACGGTTGATATTGTTGTTGTATTGCTGAATTATCTAACTAGTTGTTATCGTTTTCGCTTCGGAATACTGGCAACAAACAACTCTGGAAGACTGGGAGTTTTGGCACCCCATGTAACTACTATGAATATTTTTTTTTCAACCTCAGGGATATTTTTTATCAGATTCAGAGTTAATTTTGAAAAAAAAATAGTTTTAATGAAAAGGGTTACTATTGGTTACTATTTATTATTTTTATATCAAGAAAATTAAATCTCGAAAATTGAATATCCCATTCAACAAATTCCGAAATTGGGCCATATGACGCGCGGGAACAAATTATCTCATCTTCTATAAATGTTAAAAGAAAAGTCCTGAATCATTCATTCTACATTCATTCACTCATCGACTCATCATCGCCCAATCCGAATTCTTGGTCTTAGAAAACTGATATTTTGCACTGAGGTTCTTTTTATGATGTAAACAAGAGATAAAGAAGGGTTTTTTCATTCCTTCAGGATACCCCAGGAACAGCAGATGCAAATCACCTATTACATAATAATAGCAAAATTCCAGTGGTAGATACTTTTGACTCCAGAAGGTGAAGGGCCAATAAAATAAAATACATAATTTTTTGGAATGACACTTGAAATCATTCGCGACGCGGGCCTGCCGGAGTGATTTCCTCCGGGTATCCGACACGCTAGGAAATTTTATTTCATTATCAAGCGTGTTATCAAACAAGCAATCTTTTAGGCTCATGAAATACAAATAATTTCATCGACAAAAAACAAAATCGACGATATATCGTTCGGGTTATATATCGTTAATGTCACCTTTGGAATGGCACAAATTTTACTTTTAGTCCGAAGACTTTTGAGCATTGCGGTGTGCATTATAATTTTTTTTGGGTCTATAGACCATGATTATATCTAGCTAGAAATGGAAACTGCTGACCTAGGGATACCACTTCTATCTCGGTATAGTTATGCACGGGATTATTCCCCGGATGCGATAACAAAATTCAAATTAGAATTAAACAAAAGAAGGTGTATCTTTAATTCAATTATTCCGATTTAGAAAATATTGTCACCGTGGTTAATTATATGATAAAGAAAAGTACAGAGTCGAATTTATTTTTTACCACTGCGTTTCTCAGCAAAGATCTTTCGAAATTTTCTCGTGCAAAGAAGAAAGAAGGCTGTTAATTTTTCTGGTTGGAAGGTTTTACAAACCAAAACATTCAGGAACTTTAATTTGTGTAAGTACAAAAAATTACTTTCATTTCAATGCACATTTCCTGTCATAAAATATTATTGAGAACTACTTTGGAATCTGGAATTTTAATAAACTCATCATGTGGACAATTATTTATAACAAAATAAAGTTTGGATTGGATTAAGCCTAGTACTGGATTCCATACATCCATGGCCACTGTCTTTTTTGTAGTTTATATGTTTAGGAGAGTACCGAATACAGATCCTGTTTAATTATAATGACGTAGGGAATAGAAATGCATTGTTACTTTTATATTAATAAAATAATCCAATTTCATTTTCTGTTCAACAAACGTAGATAAGTGATATCTTTTAAATACTGTTTATCTGTAGACATCGCTCTAAATAAATATTTATTCCATTAAGGTTAGAACACAAATAGGTTTGACAAAGATAGGGCTTTAGATATCTCAATTTTATCTATCGTATTGATAAAATTTGTCGATGAATTTATCGACGCTTGTCTGATCCAATATGAAACCATAATTACCCAACGTTTGCAAAGAGTTGTCGTGCAGTAAAATTATATTTTTATCTACATTAAATCTTCAAAATGAATTGCAAATATTATTGTGATAGAACACTCGGTTGGATGATGAATAACAAGATAATTGTGTTTTTGAGTTTACTGTGCTTCTGTTTGTTTGTGTCGACATTAACTCTGTCGGGTCAAAGGAGTGGTTTGAGAAATGAAGTGAATGAGCTGAGAGACAAATTAGATGGTTTGACGAGCACCACAACTACAACTACAACTACAACCCAATCTGCAGCCGCTGCCGACACCACCTCAACGACTGCCGAACCAACTAATACCAACACACCCATTGTCGCAACCACGACCACTACTGCCCCAGAAACAACAACGACCTCAACAGAGAAACCAGCTGTTGATGGTGTAAACAAACCAAATAGTAATAACATACAGCACGACGAGGAAGAATCTGCGTTACTGGAAAAAGCAGATACAAATAAACGAGCAGACTCTATTTTAGCTTCGGAATCAGAACTTCAACAACCTGACCAATTTGTAATCGATAGTAAACTGCTAGAGATGATTCGATCTTAACGTACTTATGTTTAATAAATAACAGCTTGGAGTTACTGTATTCAAAGGATTTTTGTGGTTCATTGTCAGACTATTAAAATTGAAACGATATTAACGTCTTATATTAGGCATATCTATTAGTATTGTGATTAAACAAAACAAATGAGTTTGTCGTTTCATAGGTGTATTTTTATATACACCTATATATATGTATTTTTATATTCTGAATAAATATAAGTTACAAAATTGTCTTTTGTTATACTTATGAGTTATGGGGAAGAAAAATTGTGACCTTAAAAGATTATTCTGGTTCATTGTCAGACCTCTTAAGAGGCCTGTGAACTACGATGTCTCCATTAATGCAAAATACTAAATCATTTGTAATTCGTGTATATTTCGATCATGTTGTGGAGTTATTCGGATTCATATAGTAATAATCTATGCTCCGGGCCATGTTTGGTTCGGAAATACTTCTTTAAAACGACATAATAATTAATTTTGATCAAAATTTTTATAACTTTGGTCGAGTTCCGTAATACCAAAAATTATGAATGAAAACTTGTAACTTTCTTTATTAACTGGTGTTTTTCTTTAGCTGGACAATAAAAACTGTGCTCCTGAACTAATGCGACGTGAGATAGTGTTGTTTTTATTACAAAACAAATAAGCAGAAAACATGTCCTCTTGGACATAAAAATAAGCAAAACTAAATTCGTTTACAATTTCGTTCAACAACTGTATTTCGGAACCAAATATGGCCAGGAGCATAGATTATTACTATATGAACCCGAATAACACCACAACATGATAGAAAATTGCACGAATTACAAATGATTTTGGTATTACGTTTGTATGGGAGACACCGTGGGTCAGTTGACTCTTAAAATTTAAATATTAGGTAGCCATATTAATATTGTGATAAAAAAGAGTACTATGTATTTTTATACCTATGAAATAATATAAGTGTCACAATTTTATTTATAGTTATTTTGTTACACAATTTTTCGTCAATTTTTCTTTATTTATCACAAGCTGCATGTTAAGAGGGCAGTGAGTGAATGAATGAATGACTCACTACTTTGTTTATGCGAGAAAAATGAGTTTTATTTTTGCGGTCCTTTATGATTCATTATAAAGCAAGGTTAGTGTTCTCGTACGTCACTGAACTGAACTGGTAGTAACCTAGATTTAAAAATTGATTTAAATTACTTTGAAATAACCAATCATTTTCATCTTAGCAGTGTTAATCTTAATCATTCTCTCTTTTTTTCACTGCGTTAACTTTATGCCGTAATTCGCCTTGTTTCAGTGAAGTCCGATTCATTATTTCAAAGATTTATTTTTTTTCAGCGACCGTATAATACAATTAATACTCATTTTGTGTAAGAACAAATAATTTATTTTATCTTGCACAAAGAACAAGGGATCGATATCGTTTTTTATCAATAGCACGATGATAGTGTTATCAAAAAATTTTGTAAATGTATATTGCATGTTATCTAAAAATGTTTCACACAAATACACTCTTTAAGTTGCTTATTTTAGGTGAACTGAAAAAAATTACACTTCATGGATAGTAATATTTGTTATCAATCATAATAAAACAAAAAGTTAACACTGAAAAATTGGCTGTACGTCTATTGTTTTAAAGTGTAAAATGGATTGTACTTCAACAAAGGAAATACAATGCCTCAACCTTATCGGGCAACGTGAATTTGATTCGACGATTCACGACCACGTTGCGTGCACTACATTCAATTTTACGCTCTATGTCTATAATAGTAAAATTAATTTTTCAGTGTATGTAAAAACGTTTTGATTTCAATATCGTTTGCTATGACCTTTCTAAACAATTCACTTCACGAAATGTAGCCGATGCATTAGGTGAATAGACCATCTTTGATTGTAATAAAAATGTCATATTAAATTATGCATTTTACCAGTTCTGTAGAATTACCCTAGCTACCAATGCATCAAATAACTTGTAAATGGACGAACGTATGGGATTCAAGGTGTTTAAATGGAGAGCATGAAACACAGAATTGGCAACCCTTAGCAGGTGGATGGACAAACCAAAAAAGTTTCAGAAGTATTTGATTTTAAATTGGGCGGTGTAGAAACATGATGGTTATGTCCATAGGCAAATTAGGGTTATCATTTATCAATAAATTGACAAAACACTTGTCTTGTCTTTAGTGGAAACTTTCACAGAATTTCATCCTATTTAGAGGAATATCCTCAACGACACTCCGTAGCGAAGAGCCATCAAATTATAATATAAATTGAACTCTTTATATAAACATTTATAATTTGCATTTAAGGCGGCGCTCTACCGTATTCATATCTTCTTAAGTAAAATCTGTGGTATTAAGTAACCAATCTGCTGCCGATATCCTTCTTCATTCCTGAACCGTTTACACGCTTGGAATATTCTATTGTGGGTGAGGCTTCAAAACAGCTTCCTGCTAGTAGCCATGTTCCTTATCTATTCTATTTCTACCATGACTATCGGATTGAAAACTAAAAAGTGCATGCATGTGTGATAACTTATCGACTGGATATGCCATTCCAAATTTTTCTAACATTCGATACAACAAAAACAGCCTATGTGTTTATCCAGTCTGCCTACATTCAAAATTCAGCCAAATAAGCAGTTTTGGTGTAATCACATGACAAACATACAAACTTTCACATTTATAATATTTTAAAGGATGTCAAGCGCGTGTTATTTATAATGAAAAGTTTTCTCAATGGATTGTATCTACATCCTATCGCATTATTTTCACCCTTTCATTCATTGAACTATATAGAGTTTAGCTGCTGTTGTATTTATAAGCAGTTCAATTTATATTATAATTCGATAGCTTCTTAGCGGCGCGGTATCGAAGAGGGCTCATCTACTAAATAGGTTGCAGCTTTAGATTATAATACCGCATTGGAGCGTGGAATAATGTTGTCGCCAACTTGATTATCCTACTTATTTTTGTCCTGTCGGGCTGTTCTGAGGACCACCTTCTATTCTAAGTGGTCCCCCGACTGCCATATGAATTTATCTGTTCAACTAAAATAACTTGTTTCTTACTTTTTAGTTGGTTTTATAACAGGTAACGGGCATTCGTGTTTTTTTAATTTTTTAATTACTTATTTTTATTTCACGTTTTTCTTACATATATATAGGCTCCTATGAAAAGTCAAAACTACCGCCAAGATAGGAAAGAACGATTTGCAGATTTTGTTTACTTCAGGGTCGTACAAAAAATTCTTAAAGGTATGTAAAGTCTGCCAAACCGCATTTTATGCTAATGCCAAATTAAGAGTAGAGACGCATTCCTAGCGGTGGGTCACGAACCTATTAAACATCGTAGCTGAAATCGATGTGTGGATATTTATATTTTGTGAAATATTATCTATTTGAAATTACAGTTTTTAAGCCTGAAGTGTTATACAAATATACATACTCGTATATTCTTCAGTCTGAAAACCTATTAAGTCTTGTCTGCTTCTAATCTCAAAGCATTAAAGATTAAATATACCAATAATAATTTCCGAAGCCAACTCTCATTGAGGGCTACAAATGAGATCAAATCCCTCTTGAACGCCTCTTATTATGCCCTCACATCAAAGGAACGCCGGAGGAAAGATGAAATGATGAATCAAAATTGGCGTAATTTTGTTTTTGTTTCACTGAAGATAACCTGCCAAATCGCGTTGGGGCAGCGCGGGGAAGCTAAGCTTTAAATAGCTTGCTTAACAGTCTAAAGTTTAGTTTTAAATGTAAACAAAGAGTAAGTAAGGGATGGTCACCTGAGCGAAGTGTAGTGATCACTTAATTTAGCGAGTTTAAAACTCTCTCTTCCTCTCATGTTACAGTTAGAAAAGGATATCTGTATTTCTAAAGACTACTGTTATCTCTTTCTACGGTTACCATTGTGAAAGAAATAAAAGATTTTTAGACGCCCTAAAATAGAATTGGGAAGTATAACGTAGATATTCGTTGACGTTTTACACAGTGAGAGAGATAAGTCCTATTTTTAGACTCCCTAAAAGAGAAAAAACTAAATCCCCCCTAAACGCTAAAGTAGCGTACTTATTTTAATCAATGTAATTTAAAGAAATAGTGATCAAATTTTTCATCGTCACCACCGATAAGAAACTTGAAGATATGGGCATCCGAACGATTACGTAAAATTTTTCGTAAAAGCAAACAGTAATCTTTAATCTGTCAAATTCTATATAGGTGGCTGCTGAGCGATCTACATCGTAAAACAAGTATTTCTGACACCGGTTAACTGGCGACATTTTTTCGCGCCGTCTGCCCTGTCCACGGTAATAATATATGTCTAATGTCTATTATTGTGGCATTGACACTGTCCGTTAAAGTACTTTCTACATGTGAGGAATACTGCAAAACAGAATTAGTACCAATGACCAATTTGTCAAACTAATAAAGGTCTCTAGATTCACGTAAATTAAACACATCGAACAACAATATTGTATCATACCTGTTAGGGTAATCACGCGTGTACGAAGTTGTCGAAGTTCGGTCATTAGGACCGGCCCGGTAAGTGTGCTGAGCCTGTATACCAGTATCTACCAGTCAGGTGAAGCACAACCCTACGGTTTGAGTTATAAACTACAAGCGTATCTATAAGGGATTAAAATAAGGAATAAAACGAAACGACTGTTTAGGTAAATGACCTGAATAAATTCGTACTAAATTTATAACATACTAGCTTTTGCCCGCGGCTCCGCCCGCGTTGAATTCGTTTTTTCACTAATCCCGAGAAAAACTTGAATTTCCTTAATGGTCTTTACACCTACTTTTAAGAAAGATTATTATTTATTATCAAAGTAATCTATCTATATCTGTAGCTAAAGATTGCCTTAGAAAATTTAGGTTATTTTAAAATCTGTTTCAAGGAATTTACCTATCTGTGAAGGAGTATTTCCCCGCGTGAATTTCGTTTTCACAAACCAT
The DNA here is from genome assembly GCA_963855885.1 of Coenonympha glycerion. Taxonomy (NCBI): domain Eukaryota; kingdom Metazoa; phylum Arthropoda; class Insecta; order Lepidoptera; family Nymphalidae; genus Coenonympha; species Coenonympha glycerion. The sequence goes on from OY979643.1 coordinate 12,335,950, forward strand.
GGCTTTTCCGAGATAAAAAGTAGCCTATGTAGTAATTCCAGGATATCGTCTATCTTTATTCCAAATTTCAGCCAAATCGTTTCAGCAGTTGCGGGATACCAATGCGGTAATCTGGTAATTCCCGGATATCGTCTATCTCTATTGTTCCATGTATTGGTGTGATTAGTAATCCATATCCCATTGCTCAACTTAAACACAAACAGTGATACAGAACCAACAAAATGCCCATTTTCACATTTATGTTAACAATCATTAGCTTACGCCCGCGGCCCCGCTCGCGTTAAATTCGACTTTAGACTAATCCCGAGGGAAACATGATATTCTCGTTCTCATTCCCATAACCTACCTACCTGCCTACCTAATACCTACTTTCACGGAAGTCTTCTAAAGCAATTTACCTATAGATGTAGCTATAGATTTCTGTAGAAATTTTGGGTTTTTTCTATATCCCACGGGAACTGTGAATTTTTCCGGGATAAAAAGTAGCCTATGTTTTAATCCAGGTTATAAGCTATCTATGTTCCAAATTTCAGCCAAATCGGTTCAGTAGTTGAGGCGTGAAGGAGTAACAAACATACACACAAACTTTCGCCTTTATAATATTACTAGCTTTTGCCCGCGGCTTCGCCCGCGTGAATTTCGGGGTTTTACAAATCCCGTGGGAGTCCTGGATTTTCTGGGGAAAAAACAGCATATGTGTTAACCTAACTTCGGAAACACGATTGGATAAAAATTTATCGCCAAAAAGTTCTCCCAAAAATTGCTCCAAAATCTCCATTTTTCTAATTTCCATCGAAACTACGATGGACATAATTGTAATTTTTATTTTAATGTATCGGTAAAAAATAATTCCCAAAAACGCTCAGAACGACATTTAAATAACTGGCTTAGTTTTTGAAGTAATTAGGTAAAACAACGTTTTTCTGTTATATTCTTCCGCAACGCTGCATACTAACCTAACTTTTTTTTTTTTTTTTTTATTATCGTGGGGAATCCTCATGGATACCCAGTCGCCCGGGGGAGCGGCTGGGTTATGCCAGACTCTTACCGGCTAAACCCCACGGTGTTTCCTCCTCGCACCGTATGACGGGAACACGGGAACGCTTGCGCAAACCTCCGCGAACCCGCCGGTGCCCGGCCGCTTGCGCAGCCCCTCCACGAGGTGGAGCATGGAGCTCCCCTCCAACAGCAAGGCCGGCCAGAAACACCTAAGCCGGCCTTACCTCCTCGGCGCCCATCCGTAAGGCGACGGACCCCCCCGGGACCGCCACCCAGGTGCCGTGGGCACGGGTAAGCCGATACCTGCGAAGCTTGCTCCTGCACTTCGCAGGCATCGACCTCCCTTACCCCGCGGCGGATCTGATCTTTGGCTCCGCCGCAAACCACCAAACGGCCGCAGAGGACAGGGAGAACGGCAACGACACACCGACACTCCTCTTCCCCTGCGGCCCCGCCGCCGACGCATCTAACGGTGCGCCACCGTTTGGACGCGGGAGATAGGGCGAGCGGCAACGACACACCGACACGCCTCTCCTCCCGCGACCCCTCCTGGCTGCAGGAGACAGAAAACTCTGTCCCCCGCACCCCTCTTGGACGCATCCAGAGCGGGCCCATCTCCAGGCCCACTCCGAGCGTCCCCTCCTGGATTCCTTTTGGCTTCACCGTGCGGCCCAACCACGGCTACTGAGCCCCCCCATCGCGACAAGATTGGAATCCATCGGGGGGGATACTAACCTAACCTAACCTAACCCACCAACGTATTCAACAGAGTGAGAAGGACGAAAATAAAATCAACGTATCCGCTTAAGAGTGAAATAATTTCAGAACCTTTACCTTATAGGTATCCATTTTCGCATTTATAGCATAATTACTATCACATAATCTATTGCTCAACTAAAACACATATTTTTAATAGCGAAACAGTTCTAATATCAGAAACTATACAGGAACACCTTTTTAGCATTATTAACCTGTATCCCATTGCTTAACCAAAACACACATTATAAATAGCGAAACAATTGTACTTTCAGAACCTTTATGGGTAGGTACCCATTTCCACATTTATAGCATTACTAATTACTTTACCATATCCCATAGCTCAACTAAAACATACATTGTCAGTAACGAAACAGTATATCATATAGGTACCCACTACCCGTTTTTATAGTTATAATATTATTAAACTGTATCTCATTGCTCAACTAAAACACAAAATGCTAATAGCGAAACAGTTGTTATGTCGGAACCTATAATACGGGTACCCATTTTCACATTTATAGCATTATGCATTATTTATAGCATTATATCATTATTATTTATAGCATTATTATCCCTCCCCTTGTTCAACTAAAACACACTTGTTAAATGCGTACAGTGCTATGTTCAGAACCTACATAGTGGCCATTTTCACATTTACAGTGATAATAGATTCAGTTTTTGCCCGCGGCCCGGCCCCGTCAAATTCGCTTTTTCATGAATCCTAAGGGAAACGTCATTTTCCCGTTATCGTTCCCTATTCCAACCTTTAAACATGCTTTCAAGCAAGTTCGCTTGAACAATCTATCTATAGATGTAGCTATAGATTGCTCTAGAAAATTTGGTATTTTGAGTATCCCACGGGAACTACGGATTTTTCCGGGATAAAAAGTAGCCTATGTTTTAATCCGGGTTATAAGCTACCTATGTTCTAAATTTCAGCTAAATCGGTTCAGTAGTTGAGCCGTGAAGGAGTAACAAACACACACACAAACTTTCGCCTTTATAATATTATTAGGATTAGGATTATTAGGATATTAGGATTATTAGGATTATTAGGATTAGGATTATTAGGACTACTGCTAAATCCTGAGTATTTAAGGAAATTATTATTACTCACACAAAAAATAAAAAGATACATATAACAATCTGTTGCAGTTTCCGATAAAAAATAATAAATTATGATGTATGAGCAGTTTTTGAGAAAACTTTCAGTAGCAAATGTTTTCTAACCGAAATTTTAACTCAAAGTGAATTTAGGTTAAAGAAAAATAAATGATTTCTTGAAAGTAATATCTGGATAGTTTTTATTAAACCACAAGTCACAAAGAAATTGCTTAGATCTAACCGTTTTAGCCCGCTTCCTCGGCAAACTTGTGTAATAAGAAACTTGTAAAGACTAATATTTTGGACGCCAATTTCATGACATACCTACCTGCATCAGGGCGCTCGGCTTAAAATGTAGCAATCATAAAAGTACTGTCTAAACATCCATCAAACAAAATCAATGTCAAAACATGAGTTTTGACCAATCACAACACTTGAAAATCACACTTTGACATTGATGCAGTTCTTTAATGATTAATACTTTTTAGCCGAGATTGCCCTACAGACTCCTAGGTTACAATACAAGAAAAATGACTGCAAAAGCGGCAGAAGTTTTTGAATCGCACCACACACGCAAATGTGTAGGTGCGCAAACTGCCAAAGTTGTAGCTATTATGTCAAAACAAGTTTCGTTGGAGCTTTCGCTACTCGTATTCGTGCTTAGAAGACTATAACAGTGTAAGCTGCTTATTAGTTATTATCGATTTTAAACTGTTTATTTATGCAACGTAGAAGACCTTCTATAAATCTACAGTCTTCTATGTTTCATTAATTTTAGTATTTAGGCGCCTTAAAAGCTCCTCTCCATATAAAGGATCAGCACCTAGTGACGTCACACATGTATTTTTAGGATCCGCCCTGAAGCATCCTTTTTAATTTGTAAAAACTAAAAAGGATGCTTCAGGCATGCTTCAGGCTGCATGAACTGTAAAATGACGCTAATGTTAGCAACAATATTATATGCTGTAATGTTGCGGGCGGTAACGACGCCATATTTGAAATTTTTTGGCTTCAAGATACGTCACATATTTCTCGTCCTCTTAGCGTAGCGTACTTCGTCATTGGTATTATGCGAGAAATAATATATGTAATGCAAGCATGTAAAATAATGAAAATGTACTCTTTATCTTTCACATAGGCCTAATTTGCAGGCTCTTATGAAATGACAAAACTCTACCGTTAAGCTCGGAAAGCAGGATTGCACCGAGAGGCACTGTCAAAAAACTGGGCACTTGTTCTTAGGTGTAGGTTCCGTTTGTTTCAAATCCTTTTATAGCCCACAACTGAGGAAGGCTCTAGTCTTGTCTCAAAATGTAGTTTTTGATCAAAGCACACCAATCTTGCCATATACGAGTTGAAAGGCATCACAAACCTTAGATTACAATAAGAAGAAGTCTCTCTTGCGATGTTAACTGTCACTGTCATTTGTAGTTCCCAAAAGTATCTCAGAAAAGTTACGTGTCTTATACAACGTTTTAGGTATTGATATAGAACAGACCTAACACTTTATCGATTACTAAAAGATTAGCCACGAAGCCCGCAAGGGTCATAAGTGTCCACTTAATACCTACACCGTTTTGTACCATGAAAGGTTTCTTTAAGAAAATGAATCTATACAAATAGGTTTACTAGTTGGTAGATGGTATAGTACTGCTAACTTATTACTTGCAGAGTTGACAGTTTTTCATTTAAGTAGGATCGGTTTTTCATTAAAACAGGAAAGGTGTTTGCGTCCTAATTATCAAATGAATCCATGAGAAAAACATAGTACATAATTACTTAGGTATGTACATACAGCATGAATAATTATTGTTCAACAGTCAGAACAAACATTACAATAACCATGTCAACATTTCGCAAATACAGATAAATGCGTGTGAACCCGTGTTTTACACTTGTCAATTAGTTACGTAAACAGCTATGCGAAAGGACGCCATTTTTAACTCCGTGATAAAATAATAACATCCATCATTATATTCCGAACCTTACCTTTAAGAGATAAAGTTGTTTTTACTTCAATTGCTTCTGAATAAGTAATAACATCCCGCTGAAATGTAAGTTTTATTGTCTTCAATAAAATCTCCGGACTAACGGAGGTCGTGAATTTTTGATTCGTCGCCCCTCATACAGAAAGTTCGTCATAATTAATTATTTTATAATGTCCGTCGCTTGCTCGCTCGTGTTTTTTTCTGTTTTTAATGCTTTTGCTGAGTAATCCAAGAGGGAGTGTTGAAATTCGTGGGGGTGTTTGATTCAACCTAACATTATTGTAACGTGCAAAGTGCCAACTACACTGCCATGTTTTATGTACAGATGATGTCGGTTGGAGTCAGGAAGTCTTTGAGTAGAGACGGTAACGTAGTAAAAATGGCTGGGTAGGAAGGCTTAATTGAGCACGCTACAAAGAAACAGGACACACAAGTCATTATAATGATGAACGCTAACTAGAAAATTCCGCAAAACTTAAGGGTGAAAATGACATTTTTTTGACAGCAGATTATGCCATAATAATGATAACACGAGAACTTAGGGACTTTCACTTTTCATTATTAAGAGGTAAGGTACTAAGCACCCCTTAAAAACTATTCACGCAATTTTGGAACTAAAAAACTTCCAGAATGATTTCAACGTTTAAAATTGCAAAGAATTAAGTAGAATTAAAATTAAAATATTACGGATTTCGGCTTCTCTTAACATTGTTTTCTTTCGTTTTATTTCTGAATTACTTTACTTACCAATTAAATAAGGCGAATGAAGATTTAAATTTCAAAATATATTACGTTTAATTTCGAAAGTAATTATATTTGCTTATATGTAGTTTTTTAACCTGGTCACTAAAAATCGCTTAAATAACCGTTTAGCCCCTTAATCTAAGTAAACACTAAGATGGTCGTGGATGAGTATGGATAAGATACAGACTTCCATAGTTGTGTATGATTAATGATTCGCTGCAGAAACCCCTGGATACACTTAGAGGGACAGACGTTTCTCCCCCGAAATACATTACGGTACGAATGGGCCATCCTTGTTTAGAAATATTATGAAATTGATTTATAGATACTTGACTTACGGATGGACGAAAATAGAATCGTCTTTCAAATACTAAAAGTAGACAAATAAAATATTATTTTGGGTACATATTCTGCCATTCTTCTTATTATTATTTAGAGCATGGTTTTATATTAACAGGTCGTCGATCGCGGGACCTCTACGGTGTAGTGGTTATTATGTCGAAATGAGAAACGCGTGGACTAGAAATCAATTCTGGATTTTATTTTTTTGTATTGAAAAATACGTAAACTCCAATAATTTTATCATTGATATCCAGTAATTATTGTCGATAAACACCTATGAGTTATCTGCATTGGAATGGATTTGCAAGATGGATGCTATTGGCTACGGTAGTTTTTAATTGTAAACAACCTATCAATAGGCCATGCCAACTATTCCTACATGACAAAATCAAAATAGCCGAGATAGTAGGTATATAAAAACTGTAATATGTCAACATATTGGAAACGGGCAACTTTTCAGGTCAACGAGTTATTGTGATGGATAGTGTTGTTATCGGAGAAACTTAAATATTTGCTATCGATAAAAGGTCGTATGGATCTATTACTGCGAAATGCCTATAGGCCTTTTGATAGCATTTATTAATATAAATAGAATTGATCCTTCTGTCCTTGATTTTGGATATCTGTTTTTATTTAGAACAAGGTCGTATCGAAACGCTACGAGTATATAAAATGGACAATTCTTTTCAAGGAAACCGACTTCAAATGCCACTACAAAGAGTAATTATGATTGTACAAATTGCCCGACTTCGAATTGGTGTACCTATATGGAAAAAATTTTTTACTCTTTGTAGTGGCATTTGAAGTCGGTTTTTTTTAAAGAATTTTACTTTTTAGTAGAAAACAACAAATGAAAAAGGCATTGAAAAAAATGCCCAAATCGCTTGAAGTGTGCTTATAAAATCATTAGAACCTGACTTCATTAGAACCTGACTTGATGACTATAGTCATTAAGACATTAAGTCAAAAATACCCAAATCGCTTCAAGTATATTAGCAAAATTTGAAGAGTTCCCAAGATCCCATGATCAGATTCTGACCTGATGACCATAGGAAAACCTGGAAAATATTACTCTTTCAAACAGTACCCAAATTGTTTCAAGTATCCATATAAAATTTGAAGAGTTCCCTCGACTTCTCCAGGATCCCATCATCAGATCCTGACCTGAAAAAAATTGGACCATCTGGGAAGTATACCCTTTCAAACAAAAAAGAATTTTTATCAAATCGGTTAACGCGTCTTCGAGTAATCGGTGAACATTCATAAAAAAAAGATTCCGACGAATTGAGAACCTCCTCCTTTTTTTGAAGTCGGTTAATAAATCCCTGGACATACCTAGTCAGTAGCTAGTATTAATCAATAAGATAATGGATTTTGTTTCGATGTTTGTTAATTTTTCTCGTATTTATGCAAAGCAAATTTAATCCTAATTGGATGTACTGGATACCGTGTTATTAAAAGATAGTAGAATAACGAATATCGAAATGAATAAATACGATATCTGAATTCCCTACTTTCTAGAATCTAGACAATATCTTATCAAAATGTATAATATGAATACCAAAAATGTTAAAATGTGTTTACTATGCCCACGTGTGTATAAAACAGAGACGCACCGCAAAGCGATTTAGCGCGCGATGCTGTGTAGGTACCGTTTCCTACCCTAACGCTTTCGATACAGAATCTCGTCGGAACGCTAAATCGCAGAGACACTCGTATTTACCATTAGGTTATAACTATATTTTTTTATACAGCAATTTAGAAGTTACAAAATTCTTGGCGAAAATCGAACCCGCGACCTTCCACTAGAATCTAAGCACGCTCTACTACGCCAGGAGGCCGACATTTTCCATGGAACCTAAAAAGTAGATTCATAAGATTATTTATCCCAGAGTTTCCCACCTCAGTTCTAATCTTAAGACTTATGAGTGCCTATTACGACAAAATATAGCATCTCTACTTAAGTGGGATCCTTCACGCAGGTTCCTTGGAGCCTGTTATTAATCAAACAAACCACGAAACGCGCAAATCTGCTCCATTTATCTGCGGTGCTAGTGTGTACTCGCCTTAATGTATAAATGTTAGTGTGGCCCGAAGACATCTTAAGTGTAGTTGCATGTACAGTTATAGCCATTGTATAACTGGATGGATACAATTTCTAGTCAATTAGGAATGTAAAGGAGAATGCCGATTCTTGTATGAAAATTGGGCTATACCTTACGTCTTAACCAAATCATCGGTAAAACATTAGAAATATTTTGAATATTATATAAAACAAAAGATAAGTAAGATATTAACAGGGAATTTGTAATAATCTGATTTTCTAAGTGGTTAATTTTCTAAGTTTTATAAGTGGCATGGCGGTTCCACGTTTCGAATCGAAACGTTTAATTACTTTTTTTATAATACTTTTGAACCCTTGTTCACATTTCACTAAAATAAAAATATGCGATATTAAAATTTGAAAGAAGATTCTTCATGCATACGTGCTTTAGACGCAGCGTGACGCAAATCTAGCCCATTTTCTGGCATTCTCCTTTTTGAAAGAAGACCCGAGCTTAAGCTGTCAAAGCTTACGCTTGCTACACCGACATGAACCTGAGGATGGGCCCATCAGAGTATTTTACATAAAAAATAGCGTCATTTATCAAAATTTCTGCTAAAACGCCGCAACTAACGCTGTTGGTGTCAAAACAAACATTTTTGACACCAGTAAACTAGCGACATTTTTTCATGCGGCTCGCCGGGTTAGTAGTATTAGGTTATGTCTAAATCAGTTTTCATCTCCTACTGCTGGGCGTGGGAATGTTTTTTTTAAGCCATAACCTATCACAAAGTGGATTGGCGAGCTCCCTTCACCACTGAGAATATTATTTTGGTGAATTCTATATTTGCGCATTGCAATTTGCAAATATATGACATACTGCACTGAGCTGCACTGACTATATGACACACTGTGCTGCATTGCATTGAACTGTATGACACTGCACTGTCCTCGTCATCCTGAGACACAGTTGACTATCATTATGCGCAGTCTCCGGCTACCAGAGGTCTTAAGCTGCAACACAGTATGCAGTGTTTTGTTATTTCTGCTTTAAGACAAAATATAATTGTGTTGCTGCAAAAAGTGTAGATTGAAAAAAAACTCTACTACAACCAGTCAAATATAAAGAAGATTGTTTTTAACATAATTACAGGAGAAAATTTTCCAGATATACTTTTACTCGTATCATTATACAGTATTCTATAGCAGAAGCAGAAAACACCGGAACTGTCTTAAATTATTCAGCTGTCGACAAAGCGGATGAATGCCTGAGCCGTCTTATAACACAAGCCGTCTCCCCTGCGGCATATTAAAAAAAATACAAATAGCCTTTACGGAAGGGAATCCAAACACTCTTTGTTTTCAAAAATAGAACACCAGGAAAAGGAAACAAAACACATTCGTACGCCCTATTCATGCAAAAGGCGCAAGGTTTAAACGTTTGAACGCAACCTTTTCATGCGGCGTTACGTACGTAGCCGCGATGGAGCTGCTACGAGTTTTATATGTCCGTAGCTGTGTGCTACGCTGAGACCAGTGTGCTACGAGGCCCGGCCCGGTTCGGACGCGCCTGAACCAGTTCGTGGCCTGCATTTTCGTGTATGAACCAAATCGTGACTTGTTGCGATGTTTTGTGAATAAAGGAAATGGTTCGAGTGGATTATTTTCGTGCTGGATGACATGGTTGATTTACTGCTGATATAAACCTTCACAGTGGAACAAAGTACACGAAATTTATATTGAAAAAAAAATCGTAGAATTTACAAATTACTTTATCGTGTTACAATCGCTTGAGAGCTTTCCTTTTTGTAATTTATTATTCAAAAGAGGATACAATGAGTGGAGTATTGATTTTATTTGTTAGATTTACATATTCTTGTGCTAGTAAGGAAGTGAGAATTTATTCAAAATAGTAAACCATAGTTTGCAACATGTGACAAGAACCTTTAGCTTAATTTGTATAAGTGTTTACATTTTTAGCACACACCTCAAAATATTTTATGCCTATAATATTATCAAAAAAGTTATACTTTAATATGATATTTAATCATATTTAAATGAATAATAATATTAATCCTTCTAGATTTAGATTCTTGTTAATAAGATAATTAACTTATTATATGAATAATCACCATACGCTCAATACATTCGAAGAAAGCTCAATTGCTTGGTCAGTCCCAAAACAGTAAAAACAGTAACCTAATAATATGGTCCAATAGTTTGTCCATCTTCTGTCTGTCTATCACCGTCAATTTCACAGATTTATTTGCATCAAACTGTAGAGATTATGAATATTGATAGCGTTTTGCGATCGAACAATAGACTGGTTATTAAAAAGAGTAACGGAAATAACTAATTGGCTACAATCAATCCAATCGAACTGAAGTTTGGAACAATGCAGATTGGCATGAATCGCTGCAACATCATTTTGTTGCATTTTATTTTTCAGCGTATATTTCAGCGTATTGTTTGCTTTTATTGTAGTCCTATACTCTAAAACGTGTTTCCTTTTTATTTTTTAACCTCGATATTGACGTTATTTACCCTTAGGCTTGTAATCAAATCCGTTACTCGGTTTATTTTAACCCTAGGACTACATACTAAATATGTAAATTTTATTAATAAAGAAATTTAAGATCTTAATATAAAATTAGGATTAAATTTATAAAATTTAAGCAATGTCTATCATAATAATCGGTCTAATGTTACAGTAATATAGTTTGTGGATTTTTCACTTTGCAAAAATTTTACATGTTGGTTTTAAAACTCAAAAAAATAAACAAGTATATTTATTACATTTCCGATTTCCATGTAAACGTAGTCATGGACACTTTGCCTGTATCTAAACGAGGGTTAAAATGCATAATTATACTTAAAAATCTATTTTAGTAATTAATTTCTAGGAAATAAAAAAATATTTCGAGTAAACTACCATCTCCCAACATACAAGCAAATTTATTACAGATACTAAGAATGAATCGTTTATCGCAACATTAAACCAAACATTAATCCAAAAATATATGAACCCGAATCAAAAATAAATGAACTCCAACCCAAAATAAATGAACCATCCAGTGATATTAATGAACGCACGAGTGCGCGCGGACAGAGAATGTACTGTTTCGGATGATGCCGCGTGAATAGTTTATGTGGGCGGTATGAGGAGCGAGAGATCTTGTTTTTGGTCCATGCTGCAGGCTCTAGCTTTGCTGCCGACCATGGCTTTAAAAGGTAAGTCATTTATACGATTATGTACAAAGTAGTAAAATGGATCCCGATTATGATGGACTTTTTCCGTTGATCCCGCCGTGTGTGAAACTAATTTGAGTAACTCTAAAAGTAGATTTTATGATACGACATAAAATTAGGAAATGTTACACCATAATTATAATAAAATATTACCCAATTTCATTGGAACCTTGGAATTGGAAATTTGTCTGGGTGGCTTTGGACGTGGCTAGTCATCACCCTACCAGCAAAGACGCACCGCCAAGCGATTTAGCGTTCCGGAGCGATGCTGTGTAGAAACCGCTGCAGTGAGTTTACTTACCCCTTCCAAGTTAGCGTTGCATCATCACTTAACATCAGATGAGGTGGCAGTTAAGTATTAACTTGTATAGCGTAAAAAAACCATAATGCTTGAAAAATTACTTTTGTTTTTATTGTTAAAATAAACACAAAAAGCAGGTAAATGGGGAGTAGAAAATTACAAGTGAGATAGAGATCGACAAAGGGAAGATGAACACAAAAGATGCATACAAAAAAAATGGTCAAGTGCGAGTTGTGCTCGTGCACTGAGGGTTCCGTACTATAAGACCAGTTCTCAATGGTAAATAGTCTGTGATTATTTGAAGCGTTTAACTGTCCGTTATCAATATCGAGCAAAAACAAATAATAAAAAATCACGTTGTCTTTTTAGTACCTATTTTTTATCTGTGAAAATTTAAAGTATCATTTTAAGGTGTTGCGGAACTACCAGCCCGCGAAATTCAAATTTTATTTAGTTTTTCGCAAATATTAGACTAACTACACATTGTAGATTTATGGCAATGCATTTTGCGGGCCTACTTTTTATGAATCTACTTGTTTTTAATAGAAACTTTGCTCGAAAGTTCCCACTCATCTCATATTGGTTCCCGAAAGATAATTTTTTGCAGTTTCCCAGATTTCGAGCTATCGGGAACCAATATGAAGTAAATGAGTATTGTTGAGCAGAGTTTTTATTAAAAACATGTAGATGCTTAAATGTAGTGCCCGCAAAACTCATTGCCATTAGCCTTCGATGTATAATTAGCCCACTATGAGCGAAAAACTAAATAAAATTTGAATTTTCGCGCCCGGATGGTACCCATCGCCCTTAATACGGTTCAAGAGATACAGTCTGGTGACAAACGGATGGACGGACAGACAGTGAAGTCTTAGTAATTAGATTCCGTTCTTACCTTTTGGGTACAGAATCCTAAAAAATGAGTTGATTTCACCAACTGTGCTGGGAAAACAACATTTAATTACTCTACGATTTTCACAAAATGTTTATTTTATTTTTATTCCTAAAGAAAAAAGTTATCCTGGTTCACAATTATGTGCGTTGCATATCACTTTGGAATAAAATGCAAATATTAATTATGAATTTGTATTCATCAAATTATATTAATGTAAATAGCAGGAAATAAAAATTATTTAGCTATAATAATCTGCTACTTGACGTGTATGAGTGTCTTCATAGCAGAAAAATATTATGGACTTCTGAAAAGTTACGCCCTGCGAATATTAAAATTAATCTTTCTTATACATAAAATCCTCGTGCCAATGTTTGTTTCTAAACTCTTCCATTTCTTTACCTTTAATTTTTATGAAAATCTGTGTTGTTTGGTAGGTCTAAGAGTAGGTCATAAGCTATTTTTTATATCCCTAACGGCAAAACAACGTTTGCTGCGTCAGCTGGTTAAAAAAATTGCAAAAAATCTGATGATGCATAAGTGGGATTACCTTACAATTTTTAAAATAACTTACTTTTTAATACAGTTGCTCAAAAAGTGGCGTATTGCAGGGACGTATAGCGTTCGGGATGTGGGCTATTACATACTCGTGCTTTTTTTTACCTTTCCCGAACTCGTGCGTTATCTTTCCCAACTGTCAAAATAATGTCTATTAAAAAGAAAAACCAACCATGAAGTTTTTACTAAAAAAATTCATAGAAGTTTTTATGATTCATGCAAATACGTATATTTCTAAAAAGAAGTAATTTGTGAAGTGAGGTTTCATTTCATCTCATTAAATTTCATTTTCATTTCATATCAATAAAAAAAATTCTACTGAAGACTTGGCTGTATGGGCATAGTTCCCTTTGCGTACCAGAATATTATTTAGTCTATGACCAAATTTTTTTTTATTTTTTTTTTAAATCACCAGAATGGGTGAAAAAAAAACTGCTGATATTCTACGGTTGGCGCCATTTTTCAGAAATTTTCTTTGCGAGTTTAGTAGTTTGTTGCACAAAATGAGTAATTTCGACCTTAGTTTTTTTGAATTAACACCACCGGAACTCAGTATAATTGAACAAAATACTTCGGAGAACATTTTACCGGAAAAGTCAAAAAGTCGCTACATAAGTACATATCTACATACGACGAATTTATTGCGTGGAGAGAAGAGAAAAAAGCAAATAGTTTTTCAGAAAATGTTAAGTTAGTTGAGTTTATTGTGTTTTTATTATTTTATTAAATTGCTTCATTTTTTCGCAAATCGTTCAGTACACGTGCGGAACCGTCATTGCAGCTTGTTTCGACTGTCCACCCATACTACATACATACATACATACTATACTCAAGCAATTAGGCAAATGGCGTCATTGATTTCCGAACACTTCGGAGTAGATGACACTATAGCAATTTTCTCGCCGAAGTGGATTATAATGTCAACCATCTGGCGCTGTAAGCCGGTGCTGTAGGAGTAAGTATGCCATTTGATACAGGTCACTAGCTTCAGGAATGAAAATTGTTCTAATATAATACGAGTATGTATGTTAGTCAATCTCTATAGAGATTTGTCACCTGCGCTGGCGATATTATCGTGTATATAATTAGTAGATACGTGCGCAAACACGGTTTTATTCTTTATTTCCTTACTCTCACTGTACAACGATCTGAGAGAGATCAGGCGCTGGCTTAACGTACTCTCTGAGGTATTGAACCACTGTCAATATCCAAACTCCGGGATGGTTTTAAGAATTTTGTGATAAAAAACTCTTCACAAAAATTAAGACGAACACTAACATATAGGTATCAAACAAAAGATAATCAAATATCTAGAAGTGATGATTTAATTTTTACTAACAGCCAAATACACATATGTTACAATAGCAGGATATAAAATATTCCCGAAGGTGTTAAGTGTAAAATCAATCTATCTGTCAACCTTTCCAGTTCAAAATCTGGTGACCTAGATCAAATTGGATACTTATGTCGCCAGATGTTCCGTGCAATATTCATTTTCGTGGAAAAGCTAGAAGGTTGGAAATTTGGCTATTTCTATAAAATATAGCTCAATCTGTGAAATAGAGTGAGTTCTAAAATTTATGATTTCAAGCTTGTGTTCTATCGACCGTTTTAGGAGCCAGATTCATGAAATAGTATCCGTTGTATTCACAAGATAATCTTGAGGGTTTTGACTAAAGATTACTCTAAAAAAAACATGGTACACAAATACCTGACCAAATTTTTTAACACGTATTTAAAAACTCAAAATTGAAATTCAAAATATCTTTATTTCCCATAGGCCTTAATATACAGGCTCTTGTAATAGGTCAGTCTGATATTTATCACATTTGTATGGCGATAACTCCAAGTCGACTTAAAACTAAGTTAACAAGGTTTCCAACGCGCCCTGCACTGAGAAGACGCCCACAACAAACCCAGCCGGGTTTTGTTTTCTGTTATCACCACTTCACAAAGGCTCTTAAAACGAATTGAGCTAGTATAATTACATCAGTTCATTCATCCCCAAGGATTTTATTCCTGTAAGTAATCCTTTTAATACTATACTACGCTTTATTAATAAGCTTTCGTTTTACAGCGACTTTTTTTTAGACATTCTAAAACAGAATCGACATCAATTACTAAACCATTGATACACGTATCGGATATTCAACCAAAATATATTTTGGAATAAAAACATATTCAAATTCAACGTGTAACATTGTAATACATCTAATAAATAACACGTCTGTAACACGACCCCTTTTGTTTACGCAACGTTATTAAATTCTATGTTATGAAAAAATTACATATTGCTACGAAGCCTAATCGTCGAACGCGTTACACGATGTTTATTTTCCTTAATCATTATTTGTTTAGGACGCATAACATATTATAATATCATATTATGTTATAACATATTATATAACAAAACTTGATGGCCTTCTTTGCTGAATACTACCTCTGAAATGAAGGAACTTCTATACCTGAAATGTAAGATATAAATAGTCTAGATATTAAGTTCTAATTTGACCGAAACCTAGTCCCTTTCTTTCTCTTCAGATCCTGATAGATACAAATAAGTAGGACTTATGACTTCAAGTTCCGGCTGTAGTGATTTGGCCCTGATCCTTACCTATGATAAAATGATGGATGTACTCTTTATACGTGTACCCAGTAAAAACAGTATAGAAAATATTAGACTCATCAATAGAGTTTTTCAATGGTATCTACTCCACAAGATTATTTAAAGCTAAATAAATATTCTTGCCTCCATTTACTCCTATCGGCATATTTAGGTATATTTTTTATAACTTATCTAAAAAAAACTTTAAATCTAGCCCGAAAGTAAGCGATAGCTTATAACTGTTTGAAGTAATTTGATTTAGAAGTTATAAGGCTCCGATATATAGTTATATTGTCGCGATGAAGAATCATGGTTTCATGACCTTGATTTTCTCAGCTTAGCCGCTGTGTCTTAAATCCTCTGAAATATAGTCACAGTAGAATAGATGCAGTATCGATTCCGAATATTGTACCGATTCTTTTGTACTCTGTGACCTTCGTTGATACATGATAAGTATGTTAGAAACATAATACACTGTGTCACACTATCTTACAACGTCTTACTATTCTAAACAAATGTAAACCAGGGCACTACGAAGACTTATAATAGTAACAACGTCCTAAATACATAATATTATTTATGTTTTAGTTGCTCAGGTAAACTATTGATATGTCTTCACCTTCTGTTGGAATATAAATATCAAGTTTTCAGTGTATTATCGTATCATTGAACGAGCGAATGTTACAGTTAACTTGGTATGGAGTGTGGATTTGTTCCTGTCCGTATGTTATATGTTTGTTTCCTTCTCTATCCGTCCGTCTTATATATCTAACTAGTCCAGCCATAAGTTCTGTTACAAATGAAAATGCTTTTTTTTTAAATGAAGTAATGTAATATTAATAAAATTTATACCTACATATTTATTAAAGTCTCAGCAAAAAATAAAAAAATATTCTATTCGAAATGACCACCTTTGGCTTTTATACAGGCCTTTAATCTGTTTGGCCACGAATCTATGGATTTACGCACTGTTTCCAAGAGAAATTTTGCCACTACTTGCTCCAAACATTTTTAAGAGACTCAATGTCGCCGTGTCGTTTAGAGCAGGCCATGTCCTCTAAAAGTGGCCATAATTTGAAGTCTAAAGGGTTGAAGTCTGGGCTAGATGAGGGCCAGTCTTCAGCTCTTATAAAGTCCGGAACATTGGTTTCAAGCCAGGCTTGGGTAGTTCGTGCCTTGTGACCAGGTGCAGAGTCCTGTTGGAAAGTCCACGGTATATTTTTAAAAAGAGTATTGCTGAGAGGTTTCACAACATGATCCAAGACTGTATCTGGATATACTTGGGCTGAAGTTTTCACTCCTTTTTCACAAAAATGCAGTTTTGTGACTCCTTGATAAGACACGCCCCACCAAACCATCACTGACGCAGGATGATGACCACGTTGTACCTTCCCGACCACTTGAGCAGCTTCTTTAGAACTGTGAGAGTACACTTTATCATTTTGCTTATTGTAGTGTTCTTCAATCTTGAAAATTTTTTCATCGGTAAAAAGGATATTTCTGTGCCTTTCACCTGCGTATCGCGACAGAAGGCGTTTTGATCGATCCACTCTCTTTAATTGTAAAGATTGATTTAGGGCATGACCTGTATATCGACGATAAGCACCGAGCTTCAGGTCTTGTTTTATAATACGCGACAGAGTCCTAGCGGGAATCTTCATTTCTCGCCATAAGATTTTTTGCTTCCTAATGGGGTTTCGACGAATTCTGGCTTTAACAGCATTAACAGCCTTTGTAGTCCTAATAGCACGCGGCCGCCCCGATCTTTTCTGGTCTTCGACAGACGAAGTGTTGTTGTATTTGTTGATTGTACGATATACGAACATACGGCTGATACCAAGCTTTTGAAGTGTCTGGAATATGACCGACGGCTCCATACCCACTTTGTGCAAGTCGATCACTGCAATCCTATTTTCTTTAACACCCTATTCCTTAGTGTAATTTGATAATGAACACGAAAAAGTATGTGAAATGGCGCGAAATCGAAGTTTTTAAAATAATATACGTGTTCCAAATTCAAAATAATTAAAAGCTGAATAAAAGAAAAGTTTTTATGGAACAGTATTTATAGGTAGATATGTAGAGTCTCCCTGTCGCAGCTCTCTGATAGGATTTTAGCAGGAAGTTCAGGGTTCGATTTCTAGTACTGCAGTTTAGGATTTTACAATTTCTCAATCGCTATACTCTGTCATATAGTGTTCTTATCTAGATTTTTTTACACTATACAAGTTAGTACTTGACTGCGATCTCACCTGATGGTAAGTACTCGTAATGATGCCGCCGAAGATGTTAACGTACTAACTTGGAAGGGGTAAGTAAAGTCACCCCAACGGTTTCTACACAGCATCGCACCAGAATAGGTAGGGCTGTCTGATCTGATATGCCCTTGTTTACCGCATTCGTAGCACGTTGGTAGTTCTCGAGATCTGATGGAAGCTGCTACTTCTCGGACCTTAAAAATTAGATAGTATTAGCGTGCAGGTTCTACGTGCGCTAATCTTTCTCAATAAAAGATCCTTTCCACAAGATGCTGTCCACAAAAGCCTGTATAATCGTTTGTTCAGCTAGCACCGAGTCAATCAGGGGCATTAGGGCACTTAGGTCTGGTCTAATGGGAGGTCTCTACCACTTCTGAACAGACTCGTTTTGATCTATGACTCACCATCAAGTGAGAGTGTAGTCAAGTACTACTTACACTACTATAGTGAAAGAAAAAGATTTACCACAGTGTAAGAATACTAAAAAGTAATAAATTGATGACATTCCATCTCACTAGTCTTATTAATAAAGCCAATAGCCACCTCGCCAGATGTTCCCGCTTTATTCACTCCTGGGAATAATTTACGTATCTAATAAGTAGGTAAGACTGTCAGCGTGGCGTGCCTTCCTCATTTCATTGAAAGCTGAGAAAATCAATGTAACGAAGGTTACAGTAATTTTCTCGGCTCCTCTCTTATCCGCGTTTAATCTTTGATGTCGGATAGATTGACAAAATTTTTATATAATAGCTGTTGCCTGCGATTCCCAAGTAGGTTTAATTGCACTTACCTTAATTAATTAATTTGAGCGCAATTTAATTTTCATCTCACCCGCTCCGAAAAGCGTTTTTTAATGCCCGAAATGCGGGCGGAAAATGCTATTATATTCCCTAGGCCGCCAAAGCATTTTCATTTTTCCCAAGGGAGACAAAGTAGTATGAAAATCCCTTCCGGCCCTTGGGCCGAAAAGCATTTCCAACGTCAAACTCGAATTACGTGTCATGTCAATGTCAAAGCTGAAGACTTATTTTTTTTCTAATAACACATACGTTCAGTAAAAAAGTTAGACCTTAGAGTTTGTATAGGTACGTTAGTTTTTTATTTTTACTTTTTCTTAGAATATCAATAAATATAATAACTCCTATTTAGTTTTATTAATTATAAAAGAAATCTAATTAAATCCATGATTTTTCCTCGTTGTTTATGTAATTATTGTTAAAATATTTATAAAATTTTATATTATCTTTGGTTCTTAGAAATTCCTATTTCAGAACGCATTCAAAAAAAAAGTAAAAAAAAAGTTTCTCAATTTTTTTTTTGGTCTAGTGTTAGTTGTCTATGTTTCCAATCGTGATTAAATGAAAATACCTAATGTTTTTATTACTTTATTCATTATTTTTTTGTATTAACTTTGAAATAAGATGAGTGATGATTGAAGGTGGTTAAAGTAAGTGAAATTATTCAGAGTTACCAAAAACAACATTTAACATAAATCGCAATGCCGATCTAAAGTGTTCTTCTGGTGATTTTCCTCGCTGTGGTGAGATGAAAAATTTTGTGTTATGGACGGGCGCAAATTTTTTTGGGTCTCGTGCCTTTGAATGCCTCGCTATGCTCAGGATTCTATTCTTTGAACCCCTCGCTGCGCTCAGGGTTCAACCCTAGAATCCTTCGCCGCTCAGCATTCAAATTTGACACTCGGCCCAAAAATCCACTTTGCGCCCTTGCATAACAAATAACTATTTTATACAGTTGAAAAAATTCATACACATTTTTGTATATCAACCCCTTAGGACGCATGTTGCTTTTGGAATATAAACATGTTGAGATAACGAACGTTCAAATTATTTGGGATCACATTGCAGTCGTTAATTGACAAGTACGTTTTGCCAGCTGTTTTAGTTCGATACTATGTTGTAGGTATAGCAACTATGTAGTAAGGATTACTTACTAGTATGATTATATCATCGGTTTCAGTTAAGTACTAACTACAACTACAAAAGAGCGTGACTGATTGATCTATCTAAAACTGGATAAGACCCATTAGGCAAGAATTTTTCATAAGTACAAATAGTTAATTCAAAATTGAAATTCAAATTAAAAATTTCTTTATTTCACGTAGGCCTTACGTACAGGCTCTTGTAAAACGTCAATGTTATATCATGGCGTATTCATTTGGTAAGGAAGAAAAAAATTTCAACAATAATGGATATAAGGAATACGCATGATTTTTTGTAGCACAGCATAGAAGCCAAGGCACTAACGAATCGTTTATAATAGTAGGCACCACTTTTAGCTTTCGTAAGTGTCTAAAAGGAAATTTCCTCATATAAAAGTTGCAAAACTCATTCTCACTTAGAGGTATTTAGCGAATATGCATATCTACCCTTTAAAAGTTAGTACCTGCACCTGACAGTGTCTGCTAATGCGAGTTTCGAGCGTGTTGGAGGACACTAGGATCAATAGTTTTAAAACAAGCAATAAATCCTATTCAACTTTGTTATAACTACTTTGGGAATTTCAAACTCATTTTCACCTGGTCGGTTTCTGGGTGTTTAGTTTTTTAGTGATTTCATATAATTATTATTTAATATTATTAATTTACAAATTATTATTTAATAAAAAAATTGTATACGGGAATTTGATTTAAACACGTATTTCTGCCGTACCGTATTTTCAAAAGATAATTCATGACTCTATATCTATAATTAATTGTTGTCGGTTGGCTATCCGTCCGTCCTCACTTTTTCTTATAGGTAGGTTAAAAAAGGTTAGGTAGGGTATTTGAAATGACTTACAAATCTTGGTAATATAGCATCGATATTTAGTGATAGTAGTTGTGATCTCGTATACCTATCATATTTTGTGTAGTAAAAGTAACTTGAAAACAGAGGGTGAATAATACTGCTATTTTTTTTGTTTTACATCAAAATAGCAAGACAGAGCCATTAACACTAAATTGATAAAAAGATAGAGCTACATTAGTTACTCCCTGCATATGACAAAACCGAAACAATATTCGTATATCCAAAAACTTGTATTCATTCCCCAGGTAGCTATTAGGTATGACCAATGATGAAACACAAGAGGACGGGAAAGATGTAACGTGTTTGAAGCCAAATTTTTTTTTGTATTGGCGTCGCACGTCGAACATTTCGGTACCGCGGCTAACAACACATACCGCTGTCGGTCGCTTACATTAGCACCATTTTACACTTTTGACAAATTAAAAATCCGGCTTCAGGGCGGAGCCTAAAATTGTATGCGTGACGCCAGTAAGTGCTGATCCTTTAATATATTTAATCAATGGGCAAAACCGTATCAGTATTTGTATTGAAATATATCCAAATTAAATAAGATGTTTGTTTTTATCCATATCTATTAAATTAGGTATGACGCAACAATCCACTACAAAAGATTTTTATGTAAATTAAATCTTGGTGAAATAAAAGGTCATGTGAGTGAAGCGGACGTTACTAGTTGCAATATAAGGGCATATTTCGCACCTGTAACCGATCACAAAATTCTCAGACCGGAATCAATAGGGAAGGTCACAGCGAAAATCTTTTAATTGAATGGATGTTTTTATTTTAACAGGAGAATACTTTTTTATATATCGGCCATTTAAATTCTTCCTTTTTAAAACATCAGCTATAGGTACAGAAAAGGGTTCTATCGTAGATCGACGACGAGAGTAAGGGCGTAGCCACATCATTACGATATACTGAAAGCTACGGCGCGACTACATTTTTTTAACCACTTCCTTTGGAAATGTATTTTTGTATTTCTTGGGGAAATGTTTTAACATAACTCTAGTTATCTCACCTAATATTTTCTTGACTTATCTACAATCGTCATAGAAATAAAATAAATTATAGTCCTTGTACAATATATAAAAAAAATTGTCTCTCTATGTTTGTGTGTTTTTATATTGTAATACTTATTGTGCAAAATTAATAATATTATGTGCGATCGAAAAATTCACCTCGTGTCGTTTAAAAGACAACTGTCATTCTCATACATTTTTTGGATATCGTTGTAGAAATGAACGATCGAAGATGAAGTCATAATATGGCTAAGACTGTTAAATTCTGCGGGGATTTTTATCGTTTTAGCGTTACAATCAACGAACAAACTTAGAGTATTCTTTAATGATAGGTTCATATCGGTGAGAATGATCCATAATCTAAAAAGAGACGTATGAACCATCGCAGCGATATCGCACAATACTGCGGTTTCGGCGCTGCGTATTTTCACGAGAGCTCGACGCGACACATCGTGATGTGGCCGAGCCTAAGGCGAGGCTCGAGGTAACGAGAATGTGACGCGGGGCTGGTTTGCACCTGTCACCGAATGCTAATGCCCCACTCGCCGTGGACTTCAGATCGATACTCTAAACTGCTCTATCCGCAAACGCATTCCAAAAGCAGTTTTAACTTTAGCCTTCGTCCGCTGCATTGATTTATATTATTTTTCCTGTAAAAAGTACACTCTCCCTTTATGAAACTCTCCATTATCCTTTTTAATTACATCCACGTAAAGTATGATTCCACGCTAAAAGCATAACTTTATACTGAAAATTTAAATCAAAGAAAAAAGCTTATATTACCCAATTATAAAAAAGCTCTGTTATTGGAACTTTTTACTTTTTGGATACAGAACCCTAAAACATGGCATTTTTTTAAACTCACGTATTTAGTTTTGTCACAGAGTTTGATCAGTCTAAAATATGATGGTTCCGAAAAATAAACCGTTGGTTAAAATTAGCTTTGCTAACCTAAAGCTGTAGGCAAGTCTATTGGTAGGTCTTTTATTCAATAAGTAGAACTTCCATTTCCGTAATTTATAACGTAGTATCGACTCATGAATACCCCAGCACATTATTACAGTGTAGCAAAACTGATACAATGGAGCCTTTGACTAAACATAGTTACGTGTATCCGCAGTGCAATCGATAAATAACTGTATTATCTCCGGACGAAGGTTGAATATCGTTAACTCCGTTTACCGACGCCGGTGTAACTTCGTACCATCCCCCTTTGTTATTATAGACACTGAGTTTTAAACTCTAAAGTGGTCTAAGTTCTATCACTTGCCGGTTATTTACATAACTTTTGCTGGAATCTCGGTATTATTATCTTGCTGTCTGGAGTGCTTGGGAACCTAACATCTCCTGCATTTGAAGCTTGTAAGATACACAAACTAGAACAGACCCTAGATTGTGTAAGAAAAACGTATTCATCGTTATCGCAATCGTGAGCGAATTCAGCCTCGCGATTGGCTGACGCAAATCAGGAATCCAATCAGCGGGCAGAATTAGTAAGGGATTACGATAAAGATGAATACGTTTTTCTTAGGCAATCTAGGCAGGCCCTTGGTTTTGGTGGATTTCTTGAGATATTCTTGAAAGTTGAATGATGTCAGAATTGAAAACTGTGGCTTAGTTTTCAATTCAATGCTTGTTTATCGATAAAACATTGATGTTATATTGTAATCTTATCTAATTAAAATATGGTACACGTTTATTGTCTTTTGCAAGATAATAATAAATAATAAAGTATGTAATACCTATACATTTAAATAAAAATAGAAAATTGCACAGTAACTTGGAAAATTGAAGGAAAATATACTCCTTCGCGCCGTAAATACTTATCCGATTTGGTTAAAATTTGGAGTGAATATAGATTACTTCCTGTATAGGCTACTTTTTATATTGAAAAATCCGTGGTTCCTACAGGATTCATAGAAACTGAAATTCACGCGGTTGAGGCCGCAGTAAACAGCTAGTTTTTACTGAAGGGATGTAAGTACTTATTCCTAAGGAGGAATATTAATTCAGAATAACGTGAAGTTCAAAAGCAAGTATACCCTTTAGGCTTTATTAAATTAAAACATCCCTATCTATTACGGAAAGTAATTCTCTAAAGGAACGAATACGCTAAAAAAATGAAAAAATATTCTCGGAATTAAAACATGGGAAAATATTCCCGATGACGCAAAATTATTTGCCCATACATTTCCCAAGGGAAAACGCGAGTGCGGGGAAGGCTAATATTTGCGTAGCAAACTAGCGGAAGCTGGCAACTTCGTCTGTAAAATATGGATTTTAAATATTTGAGCTTTTCTTATTAAGAGACTCGATATCGTCTTAACTTGTAAGTATAACTTTATATTAACGAGATCTTGAATAAAAACGGAATTGTGTTAAAAATACTGGACTTTGTATTTTAACTTTACATACTTTTCTTTCTTGTTCGTAAAACGATTCTTATGATAAGATTAAATTTTACTAGCCACATAAAGATAGTGATAAACAAATTCTTAGAAAAATTCATCAATTAATCTTCATATTAAATAACTACATCATAATCATCAACGCTTTTTCCCCACATCTGGCAAGTGGGCACGGCTCTCTTTTCTGAATGAGAAGGTTTACATTATTAATATACGGTTTTACACACCACTTTAAAATTTGTAATTTGAAACAATCCGATTTCTATAATGCATAGCTTTAAAGAAAAACTTAGAAGGTCGAAAATGACTCGCACTTCTATTTTTAAGCTATCATCGTTTTAATTTTATAATATTAAAAATTGCACAACCATGATAAAGAACTCATTTGACTTTTAAATAAGTTCAGGTTTCTCGCTAAATTAAATGTTAAATATTAATTTCCAAGAAAAGCCTTTTCGGTGAGGCTTCATCTATGCAAATTAGAATGCCGGCTAACGGTACTATCAACTAACTAGCAAACTCAGGATGCGGTTAAATGTATAATGATTGTTTCTGTTATTTATATTAATTATTATTTAATTATTTAGAAACAGGATTAATAATATAGTCTTGTAGCTTTACTTAGCGCAGGTAAAATTGAAACATCTCAGATGGTGAGTGAAAATCGTAACAATAATTATTTCTGATGGCATCAAATGGTTGTTTTTCGAATTTTCGAGAAAACTGAAGAGAGTGAAAACTGAATAGATTTAGCCACGGTTGGCAATATCATGAAATCATCGCACGACTCACAAGAATACTTCTTTCATAGAGGCCGATGCCGCCGGCGACTTCGAAAGTGCGGTAATGTACTCTGTCTAAGTTGGCATACCCGAGAATCGCTACACAATTTTTCACGCACACTAGCATCCGCGCACTATACAAATATCAAATTGACACACTCACACTACAAGAAAAAGTTGCCGCACTCACGGAGCTGCCGTTGATCGGAAGGGGTCTATCTAGTTAGAGCGCGAACGACGACCTATTATAAATTTATACTCTCACCATATATAAACTTATAAGTATGCCTACTTCGTTCCATAATTTCAAATATCAGATCTCTACTTTGTAAATGTTTGAAGAAAAGTTTAGAAAGGCGTACCCGTACATTGCTCGCTCAAAAGAATCTTCTTTTAAAATTCAGTAAATATTATTCTTGTTTCAGATTCTCAACCGACTACAAAGAAGATCTCGCCTGAAGAACCAGCGTTCGAGAGACCCATCGGCAACCACACTTTCTTCTTAGGCAGAGAGGCCGTGCTCGGCTGTGCGGTCACAAACCTCGGAAAACATAAAGTATGTAACTCAAAAAAACTGTATTTTTCTAAATAAATAATAGAAAACAACAAGTGCGAGCCAGACTCGCGCACCGAGGGTTCCTTATAACAAGAGATAGGAAACTAAATGAATCAATTTTGTTCATTGAAAACAAACTGCAAACCTAACTTTGTTTTTTAAGGTTAATAATTCTTAATAACAAAAAAGTTTAGTAGATACTACAAGTGTAATGTAGAGTTGATTTAATTTTTTCTCACAAAATATACATTTATCCCTATTAATCAAAATTATTTCAGATTTTTAGATTGGTAAACTTCAAAGATGGTACTTTTTTAAACATTTTGCTTAATAAATCAAAAACTATTAGGCATAAATAAAAACCGGTACACAAAAAACACCCTTACATTTATGATATCACACATATTGTTATCTCATTTTGAAATTTTGACGACTCGGTTTTCCACCCTTTTTAAATAAAAACTTATATTTGCAAGACTATTATTACAATTTATAATTGCAAGACGTCGGGCTAATATTACCTACAGTTATTCTTGATTTCATGTCGATTTCTTTAACAGTCACAGAAATAAAGGGTCGACAAACAAACAGACAGAAGGACAACAAAGTGATCTTTTAAGGGCTCCGGTTTTTTTCTTCTGAGTTACGGAACCCTAAAACTGACTACTAATTTCCTAAATCCATTATTAATAAACGAAAGCGCCAAAAGCAGAAGTGATGTGAGAGTATTTGGCGCTAAAAGCTTTGCATTATTGAAAAATTCAATTATTTCTGCACGATTTTTCAAACTATAAATAAAAATAAAACTTCCCGTAGAGCCGTAGCGTAGCATCAGTCAACTCTCACAGTTAATTACATCGTAACAAAAACGCGAATTATTTTTATGCAACGAATTTCATGAGTATTTTTCAGAAAAATGCGAAGGTAGAATAACACCGCTTAAAATAAAATTGCTGCCATAAAAGCGAACTTTGAACGGGGTTTTCATGTAATGTAAATGACAGTTTAAAAAGCTCGCCGAATATTCTAGTTTTACCAGTTAAAAGTCCAACTTGCTATTATAGACGATTATTATTTTCAAATAAATGTGGAATATGAATGAATTTAATTTTTAAAATACTCTCATTGTTTGGGAATTTTAATAATGTCATCTCTGCGGACTAATTAATAATACAATTCTATAAAATTAACTAAAATATTTTCAAAAAATGGATACCGTCCAACCTTATTTAAAGGCATGATGACCAAAACACTGGCGCTATTATACCTCTTTGTATGGCTATACTTACTTTCCAACTACCCTATTTTTTTAGGGTTCCGTACCTTAAAGGAAAATATCAATCAATCAAAATATCTTTATTTCACATAGGCCTAACATACAGGCTCTTGCGAACGTCGGTATGACATTTCTTGCATAATAATGATGATAACTACAAGTCGACTATATGGAACCCTTATAATATCACTTCGTTGTACGTCTGTCTGTCTGTCTATCTGTGAGTCACGACCCTTTATTTCAGTAACTATTAATGATGAAATCGACATGAAATTTGAAATTATATTGCAAATTGCCCCACTATGTCAAAATCGCTTGTTTCATTGATTCGTATAGAGTAGGGGGCGCGTCATCATGGATTGAAATACCTATACAATCAGATTGACTAGTGGAGACCTAATTCCTATCAAACTCCTCAGAGAATCATGTTTGGAAGGACAAATACTCGTAGAGTGGTCCCTTTGCGATGCAGATACGAGTATATGCGAGACATCAATTGCGGCATCCACTCGAGCATCTGAACATACTCGTACACGGTACATTTCCTTTACATTACGTATATTTCACTGTACTACAATGTACAAACTTACTGACGTAATAGTGCATAATAATAAGTGGATTTGCAGAGCTTATTATTATATCTATCATTCTTCTAATACACAAAATTCTCTATAGGTAAGTATTTGTAACAAATAAATCTTCTCCAAATCATATCGGTTGATTTTTATTTTTTTTCTGTAATTCGATAGATCGGTATGTCTGAGAATAGGATGTAATTTTTTTTCATATCTTAAGGATAAATAATTTATATGGAAAAGCAACGTTGGGATGGGTCTGGTTAGAATCTTTTACAAAGGAAAAAGATAATTATATTGATTGACTAACTAATAGCTTATCTAACGAGGTCCAGCTCAAACCACTGGACAGATTATACTGAAATTAGTTGGCGTAGAAATAGCTACTCATAGGCATCTAAGAAAGGACTTTTGAAATTCCCAGTCCTAATGATGTAAAATAGAGTATATATATAAGGGATGTCTCACTGTGTGTCTGGTATTTATTTATTTATTATTATTTATTAATTTAAGATTTATGATTTCTTAATTGTCTTAAGTTGCCCTGCTAGAAGACACAGTATAAACTATCGGATACGGCTAATATCACTCAGTGATAACATAGCGTCAAGCCATTTCACATTGGATTATAACAAAGATTTAACGAATTAAATCTCTGGATTATTGTGAGGTAGTCGTTGATTAAACTATTCGAATCTCAATTCACTTTCGTCATGCAACCTTTATACGTAACGAAAACGAATAACTCCTACCGAACTCCGAATATAACTCTGCCAAACTCTTAGCACTATATATCTTGTGCTTTTATAGCCCTTCTTTTAAGGATTCCATACCAATTTGGTAAAAATGGAACCCTTATGGTGAGACTTTCTCCGTCCGTCCGTCCGTCCGTCTGTCACACTCGATTATTTCAGTAACTATCAAAGCTATCGACCTGAAATTTGGAATAGTTATAGGAAATTGCGGCGCGCCGCCAGTGCAATCATTAAAAAATTGAAAATCTTTTTTATTTTTATTTAAAAAGTTATCTCCGAAGTTTACCAATCGAAAATTCTGAAATAATTATGATCAATAGAAATTAACGTCTATTTTACAGAAAAAATAAAATCAACTCTCTAACTATTATACTTTTTTTGATAATAACAATAATCCACCGAAAACAAAGTTAGGTTTGAGGTTTGCCAACGAAAGTACCTATATGTAAATTATACTCGTAAAATCATGAACAAAGGTGATTCTTTTAATGTTTTACTTCTTTTATAGTATGGAACCCTCGGTGCGCGAGTCCGACTCGCACTTGGCCGGTTTTTTTAAGATGGAAAATGCCTAACGCATACGCCTCCGTCAGGGGAAACGGAAGGGTTATCTGGGGATTGCACCCACTAAAAACTGTCTGTTTCCACGGCGACCTGCTGGCGGGAGTATGGGATTCACTGTCGTATTCACCGCGCTTACTATAACAGCCCTATGGTGCAGCTAGTAAAATTATTTGCAGTATTAAATTAAAACTTTTGTCACGCACTTCATGTATGCTACAGTTTAAATAAATACTCACAATGAATTAATTACACGGCCCGTTAAAACGTACGCAGAATTTAAATAAATCCACATAATATTTTTAATACACCTACTCTCTCAAAAACAATAATGATCAGGGTTGAAACGATTACATTTTCATTTTCAAAAAAACTCTATTTAACCTTTATTTAACTTTCAACATAGAACTCCTTTTTATTTGGATGAAATAATTAGTTACCAACCAATTTGCATGTTCAATTAATAGTTTATAACGGTAGACACGGTAATAATTATTAAAATAACCCTTTGATCTAAACTTCAAACTCAAACTGCAAACTACCAGTAGTTTGAGTAGTAAACTCGACCGCAACACGGTAGCCCCAAATTGATTTAACTTGGGTTCAAACGTTTGCGTTACAAATCGATGACGAATTATTGTTCTGTTTCAGATAAATTATGGTATGCTGGGAGGGTCCCTACTCATGTAGTAGGTATTAGGGAATCATGAAAAACAGGGATAAAACAAAATATTTCCTTTCGCTTATCGCTTTTGTTTCATTCGAATCCATTGATCTGTAGCAGGTATATCTCATAGTTCGATTCAAACGGGTTCAATAGAGTTTGGTAGAGTGGGGCGCGTCATCGTGGATTGAAATCCTATACCTTTAAACGAGCAATTCTTGTGTATATATATATATTTCTATATAATCTGGATCTCGGAAACGGCTCCAAAGATTTTCATGAAATTTAGTATAAAAGGGGTTTGGGGGGGCGATAAATCAATCTAGCTAGGATTCATTTTTAGAAAATGTCGAATTCACCAAAAAAAAATATGACTCCTGCTGCCATCTATTAGCCAGTAGTTATACTACCGAGCGAAGCTCGGTCACCCAGATATTATCTATGACAACCTCTATGACACAGTGGAGCTCGCTCGGACTCGAATCAATTCCCGCCATAGGCCGCTTAGGAATTATATACTTAGCTAATTAGCTCAGGTTTTGGTCTGGTGGGAGTCTTCGGCCATGGCTAGTCACCACCCTACCAGCATACACGCACCGCTAAGCGATTTAGCGTTCTTCGACGATCTGATGACACGGTTAGGGGTGAATTACTTACTCCTACCAAGTTAGTACGACAATGTCTTGAGTATTAGTTGATTATTATTATAGATGAAAAAAGTATTAAAACGGTATTACAAACAATTTTGTATTGTATTGCAAGCTCTAATATATTAAGGCCGTTCATGCGTTAGAATTATGCTTGAATCAAAATTTACGATTTCCAACGGCACAAACAACAGTAATGTGTTTGATTATTATTGATTAGATGATTGAGATCATATTATTTGGCATTTCATAATGTACTTTTTTCTGAAAATCCTAATAATATTATAAAGGCGAAAGTTTGTGTGTGTGTATGTTTGTTACTCCTTCACGGCTCAACTACTGAACCGATTTAGCTGAAATTTGGAACATAGGTAGCTTATAACCCGGATTAAAACATAGGCTACTTTTTATCCCGGAAAAATCCGTAGTTCCCGTGGGATACTCAAAATACCAACTTTTCTAGAGCAATCTATAGCTACATCTATAGATAAATTGTTCAAGCGAACTTGCTTGAAAGCATGTTTAAAGGTTGGAATAGGGAACGATAACGGGAAAATGACGTTTCCCTTAGGATTCATGAAAAAGCGAATTTGACGCGGGCGGGGCCGCGGGCAAAAGCTGAATCTTTTATCACTATAAATGTGAAAATGGCCACTATGTAGGTTCTGAACATAGCACTGTACGCATTTAACAAGTGTGTTTTAGTTGAACAAGGGGATATGGGATAGTAATGCTATAAATAATAATGCTATAATGCTATAAATAATGCATAATGTTATAAATGTGAAAATGGGTACCCGTATTATAGGTTCCGACATTACAACTGTTTCGCTATTAGCATTGTGTTTTAGTTGAGCAATGAGATACAGGTTAATAATATTATAACTATGAAAACGGGTACCTTTATGATATAGGTTCTGAACTAACATCTGTTTCGTTACTGACAATGTATGTTTTAGTTGAGCTGTGGGATATGGTATAATAATTAGTAATGCTATAAATGTGGAAATGGGTACCTACCCATAAAGGTTCTGAAAGTGCAATTGTTTCGCTATTTATAATGTGTGTTTTGGTTAAGCAATGGGATACAGCCTACAGGTTAATAATGCTAAAAAGGTGTTCCTGTATAGTTTCTGATATTAAAACTGTTTCGCTATTAAAAATATGTGTTTTAGTTGAGCAATAGAATATGTGATAGTAATTATGCAATAAATGCGAAAATGGATACCTATAAGGTAAAGGTTCTGAAATTATTTCACTCTTAAGCGGATACGTTGATTTTATTTTCGTCCTTCTCACTCTTATGAATACGTTGGTGGGTTAGGTTAGGTTAGGTTAGTATGCAGCGTTGCGGAAGAATATAACAGAAAAAGGTTGTTTTACCTAATTACTTCAAAAACTAAGCCAGTTATTTAAATGTCGTTCTGAGCGTTTTTGGGAATTATTTTTTACCGATACATTAAAACAAAAATTACAATTATGTCCATCGTAGTTTTCGATGGAAATTAGAAAAATTGAGATTTTGGAGCAATTTTTGGGAAAACTTTTTGGCGAGAAATTTTTATCCAATCGTGTTTCTGAATTTAGGTTAACACATATGCTGTTTTTTTTCCCAAAAAATCCAGGACTCCCACGGGATTTGTAAAACCCCGAAATTCACGCGGGCGAAGCCGCGGGCAAAAGCTAGTATGTGTATAATTTTCTCATTAAAACAGTTCTGGTACAGGCTGTTTGCTAAAATAGCTGTCGACGCTCTACACAAGATAATAGCCAAGTTTCATAACACAAACTTATAAAAATGTCATATTTAGAAAATTCATAACATTTATTAGAAAGTGTCTCAAAAAAAATACGATTTACCTAGATTTTCATTTAAAAACAGTATAACCAAAAGTGACATTTTAAGTATTACTTCCAGATATTAAACGGGTTATTTTAGGATAAAATCCTAGATATTTTGTTATTCTTAGGTCTAATCATTGAATTTAATTAATATTCAAAGTCACTGGCCATTTATTTTTTTATTAAATTGTGTATTTATTTTAAATTGTGTATTTATTTTAAATTATTTTGTAATACCATTAATCGGCGCAAAATTGCGTCAGTGCCACAGAAAACGATATTAGTATGGGCCGGAACGCGACGCGTCTCGCTTTGCAGTAATGCTCTTAACTAGCTTTGCCCACAGCTCCTTTTGAAGTTCGCTTTTCGCCGATCTCTCCGGAAAAATGAATTTTGTCCATAGAGATTCATAGTGAAAAGGCAGTGGAATGCAAATTGAAGCAAAATACGGTGCCATTTCTAAATTTTTAGCACCTACAATAAATTCTTGTCTGTAATCATTCTGTCATTGAATTTTTGTTATTATTTGCCTATGGATATCAAAACTATACATGCCCCATTCATTCATTCTAGTCTTGCCTTGCGTGAGTGCCGCGCCGTTATAAGCACCAAGATTTTCTGCCAAATGTTCATGTACTGAGTTACTAGCCTAGGTGACGCCATCTTATACGCCACTTGACTGATTAAAAATAGTCACGCAAAATTTTGTATACGGGGCGAGTCCATATTGATTCGGTCCATATTGTGTTATTTGCTTCGCTTAAGGGCGATGGTTACCATCCGGGCGCGAAAATTCAAATTTTATTTAGTTTTTCGCTCATAGTGGGCTAATTATACATCGAAGGCTAATGGCAATGAGTTTTGCGGGCACAACATTTATGCATCTACATGTTTTCAATAAAAAACTCTGCTCAACAATATTCATTTACTTCATATTGGTTCCCGATAGCTCGAAATCTGGGAAACTGCAAAAAAATATCTTTCGGGAACCAATATGAGATGAATGGGAACTTTCGAGCAAAGTTTCTATTAAAAACATGTAGATGCATAAAAATGAGGCCCGCAAAATGCATCGCCATAAATCTACAATGTGTAGTAAGTCTAATATTTGCGAAAAACTAAATAAAATTTGAATTTCGCGGGCTGGTAGGGCCGCAACACCTTAAGTTGACATAAGCGTAAATACCAAACAAAACAAAGCTAAAATTAATTCAACTATAATCACGTTGATTATTTATGACTATAAATATGGGCATTATTATGATTTTGTTTTAGCGTTGTCAAACTCCAATTTATCACCAACAATTGTTTTTGGCCTATAATAATAATTATTATAATTTATCGTTGGTAAAATAATATTATTTAGGCTATAATCTATCAATTGCCTCCTTTCTTCTTCTATCTAAATAAATAAAGAAGACACTGTCTCACTGACTGATTGGTGACTGTGACTGACATAATAATGCATAGCCACTTGGGTTACTGATTGATCACCTCTCCTAAAAAAAATTGTATGAAAAAAATATTTTTTAACAATCGTTTCGTGTAGAGAGGAAAAAATCGTTCAGAGCGAAAAATACGTAGAGAGCTGATGATTGAAGATTTCAAAGACGGATGAATGGCACAGCCAGGGTATTGAAGATAATTATTTTTTTTCGTAGAGAATGTATAACCTATTGAAGATACCAAAAAAAGTAGGAAACTACTCGTATCAAAGACTGATATGGGAAGGGATGAAGCTGCGATACTTTTATAGGCGGGAAGACAGCCCACGGGCCACATGTGGCCCGCACATCCACGCACCCTACCCGGTTTTTATGTGTAGGTAGGTACTTGAAGTCCATCAAAAGCGACGAAAGTTTACAACCACGAATGTACAAGTTCAAACTCAAATCAAACTATTGACTGTTTCAAGCGAAAACAGGAGTTCCGGCGCTTAATTTGACCATTACAGTAAACAGTAAACCCTTGGTCGGTCGTCGGGCCTGGTGTGGGAACAAACATTTGCGCCCCACTTAGGCCCGTAGTCTATTTACTCCTGTTGCGTGGCTTGTTTTTGGATATAAAACAATAATAGCCTAACACGAGGAAAACTTTTCGTGGTTTTTCCTTTGACAAGTGTGATGGGGGCCTTAGGTGTGGGAGACATTTGTACGAGTAAATTATATACTAAGCTTTTGTCTGCTAACATTCCCGCGTACAATTATTTATTTTATTGATGAACTAGCTTTTGCCCGCGGCTTCGCCCGCGTGAATTTCGGGGTTTTACAAATCCCGTGGGAGTCCTGGATTTTCTGGGGAAAAAACAGCATATGTGTTAACCTAACTTCGGAAACACGATTGGATAAAAATTTATCGCCAAAAAGTTCTCCCAAAAATTGCTCCAAAATCTCCATTTTTCTAATTTCCATCGAAAACTACGATGGACATAATTGTAATTTTTATTTTAATGTATCGGTAAAAAATAATTCCCAAAAACGCTCAGAACGACATTTAAATAACTGACTTAGTTTTTGAAGTAATTAGGTAAAACAACGTTTTTCTGTTATATTCTTCCGCAACGCTGCATACTAACCTAACTTTTTTTTTTTTTTTTTTATTATCGTGGGGAATCCTCATGGATACCCAGTCGCCCGGGGGAGCGGCTGGGTTATGCCAGACTCTTACCGGCTAAACCCCACGGTGTTTCCTCCTCGCACCGTATGACGGGAACACGGGAACGCTTCCGCAAACCTCCGCGAACCCGCCGGTGCCCGGCCGCTTGCGCAGCCCCTCCACGAGGTGGAGCATGGAGCTCCCCTCCAACAGCAAGGCCGGCCAGAAACACCTAAGCCGGCCTTACCTCCTCGGCGCCCATCCGTAAGGCGACGGACCCCCCCGGGACCGCCACCCAGGGGCCGTGGGCACGGGTAAGCCGATACCTGCGAAGCTTGCTCCTGCACTTCGCAGGCATCGACCTCCCATACCCCGCGGCGGATCTGATCTTTGGCTCCGCCGCAAACCACCAAACGGCCGCAGAGGACAGGGAGAACGGCAACGACACACCGACACTCCTCTTCCCCTGCGGCCCCGCCGCCGACGCATCAAACGGTGCGCCACCGTTTGGTCGCGGGAGATAGGGCGAGCGGCAACGACACACCGACACGCCTCTCCTCCCGCGACCCCTCCTGGCTGCAGGAGACAGAAAACTCTGTCCCCCGCACCCCTCTTGGACGCATCCAGAGCGGGCCCATCTCCAGGCCCACTCCGAGCGTCCCCTCCTGGATTCCTTTTGGCTTCACCGTGCGGCCCAACCACGGCTACTGAGCCCCCCATCGCGACAAGATTGGAATCCATCGGGGGGGATACTAACCTAACCTAACCTAACCCACCAACGTATTCAACAGAGTGAGAAGGACGAAAATAAAATCAACGTATCCGCTTAAGAGTGAAATAATTTCAGAACCTTTACCTTATAGGTATCCATTTTCGCATTTATAGCATAATTACTATCACATAATCTATTGCTCAACTAAAACACATATTTTTAATAGCGAAACAGTTCTAATATCAGAAACTATACAGGAACACCTTTTTAGCATTATTAACCTGTATCCCATTGCTTAACCAAAACACACATTATAAATAGCGAAACAATTGTACTTTCAGAACCTTTATGGGTAGGTACCCATTTCCACATTTATAGCATTACTAATTACTTTACCATATCCCATAGCTCAACTAAAACATACATTGTCAGTAACGAAACAGTATATCATATAGGTACCCACTACCCGTTTTTATAGTTATAATATTATTAAACTGTATCTCATTGCTCAACTAAAACACAAAATGCTAATAGCGAAACAGTTGTTATGTCGGAACCTATAATACGGGTACCCATTTTCACATTTATAGCATTATGCATTATTTATAGCATTATATCATTATTATTTATAGCATTATTATCCCTCCCCTTGTTCAACTAAAACACACTTGTTAAATGCGTACAGTGCTATGTTCAGAACCTACATAGTGGCCATTTTCACATTTACAGTGATAATAGATTCAGTTTTTGCCCGCGGCCCGGCCCCGTCAAATTCGCTTTTTCATGAATCCTAAGGGAAACGTCATTTTCCCGTTATCGTTCCCTATTCCAACCTTTAAACATGCTTTCAAGCAAGTTCGCTTGAACAATCTATCTATAGATGTAGCTATAGATTGCTCTAGAAAATTTGGTATTTTGAGTATCCCACGGGAACTACGGATTTTTCCGGGATAAAAAGTAGCCTATGTTTTAATCCGGGTTATAAGCTACCTATGTTCTAAATTTCAGCTAAATCGGTTCAGTAGTTGAGCCGTGAAGGAGTAACAAACACACACACAAACTTTCGCCTTTATAATATTATTAGGATATAACTTACAATTTCCAAATCAAGTTGACATAAAACTTTAAAACTTTTGTCACTTACTTTATCTCTTTAGGACTAGGTGATGATTTTCCAAAAAACTCAGACAAAAACCAGATTTTGCCTTCGCCCGCGTTAATTTCGGTTTTTTAATAATTGTTTACTTTATGTAATTATTTACGCGTAGGTATTTTATCAAGGACGGAAAGTAATTCAGTTCACAATGCCAGCCAATTCAGTTTAGGATTTTTTTATATGAGAGTTAGTAGTTTGACGTAATCTAACGTGATGGCAAGTGAAGATGTAGGCAAAGATGTTATTGTACTAAATTAGAAGGGGTTATATTATGATCCGTAACGTTTGCTACACAGCATCGTACTGAAACGCTAAACCGCTTGGTGTTACGTGTTTTACCGGTGGTGTTGCAACAAACCGTGACTAAAGCCATGCCTCCAGATGAGACCTGCGCCATTTTAGAAATACCAGATATTAAAACACTCAACCCAGATTCGAACCCAGAACATCCCGCTCAAATCTGAGCACTCTCAAATTGTGCCAGGGAGACGGTCATATCATGTCTACTAGCAGAACATAATATAGTCAAACACTTTAATAGTTCGGAAAGTAAGTGTGGAAAGTTTTTCATTTCTTTAGAGTTCCGGTTTGATGCCTGCTCTGTGTTTGCGTGCCGTGCCCCGGTGCCGCGCAGGAGAAAAACAAAAATAGCACAGTGCGGAAAAGAATAACTTTCCGCACACAAAACATACATGGGAATGCCCTTTTGCGCAAATGTATTAAAGACAACCTTTATTTGATTTAGCTGATAGTGACGCCCTCGGCGCTACATAACACGGACGGTCCACTAAATCACAAAAGCAATCACAAAATTAATTACACGAAAACAATAAGCGAAACCGTGTCACTCATCTAAACTAGAGCACTATTCGCTGTACAGCCTCGCGTGCAACGTTGAGCCAACGATGAATTAACGTTGAAATTTCATTTCGACCACTAAGCTTAATTTAAAATACTTAATCAAGTCCTAGCAATGAAAATAGTACACAATCATTATTTAGCAAGGATATTTTAGCAGTTTTTTAGAGCGAGATACAAAAGACTTTTCTATAGGTTAGTCATTAAATGCATTTCGATTTGATATTTTTTTTTTTTTATCATTTTTTTATTTTTTACTTTTAGTGTTACGATTATTGTTCAGCAGCAATGTATATAAAATTTAGAAAGAAGAAGAGAGAGTATACAGAATCGTTTTTAAATATATTTTTTTGGTAAATACGACCATTTTCTAAAAATGATCGATTAGCTAGATCGATTTATCACCCCTGAAACCATCTGTATACCTACTAAAATTCATTGAAATCGTCACCGCTTCCGAGATTTAAATTATATTATTATAATATACAAGAATTTCTCGTTAAAAGATAAAAGATAAAATGAGATAATATTTATTACAGTTACAAGTGACAACCCGTCGATATACTTAGACGTGCATTAGATAATAACATAATCAGAATCATCGGCATGGAATTAGATTTCATAATAAACAATAAGAAGGCCGGGGACAAAAGCTACTAATCGGGGACAAAACAAAAGAAATCAGCGAGCGAAAAGAAAACAAAAGTATTCTGACATAAGCGAAATCACAGATCACTTTCATATCTGTGAGCGAAATATACTGGTTTACTCGTACCTTACCTTGCACACAGGCTACAGATAAGCGGTAGGTCAATAGGTCAGGTCCCCGAGATCTCTAAGAAATAAAGAAAATAATGTCCATTCCAGCATATAGATTAATTGAATGTGGATTGGACGGGAGAAAAGTAAGCTTTGGTTTGTGCTTTACCTAGTGTCCGGCAAACTAACTAAGAACCTTTTACCTTTCGAGACGTTACTTTTAATTGGTCACAGTTGATTTCGATCCTCCTTTGCTGAACTTTACTTTTACAAGTCAAGAAATGATTGTGCTTCAGCTTCACCTGTGCGTGAGAGATTGCGGAAAGGCTTCGTTTACATGACTGAACTGTAATTTGTTTGTTTTTAGGGTTCCGTACCCAAAGGGTAAAAAAAGAACCCTATTAGCGAGACTTCGCTGTCCCGACGTCTATCCGTCTGTCACCAGGCTGTAACTCTTGAACCGTGATAGCTACAGACTTGAAATTTGAAAAAGGTGACGTTTGTTGTATGGGAGACACCTTTAAATATTTACTTTATATTACTTTTTAGTATTTGTTGCTATACGAGTAGCGGCAATAGAAATACATCATCTGTGAAAATATCACGGCTCCAAAGATAAAGCCTGGTGATAGACGGACGGACGGACGGACAGCGATGTATTTCTAATAGGGTCCCGTTTTTAATTTTACCCTTTGGGTACTAACCTACTAATGAGGGACTACCCTAGTAATGAGGGAATGAGGACAGTAACAACATTATTCGATGTGGGAGGAAATTTTATTCGCACTCCTTATGCGGCACAGTTCAACAATTGTGAGGAATACTCTAGTGTAAAATAACGTCAGTATAACTTACAAAAGTCGACCAATGAAGCTGTCCAAACTCACCCAAACGTGTAATCAATGGTGAATTAGATTAGTAGTGCTTTCGTAATTCTTAATACCCATTAATATTAATCCCTCAACAGCAAAGGTTAATTGGGTTTTCATTATTCAGTATTACGTTCATTAAATGTATAAAGCGGTAATCTTCACCATAATACTTACACAAGTATATAATGGAATAATGCGATTATGAATTAATTAAGCCAGATAGCTAAGCGGCTGAGTGAGCGATGATACAAAAAAAATGGATTACATTTGTGAAGCGCTGTCATATCATTCCATTATCGAAACAAAGTTTCTTTTTGGACGGTACAGCAGGACGCCAGTCAAAAGAAAATGGATTTTTTCCGTCTAAGTCTTCACATTCTAGACAAAACTTTTGTTTATTGTGTCCACATTCAAAAATTTTCCGCATGCATTTGCTATAAGCATGATTTGGTGTGAGAAACTAGCTTGCGGGAGATAACTTGACATAGTGCCATCTATCGAGCGGTGGGTGAACTTTATTTCAACTTCGTGTTTCAAGACACGCATTATTTTTTGTACATATTAATAATATAATAGTAATTGCGACTAATACAGCACGTTCACGATGCAAGAAGAACTGCAGAAAGAAGAAAAAACTTTGAGAGTGCTCTATACATACCAGTAGGTACAAAGATGCATCCTGAAAAATGCATTGCTCGTCGGAAGCTTAACAATCCAACATTTCTCTGTTCAAAAGAAATACAAAACTAAAAACAATCTTGTAAAATAATTCTGCAAAGTAGTTCACTTTTAAATTCTTCACGGTGCAGCGGTCCTATTAAAATTCAAAGACTTTCCGTACGCTGTGGTCTAAAAGGTCCGTGTATTGTATTGATATACAAAACGTCAAGATTAATACGAGTCGCAATGATAAAGGTGAGTCGGCGGGCTATATGTTAATATCATGTATCGCTGTATTCGTCAATTGGCTGCAAAATCACATTTTTACATTTTAAGATAAATTAACGAGTTAAGAGTCCGCTTACCCACAATGTCTCCCATACATTCGTAATACCAAAATCATTTGTAATTCGTGCAAATTTCGATCATGTTGTGGTGTTATTCGGGTTCATATAGTAATAATCTATGCTCCTGACCATATCTGGTTCCAAAATACTTTTGTTAAACGAAATTTTAAACGAACTTAATTTTGCTTTTTTTTTTGTCAAAGAGGACATGTTTTCTGCTTATTTTTTTGTAATAAAAACAACACTATCTCACGTCGCATTAGTTCAGAAGCAGAGTTTTTATTGTCCAGATAAATAAAAACACCAGGTAATAATGAAAGTTAGAAGTTTTCATTCATAATTTTTGGTATTACGGAACTCGACCAAAGTTATAAAAATTTTGATCAAAATTGATTATTATTTAGTTTTAAAGAAGTATTTATGAACCAAATATGCCCAGGACTATAGATTATTACTAAATGAATCCGAATAATACCACAACATGATCGAAATATGCACGAATTACAAATGATTTGGTATTTTGTATGAATGGAGACATCGTAGTTCACAGTACTCTTAAGTGCTGAAGGAAGTACAAAGGAAAGATGTCGGTAACGGCAACAGTGTTGCGGTTCAATATGTTTTTCCATGTCACAAAGCAGAGGTATCAGTTACAGTAAAAGTGTTCCGAGTTCAATGGTTCTTTCCTTATCTCAAACAGAGATAATATGGCCACGCAGGCAGGCAGTTCATGTGTCGGTAACGGTGTCGCGAGTTCAATCGTGCTCACCTAAAGAAGTTTTAACTTGAAAAAAGAAAAAGAAACAGTAGTGCCAATTCTGTTAAGCAAAATCTTTAAACTAATTTGACGCGTCTAAAAATTTTGATATCCTTTTTAAAATGCTATGGAAAGGGATAGAACCATTTTTAGACGCGTCAAATAAATTTAGTTTCGAGATTTTGCACAACACAATAGGCACCAGTATCTTGGAATCTTATATCAATACCGTGTTGTATTAAAATTCACGACGCGTTTCGCAAACCGGGGAGGTGCATTTTGATTTTTGTGCATTGTTGTGCTGCAGAGCAGGCAGTCCGCCAACCCGCTGTTTTGAGAGCACTGTAATTGATGGTGATCACCAGTTGCTAAGACTTTAATTACTATGTTGTACCAGAGGGGTTTCACTGGCGCTATAGGTACAAAGGCCTGTACATACTACCGACCGCCCAGCGGTGCCCGGAACTTACAGCGAGCCAAAGGAGACACGACAATCTCCACCGTGTCTCCCCATGTCTCGACGAAGTGATTTTCACTTCGTCCAAAACTTTATTATAATTAAAACTAAATCGTTATTCGTATTCAGGTAAAACACACTACCATTCCCAAGATACAACAGCTCCCAGATTTTTTTAGGAAGCATTTTCTAAATATAAAATGTGGACAATGGACATTACAGCTGATTCTAAATCAAAGTATCATGTGAATCGAGTCTAAAATTTTTACTGCTTATGAAATTTTAATGAATGTTTTTGGGGCGGACACTTTTAGTTCCACTTAAAACACAGACGCTCAGAACTGTTAAGTGTGTGAAAGTTATCACGTGTCGCATGTAATTACAGAAACCGAATATTAAACATGGGTTCATGCATAAATTATTAAATTAAATCAAACTTCG
Source organism: Coenonympha glycerion (assembly GCA_963855885.1). NCBI lineage: Eukaryota > Metazoa > Arthropoda > Insecta > Lepidoptera > Nymphalidae > Coenonympha > Coenonympha glycerion. Next base: position 12,377,296 of record OY979643.1, read on the forward strand.
TATAACTTTCCATTGTTAAATATAATTTTTGGAAGTTAACAATTCAAGTGGTAGACGCCTTTTAGTTTCTTAATTTTTAGTTATAACAACAGAAAACGAACTCTTTACACGATGTTCAATAAATACCTGTAGACTCTATGTCTAGTAGTGGACACTATTGCTCGGTTGTTCCAAACTTGCTGGTTGTCATTGCAGATATCGTTCAAATTGTTGTCTTTGGACATTATGTCCGTCAAAATATTTTGAAGCAACCAATCCTTACGACAAATTGATTGAACTAATTTTAACAGACACATGACCGTTAAATATGGCGGTATGGTCGACACATTTAATGGTTATATTATAACCGTAAAACATAGGGCTTTCTAAAATATCATGTGCCGAAGTCCCATTTTAACGATAACGTGTTGATTTAAATGGGGGTTAAAAAAAGTATTTTTGAGTAAATCGCACACCATTGTCTAGTAACCAGAATGAATGCGTTCCTTTTTTCATTGCACGTTTGTTTCCAGGTGGGATGGCTCCGAGCTGAAGACCAGACAGTCCTCACGATGCACGAGCGCGCGGTGCTCGGATCCCGGTACGCGGTGAGCCTGGACGCGCCGATGACGTGGCAGCTGCGCATAAGGCCGCTGCGTGCCGAGGACCGGGGCTGCTACATGTGCCAGATCAACACGCAGCCCACCATGACGTGGCAGATCGGCTGCATCGACGTCTTCGGTGAGCATTCCTGACATACGCACAGACAATCCTCCGCACCACGCCGCTGCGCGCCGAGGACCGGGGCTGCTACATGTGCCAGATCAACACGCAGCCCACCATGACGTGGCAGATCGGCTGCATCGACGTCTTCGGTGAGCATTCCTGACATACGCACAGACAATCCTCCGCACCACGCCGCTGCGCGCCGAGGACCGGGGCTGCTACATGTGCCAGAACAACACGCAGCCCACCATGACGTGGCAGATCGGCTGCATCGACGTCTTCGGTGAGCATTTCTGACATTGGCAAAGATGCGATGCGCGAGCGGGCGAGCCTTAACTGGAGCTACGCGTCAGGATTAAGGGATATAATATAGGGATAGCCTTTAACTTCCAGTCAACCATCCATGACTCACTCAACCAAACAGTCAACGGTTTTGGGGACTGAATTGCGAGAAGGTATCTCGCGAGAGACAATAGTGATTTAAGACTTATCGTGATTCAACGAATAACAATCGAATTGAATATATAAAAATCATTCTTGTATCTATCGCAGTTGGATTGTTGATTGACTTGCACATTCCTTATCAATGTTTTGCGCTGAGTTGTTTGAAAATAGTTCAACCTATCTGTGTTTCTTTTAGCAATTTAATCACAAGAAATGCCAAAAAAATATATTGTCTTAATGGATTAAACTAATTCAAGTACCACTCAAAATTTTGAATAAGTTTAGAACAACTAAGGGTTAGTGATGCTGATTTTAAAACATCTTATGGTTTTGATTTTATGACATAATAATATTCCAACAAAATGTATCGAATTGTTCTACGACCAAACATTTTATGATCAATGCATAATTCAACGAAATATTTCAACATTATTATGAGAGCTAGCAACTCGTATATAATATCAGTGAATTGACCAAAAGTAGCAATTAGGTATTTCGAGTAGGCATGTTTGTTTGAAATGTTGATTATCAATTGAGCTGAAAACAGACTCAACAGAACTGCAAAATAAATACATAGTTATAATCACCTACACAATATTTTTGGGGAGGGTTTTCTTTAAGTTTTCACAACATTTCGAAGCAGGTATGTTTAGTTGGATAACTTGATAATTATTGTTTTTATTACTTATTGGTACTTAAAAAGTTGTTGTAATTTGTAAAATTAACTTGTGTCTTTGTCGATAAATAGGGTTATTGTGTTATGTTTTTAATGACTCATTATATTTTAGTTGAAATTTCGTCTTATATTTGATTGGGTGGCAGTAATATAATGGAAACCTATTATTTTGTGTCGGTTTTCTGGCGTAATAATTACCTGCCTGTCCGTGATTGCCTTAACCTACTACATAATAAATAAGCAGCTGTTTATAATTTCAGCTTTTATGGAAGTAAGACTGTGGGTTCACACTTCAGTCAACGTTATAAATCGCTGCACACAGGTCAATAAAATGGGGCAACAGGACGCCTATAGAGCGTCCTTGTACTTTGCAACCATTTGCTATAATACTAGAGGATACGCTTTCAAATTTTGTCTTTTTACAAAACTGAAAGTTTGTACGTGTAAACGTATGTTTCTCACTCCTTCATGACGCCACTAAAACTAAGAATTTGTCACAAGGCTAAACCTAATCCAAATTTAATTTTTACAGTCTCCACATTCACTCCTACAATTACTATTTTTTATCCGAATTGGAAAGTAAAGGACAAACAAACAAGTTATCTTTTTCTACTTCTACTTCCTGTCTTTAGGAGAGGAAATATGCATTGAAAAAAAATACTTTTTGTACATAAAATTACTTTCCGGATGGGAATAATTCTTAGAGCCAATGGTTCTCAAAAAAAATTCTTTTTATTATTTTGGTTTTGAATCCAAACAAAACTTTATAGGTACTGCCTTAGTCTTTATACTTTGGCATGCATATAGATTAAATCCTGGATTATCTCATAGGTTACTGTTTATCATTAAAAAATCCTTATCTCCCAGGGGATTTGTGAATACACGGAATTCACGCGGGCGGAGCCGCGGGCTTATAAATATATTTTAATCTGTATGGAAAATAACGAATTCAAGTGAGTATAAAGCCAGTCTACCGTTTGTGATTGCACTCATCACATCAGTAGTGTTCATAATTCAATGGGAATTCAATATTATGCGCAATGGTCGATCTCATTGCAGCGCCGGAAATGGACTCTTGTAAACTGAGGGTACGTTTTCACTTAGGTAGAGCGAAGCGGAATTTAATCTTCGCTCCACTTCGATATTATATTTACGCTTGGCAAGTGCTGTTTGTTTTAAAATCATCATAATATTGTGTGCACCGATGATTGTAAGGTCGGAGGAAAATTGCAGAAAGCGACCGCACTAGGTATAATTTTTTATTTGTTTCGGGTAACTTATTGCCCATGTTGAAGTCGTTAAATATAACTGTTTTCTGTCTCATGAGTGCTGTGAAATATCTTTGTCAGTTCTTGGTTTTACTCAGGCTCGGTCTGTCGGGAGGCTTCGGCCGTGGCTAGTTACCACCCTGCCAACGAAAACATGTGGCCAAGCGATTTAGCGTTTCGGCGCGATATTGCAATTAGTAGTAGTAGTAATGTATTGCCAGAAACAGTAAGTGGTGAGTTTACTTACCACTTCCAAGTTAGTACGATAATATCTTTGGCTGTATCATCACTTACCATCAGATGAGATCGCACTCAAGTTTTAACTTATAGAGTGTAAAACTCCAAAGTACGTCATATTACATTGCATGTATGTGAATTGTGAAGTGGATGAGATTTGATGTAATAAAAATAATGATGGAGAAGGAATTAGGAAACCATTATTAATAGAACACCGTTTATTTCTTTTTGTTTAATGAATGAAACTGCAATGTACAAGTAACAAGTTTTCAAAGCATCAAATCGTTCCATAAAGCAGAATTGGATGTAGTAAAATATATTCAGAGAAAGAAACTTTATATGAAACATTTCTCATTTCACGCGAACGAATAATCCACCTTGCGAATGAATGAATACTTTTGTCTTCCAACATGTTCAAACAAGTCAAAAGTACAGTAAAAATCTGGACAAGTCCGAGCGGAACTCGCGCACAAAAGGTTCCGTACATGGTAGAGTTTGAGAGATAAAGCAATTTTTGAGGCCAAATAAAATCCAAAAAATGAATGAATATACTTTTATTGCACACCACAAAGTCAAACAACGGACAACACAAAAATTACAACGAATAGGTACACAATTTGGCGGCCTTATCGCTACCTAGCGATCTCTTCCAAGCTACCAATGCTGTAAAGGATTTCTGTTACAGATACTAAAGGTAGGTGTTGCAAATACATAAAATAAATACCTAAATATTTCTTAGCTAAATATTTTGCTGCAATAAAACGGGAAAGTAGTGCCCTATTCATCAAACGTTACAAACCTTGTATTACAAACGTTTCTCTTGAAAATTTACATAAAAAAAGCTACTCGTTATATCACTTGTAGGTTGTAATACAAGTGCTTTTTCACACATGTATTTGTACTTTAGTCCTTCAATCTTAAAAGATAGACTCCGATACCACATGTCTATCTTTTAAGGTTGACTCACTATGACGGATTTGGAAAAACCGAAATTCATACCGCACACGGGCAAAGCCGCAGGCAAAAGCTAGTAATATCATTATAAGGGCAACAGGAATATTCACTGTGAAAATTCAATCTGTCTTGTGGTTTATAAGATGCATCCCGCTGATAATCAGGCAGACAGGCTAACAGGCTTAGTAATAAGGTCACCTTAAACGCGGAACCCTAAAAACGTTGTCCGTGGCCAGGTGAGTTATGGCAGCATTAAGGCGCGGTAGATTGAAGGTATCTTTGAGCCCTCATAAATTTCGGCCCAACCCCCTCAAACATTACGGGGTAAATAAGGGAACACAGATATATTACATACCTAGTCTTAGTAGATTAGTTAGATGGTATAACTTTTTTTACCTGTCTTTTTTGGAGCTTCTTTCGTAAGTTTATCCTTGTTAATTCGTTAATGGCATCTAAAATATTTTTCATTACCTGTGTTGTGCTGTCGAGTGTTACGGTGGAGCTTCCGGGTACAATTCCTGGGGTGGCTAAATTAAGGATTTTACATATCTGTAGCCGTATGACATAATATTAATATTATTCCATTTGCTTTATCTGTGTGAAAAGTCAAAGAACAAAAAATATAGACAAGAGTAACCCTCTTGCGCAGTTGACAGTTGACTAAAAAGAAGTGGAATGTGAAAATTGCTGTTTGCGACCATAAACAATTAGTGATCAATAAAGAAAACTGGAGCAAAAGTTGGTGCCTACTTACAGTTTTAGGTACACAGCTTGCAATAAAACAAAGAGATATCTGCTGTTTTTTTTAATTAGATCAAAAATATATATATATCAAGAAGTATAGTTTAGAACAATACCCGGCTGAGTTTGTAGTGGGCTTCTTCTCAGTTCAGGGCGCGTTGGAACCCTCGTAAACTAAGTTTTTAAGTCGTTAAATAGTTATCACTATTAATAAGCATATGTACCTACTTAATTATTTTAACTGACATTTCATAAGAGCTAACAAAATAATGAAATAAATAATTTGAATCTTTGAATACTTGAATCTATAAAATTTGAGATATATTCCACCTTGTAAATTCCATTTGGAGGTTCAAGTTTAATCTAAAGATCAAAAGATTAATCCAAAAAACGATTCATTTGATGCCGACCTCGTAACCTTGAGCCAGCCGAAATGAATAAAAAGATGGTTTTGCCTGATATAAATACCAAGCAACGTTTATAAATACGGGAATGAATTCAGCATGCAATTAATACGTCCGCACACTAATTGGTCCCTTTCAAAGATGGAACAGACTCGTTAATGCGGAACGAGACGTTTCTAAATTAAAACCGTGCTAAAGAATTAAAAAATTGACCTCGTTAAAGGTTGAAATATCGCCCTGAAATATTAACGTCATTGCTCACGTTGGGGTTGCCAGCTACGAACTTTGAAAACGGGGATACAGAGGCTAGAACTGTGCCGTTTTTGTCCTCCTCACTCTAACAAAACCGTCGGTTGGTGTGACAGGCAGCATTGCACGAGAATATCACAGAAAAACAACGCTATACCTAGTTACTAACATCTAAGCCACTTAAAATTTATTGCGCAGCGTTTAAGGAAAATATTTTTACCGACGGATTAAAATCAATACATAAAAATCCATTGTATATTTCGATCAAATAATGCAGAATTGTGTTTGTGTGTTTCTTCCTAGAAGCGAATTTAGATTTAGAGACAAAAAATGCAAGATGTTGTGATTTGAAAGTTAAAAATTGTCTTAATATTTCTTAGTTTGCACAGTCACTAAAAATCGCGTTGATGATAACTGTGCGGGTCAAAACTAGATCCTGAAAAACTCCACTAGTGTGACACTAAGGGGGTTGAGACATTAAAAAATGAAGGGTCGTGACACACAGACACACGGGCAGACGGACAACAAAGTGATCTGTAAAGGGTTCTGTTTTTTTCTTTTCAGGTCCGGAACCCTAAAAACCGTTTGTTTTTTTTTTACGCTATACAAGTTAATACTTGACTGCGATCTCACCTGATGGTAAGTGATGCTGCAGCCGAAGATGTTAGCGTACTAACTTGGAAGGGGTAAGTTAAGTCACCCCAACGGTTTTTACACAGCATCGTACCGGAACGCTAAATCGCTTGGGTACGTCTTTGCTGGTAGGGTGGTAACTAGCCACGGCCAGAGCCTCCCACCAGACCAGACCTGAGCCAATTTAGAAATTATAAAATTCCAAAGTGGCCCGTGGCGGGAATCGAACCCGCGACCTCCCACTCGAACCGAGCGTGCGTACCCTGCGCCACGGAGGTCGTCTTAATCGTTTTGTGATAAATAAAATAATCCGACGAATTCAGAAACTCCTCCTTTTTGAAGTCGGTTAACAAGTGAGTTTCTTGTAAATGTTTCCGTTATTGAAAAGTCTTGAAAAAAGTTTAGATCTAAATAAAGCGACTCCCCTCTATGGGACCCTTATATTTATTTGTATATTGAGTATATATGTAAAGATTAGTATACATGCGACTTGATAAAGTTAATATTGCAATGATGAATGAATTCAAAGATATCATACAATCAAAATTAATACATCACCGTCGTGCCTTTATTTTTGTTTATTTATAGAAATACCGATGTGTAAAATAATAATGTTAGTCAGAAGAAGTTAAGGTGTTTCAGCCCTACTAGCCCGCGAAATTCAAATTTTATTTAGTTTTTCGCAAATATTACACTAACTACACTTTGTGGGTTTATGGCAATGAATTTGGCGAGCATAATATTCATCTATCTACATGTTTATTATAAAAAGTTTGCTCGAAAATCCCCATTCCCCTTAAATCTTTCGGGAACCAACCGAAAGATTATGTTTATTGCTGTTCAACAGATTTGGAGTATTAAAAAAACGTAGACCAATAAATTTTATGCCCGCAAAACTCATTTCCTTGAGCCTACGATGTATATTTTACCCACTCTTAGCGAAAAACTAAATAAAATTTGAATTTTTGCGCCCAGCTTGTCCCCTTAATACCATGGTTAGTTTTGCGTGTATGCTATTGCGTGTAGAAGTATATGCGTGGTTTTTGATTTTATAAATGAAATATATCCCTTATTTTCACTTTGATATTATTTTTACAATCTGTGACTAAGTGCTGTTTTATTATTTAGTTATATTATTTAACTGCGTTCAATGGATTGACCGCTAAAGTTACCTAGAGTTGTCTAATTTAAAAATGAATGCCCCTCCACTACATTATTCTTTTAACGTATAAGCGTAAATACGTGGAAGGGTATTCAGTCTTGGACTAGCTCGGGGTTTGGAGGACATGTCTCTCAATCTCAAGATTGCCTGGAAGAGATTTCTTGTAGCGCTAAGACTGCCTTTGCTTACCATAAAATAAAATATTTTGTTTTTTTTTGTTTCTATCGTTTTATTTTATGTGAGTTTGAAATTAATTAGTGCTACCCAGTTCTTCTTATAATTTTCTTAGTTATCAACGTATTAGTTTGGCCATCCAAAGAGGCAATGCTGCCAGTATCTTGGGTGCCATGCCTCGTTGCGATGGAATCGATGAGGTTTTAAATTTATAAACTAGTTTTTAATCTGTTATTTTTCTTTTAAATCTTTTTATGTACATATATTTAAATTTCTGTAATATTAAAACATGCTTAGTTATCTGTACAAAAAAGATAATATTCCTTAAGAAAATAGTACATTTTCTCAGTAATATACCTATACTATATACTCGAGCTTTTGAAACACTACATAATATCGATACATGAGCCGGGTAGCTAAGTAAAAAAGGAGTTACTTTTTAGGGTATCATTAAAATCTAAAAATAAAGTATTTTACTTTACTTTAGTAGATTTATTAATGATACTTTAAAATACAGGATCTTTCCTTGAAAGTCGAGCCGGCTGGCTACTCAAGCTGAGGCGCGAGCGAGTGAATAAATTAAAAGAAAATTTTATAATTAGACACAATTTTTAAGTCTTTACTTTTAGACTTGAGGAAAATTTAATTATAAATTGCGCTGGTGCCTGGTTTTAATTAAAATTAGGTTAGTACGACAATGACTAATTGCTAACAATTTTATTAAACACTTGCCCTTGTGTGTTTGAGCGCAATAACTTTGAAGGAAATATACAACCTCCATACTAATCGGTTATACCATTTTAGAGGTGTTGAGAGTTGAATTTATTTAGAAAGTATAATGCTGCGACCACACGCTTGGCTCTTGCCGCAAACTCCAAACCTCTACAAACATTTGGCTTAGTTCTTTTTTTATTTCTTTATTATTCCTTCGTGCACACATTTTGGAGCGCGTTGGCAATACGTTGAGCTTGTGTTGGCTTTGACATTCGCCTTGACTTCATGAAAAATTCTTGAAAACCACTTGCCGCTATTTGCGCGAATGCCCACACGTATGCGTTTAACTCAGTCTCAGTTAAACGCATACGTGTGGGCACATCTAATCTACAACTCTTACATTCAGTTCTCCCCCGCAGTCATTGAATTTTGAAAAATTATTACGTAACCATTCACTAATGAACCTAAACCACTATGTCAGTGGCTGGAATAAATATTCTATACAAATGACAGTTCCTTCTTTGTGCCGATTTGAAGCACCCCCATCGAAGGTCCTCGGTAATAAAATTGACATTTATGTAACTTAAATAACATGGCCGGATCCTGCCCTCGAAAAAAAATTTTCATGGTCATTGGCTAACAGTACGTCATGTTAAAGCTTATAATTATGTCTTTACGATCGTTTAATTTTATGATCAGAAAACTTGCGAGAGACATAATATTATCAGCATAACAACTTGCAACAAAATGCGCCTAAATAATTTTAATAGAAATGATTTTTTTATTAAATAAATGCTGTTCAAAATGTTTACTCGCATTTTCTAAGCTTTTTAATATGAAAAAATAATGAGTTCATAACCAATGCGCATCATTTTTTAATAAAAAATCATTGCTATAAAAATTATTTAGGCGCATTTTGTTGCAAGTTTTTATGCTGATATTATGTCTCTCGCATGTTTTCAGATCATAAAACTTAAACGATTGTAAAGTGATGTACTGTTTGTCGATGGCCATGAATATTTTTTTTCCAGGGCACAGCTCCATACAAGTTTCGGCCATGTCCTTTGCAAGTGACAGTAGTTTTGAATTTCTTACGTAACAATCAGCGCCAAAGTGGCGAAAATCAAGTGTATACGTCAGCGGACTTGTATTAAAGAGGTCAGTGAGCTAAGCTTTCAAAATGCCAAATGTTAGCCCACAGCGGTTCAACAGCATCTTTTCAGAAGAACAGAATCAGTTGAACAAAGTTTGACAGACCCTTTTATCAAAAGTCAATCCACATTTCAGATCGTTACACAAAGAAACTTATTCGTAAAGAGAACACGCAAAAAACCGTTAAACTAACAATCGTAATAAAGTTTTTATTAAACCTGTATCTTTCATATTCCGCGAGAGACTTTTTATACGGTCTCCCCACTTACAGTTATGTACAGATAGGAAAATCGTCCCGAGAGAGTGTCGAATAGTTTAGCAATATTGTATAGTATTTGCATACGCCCCGGGATTTCTTTTTCAATTTCAACTTGTTCAGTTTATTGGGACCTGTATTGGGTGAGTCGACAAAACGAGTTCAATATTATATTGAGGAACAATAAAATTAGTACTACTAGACTTTTTTACGGTTTTACAATAGTAATTTGCCGGATGCGGAAATAACACGTCATAAAAGTCTTATCTGAATAAGGCGTGTCTTAAGAGGCCAAAAGGGCACTCTATGCGATTTATTAGAGAGGTTTAAACAAAAAAATACACGTTGGCAGCTATAATTTTAATAGACTTATAATTTATAATTATACCTAGTGTGTGAAGCACTATAACAGAAAAAGTAAATTGTAAATATACACGTGTTTAAATTCCAAAGTTATTTTAGAATTTAAACATCTTAATTCATATAGAGAGAGAAACACGATTGAAAAAAATAACCTCTAGGTATAAAAATTTCCCCAAACATTGCTCCAATATGTTTTTTTTATATTTTATCGGAAACCGCAGTGGTTTTCTCAGTATAGTTTGATAATAACAACAAGCAATTATAACTGCCGAACTCGCATAAGTATTTCCTAGTAAATATATCCTTAGCGGCACCTAATAGATATAGTTAAAAGATTCTCTAAATGCATGCTAAAAAACTCACTAATCGTTTGTTAATCATTCATCATAGCATTGCCTAATTGTTGAATGGAAGCAGGCGTTATTTTGCGGAAATCCATAATTAGCAGGACTGATGGAGATGTCCCGGTGTCGGGACGAAACGTGCGTCGAAGAAAGTGATAGAAAATTGTGTGTGGTGTTTCATGTGGATGGTGTTCCTGCATATTGCACCATACAGAATCCTTTCAAGAAGCGGATAATAGCAAAACAAATTAATCAGTCCTGCTAATTGCCTAATTGGTCCAATTGATTTTAACGTGCACACAATATCACATAATTCATCGTAACTATGTGGTATGTCAAAAACTCGACTATCAGAATCTAATATTGTTAACTTGAATTATGTGAAATACTTTTTGAGATATTGAGGGTGTCAAAAGTGGCTCCAATGGTTCGTGTTACACACAGTGCTCGCAAGTTCTGTATTTGAACTTGGCTTGGCACACTACTGCGTGTCTAGATTAAGCCCTAAAATTTAACTCAGACCTCGCGAAGTTTTCACCATTTATGGATGAACTAGCTTTTGTCCGCGGCTTCGCCCGCGTGAATTTCGGGGCTTTACAAATCCCGTGGGAGTCCTGGATTTTCTGGGAAAAAACAGCATATGTGTTAACCTAACTTCAGAAACACGATTGGATAAAAATTTCTCGCCAAAAAGTTCTCCCAAAAATTGCTCCAAAATCTCCATTTTTCTAATTTGCATCAAAAACTACGATGGACATAATTGTAATTTTTGTTTTAATTTATCGGTAAAAAATAATTCCCAAAATATAGTGTAGTTATATAGATGTAGCTATAGATTGCTCTAGAAAATTTGGTATTTTGAGTATCTCACGGGAACTACGGATTTTTTCCGCGATAAAAAGTAGCCTATGTTTTAATCCGGGTTATAAGCTACCTATGTTCCAAATTTCAGCTAAATCGGTTCAGTAGTTGAGCCGTGAAGGAGTAACAAACATACACACACACAAACTTTCGCCTTTATAATATTATTAGGATTAGGATTATGAACGCCTAAGCATTTTAAAGACGAATAAATAAACAATAATTCATTTTTATACCTGTTATAAAAGAGGCAAAACTAACTTTCCTCCCGGAAACGAATCGCGGAAGTGTATAAACATGTCCACCGACGATACTGAATCGCAACTTTATCTCATTTCCAAGTTTCTCGAGAAAATGTTTTAATGTCGGATTTTTATTTTCCCGCCGGGACGTGCGAACGCGACACCGTTGGCGCGCGTTTTACTTAAAATTTTCATTTCTGCCGTATAATGTGTTGCTTTGTTGGGGGACGATGTCTTGCGATCCATGGTTGTGTGGGAAACAAACGGGTCATTGCGAACATTAAAAGCCAACCTACATTTACCTTTTTTTTTTTATAGACAGAAAATGCCTGATGCATACCCCTCCGTCAGGGGAAACGGAAGGGTTATGTGGGGCTTGCACCCACTTAAAACTGTCTGTTTCCACGGCGGACCTAATGGCGGGAGTACGGGATTCACTGTCGTATTCACCGCGCTCCCGCCAGGTCTCGACCAGCCAAAGCAGCGGGTCCCGTCATCGTCGGCAGCCTGGCCGTGGCCGAAACCGTCTAAAACGCGCGCCCTTATGCACACGTTACCTCCTGGCCTGGCCTGTTTCGGGCGACAGACGACCCCTATCGTCCGTCACCCACAGGCCGGCAAAACCTACATTTACCTACGTCTAAGAGTGTAAATTGTCAACCCAGCATCTTACTCTTCTCCCTTTTTGAATGAAATTAAGAACAATTTTAATTTTTTTATGATGCAATGACGTTGACCTATTACCTAAAATTATTTCAAATTTCAGGTGTCTCGGATCTCGTAAGTGGTTGAAACCGACGGATGGTCACCCAATAATTTTTTTTCTTTTGAGGCACAGAACCCTAAAACAGGATAATATGTTTTCAGAAGACAATATAACATGTTACCTGTACACATATAATATGTTTTACTATTGATTGGATATTATATTCAATAGTCATGGACTTCTGAAGTGATAATTTTTGATTTCCAAAAAGAATAAGAAAAAAAACCTACTATCTCACAAGAACCAAACCTGAAAATTAAATTGTATTGGTTTTTTAATTTTTTGCTTACATTAAATATGCTTGAATAAATAATGGACAAAAAATAAAAACAAAAATCTTTGCAAAAATATTTTTGTTCGTAGATTGTATTTCTACTGCAATGTGGCGAAAACACTTTCGAACACGGACGAAACGAGAAACGGCGTAACAAATTAACATTTCTCGCAAATCCCGCAGCTTGGGCAGTTCGGAAACGAATGTATTTCACTAGCCTCAAAATACTGAAAAGTTTGCCAATTTACTTTTATTTGCGCCCGCGATTTGCATGGCGGCTGTCGCGATTCCTTTTCCAATTTCGAACTTGTTCCATATTCGAACGCGACCTGACTTTGCGACTCGATTAGTTTTTTACAGCCATTTCTTCTTGGCCAGTTGGTGGAGAATGGAAATTTCTTTCAAATCTGTGCAAAGTTTGACGTTTCTTCTCCCCAGTTCCTCAGTTTATTAGTTTTGTTTGAGTTTTGTATGAATTCATATTGCACGAGAGAGCACCTGTGAACCGTTTGACAAAATTATTGCTTCTTTAATATATATTTTTCGGGAATTTGTAATATTTTTCCCATTTGATAAGGTCTACATAATATAAAGAATAATGTTATGTCATTAACAAATTGTGTTTCTATGTTTGAGGTATTTCCAATAGTCTCTATTATCATAGATAATAGATTTTTCGATATTCGTCTGCGAGAACGCCAGGGAGCGTTCAAATTGTTATATTAGATTTTCAAAAACAGCGTGTTTTCCTCTATTCAAGAATAGAAAAACCACGTGACCAAATAAAAAAACAAATGAAAGCAGAATCTAATCTATTCTTAGCGTTGTTCACTGTCGGCTGTCAATTGTCATACGCAGTACGCTAAAGGATCTGCAACGTCTGCGAGAACGCCAGGGAGCGTTCAAATTGTTAAATTAGATTTTCAAAAACAGCGTGTCTTCCTGTATTCGGTCACATGGTTTTTCTACAGTCACGTGGTTTGTGCATACATTTTTATCTACTGTCGTGAACGCTAAACGTCTGTTTCTTTGTCTAGCCAGGGTATAATCACTATTGCTCTATCATAATAATAAGTCAATACAATGCATTCATTTTCGGTAGATCCGTTTAAAACTTTAAACTGTCAATAAGAGTCATTCAAAATTTACCTTTTACCGGAAATCGCTATTATTGATGCATGTACTCTGTCCGACTACGGCTCGCGCGTATAAAAGCTGCCCGGATATTGGTCAAAAGCTTAAGCCTGTTTGATGCATGCTGCCAAGACCCCTGATTATTGCAGCATAAACGGTAATTTATTAACGGAAATACCTTAAAAAGGAAAATTCAGGCATTAGTACAATGGGATTGATATTGAATTAGATTTTTGGTGTTAAAGAAAATGACAATGGATGTATAAAATCATGTACCAAGCGGATTTAAACCCAAACTTTATTTTTTATAGACTCCGGTCTCCATATTAACTCCTAAAATTTATTTATTTAAGCCTTATTTTATTCCGTAATCATTTTTATTTAAATTTTAAGGTATAGGTTTTGTATTACAGGGTTATATAAAAAATACCAAATCGCTCTCGGCCTGTATTTGTTTACATTAAAACTAATAACTTTTATTCTACGGAAAGGCTGACTTAAAAGCACAGTTAAATCTGCCACTGATTTAACTGTGATTTTAAGTCAGGCTTTCCTATGCGGTACTAAAACATTCAATTCATATTAAAGCCTTTAAGTTTGCCTACAACCAAAATAACCTAACACAACAAAAATACATGTTTCGATCTTTCTATTAACGTGACATAAAACAAATGCGGATTATCTAAAAAAAAATATCGCCAACGAAAAAATAAATCCCCCATAACACCATAAGAATATTTATCGTCACGTCCAAATAAAGAAAAGGGATATTCAAATATTCAAATTGGATGGAAGGTCTGGAAATAAGCCCGCTCGATATATCCAAATATATCCAATTCGAATACAAATTATGTCAGTAAACTGTCGTTCCCCAATACACTGTCAATACGGGCTTAATTTCTTCCCCGTGTATGGGATCGCCATGATTGATGGGGCGACGACGCGATGGCGGGAATAAATAACAGCCACCATGGATCATTGGTCGTGAGGTTTAAGCTCGTTTGATTGACGTTGCCGAGATGCGAGTATATTTCAGAGTGTAACTGTATGGGAATATATTGGGTTTTGGTACTATGTGCTTTGACGACCTCCCAGGCTTTCTGGTGCAATGGTACTGCGCTTTTCGCGCGTAGATTCAAATAGGATGTTGTGGGTTTAATTCTTGCCATGGATTACTTAACATACTTAACACTAAACATCAATGAACCTTCGATTTGTTTTAAAATTCGTAAATATTATATAATTGTGTAATAGTAATACAACCATTGTTTCTCTTTATTGCCAAAAAATACACCGAGTGAAGGTTGCACTAATATCATATTTCTCGTTCAAGCACTAGTTAATATTAAATTCCTGAAAATTCCTGCCTGGGAAGTGGAAATATAACTCATGTGATTATGAATCGAAACTAGGCTATTTCCTACGCTACACCGGCAAAAAGCTTCTCGTATCGTTGAACGTGAGTTAAAAAATATCAAAAAATATATTGGTATGTTTTTGTTTCGTGTGAGATTTATTGATGGGAGGTTGAATTATTACTGAACAGCGCGAGATTATAGAGTTTATTCACACATAACACAGTAGATAAATTCACCGACCTGACCTATTGAAAGTTGAAACATGTAACTATCATGGTCGATATTTTTAAAGAAAATTGGTCAGTTGGGAATTGGGCTCGCGCACTGAGGGTTCCGTATTGTGAAGACCAATTCTAATTAAAACGCCTCTCAAAAAAAGATACAGCGATGTCTTTGTAAAACACACAGATGACATATGGAAAGCATATCTGTTACAAAGAAAAGATGGGAATATCTGGAGACATATCTGTAACACTGGGTTAGCACTACACTGAGCGATATGTCGCTCAATTTACGAGACACCCAATAACAAAAACTTTGAATGAAGAAAAAGAAAAGACCACTTCCACACGTTGACTCAGGAACAAATAAAAATAAATCCCCTCACCAAACCCAACACCGCGAAGTGTAAGAACGGGAAAGTAATTCGCATTATCGTCCGAACAACTGTGAAAACAATATTAAATGTGCCGCGTTTTTACATCATTACTCTGGAACACAGTGGGAAATCGCGAGTTCAAAGGGGAACTATTATAAATAACGACCGCCCGGGCTCTCTCCGGGTCCGCTCCGGAGCTCGCGAGGTCTTTGTGTTGAAAACCCCTCCACTTAGAGCACACAGAGTTCCACCAAGTTGTAATCACGCGCTGCTTTATTTACAACAACAGTTTTTACAGCTGGCATTCTCTAAAGAGGAAAACATGGAACTTTATTTTGCTCGTTTTCTGATCTTCAAAGTAAGCCTTTAGGTTTAAAAATTTAAAACTAATAATTTAAAAAAAAAATCATGCTTCTTCCTCTTCTTTATAAATAACTAACGGACGACGGTTCTGCCCGCGTAACTTTCTGTACTTCAAAAATCCTGTAGGAACCGTGATTTTTCCCAGATAAAAAGTAACCTGTGTGTTAGTGTAGGATATAATCTAGTCCCATTCCAAATCACAGACAAATGCGTTCAGTATTTCTTCATACAAAGGGACCCCCGTTTCAGTCCTTTAGGAGGTGTCTTGAAAAGTCATAATACATAATACACCCCTAGACATCATAAGGCATCCACGTGCCAAGTTAAGAGTTTATAAACTATTGGGAGTGATAATAAAATGAAATTCCACGGGAAACGTCAGTTCCTACGGGATGCGGACGACGACGGCGTCTAAATATAGAAGTTTTATAGGATGTTTGTTACTCCTTTATGGACTGTAGTAAGACAAAATGATTAAGTTAAATTTAAGTTAATATGAGGTTAGCTCAGACACTGTATTAATACAAAGAATATCTATCCCAGAAGTAACAGCGACGGCATCGCCGGGTTTGTAAAAAACAGAATTTCACTACGGCCGTAACTAAAACATGGTCTAAAATAAAATGTCTGTTATGCTTTTAATGTAGGCTTCTGTAGGTAATTGGGATGAAAACTCGGTTTAAATTTTGCATTATACAAATTTATACAAGCCGCAAAAACCTTTTTTTTTTTCGTTGCCACGTCCTAAATATACCGTACCTAAAAAGTTTTGTGTTAAAAACACAGTCACTGTTTTAGGCACCCAAAACTTTCTCGGGTTTTTTCGAAGGCTTATATTTTCCTCGTGGACATACGTGAGCTGAAATGTATGGGATTTATATATCCTTACGACACTTGAACGAAAATTTTATTCTTTTGAAATAATATTTATGACGATTATATGATAGTTATTGTAGTGATAATAAACTTTCTGAAAAAGGCTTTCCTCGCGCTTTCTAGAAGTGCGAGTATAAATGGTTACAAAATTTAGGCCAGAAAGGATTTTCCAATTTTCGTACCAAAAAAATATAGAAATATCATAATGAATATGTTTTTGTTTGCCACCAGTGCCACCAGACATCGTCAGCGATGACACATCGAGTGATGTCTCCGTCCAGGAGTTGGAGAACGCGACCCTCACGTGCAAAGCCACGGGCCATCCGCCCCCCAAGATCACGTGGAGAAGGGAGGACCACGAACCTATACTGTTGAAGAAGCCTTCTTCAAGAGATTTTGAAAAAGGTAAATAAATATATTCATCCTATACTATGACCGATATTATATACTCATTTGATTTATAATTTTTTTAAATTTATAAAATCATTTTTAACTCCTTTAACGTGAAATCAACGGCTCTGCCCGCGAAATTCAAAATTTTCATGGTTTTTTGCAATTTGTACGCTAATTAAACATGATAGGCTTATGGCAATCAATTTGCGAGAATGGCAGTATCATCTTTACATGATTATATCAAAATCTTTGCATAAAAATGTGTATCCTAGGAAATTAATCCGATTATCGAGTTTTATGTGAGTAACTCGCAAATCTTGGACTAATTTCTTTAACTCGACACTTTCGAGCAGAGATTTTTATATAAACACGTGAAGAAGATATTGGGATTATCGCAATTTGACGGCCATAAGCCTATTATGTCTTAATAGCTTAAAAATCGCGAAAAACCACGAAAAATTTGAATTTCGCGGGCACACCCGTGGTGTGCTCCTTAATACACTTTTTTTACATTACTACTCCCGTCCGACCGCCATACACACACCCTCACTATGGCTCCACGGAAGACCAGCATTTTGCATGTTGGCCCTCCCACAGGCCACACATTATTTACACTTACACTAATATAATTAACATTATTCACGTATTTTATTATTATTTTATTTATTTACATTATTTATTACATTTGCTTAGAACACGCTGAGTGGATACCTCATACCATTCTACGACCTCATTTTATTTATTTTTTCTTTTAACTACTTTTATTGTTTTTTTTTTTGCATATTTTGTATTATTTTTTCTATGTGCGTAATATAGAAACCATAATAGGTTTTATGACCAATTTTTTTTTTGTTACTAAGAATAATAGAACGCGGAATATCAGTTGCATTTACTGTGTTGCAATTCTTTTTTTATTTGCAACATTTAGATGCCTGCCTTTAATTTAGCCTGATAAATGATGATTTAACTCCACATTTTATCCTATGGTAAGGGAAAATTCTTGGTAATGAAAATACCTCACGAAAGGAAATTTTATAAGTAATCGTGTCCGACACGCCACTCCTTCATTCTGGTTTAAGTACTTCCTTATGACGCGTGCTTTGAAAGTGCTTAATTCGAGGTAATGCTACAGATTTACACGTGATTATCGTTTTAGCGATTCAGCGTTGCTAGCTTGTTGTGTAATATTATAATGGTTTGGAACCATCGGTCAGTTAGGGCAACCCACATTTGGATGGTTTATTGTTTTATTTTTGAAGGCTGTTTACATGACAAAGTTTACACTTGAAATAGATTATTATTGATTGATTTAACACACACTTAAGTAAAATTTTAAAATGAGATGGTATAGTTTGCTCTAAAGAAGTTTACACTGTTAGTTTAGTACGCTTAGTTTACGCTTGCATAAAAATGGTCTCTGCCTATAGCAGAGAAATAATTAGCGTAATACTTAAAAAAAGAAAACGCAGTTAAAACTGAATATATATATTAAAAGATAAGATAAAACTATACGCCGAAACGATTTTAGAAGGTGCAAGATTACATGGGAAAGAAAGAATATGTTATAACTATTATACGCAGCGTAGCCCGACGGTATAACGTCCCTAAATTCTCGACGCGTTTTAATATCCCACAGTTGGACACAGGGCCGCTCCTCTCTGAATAAGTAAGGTTCTAAGAACAAGTAGCGACATCTTCGACCTTTCTCAAATATCGACCTTATCGTGATAAAATATTTTGATTGTTTTCGCTCCTCCCAATGTAAAGCTACTGAATGTTACAGAACTGAATTGTATACAAATTCTCCCCGCACTCACCTTCGCATGATAAATTGAACGCTCGAATTGAATGAAGCCAATCCATCGGCTGAATTATTTATTAGGATTCGCATAGCATTTGAATTCTTGAACCATTGAGATGGAAATATACGAGATCCATACAGAATAAATATGAGTAACATACTTAATACATTTCAGTCCCATCAAAATAAATGTTTATGATATGTAAGTCATCAGCAGAGTGACTTACATTATACATTTTGTTTCCAAAAGCAAAAACTGGATGGTTTTCAGAAAAATATAATTACAGTCATAGTTAAATTAAAAGTTATAGGTTCATCTATCTTTGAGTAATCGGGAAACATAAATAAAAATCCGACGAATCGAGAATCTAATTCCGTTTGCAATTGGTTGAAAATATGAACCAAAATAGTTCTGAGCCACTCACTCATTCATTCACTCACTAACTCTAACTCATCGTCGCCCACCTCAATTTTTGAAAATTTAAAGCTAAATGAATTTGCTAAGAGCTTTCATATGATGGATAATAAGAGCTAAAGAAGGTTTTAAATTCCTAATACGGGACAACCCAGTAAAAAAATCCTACGGAAATTCTGACTAACTCACTCACTGACTTCAACTGATCAAATTCCGTTACACAGTTTGTTTATTAATTTTGTTTATTTTACAAAAGAGTCAATATTGAACTATAGAACTGTATTTTAACGGCAAAATGGTATATTTATTTGTGAAATAATGTTTACATTATCGTGTGAGCTGTAAACAACATTTATTTACGGTGTCAATACGTCGATCGTATGTCAGATAAATTTACAGCCTGTAAAGAGCTAGAATTGTTACGGTTTCCACTTTACTTATACGTATATTTTACTGTTATTTTATTTCGTCGAGCTTTTAGGTTACTGTTTACATGCTGAGGCATTGATTAACAATGAAATTAAAACAAATGAAGTTTTAACCAAGTCAACCCTCACTTTATTTGTATGGATGTATTTGCTAAAGCAAAGAAGTGAATTTTGAAAATCCTTTTCTTTACACTCAACAAGTTAGTGCTTGACTGCAATCTCATTTGATGGTTAGTGATGATGCAGCCCAAACTGTAAAGATGCAATTTTCCCGTGATAGAAAATGTTGTATTAAATTATAATCTTTGTTGATGTACATAAAAAACAGCTATAGTTCCCATTTTGTCCACGTATCCACTACCTACACACTATTTCATCATATCTTGAGACCCCAGTAATGTGTTCTAAGCCTTGCAGCGAGGGGGTCTCAGGTGCGTTCACAAATTGCTGCAAAGATTGGGGGCGCGGTTTTTGCTCTTATCCCCATTTCCCGCCTGAGCAGAGACGTCGCGTTTGTTAACTCAGTTTGCTTACCTTGACTTAGAACTTTTATGCGATTAAATTATTTATATATCAACTACCTTACTCAGCAAACATTATTTTGCAACATAAACTATTTGTTGTATAATACAACTTACACTACCGAATTTACACAAAATAACTCATGAACATCGGTCAAGTAGTTTCGGAGGAAATTTGTTACAAACATGTGACACGAAAATTCCTTTACCTATATATTTTGCTTCTAGTTAGTAATGGTGAAAATCACAGAGGTATTTTTTATCCAGTTGCAACTTTTCATCTGATGATGGCAATAACGAATTAACAAAACTGCATTTGGAGTATTTAAACTCAATTGTAATTGGTTGATTTAACTCGTCTTATCTGGACGCTAGTGGCGTTGAGTTTTTCCAGGTAGGTAGTCTACAACAGTCACCGAAAAAAGTCACCAGCAGATCTGGGGCGCTGCTAAGTTATCAATTAATGGAGTTACTACATCATCTTTTCATTGTTACTTGCTTTAAATTAATGCGAAATAGGTAGAATACGCGAGAGAATTAGCTGACTTCCATGTAAGAAAAAACGAACAAATTGTTTCGTTTAGGTCACCGATAAGAAACTTCAGGATAGGCATCCAAACGATTTACGTAAACCTTTTTCGTACAAGCAAACAGTAGCGCCATATGTCAAAATTCTATAGGTGGCTGCTGAGCGAACTACAGCGTGGCCTTACAAAATAAGCATTTTTGGCACCGATAAACTAGCGACATTTTTTCGCGCTGTCCAGGCCATATGTCTATTGTTAAGTTACAATGTTTTCCTTAGATAGATGATAACGTGTGTAATTAGTAGTCTCGGTACAAGCTATCTCCTTTCCTTAGTCAAATTGATTCAGTAATAAGTATTTGTATCGTGAAGAAGCAACCAATATAAACTTTCACCAGAAAAATAATCACACTAATATTATAAAGGCGAAAGTTTGTGTGTGTGTATGTTTGTTACTCCTTCACGCCGCAACTACTGAACCGATTAGGCTGAAATTTGGAACATAGATGTGTGCGGCTCACAAAAAGTGTACCATAACACACGGGATAATGTAACACACAGTAACACACTGGAAATGCGTAACACACTGGAATTAGAGTTAAGGTTAGTACACATATTAAGAAAAAAATACGTAATGGGATTAAAAAAATTGTGTTATACTCATAATAAATCATTGAATCATATTATCTATATCTAAATATATATAAAACAGTGAGGCATTTTCGTTGTTTCATGTCCATAACACCAAAACTATACAAGACGTAAAGGTCTAAAATTTAGTACTTAAGTTGATTCAGCGTCTTGATTGTGTAAGAAAAACGTATTCATCGGTATCGTAATCGTTTAGAAACTTTGCCTGCTGATTGGTTCGCTGATTTACTTCAGCCAATAGGGGGGCAGAATTAACAAACGATTACGATAACGATGAATACGTTTTCTTCGTCATGAATTCGTATTAGGCAAGACGGGGATTTCAATAGAAATTCAACTTTTAAATTGAAAATAACCTAACCCCTCCCCTTCCTCGTGGGGGGTGTTATTTTCGTTACGGAATTTCTGGATTCGGTCTCCACGCTCAAGGCCCGCGATAGAAGCTATGCAATAGCTTAAAAAATTGCAGCAAGCATAAAGAAGGAATCTATTAGATCATATCAATTTTGAAAGAATTCATTCCAAAGACTTAGTTCAAAAATTTCCGTTCTTTAAAATTTAGATTTCGAAAATGTATATGTACGTGATATATACGACATAGACTTAGAAGTGCAAAGTAAGAGCTCGATAATTATTTTAAGTAGGAACTCTTTAATTCTTCTAATGAACACTAAGCTTTATATTTTTCGTGTGCGTGACGTCACACAATCTCGTAACACACGTAACGCGCGGGAACAAACATGCGTGAAATAGTAACCTCAAAGTCATGTAGCAACTTCAAATGCAATATAATTTAGTAAACAACTACATTATTCTGTTCTATTTAGTAGTAACTTTCAGTCGATAGACTTCAAATAAAATATTTCATTACTTATCATGAAAAATTACTTGCAGAAAGTCAAGAAAATTAAATGACGAACTCTTAACACACACAGAGTAGCGCTTCTTATAAGCAAACAAAGAGGGCTGTCAGGTCACTGCCGTTAAAATTTGATGCATGTAATGAAGCTCACACAAAAAAAATACGTGAAGAGTTTCTATTCATCATAAAAAAGAAGATACATACTATCTAACTGACTAGTAACACACGAGAAATAAAATAGGGACACTTTTTAAATCCAATTTTTTTTTTACTTCATCTGTAATAATATCGGTTTTATAAGCATTCTTCGTAAATTCATTTCATTGCCTTTGTATATTAAATTCGATGGCTCTATAAATATAGTCTAAATGATGAAAAATGAATTTAATGATTGTTAAAATGGGGTTGGGACACTTGTCTTTTCTATAGAACTAAAAATTATGCCTTACTGGTCGCACATATTTTGTTATCATTTAAAATGTTTTAAACACTGCATTAGCCTGATACTATAATACGTTAATTTAAGCATGTAAATAAACTACCAAAACTTTTCTCAGATTAATGAAAATGACCTTTTTACTTATTCAAAGGTAGCACCGCAAAATATTTGGTAAAAGTACAGTTTTTGTGAGCCGCACCCAGATAGCTTATAGACCGGATTAAAACATAGGCTACTTTTTATCCCGGAAAAATCCATAGTTCCCATGGGATATTTAAAAAACCCTTATTTTCAACAGTAATATGTAGCTACACCTATAGAATGTTTAGCAAACTTCCTTGAAGTAGGTATAAAGGTTTTGAGTGAGAACGTTAACAGGACGTTTCCCTCAGCATTTGTGAAAACCCGAATTTTACGCGGGCGGAGCTGCGGGCAAAAGCTAGTAAATAATAAAACCTTCCTGATTTTTAAAACACCATACCTACCATACACTATTAAAACCTAGTTCAGAAGTCGTGGCTGCATCGCGATAAAAAAAGAAAACCTCGCATTATTGTAGCGCTTTCGGAATAACCTGGATCTAGAAAAATAAAGAAAAATCCGCGACTTAATCATCCGCTCCGTCTGCTACCGAGATTGAACTTTCATGAGGAAATTGATGAGTTTCGATGTAAAAACGTAGTTAGATCCGTTCGCTGCGATCGTAAATGCAATCTGTTGAGTTGAAATTTTATTGGAGAGCCCACTCTTTTAATATTTCGAGCGTAAAATAATGGGTTTGTCTTTTAATAGCCATCTCTTCTGAGAGAAGTTGATCTAATTTGGCTTTCGACGACTTTTATCGTTGTTTTTCCTCTTATAAACTAACTTTTATGCTGTTTTTTTGTAAAAATATTTATAGATATTTCAATCTACGATGACGCAATGATAATCAAATTAAACATAAGCAATTTTGACAGAGTGGGGCGCATCTTCGTGGATTGAAATATCTATACAACCGATGGAAAGTGAAGATAAAGTCTAAGGTTGACCGCACTTGCTAGGACCTCAGTATTAGAATTTTTTGTAAGATGCAAACAGTATAATTAATGTTTTATTGGAGCAACTATTCTCTTAATTTTTCGATCGTAAAATAAAGAACAGTTTAAAGTACAGAAGAAGTCGATCTAATTTGTGTATTCAAAGTTAACGCTATAGTTTTAAGTTTAGGAGAAGAGAGAGAGAAGAATAAATGTAAAGTGTGTAAGGCTTGACATGTGGACCAAAAAAACATTGGTCTGAAGTTCCCCCTTGAATGTGTTTTTGTAATTTCACAGTGGCGCAGTCGGTGGAATTTTTTTTTAATCTTTCGGTCGTTTATATGAGTTTTGACATAAACGCGTCTATTCTGTGCAGTGGAGAGCTACGTGGGCAGTTCGATGCCTCTGTGGCGAGTGGATCGACGGCAAATGGGCGCTTTCCTCTGCATAGCCTCAAACGACGTGCCGCCGGCGGTCAGCAAGAGGATCACTTTGAATGTTAATTGTAAGTATTTGGAGCACTTCTGGGGTGCTTTAGACACAGAACGTAACATTCTTTTAGACGAGGGTATCAGGGCGAGGAAAAACAATTTAAACGCTATGGCCAAATCGCGTAAGAGCAGATGCTGCAGCCATCTGATCCATCTCTTCGATTCCCAAAATTGATAACGCAAGACTTTCGAATCACTTATGGGAATGACATAACCGACTGCTAAATAGATCACGTGGCTTGGGAGCAGAAAGCTGTCTTTTAATTTCGTTCGAAAGCATTGCGTTAACAAACTTAGGAATAAGTCATAATATGGGTAAAGCTTCTGAGCACACGATCTTAATATCTGAATTATCATTTTACACAATATTTAAAAAAATCGAATTCTTTCTTATCCAGAAAAATAAGTTCCAAATAAGCATGTTTACGGAAAACGCAAATTATATAGCTCGACTGCTCTCGGTGGGTAGTCCCGTGTTACTCCATCCATATAAGATGAATCGCTTTGTCCTGGACC
The DNA here is from genome assembly GCA_963855885.1 of Coenonympha glycerion. Lineage (NCBI taxonomy): Eukaryota > Metazoa > Arthropoda > Insecta > Lepidoptera > Nymphalidae > Coenonympha > Coenonympha glycerion. Next base: position 12,402,306 of record OY979643.1, read on the forward strand.
ATTTCCAGGAGGGATTATTCTGAATTCAGAATAATGCTCTCCCCAATCGGTATAAATCTTCAGGCATATTATTATTGTCAATTGAATGGATCTTTAAACTTTACGTACTAAATAGCACTAAATAGCAGTCTTTCTACATCATAATATTTTCTTAATCAAATCAGATCAATCTTTATTTGCAAATTCGGTTTTCATTATGTAGGTCTTGGTCTTTACCTTTAGCTTTATGGCATATCTGCAAATCAATATATAATTAGATACAACAATAATTTAGTCTCTAGTAAGATGCAGATTACTACCCAGGAACGAAGCCTCGCACCAGACCTGACCTGAACTAATTTAGTTAAAGATTCCAAAGCGGCCCGTATTCATTTATTATTGCCAGAATATCTTTTCCACCTTGAGTATATGAAACTCCAAAGCAACTTCTGCGCTTGATCATAGCGCTGAAAGAAATATTCCGGAGAGGCTGTTTAAACCGGACATTGAAATCGCGCCTAATACCTTGTACCACACTTAAAGAGTAAAACAATGAGGCGATTGCTTAATTGAATGTCTTTTTGTGTTATTGTGACTTTATTCACACAGGAAAACAAATCAATTCATCTTTATAACCAAAATATGGTACTCATTATTTTGGCCAAATTATCCCGTGCACCTTGGGGTACGAAACTACGGAGCAGGCATAGCTGGCGCTCCGCCAAGAACGGTGTTTCATCTGTCACTGTAAGAGAGAAATCTCGGGAGACGGGGCGCAGTGGCAAATTACACGGTGATTGCGGAAATAATTAAGAACACAGGCTTTATAAGTTACGACGTCTTACGAAAAGTGAGATATTGTTGCGAGGATCTTAAGTTTACTTCCTTTCGGGACCAGGGAAAGTAAATGTTATACCCAAGACTATCTTAATAATTTGGAAAAATGCCAGAAGTTTCATTGTGAAATAAGGAAATTATTGTATTTTTAAAATTTACAAACACAGGAAGACCGGTGGTACAGACTTTTGAGTTTTAATCAATAAGGAGGTTTAAATCTTAGACGCACTTCTAACTTTTTTTAAATGCGCTTGTTACACCAAAATATCACTTGCTTAGCGGTGAGATAATTTTCGCCATAATTTTCTCAAAAAGTGTGTGAAGCCTGCCAAGCCGCAATTTGCCCGCATAATAGACGATCAATCTCTTCTCAAGAGGAAACCCGTGATTAAAAATTGGTTAAAATACTGAAGCCTTTACCTTGTTTGGTGATTTAAACTCCAGGCTTCTTAGTATGTATACAATTTATTTTTCTCTTGCAAGTAGGTACTAGTCTTATATTAATCACAGTATACAAGTTGGTACTAGTTTATTATTAATCTCAGTATACAAGTAGGTACTACTTTTAAATTAATCTCAGTATAATATCCAAAACCTGTCTTTTCTTTTACTTCCCCAATAATGAATTAATTATCTTTTTTTTATATCCCTTTTTCTTGGCTTCAGCGGGAAGCCTCCTGATTGGTCTAGAAAATACGCGCGTCATAAGTCCATCCTATTTAACCAATCACAATACAAGATATTGTCGTCATGTCACTTTGTTTTTGTAGAGACCGTTCTGATTGGCTAAATAGGATTCCTCAACCATTTTATAAATGCGCGCGCACTACGTTGACCTATCAGGTACCTACAAGTTGGTGTTCATTCAAAAATGGACTTAAACATTACTGGAGTAAAAACTAAAAATAATAATCATGACATTCGGCCATCCACTTTTGTGCAACCTCCCGGTGCACACCTATCATTATAATCAATAAAACAAAATATCCTTGGAACAAACTAAACTTAACATTTCCATTTAAAACTAGTTTTCCTGAATAATAATACAATACAAATTATTCAATACACTACAGCTTTATCTTATGAAATAATAATAATCATGACATTCGGTTTCATACTCATAGACATCTATTAGATATACTTAACTAAAATATTGCAATATGCGTTCCTAATCTAAACAAAATAAACAAAAAAAAAAAAAATATATCCACAAATTGAAAGCATTACAATCTAAATATTTACACAGTTATCAATCATTGATTGGAGTCTGGAGACCGCTGCTGCAATTCAGACAATGGAATGTTATCTTCACTGTCGTCATCTGAAGACTCGGTTAAATTATTTGAGTAAGATTTACTCGGCTTAAATTTTGATAGGTCGATGTTTATCCATGGCCTTATGCGGTCTGCTGCAACAATGGTCTGGAACGGTTTATTATATTTTTTTTTGAATCCTGGTATGGTGCTTATTCTGTATCTGTCATTTCCTATTACTTTATCAATTTTGTAGGGGCCTATAAATTTGGATAACAATTTCGTACTGTTACCGTTATTATAGTAATTCGTTCTAGTTATTTTAACCAGATCACCCTCTTTAAAAACAGCAGCAGGAGTTCGTCCTAAATCGTGATATTTTTTTTGCTTATTTTGACTGTCCTTTATATTATCGTTTACTTCATTTCTTAACGATTCTATATTAGTTGGTGACACGTTTAAATTAACGTTTAGCTTATTAGATAAACTGTCCTGAAATCTACAACCAAACAAAACTTCTGATGCTGTTTTGCGTGTGGAAGCGTTAATAGTATTATTAATACCCCACTGTATTTGACCCAGTTGCGTGTCCCAGTTACGCTCATCTTCACATGAACTGCTTTTGGCGAGTGAATTTAAAATTGTCTGGTTAAAGCGTTCGGCTTGGCCGTTCGCTCGTGGACACGCAACTGCGTTTAGTATGTGTTTAATACCAAGACGTTCACAAAACTTTTTAAACTCGTTCGAAGTAAAAGAAGTTCCGCGATCGGAAATAATTCGAGTAGGTACCCCAAAATCGTGAAAAATGTTTTCGAGTACCCTTACAGTGCTCTTGGTTTTAGTATCTTTAACAGGTTTTACAAAAACATACTTTGTAAAACCATCAACTATAGTCAAAATGTAGACGTTTCCTCTCTTGCTCTTTACAAATGGCCCCAAATGGTCAATATGAAGCGTATGAAAGGGGACGTCTACCTTCTGAATGGGATACAAATAACCAGATTTTCGCTTATCAGTAGTGTCTTTATGATACGCACATTGAATACACGATCGAACATATTTTTTTACAAATCTGCGTAACTTAGGAAACCAATACTGTGCCTGGATTTTCTCAATAGTCTTCATCTCTCCTAAGTGTCCAATGTCGTCATGGTTAGCTTTACATATTTGAAACCGAGCGCCACGAGGAACCACAAGACATAACTTGTCTTTTACTCTTTTATACAGTTTTTGATCCTTGAAAGCAAAATTCTTTTTAATATCTTTTAATTCCTCGTCGCTCCCGGGTTTCAGTATTTTAATTATGCGATTAATGTCCGGATCTGACATCTGCATGGTTAAGAGCCAATTCTCTGTGTTAATATTATATACAGTTACAACAGATTCTTCGTCTATGCTAATAAGTTTTGAGTTCCGGCTTAATGCATCAACGTGGGCCATCTGCACCCCTGGTCTATACTCGATTTCAAAATTAAACTCACTTATTTGTAGCCACCACCTAGCAATTCTTGGAACAAGATCGCGCTTGGTTAACGTAGTACGTAAAGCGTTGCAATCCGTAACAACTTTAAAATTTATTCCCACTAGATACACTCTAAATTTTTTTAGAGAACATACTATAGCAAGTGTTTCTAATTCATACGAATGTAAATGCCGTTCTTCGGCAGTAGTTTGTCTGCTATAATACGCCACTGGTTTTAAAACTCGTGGATTTTCTTGCCACTGCAACAAAATTCCCCCAATACCTAACGCACTAGCATCCGTATGCAGTTCAGTATCTAATTTTGGATTATAAAGGGATAGTATAGGACGTTCTATAAGTCTATCTTTAAGAGAATTAAAAGAAGCTGCTTCTTTTTCAGTCCATACAAACGGAGTGTCTTTTTTTAACAAACTTGTTAAGGGTCGTGCAATCTCGCCAAAGCCCTTGACAAATTTCCGGAAATAACCTGCCAGACCTAAAAACTGACGAACCTCATGTACCGTTTGAGGAAGCGGAAATTCTTTTACTGCTTGAATTTTAGTCGAATCGGGCCTTATGCCATTTTTTGAAATTTCGTGACCCAAGTAATTGATGGTGCTATCAAAGAATCGACATTTGGATAATTTCAAAGTTAGCCCATTATCTCGAAATAACTGAAGAACCTCCTCCAGTCTATCAAATCCTTGTTTTAGATCTTCAGATGGTACCAGAATATCGTCTAAATACGCTAATGCTGAGCTGAATCGTTTTGAACCGAGAATTTTATTTATGAACTTTTGAAACACGGCCGGTGCGTTAGCCAAACCGAACGGCATACGTTTGAATTCATAATGGCCATCCGGTGTCACAAATCCAGTATAGCGACGACTTTCTGGGGCCATCGGAATCTGATAATAGCCAGACGCTAAATCTAACGACGTAAAATATTTATTACCACTAAGATTATTTAATTGATCTTCAATCAAAGGAAGTGGAAAACTAACTTTTTGAGTTTTATTGTTGAGTGCTCTAAAATCTACGCATAATCGTTGATCACCAGTTTTCTTTTTAACCATTAAAATGGGACTTGCAAAATCGGAGTTTGACTCTTGTATGATATCATTTTGCAAGAGATCGTCTACAATGATACGCACTTGCTCTCTTTCGGAATGAGATAGACGATAAGGTCGATATACTATTGGTCTGTCATCAGTCAAGTTAATAGTCATTTCTGTATCTTTCGCAAGTCCGATTTCACTAAGGTTGGTCGCAAAACAGTCACGATATGACTGCAATAAATTATACAATTTGTCAAAATTTTTGGCACTTATATCTTTTCCCACCATTATTTCAGTGCGATTTAAAGGTTCTAATGTGGAAATGTCTTTAGTGATTCTATTGACATTGTAAACAGGTTTTTCAATGAAAGGTATTGCCCGAGCTACCAACGTTTGCGGTAATATGACCAATGTATCAGATCCTAAATTTGTTACTACTAAATGTCCCTTGCCCTTGTTAATGCGATACGCCCCTTGGTGCATATGGAATTCTTTCCCTGGTTCTGCACAACTATATCCTTCCAAATAAACGTCGCCACTAAAGTCAGGATCTTCAGTATTTACTTCGACTAACCCAATTTTTTTTACTTCCGTAGAACTTGTAGTCGTCAGGTTAAGGGATTGTCTATCCGTATTTGAATAATATGTATCATTGGAGGGACTGTTATAGAAAATAAGGTTGTTAGAATCTTTAAGAACTGTTATGAATGGTAGCTCTGTAAAATCTTGCCCTATTAGAAGTGAAGTACGCAAAAGTTCATCTCTAACAACAAGAACATCAATGCAAGCTGTGATGTCATCGATATTTAACGAAATTGGACTCCTATATAAAGGAAACACGGAATAATTACCGAAGCCCTTTATTATTGGTAGATCATTAGTAGACTTTGGTAAATTTAGTTCTTGGGCAACTGATTCACGAAGTAGCGTGCATTGACTGCCAAAATCAATATAAGCAAGATGGTCAGAACCGTTCACATTAACTTTTTTACAGAATTTATCGTCTGGTCAACTGTTAGTGGATAAGGCAAGAGTTTTTCGCACTTCTTGATTTGTTTTATTATCACCCGCCTGACGGGGAAAAACCAACGGATTAAGTTGACAAGTGACTAAATCGTGTCCAACTCTGAAACATTTCTGACACTTAATTAAAGGTTTTGGACATTTCTGAAAAGAATGTCCCCTTATTCGACAGTTGAAGCACAAAATTGAATTATTATTATCATTGGTATTGGAATTAGATGAGCGAACAAATTGGTTTCCGCTATTACGCTTTTTGACAAATGTATCAGTGTTAGGTCGCTGTGAATTAAGGTAATATAGTAAATCTTCAGGTTCTTCACAATTTAAAGCTTGAGCGCCGTTTCGAACAGACTTATCAAAAATGCCATGAATTATACAGTCTACTGCCTTTTTTCCGCTGATATCACATCGATTCAAAAGTGTTAGCTTATCATAAAAATATTCTTTTAAACATTCATTACTTTGTGATGTGCGTGCAAGCATATCTTCCAAAAGATGACCGTAATTCTGTTCATTTGGGAATGCCTTGCGAAGTTTCTCTTGCCATTCGTTCCAAGTGAAATTTACAGAAGGTAAAGCCTCGAACCACTTTTTCGCAAGGCCTACCAGTTTTTGTAGTGCAAAATGTACGGTCTGCTTCTGGTCCCACTCATAAATAATGGCACATTCATTTACCTTCCTTATCCAACTATCTACACTTTGTGCCTTGCTAGATGGATCAAAGTCCGGGATCACATTAAGATGATTATTGTGTAAAATTTTACTCTTTTCAGTTTTTTGTTGTAACGATTTAATCAATTTCACCACCTCGTCCGTTGTGAAACTCGTTTCCGATGCTACTAATTGATGTTCAGGCTGCGGCGACGGTTGGATGGGCAGTGCAGAAACTAGGGGCGCAGAAACCGACACAGATCGGGGCTCGACTTCTTCAACAATCCATGATGCCAGAGGGAAGCGTTTACGTGCCTTGCGGACACGCTTTCCTGGTGATGACGGAGATCTCACGCGCTTGCCTCTGAATCGTGTCCGTTCACGACTTCCTCGTTCCATGTTCTCGACAAAAGAGAGAAATAATGTTACATGGTTATTTTATAGCAGCTGTACAATATTCTAGAGAGAGTTTGTGTATGAAAAATCTTTTAATCAAGTCCTTTCTAATAAAAATGTATGTCTATGTCACGCGTTCCACTGGGATGCCTATTGCTCTGAATCAGTAGGTACCGCAAATTCGCAATAGTCTGATATGCTCTGTGGATGTTCGTGTACGCCAGCCGTAGACAAGGAACAACTCAAGGGAGTAGTGTTAATTCTAAGTCCATGGCATGTCCATGGTTCATTCTCATTCTATGACGACAGTAATGACGACATAGACATTTTGTCTGTGTAAGTATACTTTTATCTATCCCTATAGTGTTAGTAGTCTATGGACTATGCTTGTGACGAATATTATCGATCTTTGATCGTGACTGTTTGAGGTTAAAAAAATAAATTGATATTTTCTTTTTAAAAAAAAAAAAACAACTTGTAACTTGCATGAAATTAAATTGGTAAGTACCTACCTAAATCGCTAACTCTCATTCCAGCCTACCTACTCTATGGAGTCTATGCATTCAACAATTGTACAAAATATGCTTCCTGCATATCTATGTACCAATTTCACAAATTTTTGTTTTTAAGTATTATATTTGCAGTAAAGTACCTATATTAAAGTTATAATAGGTATTCGAAGAAACAGGTCATGGGCTAAAATCTAATGCCGTAGCCATAGAGATACTATGTAGCGCAACTACTTATAAAGTATTTTATCATCATTCATAATATAATCGAGCACGTCGCTGCTCCTGCTTATCAAATAGGCTTAACCATGGCTCAACATAATTATAATATAATTCACCACTACACACTGAGTACCCACTAATACATACTTTGCTCTAATTGGCACACTTAATCAATATTATCGTAGAACATACATAGTTCTATTTGGTATACTTAACCAAAATCATGAAATAATATACGGCACACTTAACCGTAAAGAATCTCATTTAGTCACGGCTCACATAACCGTAAGCGGCCCACATAACCGCAAGCGGCCCACATAACCGCCTATGTAATAGTTTGTTGACGGCACACTTAACCGCAACAGGAATATCTGATTTATGTGCTTCTATTTATTCCCCACATGAAGTGTTGAGTATGGTGAAATGAATAAATCCTCAATATTTATGGATTAAAATATAAACCCTAATTAATCTAATCCACCTTCAACCTTTGTCACGGAGTAGTCAACTAGTCAATTTGATTCAAATCTACTCGCATAAGATGTTTTTCTTTTCTTAAGTATACAAAGTATTTCCTAGTTGTCAATTCTATAATTATAGTTCAAGAACAAATTGTAATGGACTTACTTCTGACTACACTCATAAGAATTTAAGAATAACTTCTACATTTAAGTATATTTGTGTAGGTAAGTATAACACTGTGGACAATCTGTATTTTGAGTATCAAGTTTGTGATAAAATAAATTGCACTGAATTTAATTGACTTTATATGTTTATATGCACCTGTTTAATATGCCAGAGTAAGGCAGATAACTGTAGACAAGCAAATACAGTGATATCAATCCTCCGAGTCTCCAGCTTATGCAAGTGCAACATGCAAGTAATAATATTATCATCATGAAATTGGATTACATACCTCAATATATGTGGGTCTGTGAGTCAGGTCCCGCTTCTGAGTTTTGGTGATTTAAACTCCAGGCTTCTTAGTATGTATACAATTTATTTTTCTCTTGCAAGTAGGTACTAGTCTTATATTAATCACAGTATACAAGTTGGTACTAGTTTATTATTAATCTCAGTATACAAGTAGGTACTACTTTTAAATTAATCTCAGTATAATATCCAAAACCTGTCTTTTCTTTTACTTCCCCAATAATGAATTAATTATCTTTTTTTTATATCCCTTTTTCTTGGCTTCAGCGGGAAGCCTCCTGATTGGTCTAGAAAATACGCGCGTCATAAGTCCATCCTATTTAACCAATCACAATACAAGATATTGTCGTCATGTCACTTTGTTTTTGTAGAGACCGTTCTGATTGGCTAAATAGGATTCCTCAACCATTTTATAAATGCGCGCGCACTACGTTGACCTATCAGGTACCTACAAGTTGGTGTTCATTCAAAAATGGACTTAAACATTACTGGAGTAAAAACTAAAAATAATAATCATGACATTTGTATGATAAAATAATCTGTGAATATTTTTTAAGTAAGCAATTTACAAACAGTTTTAACGAAATATTATTATTCTTCTTGTTTTCTTCACCAGTCGCACCAACGGTGAAAGTGCCAAACCAACTGCTGGGTGCTCCTCTGGGCACGGATGTCAAGCTTAAGTGCTACGTAGAGGCTTACCCCAATACCATCAACTACTGGATCAAGAACCGAGGGGAGATGCTGTTAGACGGGTGAGTTGCCGCATCCATACCGGTCCCTATATTATATTAGACCTCCTTGGCGTGGGATAATCTTATAGTACGGTGGTAAAATCTGCTTCAAGACAATTCTGCTTATTGCTATCATTAAAAAAAATTCATTAATAGATATAATAATTTCTAATATTTACTTACTAAAGATTAGTAAAACCCCAAAAAAACTTGTCTACCCACTAACTATTTTCAACGTAGACGCAAAAATTCTTTATTTATGAAAAACTTTTATAAAAACGCTAAAAAATAAAAGTACACGATACGCATGCAAATAACGTATGAAAAGCAAAAGTAGTAATGAAATTATCTGTGAGGTTGAACGGAACAGAGTTATGTGTAGTTAACAGTCGAATTATTAAGATAATATGAGATAAATCTTCGCTAGGTTTTTTAGTTGAACGGACCGGACAAATTGCTGGTGAGACTTCGAAATACAATTAAATTAAATTGTTTGTAGTAATGGATGAAATGCTTAAATTGAATAACGAGAAGGCACTTTAAATACAATTTTAACTGTCTTAAAAATAAAGAGAATATTGTTATGCGTTCAGTCTCAATAAAAATCTGCTAAAATAACAGGCGTGTTTACCTTATGTCAAATCTACGCTTTATGATTATTAAAATGCGACAAAGTAATAAGTAGAATAGAAAAGTCTACAATCTACTGAGACTTAATGAAACATCTTTAAAATAATTGTTTATTTTTAGCAGAATAAATATTATGATGGTCCAAATATAGGAGAAACTTTCCACGTTTCTACGGAACTTTCAACAGGTTTATTGAAGCTTTATGCGGATTCAGACTAAGTCACTTACAACGACATTATTCTGAAAATCGTCTTTATTTAATTCCAATAAGAGTTGGATAGAAAGTTTGATTCTCACAATTCAATGCCCAACGCTTAATTGAGATTAGAAATAATATCTTTCAATCAACTCTTAAATACTCCAATTATTATTGTTACTTAAATAATTAATTATATCTTCCTCTCTTTTACTTACCTCAATAATATTGTTAAATAAAGGAAAATTAAAGTGAAGTAATAGGTCTGGGAAAGCGCAGTATTGCCAAACCAAATACACTGGCAATATGGAAAGTTGTCGGATACAAGTGGCGTAGAGCGGTGTTGGTTGGAAATCATTGTCCAACAGTGGACATTCGTTGACTGAAATGAACGATAGGCATACCATTTTGGGTCATTTAGAAACCGCCATACAAACCACCTTCTATGGTTATAAATAAAAATTGTAAATCGGCAGTAATTCACTCCCAAGTTTCGGAAGCACGTAAAGCCGTCAGTGTACGGTCTTTAATATTACTGATCGGTCACCGTGATCTGAATAAGATCTAACCGAGTACTAGAATTATACCGAAAATAAATACAAATAAAAAAAATATTTCAAGATTTCCCCCCGATCGTATCAACCTTCCATCTCTGGTTACTGTGAGGATTAGGGAATAGAGAGTACACTGTTTTTGCACTATAATATCTCACTACTTTACTAACTGTTGTGCAATGTCTCTCTACTTTACCATCTCTAGCTTTACCACCGTGGCTGAAATCGGTTTGGGGAACATATTATGTAGAGACATTTTTGCCTTTCAAATTGACCTATCCCAATTGTCTCATTGTCTTTCGTAAGTTCTTGTAACTTTTTCATTCTCTTAAAGAATTTTATCGCCGCGAATAAAAATATACAGTAGGCAAAAACATAACATAAAGAAAAAAGAATGTTCTAACTTTTATTTTCACAAAGCATTTTATCGTTCCTATTTAGTCTGGAATGAATGCATAAAATCTACTACTAACATTGATTAAAAAAGTTAGCACAAAAATTAATTTTGTATTATTCTTTGTTGAAGTACTTTTTCAGCATTTCGCTTCAAGAAAGTTAACAGGATTAAACTAAAACAGTTTTGCTCAACTTGGAAATGGAAAATGGTCCTTTTCTGCGATGACAAGTTTTCACTGTTTCTCAAGATGGTGTCTGCAATCTATAAGATTAATGATTATTTTCTAAACCAAGCAGATAATGAAAATGTTTAGGTTTTACATACGCCTAAATTACAAACTCTTACGAAAGGTCAAAACTCTAACGTTCCAAAGCAGGTTTGCATCAAAAAGAACTGGCAAGAAACTCGGCACTTGCTCCTTTCAAAACTTCATTAATCACTATACACAACTTTTCTTACATAGTTCCAAAGTCGTAATCATTTTCCTAGTTAAGACTGGACTGGAGATGACTGAAATCAAAATATTGATTATTTCTATTTAGTTATGAAACAAAAATTATTATTAACAAATAAAATGCTGTAAAAACTGATTAAATCGATCAAATAATTTTTGATTAGACAGAGGTAGCTGTTGTAACGCCACTTCTTTTGAACTCTATAATTTGAGCTCTATAGTCTATACGCGACCAAGGGATGGAAGACCCCTATATCAAAAGTTAAAATGCCCTATAACTTTGTATTAATTGGTTTGATTTTAATTTTTTTAACGTTATTATTTTTATCCTACTTTTTAAAATACTGAAAACATTGTCATTTACCTCATTATTATCTACCCGAACCAACTACCTTCATCAATTTCGAAATAGCAAAGTCCTCAATTGGTCTGAAGTAAGCATCAAACATGATGCTTTCCACATGGATTTGACAACATCACATAGATAACTGCTAAGTAGGTGTTTTGACTCTGTAATTTTTTTAACTTAACTATGCAAGTTAGTACTTGACTGCCATCTCACCTGATAGTAAGTGATGATGCACCCGAAAATGTTAACGTACTAACTTGGAAAGTCACGTCCGAAAACGGTCAAAGTCACTCCGAAGCCTCCGACCAGACCAGACCTGAGCCAAATTAGAAATTATAAAATTCCAAATTAGTCCGTGCCGGGAATCGAACCTGCGACTCGACTCCCACTCGATCCGAGCGCGTCCCCTGCGAGGCCAGACCCCCTGGCGCAGGCTACGTCAAAAATATTGATTTATCGGTTTCCTTTCAGACCAAAGTACACAATTCGCGAGGAGAAGTCATCGTACAAGGTCTCAATGTGGCTGACCATCCGCCAGTTCGCCAAAAGCGACATCGGTACTTACAACTGTGTCAGCACTAACTCCTTGGGCAAGAGCGAAGGGACCTTGAGGTTGTATGGTAAGAAGACATAGCTTATCAAAAAATAAAATTATAATCATAGCTTAATGTAGCGAAATAAACATTAAAAAGCTGTCAATAGCTACATATTGAGTTCAGTGAGCACTTGGGTAGAAAACAACAATTTAATAAGCACCAAATGCCACGAGACCAAGCATGTTTGCCGGGCGGGTTGCCAAAGCAAGCACCCGATAGCGGCAAATGGAGGTAAAGTCGCGTGCCAATAGCATGCTATTTCTGTATCGCACGTGTATTCAATATCCGGCACGCTTTTAGATCGAGATTTCGCATCCAAGTTTGCGTGAATGTGTTTTTAATGTGCCTATATTCGGTTTCAGGACACTTCCCTTCGATTCTTGATTCAATTTTCAGGTTCTATAATACTCGCAAAACCTATTTTAGGGCTTATAAATACGTTTTAAAGTGAATACTTCTTTAGCCAGCGTGTCGATCTATAGCCATACTTAGAAGAGACCCATGCCCAGGTGTGGAACATAAAAAGAGTTGAAACATTATTTTAATAAACCTGTAATTGGTTGCAACTTTTGACAAAAATATCCAACTAATCGCGGACCTTTAGATAATATTATCTTAGTCAATTTTGTAAACGGTATGCGAGTAACCGCATATAAACGTAAGCAGACTATCAAGCTTAAGACAACAACGTTAGGTTCAAAATATTTCTATATAGTAAGTGGTAACTAGCCACGGCCGAAGCCTCCCGCCAGACCTCAGACCACAATTCAGAAGTTCAGTTTAAGACGTAGTTGCTTCAATCGATGATCCGTTTTTAAACAATTTTTTTTGAACGAGCACTCCCTACTTATATATTACTTACTTACTCCTTACTTTTCATATTAATAAATTGAACTTTTCTTTCCAGAAATAAAGCTCAACTCGTATTCAGAGGATTTCAGCAATCAAATAAGCGTCGCGGGAGGTACAGTATCAACTTTTTCGCCTTTTTTTTTTTTTTTTTCTTTTTTTTTCGTGGGGAAATCCGTTATGGATACCGGCGTGCCACGGGGAGGCACTTCGGTTATGTCGGAGTCACACCGACTAAAACCCCACGGTGTTCACCTCGTCGCCTGGTGGTTGGGCTACGGGACCGGAAGCACTCGCGCTACCCAGCCAACGGTGTCTGCCGAGGCAGACCCTCCTTCCTTCTTCATCAATTCCCTGACAGAGGTGCATCGTGAACACAAAGATGCATCTCCCGGCTCGAGGGCCATTCTCCATCGGGCGACAAACTCCCCGTGTCTATCGCCCGGGTGCCCTTTTAAGGGGGCAGGCGGCGGTCATGGGCAGCACGCCTGCGCCCAGCCCTTCTGCGGCGGATGGGATGAGAGCCCACGTCATCCTCTCTCATCCGCTCCGCAGCCTCCTTCTGCGTCATTACTTCCTCAGAGAAGCACTCCATCGCCTTCCAAGACCTGTCACTCTCTACCATGGCCTTAACCACGGCTGACAGGGAGAGGTCTTGGCCAATCAACTTTTTCGCCTAACTTAAGTCTTAACGTCGGAAATTCGCACAACTTGCAGCAACTTCGCCAAGTAACTTCCATCGAATTAGGTTTGAGTAACACGGGTATAACTGCCAGTCGCGAGTGGTACAATTTTATTAAACATTCCTCTTGCTCTCTAACTTTGTTTCGATGGAAATTGTGTTTTAATTTTTAATCCACTTGTAATCTAAGGCAAGGACGACTTGTTTTATATTCGGAGCTGGAAAGTAATTGGTTTTTCAGTATTTTAAAGTGAGTCTAGTCGTAGTAGATTGCCTTGGGAATACCTCCCGTATATATGTATTCTTTTTTAGCAAAGAATGAAGATGTAACCAAGCTTTCACCTTTTGCTGAGTCATACAGTTATTACATACGCCATTCAGTTAAGATAGAGAATCAGTGTGGTAAATATACATATTATTTATAGGTATATTAAAATGGTATAATTATTAATATATACTTTTACGTATTGCACTTTATCCTTTTCTTAAATGACCTGGAAAACGTGGTAATCCCATATAAATTGTTTTTTACTTGGGGGTATAAAATATATCACAATGCTGTTACTAAATACCTTATACTTATTTACGTCATGATTGGTTTTAGTTTTAACTTCAAGGACACATAGACTAGTTTCACATTTTATTTTTTCGTATCAACAGGTCTGACGGAAGCTGCGAAAGGAAACTCGGAAAGCACGTTGCGTTCAGACAGGACTCTTATTTCGATACTGATATTATTTATCTATATATTCATGTTAACGTAGTCACTATGATGTAAATAAAGTCAATCAGTTGATCGTTTAATTGCTTTAAAAGTAATTTGTGTTTTAACCTTCCTGATGTCGCAAAGTTGTTTCATAGACCGATTCACAAAATGTTTCGGAATAACCAAAGTATTAGAATATAATAAATCAGAATAATACATTTATTTCATAATATTATTTATTTGAAATGTTTTGGAAATCAGTATATTCATGAGCTAAATAATCAAATAAGTATTTTTTTTTAAATATATTGTGTTTACATATTTATTGATACAAATTAAAATATTTTGAATTAATAAACATCTTTGAAAAAATATTGGTATAATTCATTTTAGTATCTTTTTCTGTAATAAAGTTATTATTAACAAGAATATATTTTTTTATAAACGCTCTCAGACTTATTTTTTTGAGTAGCATTTAAAAATAATGTTAAAGCTAAAAAAATTATGAAAAAAATTGGTTGCCTGTAAAGTCGGTATACGGGCGAAAGTTTTACGTGACAACGTATGTCTGTCTCTCTCGCTCTTAGGCGGGCTAACCATGCCCGAGTGGAAGGGACGCGTGCCTCTCACTCGCTCTCATTGTGAGCGCATAACGTGAGCGGAGCGTAACGCAGTTTCTTGAAGTGTCACCCGGCAAACCAATTTATAAGACGTTGTCACGTCAAAAAATTAAGAAAAAATTCACATTTAACTTATGTTACTTTGTCCCAACTTAAGTTACCTATATCACTGAAATAAATATGAACCACTCTTAGGCAAAACTTTAATGTTTTTATACTTTAATGTTTTATATTTTCAGTAAATTATATCTAAAGTTATTATTGTGATATAATTAATAATATAATTGTTGTTTATGTTTACCATGTCGTGAGTTCGGGAAGATTAAAATAGTCTCTGTAAATATTAACTGGTAAGATGTAACATTAATGTAAAGTGACAAGACAACGATGTATCTAACAGAATACTCTTGTAACCCAAGTTTCGCTTAGACATGCCAAATTGAAGTTTTGTTTACACATTGTGAATCGCTCGACTAATGTAAGACTGTTTACAACAAATAAAGTGAAATAATTAATGTTTATGTTTCATTTATTAATCCATCTTAAGCTTAAACTTAAATTTTATTTGCTTTCCTTATTTAAGGTAATGTACAATAATGACGTAGCGTCTACATAATGGCCCACTGCAGGCCATCGCCATTGTGTACAGGGGGAAATGGTATGCAATGGCGGACAATGGTCAACGATGGCTCGCGATCGGGAATTTGTCGGTTTTGGCGCACACTTCAAAGGAATCGTGGCGTTGCGTGGTCGGTGGTGTTCACACAATGGCCCATTGCTTGTTCGTAACCGACCGCTGATACGGATAGTGCACTCTTTTGGCGATATTTTTTTTATCGAAATTGTATAAATATTTAAAATAATCTCAACAAGGAATTATATTGAAAATTGAAAATTGAAAAAAACGCGGCTGTTACTACTTCCACGTCCATCGCAAGTGCCTCACCGGGCAGCAATGAGCCATGCGCCATTGTGTGAAGACCAAGTGATCGTGGCCTACAGTTGTGCGTTGCCAAGCATGGCCCATCACAAGCCATTGTGAAGCCGCCGCATAATAAATCTGCATTCATTAAACATATTTCGATATGCATCACCAGATATACCCCAATCGCCCAAGTTATTATATTACACCTATATTAAACTAGACTATACATATACCTACGTTTATATAGTACTCTAGATAATGCAGCAAAGAAGCGGCAGTGCGGGCCATATTTCATGCAGAGCCCGTGGGAATAGACACGTCGATACTGAATGTTTTAGTTCACACTCGCACTCTAATCTGTATCCTATACCTTTAAACGAGCAATTCTTGTATATACCTATATTTCTATATAATCTGGATCTCGGAAACGGCTCGAACGATTTTCATGAAATTTAGTATACAGGGGGTTTTGGGGGCGATAAATCGATCTAGCTAGGATTCATTTCGAATTTACGAAAAAAAATAAAAATATGACTACTGCTGCCATCTATTGGCCACCGAGCGAAGCTCGGTCACCCAGATATTTACAATTTATATAACCAAAGATACATGGTAAAGTACCTATTACTGATACTTACGCTAAGCTTTGTTTTAGTTTGCTGAGTGTTAGCTATGAATGAGGAAATCAATAAGTAAGTACGCATTTTTACAATTTTGGTAATTAAAAAAAACCGGCCAAGTGCGAGTCGGAGTTCCCCTCGGTGGCTCGATGGCCACGATGGCTCGATACCATAAAAGAAGTTAAACATTAAAATAATCACTTTGGTTCATAAATTTACAAAGATCATTCCACGAAAGACATTCATCGTTTACAAAGATCCATAAACCCACAGGCACATGTCCGATTCCAACATATTGCGCCTACAATTCCACGGAACAATTAATGAATTACCCAAATTGAGAGATGAAACAAGATTTGTTGATTTATGATCACCGTATTAGATGAGTTACCAAGATTTTTAAGGTCTATCGTTATAACCATATTAATTATAACTATATCTTACTACGTAAAATGGTTCAGAATTGGTGCGTATATTGAAAATTTTCCATGCCAGTATAGCATGTAAAAACCATTTTATCAATTATATTTCTACCGTCTTCAAGATTCGTTATATATTTATCTGTTATGTTTATACATCTATTTACTCCTTACTTTGCAAGCTCAATGAATGAAAACTGAAGAGGATCTTAAACTCCGATACTAAAAGATGCCATTCAACCTTACTAATTAATTCAATCGAAGGCTTATACAAGACATTGAATGTCTATTCGATTCGACAAGACTGGAAGATTTCCTTTAATGAATCTTGGTTGAAAGTAAAACATTGTATGCAAGAAAAACACATTATTTTCATCACATTTTAAAAACACGTTAACATTTTTAAGAGGTTTTCAAACAATTAAATAATAAATCCTTTCGCAAAAATTTAAATTTCGCGAGCGGTTTGAAGGTTTACATTTATCAAAATGTGTTTTAATTTACTTTAATTAACTCGAGTTAACAAAGAAACTTCACTCTCGTAACTGAATTATATGTTGTATATTTACAAAGTAAATAATTGTGGACATTACTGAGCTTGCTCGAGGATTTTACTCAAAAAATTACTGAGCTTTCGGTGGCAGTAAAATATGCAATTTATTTTAATAATTTATGACGTGTCGTTGTTATTTAAAATGTTTGTGAAATATAACTGGATAAAAGTAGTTATCACGAAATGGTTAGCGTTGTTTCAAACACGAAAGTTAATTAAAATAAATTATAAATTGTTAGGTAGGTACTACGATTTCATTAAGCATAGGTAATTACATAATGTTGGTTATTGTTTTTATCGAAGTAATATTAGGTGTACATATACATATCTAGTACTTAATTATTATAAATGAATAATCGATTTATTTATTTCATTTACTTGCTGGCTCTTATAGTAAGTAACATTGATTATGCTTACTCTGAGTTATTCGAACGAGCCCTGAACTGAGAAGAAGCCCACATCGAACTCAGCGGATATTGTTTTTTGTTATCATTGTTTATAGGTGTTGTCGTTAAATAACTGTATAGTCAATAAGTAACTCTTAGGTAAAATGCCACATATCTAAAGTACCTAAGTCAGTATTATAATGAATGAATGAATGAATGAATGAATGAATGAATTTATTTATTTGTCCACATTACTTTACATAAGTACTTACAGGTAATTTACTATTATACTATGATATATTAATGTGGGGTCTGGTGCTTGAGCTAAGCAAATGCCTGTGTTTCAAGTCACCAGGCCCTATCCCCGTAATACAAATATTGTAATACATGTATTTAAGACGACTTTTAAAGTAACGTTAACTGAATTATTTTACATTAAACTTTTATATGGTAACATTATCGATCGATATTATTATTATAATAGACGTAAGTTACATTTGTTTCTTTATAATGCATAAATTATTACTTAGATCCTATGTGATAATTTAATACCTATATGTATATATAATAAGTGTTTGTGTGTTTGTAAGTTTAAGTGTAGTGTAGTAGTATAATGAAGCAAAATTCCTTCTAACACAAAGCCATGAGACTCGACTCACTAGCAGAGTAGGTATGGTCCGTTACAAGCATTATGTCACTATTTCCTTGGCGTAAACTAGAAAGGCGTTATTATTTAAGTCAGAGCTTGTGTCTGACGGCTTTAATGGGCGCAAGTTACAACCGAAAAGTCATGTGCGTAAATAACTTGCTTATTATCAATCAATCAATCAATCAATTTATTTTATTTTCCCAATCACATATAATTACATTACATTTTAATATTATAAATTAAAACAGTAAAAAGTGAGGGAACTGGTGCTTGAGCTAGGTGAGAAACCTGTGTTTCAAGTCACCAGGCCCTTTCCCGAATATTTTGACACATACAAAACAATACGGTTTTACACTACGTGGAGTAATTGGTATAGACTATTTGCATGCATTATTATTATTTTATCATATTTATTTATTAATTTTTATGATATAGATTTATTTAACATTTCAAATTAGGATTCATGATAACTAAGTAAATAGTTTGGTCCCTGTTTTAGTTAAAGTGTGTGTTTGTGTGTGTGTGTGTGTGTGTGTGCGCGCGTGTGCGTGTGTGTGTGTGTGTGTGTGTGTGTGTGTGTGTGTGTGTGTGTGTGTGTGTGTGTGTGTGTGTGTTTGTGTGGGTGAGTGTCTATGGGGGTGTATATATGTATATGTATGTGTGATGAGACGCGTGTTAATGTATGGTTAGTATGTGTATAAGTAATAACAAAAATAAATCTCCATTTGAGATTGTATGTGTGTGTGTTCTGTTTTATGTACCTATGCTATTTCAGTATTTTAATAAGATTCTCTGTTTCATCGTAGTCTAGTTCTATTAACCAATCAAATATACGCTTTTTGCACTCGTGTCTATTTATGCCAATTATAATTTAAATATTATCATTGGACGCAAAAATGTTGATCGGTCAAATCTTCGTTTGTATGATTGTGTTGAGCAGGATTTAACAAACAGGAACGACCCTGCATACGATCGAGTTTCTTGCCAGTTCTTCTCGGTGCAAACCTGCTTTCCGAACCTGGCGGTAGAGTCTTGACATTTAATGAGAGCTTATATCTAAACTTATGTTAAATAAAGATTTTCATTTCATTTCATTTCATTACGAAATTGGAAAACGAGGGCTATTAACTATAGGGGATAAGGGTTCTGATTGCGTAAGAAAAACCTATTAAATAATAAATAATCGTAATGGGAACGAATCAGAGGGCAGAATTCATAAACGATAACGATGAATACTTTTTTCTTACACAATCAAGGGGCTGGCTGGTATGGATGACGAAATCTTCTTGAACAAAGTTACAGGATCAACCCACCCAGTACTGTAGGGCTTTAACAGAAAAAGTATAATTATAAGGGCTTGACATTTTAAATGGTGACAAGATAGATAAAATATGAATAGATAAAGTAAGTACGCAACACTAATTAGAGACAGTAAAAATTTATTTTAACGCGATTTAATCAATTAATATGATCATTAATGATTCCTGAAATTGTATTTATTTTAGTAATAGCCAAAGATACTCTGCAGCTTGCCGTATACCGAATAATCTAAATTGCAGTGGTAACCTCTATATCCAAAATTTCTGTGTTTCAGATCTAAATAGGTACTTTTAGACTCTAATTAGGTATTAAATGATGTGATGCATTTTTTAATAAAGTTGAAAGAAACACACAGCAACACTAAATTCCATCACCAGATTTTAGTTTCTTCAGTATTTTAATTGCAGTCAATAGTTATTTACACTTTCATAAAGAACATTAGAGGAGATATGTCTTTGGTCAAATATTATTCAAAGAATTAAAAAAACTTTCTTATAACTTGGACCATCAGCAATAAGAAAAGCGACAAATTCCCTCTGAGAGCTTCCGTATGATAAAAATATTCTAGAGCTACGAGTAGGTACGTATATTGAATTACAAAATATTATATTGTTTCCCCGGGAATAAAAACAAAACAAAAAAATGTTTTATTCTTTCTCTACCAGAAATGAACGTACATTATCATATTAAACAAGGTTCATTTTCGAAATGGCTAATATGGTTCTTACTAACGAAAAAAAATAATCTTAAGGAGCACACCACGGGTGTGCCCGCGAAATTCAAAATTTTCGTGGTTTTTCGCGATTTTTAAGCTAATAAGACATAATAGGCTTATGGTCGTCAAATTGCGATAATCCCAATATCTGCTTCACGTGTTTATATAAAAATCTCTGCTCGAAAGTGTCGAGTTAAAGAAATTAGTCCAAGATTTGCGAGTTACTCACATAAAACTCGATACTCGGACTAATTTCCTAGGATACACATTTTTATGCAAAGATTTTGATATTATCATGTAAAGATGATACTGCCATTCTCGCAAATTGATTGCCATAAGCCTATCATGTCTAATTAGCGTACAAATTGCAAAAAACCACGAAAATTTTGAATTTCGCGGGCAGACCCGTTGATTTCACGTTAAGCAGCTGTAAATTCTTATCAGTCTGTCTCCTTCTTAGTCGGTGTATTATAGTGATGATAAAAGTCTATACACGCGACAGCAAAAAATCTAATATTATCCGCCTTTCATACATTACTTAAATTTAAAGATCCTCCGTGGCGCAGGAGACGCACGCTCGGATTCGAGTGGGAGGTCGCGGGTTCGATTCCCGCCACGGGCCACTTTGGAATTTTATAATTTTAAATTGGCTCAGGTTAGGTCTGGTGGGAGGCTTTGGCCGTGGCTAGTTACCACCCTACCAGCAAAGACGTACCGCCAAGCGATTAAGCATTCCGGTACGATACTGTGTAGAAACCGTTGGGGCGACATAACTATTACCCCTTCCAAGTTTTTGTAATTCCAAATTATATATATTTATATAATTTGGAATTACAAAAACTTTATATTTATACACGAACCTTATATATATAATATTTACACGAATTAGTCTCACGTTTAAAAATTTAAGTTCATATAATGAAAGCAGATTCATACTCAGAACAACCAATAACAAATTCTGAACTTACTCTTTTTGGTAGTTTTTTGTTTTTGTGTTTTTGATCTACGTAACTTTATAATTAAGATACCAAGTATATTAATAAGTAAAAGGTCACTAGGCTTTTGACTTGTGACCTTTAGTAACTTAACTATTGATTGACATTGTTCCTTTTGACATTTTGTGCATCACTGCACTTCTACCTAACAAATAGCCTATCTATATATAGATCTATATGTCTTGCTACTCAGTAAATAATAATTACATAATGATTTAAAGTATGACTGATTACCCACGCCTTCGTATTCGGTCAAAAACCCAGGACTTGTAAAGAAATGACAACCTTTCCGCACTTATATTGAAATGTAGGTACTATTGTTCTTGTGAACTCTGGCACTGCATTGTTCCTTAACCGTTTTTCGAAAAACCCGAACGACTGTTTGCGAACATATTTTTAACAGGACAATATACTCGTACCAGGACTGGGAAATCCACGTACGGTACTGGAGTTTTAAAAAAAAACATGCACTGCATTAGGTGACTGCAAACTACAAAGTGGGCTCGCCTTTTTGTTTAGAAAACTTCATTTTCATTGTGAGAACTGCCTTTTGCTTCCCACGTACTTGTACTGTATTTCGGGTCTCTATTAAATTTCGCTTGCATTTTGTATACGGGACCACAAAGCGGAGTGCGATTTTGCCAGGCCATTGTAACTCTTATTAATAAGTGTGCTAAGTGCTATAGTCATTTAATGCATGGTTACATACTGCACTATTTAATGCAGGTAACAACTGAGATTAAATCTGCCCATATAACAGCCATTTTGTAATGAATAGATTTATAAGTTCCAGCGATAACGTTACCTACTCGAATTTCCGTGTGCCTAAATATATTTAATTTTTATTAGAAAATCTCTTTGAAATTACTAAATTTTACCTACTATTTACGTACGAGTATGTATGTATTTCAGTCGACTTACTTGCTCGTTCTTGGTGCAAAATAGATTTCAGAATGTGACGGTAGAGTATGCAATGACGAAATACGTTACGCTGAGTGGACGGGAAAGATGTGACGTATGTTGAAGCCAAAAATTTCTCAAATATGGCTTCGCGCTTTATACATTTCGGTACCGCACATACCGCTGTCGGTCGCATACATTAGCGCCATTTTACAGTTTTGACAACTTACAAATCCGGCTTCAGGGCGGAGCCTAAAAATGTAGGCGTGACGTCAGTAAGTGCTGATCCTTTACCTTATATGTTTAATCTAGGAGAGTTTGTTTTATACCTCAAACTTATGTGAAAGAACGCATCACCAAAAAGATTTTTTGATCTTGGTTGTTTATAATAAGTTAAGTTAAAATTCTCAATTCAGATCCGCCATGTTAGATTCCATTCCATATGCGGAGAGTAACTGAAAACGTACAGCGATATCGAATTCTTAGCATTAAAAAAAAATTGCAATGTGGAGGGAGAAAGTCATGTTCCTAAAAAAATGATATTGTGTATGAATGTGAAGGAGCAAAAAAGTAGAGGAATATCAAATCAAGAGATACAGCCTCGTGACAGACGGACGGACGGACGGACGGACACCGGAGTCTTGGTAATTGGTAATTAAAAAGGGATGTATGGATTGCGTGAAAGAGTACACACGCGTAAGGAGTGGATTACACGTTGACAGCTGATAGAAGTGAATAGAGGAAGATCCTATTGCCGACCACATATAATGGAGTAAAATGGAAGAGAAAAAGAAGAATTATTATAGTGCTACAATAGCTAATAGTAGCTCTTTACAGAGTAAATGTTACAATAATCTTTGAGAACAGAGCGTTCCTACTATAATATACATAAGAACCTAATTATTACAGCTTATATACCGGCAGTGTTGCTAGAATTATACGACGTAGCGTGTAAAGTAACAGTTTAGTCTCTAATTTACCTGTTAGCGATACAAAACTTTGCGCGGCGGGTATCTTATTACAGAGTAATGAAGTGCAGGCACAAAATACTTAATGGCTTAGAACGACGAAAGTTTATTGTACTATGTAAATAGACTTTTTGTTCATCTACTTAGATGTAATATTATAATGTTACTATTGCTGTAGTGTGTACCGCTGTACGAGCAAACGCTTACTACACTTAAATATTATATTAATAAGGCTTTAGTTTCATTTAAGTGAGTATTGTATACTTTTTGCGTGACAATAAATTTCTTAAACTAGGACCAGATCAACCCCCTTTCTTCCGTTCTCTTTGATGCAGTTATCATTGATGACGCGCAATCGGATTTAATTGAGAGGTCTTAGGTTCTATACTCACCATAGGGCGAATTATCTATACCTAACTGTAAATTCTAAATTGGGTCAGCAGTTCTAGCCATATGAAATATTGCGATACAAGATGGAATGAAATAAAAAAAAATGTAGGAAAATAAGCACCAAATTGACTGCAATATGAATTCATAATCATTTTCGAATGGCAAAGACGCACAACTAAGCAATTTATCGGTCCGATACGATGCTGTGTAGCAACAGTTAAGGGTTAGGCTGCTATATAATATATAGGTAATGGTTGCTAGGGGTTGCTATAATATATAGGTACTAATTTTATTCATTCGAGCATGATAAGATTGTGGAAGCAATGAAAAAGCAAACAGCAGCGAATCTCACTACAATGAAAATGAAGTTTCGAAAACAAAAGCAGAAAACGGGAAACCCGCTTCGAACTTGCCTAATGCAGTTATCTAGCGCATATATACTAGTTTTATGTAAAAGCTGTGTAGGTACATGACTTAGTTACGGCGCACTATGGTTTGCTGGGAACGTTTTGTATGCAATGAATCCTTTGTATGACTTATAATTTGTATTAGTATGTACTATGTACTAGTATGTACTGTGTATTTTTTAGGGTTCCGTACCAAAACGTTAAAAATGGAACCCTTATGGTAAGACATTCTCCGTCCTTCTGTCCGTCTGTCCGTCGCACATTCGATTATTTCAGTGTCTATAAAAGGTATCGAAATGAAATTTGGAATATGTTAATAACCCAAAAATAATTGAATAAAAAAATTCCAAAGTTGCCTGTGGCGGGGATCAAACCCGCGACCTCCCATTCGAATCCAAGCGCGTGTCACTGCGTTAGGGAGGTCGTGTGGAAGAAGAATTTTAAAATCCCAGTTATAAACCTTTTCTTTATGGTCTATAAGATATCCAGAGCTAACTACGCGCAAGGGGCCAGTTAGTGCGAACATTTCTGACGAACCTTTGCGAATAAACCCTTAAAGCGGTGTAATTTATGGTTCGACTAATGAATTTATTGGAGCGATTGTTGGAACAAGGGTAGATTTATCTCACAGTTAGTTAGTCGTAACTATCTATCTTGATTGCCTCGTTGGTCAAGATGTTTGCATTTCTTGAATGCTAATTACGAGAACGTAGGTTCGATTTCCGACATAGTTATTATAATAATAGTTGCCAGCTACTGGGTGGAATAAAGATATTTGCTGTGTTCTGTATAGTTTCTTTCGGCTACTTGTAGTTTCTTCGATCACGTGATAAGTGAACATGGCCGGTATAGCTTACAAAATAGCGGCAGCATCTTGCGGCAAATAAAATTGCCTTTCCACAAACATTCCACAGTTAATTTCACTTAAAGAATTCAAAAATCATTTGTAGTAAATTTTTAAGAGGCATGACTCAGCAAATCTTTATTAAGGGGCTCGACGCTCTAAACTTCGGCTTCAAACAACACAACGCGCGCAACTCTTAAAAGCTAATAGCGCACTCGGGGGCTGTTAGTGCTGATCATTACTGATGAATCTCCGAGGATGTTCCCTGGAAGGGGCTTGATTTATGTCTAACGTAATGAATTTATATGGACACGTTATTTTCTGTCTCAACCCCTTTTTATGTCCCACAGCTGGGCACGGGTCTCTTCTTAGACTGAGAGGGGTTTGGCCATAGCCCACCACGCTGGCCAAGTGCGGGATGGCGGGCTTCACACACCTTCGAAAACATTTCTGTGAACTCTCAGGCATTCAGTTTTTAATATATTCGTCAATTTATACGAGTAGGAACAATCAGAATCAAGTGATATTTAGTTTCCTGAATTTAATTTTCTATGCATTTTAAATTGACGGTCACTGTCGAGGATAGCAGAGTAGGTCCCTCCCTACCTAGTTGTAGTGTGGTATATAAATGCAGTCTTGATAAAGTAATTATTTTGCTCTAGGTATAGGAATGTATAAAGTTTTATTAGTAATCAAAGCGTATAAACAACAAAAAATTGTTTTTAACTTCGAGTAACTTTTATGTATGTTAAATGTCAACTGCCAATCTTTCAAAACTTAGGCTAGAATATATGTATATTATGCTTTTAAGCTATTTTTAGTTGCCAGTTAAAAGTTATGAAGACAACGAAATGTCATGTATTTTAGGTCTTTAATCTAAAGTCGTTTAGAGGCAATAACTTGGATTGGAAAAAAGTTTTTCGATAGAATTTTTTCCAAAAGCTGCTTGCTCACAAATTTCCATTTCATTCTTCCATTTTCTAATGAATTTATTGATTTGGTTTGGTTTTTAGTAATTAAATTCGTTTTTCCGTGTAGTAAAAACAGGGTGCGTTAGTTAGGTCACAATTTTATTTTATTTTATTTTATTTGTAAAGGAAAACTTACAGCTAAATCTTACAAACTATTTAGTTATACATCTAATTATCTTACAGCTAATAACAAGTTTTCACAAGTAGTTTTCTAACGCAATGCTGCCTGCACCGACATATATTGTACCTATAGGTACATATATTGTACTTACAGGTACATATATTGTACCTATAGGTACAATATATGTCAGTGGCTGCCTGTCATACTTACCAACGTACCTATTCGTAACAGTCACAAAAATAAAATCGGTTTAGGGCTTTCGACCAAATAAACTAACATTTAAACGACAGACTTACTACCAGTATTAGACTTATTACCAGTAGACTTAGTACCAGCCCATTTTTGTTTACGGATACATAAGGAACCCCAAAAAGAATCAGGTCACTGTGAATGTACTGCAAATGAACGTAAGTAAGGTTTTTTGAATGTGAAACTCTAAACTAACCGTGCGCACTGAATCGCGATATAAAAGAGCTCTTTGGTCTAAATTTAGGAGTAATTTTGTAACCAAGGGGAAGAGAGCACTTTTACAGAACAGTTTTTTCTGTTTTACGGGAGCTAGATCTTTTGTGTTTGACGTTTTAACTTTGAAGCTGCTTTCTTTAACGTTTACGTTAATGATAAATAATATGGTCTGTGGCATCTAATGGTGAAAAGGGCCAAGATGGATTTCTTCCACCAAATATAACAGTTTTCAAGGCGCCGCCATCTCTGAGGTTCCAGGTTCGATCCCCAGTCGGGGCAATATAGAAAAAAATAAGTTTTCTACACAGATTACTTAGATTAAACACAGAGTTATCTGTGGTTTTCTACATTGTCTCGGGTCTGGGTGTTGTGGCATAAGCTACTTACTATGGGATCGGAGCAATGTTATGTGATGTTGTCTTCCATTTATTTATTATTATTTAAATGTGTTCCAGGACCATCCGACAGCCTTCAATAACCATGGATATATTGAGTACCGTACCAAGCTATACCATTATAAAATGAACGATTTTCTTTTCTCCATAAAAACCAAATGATGGGGTCTGGGTCTGAGCCAACCAAATGATGGGGTCTGGGTCTGAGCCAACCTGTGGTCTGGGACTGTTCATAACAGACCATGTTCTGAACAGTCCTGAAGCTGAATCAAATCCAAACTTTATTTTTTTTTAGACCATTGGCTCCATATTGACTCCTTAAATGACGATATTTTTAAATAACATCGGAATTCTAAAGTTATAGGCAAATTAACAAGTTGTGCTTCTCAGTAAAATATGTATGAAAGGAAATGTGCATTGAAAACAAAGTAACTTGTTTGCCAAATCAAATTCCGGATATGAAATACCAAATCTCTAGTGCCAATGTTTCTTAAAAACACTATTTATTTTCTATAAGATCATTTTTGTTTTGGGTCCTGAGAAAACTTGATATAATGAATGTATAGCCTTTCAGGAAACTCGTATATAAGTAAGTATAGAGCTACGTACGGCTACGTATAGGCTGCTTATTATCCCAGAGCAATACAGTTTTCTTAATAGTAATAAAAAATCTACTACTCCAATGTACAATAATGTAATTGCTACATAGAGATTGCTCGCAAACATTCTTGAAACTTAAGGTGTTAAAAAACTGGTACATATTAACTGAAGTAATTATATTAAAGCCAATTGCAGGTAGAAATTATTCTTCAACAACTGAGACTCCATAGAGGAGTAGACTCATAGACAAACTGTCTCATATTTACTGACCGCTTCCGTAAGCGACATTATTACTTTGGTATTTGAGAGACAACTGCTACTGCTCCGAGTCCAAACTAAGTAAATGCATTATTTGCATAATCCCATAATCATATTATGTGACATTTTCAAAATGAAATCAATCGAGACAAAAAAAATTATAACTTTAAAATGTAGTATTGTTACTTACGAATAATTTGAGAAGAAGAGTGAAGAAATAGACTCAGTAGCTTTTCGTGAAAAAGTAATTCTCAACATGCATAGACCGTATACTTTCACATATTTCAGATCAGGATATCATAATCTTTTCAAAACATTGGCACTAGGCATTTGTTTCTCATATCCGGAATTTAATTTTGCATACAAAAAGTTACTTTTTTTTAATGCACACTTTCTATAACATACTGATTTTATTGAGAAGTAAAACATCATAGCGTCGACGTTTGTAAGTCTATGTAAAACATGTTTATTTAGCTGTAACTTTGGAATACGGATGTAAATTAAAAAAAATTGTAAGAGTTAATGTGAAGACCGTAGTCTAGTAAAATTTTGAATTCAATCAGGTTGGTGCGGGATTCCGCACATCCATTATTTCAGACAAGAATTTTAAAATTGTAATACAAACAGAAACCTACTAATTCATTCATCCATTTATAACAGGGTTACCGTATTTTCCTCTACATAAATAACACACGCCGCGGCAACAGACTTGGAACTTAATTATTTACACAGTTACGAGGTTCCTCCGAGTGCCGTGGACAGCCGACCACTGACAGTCCCTGCGGATATTGCAACTGTCTCGGCAGATGTAGCCTGTAGGTAGTCGACTCAATTTGTGTTCCAGCCATAATTTACATTTTCATATTATATTGTATGGAAACAGGCGTTATTTTGCGGAAATCCATAATTAGCAGGACAGATTAATTTGTTTGGCTATAATCCGCTACTTGAAAAGATTCTGTATGGTACAATATGCAGGAACACTACTCATATTGACTTCACAATGCGCATTGTGAAGTCAACATCTCCGGGGGATGTCCCGGTGTAGGGACGAAACGTGCGTCGAAGAAGGTGTTAGAAAATTGTGTGTAGTGTAGTGTTGTGGGTAGTGTTCCTGCATATTGTACCATACAAAATATTTTCAAGTATAGCGGATTATAGCAAAATAAATTAATCTGACTGTTTTCATATTATTATCATAGTAGCTAAGTTTACCGCATCTAGCTTCTATATGTGAGACATGCCATGTATTGCTTTTTAAGAAGACAGAAAATACCTTACGCATACCCCTCTGTCAGGGTAGAAGGAAGAGTAAATAAGGTAAAGATCGTCTAATTTAAAAACAAACGCCCCTCCACTTGACCATTCTATCAACGTGTAACCGTAAACACGTGGAGGGAACTATAACTTACATTTCGAAAACATTTATATGTTGTTTTTTACAAATTTCGTCATAATATTAAATTTAAAGCAAGCTATAAAGTTTATTTTTGTGCTACGTGTTTGTTGTGCTGGTATCGCTTGTAACGGAAGCGGGTGAAGCTCCCAAAAATTTTCAAACACTGTACTAATCTTAATTATAATTCCCAAACTGGGAAACTCAGAAGCTCCCACAGAGAGGTCATCAAAATTAATAAATTCAGATTCCCGCCATGGGACTTTTGTACTGCATACATTTTACCATCCTACCAACACAGATGTACTGCCAAACATTGGTTTGCATACCCCTTTCCAAGTTAGTACGATAACATTTTTGATTGCATCCTCACTCACGTAAGAAATTGTATAAAAAATCCTTCAGTGCTTCAATCCCAATAACTATGTCCAGTTACATTTTCCTTCTCATGCCCTCCATTCCAGTCCCCGCATTAACAACTTGTTTCCAGCTCTATGTTTTCATAATACCATTATCTTATATTGTCTCGCCCCCGCAGAATATCTAATGAAGTAATTAATATTGGCCTCGCGTATGTTGGTGCGCTTATTGCCTCACCGTGCTACCCCCACTGCAGTAATAATGGGGGGTAATATTGCACTACCAACTACGCTCTGTAATCATTTGAGTATAACGATTATATTCACTTCCTGGAGTCTATACAAATTAACCGTTAGCTTTGGGATTTGGATGCGGTTACAGTAGGATTTATGGACTTGCTTTCTAGAATAAATCTTTCTTAATATACATAAATTACGTTGTTTGTCCGCGATTTACTCCTAAACTACTAAACCGATTTTAATCAAATTTCTTTTTCTATTTTTTTTATATACCTTAATGCAAAACAATGTTTGCCAAGGTCAGCTAGTATAATAATATTAATAATAATATAGTTACGAAGTGATGGCTGAGTGATTATGCTTGATGATGATGTCCAACGGCATTTTTTTATTACGGTGGGAAATCTACATTGAAATATCCAACCGGTAAATCTGTAACCCGCTTGATGGACATCCAACCATCCATCCAGTTAGCACAATATGTGGAAGCCTCTGAACGCACCGGAGGCTCCGTTACGCAACATCAACTTATCTTTAACGCAGGCTACTTCCAGGGAAGTCCAGAGTCAGCCGCAAGGTCCCAGGCTATTAAGGGAGTCCGGGATCTACGGCGTTCAAATATTATTCAAAGAATTAATAAAAACTTTCTTATAACTTGGACCATCAGCAATAAGAAAAGCGACAAATTCCCTCTGAGAGCTTCCGTATGATAAAAATATTCTAGAGCTACGAGTACGTATATTGAATTACAAAATATTATATTGTTTCCCCGGGAATAAAAACAAAACAAAAAAATGTTTTCTTCTTTCTCTACCAGAAATGAACGTACATTATCATATTATGTAAGGTTCATTTTCAAAATGGCTAATATGGTTTTTACTTACGAAAAAAATAATCTTAAGCAGCTGTAAATTCTTATCAGTCTGTCTGTTAGTCTGTGTATTGATGATGATGTCCTCCATGAAGTATCCGTCAACGGCGACACCTTGGCTTTAGGTTCTAGAGTGCGCACGGATATGACTGGCAAAACCAAATTTGGTTTTGAAAACCCTGTTGCATGAGTGGCAGTACAGCTGACCACTGCTATTATAGGTGTAGTTCTAGGATGGTTTTGGCCTAGCTTTCCGGTCCTGACGCATAGCGTCCAGATGGTTTTGACGCAAATTTTAGAACTTTTAGAACTATCTTTTATAATTTTCCGCCACTTAGCTCTCTGTATAGCAACTTGCTCCCACGTGTCCGGAGATATAGCATGCAATTAGATTCCTTTTCAGGACATCTTTGTAGCGCAAGTACTGCCCTCCAGACTTCCTCTTGCCAATACTGAGCTCTGAGTTAAAAACTGCTTTTGGTAATCTGGCGTCATCCATGCGCAACAAATGCCCACACCACCTGAGCTGTCCCTTCATTATGAGCGTTTCTATGCCACACATGTTCGACCTTCTCAGAACCTCAGTATTCGGAACTTTGTGCTGCCAATTAAACGCGCAAGATCGCTCGATGGAAAGAGTCTAATCGCTTTATATCACTTTTATACAAACACCAGGTTTCAGAAGCATAGAGCAGTATTGGCAAGATTATGATTGAGTCTGTGTATTATATGTAGTGATAATAAAAGTCTATACACGCGACAGAAAACAATCAGACATTATCCGCCTTTCACACATGGCACTTTATATAAATTTAAACAAATTTGATGTATATTTACACGAACCTTTTATAATATATTTACACGAATTAGTCTCACGATAAAGTTTATATAACAAAAGCAGATTCATACTGAGAATAACAATAAATAACAAATTCTGAACGTGACCTTTTTAGTAGTTTTACTTTTTTGTTTTTGTGATCTACCTACGTAAGTTTATAATTAAGATACCAAGTATATTAATAAGTAAAAGGTCACTAGGCTTTTGACTTGTGACCTTTAGTAACTTAATTATTAAGTGACATTATGTTCCTATTGACATTTTGTGTATCACTGCACTTCTACCTAACAAATACCTATCTAAATATTATAGATCTATATGTCTTGCTTACTCTCTCTCTCTCTCTCACTCAGTAAATAATAATTGCATAATGATTTACAGTATTACTGATTACTCACGCCTTCGGCTTAGGTCAAAAACCCGGGACTCGTAAAGAAATGACAACCTTTCCGCACTTATTTTGAAATGTACTACTGTTCTCGTGAACTCTGGCACTGCATTGTTCCTTAACCGTTTTTCGAAAAACCCGAACGACTGTTTGCGAACATATTTTTAACAGGACAATATACTCGTACCAGGACTGGGAAATCCACGTGCGGTACTGGAGTTTAAAAAAAAAACATGCACTGCATTAGGTGACTGCAAACTACAAAGTGGGCTCGCCTTTTTGTTTCTAAAACTTCATTTTCATTGTGAGAACTGCCTTTTGCTTCCCGCGTACTGTATTTCGGGTCTCTATTAAATTTCGCTTGCATTTTGTATACGGGACCACAAATCGGAGTGCGATTTTGCCAGGCCATTGTAACTCTTATTAATAAGTGTGCTAAGTGCTATAGTCATTTAATGCATGGTTACATACTGCACTATTTAATGCAGGTAACAACTGAGATTAAATCTGCCCATATAACAGCCATTTTGTAATGAATAGATTTATAAGTTCCAGCGATAACGTTACCTACTCGAATTTCCGTGTGCCTAAATATATTTAATTTTTATTAGAAAATCTCTTTGAAATTACTAAATTTTACCTACTATTTACGTACGAGTATGTATGTATTTCAGTCGACTTACTTGCTCGTTCTTGGTGCAAAATAGATTTCAGAATGTGACGGTAGAGTATGCAATGACGAAATACGTTACGCTGAGTGGACGGGAAAGATGTGACGTATGTTGAAGCCAAAAATTTCTCAAATATGGCTTCGCGCTTTATACATTTCGGTACCGCACATACCGCTGTCGGTCGCATACATTAGCGCCATTTTACAGTTTTGACAACTTACAAATCCGGCTTCAGGGCGGAGCCTAAAAATGTAGGCGTGACGTCAGTAAGTGCTGATCCTTTACCTTATATGTTTAATCTAGGAGAGTTTGTTTTATACCTCAAACTTATGTGAAAGAACACATCACCAAAAAGATTTTTTGATCTTGGTTGTTTATAATAAGTTAAGTTAAAATTCTCAATTCAGATCCGCCATGTTAGATTCCATTCCATATGCGGAGAGTAACTGAAAACGTACAGCGATATCGAATTCTTAGCATTAAAAAAAAATTGCAATGTGGAGGGAGAAAGTCATGTTCCTAAAAAAATGATATTGTGTATTAATGTGAAGGAGCAAAAAAGTAGAGGAATATCAAATCAAGAGATACAGCCTCGTGACAGACGGACGGACGGACGGACGGACACCGGAGTCTTGGTAATTGGTAATTAAAAAGGGATGTATGGATTGCGTGAAAGAGTACACACGCGTAAGGAGTGGATTACACGTTGACAGCTGATAGAAGTGAATAGAGGAAGATCCTATTGCCGACCACATATAAAATTTATACGGAATAATCTTTAAATAACCTCCTTTGTAACAAAAAAAGAATGAATGAAATCGGACAACGGGTTAATGAATTATAACTAAATACACATTTTGACTTTGATGCCGTCTTCCAGGGAAACCATGATGAATTCCGGGACAAAAAGTATCCTATGTCCTACCTCGGAGTACAGACAGACAGACAGACAGACAGACAGACAGACAGACAGACAGACAGACAGACAGACAGACAGACAGACAGACAGACAGACAGACAGACAGACAGACAGACAGACAGACAGACAGACAGACAGACAGACAGACAGACAGACAGACAGACAGACAGACAGACAGACAGACAGACAGACAGACAGACAGACAGACAGACAGACAGACAGACAGACAGACAGACAGACAGACAGACAGACAGACAGACAGACAGACAGACAGACAGACAGACAGACAGACAGACAGACAGACAGACAGACAGACAGACAGACAGACAGACAGACAGACAGACAGACAGACAGACAGACAGACAGACAGACAGACAGACAGACAGACAGACAGACAGACAGACAGACAGACAGACAGACAGACAGACAGACAGACAGACAGACAGACAGACAGACAGACAGACAGACAGACAGACAGACAGACAGACAGACAGACAGACAGACAGACAGACAGACAGACAGACAGACAGACAGACAGACAGACAGACAGACAGACAGACAGACAGACAGACAGACAGACAGACAGACAGACAGACAGACAGACAGACAGACAGACAGACAGACAGACAGACAGACAGACAGACAGACAGACAGACAGACAGACAGACAGACAGACAGACAGACAGACAGACAGACAGACAGACAGACAGACAGACAGACAGACAGACAGACAGACAGACAGACAGACAGACAGACAGACAGACAGACAGACAGACAGACAGACAGACAGACAGACAGACAGACAGACAGACAGACAGACAGACAGACAGACAGACAGACAGACAGACAGACAGACAGACAGACAGACAGACAGACAGACAGACAGACAGACAGACAGACAGACAGACAGACAGACAGACAGACAGAAATCAAGAGATACAGCCTCGTGACAGACGGACGGATGTATGGATTGCGTGAAAGAGTACACACGCGTAAGGAGTGGATTACACGTTGACAGCTGATAGAAGTGAATAGAGGAAGATCCTATTGCCGACCACATATAATGGAGTAAAATGGAAGAGAAAAAGAAGAATTATTATAGTGCTACAATAGCTAATAGTAGCTCTTTACAGAGTAAATGTTACAATAATCTCTGAGAACAGAGCGTTCCTACTATAATATACATAAGAACCTAATTATTACAGCTTATATACCGGCAGTGTTGCTAGAATTATACGACGTAGCGTGTAAAGTAACAGTTTAGTCTCTAATTTACCTGTTAGCGATACAAAACTTTGCGCGGCGGGTATCTTATTACAGAGTAATGAAGTGCAGGCACAAAATACTTAATGGCTTAGAACGACGAAAGTTTATTGTACTATGTAAATAGACTTTTTGTTCATCTACTTAGATGTAATATTATAATGTTACTATTGCTGTAGTGTGTACCGCTGTACGAGCAAACGCTTACTACACTTAAATATTATATTAATAAGGCTTTAGTTTCATTTAAGTGAGTATTGTATACTCTTTGCGAGACAATAAATTTCTTAAACCAGGACCAGATCAACCCCCTTTCTTCCGTTCTCTTTGATGCAGTTATCATTGATGACGCGCGATCGGATTAAATTGAGAGGTCTCAGGTTCTATACTCACCATAGGGCGAATTATCTATACCTAACTGTAAATTCTAAATTGCGTCAGCAATTCTAGCCATATGTCATAAATTGCTATACAAAAGATATAAATATAAAATATAAATATAAATATATAGAGGACAACATCACATACATTGCTCCGATCCCATAGTAAGTAGCTTATGCACTTGTGTTATGGAAATCAGAAACAACGAAGGTACCACAACACCCAGACCCGAGACAATGCAGAAAAGTTATTTTTCTACATTGCCCCGACCGGGAATCGAACCCGGAACCTCAGAGATGGCGGCGCCTTGAAAACCGGCACGCTAACCACTCAACCACGGAGGTCGTCAAAGATGAAGATGGAATGAAATTAAAAAAAATGTATGAAAATAAGCACCAAATTGATTGCAATATGACTTCATTACCATTTTCGAATGGCAAAGACGCACAGCTAAGCAATTTATCGGTCCGATTCGATGCTGTGTAGCAACAGTTAAGGGTTAGGCTGCTATATATTTAGGTAATGGTTGCTAGGGGCTCAAAGTAATATTTGTATTACATAATAATATATTACATATAGTAATTTTATTCATTCGAGCATGATAAGATTGTGGAAGCAATAAAAAAGCAAACAGCAGCGAATCTCACTACAATGAAAATGAAGTTTCGAAAACAAAAGCAGAAAACGGGAAACCCGCTTCGAACTTGCCTAATGCAGTTATCTAGCGCATATATATACTAGTTTTATGTAAAAGCTGTGTACATAACTTAGTTACGGCGCACTATGGTTTGCTGGGAACGTTTTGTATGCAATGAATCCTTTGTATGGCTTATAATTTGTATTAGTATGTACTGTGTACTAGTATACTGTGTATTTTTTAGGGTTCCGTACCAAAACGGTAAAAATGGAACCCTTATGGTAAGACATTCTCCGTCCTTCTGTCCGTCTGTCCGTCGCACATTCGATTATTTCAGTGTCTATAAAAGGTATCGAAATGAAATTTGGAATATGTTAATAACCCAAAAATAATTGAATAAAAAAATTCCAAAGTTGCCTGTGGCGGGGATCAAACCCGCGACCTCCCATTCGAATCCAAGCGCGTGTCACTGCGTTAGGGAGGTCGTGTGGAAGAAGAATTTTAAAATCCCAGTAATAAACCTTTTCTTTATGGTCTATAAGATATCCAGAGCTAACTACGCGCAAGGGGCCAGTTAGTGCGAACATTTCTGACGAACCTTTGCGAATAAACCCTTAAAGCGGTGTAATTTATGGTTCGACTAATGAATTTATTGGAGCGATTGTTGGAACAAGGGTAGATTTATCTCACAGTTAGTTAGTCGTAACTATCTATCTTGATTGCCTCGTTGGTCAAGAGGTTTGCATTTCTTTAATGCTAATTACGAGAACGTGGGTTCGATTTCCGACATAGTTATTATAATAACTAGCAAATACCCACGGCTTCGCCCGCGTAAATTTAAGTTTTCCCTTTTCTCACGGGTAAAGAGTAGCATTTATATTAATTAAGGACGAAATCTGTCTCCATTCCAACTTTCAGCCAACAATTTTCAATAGTTGCGGTGAGAAATAGGAGTTTTTCTCCCGCATGAATATTTGATTTTGACTATTTTCATAGAAACCATGAAATTTTTTGGGGATAAAAAGTAGCCTCTGTATTAATCCAGGATAAAATCTATCTCCTTTCCGAATTTCAGTCATATCAATTCAGTAATTACAGCGTAAAGTAGTATTTTTCCCACGTGAAAATCTGTTTTTCAGTTTTCCGCGGAAACCATGGATTTTTCCCGGGATAAAAAGTAGCCTTCGTATTAGTCCAGGATATAATCTATCTCTGTTGCAAATTTCAGCCACATCAGTCCAGTAATGCAACATGAAGGAATATTTTTCCCACGTGGATTTCTGTTTTTCACTATTATCATAGAAACCATGAAATTTTCCGGGATGAAAATTAGCCAATATATTAATCTAGGATAAAATCTATCTCCTTTCCGAATTTCGGTAATATCAGGTCAGTAATTACAGCGTAAAGTAGTTTTTTTCGCGCGTGAATATCAGTTTTTCAGATTTCCCGCGGAAACCATGGACTTTTCCGGGATAAAAGTAGCCATCGTATTAGTCCAGGATATAATCTATCTCTGTTCCAAATTTCAGCCAAATCAGTTAAGTAATTACGGCGTGAAGTGGTATTTTTCCAGCGTGAATATCTGTTTTTCACTATTATCATATAAACCACGAAATTTTCCGGGATGAAAAGTAGCCTATGTATTAATCCAGAGTAGAATCTATCTCCTTTCCGAAATTTAGTCATATCAGTTCAGTAATTACAGCGTAAAGTAGTATTTTTCGCGCGTGAACATTAATTTTTCAGTTTTCCCGCGGAAACCATGAATTTTTCCGGGATGAAAAGTAGCCTATTTATTAACCCAGGTTATAATCTATCTCCATTCTAAATTCCAGCCAAATCGGTTGTGCACTTGCGGCATGAAGATTTTTTTCCGCGTGAATATCTGTTTTTTACTAATCCCACGGGAACCATGAATTTTTTCGCGATTAAAAGTAGCCCTCGTATTAATCCAATATATAATCTATCTTTATTCATAATTTCAGCCATATCAGTTCAGTAATTACGGCGTGAAGTAGTATTTTCGCGTATGAATATCTGTTTTTCTTTTTTCCTGCAAAAACCATGGATTTTTCCGGAATAAAAAGTAGCCTATTTATTAACCCAGGATATAATCTATCACCATTCTAAATTCCAGCGAAATCGGATGTGCACTTGCGGCATGAAGATTTTTTTCCGCGTTGATTTCGGTTTTTTACTAATCCCACGGGAACCTTGAATTTTTTCGCGATGAAAAGTAGCCTTCGTATTAATCCAAGATATAATCTATCTTTATTCATAATTTCAGCCATATCAGTTCAGTAATTACGGCGGGAAGTAGTATTTTTCCCGCGCGAATATATGTTTTTCCCTTCTCCTGCAAAACCCATGGATTTTTCCGGGATGAAAAGTACCCTATTTATTAAATCAGGATTTAGTCTATCTCCATTCCAAATTTCATCCAAATCGGTTGTGTACTTGCGGCGTGAGATTTTTTTTCCGCGTGAATTTCGGTTTTTAACTTATCCCACGGGAACCATGAATTTTTTCGGGATGAAAAGTAGCTTATGTGGTAATGCAAGATATAATATACCTCTATTCCAAATTTTAGCCAAATCGGTACAGTAGTTGCGGCGTGAAGACGTATTTTAACTTGATAAAATCCAAACTTTGGACCCCCGTTTCACCCCCTTAGAGGGTGAATTTTTAAAAATCCTTTCTTAGTGCTCCCCTAGACCTCACAAGGAACATGTGTGCCAAATTTGGAGTCTCTAGACCCAGCGGTTTGGGCTGTGCGTTGATATGTCAGTGAGTCAGTTTCTTCTTTTATATATTTAGATAGTTGCCAGCTACTGGGTGGAATAAAGATATTTGCGGTGTTTTGTATTGTTTCTTTCGGCTACTTGTAGTTTCTTCGATCACGTGATAAGTGAACATGGCCGGTATAGCTTATGAAATAGCGGCAGCATCTTGCGGCAAATAAAATTTAAAATTCCTTTACATTCCACAGTCAATTTCAATTAAAGAATGCAAAAAGTGGCTGTGACATACGGACGGACAGACAGACAGACAGACAGACAGACATGACGAATCTATAAGGGTTCCGTTTTTTTGCCATTTGGCTACGGAACCCTAAAAATCATTTGTAGTAAATTTTTAAGAGGCACGACTCGGCAAATCTTTATTAAGGAGCACACCACGGCTGTGCCCGCGAAATTCAAATTTTTCGTGGTTTTTCGCGATTTTTAAGCTAATAAGACATAATAGGCTTATGGCCGTCAAATTGCGATAATCCCAATATCTGCTTCACGTGTTTATATAAAAATCTCTGCTCGGAAGTGTCGAGTTAAAGAAATTAGTCCAAGATTTGCGAGTTACTCACATAAAACTCGATACTCGGACTAATTTCCTAGGATACACATTTTTATGCAAAGATTTTGATATAATCATGTAAAGATGATACTGCCATTCTCGCAAATTGATTGCCATAAGCCTATCATGTCTAGTTAGCGTACAAATTGCAAAAAACCACGAAATTTTTGAATTTCGCGGGCAGACCCGTTGATTTCACGTTAAGGAGCTCGACACTCTAAACTTGGGCTTAAAACAACACAACGCGCGCAACTCTTAAAAGCTAATAGCGCACTTGGGGGCTGTTAGTGCTGATCATTACTGATGAATCTCCGAGGATGTTCCCTGGAAGGGGCTTGATTTATGTCTAACGTAATGAATTTATATGGACACGTTATTTTCTCTCTCAACCTCTTTTTATGTCCCACTGCTGGGCACGGGTCTCCTCTCAGACTGAGAGGGATTTGGCCATAGCCCACCCCGCTGGCCAAGTGCGGGTTGGCGGGCTTCACACAGCTTCGAAAACATTTTTGTGAACTCTCTTGTGTTAGTTTTTATATTCGTCAATTTATAGGAACAATCAGAATCGAGTGATATTTAGTTTTCTTTATTTAATTTTCTATGCCTTTTAAATTGACGGTCACTGTCGAGGATAGCTGCAGAGTAAGTCCCTCCCTACCTAGTTATAGTGTGGTATATAAATGCAGTCGTAATAAAGTAATTATTTTGCTCTAGGTACAGGAATGTATAAAGTTTGATTAGTAATCAAAGTGTATAAACAAGAAAAAATTGTTTTAACTAACTTGTTAAAATTTTTTTTTTATGTATGTTAAATGTCAACTGTCAATCTTTATTTACTTTTCAGGGTTTAGTTAGGCTAGAATTTATTAGTGGTTGAGGAATTAAAATGCTTTTAAGCGTTTTATAGTGACTTGCCAGTTGAAAGTTATGAAGACAACGAAACGTCATGTATTTTAGGTCTTTAATCTAAAGTCGTTTAGAGGCAATACCTTGGATTGGAGAAAAGTTTGTCGATAGAATTTTTTCCAAAAGTTGCTTGCTCACAAATTTCCATTTCATTTTTACATTTTCTAATGAAGTTATTGGTTTGGTTTGGTTTTTAGTAATTAAAGTCGTTTTTCCGAGTAGTAAAAACAGAGTGCGTTAGAATATCACAATATTCTAACGCAATGCTGCCTGCACCGACATATATTGTACCTATAGGTACATATATTGTACCTATAGGTACATATATTGTACCTATAGGTAGGTACATTTATAGTACCTATAATATATGTCGGTGGCTGCCTGTCACACTTACCAACGTACCTATTCGTAACAGTCACAAAAATAAAATCGGTTTAGGGCTTTCAACCAAATAAACTAACATTTAAACGACAGACTTACTACCAGTATTAGACTTATTACCAGTAGACTTAGTACCAGCCGATTTTTGTTTACGGATATATAAGGAACCCCAAAAAGAATCAGGTCACTGTGAATGTACTGCAAATGAACGTAAGTAAGGTTTTTTGAATGTGAAACTCTAAACTAACCGTGCGCACCGAATCGCGATATAAAAGAGCTCTTTGGTCTAAATTTAGGAGTAATTTTGTAACCAAGGGGAAGAGAGCACTTTTGCAGTACAGTTTTTTCTGTTTTACCGGAGCTAGATCTTTTGTGTTTGACGTTTTAACTTTGAAGCTGCTTTCTTTAACGTTTACGTTAATGATAATTAATATGGTCTGTGGCATCTAATGGTGAAAAGGGCCAAGATG
Source organism: Coenonympha glycerion (assembly GCA_963855885.1). NCBI lineage: Eukaryota > Metazoa > Arthropoda > Insecta > Lepidoptera > Nymphalidae > Coenonympha > Coenonympha glycerion. Next base: position 12,443,371 of record OY979643.1, read on the forward strand.
GATTTCTTCCACCAAATATGTCCCACGCTGCAAACTTAGTTATTGTGCTCCAGGACCATCCGACAAACTTCAATAACCATGGATATATTGAGTACCGTATCTATACCATTATCAAATGAACGATTTTCTTTTCTCCATCAAAACCAAATGATGGGGTCTGTGTCTGGGCTAACTGGACTGTTCTGAACAGTCCTGAAGCTGAATCAAATCCAAACTTTATTTTTTATAGACCATTGGCTCCACATTGACTTATTTTTAAATAACATCGCGATTCTAAAGTTATAGTCAAATTAACAAGTTGTACTTCTCAGTAAAATATATATGAAAGGAAATGTGCATTGAAAAGAAAGTAACTTGTATGCCAAATCAAATGCCGGACATGAAATACCAAATTTCTAGTGCCAATGTTTCATAAAAAACACTATTTTATTTTCTATAAGATTATTTTGGTTTTGGGTCCTGAGAAAACTTGATACCACCTTTGGTTATTCTTCTTTGGAATGTAGCCTTTCAGGAAACTCGTATATTAGTACGTATAGCGTTACGTACGGCTATGTATAGGCTGCTTATTATCCCAGAAAAATAGAGTCTTCTAAATAATAATAAAAAACCTACTACGCCAATGTACAATAATGTAATAGCTACATAGAGATTGCTAGCAAATATTCTTGAAACTTAAGGTGTTAAAAAGCTATACATATAACTGAAGTAATTATATGAAAGTCAATTGCAAGTAAAAGTTATTCTTCAACAACTGAGACTCCATAGAGGAGTAGACTCATAGACAAACTGTCTCATATTTACTGACCGCTTCCGTAAGCGACATTATTACTTTGGTATTTGAGAGTCAACTGCTACTGTTAGTAAATGCATTACAAATTTGCATAATCCCATAATCATATTATGTGACATTTTCAAAATGAAATCAATCGAGACAAAAAATTTATAACTTTCAAATGTAGTATTGTTACATACGAAGAATTTGAGAAGAAGAGAAAAGAAATAGACTCAGTATTTTTTTTCGTGAAAACCTAATTCTCAACATGCATTGACCGTATACTTTCACATATTTCATATCAGGATATAATTATGTTTTCATAACATGGGCACTAGGCATTTGTTTCTCATATCCGGAATTTAATTTTGCATCCAAAAAGTTACTTTTTTTTAATGCACACTTTCTATAACATACTGATTTATTGAGAAGTAAAACATCATAGCGTCGACGGTTATAAGTCTATGTAAAACATGTTTCTTTAGCTGTTACTTTGGTATCCGGATGTTAATTAAAAAATTGTAGGAGTTAATGTGAAGACCGTAGTCTATAAAAATAAAGTTTTGATTTGAATCAGGTTGGTGCGGGACTACTCATCCATTACTTCAGACAAGAATTTTAAAATTGCAATACAAACAGAAACCTACTAATTCATTCATCCATTTATAACAGGGTTACCGTATTTTCCTCTACATAAATAACACACGCCGCGGGAACAGACTTGGAGCTTAATTATTTACACAGTTACGAGGTTCCTGCCGAGTGCCGTGGACAGCCGACCACAGTCCCTGCGGATATTGCAACTGTCTCCGCAGATGTAGCCTGTAGGTAGTCGACTCAATTTGTGTTCGAGCCACAATTTACATTTTCATATTATATTGTATGGAAACAGGCGTTTTGCGGAAATCCATAATTAGCAGGACAGATTAATTTGTTTTGCCATAATCCGCTACCGTCTATACTATCTAATCTATCCGTAGAGCTCTACGATTTCGCATTGTGAAGTCAACATCTCCGGAGGATGTCCCGGTGTAGGGACGAAACGTGCGTCGAAGAAAGTGTTAGATAGAAATTGTGTGTAGTGTAGTGTTGTGGGTAATGTTCCTGCATATTGTACCATACAAAATATTTTCAAGTAGCGGATTAAAGCATAATAAATTAATCTGTCTGTTTTCATATTATTATCATAGTAGCTAAGTTTGCCGCATCTAGCTTCGACATGTGCGACTTGCCATGTATTGCTTTTTAAGAAGACAGAAAATACCATACGCATACCCCTCTGTCAGGGGAGAAGGAAGAGTATATAAGGTAAAGATCGTCTAATTTAAAAACAAACGCCCCTCCACTTTACAATTCTATCAACGTGTAAGCGTAAACACGTAGAGGGAACTATTACTTCCATTTCGAAACATTTATATGTTTTTTACAAAATTCGACATTTAGTGTTTGTTGTGCTGGTATCGCTTGTAACGAAAATTTTCAAACACTGAACTTAATCTTAATTATAATTCCCAAACTGGGAACCGGAAGCACCCACTGGAGTCCCACGACTACGCTAGAGACTTGTCATCAAAATTAATAAATTCAGATTCCCGCCACGGGCACTTTTGTACTGCATAAATTCTCAATTGACCAGACGTGAGTCAGTTAAGGGTATCAGGCTTTGGCTGTAGCTAGTAAGCACGCTACCACGGAACACTAATAGTATCTAACACCCTACCAGCAAACACAGGGTACAGACATACCACCAAACATTGGGTTGCATAATGCAAACCACCTTCCAAGTTACTCATAACATTTTTGACTGCATCGTCACCCACTATCAGGTCAGATTACAATCACGTAGGAAATTGTAAAAAAAATATAGATCCTGTAATCACAATAACTAGATATGTCCAGTTACATTTTCCTTCTCATGCCCTCCATTCCAGTCCCCGCATTAACAACTTGTTTCCAGCTCTATGTTTTCATAATACCATTATCTTATATTGTCTCGCCCCCGCAGAATATCTAATGAAGTAATTAATATTGGCCTCGCGTATGTTGGTGCGCTTATTGCCTCACCGTGCTACCCCCACTGCAGTAATAATGGGGGGTAATATTGCACTACCAACTACGCTCTGTAATCATTTGACTATAACGATTATATTCACTTCCTGGAGTCTATACAAATTAACCGTCAGCTTTGGGATTTGGATGCGGTTACAGTAGGATTTATGGACTTGCTTTCTAGATTAAATCTTTCTTAATATATATAAATTATTACGTTGTTTGTCCGCGATTTACTCCTAAACTACTAAACCGATTTTAATCAAATTTCTTTTTCTAATTTTTTTTATATACCTAAGTGCAAAACAATGTTTGCCAAGGTCAGCTAGTATAATAACTATGGTTACGAAGTGATGGCTGCGTGATTATGCTTGCTGATGATGTCCGAGGGCATTTTTTTATTACGGTGGGTGGTTGATATTAAAATAAAAATATAGGGTAATTTAATAATTCATTGACGTTAAGACAATTCAGTCGAGTGAAAACCTAGATTATCCATTCATATTCCTTCTCATATCAATCACTTATGCTCCCGTTCATTCCTTGACAATGTGAACACAACAACATTTCGTCGATTCGCAAACTACTCTTCGTGAAAACGTCATCGGAGTCGCTAGCGTGTCGCTTGGCGCCGCGAAATTGATTAAAACCGCCCGCAAATGCCTGTGAATTAGGCTTATTAATAATATATTGACTTTCCCGCACCGCATGCGAGTGTAAAAACGTTACAGAAATATAAAATAAACTGTTCAGTGTTTGATTTGTGAGGAGATTCCGTGTAGGAGTGGATTCCGGCCGGCCACGTGCGTTCCAGACGAAAGGACAGCCAAGGTCAGTGTTCACATAATCCATCGTTCGATCCCTTACTCCCGCCAATACGATCTCCCCTTGTCTCATTTATCTATCTTCGCATCTTCCTAACCTATACAGTCCACTTTCAGTTTTCGCTCCATAATTTTTTGGTCGATTCGATGCCGGATCGGTAACCGATAATATCGCTTCATCCGCTTAAAAATATATACTACCTCCGCTTGTGACGTTTTATGCTCGCAATTCTATAAACGCTGTTTAAAATTATAACTTTTATATCCCTAAATTGATAATCTTTGTCGCATAACGCTCAATTATTATAATAAAACGCTTATTTATTTACAATTCGTAACCGAAATACACTAGGACCGTACGAAAATATTAAGTATTTTATAATTTTTATATGTAGGTACCTACCTACCTCCCGCTCGCTGCTTAATATTTTCCGCATATTTGAACCGCTCCCTAGTTGTAATACGGTTATGAATTTGTAGAATCATACGTATCAATATTAATATATCGAAATATTTAATATTTATGTATCTTATAAAATTAATTTAAGTACATAATATTTCATATTATTCGCATACCATTACGCATTTCTTACGCAGTTACATACTTAGTTCTTATAACTACCGATTAGGTCAAAGAATAAGAACGCCTACTGATTATCGAATTCATTCCTTCGATCAATTATTATTTACTCCCGCTAACCTGCTCAAAAGTATTACTTATTTAAATAGTAAATAGGTAGTGGGTAGGCAGTGCCGAAATCCGCGCGACGAATTCCGTCATCGGGACTCGTCGAACGAACCTACTCATTCTTTCTCCCGAAACATTTCGATTGCGTCGATCATTCATTCGCCGCGTATAATACCTATATCGCTCAGCCGCTCGGCGCATACCGTTGCGCTCGCGCCTCGTGCTCGCCGACTGATTCGAGATCGCCACGCGTTGAGAGTTGCATCGGCTGGCGCGTCTACTTACCTACGTACTATTTGTGTATTATTTAGGTATAGCGGCCTTTCGCTGCACGGCGCTGCACTGCGCGCGCTTTTTAATTTACCTTCCCATTATTAAGAGGGTTGTGTATTTAGTTGAATACTATTTTGAATGATTTAGTTAGGTATTATATTTAAATTGAATAATTGTAAGTGGTTAATTAAAAAGAACTTTATACTTAATTAATATTCAAAATGAGTAGAAGTGACGCTTCGCCTAAATCTTATAATAAAGATGAATGCCAGCTGTTATTATTGGAGTCTAAACGAGATGTTATGTTTTCTCGAATGCAGGTTCTTTATGATACTGCCCTCCAAGTGCAATCGGACAGTAGCAAACTATCATCACTACTAGTACAAGCTTCCAATATCGAAACATTGCGTAAGGAGTTTGAAGCCAATTTAGATTTATATAACGTTGCACAAATTAAAGTCAACCCTAAAGCGGCAATTAATTACCAAGCTTGGACTTCATTTGAAGAAATGTTTTGTTTTGTTAAGCAAGTATTGGATGACGGTAAAAATGCTAGTTCCGAAACGTCTGGATGCCATCCCATATCTAGTTTCCCTAAATTTAAATCGCGTTTGCCATCAATTGAGCTTATAGATTTTTCTGGCGATTATAAATCTTTTCCGCTTTTTTACCAACAATTTAGAAATTTAATTCATGAAAATCCAAACCTTTCTGATAGTGAAAAGGTATTTTATCTTGTTGGCAAATTAAAGGGTAAGGCTGCCTCGGTTTGTGCTGGGTTGCCAGCCACTGCTGAAAATTACCACATTATTTGGAATGCGTTAATTGAACGATATGATGACCCTCGTTCTCTAGCTAGTTCCTATCTCAATCAATTATTAAATTTTAAATCTCTAAACACTAATAATGCCGCAGGTCTTGAATTATTTTTAAATAATTTTAATTCTGCTGTGGATGCCTTAAAACAATTAAAATTAAATGACTTAACTGATTTTATATTACTACATCTCGCATTACAAAAATTAGATAGTGATACTGTAAAACTTTTTGAGATCACTAATCGAAAAAAGAAAATCCCTTCTTACGAGCACTTAATTGAATTTGTTAAAGAACAGAGTAAAGTGTTATCAAGAGGGAACGATTTTATATCTTCAGGTTCTCATACCTCTAACAAAGCTAATGCTAAAAGTTCTCCTGTGACTAAATTAACTAAAAGCTTTGTTAACACGCACACTGTTGAAAATAAATCTTCTGTTGATAAATGCGTATTATGCAAAAATGAAAAACATAATCATATGTATAAATGCCCTACTTTTATGAAATTAACGCCTAAAGAAAGATTTGAAACTGTAAAAAGGTACTCCTACTGTACGAACTGTCTAAGTACTCTCCACCGGAGTGGTAAATGCTTATCTTCTAAATTCTGTGTCCACTGTAATCGCAGACATGCGAGTTTATTATGTTTCGCTAACGCTAGTAAATCTAACTGTTGTGTAGTGGTAAATAATCCAACTACACAAAACGCTCCGCACTATTCTCCTTCACTACCCGCTAATTCTGATGAATATAAAACTAAAACGCTCGCTCCTATGATCGAAAATGATCCATATTCGCACGTTTGTTCTCAGACGACTAAATCGGTTGAACAGAACGCTAAACTTGAATCTAATGTTGGTTCTTCAACAAATAGACCCAAGTCAGTATGTACTGTCTCTCGTGATTTTCACGATCGCAATATTACCTCATTATTGGGTACCGCTAAAATAAAAATTGTAGATAAATACAACCGCTCTCACTTTGTACGCTGTTTGGTGGATCCTGGATCCCAAAGTGACTATATTACTGCATCTTGTTGCAAGAGATTATCTTTACCTATTTATAACCAACATCGCACCCCCAAAGTTCAGGGAATCGGCGGAGCTTCTCACAAAATACTTGGAGTTTCGGATTTAAAATTCAAGTCGCGTTTTGATGATCAAAAAGAATATTCTGTACGCCCTCTGGTTGTAGAAGGAATTACTTCTCAGTTGCCTGATACCAGAGTCGATATTTCTGCGTTAAACAATTTAATTAAAAATATTCCATTAGCCGATGACACTTTCTCTGAACCTGGAAATATAGATATGCTAATAGGTGTGAAGTTATATTGTGACATCTTACTTTTTAATAAAATCACAGGTACCGATAATCTCCCCACCGCTATAGAAACTACTCTCGGATATGTTCTTTTAGGAAACGTGCCTGTAGTTTCGCCTTCGCAAACATATTCTTTTTGCGCTTTCAATAATAAACCTCTTCACGATCCTTTGGAAAAATCCTGGAAGACGGAAGAGGTACCGCAACAGAAATATTTGAGTCCTGAAGAGCAAGAAAGTGAAGACATTTATGTCAACACTACCACTCGCAACTGTGATGGCAATTTCTCTGTAGAACTTCCCTTAAAGGAAAATCCAGATGAATTTAGGGAAAAATTTGAACTGTCTCCCGATTTTCGCTCAAAATATAACGATGTAATTCAATATTATTTATATGGAAATATAATCTCAAAAGTTTCACCTGATGAAAGTATTTCACCTGGATTTTACTTGCCTCACAGACCACTCGTACGTAATGACAAAATTAAAAAGCTTCAAGATGCTTCTATGAAGACGGACTCAAAATAATATTTTATTGAATTATTTTCCTCATACTAATTGACAATCAGATATCTTTAATATTTTGACAAATGCTAGACTCTTTGAAATAACTTTCTTCGCTAATGTAAAACAAATCTACTATATAAAAATAAGTCGGGTTTTCCTTCCTGACGCTATAACTCCAGAACGCACGGACCGATTTCCACGGTTTTGCATTCGTTGGAAAGGTCTCGGGCTCCGTGAGGTTTATAGCAAAGAAAATTGAGGAAAAATTAATAAATAAAATAAAAAATGTTACATAAAATGAAGCCATCTGGTGGCGAAACGGAGTTCGCCGGGTTTGCTAGTGTATTTATGAATTGAAGTTCATCCTTCTCATTGCAAATTTCAGAAAATCTTATATAGATTTTATTATAATGACCCTTTAGATATTTATCAATTTAACCGCGTCACTTTTAAAATGCGCTGCTCTCCTTTTTTAGGAATTCGTAGTCTATGTGGCTAGACGTATTAGCTAAAAGAGAAAGAGAAGAAAGGCCTTTAACGGCTGATATAATTGAAAGAGACGTACACATAGATGATTTAGCTTCCTCAGCCTCTACAATTACAGAAGCTGTTGAAACAGCTAAGCAGCTTATTCAGATGCTTAAATCTGGAGGGTTCGACTTAATTAAGTGGAATAATAATTCTCCTGAATTATTAGAACGTATTCCACAAATACGCAGTTTATTCGTAAAATATATCCACGAGACTAATGGTAATGAAAAACGCATTGTTTTATCAATTTGCTCAAATTCTAGAATCTTTACAACTTCTAATTAAATCTCGCTAGCTAGATTTGCACTAAGCGCTCTAGTCTTACTCACTAAATTAGTTCGCTTACGTGATCTTATTGAGAACTTTTATATTTTCATTATTATTTACTGCCGCACTATATTGGTGGAAAGCCTCTCCACGCATTTTTCAGGCTTTCGTAGCCAATTTCAAACGCTTTTATATACCGATGATCTTTCTCATTTACTTGGTATAGTAAATCCTGCAGATTGTATATCTCGTGGATTTCTGCCATCGCAATTATTAAATAACGCTTTTATTAATGCGCCTCCTTGGGCATCTTCGCTTATTTATCAAAGGCCTATAGAAAAATTCTCGCTTATATCTAATTGCGCTCTTATAAAAATTAAAACTTGTACTCTTGTATCTTTTGAAAATGTAAGACAAGATAAATCTTGCTCACGCGCTTTTCTAAAATTAAATCGTTTTAGAAATAATAAAATTATTGTTCATGTTGATAGTCTTTAACTGACTCATCTTTAGACTATCTACCTACATAAACGCCCTATCCTTTTACTTAGGAAAGGTCGTAACCGTATTATCGATTCAATAATTAATTACTGTCGCCAATTCAAACGCTCCGCCTTTGCTATATGACTATTCGGCGTAATAACTCGCGTACTTCGCGTTATACTCGTATATGCTATTGCTAGAGTTGCGGAAGTAAAGACCAAAGGTGATTTATTCATTGGACCTATGATAGAGTTAAGTCCATTGCCTACTCTATAATTTAATCTTTAAATAATTCGCTTTGTAGTAACATAAGTTTTAGTTTAGTAATAGTTTTATTTACTAACTTTACATTATTCCTTAAATCGCTAATCGCTTGCACTTATAGTAAGTATATAAGTATATCGCTTATAATATTTATATATTTTTTCTCATTTATTGTTGCGAGCTCTAATTCGCTCACAGGCGGGGGAGATGGTTGATATTAAAATAAAAATATAGGGTAATTTAATAATTCATTGACGTTAAGACAATTCAGTCGAGTGAAAACCTAGATTATCCATTCATATTCCTTCTCATATCAATCACTTATGCTCCCGTTCATTCCTTGACAATGTGAACACAACAACATTTCGTCGATTCGCAAACTACTCTTCGTGAAAACGTCATCGGAGTCGCTAGCGTGTCGCTTGGCGCCGCGAAATTGATTAAAACCGCCCGCAAATGCCTGTGAATTAGGCTTATTAATAATATATTGACTTTCCCGCACCGCATGCGAGTGTAAAAACGTTACAGAAATATAAAATAAACTGTTCAGTGTTTGATTTGTGAGGAGATTCCGTGTAGGAGTGGATTCCGGCCGGCCACGTGCGTTCCAGACGAAAGGACAGCCAAGGTCAGTGTTCACATAATCCATCGTTCGATCCCTTACTCCCGCCAATACGATCTCCCCTTGTCTCATTTATCTATCTTCGCATCTTCCTAACCTATACAGTCCACTTTCAGTTTTCGCTCCAGTGGGAAATCTCCATTGAAATATCCAACCTGTAAATCTGTGAATTTAAACCCTCCAAATCCCGCTTGATGGACATCCAACTATCCATCCAGTTAGTACAATATGTTGGAAGCCCCTGAACGCACCGGAGGCTTCCTTACGCAACGTCTGTTAGGCTCGCCTTTGACTGATCTTTAACGCGGGCTACTTTCAGGGAAGTTCAGAGTCAGCCGCAAGGTCCCAGGCTATTAAGGGAGTCCGGAATCTACGCCTTTTGCCTGAGAGATCTTGTGTTAGACCTGATGTTTGGCTCAAAACGTGGCCTTATGTCTAGTTCCAATTCCTTCGACTTTATTTGATATGCCAAAGATCCCTGAAAGACTAAAAAGATCGATTCGTATTCGAAATCACTACAAAACAGGCATGAAGTATATTAAAGTTGATGAGGATAATGAGTGGTGACGCCTACTTGCAAAGGCTTCTATATTTAGTTGTGGACGTCCACAGGCTGATAGTACGATGCATGCAATGCATCGTACTATCAGATTGCATGCATTATGATGATGGGTACCAATTTAGAAACTGTGCAAAGTTTCAATAACAACTTTAACCCACTTCGAAACTTTAAGTAGACCTTTCCTAAAAGTAGCGTGAGTGTTTGCAAATGCTATCGTTTATACCTACAATCCACAATACGATCCCGAACAACGGTTTAATCCAAAGTCCTATTAACATATATTTTTCCCTTCCCACCCTACCTACCTTTTCAGGGAACCAACTTTTCAGAACAATTCGTCACGCTACTGTAGGTTAAGCTTTACACTCCACCGAAAGCGATAATCCAAAATTTCGATAATCTAAAAATAGTAGAGACAACGAAAGCATAATTTAGTTTATCCGAAATCGAATTTAAATATCCACAGCACCGGTCCCAACCCAATGTGTACAAAAATTTACAATCAGCTTCCAAAAGAAATAAAAGCAGAAGAGAATATAAATATATTCATTAACAATTTAAAAGACTTCCTGCAAAAAAAGCGTATTATCATATTAATGAATTTTTAGATAAAAAACGATTACTGAATAATATAAAAGTCGATTCAATGACCAATGTAGATTTACATGACAACCTTTTACTTATTTTTATTCCATATCAAGGGTAATTTAATAGTTGGATCAGGAATCCATGCCCTTTGCCCGTGTCGGGTTCGAGAAATATCCCTATTTAGAAATACCCAATTATATAATAAAAGTGACCTTAAAACTACAGCAACCGTATATGACCCAATATTTCGATTTGATTCGTTCAAACACGAATTAACGAACGTGAAACAGACAACAGTTGTCCGCATGGAAGTCACGTGACCACTTTATCATCGTATAATAATTGATTTGAATTGTTTTTTATCAAATCGAATCGAAACATGCGGCTATAGATCATGCATAATATTGTTTTAAACTACGAACATCTTTAGCTTATCATCTTTTTACTTATCGCTTAGCATCGCTCCACTCGACAGATTAGTTAATCACAATCTTTAGCTGGTAGTGAAGAGTGATCCTCAGAAAGTACGCGGCTCCCGGCTCGGAGCCGAGTCCGTATATATATTTTTTTTATTGAATCGCATTGAAACATGTGACTATAAAGATCACGCATTGTTTTAAACTACGACAATCTTTAGCTAATCATCCTTTTATTTATCGCTTGGCATCGCTCCACTCGACTGATTGGTGATCACAATCTTTAGCTGGTAGTGAAGAGCGATCCTCAGAAAGTTCGCGGCTCCCGACTAGGAGCCGTGTCCGTCACGGCACGTTGCGGCCGGCTCCGTTTTGCAGCGGCACATAAATCTACACTCAACTTGTAAGCTTTTAGAAAAGTATAAGCCGCAATCCTTTCTCGAGAAGGTGGTATTTTATTTAAAGTTTTCTTTGAAATTAAAAAAGTAGATATCCATCTATACTTATATTTATATCAATTAATATGTGAGTTTGTTGGTTTGTTTATTAGTTACTACTTCTATGACGTCACAACGGAGCCACGGATCCACGTGATTTTTGCACAGATAATTAAAACCGCAGAGATCGTGAAGGGAATGTTTAAAATAAGGTCATGGCATTTTGAAGCAGACGATATTGGAACCGAAACATTTTTTGCGAACAATGCAAAATTAATTTTGCGACTATTGACATAGAGCTTATATATATTAAATGTAGTTCATGACGCAACATGGTCAAGAATCGTGAAATTAAATTTACTTTGCACTATAAGTTGAAATAAACGGACTCCATCATACAAAATGAATTCAAATACCTACTTACATTGTAGATTGGTACATGCCATACGATGAATATAGAACATGCCATATGATATTAAAAATGTAATAATTATCACAATTTGCACGCAAAAGCGGCCCTTTTAGCATATTACCGGGCACCAGCCAGCGGGGGCGGTGTTCGCGCCGAATCAAAATGCACTACACTCTCATTATGTTTCCCAACCACATTACACTGCGTCCCTGGGCTGCACTTTATTCTACACCCTTTTCACGTTTTAATAGATCATTCATCATCATGCTCAAACTCTTTTAAAGTCCCACTGCTGGCTTAGGTATCTTCTCAAAATAGCGCTCTACTACGAACACACCTTTTCTGTAGCACAAATATGGTGTTAATGTCAGCAGCATTACCCCATAATAAGATACCGTTGGATACAATATCATGAAAAATAGCTAATATCACTGATTAATAACCTCGCTAATATACATTTTCAGAAACAATATAGTGAACCCTCATGTGTGCCGATTTCTTCACCATTTTTTCTTCACCGTTAAAGCAATGTTAAAGGATCTTACTTAAACATCTTCGGGAAGTCAGAGAATCTCATACACGAAAGTTTAGTATTTATTTTAAAGTAAACAAAAATGTTATCGTTTAGATACAACGTCTCGACTCTCGACTTAAAGGGAGCGTAGAGCGGCGCGCCGGAGGAAGGAAATACTCGCGAATACGGAATATTTATTCATTGCTTTGTGTGGATACCATCAAAGGAACAGATATCGGCTAAACGATGTGAAACATTCGAAAAATAGCGTCCTCGAAGATGACAAGTTGCCTCATAAAACTGTAGAGAGGCCCTACTATGAGATTTAATTACTTTATCCTTGATTTAAATGTCCCGCTAATACTTATGCTACGAGCTTAGTTATTTGCCAAATATGAATGTGAGTTTGTTATTTTGTTTTGAATTTTGATGGACCAATCGAACGTGATTTTTTTCCATTTCGTTGAGAGTGCCGGCAAGAGCCGGAGAGTGTCATGATTTAGGCCACTTATTGCTTCAAGAAAATCAATAATTCCCACGGGATTTTTAAACATGTAGGGTACTACTATGTTAAATAGCTTGACTATATTTTAGAACTGACGTAACCAGCAACACGCCTTACACTTGCAGAATAAATTATTATCAATACTCTCTTTCTTCTCGGTGCAGTGCTACTTTCCGAACGAGGCGGTAGAGTCTTAACGTTTCGCAAGTGCCTGTAAGTTAGGCCTATGTGAATGAATAAAATTTTTGATTTTTTTTTTGAATTTTTTGAACTTTCGAATAAGTACGTCAATTACTCATGAACTACGAGTCAAACTTTTTCACGCGTAGTTACTATTAGGAGTTCCGTGCCGCTTCAGCCGGCGCCGTCAAAAAAATTAGTCTAGTTCGAGTTGAGATCTATTCTCGAGTCACTGGTAAGGCCACGGTAGCAGCCAAACGCGAGGGCATGAATCAACGATAACACGGCTCCATACATCAGACGTTTGAACGTCTCTTAATCCTCCCCCTACTTGGGTATATTTGTGAGATATGACGTCATACGTCACGGGCCACTGTCTTACGTGATATCGCGGTGGGTAATTTACTAGCCGTAAAATATGACGCGTTTTATTCCTCCCCTTCTAATGGTTACCAGGCCAGGGTTACTTGGCTTAATTCATCCGGATTTTGGTAAGACACACTTTCAGGACCCATGTGATATGAGTCGTTTAAGCATAAATTTTTATTCGTTCATAAGTTTTGTGGTCTAGATATTTTAACAATAGGTTCGCAAACACGGGTGTAAACTTTTGTTCTTAGTTTCTTTCACAATTTTAGTACTTAAGGATACCAAATTTCCACACTTGTTGTTTTATTTGTTTTTTCGGGGACAAGTAGACACGTATTTTCACTAGACGGAACCCTAAAATAATGAATGAATCCTAAATGAATATTTTACGTGTTAAAAAGTATCCACTTTGAATATGTCATACTAATTTTCGCTATCGATATTTTATATCTGAATCCTAATGAATATGTACACAAGATCTCAAAATGAACACAGCCGGTTTTTGCGAAAAGCAGTATATTTTTAAGGGAACATTTAACCAGCTAATAGTTTTAATTACACTAAATTTAACTAAGCAGACTGCGCTAGACGAGTTTCGTTTAAATTAAACTTTAGAAGAACTTTAAACATTTAAACTTCTTGGTATCTGTGCTCTCAAGAAAGAACAAACATAATATATTTTGCTGCAAAGCTAGTATCTTTACAGGTCCTTACTTTCTTTTACTAGGGTAGTTAAAAAAAAAACCGGCCAAGTGCGAGTTGGACTCGCGGACCGAGGGTTCCATACCATAAAAGAAGTAAAACATTAAAAAAATCACTTTTGTTCATAAATTTACGAGTAAATTTACATGTAGGTACTTTTGTTGGCAAACCCCAAACGTAACTTTGTTTTTGGTGGTTTATTGATATTATTAAAAAAAGTATAATAGTTAGAGTGTTGATTTTATTTTTCCTGTAAAATATACGTTTATTCATATTGATCATAATTATTTCACATTTTTGATTGGTAAACTTCGGAGATAAGGGGGGGGAACGGTATTTTTTTCGGCAGTTTGCTCAATAACTCAAAAACTATTAAGCTTAAAAATAAATAAAAATTTGTTTTAGAATACACAAGTCACGCCCTTTCATATGATACCCCACTCAATATTGTTATCTCATTTTGAAATTTTGACGACCCGGTTTTCCACCCTTTTTAAATAAAAATAAAATAGATTTTCAATTTTTTGGGTTCCATACCAATTTGGTAAAAATGGAACCCTTATGGTGAGACTTTCTCCGTCCGTCCGTCCGTCCGTCCGTCCGTCCGTCCGTCTGTCACACTCGATTATTTCAGTAACTATCGAAGCTATCGACTTGAAATTTAGAATAGTTTTAGGTAATAGTGACCCAACACCATTGCAATCATAAAACATTGAAAATTGTTTTTATTTTTATTTAAAAAGGGGGGAAAACCGGGGCTTCGAATTTTCAAAATGAAATAACAATATTGAGTGGGGTATCATATGAAAGGGCGTTACTTGTGTATTCTAAAACCGATTTTTATTTATTTTTAGGCCTGATAATTTTGGATTTATTGAGCAAACTGTCGCAAAAAATACCGTTCCCCCCCCCTTATCTCCGAAGTTTATCAATCGAAAAATCTGAAATAATTATGATCAATAGACATTAATGTATATTTTACAGGAAAAATAAAACCAACTCCCTAACTATTATACTTTTTTTGAAAATAACAATAAACCACCAAAAACAAAGTTACGTTTGCGGTTCGCCAACAAAAGTACCTACATGTAAATTAAACTCGTAAATTCATGAACAAAAGTGATTCTTTCAATGTTTTACTTCTTTTATGGTATGGAACCCTCGGTGCGCGAGTCCGACTCGCACTTGGCCGGTTTTTTTTTATGATTGCAATGGCGGCGCGCCGCAATTACCTACAACTATTCTAAATTTCAGTTCGATAGCTTCGATAGTTACTGAAATAATCGAGTGTGACAGACGGACGGACGGACGGACGGAGAAAGTCTCACCATAAGGGTTCCATTTTTACCATTTTGGTATGGAACCCTAAAAATTAATACCTTTTCAATTACAAGTCTTAAGTGCATTAATTAAATTTTGCACTTTTGTTTGAATTATTTCGTTTCAATGATCTCGAACAATGGAGGCTGAATAAACGAAACTAAACGAAACTAAATATGACGATATCAAAAAATACGGAGAAATCGTAATTCCCCAAGACCACCAAGACCCGGCTAGTTAAAGCACTGGTATTCTCCATATTGCCTGGGCTTCAGAGACTCTGGACTCTGCGAGAAAGTGACAAAAAGAAAATAGGCGTTCGAGAGATGTGGTGCTGGAGGAGAATGTTGAGTGTCCTGGAACCAATGCCGGACCAACAGGTCCATTCTAGAAAAACTCGGGATCAAGCAGCGCCTATCTTCCATCGTGCAGGCTCAAATTCTCACTTTCTTTGGTCAAGTGTCAATTAAAAATGTCTCCATCGAAGGAAAAGTAGAGGAAACGAGACCTCGCGGCAGATCGCCTATGAGATGGACGGACCAATTTAAGGCTGCAGTGGACGTCCCTTTACATATGTGCTCAAGAAAAGCAGCTGTCCGGGAAAAATGGAGACGGATTGTCAAGCGTGTGACTGGAAAATTATGTCCAGAACCGCTCTGGCAAGAGCTTAACGGAAGAAATAGCGCTTTACATGGAGTCACAATAGTGTAATCTCATGTAAAGTTCCTCTTATATCTGAATCGGGCCGAATGCAACTATTTCTTCACATATAACAGCCCTCTATGCAGCGGAAAAGAGGCCACTTCACACGAGCCCTCTCTAAAGCTGTCTGAAGTTTACGTTCCTCGACATGGTTTAACAATCATACAGTTTGTTCACCACAGCCGTCACCGTGACGTCACCGAGAGCGAGATTATTTCTGTATATCTAGATGATGAAAACGGACGCAATTTAGAATATAGCAAAAAGTAAAAACACTTGCTACATTAAAACAAGACACAAATGAAACTTATGTTGCCTAGTCTGCAAAGATGTCTCAGAAAAACAAACTAACTAGTAGAATGTAGGTAGGTGTTTATTTATTTATTTATTTAACACTTTATTTGTACGCCAAAAAATAATATTACAACTAAGAAGTAAGAATTAACTAGTACAAAAGGCCACCTTATCGCTAAGTAGCGATCTCTTCCAGGCAACCTACAGATAAGGAAAATACAGAGGAACCACGGACTGCAGGTGTTTATTGTATGAAGAAACGAGTAAGACGCTTCAGTGTTGGACCAGGCCATGTTCACTTATCACGTGACCCGTGACCGACCAACCTACAGTAGCCATCTCGACGTACTAATCTCAGAATGCCGCCGCGCGTCGGCTAGGTAGCACGCGTACGGTCTATTCAACGCGCTGCATGTGCCTAATAACGTCGAAAGGGATACAGTTACGCGATTGAAAGAGACCACAACTTTAGATGCATAGCGGGGCGGAGCCAGGCGCTATTGCGGACTGAATTGCACTTTTTTGTGTCAGCGCTAGAGTCACAATTTTTTTTAAATCATATTCTTGCCGAGTGAGCCTTATGTACCTTTAGGTACTATTAAGTATTCCGTGGTTGCACCTGAATCATGCATGTCGTACGAAACATTGCAATTGACGTTAGTTCTTAAGCCTTCCTATGCCTCGTTACACATTGCCATGAAACACAGTAACAATGCTATCAATGCTTCAACTATCTGACCGAAATCTGCAAAAAAGGTCCGATCACCTGGTGAAGATACTGTGTTTTGCATTGTTGATTAATTACGAGTTATCTTTGGCACATACATATACTCTAAAAGCTCTGAAGAATCTTGAGTGGTGAACAAAGTGTAGTTCTGCCAAAATTTAGTAACTGTTTGATTTCTAGCCCATGGCGGGCCTTGTAGAAGCGCTTCGGAACAATTACGACCGCAATTTCCAGTACATTAATTATATAATAACCGAGGAGACGAGTTATGTCAGCTATAAAGGTCAGGCCGCGGAATAATTGCTTATGAACTAATCCTATATGAACCACGCCAAATGAGATAAGAACTTAGCTTCTACGATACATATCCCTGTAAACTTTGTAGCTTTTAGAGTAAGTATTTGAAAAGTGCAGAAGTAAAACGCTAGCGTAGTACGGACGTTTTATAATGCGGAGGGATGTTATTAATATAATTATGAGTATGCATGTAGATTGTGGAGTGACTAAAAAGAGACGGATGGATTGCGTGAAAGAGAATATGCATGTGAAAGAAGAGGATTGTACATTACAGCTGATGGAAGTGAAGGAAGAAGAGGGCTCGTTCCAAGGTCGCGTTGCTCGTACCACACACGGTCCTCCTTTCCTATACGCCTAACTTACCACCAACAACCTTTTCTGATTTTCAGTCATTCAGACAGTACTCGTACTACCCGGCGTTGATCGTGGTTTAAACTTCAAAAACGACTGCCACAACGCTCGTTCATTCTTTCTATGTTCTGTAAAAAATGTTAAAAATAGATATGGCAGGAATTAATATTTCAACCTATAGTGGATGTGCAAACCATTTTGAATTCTGCGTAGGTATACTGCTTACACAGGTAAGAATACATCATCATCATCATCATTGCTAGAGCAAGCCTTAATTACCAAGGACATGCTACCTAAGCTCTAACAATGCAATAACAACGTGACAATAAATTGCACGCGTATTATAATGATGAATTAATGAACGTATAGGACCCCTTTTACAGCTGGTACATTTTAATGTAAGTACCTACGTTAAATAATAAAAAGATTAAAAAAAACTATGAATTATTATGCTCTGTTATAATATCTAGAAGATTAAAACAATCTATTTAATTGAAAATTCTGTAAATTGTAAGAAATAATTCAAACCTCATCCAATCACAGTCCGTGCAAACTTCAGCGGGTTTCAAACAGAAGTAAGTGCTAGAACATTTTTGCTTCAAATGTAATTAAATCCGAAGTTGAACCTCGTTAAGCTCCATTAAGCTTAAACTGATGATGAAAGAGTTTGCGAAGTTCCTAACAGTTGCTTCGCTGCAACTCTGCAGTATTGATTACTGTACCGCGGTATAAAACTTTAAAGAAAACTGAGCTTAAGATATTGTGTACTTAAATAATCATGCCCAAATACGGTCCGGAAACGCTCAACAATATCCTTATGGCTAAAAAACCTATGTACTTTTTCTCTAACTATAAAATTAATATTTTGTACGAACAAGTTTATCACAATTTGTTGAAAAAATAAGTATTGAAACAATAAAGGAAACGAAATACCATTTTTCTGTCAGTCCATTCAATCTAAATGAGATCTAAATACATTCAGTGTAGCAATATCGATTTATTATAAGTAATTTTTATTCGTAGAATATTATATAGTGTGTACTACTACTAACTAATCGAACTAGCGATAATTTAAGGGAGTGTTCTATTCCATGTTCTATTCTCTCTTATACATAAAGTTCTCACGTCAGTGTTTGTAACTAAGCTCCTCCGAAAAGGTTGGACCGATTTTCATGAATCTTATTGTGTAAGTATATTTAGTAGGTTTGAGAATAGGACGTAAACTATATTTCATAGCCCTGAGTGAGAAATAATCTAAGTACTCGTATGTGTTTGTTTGTGTTTTGATGTGAGAGGTTATATAGGAGGAGGAGAAAATTTCATAGTAGTAGGTACCTACTCAAAAATCGAATTGAATGAGCAAGTGCATCCCGTATCCCCGCCAACACGTTCGTTTTGACTGCTGGCAGCAATGCAAGCTTTACATAAATCCTCCCATTTACCCTAAATTGACAGGAAATTACTCACTGTAAAATAAAGGGTCGTGTCACGTCCAGTGAGTAATTTCCTTACAGACAGACAGGCAGACGGACAGACAGACAGACAGACGGATAGGCAGACAGACAGACGGATAGACAGAGAGACAGACGGACAACAAAGTGACGATATAGGAGGAATAAGGATTCCGTTTTTTCTTTGAGGTACGGAACCCTAAAAAACGAAAAGTTATACGTGTTATAATTAGCTCTATAACTTATAATAGTATACCTAGGTAGGTATACTATTGTAGGTACATTATTTTTTAAAAGGTTTCCATGACACAAGGATAAAAACTTCCCAGGGACCAATACAGGGACGGAGAAAATGAAATAAAGGCAACCAACTAAGAATGCCAATCTACTTCATAATTAGGCACATGGGAATAATTTACCACTCCACTAAAATCAACTTGGTATTTCATTAAATTCAATTTCCCCAACTTTTAGGGTAAAACTTTATTGCCCATTGTATGTTTTCATATTTGCCTAGCGCTCATATCTATTGTATAAAATTTTGGGAAGGCAACATGGAATGTTTTATTTTATTTACATAATAATAAAAGTTTTCATTAAACGATTTTAAATGGTGATTTTTCATATTCATTAATTTTAATTTTCTGTAATTCTCTCCACCTGAACTTGAATTAGGTATATTAGATAATAGATTTCACACCAGGTACTCTGCGTAAGTATGTATTACTTATCATTTATTTTTTAGTTATTGCTGAAGATGTACCAACTAGAATCAGATGTGAACCGTTAGAGAGGGTAAGCCTCAATACAATGAGATTATGCATACAAGAACAATAAAATAATTAATGCTTTGTACACTCTGTTTTTTTTTCACAAAAAATCTGAAGACAAATAAAGCAACTTTTTTTATATTCCGGTGGTAACTAGCCACGGCTGAAACCTCCCACCGAAGCCCTGAATAAATTTAGAAATTATAAAATTCGAAATTAGCCCGTGGCGGGAATTGAATCCGCAACCTCACACGCGCCGCTCACCATTGCGCCAGGGAGGTCGTAAAAGAACAATACCTATGATTTACGTGCTTCTAACTTGAGTAAAATACGTGCACATGGGATTTTCCCCAAACACAACGCTGTCTGGTACAAGTAAACTTCGGTCTAGCCGCTGCTCTAGCTAGAGCTCCCTGGATAATCTTTGCTCTTTGGTCACACGTCTTGTCGCTGTAGGTATGTAATTAAGTGTCGTCGCGCGTCTCAAGAGAGCGCCGAGACTGCGCAATCCTGCCCGGATTAAACAACGTTGACATTGCAAAGTTCACCCCACATTGTGACTTCAACAATATCCCACTTCTGACGTTATGTTCTTTTAAAATGACATGGCCGGATTCTGCCCTTGGAAAAAAATATTCATGGCCATTGACAAACAGTACGTCATATTAAAGCTTATATTTATGTCTTTACAATCGTTTAATTTTTATGATCTGAAAACATGCGAGAGACATAATATCAGCGTAACAACTTGCAACAAAATGCACCTAAATATTTTTAATAGCAATGATTTTTTTATTAAATAATTGCTGTTCAAAATGTTTACTCGCATTTTCTAAGCTTTTTAATATGAAAAAATAATGAGTTCATAACCAATACGTCAAATCATTTTTTAATAAAAAATCATTGCTATTAAAAATAGTTAGACCCATTTTGTTGCAAGTTGTTATGCTGATGTTATGTCTCTCGCATGTTTTCAGATCATAAAACTTAAACGATTGTAAAGACATAATTATAAGCTTTATATGACGTACTGTTTGTCGATGGCCATGAATATTTTTTTTCCATGGCCATCGACAAACAGTAGTTCCATACAAGTTTCGGCCCTGTCCTTTAAAAAAAACGTGGTTTGGTTCCACTAGTAGATCAGATGTTGTAATTTGTAAGGTAAAGATACACATTACACATGATTATAAAAAGCAAGATTTCAAAATGCATGCGAAATCAGCATGTTATTAAGGCAAATAATCCTATTATTATTCCAAAGTATAATTATTAATATACAAAAGGAGGAAATATGTGCTACACCATATTATAATGAATGCCTTTGATAATAATCACAGGTCGGGGGTCGAAACCGTTTTACAATCATTCAAATGTGGTGGGACCCTTCGCGAAGCTTGCGACATTAATTATTTATTTATTGAATTCTACCGTGTGTACCTCGATAAAGTCACGATGTGAACAACACGGTAAAGCAATAAGATGCAACTCTTAACCCTGTTGAATTTTACAAGTATAGCTATGTGATAGGATAAGGCAACAACCCAAAAGAAGTTTCAAAGATACACGAGTATCCTTGAAACTTCTTTTGGGTATAGGTAGTAAATATATAAAAGAAGAAACTGACTGACTGACTGACTGACTGACATAATTATCAACACACAGCCCAAACCGCTGGGTCTAGAGACTCCAAATTTGGCACACAGGTTCTTTATGAGGTCTAGGGGTGAACTAAGAAAGGATTTTTCAAAATTCATTCCCTAAGGGGGTGAAACGGGGCTCCAAAGTTTGTATTTTTCCAAGATACCCTGACTGTAAAAATCCATTTAACCCTTTGAAAGATACGAAGTAATAGAGAAATTTACAAACAAACAAACAAATATATACGAGTACATACTCGTACAAGATACGCGCGAAAAACATAACCCTTCCTGCAGTCGGGTAAAAATCTACGATGTGATTTCTTTGTGTTTGAGCCTTAACTTGTGCATAGAAACACAAAACGAAGTTAAACTCGCGGACGATAATAAAGTTTGGGTTTTTTGTAATCGCCCGTTTAACAATGTACTTCGAACGCTTTCCCAAGATCTCGGGAATTGAAAAATAACTGAGCGTCGACGTCGCCGAGATAAAATTGAGCTGAAAAAGTTCGCTCCTGAACGATTAAAATGGAATTTGGGTTGTTTAAATCTCCGGTTGGCTGAAAAATGGCTCGAGCGATGTCGCTGCGAAATTAAATCGGTTTTAAGGATGTTTTTCTCAGGTAAACTTAATTAATTTAACCGGTGATAAATCTTGTGAACTGACTGACAAAGGGGTTTTATATTAATTTTAAATCTCACTGGACTGCAGACTCAGATCTGATCTGAGACTGCAGAGCACAACACCAATATTTGGATATAATTATTTTCAAAACACAAAGAGTCTAGACACGAGGGTTTTCAACGAATGAGTATTTTATTAACTTAGATTCATCGACGAACGCCTAGCAGTTTATTTCTTTACGCCCAGCTGTGGGATACCAATACAAGAAAATATAATAACGACGTTAATGACTTCTTACCTTATTCCCGATTAAAATAGAATTTCGGTCTTTCTCCGCTTGGCTGAAAAATGGCTCGGACGATGTCGCTTCGAAATTAAATTGGTTTTAAGGATGTTTTGCTCAGGTAAACTTAATTAATTTAACGGGTGATAAATCTTGTGAACTGACTGACAAAGGTATTTTTTATATTAATTTTAAAAGTCACGACTAAGCACTACACCAATTAACACTAAAACAATCAAATTTGGATGTAATTGTTTTCAAAACACTAAAACAGTCAAAACACGAAGGCTTTCAATAAAAAATCTCTAATCTATAAAATTCTCGTGATTTTTGTCACCAAACTTCTCCGGACTTATGAAATTGTCTGTTTACCTATATTCTTTAGGTCTGAGAGTAAGGCGTAAACTATTTCGTTTTACCATTTTGAAAGTATGCTGTAATTGTCATTTAAAAACTTCATAATCCTATACCTTTAAACGAGCAATTCTTGTATATATATTTCTATATAATCTGGATCTCGAAAACGGCTCGTACGATTTTCATGAAATTTAGTATGCAGAGGGTTTTGGGGGCGATAAATCGATCTAGCTAGGATTCATTTTTAGAAAATGTCGAATTTACCAAAAAAAAATATGACTACTGCTGCCATCTATTGGCCACCGAGCGAAGCTCGGTCACCCAGATATTAATAACTTTATGTTATAATAATATGTGTTAGTGTCTTGTTTTTAAATGTAAAAAAATATATCGTTTTTTCCTGTAGTTGTTATATTACTTTATTTTGTAGTTTTTGTGTGTGGACATTTATTAAGAGATTTATTACTATAAAGGAAACCGAAACAAAGCCATTATCTTAGCAAAGTTTCAGTTTGTTATTCATCCGACAAGTGATGTGAAGCTACATCTATATGCAAACTCGAGACTCTCAAGCTTAAATTGTTTATGATAGTGCCTCGGAGATAAGTAGACGTAGGTAGAGTACGTACATGGATCGTAGGTGTTTGTTAGCGAAATTGTTCCGTCATCCTTCAAGATCTTAGCGCACCTGCGGACTGAGTTATTGCGGGAAAAATCTCGGGACTGCGCACGGAGGGTTGTCTTAGATACATTTTCAGGAGAAAACACATTAACAATTTATATTTTAAAATTTATACGTATTTTTTACGTGTCATGTAATATCGTTATTATGCGGCAATCAGGGGTCTGGTTGCGTAAGAAAAACGTATTATAGTAGCTTATAATAGATTGATTTTTTAAGTAAGTATCGTACATAAAAACACTAGGCGTACTTAATATTTTTTCATAAAAGAATTAATAACAAAAGGTGTTCTTATTACCTTCAGTGGACAAATACCGAGTATATAAATGAATTCGGAGACAATTCGTTTTCAATCTACTTACGATAAAATATTAAAAAGGTCTGTTTTGGTAATCCGATTATTTGTGGGAGCTGCGAAATGAATGCGAACTATAGACGTATTACGTTTTACGGTTAGGGCGAGTCCTCACTTAAAAAATAGTTTGTGTTAATGTACACTGAAAAATCTCTAATATTTGAGGTTTGAGAAAAACCCACGGAATTTGAAGGCTCCTTCGCATGTTCACGACTATACACGTTGAAAGAAAGATGAAGAAGAGGGGTGTTCATTTGACTATCAGTACCCGCCTCGCCGGGGTAAAAATAAGTCGTAAATTTAATATTATTAAGTGTATTATAAAGTGGCATGGGGCAGTGCCCAATTAGTTCAAACATCTGCCTTTTGTCGGTTGGTTGGGAGTTCGAATCTCGAGACCCTCTGACTTACATAGAGTTAGGTGCGTTTATGGCCATTGGCCATTCCCCTTGGCCCTTCTTATTCTGAAAGGAGACCCGTGCCCAGTAGTGGGACATAAACAGACAGGGACCACAAATGGTCTTTGAATGGTGACCACAAATCATTAGTTTACAAGAAAAGATTTGAGTTATCATCCGTAGATTTAACGAGGTGCTAAAGTTTATGCGTTTTCAATAAAAGAGGGGCGTAAAAGACGATGGGTAATTTCAATGGTTGTAAAACTTTAAGTTATTAGCCCACACGAGGTTGGACTTAAAGTCCAGGTATTAAATGCAATTTTAAAAGGAAGGAACGATTACCATATTTAATCAGCCTTTGGACGCCAACCGCTGGACATAGGCCTGTCCAAAAGTGCGTCACCATACACGATCCTCTGTCTTCCTCATCCACCCGCTACCAGCGACTTTTCAGGTCGTCGGTCCAACGGCAGGAGGTTGTCCTACGCTGGGCTTATCGGTACGGGGTCTCCATTCCAGGAACACGTCTGCCCCCACGGCCGTCGGTTCTGCGACAGATAGGTATGGCCCACCCGCTGCCACTTCAGCTTGTCAATCCGTTGGGCTATGTCGGTTATTCTGGTTCTCCTTCGGATGTCCTTGTTGCAGAATAACATACATCAAAATTTAAACCCTAATATGAATCGAACCATCCCACTATAGAGTTAAAGTCGATAAATACTCAACTGTCTGAGCCAAGTGACACCATTTGTCTGATATGGAATGAAATTAAAAAAAAAAAATTATGCGAACTACCTCTATTTTGGACTAGCTGAGCATCACTGGGCGTCAATTCGCATACATTTTTTTAATTTTGTCTCAACGTAACGCTATTTGTCACTTGGCTCATGCATCGATATTCCATGAGTAATAAGTACATAATTATACGACAAAAGTCGTGGCGATATTTTTGTCGTGTCCGACATGGCTCTAATAGAGAAACTTCTCGCAACTGGTTTTCACACACTAAGCCGGTAACTTGAATAAAATCCCACCTAATGAAATAAGTTTCCCGTAAGCTTCCGCGGAGCCGGTGAAGAAATTTTTTAATATTATCTTGTTTCCCCCTTTGTTTCTACGTACCCGCGTTTCTTTATACTTTGAAATCTAATTAGACTTTGAAATAATTATAAAGGTCAATTTTCTTTTGTGATTATTATTTTGCATAATAACATTGTTTGCGTATCGTAGCTGCTTTTAAAAACAGCGTTGGGAGATTTTAATCCAGTATTCACAATGAGAGGAATCTTGTGTAACTGTGGGATGTTACTAATCTGATTAATGTCTCTCTCAACCTCTTTTTATGTGCACCACTGAGTCTACTGACCAAATATGAGGGAGGAGTTTAGACTTCGTAAACCTACCACACAAGCAAAGGTCAGAAGAATTAATGTCAAGCTGCAATTAAGTTGACCCGAAAAAGCGGTCGTCTGCTCATACCTGGCCTTACGCGCTTCCCTTAGGACTCCTTCACACCGCACCTTTGTCGACACCCGAAAATGTGTTCAGCGTATAGTTCAACTTATAAGCTACCTACTTGTACATAATATATTACCCTCATGATTATATTATATTCCTTCCCTGTTAAGCCATGGTAAAACGACAAACTTTTCATTCTCCTGATGCTAAATGATAGGTACATTATCGCATGTCAGAAAAAGTGTCTTCTAGGACTTTTTACCATAGCTTTTACCCTTCCGTTAAGAAAGGGTAATAGTAGATTGTTACACAAGGGACGTAAGTAAGCTATTACAGAACAAGATTCAATTTGGCGCCAGTGCGAGCGCAGCTCGCATAGGGCGCTAATGGATCGCGTGCACCCGAGATATTTAGTCACACGAGCGAGCGCAGCGAGCGAGGGTGAATATAGTTCGAGGGTGTAATAGCTACTTGCAACCGAGGTAAGCATTCTACTTTATATCATTCTTGCGAGGTAAATAAAACATTGGTAATGCAAAATGAAATTTTAATTAGAATACTAAGCAAATTTAGAGAAAAAAAAATAAAAAAAAAAAATAATAAAAAAATGATAAAAAAAATTAAAAATTAAAAAATAAAAATAATAAAAAAAATATTATACTTTTTGTCTGATAATAAATAAAATGATAATAATGATAATAAAATAAAAAAAAAATAAAAATAAAAAAAATGAAAAATAAAAAAAAATAAAAAAAAATAAAATAAAAAAAAATAAAAAAAAATAAAAAAAAAATGAAAAAAAAATAATAATAAAAAAAAAATAAAAAAATAATAAAAAAAATAAAAAAATAATAAAGAGAAAATAAAAAAAATAAAAAATAAAAAAAATCAAGCATAGTGCGACCTAATGTTGCCCTTGAACTGTAATGTGAACATTACAATTCAAGCATAGTGCGATGTAATGTTGCCTTGAATTGCAAACACCAACTTACAAGGAGACTTTCCACCATAGTAATCCATAGTTACTGAGCAAGTATGATATAAACGGTGTTTAAATGCAATATCAGGCATTACTATTTACTGTTAATATGTGTATGACATCAGAATTCATTAATTTCAGTAATTTCATCAGCTATAATGCCATTTCAACCTTTATGGGAGCAAACCTATCGCACTGCATAGCTTTATAGACTATCCATAATCCGAGTAATTATACAGCCATATTCTCTGCAAAATCTTCTCATGACATTGGGAGGTCTAAAGCACCTGGCTATAATCTAGCATCTCATTTATAGATTCTAAAAGTTATCCACTTAATAATTTTACGAAAACATTATTTACTGATATTCATGCTATTCGCAGAAATAAGATTCGAGATATCACTTTGATGTTTCTAGTCCTAACGAAATTGAATTTCTCCTTACAAATAAATACCGCCTTTCGAAATTACTAATTTCAAAGTATATACCAGTCAATTGGTTTTATCAATAGCAGCAGTATGAAATTCGTTAAATTATTGTTATACATCAAAAACTATGTACTTAATATAACTTTGATATTATTATCGGGAATAGTTATACGAGTATAGTTACTTATTAAGTTTTATGCTCATGCCGTTTTGTATGTAGGACCAAAAATTAATCAGTCATGCTATTAGGTATATGGAGACTCGAAATTTTAGTTACACAATACATCAAAGCTCAGTTAATTAGAGTTTTATGGTTACTATTTTTAAATTGTCTTATCGCTGTGTCTTATATAAAAGTAAGGCTTATATAAAATTTTCGTGTCACAGTGTTTGTAACCCAACTTTTCCAAAACGTCTGGACCTATTTTTATGAGATTTTTTAGGTCGTAAGCTATTTTTCATACCCATGAAATGGCAAAACGACGTTTGTCGGGAGAGCTACTATTCCCTTTATAAGAAGTAGACTCTCTGTTTCATTATTCGCATTTTGCTAATTCTTGTCCAACTAAAAGTTAGATTATAGGGATCTTTCTATCCGTTATCTATTTATTTTGTAAAATAGAAATAATTGGGCTCGCGCTTTGAGGGTTCCGTAACATCAAAAATATATTTCCATTTTCTATAATATTAAACTAAACTAAACACCCGTGCCCACTAATTCAAAAACGAGCATATAAATCAGCAGCAACAGAAATAATATATTACCTGTGAAAATTTAAAGTCTGTAGCTAACACGGTTCAAGAGATATAGCCTGGTGACAGACGGTCAGTCAAAAAGTATGAGAGTCAGTTTAAGTTTATAAGGCTGAAAATGATCACTTGACAATGTAAACGAATATTGAATGGAAGCAGGTGTTATTTTGCGAAAATCCATAATTAGCAAGACAGATGAATTTGTTTTGCTATTATCCGCTACTTGAAAGGATTCTGTATGGTGCAATATGCAGGAACACTACCCACATGAAACACCACACACAATTTTCTATCACTTTCTTCGACGCACGTTTCGTCCCGACACCGGGACATCCTCAGGAGATGTTGACTTCACAATGCGAAATCGTAGAGTCAACGATTATATACATAGTAGCAAAACAAATTAATCTGTCCTGCTAATGTAAACGAATCCCACGTATCTTCTCCCATTTCTTTTCCACGTAAAAAATACCATATAAATAATCAGGCATAATACACATAATTTATAAACACGGCTATTTGAATCCATACACCGGCGGCAGGCGTAAAAATATCGTTATATTCGGGTAATTTGGATGATTTATGCACCATTACTCCGCGTTATTGGAGTTTCTGAAAAAAAAAAGGTTAGGAAACACCTCCGAGGGTGGAGGACAAAGGTGTTATTATAATGAACCAAGAGTCCACCGTTGTTACATCAACGTAATAAGAACAAGGCTATTTTTTATGTTTACATCGCAGAATATCTCTAAAAACCTCTTTTTACCCGACTGCAAGAAGGGTTATGTTTTTCGCGCGTATCTTGTATGTATGTAAATTTCTTTATGACCACGTATCTTCCAAACGGCTGGATGGATTTCGACGTTAGTGGTATCGTTAGATTCGTCTCATTAACCCAGGTGTTCTTAGATAGGTTTTTGAAAATAAAAAACAAAATGGCGGATTTTGGGCCTAAAATTGTCAGTCATTTACAAAATATTTATAACCAAACCTATCGAGTGGGGTATCAAAATGAAGGGAATTACAAGGAAAAAAATATATGTAAGTCATATGTTTCGAATTAATTTGGAATTATAAACAGTCGATCAATGCGCTCAAAATGGTAATATTTGTAGTTTTTGATAGCGTTAATCTTGTATTGACCAAATGTGTGTCGTACTTTATATTATGCATTTTTACTTGGTATATCATAGCATAAATCGAAAACATAATTTAATATAATCATTAAACAATTATTTAACATCTGTACTTTCGCTACTCGCTCTAGATGGCGCTGTGTGTACTTTAAGACGCGCTCCACCGCTCGTAAAGTGTGGCAACTAAAAAGCCTGAAATAAAATAAATAATTAAAAAAATCAAAAAACCCGACTGCAAAAATGTCAACAAAAATGCAATAACTTAAAAGACTGAAACAAGGCGGACAACGAAAACAAAATTATAATAAACTTAAAACGATGCAATTTTTACTTAATTTTAACAACATTACGAGCTGAAAGCTTTAGTTAAATTTTCGCATTCAATTTAAAAATAAAGCAGGCGGGACCTATTAATTTTCTCTATGTTAATTTATAATTTGCGAAAATAGGTCCCGCCTTCTATATTTTTAAATTGAATCCGAAAATTTAACTAAAGCTTTCAGCTCATAATGTTGTTTGTTAAAATGAAGTAAAAATTGCATCGTTTTAAGTTTATTATAATTTTGTTTTCGTTGTCCGCCTTGTTTCAGTCTTTTAAGCATTGAAATGCTTTTAAGTTATTGCATTTTTGTTGACATTTTTGCAGTCGGGTTTTTTGATTTTTTTTTCGTCTCACTTTGACTCTTGGTGACGGGCCCTAAATTGAAACTTCAGCAAAACTCTTAATAGAGTGAACAAATCCTAATAATATTATAAAGGCGAAAGTTTGTGTGTATGTTTGTTACTCCTTCACGTCTCAACTACTGAACCGATTTAGCTGAAATTTGGAACATAGGTAGCTTATAACCCGGATTAAAACATAGGCTACTTTTATTCCATGAAAAATCCGTAGTTCCCGTGGGATACTCAAAATACCAAATTTTCTAGAGTAATCTATAGCTACATCTATAGATAGATTGTTCAAGCGAACTTGCTTGAAAGCATGTTTAAAGGTTGGAATAGGGAACGATAACGGGAAAATGACGTTTCCCTTAGGATTCATGAAAAAGCGAATTTGACGCGGGCGGGGCCGCGGGCAAAAACTGAATCTATTATCACTATAAATGTGAAAATGGCCACTATGCAGGTTTTGAACATAGCACTGTACGCATTTAACAAGTGTGTTTTAGTTGAACAAAATGTGAAAATGGGTACCTGTATTATAGGTTCCGACTTCCGACATTACAACTGTTTCGCTATTAGCATTTTGTGTTTTAGTTGAGCAATGAGATACAGGTTAATAATATTATAACTATGAAAACGGGTACCTATATGATATAGGTTCTGAACTAATACAAAAATATGTGTAAAATATGTGTTTTAGTTGACCAATAGAATATGTGATAGTAATTATGCTATAAATGCGAAAATGGATACCTATTAGGTAAAGGTTCTGAAATTATTTCACTCTTAAGCAGATACGTTGATTTTATTTTCATCCTTCTCACTCTTATGAATACGTTGATGGGTTAGGTTAGGTTATAGGTAAGGCCCCCCCGATGGATTCCAATCTTGTCGCGATGGGGGGGCTCAGTAGCCGTGGTTGGGCCCCACGGTGAAGCCAAAAGGAATCCAGGAGGGGACGCTCGGAGTGGGCCTGGAGATGGGCCCGCTCTGGATGCGTCCAAGAGAGGTGCGGGGGACAGAGTTTTCTGTCTCCTGCAGCCAGGAGGGGTCGCGGGAGGAGAGGCGTGTCGGTGTGTCGTTGCCGCTCGCCCTATCTCCCGCGACCAAACGGTGGCGCACCGTTAGATGCGTCGGCGGCGGGGCCGCAGGGGAAGAGGAGTGTCGGTGTGTCGTTGCCGTTCTCCCTGTCCTCTGCGGCCGTTTGGTGGTTTGCGGCGGAGCCAAAGATCAGATCCGCCGCGGGGTATGGGAGGTCGATGCCTGCGAAGTGCAGGAGCAAGCTTCGCAGGTATCGGCTTACCCGTGCCCACGGCCCCTGGGTGGCGGTCCCGGGGGGGTCCGTCGCCTTACGGATGGGCGCCGAGGAGGTAAGGCCGGCTTAGGTGTTTCTGGCGGGCCTTGCTGTTGGAGGGGAGCTCCATGCTCCACCTCGTGGAGGGGCTGCGCAAGCGGCCGGGCACCGGCGGGTTCGCGGAGGTTTGCGCAAGCGTTCCCGTGTTCCCGTCATACGGTGCGAGGAGGAAACACCGTGGGGTTTAGCCGGTAAGAGTCCGGCATAACCCAGCCGCTCCCCCGGGCGACTGGGTATCCATGAGGATTCCCCACGATAAAAAAAAAAAAAAAAAAAAAAAAAAAAAGGTTATAGGTAAGGTTCCTTAGTATGCAGCGTTGCGGAAGAATATAAAAGAAAAACGTTGTTTTACCTAATTACTTCAAAAACTAAGCCAGTTATTTAAATGTCGTTCTGAGTGTTTTTGGGAATTATTTTTTACCGATAAATTAAAACAAAAATTACAATTATGTCCATCTTAGTTTTCGATGGAAATTAGAAAAATGGAGATTTTGGAGCAATTTTTGGGAGAATTTTTTGGCGAGGAATTTTCATCCAATCGTGTTTCTGAAGTTAGGTTAACACATATGCAGTTTTTTTCCCAGAAAATCCAGGATTCCCACGGGATTTGTAAAACCCCGAAATGCACGCGGGCGAAGCCGCGGGCAAAAGCTAGTTTTATATAATTAAGACTATTTGATGGTAGAAAATAAGATACCAAATCTTACTTTTCGTACTCGAAGGTGATCTTGTGACTTGCGTCTCATTCACTCATTCGTTTACTAACTGACTCATCGCAAATATAGAGAGTCATTGGAATAAACACTCAGTTCTTTCTTCATTTTAAACACATTTTTTTTATAAAAAGATCAAGTTATTCGTCTTCGTCTTCTTTACGAACATTACAACTTTACGAACGTAGCTGTAGACATTTGCCTGCAAATTAGGACTATGTAAAGCAATCAACATTTTGGTTCTTTGATTTGATTTTTCAACGTGTCCGTTTCGACAGTATTAATGGCGTTACTAATTCTACTTGGACACGAATTTTACATTTTTTTTTTTTTAGTAAAACTTAGAAGGTTTGTGGATTTTGAAAAATACTACACTTGTGGCATTTAAAGAATATCTGGGTTTTTTATTTTGATAAATACGGCATTTTCTAAAAATTAATCTTAAGAGATTATCTTAAGATTAATTTTTAGAAAAATTTTGAAAACCGTTGGAGCCATTTTCTGAGATAAAGATTATATACTATTTGTGAAGTAACTGTGGACTCTTGTTCTAAAATGTTGCCAGTACCGCTCTAACTAAACCATTACAGAGACATAATTCTTTTTTTGTTGTTTATTTGAAAATTGAAGCCATAAAATAGTGTCTTTTTATTTTCAGACGGCTTTCGGATTACTGAGTCTTTGTTAAAATTAAGGTTAAATATTATTTGGAACGAAAGGAGAAATCACCATAAATTTTTTCCGAATAAATAGTAGGTACGTATAATCTGGGTTTAATTTAACCTTACCTCTGCCTAAATTGTGCCACAGTAAAGTCGTTTTCAATTGAAAGTTCAAACATACGAGTACTTTACAAACATCTCAACTATCACATATTTATTTCGGCATGTTACGGAAAAAATGAAACTAATATTTTCTATACACATTCTATCATTAGTGCACCATAGAAATGTAGCGTAGTACAGCAGTATTTTGTATTTTTATCAAACCCTTTTAATATATTAAACCTTTATAATATTATCTAAATGTATAAATCTCAGAAACGGCTCCATCAATTTAGTAAAACTATACAAGAGGTATCGGGGGTGATACATCTCGATCGAAAAATTCATTTTTAGAAAATGTATTTACCAAATAAAAAAACCCTCTGATATGATGTAATTAATCGTGCAATAGTTAATTGTTATGCAAGGGCGCAAAGTGGATTTTTGGGCCGAGTGTCAAATTTGAATGTTGAGCGGCGAAGGATTCTAGGGTTGAACCCTGAGCGCAGCGAGGGGTTCAAATAATAGAATCCTGAGCATAGCGAGGCATGCAAAGACACGAGACCCAAAAAAATTTGCGCCCGTACGTAACACAAAATTTTTCATCTCACCACAGCGAGGAAAATCACTAGAAGAACACTTTAGATCGGCATTGCGAGTTATGTTAAATTTTGGTTTTAGTAACTCTTAAATCTGAATAATTTTACTTGTACTTAAACCACCTTCAATCATCACTCACCTTATTTTAAAATTGAAACAAAAAAATAATGAATAAAGCAAAAAAAAGTATTAGGTAAGTATTATCTTTAATCACGGTTGGAAACATAGACAACTAACACTAGATAAAAAAATGAGAAACTTTTTTCTACTTCTATTTTGAATTCGTTCTGAAATAATAATTTCTAAGAACCAAGGATAATATAAAATTTAATAAATATAGTAACAATAAATACATAAACAATGAGGAAAAATCATGGATTTAATTAAATTTCTTTTATAATTAATAAAACTAAATAGGAGGTATTTTTTTTAATTGATATTCTACAATAATTTACCTATACAAACTCTAAGGTCGAACCTCATTACTTACCGTATGTGTTTAAAAAAAAAAAAAGAAGTCTTCAGCATTTGACATTGACATGACACGTAATACGAGTTTGACTTTGGAAATGCTTTCCGGCCCTAGGGCCGGAAAGGATTTTCATACTACTTTGTCTCCCTTGGGAAAAATGAAAATGCTTTGACGGCCTAGGGAATATAATAGCATTTCCCGCCCGCATTTCGGGCATTAAAGTTCGCTTTTCCGAGCGGGTGAGATGAAAAATATTATATCGTAATGTAATATTCTATTTTCTTCAACGCCAAAAGGTCCTTTACAACGCAAAGATAACAAGTTTCAAGGGGCGAGAAAATTAAACAAAGGTCGGTAATTATGAATGCCAATCTACCTTATAATTAGCCAAAGGGGAGTAATGGTAGCGTACTCTTAGCTTAAATCAACTGGCTGTTCCATTTTATACAATTTCACCCACCTTTTGGAGTAATAAATTTATATTTTCCCCATTTATTTATCTGTTTCTATGCCTATCTTTAATGTTTGATTGTAATCATCATCACTTTTCACTGAACAACTGATAGATGATAAGTACATCCATGAGCTGTAATCTAAGAAGGAATACTTTGGAAATTCAATCAGAACTATACAGTTTGTATTGCATGAAAGTTTTTTTTATTCTTTTTAGGTTTACGCTTGACCACAATCTCACCTGATGGAAAGTGATAATATGGTCGAAGATGGAGCGCGCTTACCTATAAGATGCCGATTCACTCTTTTTTTTTAAAGGTAGCCAGGTCGTAGGATACGGTAAAACACCCTGATTTCTGAAGAGCACTTCAAACCTTAGCCATGCGTACTAAAAATGAACCGCTTTGTGCATACTGGTGGTATAGCGACGGCCAACGAGATAATATGGATGAAAGCCTGCCCGGTATCTTGCGGTGCGGTGAAAAATGCTAAGGGAAGGAACAGATCAAACAGCTCTTGAGCACATTCCCCGAAAGATATCCTATAAAAACCATCAGGCTCGCCACCTTGCGGTGATGCTCTGTTTGCAGTTTTACCAGTTCATTCATAATTATCGACACGTAAATAACTGCTACAACGTATAAAATTGATATCTATTGGGAAGATAAATGGCAGTCCCGACGGATTTTTGTTTTTTTTTTAGTGCAGTGGTTATAATTTCTTATCTCTTCAATATTATCTTTTTAATTATTTCAAGTAGTACTACTTTTTCCGTTATCTCATAGAATTTTTCATAGAATTCACACAGCCGCCTCTCCATCTGCTACTTTTATTTCAGCTTTAGTTATTTCCAATGCCATTGCATCACTGATATTAGGTATAAGGGTTAGATTCTATGAATTATATCCTCCTACGAACACGTTAACAGTCGTTCCTTTGGCGTGGAGAGCAGGTTTCTCGGATGCCATTATTCCGCTCCCTGGCTTTTATTCCTGTCATAACTCGTTCCCGCAATTATTATATAATTAATGTACTGGAAATTGCGGTCGTAATTGTTCCCAGCACTTCGGGTATGACGTACTTACCTAAAAGTTAGAGTTGCCTGAGGCAGCTTTTCTAATAGCGGCGTTTAGGAAATTTTAAAAACATTAGTAAAAACATCTAGAAAATTGTGTATCTAATAAACTTAAATACTAGCTACTATGTAGTGCAGAGTTTTTTACCGGTTCTACTCTTTCCAAACTGATTTCCAAAATTTGTGCTAAAAATTTTCTTAAGAGTCTGTCAATTGGCCATATTATGTGAAAAATCATTTATTTTAATTTCAGATAAACGAATTATATAAAATGAAAAATATCGACTCTACTGTGTTTTCATTTATTTATCTTGTTTCAAACTTATTTTATTGCTCACTACTGGGTTCGGGTTTCCTCGTGGAATAAGAGGAGTTGATGACAGTCCACCATACTCTGGACAAATGGTTATCAGGTTTCACACACCTTTTAGAATTATGGAGAAATCGAAATGTGTTCGAGTTCCTTACCATGTTTATCTGCATCACTAATATATTTATTTACGTTGTCCTCGTAGTTGATTGCCAAAATGTCAATTATCCAAATAAGTATGAGAGTCATGTTTGGTCGAACTCTGGACCTCTGGACTATCTGTGTACGTTATTAATGTTTTGTTATTGTTTATTATTAATAATTAATTGTAATGATTGCTTTTTCGATCATTTATTATCCTTTGTGGATAAAAATCACTTAAGGCCATGTTTACAAGGATGGTTTACTAGTTGCTACTGGGTAGAGATATATATGTATAGTAAACTAGTATAGTGAATACTAATTAATAGAGTTCGGTACTCAAAGGATAACAATCGTTTTATCCTTTGAGTACCGAACCCTAAAAAACAACTGACACAGTATTTTGCATAGACAATTAGTAGTTAAACTTTATTCCAGTAGTAGTACATAACATTATCATGGTTTAGCGTTACAATAATAAAATTAAACTCTGTTTACTTTAGTCCACGTTTATTTGTAAGGGTGATAGAATATATGAATCAATTTGTATGAATTTACGGAGTCTATAAGTAGGTACTAACAAATAATAGATTCTCAAAATATTGTACTCCACGCAATAAAAGAAACTCGTTTCAACGTTTAACGCCGACCCTAAATTCTTAGTTTATATATCAATGTACACAGGTTAGATAATAGTTATCAGTTGCTAATGGTACAGGAAATGGTCCATCGATTTTATTATTACCTGCCTACGGCGTAAATGCATCAGTGTGAACGTAGCTTAGCTGGAACGAGCCGCATGATAAATGGCCACTCGAGGGATTTGGAAACATTAATAACTTGGTCTGATAGCGGCTCCTGATCGCGATACGGGGCTCATTGAAAACGCTTTACAATTATTGTTGTTGATGAATAAACGGACCTTTTTGAAATCAATAAAACTTTACCAAATTTTTATTGATGGCAAGCTTTCCACTTCTAAACGAGTTTTTGACTCATTTCATTTTATAATTTTATATCTCAAATAACGGTTTAACTATACACTTTTTACGTATATTATAAACAATACTATACTGTAAGTGTAATTAAAACTAGACAGATTCACGGATGGAATGAGAAGTATAAATATTTCAATCCATGAAGACGCGCCCCACTCTGTTAAAATCGTTTGTTTCATTCGATTCGTATGGAATATGACTGAGTGCAACGCGTCATCGTGGATTGGAATAATATATCACTTTAAGAGTTCAATTTAAACAATTTGTTATAGAACCCTAAAAGAGCCATGAGTAGGTACAATATATTACATCTATACTCTATACTAATATTATAAAGAGGAAGCGTAACGATGTTTGTGAGTTTGTGACGTTGGAAGGGGTAATCTCTGGATCCACCGAACCGATTTTCAAAATTCTTTCACCAATATAAAGCTACGTTATTGTGGAATATCATAGGCTATAATAATTTTCAAAATTAATAACGTACCTTTACTTACTGAATAATGTAATCCAAGACATAATATTATTGAAATATATTTCGATTGTATAATATATTGTTACAGGAAAACAACACTCCAACAGAAACTAACAAGCTATGTACAATGAATGTAGCTCTGTAACAAGCGATGCCTAACAAGGGAGGAACATAAGCAAAAATGCGATACGAAACTGGCAACATTTATTCTATTGTCCCAATAAGAGTTAACAAATGCCTAAATTGGATATTGGTAAAATTGATGTATAAATAGAAATAGATTTAGATGTCCCATTGTTATTTATCAGTTATGAACAAGTAAATTATGAAAATCCGACTGCCTAGCGGGTAAAAAATGCATAAATCAATACACACAACTCACACACAACCATTTGAACATAATATGGTTTCCTTATTATATTTAACCATACCTATGACTCCTGTATATATTTGTAAAGTCCTTTTAATTTCCTTCATTTTGATACCCCGCTCGACAGGTTTGGTTATGTAACATCTTAGCGTCAAAAATCCACCATCTAGTTTTATTGTATTTTATTTACATAAAAACAGATTTTGAGACTAATCTAACGATAATATCCATCCAACTGTTTGAAAGATATTAGGTAATAAAGAAATTTGCAAACAAACATACAAGGCACGCGTGAAAAGCGTCGGAGCCATCCTTGGCAGTCGAATAAAAGATAATTTCTGTCGAATGCCGAATAGACGCCGAAGTTCTAACTAGTTACATAATAATAAGTCATCATCCGCAGAATAAACGAATACATAATGCAGTACATTATTCAGACGTTAAGACAGTTGGTCGCAGCCCGCAGGAAACTTCCACCATTGAGGCAATTCGTATTCGGGGAAATGGAAATAATAAGAGAATAACTATTCCGTTTATTTAACTTCCAGGCACGTCCCTTGGAAAGTTGATTTTATTGCGGGGCATTTGCCTCGGAGCGTCTGAAGTATCTGGGAATTGTTGTAGGTCTATGGAGTGGAATAATGGGGCGTTAGGGCGTCTTTAGGACTTGTCAACTATGTCACCAACTGTGACTGTAATAGTGCAAGTTTTAGAAGGGATGGTACATTATAATAATCAGGAATTTGACAGCTCTACTATGGATATTACGCGCACTACAATCATCATTAGGGCTTCTAAACCAGGAAACTGGAGAAAAAACAAGAAGGAAGTAATGGGAGGTCTGTGGCTAGTAAGGACACCTATCAGGCCAAGGCAAGCTAGCTATTCTCACAATATAAAATCCAATCGAAAATAGAAATCGAACCACGTTTAATTTTTATCTTTAAGATGTTTCAACATTTCAAACGTCAATTACAACTTAGTCCCAATACCTCAAAGTTCAAACAATATAAAAGAGCGATCACATAAAAATTAAATTCCTATTATTACAAGTCATAAGAGATACGATAGAACTTAGAACAAAGTACTAGGTCGTAATTACACATCCTATAGGCTGAGGGTACATTTCGGTGCGATGCGATTTGAGTCAAACATAATATTATACTCGTAACTGTGTTATATAATAGTGCAAGTTCTCTAGTAAGATATTGATAATAAAAAAAAAGCCTTTTTTGCTGCCAATGGTATTACATTAATTAATGTTTTTATAATTTTTTAGTTTAAAAGTTTATAAAAACATCAATATATGAACATGTGTAATATTTAATTTGTTTGACGATCGGTATATTTTACATAAGCAGCTTGTCCTTCGACAAAGGCCTCCTCTAAAGATTTCCACCATTCCCTGTCTCTCGCTATTCTAAGCCATTCCGGTCCGACAGCTTTTTTAAAGTCGTCTTCCCAGCGTTATATTTTACGTCCTTTGGTCCTTTTGCCATCCCTAAGATACCACTCCGAAATGATTTTGGTCCATTTTTCATTCTTCTCTCGGAGCATATGACCTGTCCATTTCCATTTCAGTTTCTTGCATACTTTTCCTGCGTCTTCAAATTTAGTTCTACTTTTTATTTTGACAATCTTACCTTATCTTTTCTTCTGACTCCAATTACACTTCTCTCTATTCCGTTTTGGCATATATTTATTTTACTCATTAATTTTTCTGTTAATGCCCATGTTTGACAGCCATAAGTTAAGCATGGCAAAATACATGTATTATATAATTTCCTTTTAAGAAAAAAGACCACGACCCTCTAAAGATTGAAAAACATACTACAGATATATACATAGCTACCTTTAAGATATTGATAACCAATCTCAAAAAAGATTTACAATTTGCACGCCTATGCAAGATGCATGTCCTTCACCCTTTATAACCATTACAATAAAAAATAGCAATTAATTTTCCCAAAAACGAAGGGAAGCTGACAATGGATAGCTAGATAAATTAACTAACGTAAATTTGGCAAATAAAAATTGTTTATTTATTGTAATTTTAACCTTCATTAATTGTTTTAACTTCATAAATTTTGTTACATTTGCTGGCTGGATTTGGATGTGAGCTAATTTTATTATGTATCATCTTTGTATTGTAACCCAAATTCCCAAATAAAGATAAATTGAATTTAATTATTGAAAAAAATATATTTTTGGTGCCAGTTGATTGTAAAGTGGCAAAAATGGAAATCAAACTTTAAGTTTTTCTTGTTGTTGTAAGTTAAGCTGTGGTTTTTCTTTAATGACCATAGCAATGAACGCAGCCGTGGTGGATTCAAAGTTTCAGTATCTGGAACTTAATATTAAAAAGTTTCGTTTCCAAATGTTTACTGTTATTATTCTGAACAAAAAGGCACCTTGAGCGGGATTGAAGCTGATGCGAAGTCCGTAAAGTCTTTTTAAAAAATTTGAGAGATATACTGAAGAAATATATCAATAGGTCTAATAATCCACACATCCATGCGTTTTTTAAGATTGCTATCGCATCGTTTTCGAACCAAATAAATAGAATGGGCGGAGGTCATGTGACCGATTTATTTAGCATACATTTTTGAATTTCGTTTCATTTTTTTCGCACGTATCACAAATCCAATAGGGTCGCTTTCCCAGCCGCGCGTCGAATTGCGTCGTCCTATCCTCAGCCTAAAAGCCTTTCGATTCTAGTGCAGTTCGAGATCGACTGGAGCGCTAATGGCTACTTTCCTCTCTAAGTAGTTAAGTGTTACTTTATAAGTGAGTGGCTTGAAAAATGTAATAAACGGTCGGATTACAAAGCAACTCTTCTGCAATATTTTTCTAGATTCGAGTGGTACAGTAATTGGGCTCTTAATAATCTGGGAAACGTTTTTAGCCTACCTTTCGATATTTTTGAAATTGTTTTGCTTTACACTGTAAAAGCGAATCTAGTGTGATGGTATCAAGCGAAATTTCAAGAAAACTTAACTTTAAGTCTCTGTGTCCTGTGTGGGCTAGCTTTTTAAAGAAAGTTTTTTTTTGGCTAGATGTAGATGTTTCATACCAACATGGTAATAATGGATTCCTTATGGTGAGACTTTCTCCGTCCGTTCGTCCGTCTGTCACACTCGATTATTTCAGTAACTATTAAAGCTATCGACCTGGAAATTTGGAACAGTTATAGGAAATAGTGACCCAACGTCATTGCAATCATAAAAATTTAAAAAACGATTTCGTTTTTATTTTACCCCTCTGATATAAAGCTTTGGTAAGAAAAATCCTGTGTGTAATCCAGTAAAACAACCTCTGTAATAGCGCAGTTTACAATCAGTGGAGAGAACAAACGAGGTTCGCGTGACCTGGCGATGTAAACCCGACGCTAGGTGCGTACTTGAGTGCTTTTGACATTGGGGTTGAAATGTGTTTTCACTGTTATTGCATGCTTTATACTATGTAGGATTTACTTCAATCGTGTCTAAGTGGACTCTAGTTCAACAAAGGTTGCAGAGATTCTTCTAGGGCCAATATAATATGTAACACGTCGAAAACTCAGTTTTTACTATGACCGTGTCAGTTTAAGGGCTGATTTTTCAATCACCAGATAAACCTAAGATAAACTATCTGAGGAATTTGAAACATATGCCATACAAAATCTGTCTAAACGTCATATTTATTCCTTAGTTAACAAGTCTGGCGATCAGAAAATCGGCAGTAAAAGAAGTAGAAAATAGAGTTTTGTTTCATAAGTAGAAACCAGAGCGAAGAACAACTGACTGAACTTGAATACTGGAAGAGGATTCGAAATTATAATTTACATGTATTTACAGCCCTTGAAAAAATATTAGTGATATTATATAGGTATTTAGAGAGGAAAAACGTGGCACAGTGGTGTCGGTTACCATAACATTGTGAGGTATTCGTAACGGTATGTCGCGAGGTCACATGTTACTTGGCCATCTTAAAAAAATGCCCAAAGCGCCGATGTCGATAACAGAATCACTGTGAGGGGTCGGCAACGGTGCCGAGAGTTCAATGGGTATTTCTCATCTCAAAAATGCACCACGCGCTTATATAGTTTTCACTTCAAAACTTTCATTTCTTGCCCAGATGACATGGAGGTCGGGGACAAATTTCTTAATAGGGAGAGGATAAAATATTTTCCCCTCATGTTTAGACCCAAGGTGCTAATGAAGGATGACCTTCACTAGCAAACGTCGCATTGGTACAACCCTACCCGGCGGACTGATGGCTACCGTGAAGCTAGATGTAAATGTAACAAAACTGCGTAGCTTTGAGACCTTTCAGGCCTCTAGAACGGCGCCGTGTTCATTTACTCCGTGGGGAGAGTATAAAATGGGTTTCCCTCCTACAGGCTTCTCTACTCTATGTGCATGGGTGTATGCCTGTGTAGAGACAATATCCCTGGTGGCTGGTGGATAAAAATATGTACAAAAGCACTTCTCCTTTCCCCATTTGCCGTGCTTTATAATCGGTGAAGAATAGAACTTTATCGGCTGTCAAAGAATAAAATCAGGGGATAACGTTTTAACCCCTACACAATAAGCGCTAGCGGGCTGGAGGCCTATTGTCAAATATACTACTCAATTCAGTCTAAGGTTCATTTTATTGTAGACAGTAAATGACATGACATTGCGTAGTACGATGTTGATGAAATTGGACAGATAGACAGCCTATTCATTTGTTTATGTTACGGGCTGAGTAAATGTGTGTTGTATTTGATATGAGAAATTACTATATTCCGTATAATCAGCAACCCCAAGTCGTAAACCTCGATCTTTGTATAGGTATACTATTACTATACTGCAACATGATTTGAAAAGGATTAGATAGGTTCAAAAGAAAAAATTCTTCTTAATAGATTCCTGTATAACATACTAACTAAAACAATTACACTATTTAGTTTAGGTCTTAGCATAATTTTAACTAAATTGAATTTAGGTAAAAACTTGTTCGGTTCCACGGCCCAGTTTCTGATACTTATATTCATGTTTTCTTTATTTTACTCTGTTCCGATAAAATATAATTTGATGCGGAAAGTTTCTTTGAAAACATAATTGTTATGGTTAACTTCGGAACGATATTTTATTGTGTTTGGCATTTATTAGGTGAATGAAATGTTTTATTTTTATTTACCTTTCATTATAAGTAAGAATTACTAACGATGGATAAAGCCTTTCACAACATGAAGCGAGACTTGTTTTTAATTATAAGATAGTGGTTTAACTACCTTATTATCACATATTCTCCTGCTTATAAAAATATAAAACCATCTCTTCAGAATATTAACTACCTGTACAAACCTTTATTGTGTTCCATGATTAAATAATATAATAACATATACTCGTTATGTACTCGTTTAAGCAATTACAGGATCGATTTTAAGCCTGTGGGTTAATTACATTATTGCCTAATTAGTCATGCATGATATAACAAATGTTATTATGATTTTAATTAAAGCATCATGTTGTCAGATGCAAATTTATTTTGATAAAAAATAATAATCGTTTATTTACAATTTAATGGTCCTTTTATATAATTATAATACTAGCTGTATCCCACGCGCTCCGCCCGCATGAATTTCGGTTTTTCGCTTATCCCGTGGCACAATGAATTTTTCCGGGACAAAAAGTAGCCTATGTGTTAATTCGGGTTATAAACTATCTAGTATGTTCCAAATGTCAACCAAATCGGTTCAGTAGTTGCGGCGTAAAAGTGTAACAAAGCTCCATCCATCTATATTTACAAACTTTCGGGTTAATGATATTAGTAGGAATTAAAATAATGTGTAAGTATTTACCTTCGCTCGTTAATAGTAGTTTATGGTACAAGTTAAAATCTGTGGTACAAGTGAGTAAAGTTGGTGATTACCGCTGAGGCGCCATTGAGACCCGAGTCGTTAGGTGAGGGTTTTAAGATAGTCGAGGACGATAATCATCAATACTCACGTGTATCATACGACGTTTTTCAACATACTTGTGAATAAAATACTACTAAAACAACAATTTTATTTAGTAGATAAAATAAAAGAAAAACCTGTCTAACTCACTAGTGAATAATAGTAATGAAAAGTTTGCGATTATAGGTGTCATTATGTGCCTAATTGCGGTGAAATTAGAGCCATTTTATGAGCAAGTGTGTTGAAAAAATATTTATATGTTGATGATATAGTATTTTTCTTTACATAGGCCTGCAACAGGTAGGTACTTAAAAGAGACTCTACTACGTTCGGAAAGCAATTTTGCACCAAGAAGAACCGACAAAAAACTTGGCACTTATTATTTTATGTTTCCTTTTACAATACAATTAGAGTCCGAACTCTAACGGTTGCTACAAAGTATTGCACTGAAATCGTATCGTCCGACTTACATCGTAGGATTACGAGCATTACGAGGATGTTCAAAACAAATTCATACGTTCAAGTGGTTTTTAATTAATTAAGTCACAAGAAATAAAAGGGAACTAGAACGATACTTTACAATTCAATAAGTTTAAGGAATGTCTTTTCCTCACATCACACAGAACCTAGGGTCATTTAAAATTTTTAAAATCCTAAAGTGACTCTTTCAGGAATATCTGAGGGCCTCCTATTAGTTTAAAACTGTACCAGAAAGGTCGTCTATAAAGTAAAATACATAAAATTATGGTCGATTTCTTTATTACTTCCGAATCCTTAATAATAACTTAAATACCGCGAACATAGCAAACCATTAGTTACCCAGTTCAAGGCGTATTGAATCTAAGGAATCTCATTCCCCTACGTCAATATATTCAAACTCATTTTCAGCATTAACAATACTTACTTACTTTATCTACAATGACATGAAAACCAAAGAAATTGTTATTTTCTTTTTTTTTTTGCAGCCAACCCGTCAATCAATCGTAGTATTTGCTTTTATTTGTGCACTTATCTATACTTATTTTACACTAGATTTGAAGTCAAAGTAATTTTTTGGATTTAGGATTCTCTCGGAATAAAGATTTCATGCCTATTAACAGATGTAATAAATCTCTGTTCTAAATGCAGTGAAAGAGGTGTATTTATTTGTCAAATAAATGTTGCTGGCACTTTGATGTAATGCCGCCGGTTACATTCAGCGTCCTCAGTTAATAAAAGTCGTCTTCGCGCTGCGG
Source organism: Coenonympha glycerion (assembly GCA_963855885.1). Lineage (NCBI taxonomy): Eukaryota > Metazoa > Arthropoda > Insecta > Lepidoptera > Nymphalidae > Coenonympha > Coenonympha glycerion. Next base: position 12,488,030 of record OY979643.1, read on the forward strand.
GAAGTTCAGCCCTTTCCCCTTGCGTAGGGGCTGCTACTACTCCTCGCCTCCGGCTTAAAAATCACTCAAGGGGTAGGACAAGTAAGACTACATGGTGTCGGGGCTAAACAGTTCGGTTCTATGACTATTTTGAACTAACAACTTACGTTGAAGTCATTTTGCCTTTAGCAAATTACAAAACAGCGAGCATTTGTAAACTTACATTTTACCTTCGTCATATTAAAACAGCGATCGTTTATTAAATCACAACGGCCTAATGTGAACGGCGGAATCTTACAAAAAGCCTGCGATATAAACATAGTGTATAAGACTACTTAAATGTACTTCTAAATCTATCTGGCCAGAGAAGGTCCTTAAAGAAAGGTTGTATCCCTCATGATACTAAGCCGACAAAATTGGGAGACCATGCTAATTTCATGGAAGAAATTTTAAAGAAGAAGGAGGTAGATGAAAGGAAAGATAAGAGGCTAGATAAGACAAGCGACAGTGCTGGTAGGCCTAACGAGGGGTACATCATTGCTAGGAGCCAGGAGGGGTTTTTTGTCAAAAGAAGTCCTGCACAGAGTCCATATGGACTTTTCCCTTCCTTTGAAAAAATAAAAAATTAATATTCTCTTCTGTACAATAAATTACTCGAAGCGAAATTTTTTCCGGGACGTTTTTGACGCCAATTTGCATAACATCTAGACTTTTGTATATCAGCACTTTACTCCGTAATGAATTTCGAGCTCCTTTGTGGAGTAATGAAGTCACATTTTATCGGACATGGCGCCGTTTCAGACAGAAATGAAAAGCTTGTTTGAAACCGTCGCGCGTTGGAAACTTGAGGGTAAATGTAGGGCGTTGACAAATATTGGAGTAGTGTATGTTTAACTTGGGTTTACTTAGGCAATTTCTCATGTAGCTAGCGACCTACATGTCCTTAATAATAACGTGGAGTAAAGATGGAGTACTTAAACTCTTCCACATGATAGATAAAGAGAAAACAGAGTTCAACTACTTCGTTAATCCACTTTTATTAATATTTATTAATTAATTTATTTATTTATTTATTACATTACGTATCTTTAAATTAAAATTCTAGCAGTAATAGTCCTACAATTCGTATACAACATGTTTTGAAATTGAAAAAAGCTAATGAGTTTTTAGTCAACCTTTGCTTGACACGATTTAATATGTAGGTAGTTTTTTTTTGGAATTTAGATTAGAAGTAAGTAAACTAAACCTATTGCTAAAATATAATAATTAAAATAGTTAAAATATAATAATTTCAAATCGTTTCTCTTTGAAAATTATTTACATTTTATTTACCATATAATTTGTTTTTTGTGAAGCTTTTTGAATAAAATCCGAACCGGCTTCACATTAATACTTGTCGTAGATAGGAAATTACTTCAGTTTCTTTCTTACAGTCTAGCTACCCCAAATAGACCTTACTTGCTAGTAGGAAATAAGTTAAGTTTTTTTTTTAATTTTAGTTTATTTCCGAACGTTTCCCGTTAGAAAACAGTTTTAATATTACTTGATTTAGGAAGGTGTGCATGAAAGATCGCCCAAAAATGGGTCACGGGCATTAAGTTTTCACGTTACAGGAGAGAAAATAGCATTTTGTTTATTTGCAAGTCTACCAATTTTCCTGGAGATTCGGTCCTGAGGGGCGCGTTATGCTCTGCAGATATAGAGTTATTATGAGTTGGGTTCTTTTATTAGTGCTTTTGTAATGCTATACGTTAAAGAAAAAGGACCTTAATTAGCATACTTTAAGATTCGTATCATAATTAATTTTATTTTGACTGGTAGAGCTGCCTTCTTAGTGAGGCAGTGGGTTAATCAGTAATACCTACCTAAAAGGAACAGTTATGCCGATCCACAAACCTTCAACTTTCGAAAATTACAACACCGATATGAACTTAAGGATGAGCCCATCTGAACATTTTACGTAAACCTTCTCCACACAAAAAAAAATAACACCATGCGCCAAATATTCCGCTACTATTCCACAATATGGCGGAAACCGTCCCTGTGGCAATGCGCGTGCGGACTAATAACAAGTATCTATGACTTGACCATGGTGCATAAACAATACTGCAGTCGGCTTACTAGTGACGTCGCTGGTGTCAAAACTGTAAACTAGCGACATTTTTTTGTCGCGGTTCGCCGGGTCCTGTGTGTATATGTTTATTACTTACAATGAAAGCAACGTAACAAAGAAACAAATACAGGTGGCTGATTGCGTAAGGCTGATCGCTATCGTAATCGCGTAATCGATACCCAATCAGCAAGCAGAATTAGTAAACGATTACGATAACGATGAATACGTTTTTCTTAGACAATCTAGGGGCTGGTATCTAATTATACCTGTATGTGTTTCGTGTACTTCAGCAGAACTACACAGACCATGGGGGTTCAAGTAAGCCCATGTTTTCCACTCATGTTAGCTGAATACTTGACGGGTGGCGACCGAACACCGGGGGAATCGATAACAATTTTCTTTTCGCAGTTATTTTTATGAATCGGCAACTTGTGCCAGTCACAGTGAGTCGCGGCGGCAAGATTAATGTTCGTCGCCTAATTAGAAAAGTTGCCCGACAGCTGTTTAGCGAGCTCCCACAAATAGTGAAACTGTGAATGGAGAACTGAATATTTTGTGTTCCAATTTTCTTCTCCAACCATTGGCTCACCGCATTGTGCACACCTCGCCTGTGTTAAGAGACAGACGCGGGATTTCATATTTTGCTTTTACAAATAGAATTGGATCAATGCACATTTTTTTACACTATACAAGTTAATACTTGACTGCGATCTCACCTGATAGTAAGTGATGATGCAGCCGAAGATGTTATCGTAAGGGACTAACTTGTAAGGGGTAGGTAAGTAAACTCACCCCAACGGTTTATTCACAGAGTCGCACCGAAACGCTAAATCGCTTGGCGGTGCGTCTTTGCTGGTAGGGTGGTAACTAGCCACGGCCGAAGCCCCCCACCAGACCAGACCTGAGCCAATTTAGTAATTATGAAATTCCAAAGTGGCCCGAGCCGGGAATCGAACCCGCGACCTCCCGAGATGCACGACTCATATCCGAGAATCCACTTTTACAAGAAATAAAAGCCTTGTAGTTGGAGAAAAATATAAAAATAAAAAATAACCACGCAGTTTGACATAGTATCTCGTATATTGTTGCAGTTCTGACTTTTTAGAGTTATGAAGTGTGTTAGTTTGGTTATCGCGATCCACTTTGGATCGTCATAAGTACATACTAGGCCAACATGATATTTAATCGTGAAAATTCACTGCATTTCAATTATAATGGTAGATAGGTACGTATCCACAACTTTTATTTTTACGAACGGAAATTTAATTAAAATTTCGACGAAAAAGAGAAAGTAACAAATCCGATGTACAAATATGTTCGAAAATACTCGTACACGCTTGTAATTCCCGTTTACGGAAAATCTCAGATTAAAATACTGCCAGAGCCCGATCGATGGATTATGATTAATTATTTTCGGGGGTTTTGTATTAACCCTTGTTATATTTAATTATACCAACCCACAGGATTGCTATATATGTGAAGTAATTTATTTATACATCGCTTGAACGTGACTACACGATCCAGGAAATAATACAGCCATTGAAATGTCCAAAACACTTTTTTGAGAACTTTATTATCCCTTGTCAACACTTTAAAAGACATGTACCTACATGTCTTTTAAAGTGTTGTAATAATGTAAAGTTTCAGCTTCATAAATCCAAAGAGGTTTTGTTTGGGTGAAATAGAGGTTTTGTTTGGGTGAAAATGTGTGAGTTAACTGAATGAACTATTCTCTTATTTTTGTTTTGTTGTCATTCTGTATTCATCTGAAATTTTAATCTAAAAATTTTAAATTTAAAATCACAAACGTAGTAAGTAATTGTCATGTATTTTGGGGATGTAATCTGTAAACGCTGAAGCAGAGACACGATTAGATAAAATTTAAGAAAAGATGAGATACGATAGAAAGGTCTCCCAAAAATTTCTCCAAAATTTCAATTTTTTCTAATTTTAATCGGAACCTGCGATGGATATAGTTATAATTTTTGTTTTAATGTGTCGGTAATAATAATATCCAAAAACGCTCTGAAACGGATTTTTAGCTTAGGTTTAGTTTTTTTAGTAATTTGGTAAAACACCGGTTTTCTGAGATATTCTTCCGCGAGTTTGTAATGTCGCACCTACCAACGTAGGTATTCTTAAGAATGAGAAGGACAAAAATAAATTCAGTATAATAATATTATCCTCTTAAGCCGCATACTACGCGGCAGGTCATCTAGAATAGTTCAAAAATGCATGACTTTTAAAATTTTGGTAGAACATTTACTTCTATGGGAGAAAATACAATGCGGAAAACCTTCTGCAAAATATTATATTACTTGTAGAAGTACCGCTCGTAATAAAAACGACGCTCGAAACTTCAAGTTGCTTTGTTTCCGAGATGTTTATTTTCCCTGGAGTGGGCAAACTCTGGTGTATCGTGAAATATTGGATCTCGTATTATAACTTTGTAGCTGAAGTTTTATTAAGAAATCGATTTGTATCGGTAATAGGCCCTCGATGTAAATTAAGAGGAACACAATAATTACTGTTTGTTGTTGATAGTTTACTAAGTAGGTAAAATATAAATTATTTCAAGTACGTTTTTTAACATAATAAGCGAAGGTTCGTTTGTATTGTAAAAATTTATATATTTTGAACTATTCCACAAATTTTCTAATTGACTCAGGGGCATTTGTAGCCTTTTGTTTTTGTCGATTCCAGGAATTATCAAATTGTCGATAATTCCTGGAATCGACAAAAACAAAAGCCATCTTGATGATACTTCCCAGGGACTTTTGCGTCCTAAAAATAAAGGTACGTAAATGGTTCCAGTTTACAAACAAACGTTTTGTTTATGGTGAACCTGTGGACGGTCCGAAATGCTCCTAATTGGGTATTTGACTATAAAAAAAAATAATTTATTATAAACTAAGATAAAAATAATGACGTACACTGAAAAAACGAATTAGTTTTTTTTGACGCTTTGACGGACAGCGAAACGACAGAGATATTATATTGTATACTTTCTACGTGCGCCTCTACTTCCGTGCCTCTACGCAGGGATTAGGCTATAACCACCGAATATGTAATACTGAACACATAGATAAGGTAATCGGTATCGACTATCTACAAGTCCGCAGTGTTGGACTGACCACAAACCACTTAGCCTGCCGCAAATCGCAGCAAATGTCTAAGTTTAACAGGCAGGCTGGTTAATTTTGCAGTAATTACAGTAGTTGTGGTTACAAATGTGTTGAGTGTAATGAAATTATTATTGAAAATAAACTTTATTACTGGACTGAAACAGTTGCTAGATTAGAATAGTAACGAAAATATAACAGAACCTTTATTGGAAGATCTAGAATTATTGGACATGTAGATAAAATAGAAGAAAGAGTAACTAGACTAAAAAGTTACTCTGTTAAAGTCTGTGCCCACTATATTATTAGAACATTCTCGGGTCTCGAGTTTGTTAGCAAACTCTTCTATAAAGGCTCTATCGATTTTCATGATATTTCCTTTGTATGTTCGGTAGGTCTAAAAGTAGGTCGTATTTTACCCTTAATGGCAAAATAGCGTTTGCCGGGTCAGCAATAATATATTAGATGTCATCTCAAAATAGGGCATAGTGTATATAGTATCTATTTATTTTAGTATTTATAGTTTCCAGTATAGAATAATACTTATGTGCCACTTGACCTAACCCACTTTTCTCGTCACCTTACTCACATCAGGGTAGCTGGAAGAGATCTCTTTTGTTTTATAGGGATAAGCTATCCTTTGCACATCATGTATCTTGTTATGTTTCGTTAAGTTTTATGTATGGTGCATTAATAATAAAAATAAATAAATAAATAAATAGTGTAAGTAGGTAATAATTGGTACTGCTAAATTCGCAGTTATTCGACCACAAATTACAATCACCACAATTACCACAATTCTCACATCAAATGTCTAACCAATTAATTGGTGGTCCGTTAATTGTTGATTACTGATAATTGCTAGTTGCGCTGTGTTCACTAATACAAGAGGCGATAGTGTCGCTATCAGGTCCATTTGGTTTGGCGTTGGCGACATTGCCAGAGCTATATCAGATAAAACGTTAAACGCTGGTATCGTAGTGAAATGAAATGAAATGAAATGAAATGAAATGAAATGAAATGAAATGAAATGAAATGAAATGAAATGAAATGAAATGAAACGAAATGAAATTAAATTCTTTATTTCACATAGGCTTAGATATAAGCTCTCATGAAATGTCGAGACTCTACCGCCAGGTTCGGAAAGCAGGTTTGCACCGAGAAGAACTGGCAAGAAACTCGGTACTTGCTCTTTTCAAAAAATGTCTCAATATACAATTTTTAGTACTTAGTATGAAACAATATTTTTAAGATATCTCGTGAGGAGATGGAAGCATATCAATATCGTTCCGAGAATCTTTGTTATTTAAAAATTCTTCAATGGTGTAGTAACCCTGATTTATTAGATGTTTTTGACAGTATCTTTAAACCGGTGCAAAGGTAAGTCCAAGACAGACTTTGGGATCATATTGCTTGTAGTCGTAAAATCATCGGGTTTCTATTGTGGAAGTCCAAGGTTTGAATCCAAAGCCAAGCATCACCAACGTTATAGGCCTATGTGCGTTTGAGGCTAAGTTTAAAGCCGTTTATACATATACCGCTGTTACTGAGACCAGCAGGGCGATCGGCTAAAAATGTATCAATCATTAAAGAACTGTATCAATTTCAAAACGTGAAACGTGATTTTCAAGCGTTGTGATTGGTCAACACCTATGTTTTGACATTGATACAGTTACTTATTTAATGATTGATACATTTTTAGCCGATCGCCCTGCTGTATGACATGAAGTGGCATTGGATAGTAAATGTAGGACCATTACTTCAACGCCATAACTCATCACATAACTCATTCACGGTGGAGTCTCGCTGACAGCTAAGTAAAAGAAGTTGAAGACACTGGCAAGTGGCAAAACGCACTATCCATTGCCATTATTCTGATTCAAATTTAAAACCCGACCTGTTAATTTGATCGCAGACCACGTACTCGACCGCAGCGCGCGTATCAAATGATATCCTAACCGATTATGTAATCGGTGCGCTATTAAATTGTTGATTACTGACAGCCACCGGTTGTGGTCAGATTAACAATGCGTCAGATACTTGTAGTTGTACCTATATATTGTAGATAACAAAGTATCGCTACAACTACTTAGCAAAAAAGGAGATTTATTTATTTATTTATTTATTTATATCATATTAGAACGGCAGTGCCACTTACACTAACATGATGAATGGATGATGAAATTATTATATCTACAATCAAACAATTATATTTAAAAAAATATAAAAAAAGAGATATTGAGTGTTTGTTTGTTAGATAAAACAAATCAATATATCAGGACATTACACATAATGCAATGGAGCCTCAAAGTAAGCGATAGCTTTTGTTATGGTATATACAAAATACCTACTTAATATACATAAAAACAAAACACTCAGATACTGGAAAAAAATCTTACTACACAAACGTTTTCCGGATGTGGGAATCGAACCTACGACCTCCGTTGCAGAGATCTGGAGTGCTACCGCTGCGCCATCCGGTCTCCGAAGATCATCGATTTTTCTATAACTCCAGAAATTTATTTTAATATGGAGTGATAGTATGTTATTGATTAAGTTGGAAAGAGATACGTCATATTCATTTTTTATCTCGAACAAAAAATAATCCGCGATTTTCTCAGGAAGAGGCAGTAATAACCGCTGACGCGGCAAATGTTGTTTTGCCATTATTATTTATTTATTTATTTTATCAAATAAAAATACATATTTTTACAATTTGTTCAGCGGCTTGTCGGGGCGCTGCACAGGATAAGGATATAAAGAATAGGTTACGATCTATTCTCAGACCTAAAGAATGAAGACAAAAAGTTTCACAAAAACCGGTTAAGCCGCACGGAGTACCTACAGAGATTTTTTTAAAGATTCTATATAGGTATGTACATTTACAGAACAAATCATATAATATATTATTATTAGTTATGTAGGTATATTAGAGATATAAAAAGCGAGCTTAATACTCCTTTTCTTACCGGATACAGTCCATTGAAGCATATTGCATTATTGGCGGTTGAAGTGTAGATGAAAGGATATCACTAATTAATGGCTAAACATCTGTCATCGTCAGCAAATAACGAAGGACATTGACCTGGTGGATAGACGATTAATTGATGTCTGTGTTGTGAAGGGTGCGTTTTAAAGGCTGAGGACAGCGACTCTATAAGACAACTTTGATAGAAGACACTCCCGCATTGTTCTTATTATGACTTGCTATGAGACTTGATAAAATTTATTACTTACAGTATAACAATGAGGATTTCTTTATATTGTGTGCATCTCAAAATATTCTTCAGTTAACACTGGAGACTTGAAATTAAACATTACGGATTGGAAAAACAAAGTAGTGTCAAAAATACATACAGTCAACAGTGCGACAAGGCTAAATTGGCGCTATCTACCGCTATATTTTTGTACTTGTATTATTTTTTCTAGAATAAATTGGTTTTGATGCGTGACAAAACTTGATCCCATTGGTCTTTCTTCTTTGATATATAAAATAGCGTAGGCATCATATTTTTGAAACCCCATGTAAACAAAAGCCGCAGGCGCCAACTATCACGATACAAAAAATATACATACAATATGTATGCCATCTATACCTAGATATCTACATGTCTTCCTACGTTTCTGTATTCCTGGTATCTTTTATCGCACAACGAAGCTCTTTTGATTCGATGCGATGTTGTTACTGATACAAAGAAGCCCTCAGATATCTGTTATCACTGGCAGATAGGCTTCACCTTTTACGATGCATAAAAGAAAATGGCGCTTTGAAACTTCCGCCAACAAAACGCCTTTGTATGTGCAATTTTCTTTTACTTACGTATCTTTTTGTAACAATCACTAATTATTATTATCATCTAGTAAATATTGAATTGAGGCGTTATTTTGCGGAAATCCATAATAAGCAGAACAGATTAATTTGTTATGCTATAATCCGCTACTTTAAAATTATCTGTATGGTACAATATGCAGGAACACCGTCCACATAAATTTCGTGACGTTTTGACACCGGAACATCCTCAGGAGTTGATGACTTCACAATGTGAAATCGTATAATTTATTATTCGAATAGCAATTAATTATTATTAGCTTTTGGGTAATCTTTATTCTTTATAATAGTAAAAAATAACCAACTTCAAAACCATCAAAACTTGTTTTTTAACTAATGTTTTTAAAAATGTCTTCTATTTATTATTAGTGTGATATCATTTCCTGTCTATTCAATTTCGCTAAAGCTTCAATATCAATAGATACGAATATTAAAAGTTATAACGTTTCGTATGCTTCAATGGGAGAATGGAGTTCCGAAATGTATGCATTACATTGAACAGGATATTATGCATAACGTATTTAACTTACGTACCATGTACATGACTTAAATAGGTTTCACACGTCGAGCTTAAAATAAGTGTCCTAATAAATTATTGGCTTGCCTCTCATGTAGGTTTACTTCGCACGGTTGGATGGTTCACATGACGATAAAATTTTTTTGACAACAGCCATGGATGGTATTTTACGTAATTTCGTTGTAATTTCTTTTATAACATTGATGGTTTATTTAAAGAAAGGACCGTAAATAGCGGTGGAAAGCGGGTACGTTAGAGACACAATGCATAGTTTTTTGGACGTGTAACTATCGTCGCTTGCTTACAAGCTAGAAACGGCCACAAAAGTAGATGAAACGCGCTACAGCCATTTGTGACCGAAGGCGACCACTTTTTTAACTCATGTGTGTGTTGCATATACTGGACTTTGACGAAGAACGTTATTGTATGCATCGCCTAAATGCAGGAGTTTTGTGGCCGGCGCGGGCTATAAGGAATGGCGGCTACCACATCATTTGGGGCGAGTCTAGATAAAAAGTATGAAAACTACATGAAATACCTATACCGGTGATGGTGTTTTCTGGTCGTGGCTAGTAGCCCTTATAGTGTGCGACATCTTAGTGCCCTTGGACACCTAAGTGTGCGAGGACACTAAGGTGTCCAAACTATTGTTCAACACGTACTAGTTCGGCCGTGTGTGGCGCCCTTAAAATATGATTTCAATAGCAATAGTTAACAATACATCAAATTGTGCATTCAATATTTCCTTCGCAGGTTTCCAATAAGTTTCCGCCCTCTGAACTCAAGTCGTATGCACTAGGCGTTATATCCAGAAATACTTCTAAGAGACACGCGTATAATACCTATAGGTATACCTTTCGATCTAAGTTAAAGTAAAATATAGATAGGTACGTAACTATGTCTTCAATTTCAGCTGTGCTATTCTTGAAAATGTACATCCCTGAAACAGCTGTCAGATACCTGCCATACCGATGATGGCATGCAAGATTGAATTCTATTACACCTGACGAATTTATAGGTGCATACCTAGATGTACACTCGTCGCTGCTTTAAGTATTTTTGCAGAATAGCACGGCAGAACATTAAAAAGTCATCCATTAGTTTGGTTTACGACCATGGCAACAATTCTCAAAACAGCCCCGCTAGCTAAAAACTGCGCACCAGCTAATATAAGCACATAATGTTTATAAGTGTGTTCACACACACACACACACACCACAACACACATTTTTTGCTAGTGACGACCTCTCTAGTGAAGTAAGTAAGTTCCAGGTTCAATTATTGGCATGAATCATTTTGGGAAGTTTGTAATTTCCTGCTAAGGTAGGAGACTTCGGCACAGACTGCATCGTCACTAACCATCAGATAAGATAGCTGCATTAAGCTGTAAGTCACTTGTAGTAGGATAAATACTGTAACTGTATAGCTGTTAAGGGTGATGGGTACCATCCAGCCGCGAAAATTCAAATTTTATTTAGTTTTTCGCTTATAGTGGGCTAATTATGCATCGAAGGCTTATGCAGGCAATGAGTTTTGCGGGCACTGCATTTATGCATCTACATGTTTTTAATAAAAATTCTACTTAATAATGTAACCATTTACATTGGGTTCCCGACACCTCGAAATCTGGGAAACTGCAAAAAATTATCTTTCGGGAACCAATATGAGGTGAGTGGGAATTTTTGAGCAATGTTTCCATTTAAAACATGTAGATGCATACTGCATACATATTATTTTACCCGCAAAATTCATAACCTACAATGTGTAAATACTCTAACATTTGCGAAAAACTAAAGACAATTTGAATTTTGCGCGCTGTAACTTTCATACTACTTACAATTAGATATAGACCTCCTCGACCTCCGTGGCTGAGTGGTTAGCGTGCCGGTTTTCAAGGCGCCGCCATCTCTGAGGTTCCGGGTTCGATTCCCGGTCGGGGCAATGTAGAAAAAATAACTTTTCTACATTGTCTCGGGTCTGGGTGTTGTGGTACCTTCGTTGTTTCTGATTTCCTTAACACAAGTGCATAAGCTACTTACTAAGGGATCGGAGCAATGTATGTGATGTTGTCCACTATATATTTATTTATATTTATAGGTATTTTCCAATGAAATGAAATGAAATGCAATAAGATGCAATGCAATAAGAACCGACATTTTATAAATACCACCAATTACAAAACTCCAGGTTGTCTTCTAAAAATTACTTCACAAAAACACCTAACAGGTACATGCGACCATATTATATCTAATTACAAAGTAAAAGACATCTCGGCTTTTAAAAGAGAATAAAAATACCACTTTAAACACGAAACTCCCTATAAAAACAACTCCCAAAGGAAGGGAAAGGAGCAGTTACGAACACAAACCCTTCTAAACGGCCGCCCCGTAAAAGGAAGGATGAGTCGTTACCTTTTACGATATGTAAAGAAAATAGAACGTTTAAGGCTTTAACTTGTGTAAGTAACTTTTGGGACACCGTATTTTACGCCTGTTGTATTGTAACTTAGAGTTGTTGAAGTTTGTTAGATCGATACTTACTTTTTTACGAACAACTTACGTTTGTTCCAACCTAAACGAAATTAACACCCATAAAAATTTACTCATGTTATGCAATCTTACAGACAAGTGATTTATTAGGAAGACGTATATTAATTATTATTTTTACTCCATACTAATATTATAAAGCTGAAGAGTTTGTTTGTTTTAACGTGCTTATCTCAGAAAATACTCGGTTCGAATTGAAAAGTGTCAAATAGATTTATCGAGGAAAGCTATATTACACTATGCTATGACCAATAAGAGCGGAGTATCAACGAAAAATGTTGCATAGCGGGAAAAGTTCCCTTTCGAGAATTTCACTTGCGTGCGATTAAAAACATATAGGTATGACAGAATTGTTCTTCTTTAAGATTTCTAAAAAAATCTTTTGAAGTTAGCTCATTATAACGTGATAAGCAGAAACCGAAATTCATGGCAGGCGAAGCCGCACGCAACGGCTAGTTTCTTATACATTTGCAGACGCACGAGCAGCCCCTAGACCTAGATTGTGTAAGAAAAACGTATTCATCGCTATCGTAATCGTTTATAAATTCTGCCCGCTGATTGGTTCCCTGATTTCCGTCAGCCAATCGGAGGCAGAATTTGCAAACGATTATGATAACAATGAATACGTTTTTCTTACGCAATCGGGCCACTGAACTCAGGTTTAATCAATCATATTATAGTACTAGCAGTAAATGTAGTTAAGCAGTTTATCTACGCTCATTGCTTAAAGTTCGAATTATGAAATCAAAATGTGTCACATATTGACCTACTTTATTCACAGACTTCTATAATTATTAAAAAGTTATTCATTATAACATCGCTGTACTATGGAAATATCTCTAGAAAGTTGAATAATTTCTATTACGATACTAGGCTCTGGGTTCCTGTATTTTTATGTGTCGTCATCACAGACCAGGGAATAACTTTCTTTTCTCTGTGGTCGTCATAGCCAAAAAAAAATGTAGAGCCAATCCTCAATTTTGTTTTTTTTTTTATATATGGAGTCCACAGACAACATTTAATTGGTACCTGGGATGGGCCACGATCGACCATAGACAACAATTAATTCACGGAAACAATAATTTTTCCCTGCCTTATATGACTGATTAAAAAGTGTAGAATTATGTACATATAATTTTTGATTATTTAATTATCCACTAAAAATATACTTTATCTGACTTTTATAAATATTTTTCTACTCTTTTTTGTTTCATGAATTTTTTAACAGACTATACACAGTTTACAACTGAATATTGGCGCCATACCTAACTTTTAAAATTTCAATGTGTTATTTTTGTTACTTAGTCAAAACTTAGCGCGGAAAAATGGCTAGCAGTGAAACCTACTAAAGAAAATTCAAGTCCACCTGACATTTTAGTAATTGCAACAAAAATGACCCACAATCTTTTACCGACAGAAGTGAAGGATTTACGACAAACGTTAGCAAGATTTTATGGTTTGGATTTATGATAATTTGAGCGTAAGTAAAGTAGTGTATGAAACTCTACATAATTAGGTATTAAAACACTCGTGTGATACTATTAAAAAACTCGCCTGCGGCTCGTTTTTTAAACTCGCACTCATGTTTTAATACCCCCTATTATGCATCCGTTTCATAAACTACTATTATACAACATCCTACTCCATTATAACCCACAAATACAAACATAGAAATCAAATATCGAACAAAACAGCCCACGAATGACGTTCCGTTTGGTTGAATAACAAATATTCATCACGCGTGGGATTCGCTCGTGTAGGCTATATTTAGCGTGACTTTGTTAAAATAAACACAGTTATTGTTACAACATAGGCCTCTGAAGATTTCGGACAAACTGCGTGTAAATACACGGTAAATACCAATTTAATTTTGATTCCTACAGCGATGCGTTGTTTCAAAATACTTATAACCTTTTCCAGATAATTTTTACTGAGAACATAACGGATTGGAAACTCTCAAATATTTAGATCAGTGTTGTCCCAAAATCAAATCTATTTGGATTCTTTATCTTAAATAAACTGCAAACAGGTCCAAGAGGCAGCCCAAAAGGCAGCAGGTTCAAAAGTGCGGCAAAAAATACTTTGCCTAAATGGGCAAATCCGAGCCGTCGCTACACAATTTTTTACGCACACTAGCATCCGCGCAGCATACAAATTTTAAATTGACACTTAATTAAACTACAAGAAAAAATTGCCGCACTCACGGAGCTTTCCTTGTTAGGTAGGGCTCTATCTAGTCGGAGCGCGAGCGACTCCCTTTGTATTATAACTCTATGAAACTTTCTTTGACACCGGCGGAGAGTTAGTGTCAAAAGGCGAATTTTCAGGTGCAAGCTGCTTAGAATCTGTTACGATTAAGCTATAGCTACTATCAACAAGTTACAGAGACTTTACAATCTGTTGCATTGTCGCATATTTTCATATTCGGAACGTACTTTATTCGGATGACCATATTATTATCTTGACATATTGATATCTTTGAATTCAAAAAGACACCACTTGATAACGTTCATACATCCCACAAAGCAACGATGAAGTAAGATGAATTAATAGAATATAATCAAGTTAGGTATATTATTTTTATTTACTGCGATGAAGTTGAATGAAAAAAGTTAAATGTAGCAAACTTAATACACATTTACGTTTAGAGTTGAAATGCGTTTAACTTAACAAGAATCCTCCATTTATACACTTCAAAAAGAAAGCGCCTTTTGAATCCTTTATGCATACAAAGCAGGTTTTTTTAAAGCTGCAAGCAAAAACCGTTTAAACTTGATCCGGGACTAATATCGAAAAGAAACTGTTGTTACTACTCGGGATAGACGCTGTGTCTGAAAAAGCAATTTAAACTGTTCCCTTGAAGGCGTGCGGTGCAAGTTAGAAGAGATGCGTGAATAAGACCGGACTAGGTCATAACATCTGCTCGTCTAGGTCGTAGCGTAGAAATTTTGAAATGACTAGTAGTCACAGCTAGCATGGGAGCCAGAAAATTAAAAATGCATGCAAACAAGTTGCCTCATTTATTTTTTAAATATTTTATTATACAATGAGATCAACCATGAACGTTTTCACTACAAAATTAATGAAATAAAATGACCAGCAATGCAAAGTACTAACGGCATTTACCGCTAGTACTTTGCGTTGCTTGTGGAATAAGCCGAAAGATATTTAAGGAATTCAGATTTGAAGACTAGCTCAGGCTTTGTAAAATCTCTTCATTTTATGATCAATTTTGAAGTTTTTTTAATAACAAAGAATTATGTGACAAGCAAGACGTATACCCGATGGCAATGATTTGCCTGTCCATGGATGTATATATAGTGCATCCAACAACTTTGCAATAGAATATCACATACAAATAACTATACAGTGCCCGTCAAACCAAAACTGCAATACATTACTGTTTCTCAGTAAAATAACGACTCATCAGTCAGGTTTCTTTACGAAGAGTACTACCACCAGTAAGTTGCCGTGTAAAAGTAATAAACATAAACACATTCGCCATACAAAAAGATAGCAAACCGCTACCGCTCGTGTTTGAAACGCCAAGTTTTCGGACGGGAACTGCAATGTGACACAAAGGAACTCTCTTCAGAGTTTACATTATAAATCTTTGTGTGTTCGTGGGCAAAACAACTTCCTGACTTGTTTGATTTCTATCGATAACATTTTCACGCTTTCCCTTCACTACACAAATACATAACTATTATAACATTCATTCGTATAGTATGAAGAAATCAGATATTTCTTCACGATGAAACGAAAGACGGGATATTATGTGATTTATATGAGAGACCGCCTTTGTTTGTTAGTGCACACATCCAAATAATCCCAATGCCTAGTCGTAGCTTAAGTTGAAACGGAATCGATTAATTCATCGATTGACCAATAAAACTGGAAGGGGTACTATGTGGATCGGTGTAGAATTTTTGTTGTTTTAGGTCGTACCCAAAAGGTAAAACGGCACAGTAAGACTTCGGCGCCCGTCCATCAGTCTATCCGCCAGTAACCAGGCGAACCAGTCTTTAGTTAAAACGTAATAGTCATACAAGAGACATTTTCACTAAATTGATGTATTTTCATTGCGGCTTTAACAACAAATACTAAAAAATTTACAAAAATAAATATTGAAGGAGGCTCCCATACAACAAACGTGATATTTTTGCTCAGTTTTGCTCAATAATGGCAATAGGTAGACGCTTGAAATATTCGCAAATATGAAAGGCTCCCATACAACAAACGTGATGTTTTTAGCCGTGTTTATAGGTAATGCACGGAACACTTCGTGTGCGAATCTAACACGTACTTGGCCGAATTTTTTAAACACAAATGTATAAAATCACGTAAATTTTCTCAGCTTCTTTTTGCGATCAACTATCGGGTACGGGTCCTCCTGTCAGAAACCACCACGCTGGTCAACTGTGGGTTGGCAGACTTCAGACAGCTTTGAGAATATTATAATGTAGAATGCGTGCAACCTAAGAGCAGACATTTACAAATACCATACGTATAGTATGGTGAAATTGTTGTATACATACTTATTTGAAGAGGAGCTTGGTAAATATGTTATTAATGTTTGCATCAGCTATTAACTCAACATAGTACATGTTCAAACATAATAACTTTCCACCTGAATGTGGGTCAGAGTCGACAGATACCCTGTCCGTGCGACCGTAAACTTTAATATCCTATAAGTTTAACAAAGATGGGCGATAGGACGCTTTGAAACACTTTCTATGTATTTCTGTGTACTTAGTACTTTACGATCAGATTAGTCTGTCTTGAAACGATTTTCTGCACGAACTTAAAAAAGTTTATTCCGCGATATGTACTAGAAATACCTACCCAATTAATTAACTTTGCGTTAGAAGAGATGGATGGTTAGAGTGAATAGTTAAATATAAACTCTTTAATGTAGAGATGTATGTGTAATTCAAGGTTAACCCGCCGTATAAATTAGTTCAGCAACCGACAAACACTTCAGCCATGTTTATTATCAAATTCAGACTTGGTTGGCAAATGATTTTTTTTTACTACTTGGATTGGATTTTGGATTGGATTCATTCAGGATCAAGTAAAGACGCGTAATTAATTTTGGAAATTATTATAGCCTATAACACTCCACAATGACGTAACTTTCTATTGGTGAAATAATTTTGAAAATCGGTTCAGTAGATCCAAAGATTATTATTCCTTACAACGTCACAAACTCACAAATATTGTTACGTTACATCTTTATCATAATACTAGCTGAACTGGCAAACGTTGTTTTGCCCTTAGGGGTAATAAAAAATAGATAAATTGAGATTTAAACTATCCTATCTCTCAAGTTGGATCGAACTGCACATGGTGTGCGAATTTTATTATCATCGGTTAAGTGGTTTAGGAGTCCATTGAGGACAAACATTGTGACACGAGATTTATATATATTAATCTTTATCATAATATTAGCATAGATAAATAAATATGACCTCGCAATAAATAATTAATAGCACATAAATATCTGACGGAAAAGCACTCTCTAAGAAGCGATTGTTTTTAACTTATTTGCGTCGTTTTTTTGCACCCAAACGATACAAAACTCAAACAGAGATACTCGTACTAGAATAAAGACCAAAAATCGCCAGGATTTAAAACCACCGAAACAAGACTTAGCAGAAATTCTTGGAAAGAGTTACAATACAAGTTTCTTACTCGGCGTCTTTAAAAATAAGACGGACCGCTAGCACTACTTACAACTCGCAAGTTTCCGTGGTTCGTGCTTTTGCACAGTTAGTCGTGACAAGTTGCGACCGAATGGGTTGAAACCGTAGTATATGGCTAGTGGAATGGAGAACCCTCTATTCCATTTCTCTAATTTTATTTTCCATTTATACTGTAATTTAAAATACTGAGCATAGGGTTCCTGTCATGCTACCAATTATTTACTGGCAATACGAGTAGTTCCTATACTGGCGATAGTTCGTATCATAGAGATAAGAGAACTAAGCCCCGTTCATTCATTCTAGCGTAGCTTTGCGTGACCTGCGGGGTCGTGTTCTTACCTGGGTTACTTCCCTAGGTGACGCCATCTTATTCACCACTTTACAGATAAAAAATAGACGAAGACGTGTAAACGGGGCCCATCCATATTGTTTCCTAGATCTGTGGTTTGTATAGGTATGTGTAGCGTTTTTTTTTAATTCCTTTACACTACAACTTCAAAGAAGTTGCAGATAAGAGATTAATCATTTTCAGAAGTTTCAGTAAGGAGATTAATTTCCTTAGATTAGATAATGGAGACGACGGATTAATTTTTGTTCTAGTTTCTGTTAATAACTAACAGTTTTGTGGACATTTTGTGTGTAATAAATTATTATATATTGATTTTTCAAGACTTCATTCCATAATTTAAAGACTTCATTCCGTAGATGTTAAAGCAAAATCAAAGCAGGCGAAGCTATATAAATGCTATAGTACCTTATAAGTTACGCAAATCTTCTATTTATAAGAGTCTGTTTGAGCGTGATATTATACAAAAGATGATTGAAAAGAGCAATTTTCGTGTTTTCCATTTGCGTCACAGACAAAGAGTGACAAAATTGAAATTTCAAAATGACCTGACAATGGGAGCAATCTGCGATATTGGGATTTCGTTTGACGCTGTAAATTTTACCGAGAACAATATCATTTAACTTCCAATAATTACCACGAAAATCTTCATTATTTATGATTTACAATATATTCGATGTTCGCTTTTCAGAAGAAACAAATTAACGTTTAAAAAATTAAATGATAAATACGTTAAATTCAAAAACGTTTACGCTCAAGCACTGCACGCATTGCCATGTTACTTATCGATTCTCTTACAACAATGGCTTTCGTTCGTTCGTTCGTTTCAGCCGTCGGACGTCCATTTCCAGCCCGCACGGACCTACGCCACTTGTATCCAGCGCCTTCCCGCAACTTTTTTAATGTCGTCAGTCCATCTGGTCGCAGGTCTGCCAACACCCGTGCGGGTTCGCCTTTCCAACACTTTAGACACGCTAAGACTATATAGAAAAGTAAAATATGTTAGGAATTACATAATACATACCTATATCTTCTCCCAAGGTATATCTGTATAAGTAATTTATTCTTATACATTTCGCAGTTTCCTAAGTAACAAATAGGCTCTTAAGTAATAGACTTAGTAATAGTAGTAATATTATATATTCGTTGGTAATAGGGTGTTATATGCTCTGGAAAGTGTAAGGAAATGTATGGGAATAACATAATACGAATGTAAATAGACAACCATTCCGGGTTATTGTACTTTCATCATGACTATGGACTATGGAGTATTTCAACTCGAAGAAAGACCTAAGTCAATATTTTATTTTCACCCTTCCTTGGCGGAAAGGTTACGTTAATATTTTAATAGTTTCCCTACATTTGCCTTCGTACAAGTACACTTACTCTGGGTAGAGGGCCTACTTTAGGAGACCTAAATATTGACATTAATTTAACAGTTTACATACAGGAGAACGTTTTTATAACAATCCTTTGCAATTGCACGAAATATTTAGATACCTATTCGTATATACCTAATTTGACACAACTATTCTCCTTACAATTTATGTTTGTATTTATATATTTGCCTGTATTTTAAATCTTGTAAAAACTGGCTTTTTCTAGGATAAAGAGTAGTAAAGTTAATAAGTAAAGAGTATATATACTAAGTAAAGACTATAGTAAAGAGTAGTAGTAAAGAGTAGTGTAAGAATAGTTACTCTACTTTTTATGTTATTTATGTGTAAGGAATATTCATTTAAATTTTCATAATTTATTCGCAGTTACTGTGACGTAAATGTATAATACATTTTACTTAAACCAAAATATAATACCCTTATTAAAATATAGGCATCGTAAAAAACTATTAAAAACTTACTTTCGCGATTTATATTATATTTTTGAGACATAAAGACCAAGACACCGCTTCTTGAATTCATTTTCCCTAACCAGTTCAACCCAGTAATCATTTAATGCAAAAGACCTCAGTTACAACGCCGAGCGCGGCCAAGAAAATAAAAAATAAAGAAAAGTCCGAGTTGTTTTAATCAAATTTGCGATGCTATTTCCGCTTGGCCAACGCTTTTCCCCTAAGAAATTAGTTTTGGCGACGGTTTTGTTTATATTGACTTTGTCAGGAGCGCGGCGGAATGCTTAAAAGTTAATAAAACTGTATCTACAGGCATACTGGTAGTTCAGAGTACCTAGTAATATTGGGTATTTCTGGAATTCTAAGCCAACTATTGTCGTGACAATACAGTAACGTTGGTTTAACTTAAAGTATTACCCGAATCAAATTTTGCAATTAAAAATACCCAATAACATAAACGCTTCCTCAGCTGGGAATTTTTGTTTTTTCAATTAAAAAAATCTCACTTATTGATATGAAATAGAATTTACGTCCTATTCTCAGACCTAACGAATATACACAAAAATTTATCATCAAAATCAGTCAAGCCCTTTCGGAGGAGTTTAGTCTCGAGTTTTTTTTTGGATTAGAGAAAATTTAAGTGACGGAAAAATTTCGCCCCTACTATGTAATACGAGTATTATAAGACACAATTTGGGTACACAAAGTGAGATTTGGAAAGAATGCATAAAGACAGTTACCAAATTTCGACTAAAAGATGCGGCTACTTAGACTCGTAGTTTATTGAATCTTATTGTAATCAACATTATTTTATTAGGCTCAACATTCATATATGTTTAAATACTGAAATGTTATGAATTTTTTTTTTTTTTTGTCGTCATGAAGGTAAAATAATCAGCTGATACCCGTGTGTTGTGGTGACCAGATTACTTGCGTTCATTGAACTCAATGTCCAAACTTGTAGAATTTCATAGACTTTTTGTGATCATGACAAAATTGTGTGGAATACGATTCCGCATCTGATTAAAAAAAACTTTTTTGAATTAATTTATTTTTCTTACCAATTCACTTTACTTTTACTATACTGAGGGAATAAAATAAACAACTTATTTTCTTTTCAATATCGTGCCTCATAGAAGGTAAGTACTCGTGCAAACAGGAACCGTTAATCCGTAAAAGTGAAAAGAATTTCCCGCTCCATCGCTCCTTGAGTCTGGATCCCGGTTCTAGGTCAATCCCACTTTATAACTAAGTATTTTCTTTCTGCATTGCATTTGACTGTAGTTACCTAATGGATTACCTAATGGGTTGGCCTGTGTCTGTGCCTCATTGACGTAGGTATTAGGGTTCCGTACCAAAAGTGTAAAACGGGACCCTATTCCTAAGACTTCGCTGTCCGTCCGTCCGTCTGTCACCAGGCTGTAACTTTTGAACTGTGATAGATGACGTATATATCCGTTTTTTGTTTGTTATAACAACAAATACCATGAAATAGAATAAAATGAAGATTGAAGGGTTCCCATAAAACAAACGTAATTTTTTTGCTTGTTTTTGAGCGATGGTCAAACTCTCAATTCTATTCTACTCTACTTGAGCAATTCTTCTCAATTTTATATATACATATAATATTACTTACCTACTCTACTTGTTATACATTATACAAGACCTGTTTTAATCGTGATTAACATGACTGAGTTTGTTGTGGACTTCTCCTTAGTGTAGGGTGCGTTGGAATTCTCGTAAACTTAGTTTTAAGTCGACTTGTAATCACCATATACTTACCAAGTTATATCACAAATATCGTATTAACCTTTCAGCATAACCTATAAGTTAGGCCTAGGTGAAATGAAGATATTTTGATTATGAATATGAAGTTGACTAACCGTAAAGGATCAGCGCCAAATGCGGATTAGCAGGCGTAACACATTTCCTTTTCTTTACAACATAATAACTCTTCATCGAGAAAAGCGGGATTTCACGAAACGTATTTACCTCTTTCAATTGTACTGTGAAAGGAACTGAGAATTAAGTTAATTTCACAACTCATTGGGTACTTGGAAGCCCGAAACCGGAATTCTATGTACGGTTTCCATTCAATTCTATCAATGTACTGAATTGATTTATTTAGTATGCTATAGGATTTTCTACATAAAGGTCTTTATATAAATGAGCTTAGCGCATTAAGTACTGTTTTATGTTAGGTTCAATATCATTGGACAGCGTTAAAAAAGCAAGGGAAAATGTATTTGGATGATGACTCCGACACGGACGAAGAGAGATCAGCTACAACGTGCTTTCCTAGGCACGGGGGTGAAATAGCGCAAACCGATCTCCGAGCTATTCCTATTACTAAGAATTCCCTGATAGAAAAACGCAATAATTATACCATAGGCTTATAAATCCCGAGAAAACCTATATAAACGTGAGTATTTTTATAAACAAACTTAAACATTGTAATGTATGTCTTTAACCATTACTATACAGCCTAATTTTCAAACTCGAGACTGAAGTACGATTGTATGTCTTTTCGCGTTTTGTATGTCATTCGGTTCGGGCACTTTTTAGAGCTGACCACAAATCCTTAGTTTATAAATCAATGACGTATACAGTCAAACCTGAGTAAATGGGAACTGGGTAGCCGAGAAACTATTTTAAATTATCTCCTTCAAACTCTGAAACTCGGTTTACTTAGAAACCTTTATAAGAGAAAGGAGATTTCGGTCGCTCTCGAATCTGTGGATCAATCTCAGTACCTCGTGACCTGTAGTCGAACATTCTCACCATTAAACCAACAAGGTATTATAGTTATAGATATTATAATATTGTAAAGATGCTTCGAAATCCTATCAACAGCTAAGGAAGTAAATCAATTACACACTTCGTCGGATAAATCCGAGTCCAAATCCCGTATTCCATATCCAAGCTCATGCCAACTCATCAGTACGCCTGCGTCTTTTGAATTGCTTACCTTAATGATACCGGTACACCTTTGTGTTAGGTGCCTTAAATGAATTAGTTGAGTTATTTGACCATGGATGTATGGAATACCGTACCAAGATGATTCTAATCCAAACTCTATTTTTATGGACTAAGGTCTCCATATTAACTCCTACAGTTATTATTTTTAGAGTTCCGTACCGCGAAAGAAAAAACGGAACCCTTAAAAGATCACTTTGTCTGTCTGTGTGTCACGACCCTTTATTTCAGTAAATAGTAAATATTTCTGGAACTATTAAATAAATTTCATGTCGATATCTTTAATAGTAACTGAAAATAAGGGTCGTCACACACAGACAGACAGACAGACAGACAGACAGACAGACAGATGGACAACAAAGTAATCTTAAAAGAGTCCCGTTTATTTTTCTTTTGAGGTATGGAACCCTAAAAATAAAAGGAGAGATTTGCGTCAGACATAATAACTAGTCGAAACGAAATCCCTAGCCAATAAAAAAAAGCATAGACATCCCCCAACGATAACTTGAAGTGGGAATCAATACCGAATCGGAATCTCAAATTGATGTTTTCGTCACAATATGCCGTTAATCCGGATTATCCCAACAAAGGTTATATAAAAGGGTCTTGCGGTATTATATTTCTTTATTATATTTCTGATTAGAAATGCTCTATCTCTATTTTGTAATAGATAGGGAAAATAACTCGAAAATATAGGCCTTTTGTACCCGAAAACATCTCATTATTAAAAGCGTACCCTTGTCTATATCTAGGCTAAGAGATGGTAATCGGAACTATCATATAAATTTTCTATTTTCTGTATATTATTGTGTAATTATTTGATTAATAAACACTCAAATATAGAATCTTATCTTCCTTTTGATCGTTATTGTGATGCGGCGTGGTTACGCGATATATTATATTACATTATACCACAGAATACCATTATAGTACCTTACATTAAGTAAATTATATGTTTGGTACTTACACCAATTTAGCAATATCATCACGGCATTTTTTTTAATCGAGGCATTTTTGGTTGCGTTATTTTAACGTTTTACACTATTAATATCCATATATCCAGCGATGGAGAATATTATATCCAGTCGAAAAAGACCATTTGAGAACATGTGAAGCAACAGACTTTCAAGTTACTTATTGCTGATTTTGTGTGCATACTGCATACCATACCCAAAAAAACGCAACAAAAATTTAAACGGCTTTACCGGGGAGGGGGCTTTAGAGGGGATTTTTTGCTTGTAATGAGCCATAGAACACTCCTTAAATTATCGCTAGTTCGATTCCGGACACACTGTATATTTGACTTCTATGACGTAAAATCTGTGCTATGACGGGAGACAATTTGTGAATCTGATGACAACAATAAAATTGCAAGTATTCTAGTACGTGCCTCAATGGCAGTTGTGTCAGCAATAATTATAGAAGAGTCAATCAATCGATAAAATTTTTCGGATGCCAAAATAGTAATTTATTTATTTAGAATTTCTAACAAAATTGACACCTACTAATATAGTATATTAATATAATATTAAATATACTAACTGAATGCTCAAGTTCTATCATTACCTAGGTTAAAGAAAATATATATTAGAAAAAGCTTCGATGTAAAATGTATCAGCTCTTTGACTCTACAGGTTATGGTGGAGTTCGTTTTACTTTATATCTATCCAAATTTTACGATTGAACAAAATACTATACTTTATTATGCAGCTGTCGTAAGGTCCCTTTGTTCAATTTCTTTATTCAATTACAGTGACTTTTATTTTGTTTGTTATCTATGTTAATATCTTGACTCTGCAGTTAAAGGTAGAACTTCTCGTACCCACCTGAAAAAGCCATTCATTTGCTCTAAGACATCATGTGCTTTGAGAAACTTCATTCAAGACTGTAACTTTTTATTATTGTTTTAATGGTGGATGGAAAGCAATGATGAGGCCTAGGTTGGATCACGCTTATGGATCATGCCTACTCACTCTTCTCTTGAAGGTATTTAGATTTTACTTGGCTGGAAACATGAAGGCTGGAAAGGTGTTCTACACCTTAGCGATTTGTATCAGAAACATGGAAGAAAAAGGATTCGTGCGAGTTTGTTAAAATACAAGGTGAAATGAACGTTAACTTTAAAACTGATTTTGGGAATGTCCTAACTGAAAAATCCAGTATCATGCTCAAGATTTCATTGCCTTGTGGCTACAAGGCAATTTATCTAGGCTGGCATAAATAAAGCTCAAAGCAGGTAAAATTGAGAAATCACTGTTATTTACATTTCGCCGTTGCAAACAGCGTGAAATAAAAGGTTTATCTTGTATCGCAGGAAATAGCAGTGAATGAAGATAATTAACATTATTTTTGGAGACCTTCCTGTCACAGATGGTGCCCTGCTAGATTTAGGAAATCCCGGGGTCAACTTCTAGCAAGGGACACTTCGAAGTGTTATATTTTAATTTCTAGATTGACACAAGCCTAGTCTACTGGGTGGCTTCGGCCATGGCTGATTGCAACACTATTGACAAAGACGTACCGCCACGCGATTTGGCGTTGCGGTGTGGTGCTTTGTAGCAACCATTACAGTGTCACAACCTCTTCCAAATCAGCTACTCCCAACTGCACCCAAGAGTTTCATGTATTTCGTTTTAAATGAGTATGACATGGCGATCCATAAATAGGTTTATCGTTTTAAAATAGCAAAACACGCTATTCCAATGCAGTAGATATTTTAAAAAACATAATGCAGACGATAGATAAAAATGCTATAAAACTTAGAACACAAATTCTAAACCAACCACGCTGCAACTGTCGTATTAAAACGTCGACTGCAGCGCTCCCTGGCAGGTAGGAACTCTAAAATCTGTCTTTTAAGACCGCGCGGCGCACTAAAGTTATTCAAACTGCATCCTTTAGCATACGATCCATTGGCATATAAATCTATAGACACCGGGTTTTTTCAAAAACACGAATGACAAAACACGACGACAAAATTCACGAAAAGTGTCCCTATATAAATGAGGGTACATGTGTATTTTTATAATCAAACTAAAACATTGTAATTTATGTCGTAAACCAATACAGCCTAATTTTGCTTATATGCGGTTGGAGCTTTTTTCGCGTTTTGGCATTCATTAGGTACGGACACTTCTTAGCGCTGCCCCTAAATCCTTAATTTATATATCAATGATACTATCGCGTGAGTTTTGTATAGATGCAAACATAATACATTCTATTTACATTAAAGTGTATGCAAGTAAACGATAATCTAGTCTAGGTTAAGTCTTCGATCATAAAGTTTGTGTAAGAGACGTTTTTAAGGGGTACCTCAAAAGAAATAATAAATCGGAACCCGTATAAGATCACTTTGTTGTCCGTCTGTCTGTCACGACCCTTTATTTCAGTAGCTATTAAAGATTTTTTTGACATGATTTTTTTAGGTAAAATATTTAAAATGGCGGGAAGATAATGACTTTTCTTTAACCGCTAACTTTACTGTGTTTATAAAAATGATTGTCGTATCGGACCTAATTTTATTTTCCCGTAATAATTATATTATTACTATATAATTCCTATTTTTAATTATTTTTACTCATTTTGAAATGTCGGCGACCCGTTTTCCTTCTTTTTAATTTAAAAAAAAATGATTTTAATTTTTTCATGATTGCAATGACGTCGGACCATTATTACGTTTGAGGTAATAATGGTCCGACGTAAAACGGAACAGACGGAACCCTAAAAATCAATTTTGAACCGACACTTCATTATCAGGCAGTCGTCTGAATAAAACATCATATTGCTGAGTACTTAATTTAATAAATATACGAGTAACAAGATAATAAGATCAAAAATATTGTAATAGGCCTTTTTGTGTTGCCTTCAGATCGCATAAGCCGTCTAAACATCCAGGCTGAGGCTAAATTATTTTGTAATAGAAAAGAAATTCAGAGAAAATAATAATAATAATATGAAGGATGTTTGTCGGAAGGAATAAAGAGCCCAACGAAAGTAACTTATGCGAGAAAATTGGATTTTATCGTTGCCGGACCTAAACACAAATTTCATGAATAAATTTTTCCTTTGTAAACAAATCGAATAGGGAATATTAGGTTAGAGAGTAGAGACTGGCGGCACGAACATTGCGATGAGCCTAACTTATCCTATTATTTCTTTCCGGAATAATCGTTTTGACTTTTGAAAGATTACTTTGTTTTCGTTTTTCGTACCTCAAAAGAAAAAAAAACGGGACCATTATAAGATCACTTTGTTATCTGTCTGACACGACCCTTCATTTCAGTAGCTATTAAAGATATCGACATAAAATTTGGTATAGTTGTAGGTAATAATAGCCCTACGTCATTGCAATCATAAAAAATTTAAAATCATTTTAATTTTTATTTAAAAAGTTCGCCGGGTCTTGTGCTTATAATATTATGCTTATCGTTACTCAAAGCTGAGCTTGCTTTGAGCTTGATGTTCAAGTATGTAATATTTGTCAACTGTGTATTTTCACACGACTAGACTGCCCAAAAAAGTTGTGTAATTTTTTTAGCGTTCATGAACAGCTGAATAGATATGGACATATGGGGTATCGTTAGAATCCTTACATCATTCCGAGTTACATAAGCTATATTTTTTTTTTTGGAAAAAATCGTGTTACTACAGGGCAGTCATGTTTTTTAATTTTTTAATTAATTACTTGTTAATAAAATCATATTAAATGTATGGGTTATGTTGCCCGTCTCATTTTTAACTTCGTTACGAAACAAGATTATAAAAATTTCAGACTTTTTAAATCACACCCAATGTTTCATTGTTTACATGTTTTTAAACTGAAATGGTTGTTAAGTTCACCACACGTAATTCTGTGTTATCTCTTATCGTACCGACAATCTAGATTGTGTGCTAACCACAGTGATTAAGTTCTTACCATGTTACTTTTAATTGTGAAAACATAATAGAAGTTTAATTTAGCTAGACCAGCTGTATTACGTAGATGATTTTTTATTTTCCTTATCTGAGTTGCATTCAATAATACTGTTGTTTATAATATAATATATGTTCAGTATTGCATCGTATTAAATTTTTTGGAATTTGTATACATAACATTGTTATTTCTGCGTTAAATATCCAGTTAAATATCCAAATAAATCAAAAGTCAATTAACTATGTATGTAGTGGCTACACCATTTTGTCTACTTTTTTTCTCTATTTGCCAAATTCTACATAATTTCGGAACTTATTTCTAAAGTTTAATTTCAGGTTTTCTATGACCGTCTTTGCGCTGATCCATTCAAGACCCTTTTCACTTTATTTATATTGCATTCATAAATAAGCAAAAGAAGGTTTATGGTTAATTCTTTTTAAATTTTCATAAACAATTTAACAAAATATGTAGAAGTTTACCCCAAGGGTCCACATAATATGTATAAACTCACACTCTAGATTCGCCCCCATATTTTTCTTATCAACAAACATAATTAAAGATTAGCCCCCTTATTCATAAACGTGAAATATTTATTCTGTGTTTAGTCCCTTTTCATTCGGAAGTCAATTTGTGAGTCATTTTTTTGAGTCATCGTTCGAGTCTCAGATTTTTCGTTCACTTTTTTGCGAAATTAAACGATCATTATTGAATACATGCCTGTATATGTATTGACGACTGTTTTAATCAACGTGTCACGTAATATGTCTCCGGCAGAGGTAATGTAAATTTGAGGGTAATCCGCCTGAAGTTACGAGTATCTCGGTGGAATTTGTCACGCAATGTGTTAGGGATAATATCATCAGGAAGTTAGGCAGCCGGCGTCCCTACAGAGATATTATTACTGTCGATGTGATACCGTCCCGTATCGCATAACTTATACCAGTAATACCTTTGTACTGGACTTACGGGCATCATCACATTACACTAATATTATAAAGACGAAAGTTTGTATGTTTGTAACTCATTTACGCCGGAACTCCAGAATAGATGTGGCACATGTTTATATCACGAAAAATTCGTGGTTCCCATAGGATAAGTGAAAACTCAAACTGAGTCGGAGGCAACAGCTCGTTTTACTTACTCGTAATATTAATAATTCACAACAAAATTTACAGAACGACTTCAAATCAAGGAACTTGAGCACCTGGACCGTTTGGCATGTTGAAGCAATAGAGCCCTCCGCTAAGAAATGTCTGCTAAGAGCTGATTTTTCAATCGCCATATAATCGATCAGATTTGGTGAGTGTGCTCAACAACTCTATTATCTGGTACCTCCCTCAACTTTTTGAGAATCTTTTCTTGGTTATACGAAATAAGGAACCACAATAAATCGTGCTGCATAGCGAGATGTCATGCAGATAATTTCGTTGATGCACCTGCTAGGCAGTGTTAGGCACTATGCAACCGCTTTTACCAAATAAACTTCGGGGGGAAAAGTACAGGTTTTTGGTACGAATTACGAAGTCGACTCGTATCGCTCAAACGAATCGAATTCCTCTATACATTTACAGCCAGCGCCATCTATGGACAGTCACTGATACGTAACACGTAACGTATCAATAGATGGCGCTGGCTGTAAATGTATGAAGGAATTCGATTCGTTTGTACGATGCGAGTTGACTCGAATTTCGTACAGAAACCTATACTAATCCTAAAGAGTGCATACATTTTCAGTGCCGGCGTAGACTGCAGGGCAGTCACAAGCCTTCGCCGATATAATTAGCACCTGGAGTGGCTTTCACGGAATTAAATAACGTCAACCGATAGCCGCTTTTAGCGGCACGCACACTTTGTTAGCGACAGGCGGCGTTGAAACTTTGCTATACCGCTTTAGGATTATGATATTCGGGTAAAATTTTTTGGTGTTTAACTTACGGGGAACAATGAACAATACAGGCTAGCTCTTGACTATGAATACACTTGATGGGCAGTGATGATACAGTTTAAAATGGAACGCGCTTGCCTTGCAAAAGCCTATTATTTATAGCACTTTTGACTTGAAGACAAGTTGTAAAAGTTGGATCGACAAGGTCTGGGAACGTATTGCCACAGTGTTAAAAGATACTAGTTATTTTAAACTGTGCAATTGCAGACCTTCGCAGTGCGCATCGGGAACGATGAATCAAACCGCTTCGTACATGTCTTTAGTACGTCAACTACGTGGGCGTGAAAGACTTATCGATGCCTTGCTCTTCTATAAGGTAAAAAGGTGACGGGGGAACCAAACACACTCTCCAACTATAGAATACAGACAGACAAGCAACCTTACGAGGACATTCTTTGAAGAAGTCACCGAGTCATTTCTCAGGATGCTTCATACCAATAGACAAAAATAGTAAAGATAGGCCGATCCGAACATTTTACGTAAACCTTCTTCATACAAGCAAACAGTAGCGTCATCTGTCAAAATACCCGCCGCCGCCGCTGCTCGAACTACCGCGTCGTACCTTATACTGTTGGTACTAATGACAGCCATAAACTGATGACACTTTTTCGCGCTGTTCGCCCTGTCTTTAGTATACAAGTCTGTGTTCATACCAAAAATTTCAGACGAGCAAAACTTGATGTAAGGTGATACCTACGAGTATACTCGTACCTACCACCTAGTGACCACGACAGATGCCGTGTGATAATCTGCGCAGATTTGGTATTCATTTCTCAGGCTTGGTGTATACAAAAATTGTATTCTGCGGGATTTGAACAAGCATATTATCTCCTTGGTTATCGCCAGAACTTCAACCACTTAACCACGAGCACTCACTATCCAGTAAAGAAAAATGTTAATTTAAACTCCTAGCTTTGTTCTACTGTTTCTACCGAATATATAATATTTGGTTCTAGGTAGAACTGTGAGGCCGTCTAGGAAAGAACAATGGTGCGGGCCCATACATCGCTTTCGGTCACGTTACGCTATTGTAACTATAAATGAAAAAATATTTTTTGATTGGGCCTGCAAGCCTGAACTCAATGCTAAAAGATTTTGCTTACAAAAAAGTGGAGAAAAATTAATATTTATTTTCAAAATATTGTATCTGAGTATTATAACAACAACGACCTCCGCCATGAAGCATCCGAGAGCATAGACAATACACTAAATACTCTTTGATAAATACTTTTCACTTGTCCAAGAATTTGTCACTGTTGACAGTTGGTAGCCATGTAGCTGACGGACAGTGTTGCGAGATGCCGGAATTAAAAAACTCGACTGAAAGAAAATTCTAATTGAGTTAATTAACAAACTAATTAATCAATATTGAATTACAAGGGTGTTTCGGAAACGCTAAACAAGCAAGACAAAATAATCTATGCTCAAAATAATCGGTTTTAATAGATTTTAGTATTATTAAAAAGTGTAGTCTTCTGTCAAATAATCTCAAATCTTCAAGCAGTTAATTTAAGTGAGACTGGCTCACATGGAATAATAATATTCAGATTTACTCCAATGCAGTGGAAAACCCTAAACTAATGTAATCTTTTTATGTAAATAACATATTCGAGTAAAATAAAATGCAAAAAAGGAACAATTGAAATCGATACAGTTATTGTCTTGTATTCTACATTCTGATCTAAGAATTAACGTAGTATCTGAAAGTAAGTTTTTCTTTAGTATCTGTTAGATGTTTTTCTCGTACAAAAGTGGACCGATCGTCAAAAAGATGGAGTATAAAAGTGGAAAAGTTTGTCATCCGGCAACACTAGCTGTCAGGAGTGTGGTAACGGAACCTATCAGTAATCAATTGAATTTCTTTAAATATTTTATTTTTTGACCCGTCCTTTACAATAACTGATGATACCTTGAAAAAATTCAGTTATTTACTAGAATCGTCTTGTAATAAATGTTACATCTAGACGCTAAACTTTATTTGTGTACATTTCTGCCACTGTTCTTTGTACTTTTAATTGATTCTAAAACTTTATATTGTTATTTATTCAGTTAAAGTCAAATAGCCTTCTAAATAGCTTGCTCAATTTATTAAATAAAATAAATTATTCTTTCTTTTAGCGTTTATAACTTTGATAATCGTTCCCGATGGGCAATCAATCATCGACGGTTCATTACGTGCGAAAATTTCGGTGATTGGCAGGTTTTATGTGAGCCAAATTTTTCTTGTAGGTACCAACGTACTCAGACAATTGATAATTTACAGCATTTTAAATTAACTATATTATTTTTATAAAGATTATCACACTAAGGTTATAAAGGCAAAATTTTCTATGTGTATACCTAAGTACTCCCTCACGCCGCAACTCTTTATAACTCCTATCTCAGAATTCTCAGAAATATCTTTGATTCCTTTTCATTTTCAGAAAGGCAGAAAAAATTGTAAGAACATGTTAAACTAGATTTTCAACTAAATGCCATTTTTTGCAATGACAGATCGACAGATACGGCTGCAATTTTATTTACTGGAAAAAGTAAGTCAACAATAAAAAGGCAAAATTAAATCTCAAACAATAAACTGCAATTGCCACAGTGGAAATTGGCACTTCATACTTCAAGCCTCTATGTGATGTCGATCAAAATATACAACCACCTCCCTAACTATATTAGAAACGAGAATAAAGAAATCATATTTTATAAAATCGTTGAAGGTCTATCTGATAAAAAAGATTACTACTCGATTGACGAGTATAATTATGGCAGATAATAAAATCGGTTTCCCGAACATTCATTGAGAACAGCAACGCCCTAACAGGGTCTCATGTATAACAATATTAATTAAAAACAATATATTGTACATGAAAGCTGAAAGTAAATGAAATGAAATGAAATAAATAATATTTATTTAATAATTATTATAAAAAATGATCCACCAACAACATTTAACAGACGACGCGACGTTAGATTGGCTCTTCAGAATAAATAAAATACCAAAAAATTCAGACGGTTTTTTGGCAAACGTGATAATTAACATTAAAGCAGTAACTGGCGCTGCACATGTGATTGTGTTTTGTTTCCAAGCTAGCGATAATCACAATAAAAGCTGTCTAGACACGAGACGCGAGTGAAGACGACGCTCGAAAATAAATTTCGCGAACGAAACAAAAGGTCTACAGAACGAAACAATAAAGGTTTTTATATCAGCACGCTTACGAATAGAGGCATAAATCCTGAAAAATTGCAGCCATTCCAGGTGACCTCCTAGAGGTTATAAACTGAGTGAAACGGTATATTACAATGTATTACACGAATTTTTCCTTCTTATAAAGACCACAGCACCAGAGGAACTGCAATTATGCGTTGCTGGCTCTTAAGAAATTGTTTAACCCCATGTAAGGTATCGTTTTTCGCTAGATTTATCGATACTTACACGAAAAAAATTTGACTTGAAAAGTTTACAGTTGTTATAATCATATTTTGTTAATATAAAACTGAAAATTAAAAGAAAGTTCTAACATTTTTTTAAAGAATATGAGTATTTTTCTTTTAAGTTTTTTTTGTGAAATCACGAAGTAGGTACTCTAGGCTAAAATTATGAAAGAGATTTTTTGATTAAGGTTGACCGTGAAGAAAGAAATTTACCCCCCCCCCCCCCCCCCTTATTAGTTCCACGTGTCCCATCTAACGAAGAGGTGCCGATTTAGTTTCTCTAACACGAGAAGTTACAAGACAAGGCACTTAGATTTAATTGTAAATTTATGTGTAGCTGTAGCAGTTAAACTTATTACATGTCACTTCGAGCTGAAAACATTTAGCTAAGCTTAGTACAAAGCTAAAAAGCCGCTACGCTACAGATTCCGTTCAAAAGGGAGCAAAAGAAACGCTTTAAATTCTCTTTCTTTGCCATTCGTTTGACAAAAGACGCTTGAGACCGTTATCACGAACTTGCTTGTCTATCGTCGATATATGGAACCCAAAGATACTCGTAAAATAATACAATGATTTAATTACCAAGGAAATTGGGTTGATTTTTTGAGTCTCCGAAATAGAAGTACTACACACACATAATTAGAAGTAAGTTAATAATATCGTTTTAAAACAGTAGTTAGGCATCATTGGAAAAGCGTGTGATAAACTTTTACACAAAAAATAATACAATGATTTTATTACCAAGGTCTTCGAAATAGAAGTACTACATACACATTTTTTTTACGCTATACAAGTTAGTACTTGACTGCGATCTCACTTGATGGTAAGTGTTGCTGCAGCCGAAGATGTTAGCGTACTAACTTGGAAGGGGTAAGTTATGTCATCCCCAACGGTTTCTACACAGCATCGTACCGGAACGCTAAATCGCTTGGCGGTACGTCTTTGCTGGTAGGGTGGTAGCTAGCCACAGCCAAAGCCTCCCTCCAGACCAGACCGGAGCCAATTTAGAAATTACTAGTAGGGCGCGTGGGAGCGCGGGCCACATGTGGCCCGCGGGCTGTCTTCTCACCTATAAAAGAATGGCTGTCATCTCCATCGCCAATTGGAATCCGATTGGCAGTGGGCTAAAAGAATTACCTCGGAGCACGGTCATGGATTTAAAGTTTTTTATTCAAACAGCCCTTAACTATCTTTAAATCCATCCGATGAGGTTCAGTGTATTTTTTATTCAAACAGCCCTTAACTATCTTTAAATCCATGACCGTGCTCCTCAATCATCATCCAAATCGTCTCTTCCACTAATCGTCTCATCTCATCCACCATCTCTTCTCATACTTTTATAGTTTTTCATAGGCCTTGTTTATTGTAGCATTTCACATTTTCAATGGAAAAATAAATTCAACCACTCTGAATTTTTTTTCATTCATCCCGTAGACCTTGAGATTCTAATCACGTCTTGCAAAGAAATCACTCTCTTATCTTTTGTACTTTCCGAAATAGAACAACACGAAATTTGTATGGCGGCCATCTTGAATCCGCCATTTTGATTTTTTTTTCAGCTAACTGCCAATTGGATGACGTTTCGAGTTACATTTGGTCGAGCACCCCCCACCTATCTTCGATACCCTGGCTGTGCTCTTCACCCGTCTCCGAAATCCTCAATCATCAGCTCTCTCCATATTTTTCTCTAGTAAATCTCCGAAAAACCGCATCACAACCTTGCATTATTACCAACTGTTAGTCTCTTCAACATTCCCCATACATTTTCTATGGAAAAATATATTCCGCCATTTTGAATTTTTTTTCTAACTATCAAATAGACCTTCGGGTCCTGATCACTTCTTGTCAAGAAACCATTCTTCCATCTTTTATACTTTCCGAGATATCGGCGAAATTCGTATGGCGGCCATTTTGAATCCGCCATTTTGAATTTTTTTTCAGCTCACTGGCAGTTGGATGACATTTCAAATGACATTTGGTCGAACACCCCCCACCTATCTGCAATACCCTTGGCTGTGCTCTTCACCCGTCTTCGAAATCCTCAATCATCAGCTCTCGCTATATTTTTCTTCCTCATGAATTTTTCCTTTCTTTACGAAATGGTCATTGAAAAAAAAAATTTCCATACAAAATTGTTCAGGAGAGGTGATCAATCAGTCAATCAGCACAAGCAGCTATATATATATTAATAAAATTCCAAAGTGGCCCGCGGCGGGAATCGAACCCGCGACCTCCCACTCGAATCCGAGCGTGCGTCCCCTGCGCCACGGAGGTCGTCAAATCTCTTGCTGTTGGTTGCAAAACAAGCATTTTTGGCACCCATAGACTAGCGAATTTTTCTCGCTGCATCCGCCTTGTCCAGGGTATATGTCTATTGTTGCATATCTAATTCATCATACAGAATAAGCGCACAAAATAACTGAAATCAAATTAAAGAAGCTTTGCTCGTTCAGCCGGGTGTAATTTCCTATTTTTCTTTCGGAAGTGCTTTATTTTTTCCAAGGACAATATTTTGTGAAAAATAATCTTATTGCATCTTTCGGATTTACTCTATCAATGATCTCGGTAATTGTTTTCAATTCGTTTCCGTATTTTTTTATCACTTTTTTCTACTGTTCGTTTCTTTGGGCCTTTGTTTGGGAGAAAAATCGCACAGTCATTACACGGAGCCCGGAGGTGAGGAAGGCTATCGAATTTACATTCGCTCCCAATTTTATGGTTAAACGGAAAGAAAGCATGTCCCGATGCCTTTTGGATTTCCATCTACATTTGATAAGGGAAATATTAAGAAATATAACTCAAGCTTGGTTGTTTCCTCCTAGTTGTGTACATTTTACCGTTTACGTCACGAAAGTAGGCATACTGTTAGGAATCCCGCATGCCTGAAGCGTGTATAGAAGTCTTCACATTCAGTAGGTACCTACCTATTTCTGGGTTGAGGGAGGGGTCACTAGCGTTTTTACATTTTCAGCACATACATTTGCAGTAAAGTTTCATAAGAGGATGTAAATTAGGCCAATAATTAGGAAAATTAAAATAAAGAGGATTTTGTATTTGTTCTTTGTAAGACAGAGAGCAGAATGCAGAGGCCTTCCATTCGTATCCGTGTTTATAATGCAATGCAGGTCACGAGTTCCCACTCAAAATGAGAAGGGTTTGGCGACAGTCAAAGATGGTACCTTAGTGCGAGTTTGCCAATATCGTTTTGACCACTTTTGAGGTCATCATTGTGAACTATTTGCCACCGTATCAGCAAAAGACGCACCGCTAAGCGATTTAGCGTTCCGGTGAGATGCTGTGTAGAAACCTTTGGGGTGAGTTTACTTACCTCTTCCAAGTTAGTACGACAACATCTTTGACTGCATCATCACTTACCATCAGGTGAGATCGCAGCCTAACTAACTTGTATACCTAGTGTAAAAAAAAAAACAAAGTCAGAGATGTGTATCCGGAATCCCAGACACCAACACTGAAGCAGAGATGACTGATGTTTGAACCACTACAATAGACATAAACACTCAGGACCCGGTCGACCGCGCGAAAAAATGTCACCAACGGCGTCAGTAGTAAGACGACCACAGTATCGTGTATGGACCGCGAGCCACGCCACAGACCACTTCTCTACTCGTATGTTATTAGTCCGCACGCGCGTTTGCACAGGGACCATTACTTATTAACGGAAATTTTGTCAGACAGCACTACTTTTTTATTGTATAAAGAAGGTCTAAGAGGCCGCCCTCGACTTCAAAAGTTCGGCAATAAATACTATGCCTAAGTTTTCACGCACACTAGCGTCAGCGCACCATAAAAATTTCGAATTGACTCACTCACACTATAAAAAAAAAGTTGCCGCAATCATGGGGATGTCGTTGTTAGGTAGGGCTGTATCTAGTCGGAGCGCAAGCGACGACCTATTATAAATCTATGGTTTGGTTTAAAATGTTCAGATGGGCTCATCCTTAGGTTCATATCGGTGGACGGTGTTGCTATATCTACAGTACTGCGTAAAGGCTACATTCAGTACTGTATAAAGGGCTATTTAAAATCCAAGTACGTATTAACATGAAACGAAGCACTTTATTACCTCTCTAAATCTCGCTAAACACAGCTTCAGCGGCGCACGGCCCAGACAGGATATTGCCCCGACTCGCGCTCCCGGCGCCTCAGACGCGGACTATTGCAGAATACGGATGCTGAAAGCACTCAAAAACAAAATAATGTTCACTAGTTACGTAAAAGAGCTTTTAAAGAAAGCGAAAAATCATGTTAATTAATTTTTTTTAAACATCATTAGTGTTATGTATTGCATTTTTTTAACAATAAATTCTAAGTATCAGCCCGAAGTTAAGCAGCGTTTAACCACCGTGCCTCGAGGATTACGTTAAGATGGTTCAGGCAAACTATGACGGGATTTTTTTTTTTATAAATATTACTACTAGACTGACTAGCAACTACACATTGCAGGCTTTTGGCAATTAATTTTACGAGCATATTATATTGGTTCCCAAGAGATTATTTTCTGCAGTTTCCCAGCTGATATCCTACGTAGTTAGCAAGTATCTATAAAGATTTGACGTCGTGGCTGAAATGTAGCAATAACGTATAAATGTATCGCGGCACTTTTCTATTTCATACTATAGGTATAACAATTTATAGGTACATACCTAATAAAATCATAGGGCGTCCGGCTTTACAAAATTGGGCAAAAGGCAATTGCATCCTTGGAAATTGTACCAACAGAAACAATTGCACAAATTGACAATCAAGAAAATAATTATGATAGCAGTGTTAAAGACGATTTTTCCCTAAAAAATTGAACATAGATTTAAACGCAGGAATCAAGTATCCATCAAGAAGTCAACAAGGAAACACAAGATTCATTTTTCTTATCCGTCGTTCGAGGTATTCGAAGCGAATTCGTAGAGTCATCGTACCCGACGCTCACGAGCCAGCAAAACAAACGTGATTTACCAAAGGGAGCTCGTTTTTCACTCAAGAATGTGTATTGGGTAAGCCTTAGTAACTACCTTTAAGCAAGAGTTTGTACGTGCTACGAAAGGTGTCTACATTTTTCTTGAGATGGGTTACTTGTGAGGGGAACAACAAATTAGATTACGGAGGCCTGAGCAATTACTGTTAGCATGTTGATAAAAAAAAAAAGATTTTTTATCATAATTACTTAAATATTTAATTTATTTATAAATACAGGAGTTAAAATATATGTACATAAAAAGATTTAAAATAAAAATAACATAATATAAACTAGGTTATAAATTTAAAACCTCATCGATTCCATCGCAACGAGGCATGGTACCCAAGATACTGACAGCATTGCCTCTTTGGATGGCCAAACTAATACGTTGGCCAAGGTAGCTGCCAGTTCTTGGATCCCCGGTAGACTCGATAACTCTCTTTGAAATTTCTTCAAAAAGAGCTCGAGCCCCCGGGCCCCACGGCCCCAGAGTCTCAATAACTTAATATTTTTTTCACATAACTTCTTTTCATTATGACCACTCGATAAAAATTCGCCGAGGTGGGCGGGAATGCAACTTTAACATTTCTGTAATGCGTAGAGAGTGCAAGCCCCGCATGAAAGTAATCAGTTTAGGGATTTCCCGTCATTAAAAATAATTAGATAGACGGCGGGCCATCATTATCTACAACTATTCCAAACATGTCGATATCTTAAATAGTTACTGAAATAAAGGGTCGTGACACACAGACAGACAGACAGACAGACAACAAAGTGATCTTATAAGGGTTCCGTATTTTTTTTCTTTGAGGTACGGAACCCTAAAAAAATGAATCACTAATTTTACGTTAAGTTTGAGCTGGCGCATTTATAAAAAGAGCTACCTTAGGTAAACAGTATAAAGAATACCTATACTTACTTGCTGGGTGACTTATTGAAACGTCGAGTAATAAATGGAAGGTTGTTTCCTCCATAGAAATAAAACCATTCTGCAAATGATAGTACGCGAGGCAAATTTCTTAGCTGGAAAACGGGGTCAGATAAAATGACTCCTTCGATCTACATAGTCTGGGAGATTACCTTATTAAAATTTAGACGAAGTCGATATAAATTTCAACGGTTTACAAAATTATGTATTATACATCTGGGAGTTTATTATTGCAAAGGACTCCTATTGTTCTTGGAATAATAACAAAACAAAATTATTTATTTTTCAACTTGTATGAGATATGAGAGTAAATACATGACAGTAAACCGAGAATTGCAAATGACTGATCAATATTCCAAACAAAAAAAATCATAAAATTGTATATCGTCTGCAGCATGGTTTCTGGGTCCAAGCTAAATAATGGTTGTCTCGACTCCAGATTGAGAAACTCCTGATAATACGTACCATCTTAAGAAGTAACTGCCTTCTGTTTGTCACTTGGATCCAACAGCCGAGCGAAAGCTTCGAGAATCGAGATGTTAAGATAGGGAACAGTAACCATTCACACCGAACTCCACATGGCGGTAATCTAATTAACAAGGTTTAAATTTGTATTTAAATGGTAATGGATCTCGAACTTAGGTCGCTGTCTCTCAGACTCCAATCGCCTCGTTACCCGTAGACCTTTTCGAAGGAGCTCTAGAATGTAATCATGTGAATTCTATTTTACATCTTACACCGTTCTGAACCAAATTTATCTATCTCCCTTCCCTAATCGTTCGTTTGTTCGTTGTTCGTTTGTTCGTTGTCATAATCACTAATTAATATAATCATACAACTACTTCCCATAATATGAAGTTAGGTACATAATTATTCATTATCTCGCTATAAGAATCATGGATTTATTTCTTATCCCGCTAGCGACATGGATGTGATCTATCTCCATTCCAAATTTGAGACTAATTGGTTCAGTAGTAGCGGCGTGAAGGAGTAACAAACATACACATTTACACATATTCTACATTCTTTGACTTAATGTTTGTGACGATATAGGAGTAATAGTATGGGTAAATACATATGATGTGCAAGAATCAGTTACAGGCTGCTACGGCCATTTCTGAATTTTGGGAACTAATTGCTAGTGCCCTTGTGGAAACCAATGCATCCTAAACTGTAGCTAAATTCTTTTATGATTTACTAAAAATTTTCCGTGCCTCCCACATGAAATTCGGTTTTTCACCCATTTTTTTGGGGATAAAATATATACATTCCAAAATTGCTGATATTTGTAACTTAAAAACATAAGTACATTAAACAGTACATCATAAAAGCTTTGATTCATGGACTTTCACAATGTAATACCTATTTCAAATGCAATATTGGGCTGATTATATAAATTCTTCCTTAATTTACGTAACGTTTTTATTTACGTAACGTAGATGCGCCGCGTTAAGTAATCGCCGTACAGTGTGTCAGGTCAGGTCAAACAAGCCGCCTTACCCAATTTGCAAATTAAATTTCGGTCCGCTCCATTAATTTGGCGAAATTTTAAGTAAATTTGCCAATCGTGAGTTAGGTCACTTTGTCCCGTGTTCGCTTCAAAGCTTTTGGCCGTTGAGTGGTTTGGTTACACTGCAATTACTAACTTGTTTAGCGAGGACGTTCTCTTTTTAGAATACGTGCCAAAGTAGGTAAATTAGGAATTAATTGTGGGTAAAATATATTTCAAACTAGCTGTTGCCCGCAGTTCCGCCTGAGAGAATTTTGGTTTTTACAAATCCCGTGGTAATCTTAGATTTGCCCGGGATTAATAGTGTTCCCATTCCCGTTCCCTTTTCTAACCATTATACCTACTTTCAAAGGTTATAGGA
This sequence comes from Coenonympha glycerion, assembly GCA_963855885.1. NCBI lineage: Eukaryota > Metazoa > Arthropoda > Insecta > Lepidoptera > Nymphalidae > Coenonympha > Coenonympha glycerion. The sequence goes on from OY979643.1 coordinate 12,529,066, forward strand.
GATTTGGATTTTTTGAAATTTCACGGGAACCGTGGTATTTTTAACCGACTTCAAAAAAAGGAGGAGGTTCTCAATTCGTCGAAATCTTTATTTTTCGGGAAAAAAGTTGCCTATGTCCTTTCCCAAGCTCTATTCCATCTATGTTCCAAATAGATAGAGTGGTTTAGGCGTGAAAGCATAACAGACAGACAGACACACATCTGTCTGTCAGTCTGTGACGCTTCGCATATTTTATATTAGTTTACTAACATATTACATAATTATTTCTCAATGAAACTAGTTAGGTACATAACTAAGTCGCTAACATCGCTTGTATAATTTCGTGCAAATTTCAAGAAATCCTTGCTTATCCCGTGTCTACATTATGAAGGGAACCTATTTTCCAGTGGTTAAAGCACGGTAAAAGGGGAAAAGAAAATTATTTCCTTCGTTTAATCTGCAAGGGATATCATCTCCACCCATACATTTTCAGAGTGTGGATAAAGCAGTATAGGAGGAAAAACAAAATATTTTATCCACTCCACGTGGGGAAATTGACCCTAAGATTGGCCAGGCTCACGGTGTTGTGAGCCGTGCAAGTTCTAAAGTAAAAAAAAAGTGTAACTTATGTATCATTGTTTTGTGTAAATTATCAATTATTTAGGGCTCTAGCAAAACACCACCTAAATAAACTAATATTGAAATAAAACTTAGGCACAGTATGAAGCTTGTATAAAGTTGGTAATGTTCCGGCCCAAACAATAGTTACAATAGAGAAAAATAATATTAGATGTTTGTCGGTCCAAATAAGGTACTCAACGAAAGTAACTTATGCGGGGAAGTGTATTTTACCGCGCCGGACGTACCCTCAAGCAAAAATTTCATGAATAAATTTTTCCTTTGTAAACAAATCGAGTGGGCCATATTAGGTTAGGGGTCTGGCACAGGCGTATGTAATAAACCTGGACTTGTATAAACAATGCTATTGGAGCTGGCTAGATTAAGTTTACCGACCTTATTAGTCTACACTGAATACTGCGGCCGGCAGCTGGCCTAAGGGCGATCGGCTATATGCCTATAAATACTGAGGAAATAATTTATTTGTAAGAGGATGGAAGCTATGATGTACAGACCCATTAGTATCACAACTAAGCAGTGATATTTTTTTTACATAGACCGCAATTTAGCCCCAAAGTAAGCAATGTTATCCCTAAAGTCTATTTGTCACCGGAAGATTGTTAACACTGTTAGATTATAAAATCTGTCTCGTGAGATTGTACACTGTCGATAGATAGATAGATATAATAGATTGATAACTTGAAAACTTAACGTAAGTTAAGGAGGCGAGGTCTGGCCAGATTCAGGTGCACTTATAAGACGGTTTCAGCAGCGGCCTGGCTGCCAACGAAGATAGGATCCGCTGTTGAGGTGACTGTTCAAGACCTGGCGGGAGTGCGGTGAATCCAACACTCCCGCCAGCCGGTCCGCCATGGAAACAGACAGTTTTTACAAGCCCCACACACAACCTTTCCGTTTCCTCTGACGGAGGGATATGCGTTAGCCACGTTCTGTCTATAAAAAAAGTATCGTAAGTACTAAGTAAACAATCTTTCGGAAGCTTACAATCTCGCGAGAAAGATTACAATCTTGCGATATTTTGGTTGTGTACTCAATTACATGTTTAGATGTAACGAAATCTTGCGATATTTCTGTTGTGTACTCGATTACATATTGTTTAGAACTTCGATTGTGTACTCAATTACATGTTTAGAACTTTCATACATTATTTCAAGACAAAAGCGGTATTCAACAGTTCACTTTAGTATAAGCAGAGCGCACATGTGGCACAGGGTTTTTTAGAAAATAACATTCAATAGCTCGAGTCGGCACAAACGGGCAGACAGTAAACACTGGCGAGTCGCGTGTTTCCGACTCAGCAGTTCTCATTGGAGCTCCTAAGTTATTCTGTGTACATCTCTTTCATAGTTCGCTGAGCGAATTTAAATCAGTGAACGCAGTCCGTGCCCTGATTGCGTAACATCGCTGGTACTGCATTTCGAGAGATGCAACCGTGTATTTGCTTTGTGTTCTCGGCTAACAAACGCGTGAACGTCTTTGGCAATTTCTGGAATATTAACCTTTAGTAACTAAATGGCATCGCAGAGGTAAAATTCAATACTATGTGGTCGATGTCCAGCGAACTCTAACGAAACGTTTTTCTTCCACGTTTCTGATACGTACCCAGAAACGACTTTTACTACTGCATAAACAAGTTATAAATACTTACATTACCACAAAGGTGGAGAATAAATAAGCAAGAGAGTAAATCAGGAATCACATGTTGCCCACAATATTGTGTAAACTCGCGGACTTTCTCAACTTGAGTAAATACTCGTGCAAGAGTGTAATACAAGTTTATACAGAAGTAATGTTGCAAATACAACAAGTAACTGTTATACTCCGAGAGACAAAGGTTAATTTTGAAGGGGTGACTATTAAATTGTTTTTATTTAGCAATTTTTTGACTAACCGTGACTGTGAGAAAATAATTCTCGCTAGCGTAATAGTTAACGAATGTTTTCTATTCAATTATTGATTGGTTAATATACCTGACTGCGCTCACACTTGATGCTAAGTGATAATATAGTCGAATGTATAAGTAGACCACATCAAGTATATCGCGTTGAGTAGGCAGGCCTACATTCGTCCACAATTTCACACGACAGCACGAAATACATAATAGTACCTAACGACACATACAAATTAACGGTATGCGCATATAGAGGTCCCGCGAGCGACAACCTATTATAAAGCTATGGGTATTTGGATAGCGCCGGTGCTCTGGTATCACTAGTGTTCGTAGTTAAATCATGTTATTTGAACTCAGTGTCAGGACTCAGGCGTCTGGTATAACAACGACAAGCATAGGTACCCAGAGTCCAGACTCTCGTGTACTGTCGAAATTGCTGAAAACAAGAACACCGAAGCGTACTGCTTCGCCATTCTAAATTGTTGCTTCGATTATAAAATAAATGATGCCATATTTAACATACTTTTTTTACTTCTTCAAGCAACCACGCCCCCCATTTATTTCCCACTCGCTCTAGGCCTGTATTAAATCCGCTACGAACCGCAGCGCAACTTGACAAACAATGGCGCGTGACTCCTCGCGGCGCGGGCTTTGAGGAATAAACCTCCAGTTTAACTGTGATTTAATGCGGTTTTGGAGTGAGGTTACTAACAAACAACATGGTACAAGCAAGTTTTATGTAACGCGTATTGCAACCGACGGAAAACCGATTAGAAGTTATTTATTGAATAAACGTGTCATGTCAACATTTTTCACCACCGCACACAAAACTGTGACACTAACTTTTCTCTTCGCACACATTAGAATACATTTTAAGTTGTTATTTTCATTGTATTAGGTATATAAATATATTATATTAAGCAAATAAATAACTTCTAAAAGGGCTAAATCGGTTAAAAACTATAAGGATAATTAATTTCAAACTAAAACGTCATGGATTTTGGGTCTTTAAATTAGCTTAGAGGCAGAAACCCAAATGGAAATAAATTTCTCCATAGAAATTTTTCCCAAAAGTAACTCCAAAATATCGGATTATACAATGGATTTTTATGTTTTTTTTTCTGTAAAATTCTTTCGCAATTGCGGCTGTCGCACCTAATTTTAAGAGTGTGGAAAATAAAAATGAAATCGGTGTAGCACCTGAAACAAAAAGAGTTATAGGTATTTCAAACAATTGTAGAGCCTTGAGAAGCCTCCATTTTCAAGCAAGTAAGCCAACATTTCCCGGTTCGGCGGGCACTCGCGTCCAAATCCCGGATCCCGTATGTGGGATCGATCCCAGTTATCAGTGCACCCGCGCTTCAGCACAGCTTACTGCAGCCACTGAGAATTTGAGAGCTAATCTCGACTGGGATTCGATTCCAGAAAATTGCTTCACCGAGTCTTTCATTTAAAAGATTTTTAAGTAAAATTTCCTTATTACTCACTACTACGTGGACATACAGTGGATTGTTCTTATACTGATATTACTGTGACATTTTACTTTTTAGCCATAAAGCCATTGTAAACATTGGTACATATATACATATCTAAATATCTATCGACCCCGGGTGTAATACAAAATTTACGAAAAAAGTGTCCCGAGAAAACTGTATTTTTATAAGCAAACTAAAATGTTGTAATTTATGCAATGAATTTATGTCTTATACCATTATTATACAGCCTAATTTTGCTTGAGTGCGATTGGTACTGTTTTCGCGTTTTGGCATTCATTACGTTCGGACACTTTAACGCTGACCCCAAATCCTTAGTTTATATATCAATGATTGTAAAGCACAAATTTAATAAGATTTATAAAGGCACAGAGGGTTTTAGTCACTTTCGTTGTTCAAACACGAAACGCAAGTTTAATTTTAGCGCGCTTGAATCATCTTAATGAGAGCTGTCAGAATTTGTTGAAATACCCTCCAGATATCCTCGTGTACAACGGAGTAGAGGAGAGGCCATCATTCACTGTGTATCACAATGGGGCAATAAATGTATTGTGCGCGTAACGGGGCTTGTTCCACAAATAGCAGCGCATAGTGTTTTCAAAAGAAATAATTTATTGGTTATTTCAAGAGGCTCTTAGCGATCATAATAGTGTTACGCGGTATGGAGTTATTGTAGTTATAATGACCTCCCAAGCGTAGGTCGTGTGTTTGATTCCCGCCACGGGTTAATTTAGAATTCCTTAATCGACCTAGTTCTGGGCTAGTAGCAGGATTCTTCGGCCGTGGCTAGTTAGCACACGTCAAGCAAAGACGGTGACTGTGGGCCTCATAAGAAGGCTCAGAGTTCACACGATGAAGAGAGCTATGCTCGGAGTATCTTATAGCGTTATCGAATAAGAAATGAAGACATCCACAAAAGCACCAAGCAAACAAAGCAACAAAAAAAAAACAAAGCAAGCAAAAAAAGCAACGTGTCGCCAAACTGAAGTGGCAATGGGCGGTGCACATAGCTCGCAGGAGCGACGGACGTTGGGGACCCAAGGTGCTGGAATCGCGGCCACGCACCGGCAAGCGCAGTCTCGGCAGACACCCTACCAGGTGGTCAGACGACATAAAGAAAGTCGCGGGAGTCGCTGGTGCCAGGCGGCGCAAGATTGTGGTGCTTGGCGGTCATTTCAGGAGGACTCAAACGACAACGACGAAGCAAAGATCAGCGCCAAGTAATTAAACGTTCCAGCGCGATGCTGTGTAGAAACTGTTGGAGGTGACACATCCCATCCAAGTTATTACGATAACATATTCGGCTGCATTATCACTTACCATCAGATGAGATCGCAGCCTAAAAAGTTCTAAAGTACTTGTAGAGTGTACAAAATCTAATAAGAATTGTACCGTTCTCAACTTATAAAGGCTAAAGCTTGTTCGTATTTTTGCGACTGAGTGTGCATTCGTTAGTCCGGAGTGCCGCAACAACTGAACCGATTTGTCAGTGGAATGGAAGTAAATTAAAACCTATGTAACTATTGAACTCATAGGTTTTTAAAATCGAAAAAATCTAGGTGACAGAAACAAGTGCGGCTACAAATACTGTAGTGGGGTTATTGAGCGGATTAGGGCCGTATTAAGAGAGCTCGGTCTACTTATGAACAAAGACATTTAAAAAAGATTGCGTTTTCATCCAACATAAATATCTCGTGGTATCAATGCGGCGGGCAGATAACAACTACTATTCAAGCTCACAGAAAACCCGCCCCGGCAGCGTATAAGCAAAATGCAAAGGATGGTATTTTGATAAGTGTGTACTTTTTTCACTAACAAGTTGTCTCTAAGTGATGCATCATCACTATCGATGCCGAAGATGTTATCGTACTATTTTGAAAGGGTCACCAACACCAAGGGAAAGCCACCATTAATGGTTGTGACACAGCATCGCGCTGGTGCCCTTAATCGCTTTCCGGTGCTTTTTGCTGGTGCAAACCAGACCTAATCCAATCGAATCCGAACGCACGCCAGAGAAGTCGAACAAAGATACTTCTTAGTTTTTGCTAGGTGTTAATAGTACATTGTGATACAAGGGTGGAAAGAATATACACCCGTGTATCACACGACGTTTTTCAATACAGTTGTGAGAATTAGTAAAAAAAAAATCAAAGAGATATGTTTGCTCAAGATTTTGGGGGCCAATTTCCATCTTGTTTGGTTTTTACCTTAAATAAAATATATAAGATCGAAATCGAAGGTGACTTCAAATTCGCAATCGAAAAGATAAAAGATAAAAAGATAAAAAAGATAAAAAAGATTAAAAAAATTGAAAAAGATAAAAAAGATGAAAAAAGATATGAAAGATAAAATAAAAAAGATAAAAAATAAAATAAAAAAAGATAAAACAAAAAGATAAAAGAAAACGTAAACTAAAAACTCCTTGCTATCAAACTTTTTATATAGTATATAAAATAATGATCGAGCTTGTAAAAGTAAGTTACGACCACGAAAAATAAAGATGCCTGTGCGTAAGATTTAACTTCCGAATACTAATGACAGCCTCTGAAAGTGCGCCATACCATACAACTGTATTGAAAAATTTTTTGGAGAGTCAGCCCGGACGGGTACCACGGCCGCGCAAGGTATTCTACTGAGACAGAAAAACTTTCGTTACTGTGTATTGGTTTTGCAGCAGGTGAAATTATTTTGCATGAGGTCTCAGGATGACGAGTGCAGTGCAATACCTCAGATGACATTGTAGTACTTGTTCAAAGCCTAGCTTGCGAGTCACATGCAGCCTGTAGATTTTTAAACATTTCATAACTGTACCCAGGAGATTAAAGACGATGTAATAGTATGTTTCATTACAAGTGCGGAAAGGCTGTTATTGCAAAGAGTTCCGACAAATGTCTACCCGAGCCGAGGCGCAGCCGAAAGCGAGGGTTGACAGTCGGAACAAGTTGCAATGACGGTTCCGCACGTGTACTGAACGATTATTTTTAATACAGTTGCTCAAAAAGTGGCGTATTGCAGGGACGTATAGCGTTCGGGATGTAAGCTATTACATACTCGTGCTTTTTTTTTACCTTTCCCGAACTCGTGCGTTATCTTTCACAACTGTCAAAATAATGTCTATTAAAAAGAAAAACCAACCATGAAGTTTTTACTAAAAAAATTCATAGAAGTTTTTATGATTCATGCAAATACGTATATTTCTAAAAATAAGCTACTAATTTGTTTCAATATCAGATTTGATTGAATGAGTTTGGTTAGGTTTCATTTCATCTCATTAAATTTCATTTTCATTTCATATCAATAAAAAAAAATTCTACTGAAGACTTGGCTGTATGGGCATAGTTCCCTTTGCGTACCAGAATATTATTTAGTCTATGACCAAATTTTTTTTTTTTTAAATCACCAGAATGGGTGAAGAAAAAAAAACTGCTTATATTCTACGGTTGGCGCCATTTTTCAGAAATTTTCTTTGCGAGTTTAGTTGTTTGTTGCATAAAATGCTTCGGAGAACATTTTACCGGAAAAGTCAAAAAGTCGCTACATATCTACATACGACGAATTTATTGCGTGAAGAGAAGAGAAAAAAGCAAATAGTTTTTCAGAAAATGTTAAGTTAGTTGAGTTTATTGTGTTTTTATTATTTTATTAAATTGCTTCATTTTTTCGCAACTGTATTAAAAATAATCGTTCAGTACACGTGCGGAACCGTCATTGCAACTTGTTCCGACTGTCAACCCTCGCCTTCGGCTGCGCCTCGGCTCGGGTAGACATTTGTCGGAACTCTTTACAATAACAGCCTTTCCGCACTTGTAATGAAATATACTATTTTAATACAGTTGCGAAAAAATGAAGCAATTTAATAAAATAATAAAAACACAATAAACTCAACTAACTTAACATTTTCTGAAAAACTATTTGCGTTTTTCTCTTCTCTCCACGCAATAAATTCGTCGTATGTAGATATGTAGCGACTTTTTGACTTTTCCGGTAAAATGTTCTCCGAAGCATTTTGTGCAACAAACAACTAAACTCGCAAAGAAAATTTCTGAAAAATGGCGCCAACCGTAGAAATAAGCAGTTTTTTTTTTCTTCACCCTTTCTGGTGATTTAAAAAAAAGTAAAAAAAAATTTGGTCATAGACTAAATAATATTCTGGTACGCAAAGGGAACTATGCCCATACAGCCAAGTCTTCAGTAGATTTTTTTTTATTGATATGAAATGAAAATGAAATTTAATGAGATGAAATGAAACCTAACCAAACTCATTCAATCAAATCTGATATTGAAACAAATTAGTAGCTTCTTTTTAGAAATATACGTATTTGCATGAATCATAAAAACTTCTATGAATTTTTTTAGTAAAAACTTCATGGTTGGTTTTTCTTTAATAGACATTATTTTGACAGTTGGGAAAGATAACGCACGAGTTCGGGAAAGGTAAAAAAAAAGCACGAGTATGTAATAGCCCACATCCCGAACGCTATACGTCCCTGCAATACGCCACTTTTTGAGCAAATGTATTAAAAAATCCTTGTCAACCTGCCTTGTGAATAAAAAAGGCGGGGATAACAAAGTAGATAAGAACTTTTGGGGTGATCAAGAAAGAACCTCGGAAAAAAGCTCAGATGAAGTAGTGATGCCCTACTATGTTTCGCTGACCTTAACTACACGGTGGTAGTAGCAGCCGCGCATAAGTCGCCTAAACTCAGTAGGAAGGTTTTGCAACTACGCGGCTCGACGAGGCGCGGCGCGGGCCCCGGCATGAAAAATCGAGGCGATTTTTATCTCACCTCTGCAGGTGGCGTGATATAAAAGGGTTATTTTGTTTCGCGCACTAACCCACTGCGAAAACGGTTTATAAAGTGCACTTAAACTTTGCACTTTACAGTCGTTTGCATCGTATAAAAAACTATTTTCAAAAAACCGATTTTAAATGCCTCTACAAGGAGTGAAATATTTTTTAATGTACACCAGTTCAAAGTCGGACGATTGTCTAGGAAGGACTATAATATAGCTATGCACCTAGAGATGTTTTCATTTCATAAAGTAGTACCTAATAATATACTTAAGCGACATTTAGGCCCGGTTTTCACCTAAGTGGAGCGGAGCGGAGCTGTGTTTGAGTAACCAATCAGATTTCGTCATTTCGACAACTCCTCTCCCCTCAGTTTTGATGATGTGAAAACGTCGAAATCTGATTGATTACTCAAACACAGCTCCGCTCCACTCCGCTTTGTTAGAAACCGGACCTCAATATCATAAAGGCGAAAGTTTGTGTGTGTATGTGGCTCCTCCTTCACGTCGCAACTGCTAAACCGATTCAGCTGGAATTTGAAATGAATAATTGAAATACCAGAAAGTTCGATGGTTCCTACAGGAATCGTGAAAAAGTGAAATACACGTGGGCGGAGCCGCGGGCGTACGCTAGTTGACATAAATATATGATACGTAATTTCATGTTCAATAGATCGGAAGTGGATCGGAATGAACATTCGGATAACAACCCGGAGTTTCTACAGAGCTATTGTGTTATACATCATTTGTATCGCCATCCACTCCATTCAGAGTGCTGGATCAATGCGGAATTTTGAATTTATTATTGAATTCATACGTGATCGGTTTGGAATAATACACTTTGGCTATACAAAACATAATAACAATTGGATATTGTGTAGGTGAGCCTTACTAACTAGCGTAGCGAATATTGGAATAATTTTAGGTAAAGTACTATGTTGATTCGAGTATTAAGTCTAATTAAGTTTCATTTAATTTAGTTGAAAACTAGCTAGTGAAATGCTTCAACGGGTGTCAGATAGCTAGATATAAATATAATCTTTAAAAAATTGTGCAAAGGACGCCTTATCGCTTGCAGCGGTCTCCAGCAGACCAGGCAGGCGTTAGGTTGGGTTAGCCAGGCATTCAGGTAAAACTCTTCTTTTAAAGTCGGACCGGATACGTACTGGCTTCACAGCAAAATAAAAAAAATAGTTTCCCTTTAAAAAGCATTTCGAACTACGAGTAAGTATCCAGTTTTAAACTCACACAAAACTTATCAAAAGAAACTCTCAAAAGAAACTTATAAAAGGTGTTTTCCTTACAAATATACGAGTTTTGAAAAGTATGCCTTATTTCTCTGCGATATTAAAGTTTTCGTCTGTATGATTCATTGTTTGATAAATCATTTTCATCTTTTACCATCGTCTTATTTGCCTCTGCTGACATGAAACACTGCTAAACATAGCCTCCTGAAGGTATCAAACATCATCTTTCTACTCACCGTCTCTCCATCTTAAACCCTCTAAGGAATTCTGCAAAATAATAATAAGCATCGACGATGTTCCATCTTGGCCCTTGGGCACTAATGCTTGCATTGATTGAGCCGCGTAGGCAATGATTGGCTAATTTTACATCGGCTGTGCAACCAAGCCACCGATTGGCTAGTGATCATTGCGTTGATATGGTTGCGAGATGTTGGGGCGATGTACAATTTACGTGATGCTTTGAATGTCGTTCATCCAAATAAAACTTGGAAGGTAATCTGCTAACACTGTATTTCCCTTTACGTTATCGTCATTCCAGCACCACTGCACTCCTTCACGTTGTCTTCATTCTAGAACCTACGGTTTCCAAAGTCTGTCGGTCTTACGAGCTATTTGCTATCCATTGCCACTTCAGCTTTGCAAAACATTGAGCTATATCGGTTACTACAGGTTCTTCTACGAATCTCCGGATTTTTAAATAAAGTAAAGTTAGTGTTGTTGGTACCTACTTATGATTTTTTTATGAAGATCTTTTGATAAACATCGTAAGTAATAATACCATGATGTATTGTATCAACAAGAGAATATTAGCATGTTTGTGCTTACGGATCCTCAACGAAAATTAATAACAAGTATCCTTAATTTTCGAGACGAAGTAGGTTTTCCTCTTCGTTTTATTATATTTTGTTGGTAATCGGAAACTCTTATCATAAGTTTGTGTATCAAATGCAAATCCATCTTTCTAACCTGAGATAGTTCCAATTTTCACATCACCCGCTTGCTGCTTGCATATTTGAAACCCCAAGAAAACGATTTTGTGTCCATGTTATGTGCAGAATTTCATCAAGCATCCTCATTCGTTGTGAATTATTTTAAAATTCCAATTTCAAAGAATATTTTAAGGGTAGTAAGCAACTGTTTATTTATGTCACTAGTATATCACGATTTTAACCTCGTGGCGCCCAGCCTTAAAAAATTAAATTCTTTAAAAACGCCCACTGTCCTTTATAAAAGCCCTAAGTCTAAACGCCCAGATAGATTTCCTTCAGATAAATTGCAATAAAAGGTGGTAAATCATTGTTTTTAGTTCTAGTCATGGATTTTACATGTAGGAAAATAGATTTACGAACACTGGGAATCAAAAAGTATTAGTCCTTTTGAAAGAACATTGGGTCGATATTATATAAGTTGGTGGAATTGAATTGTACTTTATAATGTACATTGGGAATTAACGAAATAGAAAAAAAACATATTAGCATAATTAGTTTAATACAAATAATTGAGATCAATTTCTAGATATTACAATCACAAGTGTAGAAACATTATAATAATTATTGTAGTTGTAAAATAGTATTTTTTCCTTATTTTTAGTACTCATGGAATAGTATTTTTTCCCATAGATAACCATTATAAATGTCTTATTGAATACAAAAAAAATTAAATAGCAACGAAAAAAAATTATTACTCTTAAAACTAATTAGAAACATAAAATATTGCGTAATTGCGTGAAAAAACTATTAAATCAGGTAAAATGAAATAAAAATATGTGCTTAGTTATTGTGGAAACTTAAGTAACAATTTCGTTTTTTGGTAAGGCACAAGCGTATATTGCAACTCGAGCATTGGAAAAATGTTTTATTTTCATGGCATTGACGACATCTTCCTTGAACCTCTACCATTACAGGCAAATGTTTAGCCTCTGTTCTTCTTTTCATTAGTGAAGGTAGAGGGGTACTTGGCATTCCTCTAGCTTTTTTATTCGGCGGATCCCCTGCTCCAATCTCTTCTTCTTCTGACTCTAGGACACTCTCTTTGATGCTATATTTTTCTATCAAATACTCTCCCAGTTCTAGCTTAAAATGGCGTAATTGACAAATTTTTTTAGCCCCTTTCTTGATTTGATCTTGTTTAAATAAAAGCCATGCATTTGAAGTAGACAGATCTATCATATGTGATATGAACCTTTGTGTCCATTTTCTTGTGCGGTATCTATTTGGGCAGACTGCTAACAAACGATCTGCAAGATCCACCCCGCCCATGTTAGAATTGTACTGCCGTACGCATCTCGGTCTTTTCACTGTGACATATTTTTTCTGCTTTTTACACCAACGCTGACATGTGTCCTCTTCCTCTTTGGCTTCAACGGAAGACATAAGCACTACGGGCTTATTATCAAACCATTTAGTTACAGAAACATTGTCATCTTTTCTGACTACTACCTGCGAAGTGCCCCGGCCCCGTTTTTTGAGATCCTTATCACTCATTAAGAGATTACGTACATCTTTGGGAATACGGTTCTTCATAAGAGTACCAGTGCATCCAATTCCTCTCTTACGTAGTTCATCCAACAATTTTTCACTGGTAAAATATCTATCACAGTACAGTATGTGACCGGGAACAAGTGTCTCAGTCAATGCGAGTATTGCTTTCTCCCCAAGTCCAAAACCTTTGTCCTCGAATTGGGGGTATGTAGTGGAACCCTCATAAATATCAAAATCACATATCATACCATTTGGATTTGCCAGTACAAATGCTTTGATTCCTACGGGGTTGGGCTTGCCAGGACAATAAATCCGAATACCGCAATTACCGGTAAAAGGAATTATCATTTCGTCAATACTTAGACATTGTTCTTTAATTTGTTCACGACAAGCTGATTTGACTTTATTTATTAGTGGACGAACCCTCCAAAGCTTGTCCTTAGCTCTCAAATCTGCTGTGATGTCTTCGTCAAATACTATTTTTAGGGAATTACGCAATAATAAAAATCTATTTCTTGGCATAGCATCAGCAATCAAAGCAATTCGAAACTTGGTTTCCCAGTACATTCTCAGTATAGGATAGTTAATACTGGCCATTGCCAAACAGATCCCAATGTAAATATAGCATTCTCTATAAGTTAATTCTAAACTTTTTCCTGTAGTATAAACTGACGTCTGATTCGTTTTTTCTACAATAATTTTAACTAAGTCATCATCTATATATTGTTTGAAATAATCTAATTTATCATATTCTTGACTGTGTATAGGCAAATATGTGGGCTCTGTAAGATTTAACGTCTTTGGTGTAAATGACTTTACAGACCAGTTTTTTTGAGCGGTAGATCCAGACGTTGAAGGAATATTGTTATTTGGAATTTGAGCTTCGGTTTCACGGCGAACTGGTCTGCGATTATTGCTACGTCCACGGGTCCTTCCACCTCGAGTTCGTTGTCGTCGATTTGTTTCAGCATTTTCTTTTTCAGATTCGAATGAAGAGCTCGAAGAAGAAGATTCCTCATCGGCACGGGTCAGAACATATTCTATATCGCCTAAGTCTTCGTCACTTGGCACAAAATCTTCTATATCTGACTTATTTAAAAAATATTCTATCTCGTCTTCATTCAACACTGAAATGGGGAGAAAACTAAAGTTAACTAGATTAAAACCCCAAAGTCATTTTCAAATCACAAATAAAAAAGGGGTCTTAATAGAAATAAAACCCAATGTCCTTTTTACTGTACATATATAAATATTTTTCATGTCAATGATGAAATTATAGAAATTTTAATGTGTTCGGTTAGGCTGTACATCAAATTAAATAAAAAAATAAAAATAACAATGAAAAATCACGATGATCAATAAGATATTTTAAGATAAACTTACCTCGGTTCGGTGCTCTCGACATTTTTTCAATATTTTGGCTAAATGTCACTTTTGACACTTCACTTTCTTGTCTTCTGTCAAAGACAAATAATAAAAAAAAACTAAATTTCAAACGGAACGCAGATTACGCGGGAAATTTAAATTTTAGGAAGGTTTAAATTTATTGTCACTTACGAAGGACATCGGGGTTTTATGGCACGATTTTTTTGTTTTGTCTGGGCTTTTGTACAGTATATTCATTTGTCATTTTTAATGTACCGTGGGCGCCACGAGGAACTGATTTTTATACAGTAGTGAGCACCTTTACACACACTCTGCACATTTTTATTCTGAGCTAAGAATTTTTTTCTGAAGGGATAGCATTCTTGCTTTTATCTTAATTTATGTTGTGCTCATAATTTAATTCAATGAATAATATTGTTTAGTGAATGAGTAATGAATTAGTATGAGATCTACATGTAGACTAATTCCGGAAATTCAACGTATTTAAACTGGAAAAATCTTAGTGAAATAGACAAAAATGTGCATTAAACGAGCGTGATATTTAATTGTCTCTTAAATAAATCAAGTAGTTTATGGAAGATACATTCTAATAAAAGTCGAATAGACCTTAATATCCTCACTAATATCGTGGGGTCTCATAATAAAGTAACGTAAATATTATCTCATATCACCACTTTCGGGGCGCGTAATTTTTTTATGGCCCATATACCCTCAATATCCTAGGGGAATTATTATTATCGTACAACAACACTCGGGAAATATTAATCTCGTTACGCATTTTAGGGTTAATTGTGCTCATTTGCGCGGACCTTCCTTAAGCTTTGTTAGTATTAAAAATAATTATGTTATCGAGGCTAAGTCATGTGGGTACCCTAAAATAATGAGTTTTATGTACAGCATTTAGTTTAAGAGGGTTCGCTTAGTACATACTAAATGCCATATAAATGTAAAAGTAAGTACTTTTTGGCTCAAATATTTTATACTGCCCATAACTGGGGGTTAAGTCCGTACAGGTTTTTTCGGCGTGAAGGAAACATACACACTTACATACAAATTTCACCTTTATAATATTATAGTATTAGTGTGATAATTTATTGAATTCTTTTGTCAAGGAAAGTGCAAAAGGAACAAAAAGCGCTTAAAGGGATGGGAGAGGACTCATTCCAAAAGCATTCAAAGGTTATCAGTTTGAACCTGGATAATTTGTTCTAGAGAAGTCTCTGGAAGATTTACAGGGGTCGAACCAAGATAATATTATAATGCGGTTGTTCGCAATTAATATTACATTATTTAATTTTTTAAGTCCTCAGTGGTAAATGAAACGTACCAAAATGTAGATTAGGATACCTATTTGCAAAGATTCTACCAATGAGCTTATATCAATGGATTCTACCATGTGCGTATTTCTGACGTTACATTGAACTAAAATAAGTCTCTATATTGTACTCTACACACTATGTGTTTTATTCAACTCATTACAATAAATTAAATGAGTACAAAATGGAAAGTTTAACTAGAGGGTATTACAGAATTTCAATATAATATACTCGAAAAATTAATTTCACCAAAATAATAACAATACATATTTTACTATTGTAGTGCATTACAAATATGCTAAGTTTTAATCAATACTTAAAGTTAGCCAGACTTGAATTTCAACATTCTACTTTATTGCATTTTTGAATTTTGTTAAGTGTCTACAAGTACAAAAATTTTTATAAAAAATTCGGTGACAGCTATATTTAATTGGTTCACATAAAATATAATCTAGTATATTATGTCTTTTTTTTATTTTTAAATATTTTGTCTTATACCTCATAATTTATTATTGTAATTTATTCATAAAAAAAAACAATGTACCAGGAAAGGAAACAACAAAATAATTTCATCTCACCTTTCAACGGCGCGAGTATTTCAACGGAAGATGATAAATGAAATTTATCTTTATAATCCGTTAAGATCTTTGTGTAGACGCGAACGCGCCCGTCATCATAGCGGTCTGAAATGACAGACCCATTTAATTTAGGTCTCGAACGAACTAGCGTTCGTCTCAACTTGGTACCACCCGGGAGCGAATATTTAGTTTTTCGCTAATAGTGGACTATATATTATATTACATCTTAGGCTTATGGCAATGAGTTTTGCGGGCACAGCATTTATGCCTTTGCATGTTTTTAATAAAAACTCTGCTCAACAATTATTAGTCAATAATCATTTACTTCATATTGGTTCCCAATAGCTCGACATCTTGGAAACTGCAAAAAAATATCTTTCGGGAACCTAATATGAGGTGAGTGGGAATTTACGAGTCGTTTCAGGAAAACTTTATATCTTTTATGAAACTGAAAAATTGAAATTTACTTCGCACTTCGTACCTTTTGAAAATAGTTACTGTTTTAGGCATATATGTATGTAACTGAGATTGGCTTCATCTTCTTTTTGTTTCACCTCTTAACAGTGCAATCGTGGTTTAAAGGTAAGCAAACATAGACCCACAAATCGTTCATACAGACCTTCACATCTAAACCAAGTCTCTATCCACCACTTGACTATGTCAAAATATACTACGTCTACAGTGTTGTGAGTAGGACAGAATTTTTTTAAACTGCTACGTCGGTTAATCAAACGCTCCCAAATCGCGCGTTTTTCACACGCTAGTGTTGCAAGGGCCTATAACGAAATTCAGAAACAAAATATGGCTGCAATTATACGCTGGGAGGAAAAAAGGTACAATTAAATTACAAAGAGGTCAGTTTTAATAAATACGGGTCGGTATAAATTCTCCGGTGTTGCTGAGTTTCAGTTTTGGGGTTACCGAAATTGTTCTGTTTGTGTTTTTGGTGTAGGTGGCAAAACTTTATAACAAACCATTAAGGTTTAGCAAAATAAATTATTTTTGAAGTGAAACCACAGACTTGTATACTAAAGACAAGGCGAACAGCGCGAAAAAATGTCGCCAGTTTAAGGGAGCAAGAATGACTATTTTGCACCCTCCCCCGTCAATAGTCAGTATAGGTAGATAGGTAAAGATCTATTTCTTTTTTTTTTGAATCAACATTAATATGGCAGGCAAGGTGACCACAGACACATAGATAAAAAAATAAATAAAAAATAAACATGTATATCGCAGAAGAAGAACGTTTACGTAAAATGTTCGGATGGGCCTATCTTGACTATTTTTATGTATTACGATAAATTATTTTTGAAGTGAAACACTCTTCAAACACTTTTTTTGGTAGAGGATTAAATTAAAAGTTTGTAGGGCAAACTTTTAATAATGCAACATATATGCTCGTTTTCACCAACATTCTAGGAGACACCTAAGCCCATAAGTGACAGTTTTTGTAAGTGAAAACTGTTACCTAGGCTAGGTTAGGCTAGGCTTAGGCGTTTCTTAGAGTGTTGGTGAAAACGGTCGTTAGTCATTGTAGAATTGTTGTTGCGTAGCCAAGTTAGACGTTTTTTTAGAATTAGGTTTTTAACAAGTATAATTGATCCAGACTTTAAGGGTACATTTCCACAGTGCCCGAATACTCCGCTAGCGTCATTGCGAGATTGGCCTATTTACGGTCCGATCCGCTTCAGTGGAAACGTACTCTTAATTTTTACTTGTTTTTTAGGGTTCAGTAGCCAAATAGCAAAAAAACAGAACCCTTATAGATTCATCGTGTCTGTCTATAGTAGTATACGGAACCTTCTGTCCGTGAGTTCAGTTCGCACTTGGCCGGTTTTTTGTGTTTGTTGCGTTGCACCTTTAGGACCTGGAGTTCCAAACATGTAGACCCTCCAAAACACTGAGAGTGATATCTAACTTTTCTTCTAGCAGTACCTTAAAAACTCAACTCCTCGCAACATAGATCCAAAACGAAAGAGAAAAATCGAGCTGTTTTCCCCGAAATTGAATCGGTGTTCCCTAAAAGTCGCATTAGAATACACGATCACGTTCGATTTTATTGCAACGCCAAAGTTTACTGCGGCGGAGTCGAGCGGCACTAAAACCGGCGAGAAAACACCCCGTGATTCTCGAGAGCTTCTCGATTTTATCGGTCGATTTCTCGAATACACCGTATTTCTCGAAATATCAATTTCCGATTCTTGCTTAGTCGTGCGCGGTTCACACTGTTTTTGGTGTTTTCGTGTGAGGAGTCTGTTTTGTTTTTAGAGTTCTCATGCAAAAATATAGGAAACACTGAATCATATAATAATATGTTATGTCCAATTCTGTCCATACGTCTCTCATATTGGCCCACAAGTTAGTTTAGCCGACGAACAAAGGCCTCCTACAATAATTTTCAGCCCACGCGGTCCTGCGCCACTTGTATCCATAACCTTTCCGCGACTTTTATAATATCGTCAGTCCATATTTGATCACAGGTCACGGGCAAAATTGCTCAGCTTAGAACACCGACGCAAGGTTGCCTGATTAGCGGTTTTTTACAGGATATACTTTGGAGAGTGTGCTCGAGAACTCCACAATCTAGTACCTCCTTCACCTTTCTACCATAGAACCGCAAGACGCCGGGAGAAGTGGCATCCTTATGTGGTTGATGTCCAGCAAGCTCGAACGAAACGATTTTCTTCCACGTTTCTGATACGTACCGCTAAGGTGTGGAACACTCTTCCAGCTTCTGTGTTCCCAGCCAAGTACAACCTGGGTCCCTTCAAGAGAAGAGTGCATAGGCATTTTCTAGGCAAGCGCGCTCCATCCTAGACCTCATCATTTCTGTCCATCAGATATGATTGTAGTCAAGCGCAAGCCTATATCTATGATAAAAAAAAGGTCTGCCAACACTGCGCTTTCCCGTGTGGGGTCGCCATTCCAGCATTTTGAGTTCCCAACGTCCGTCGGTCCTACGAGCTACGTTCCCCGCACATTGCCACTTAAGCTTCGCGATACGTTGAGCTTTGTCGGTGACTCTGGTTCGTCTACGGATCACATGGATCGGATACCTAAGTTAACGCAAAATTAGGTTAATAAGTACTGTTGTGAATTGCTTATTACATAACTTTACAATAGCCTACACCAGTTGTGGCGAATATGTGTTTATCTACGCTCATTGCTTAAAGTTCGAATTATGAAATCAAAATGTGTCACATATTGACCTACTTTATTCACAGACTTCTATAATTATTAAAAAGTTATTCATTATAAATTTAGTTTTTTTTTTTATATATAAGGAGTCCACAGACAACATTTAGTTGGTAGTCATGATCGACCATAGACAACAATTAATTCACGCGGAAACAATAATTTTTCCCTGCCTTATATGACTGATTAAAAAGTGTGTTCATACAGAATATTGAAAAGAATTATGTATAATTTTTCATTATTTAATTATCCACTAAAAATATAGTTTATCTGACTTGTATAAATATATTTCTACTCTTTTTTGTTTCATGACTTTTTTAACAGACTATACGAAGTTTGCAATTGAATTTTGGCGCCATACCTAACTTTTAACATTTCAATGTGTTATTTTTGTTACTTAGTCAAAACTTAGCGCGGAAAAATGTCTAGCAGTGAAACTTACTAAAGAAAATTTAACTCCACCTGACATTTTAGTAATTGCAATAAAAATGACCCACAATCTTTTACCAACAAAGTGAAGGATTTACGACAACCGTCAGCAAGATTTTATGGTTTGGATTTATGATAATTTGAGCGTAGATAAAGTAGTGTATGAAACTCTACATAATTAGGTATTAAAACACTCGTGTGATACTATTAAAAAACTCGCCAGCGGCTCGTTTTTTAAACTCACACTCATGTTTTAATACCCCCCATTATGCATCCGTTTCATAAACTACTATTTTGTAACGGCAATAATGACGGATATTGGATACTTACGTCTACATTCTGTTTAACATATTCTGTCGGATACAGGTGATATTTCTATCTATGTAACTTAAGAGCACAATTCAGTGTAAGCTCGTAACACTTTGACAGAGCACTTTCAGACGTTTAATTAGAAGATAATAAGGCTGTTTGCACATTGCTGACATGAAGATACTATAAAAATATCTGCATATTGTATTGAATAAAAGCAGGCATTATGCACTTCGCGTAAATATACGATTAGCAAAAAGATTTATTTGAGTTGTGGGAACCGTATTTTTTCGACAATTTGCCCAAGAAATCAGCATGAAAATAAATAAAATCGGTTAACGAATACACAAGTAATGCCCTTTTAAATGAAACCTCACTCAATATTGTTATTTCATTTTAAAAATTTAACGACCCAGTCCCCCCCCCCCCCTTTTAAATAAAAATGAAAACGATTGTTAATTCTTTATGATTGCAATGACAGCGTGCCATTATTATCTACAACTATTCCAAATTTCATGTCGATAATATCTTAAGTAGTTACTGAAATAATTTATCGTGACAGACAGACAGACAGCCATACAGACAGACAAAAAAGTAATCTTTTAAGGGTGCCGTTTTTGTTTCTTTTTAGGTACGGAACCCTAAAAATAAGAGCATCTAGTTAGCAGTATTAAGGCGTCTCCAAATTTAATTAAAAATCGTACTTTATACCTCTAAATACAATTTGACCCGAATCTCACTCCGACAAAGCCTCAGCTTTGCCAGACAAAATTACATGGAAGCACAAGTGAAAGAATTCTGTCAAAGCGACCTTTTACTTAAAAGCTACTTTGAAGCGAATCTATTCATTCAGAAACAGTATTTATTTCAGACGTTTCTTTTCAGATTTTCAAAATGACTGAGCTCTTTTAAAAACTACGTCTGTTCAAAACAAAACTTAGAAAAACACCTTTGAAACAAAACACATAAAATAAGCCGTGCCTACTGTGAATACGGGTTTGTGTGTTTTATTCAATGGTGGAAATTAACACCTGCATTGCCTGGAGAGTTGCGATTCCTGTTACGAAATTATTATAAGACCAAGTGGTCCACATGAGTACGTGAAGTGTTATTCAGGTGAATGAGAACATTCGTATTTCTTTTCTGTGTCTAACGCCGTTATAAAAATATCTATTAAGACGTCATTAATTGAATAAATTGAAATACTCAAGCTCTTGCTGACGACGTATATGCTATAAATAGCGTATGACGATTTTATACTTTGATCTGTACCAATGGCAAAAAACTAACAAAGAAATACATTCTTGCATTCCGAAATTAAATTTCTCTCATATATAAAATTCTCGTATCCATAATAAAACTCTTCCAAAAAGGTTTGCCGATTTTTAGGGTTCCATACCAATTTGGTAAAAATGGAACCCTTATGGTGAGACTTTCTCCGTCCGTCTGTCACGCTCGATTATTTCAGTAACTATAAAAGCTATCGACCTGAAATTTAGAATAGTTGTAGGTGATTGCGGCGCGCCGCCATTGCAATCTTAAAAAATTGAAAATCTTTTTATTTTTTATTTAAAAAGGGGGGAAAACCGGGTTGTCAAAATTTCAAAATGAGGTAACAATAATGGGTATCATATGAAAGGGCGTTACTTGTGTACTTATTCTAAAACCGATTTTTATTTATTTTTATGCCTGATAGTTTTTGATTTATTGGGCAAACTGCCGAAAAAAATACCGTTCCCCTCCCCCTTATCTCCGACGTTTACCAATCGAAAATTCTTAAATGATTATGATCAATAGAAGTTAACGTCTATTTTATGGGAAAAATAAAATCAACTCTATATCTTGATAATGACAATAATCCGCCGAAAACAAAGTTAGGTTTGCGGTTTGCAAACAAAAGTACCTTTATGTACCTAAATTATACTCGCAAAATCATGAACAAAGGTGATTATTTTAATGTTTTACTTCTTTTATAGTATGGAACCCTCATTGTGCGAGTCCGACTCGCACTTGGCCGGTTTATTTTTATCCAAGTTGTGTGCATTTTTTGTTAAGTCTCAAAACTAGAACGTAAACGATTTTTCATACTACTAAGTGATAGTGGTAATATACAACGTTTCCCTGGTAAACTAATAATTAACCATGATCCTTTATTTTGTTCCCTGACTTCTTTTTTTTATCTGCTTTTTTGCCTTTCCTAAAATACCATGGTGGGTATGAAGTACTAACTATTAATTAATTTATCATCATCATTATTTCAATCCATTACCGGTCCTCCACCGAGTACAAGTTTCATGCTAGAAACATTTTAGACCCACTGCCCTTGTCACTGTGTTTTCAGTTATAGACACGAGTAGTAAAGTCGTATACCTTCCGTGTTCCTCGAAGAACTCCCTAAAAACTCGTTGCGATACGAGCACGTTTTCACGTATTAAATTAATTAGGTGCGTGATGAACGTTCAGCTCTCAATTAGCGAGTGAATGAGATTGAAAAGAGCAATTACGAGAAAGGGAGCAGCAGTTGATGTCTATGGGATTCAAATTTCATTAAAAGCAAAGACGACGACGACCGTTTGGTGCAATTGATAGTGGTCCTGCCTTATACGTTGGAGGTCGTAGGTTCGATTGACACAACTGGAAAATGTTTGGGTGATGAGCATTACCTAATGTTTCCATTGTATGGTTTTTTTTGTATCTTTCTTCTAATATATAAAATTCTCGTGTTACAGTGTTTGTAACTTTTCATAACCCTGAATGGCAAAACAACGTTTGTCCGGTCATCTAGTACATTATAATAAGTATTTTACAATATAATACAATAAGTATAATACAATACATATTTTCTCATCTTTACTACCCATAACACAATACTTTGGGGCTAGACTTCAGATGTGTGTTATGTCCTAAAAACAAAAACTAGCTCCGAAAACCGCGTGATTTCCAGTTCTTGCTCACTACTAAACCATACAGGCATTTAATCGCATTTTATAGGTATCTATTTTATTTATTTAGTTTTATTGTACTATATCTATTTCGCTGCTTATGGTTTTTTTTTTCATAGCAACTACAAAAGTTATATTATAATTACAAACCATTATCTAGATATATTAAATTGTTTTGCTATAATCCACTGCTTGAAATTGATCTGTATGGTCTAACGTGCAGTAACAAGCTAAGCAGTAACGCCCGGCCGATTCAAGCACGAAACTACTAGGTATGTTATTCAGAATCTATTCAAGTAGCAAATTGAAGTGCAACAGTTTAATCTTTCTGGCTAATAAATATTGGATTTCCGCCAAGTAACGCCTGCTTCTATTAAATATCACAAACCAACAAACATTGCTTAAGTTGAATCGAAACATAAATACAACCAGATCAAGTACAAGTCGACCCTGCTCCAATAACATAACCCTAAAATGCACCCATAAAACTGATACTCGGAAGCGAGTGTGAGATGAAAACAGGCGCGAAAAATGGTACCCTCACCCCACCCTTAAATCGATTCAATGTTCGGAAGCACTGCATTTAAATATCTCGTCACGTACGCATTTATTGTCAGGCAAAACTTACCTACAACTGGGACACGAATGTAAAATGTCAGTATGTCATGCATACACAATTATACATATAAAGTATAGGTATCGTATGAATAATGTACTCATTATTATGTATGTATGCATAGGTGAAAAGTATCATTCTCATCATCTCAACTCCTTTTTATGTCCCACTGCTGGGCACGGTTCTTCTCTCAGACTGAGAGGGGCTTAGCCATAGCCCACCACGCTGGTTAAGTGCAGTCCTTCGAGAACATTTTTGTGAACTCTCAGGCATGCAGGTTTCCTCACGATGTTTTTCTTCGCCGCTAAGCAAGTGATATTTAGACGGTAATAAGTGTATGAATGCATAAATCATAGAACACTATTTAGGTACTCATGTAACTCAGGGAGAAGTATCGCTCCATATAAAGAAAAGCGGAACAAAAATTGTTACTGCCACCTACTGGCTTCTCAAGATAGACACGCCTTTATAAAGGAGCGGGATTTTGAAATGATATAACAAATAACGGGAGCCCAGATTTTTCCGCATATTTTTATCTCCGTCATAGGAAACCGGTAAAACCGGTGCCTACTGATCCTAATAGAAACAATTTAGAACAATTTTCGTTATCTTACATAGTCATAAATGTTTGTTCTATATCAAATGCAAATATTACAAACATAAATAAAATGGAAAATTCTTTTAAAAAAAACCGACTTCAAATGCCACTACAAGAGAGAAATAATTTTTCAATGTAAGTACACCAATTCGAAGTCGGGCAATTCGTACAATCATAGTCCTTCATATTAATCGCCCGACTTTGAATTGGTGTACCTACATTGAAAAATTATTTTACTCTTGTAGTGGCATTTGAAGTCGGTTTTTTTGAAAAGAATTTTCCATTTTATTTTTTACTTTTTACTGGAAAACAACAAATGCACAGGGCATTTAAAAAAATGCCCAAATCGTTATTCGAGTAATCGGTGAACCATACATAAAAAAAAAGATGCCGACGAATTGAAAACCTCCTCCTTTTTTTGAAGTCGGTTAAAAACCTTCCCTAAATACATTACATAGGCGTGAAGTCTGTGGTGAAGTGAAGTGAATCATCACACCTCAGTGCATCAAAATAATACGCGAATCGCTTAGCTGGATAGTAACGTTTCATCCCGGGAAAAACAGGCAATATCTGATGATTAATAATTCACCGCCGCCCCCCTCCCCCCCGCGAGTGCTCGATCCATTAATGACGTCACGCATTATAAAGTAAGCACAAAGTACCAACGCAAGTGAGATTAACGCCTGCCCTTTAATTAGAAAAGTTGTACGACACGCCAAAGTGCCAGGTATTGAATGGACAAGGTAAAATATGTAATAATGATCTAATAATACAAAAATCAACTGATTTAATTATATGTTCTATATTTTAAGGGACTAATTGTTGCTAGTGGTTACACGCGCGTGAATGACGGTTTTTTAAACTTTCTGCGGGACCCATTGTTTTTTCGTGATAAAAATTTGCTTAAATGTTAATTCTAGGTACATCCAGTGCTCGAATTGGACCGGAACGCACCGTAACGGCGTTCCGGTTCGTGAAATCACCGTTCCGGTTCGTGAAATCAGCGTTCCGTTTCGTGAAAATTATTCTCAGAGTGTTCCGAACTCTGGTTTTTAAATAATTGAGATCTTCTTGGCAGGAGCACTACTAAAAATGTATCTGTCCCCTCAGAATTGAATATGAGTAGGTACTGTGAAGGCATAGCGTTCCGGTTCGTAAAAAAGTCCAAAAAAATAATAGAAGCACTGAAGGTACAGCGTTCCGGTTCGTGAAAAAGTTCAAGTCGACCACTGGGTACAACCTATCTGTGTGTGTGTGAGAGAGAGAGAGAGAAACAGAGAGAGTTTACACATTTCACACAACAAATAACAAAAAAATATTTAAGGCAATAGCAACTATTCTAAGTTACAAAAGCGTAAGCCATTTTATACCTGTTTTGAGGTTCTATACCGTATCGTCCTCCGCGCTATAAATCCCTTCCCTCAATAATTGCAATAGTGTAAAAAATCATCTAAGGTTCGAAGTATTTTTTCCAAAATATTACAGAGAAGCTGATAAGTACCAACGACAACGGTCGTAATATTCTATCATCGTAGTCGCAACATCGTAGTCACGCGCATGGATGCCGCGTCCGACCGTTTAAAACTTTTAGTGACTCGCTGTAGTATGTGCTTAGTTGGTTTCAGGGTTGTCAATTTATTGCAGGAAAAGAAACTGCGTAGAAATAGAAAAACTCAATAGGAACCACCCATCTAGGGGTCTGATTGCGTAAGAAAAACGTATTCATCGTAATCGTAATCGCTAGCGAATTCTGCCCCGTGATTGGCTGACTCAATCAGTGGGCACAATTAGTAAACGCTTACGATAACGGTGAATAAGTTTTTCTTAGACAATCTAGGGGCAGTTCTCCTATACAGTAGGTAACGCAATGCAACATCTTGGGAACTTTTCTATGGTAATAATGGTCTTAGCTCGAATAAAGTCAAATTAAACGTCGGTGAGGCGTAATTACAGGCGAGCTCTTAAGGTGTTGCGGCCCTACCAGCCCGCGAAATTCAAATTTTATTTAGTTTTTCGCAAATATTAGACAAACTACACATTGTAGATTTATGACAATGCATTTTGCGGGCCTACTTTTTATGCATCTACATGTTTTTAATAGAAACTTTGCGAGTTTTTGTTAAAAACATGTAGAAGCATAAACGTTGTGCCCGCAAAACACTTTGCCATTAGCCTTCGATGTATAATTAGCCCACTATAAGCGAAAAACTAAATAAAATTTGAATTTTCGCGCCCAGAAAACTCATCGTAGTTCGGTGTAATGTGTGGTCAGTACGTTTTAGGGCTGCCTCGAGATTGCTGGGTTTAACTGGAAATAGACCTCAGTTTCTATCTATCTCTGTCTATCGTAATTTTTACCTGTCTCAACTGTCACAAGCTGCGATATTGAGTAGGCATTCATCAATATTGTTCTGTGACAAGCAATTATAACAGGCATGGATCAAAAGAAATAAGTCGTGCTATTTCTGCAAAAATAGTTAAAGCAGCGACGAGCGTACATCTATGAATTTGTCAGTTGTAATAGAGTACAATTTACGGCTCAATCTTCGGCTTGGCAGCTGTCTGGCAGCTGTTTCAGAGATGGACATTTTGTAGAATAGCACTGTAGCTATTTTAGTACGAATTAATGAGCTACGCAGCGCAAGTAAGAGAGAAAATTTTATAGTGCAATGTTATTATTCTATGCATAAACACTGCATTTATTAAATTACCAATTAATTCCTTAACAAGACGACATTTTTACGACTAAACTAAAATAAGAAACTAAAGAATATTATTTCAGACAAACTGAACAAACATGTTTTCTATTAGAAAAACATATGCTTGCCAACCCTAACTTAATCGGATTGATGTTTGTTACCTACATTTGTAATTCAAAAGCTTATTATCTACGTTCGTAAATAATTCTTCCTGGTTTAGTTGCCGTTTTCGGGATTTTAATGTAACAATTACAATAAAGAATACACTTTTTCTAATTGCCAATATTATCTTCTTTTTCCATCTTGTTTTATTCCTTCTTAACACTCAACATTCCTCGTTCCTTTTTGACGACGATAGCGCAGTGGCACGTGCTCGGATTCAAGTGGAAGGTCGCGGGTTCGATTCCCGCCACGGGCCACTTTGGAATTTTATAATTTCTAAATTGGCTCAGGACTGATCTAGTGGAAGACTTCTAGTTACCACCTTATCAGCAAAGACGCACTGCCCCGCGATTTAGCGTTTCGGTACAATGCTGTGTAGAAACCGTTGGGGTGAGTTTACTAACCCCTTCCAAGTTAGTACAATAACATCATCATCGGCTGCATTATGACTTACCGTCAGGTGAGATCGCAGTCAAGTACTAACTTTTATAATATGAAAAAAAAAGCTTAAAATTAATGCGACGTTATACTAATGTAAGCAATTCGCTACCCATGGAGTAATAAAATGAGATAAAAAGACGGGTTTCACTTTCAGACATAATTTAAGGCCCACCGATCAGAGAAATAAGTAACCTGTTCCCTCATTTAATATGTACTACTCAATACGTCAATAATACTGAATTTATTATGTCCTTCTCATTCTTACGAATACGTTAGTTGGAGCGACATGCAGCGTTGCGGCAGAATAGAACAGAAGAACGCCGTAATTACTAAAAATGCCAGTTAACAAAATTAAAAAAAAATTAAGGGAGGCTCGCATACAACATAGGTACCAACGTATTTTTTTGTCGGTTGAATAAATATAAAAATAAATATTTTTACTATCGTTCCTCGGTACGTAATCGGGTACGTTTGTCTACTAGTTCGGAAGCTGGCAACTTGGAAACTTTTATCTTATGTTAACAGAGACCAGTTTCGCTGCAGACAAAACTTTTAACAATCGACTCTTGTGCCAAGCGCGGAACTCTGTCGTGCTCGCTCACCGCGGCAATTAATTTTGTCCAATTGAATGTGCCAAATCTGTCCATACTCGCTTTAACGTCTGATGAAAGATTAAAATCTTTAGTACCTACTTATAAACAATAACTGATAGGGAGTTATGATTCTCCCTTCTTTGGTATATTCTTTGAAATTAGAACTGTCATCAGATAAAATTACCATGTCGGAGCAAAACCTAGGTAGGTAGATACGTGGCTAATGTTTATACAATTATTGGTATTTGTTTTCATAATATAGGTACCTGTGTTATAATAAATAATTAATAATGGTATAGCAAAATAAATTCACCACCTAACTCCGACCCTCGTCTCATCCCTCAGACATTTTCTATTGAAATCTCAAACCCCACCAAATGTATTTCCTAAGTTAGAAACTTTTATCTAATGGCAACAGTGAATTTCCTTCAAACTGTGAGCCGCCAGAGTTGTAACAATCGAGTTCTTGTGCCAACTGTGGAACTTTGTCTTTCTCAATTTCTAGTCTGCATCTAATAACGGTAGACTGCTGATATTCGATAAGCACTTCAGTTGATTCATACTTTTGACGTTCTGCTACACTGCATCGTACCGGAACGCTAAGTCAGAGTTTTTTTTACAATTGATAGGCTTGCACTTGACCACAATAAGGTCCGATGGAAGAAATGATGAGGTCTAGGATGGAGCGCGCTTGCCTAGAAAATGCCTATAGAATTGCCTTAGAGTCTTTAAAATGCCTATGGAAATGCCTAGAGTCTTTAAAATGAGGGAAGATTACTATACTGCCGATGCCTACTTGAGGAAATCAAAAGACAAGAAATACATCTTCAATTAAATATCACTAATCATCAAGTGCACCTTAAAAACTTGTATTTAGAACGCCTCATTGGTAAACTAAGCATAAAGTACTAAGCGCAGTTGCTGTGTCATTTACCTGGATCGATTTCCAATATAGGTCAGTTTAAATTGGCGCTATAAAAGAAATATATTTTCGCTGATTTGCCGAATCCGCTGTTAACATTGTTTTAGCCAATCAGGGAGGAGAATTTCTTTTTTCACAGATCCGAAGGGAATCGTGGATTTTTTATGATGCAGTCGAAGATGGTATCGTATACTAACTTGGAAAGGGGAAAGCAACCTCTGATAGTTTCTACACACCATCGTGTCGGAACGCTAAATCGCTTGGCGCTACGTCCTTGTATGCTACGGGTGGATGGTAACTAGCCTCGGCCGAAATCCCACCAGACCCCAGGTAGACTATTTACGTAACCCAACAGCATTTCATTTCATAAACATTTCATTAACTAAATTAAAAAGGTCATGGCAGTTACGTATACCTATTATAAGCAGACGATTAATCAAAACAAAACGAACACAAAACACTAAAAATTAATACGAATATTTTATCATCGTAAAATTATTTTTTGTGTTTACATTTGAACATGGTCGACAATCTTGACGTTAAATTTACTTTGCGTGGTAAGGTTGAAAGTTTGTATTTCCTTTGTTGAAAACATTCAATTTTACACTCTAAATCAACAGCCGTAAAGTTAATTTTTAGTGTTAATTATATCTTGATTCACATCACTCAGTGTGGTGTGAAAACGTTAGGTGAATATCCCCCCAGACCATAGCCAATTTAGAAATTTAGAAATTGTTAAGTGAACCCGCGACCTTCCAATCAAATATGAGAAGAGATCACCATAAAGGAATTGCATTAAAAATTCTTGAGAAAAATATTAAAAAGAATTCTGTCCGGAGTATCTGATTTATTTTCAACAAAACAATGTCATAAACTTTGTTCCACTCCCCAGTATGAATGGGCCCCGGACTCCGTGAATTTTTAAAGAAGAATGCAACGTTCAACTTTCTATCTTCAGGTATCGATCGCAGGCAGCCGGCAGGTCGCATCGCATGCCCTGTTTCCTACTTTATTTGCATTGCAGATGCGCTGCTACAATAACTTAGGCTGGGTTTTATGGCACTTGAGATCTAGACTTGATAGGGGGCTTCATTGAATAGATACGACATGCACTTCAAACTACTAACTAGGCGGCCTAAACGTTTTGCCTATGGGGAAATTGAAACGAATATTAGCTTCAAAGGATAACGGGTGCAAAATTCAATTTTGCTCTTAAGTGAGTTTATGCTTTCTCCCTTCTGATTGGTCCATTCGTATCATTCATCTATATTTCCATTGAATGGAAGCAGATTATTTTGTTATTTTGCAGAAATCCATAATTAGCAAGACATTGTGTCGCTATAAACCGCTACTTGAGAAGAATATGTATGCAGGAACACTGCCCACATGAAACACTACACACAATTCTTCCAATACTTTATTCGACGCACATTTCGTCACCTTGACATCCTCAGGAGATGTTGACTTCACAATGAGAAATCGTAGAGTTCTCAATCTTCTATTAATCGTAGAATTTTAGAGTAAGTATGTATGTATTCCTATTTCTTCATATCTCACTCGAGGCCAAAATATTTTTTCTTGGACATCGTATAAGTACAATCTTCTCTATGCTCAGGTTTCTACTTAGATTTAAGTTTTAGTGTTTTGAACACTAACAACTTTTAATAATGTAAGGTAGATAATAAATTCCATAACAAAACGAAGTATTTGCGATACAATCAACGGGCGAGACAAGCGTTGTATCCCGGTTGCCGCCGCAGCACTAGCTAATCAGCAGACGTCAGCACCAGCAACAAACAGATGCCAGGTAACCGCCGGCGCAAATTGAACATTATAATTTGACAGGGCTGTTATAAGACGAGTACCTACTTTACCTCAATGTTATTTTACGCCTGCCAATATCATTAATCGTGTAGGTACGGAAATATGTTTTGTTCATTATTTCTATTACAATGCGTGTGAATTATAAAATTAATAGGCTGATTTACACGCAAAAAGTGCTGAATATATAATACATACAAGCGGACCTTTTAATCGCGGAAACCATGGATTTTTCCGGGATAAAAAGTAGCCTAGGATAGCCTAAACAAGTCTATCCTGGACATAATCTATCTCCATCCCCAATTTCAGCCAAATCGGTCCAGTAGTTCCACCATGCAGGAGTAACAAACATTGTGTACAAATAGGCCACACATCGACTCGTAATATAACGTTTTTTTTGCGTTATTTTGCATACATTTTTGAGTTCTGTTCCATTCCACACGTCGCGACGCAACGTTATTTGTCACTTGGCTCAGCCTACTAAGCCAATTAAGAATTGTACCACGGCATTTTTGACGACCTCCCTGGTGCAGTGGCATGCACGCCCGGCTTCGAGTGGGTGGTAGCAGGTTCGTTTGCCGCCACGGATCACGTTAGAATTTTTTAATTTCTAATTTGGTTCAGATCTGGTCTGGTGGGATGCTTTGACCGTGGCTAATTCCCAGTGCCACCCTACCGGCAAAGACGCAGCGTCAAGCGATTTAGCGTTCCGGTGTGATGCTGTGTATTAACTGTTTAGCGGTTACTTACTCTTTCGAAGTTTCTACGACAACATTTTCAGTTGCATCGTACCACCAGGTAAGATCGCAGTCAAGTACTAACTTGTAGCGTATAAAAAACAGAAAAATATATATTTTTATCACTATTTGATACAGATATACAACTGTATATTAACATTTCACTGATTTTCACTGTTTTACCTCCATGTAGGTTTAATTACATGCGAATATATTTATTTGGCGGCTCAGGGTGCTGACGCAGCAGTGTCGGGCGCCGCCAGCCGCCGCCTGTTTTATCGCGCGTGTCCATTGTTAGAGACAATGTTTAATTCACACGCCATTTATTCATTTTCAGCTCTTTGTCTCCATACTTTTTTGACTGGCTTAAAAATGGGGGATGGCTCAGGCTACATTAAACTGCGGGGGAATGGGTACCATCCGGGCGCGAAAATTCAAACTTTATTTAGTTTTTCGTTAATAGTGGGCTAATTATACATAGTAGGCTTATGACAATGAGTTTTGCGGGCAGAACATTTATGCGTCTACCAGTTTTTAATAAAAACTCTGCTCAACAATACTCATTTCCTTTATATTGGTTCCAGAATCCCGATAGCTCGAAAACTGGGAAACGGCAAAAAATTATCTTTCAGGAACCAATATAAGGGGAGTGGGAATTTTCGAGCATGGTTTCTATTAAAACATGTAGATGCATAATTAATATTATGCCAGCAAACTTCATTGCCATATTCTTTGTATTTCGCGGGCTGGTAGGGCCGAAATACTTACCATAAGGGTGAATTCCACAGCATAAATAGCTTGACTACTACCTGCCTACCTACTTCTTACTCTGGCTAGCACTGTTGATAACATTATAATAAACAAATCTCAGTCATGCAGCAGTGCTAACAATTACAAGGGATAAAAATTATTTCCCCAGATTTTGTCTACTGACAGACGATAATATTATTATCTTGTACACCGGCTAAAGAACCCGCAAAGGAGGAAAGAAGTTTTATCACCGTTCGACACAACTTGTGGACATAACTCTAAAAGATGAATATTATTTTCCTCCGTGGATACCAAACATAGAAACATGCATAGAAACTCTACAAGACATATACAAGACATTGACATATTGCAACGAGAAACTTCATTTCATTGATCTATCTTCATTTTGTCTAAAACGTATTGTATCTAGCGACTACCATGGATATGGATGGATAAATCTATAAAAGGGAATTAACGTTTTATCCTCTTCCCGTGGGGAAATTATCACCTGCCCAGGGGTCTGCTTTAAGAAGTTTACTTCACCGATAAGCAAAAGCAACGAAGGTTACGATTCCTTCAATAACTCCAAAAAGATGGACTCTGGTAGGTACCCCTAAATCTAAGCAGGCCATGTTCACTAGTCGCGTGATCGACAAAGCTACAAGTAGCCGTCACGACGAACGAATGATTTAGAGTTTAGACGGCTGCCGCGCGCTGGCTAGCTTGCAGGCGTTAGTTCTTGTACGGTCTAAGTCACGCGCTGCGTGGGCTCGATTACGAGGCAACCTTAGTACGTCGGAAGAGATTAAGTTACGCGATAGAAAGAGAGCACAACTTTAGGTGGATAGTGGAGACGGAGCCAAGCGCTTTTACGAACCAAAGTGCACTTTTTTGTGTCAGCACTAGGGTCGCTATTTCTTTAAATCATCTTGTGGAGTGAACTTTACGTCATTAGGTACTATTATTGTATTCCGTGATTTAAGTCTTATCTACACACAGATTTATATCTATAAGGCTCCTTGAATATCCGTTGAAATAGTAGAAATGCTCAGCAGAAAGTAATATCATTTCGAATCGTAGATTTTAATGTTACCCTCTTTGAGGTCAGAAAACGCTCTGTGTGGAAACTAAAAACATGTCAAATCTAGGTCAGTCTGAAACACGGAGCCCTGCAGGTCGGGGAAACGCTGGGGAGCATCGAGCGACACGTTGGAGACAAGACTAGGTACCTCAGGTAGATTGGTTAGCTCTCATCTATTTCTCAAGTTATAAAAATATTTTCTTTGTATAATCTGTGTCTAGTGATCATTAGTGTCTTATAACTCATCAAATTCAAATTTATTCTACCAATTCTAGCGAGCTTTCAAATAAGCAATCTTCAAATGAATCTCAATTCTTTTTACGTTAAAAAAATGTCTGTATGCGGAGACTCCAGAATAGCGAGCTGGCACTATTTTACAATAATGTTGATGATAATTAATAACAAATAAGTAAATCTAAGCTGTTAAATTTTTTCTATTAATCTTAAAATTTATTTATGCATTGGAGCAGCAGATTCTTCTTAGTGCAGAGTGAACTATTATAAATCTTATAATTCTAAATAAATTAATGTTTACTGTGATACCAAAAATCACAAAGCTTTGGAGAAGCCATGTTTAAAATGGTCTTATATTTTGGCAGAAATGTACATTGTAAATACCTTCTCCTCCAAAAGAGACGGTATACACTTTTTGTTAGAGAGAATGCGAATAAAAAGAAATGGTAAAATCACGGGCGTTCCCATTCACGGAATGCGAGATTCCGAAAAATTCAGCACGGCGAGCCATGAAATACATATTATCAGACGTAGGTAGAGAATTAAAATACCTATGAGTATTTTAAAGTA
The DNA here is from genome assembly GCA_963855885.1 of Coenonympha glycerion. NCBI lineage: Eukaryota > Metazoa > Arthropoda > Insecta > Lepidoptera > Nymphalidae > Coenonympha > Coenonympha glycerion. Next base: position 12,562,965 of record OY979643.1, read on the forward strand.
CTTATACCTATAGAAATTCATGCTAAGCGAGTTAATGGCTCTTCTTTTTACGTCCGGTTTCGGCCAGACACTAAAACTATCTAAAATACACCTTTAGGCTTCAGGTTATACATATTTTAGACCTTTTTAGGGTTCCATACCAATTTGGTAAAAATGGAACCCTTATGGTGAGACTTTCTCCGTCCGTCCGTCCGTCCGTCCGTCCGTCCGTCTGTCACACTCGATTATTTCAGTAACTATTCAAGCTATCGACCTGAAATTTAGAATCGTTATAGATAATAGTGACGCGACGTTATAGCAATCGTAAAAATTTGAAAATTGTTTTTATTTTTATTTGAAAAGGGGGGAAAACCGGGTCGCCAAAATTTCAAAATGAGATAACAATATTGAGTGGGGTATCATATGAAAGGGCGTTACTTGTATATTCTAAAATCAATTTTTATTTATTTTTATGCCTGATAGTTTTTCATTTATTGGGCAAACTGTCGAAAAAATACCGTTCCCCCCCCCCCTTATCTCCGAAGTTTATCGATCGAAAAATCTGAAATAATTATGATCAATAGACATTAATGTATATTTTACAGGAAAAATAAAATCAACCCTCTAACTATTATACTTTTTTTGCTAATAACAATAATTCGCCGAAAACAAAGATAGGTTTGCGGTTTGCCAACAAAAGTACCTATATGTAAATTATACTCGTAAAATCATGAACAAACCTGAATGAAAATGAAACCTGAACAAACATGAACCATAAAAGAAGTAAAACATTAAAAGAATCACATTTACATTTTTAAACGAGAGTTTACGTCTGTCATCACCACGTTAGCTCCTTCGCACACGGCTCGTAAGCGTACGTTGCGTTAGCGATGTTATGACGCTTCGCATAACAATATGACAATTATTAGGCCTCCTACGATTTGCTGCAACACCGCTTCGTCTGTGGACTTGTGTGACCACGACCTGTGCCACTGGGTCGAAATATCGACAGTTAAAATCGTCCTTTTCATTGTGATTTTTATTCTGAAACCACGAAATATGTCAAAAATCATTAAACCATGTGAAAAGTTGTACTGGTGGTAGAACTTTTCTTTCAGAGTTCGGCCGGGTAGGTACCACTGGGATAAAATACTCTACTAACAATATTCCCCAGCCCAACATAATATAAGAGTCTTTTAAAAGTCTTTGCTTCATCTGTGTTTGTACTGCTCTCGTCATACGCGAGGTTACGCTACGCTTACGCTTTCGAGCCGTGTGTGAAGGCCCTAAAAACAACCTAACTAACCTAGATAGTCACTAATCGCAAGTAGGCCTTAGCCTAGTAGGTATTTAAGGTCACGAGAAATTGCTTGACGGTCAATAATACTACGTTAGTAATATTATATATTCGTCGATAATACACTCATGCTTGACCGCTATATTAACTTGGCCCTCCCGTGGTCTCCGGGACGCGGGGCAGGGGTGCGATTGGCTATACACGATACGATGTAATGAGTCGCATCTTGAGAATTCGCCTATGGTATTTTCTTGAGTATGTATCGTACATGAGTGTATTATCCACGTCGCAAGATTAATATCATCGTGTGTAGCGTAATTCACGTCAGTCTCTGACAGCTGATTAGTAGAGTGCACTGAGCCCTATTTTATGGATCCACAGTGAACCTAGCCTGAATTGTATAGAATGTTTAATCCATAGAATAGAGATCAGTGGTTGAGTAGCTCCCGCCCCGCGTCCCGCAGACCATGGGAGGGCCAAGTTTATAGCGGTCTAGCTATAATGAACAGGATAATATATTATTATGGAGGTGAACCAAAGTGACTAGCATAACTAAAGTGCAAAAAGAAGCAAAATTAAATTCTCGATATGAAAAACGAATTCCTAGTGGCAATGGTTCTTAAAAAACACTTCCTTATTTTTCTAGAATATTTTGGTTCTGGTTCATGAGAATTTCGTCATTGTTCTTTATATCGCGTAGTAACCAACCCATTGTCGTAGGCAACGTTAACACAAGTAACGAATTAAACTACCACCAATATTTGATTAAAGTTAAATACTTGAGCCGAGTCGTCGTTCACCCAATCAGCAGTGAAACATTTATTGGTCCCCGAAGTTAAATTACATATTGGGAAATTGATTTACTCGACACAAATGTTTAATGTTTGCATTGTAATATCAACATTATGGGGACTACATGCGCCGAATATGAGGGTGGTAGGAATGATATGTGACGGTGTGAGGTTGGGTGTTATTTTATTGTGAGGTATAAACAGCCAAAGCGGGGAAGCAATCCATTGTTGAATACTAAAAGAAAAGTTACCCTTATTTTCTAGTATTAACTTTCTCACCTTCAGCATTATCCCACTTTTCATTTTTACTTTCCTATAGCCAAAAAGGTTACCTGGAAGAGATTGCTTGCAGCGATAAGGCCACCTTTACATAGCATTGTTTCTTTATTTTTTTTGTGTATCTTTTTTTGTAATGTTTGGGTGCAATAACATTAAAATTATTGTCCTTTTTATAAATTAAATTAATATAATTCTGCTTATTACAAACCATAATTTAATAAAGTGTTTTCATGGTCTTCGTAATTAACCTGGCATGAAAACACATCTTGCAATTTACACCGAATCTTCCACGTTGCTGGAGTATAGAAGGTAATTTTTTTTTCAAAAAGAGCTAGCGAGAAACTAAACTTTTTTTAAATTGTCAGCCTCTGCACTCTTGCCCCGAAACTCAATATCTTTGCTAAAAACCCCTGAAAAAAGTCAACACAACCTTTATTTTGTAACAGGTGAAAAGACAGATCGTCATAATATATCAGGAATTTCGTCTAAAATAATAACAAGGGTAACTTTATCAACAAGGCACAAGAGAGATGAAGACGAATAACCCTTTAAGGGCACAGAAGGTGACATGGGAATGCCATTAAAACAAATCTCCATTCTCGTTCTGCTAGTATTATTTTTACTTGGAAAACTAAAATTTCGTAGAAAAGTAAAATTAGTAAAAAAAAAGTAAAATTCCATAGAAAATGTTTATTAAGTACACTTTACTGTACTAGTAACTAATAAATAGTACTAACTAACTAATACTTTATGATATTATTGTTTTTATCATATTAATTAGAGTATTAGACTGTCTTAGATGTTATGTAAAGTAATAATTAACATAACGTTATTATATGAATGATTAATTCATACAGATGAATGTTGGACTTAAACTATTTTTTTTTCATATCCCTAAGAGAGAAATAATTTGTATTGCAAAACAACGTTTGCGGGGTCAGCTAGTAATAATATAAAAGTCTCTATAGCTTTACTGCCCGGATTTGTGTTATGTTCTGAAAGATTTATAACCGTTTACCTTTAAACAGCCCCTTAACTTTTATGGTACAGATCTCGTAAAATTACAAAGGGATTTTGATAGACCTACTCAGGTTTAGTAATGGAGCTTTTTATAACACGTGCCTCAAAGATTTAAATCGCTAGATGGGCCCTAAACCTCCAAAAACGTCCACGTTTTTGTTTTGTGTGACACGTTGTTACTCTCTTTGACACAAGTGAAACTATAACATGTTGAGAGCACTCACTCAACATATTTGTGGACGTTTTTGATGCGCGCAATGTAGGCTTAGGGCCCATCCAGCGATTTAAATATTTGACGTGCCTACATATTATTTTATGAGTAAAATATAATTAAAAAAATACTTAAAAGGATACATTGAATTTATTTTTGTCCTTATCACACTTACAAATACGTTGATGGGTGCGACAGGCAGCGTATAACAGAAAACCACGTTTTACTTATTACTATAAAACCAAGCCAATTATCAAAAATCTGTTCTGAGCGTTTTTCGATATTAGTATTACCGACACATTCAAACTAAAATTATACCTAATTAGGTACATCCATTGTAGTTTCCGATAAAAAATACAAAAATTAAGGTTTTGGAACAACCTTGGGAGAATTTTGTATCGATTTTTTTTAATCAAGTAGTGTTTTTACTTTTTTAGTTAGCAAAATATAATGAAGTTTAAATTTGAAAGTAATTGTCTTTATATGTTACTAAGAATACGCACTCTACGCCGCTAACAAACTTACTAATTAGTTATTCACATAGCAAAGCCCGAAAAATTCAAAGGAGCACACACCCTTAAGAAGTTTCGGCTCTACTAGCCCGCCAAATTAAAATTATATTTAGTTTTTCGCAAATATTAGACTAACTACGCATTGTAGGTTTATGGCGATTAGTTAACAAATGACCTTCCAAGCAGGGCTTCATTAGACCAATATTTTCTTATCTATTTCAGGTGTACTTTTCGTGGGAAATGGTATTTTCCATTAACTCGATGAATTAAGTAGTCATTCAATTGCCGCCTGAACTATTTTCAAAATGCTGGAAACCAAACCCGTCCGCCTGTTCAAATCCGATAATATTTTATCTTAATAATTTCATAGTAACATAAATCAAATCTGAAATAAGCTTAAAAGTAGGTTGGTAAGAGCGTTGTTAGTAGGAGAAGGTTGTTTAAAGTTGGCAAGAAGACAGTTGCTTTTATTTAAAGGTCACATTTTAATAGGCTTCACTGAAATGTTTACCCAAAACAAAGTCCATTATCTTTATATTACTTTAACTAAGTATTTTATACTTTCTTAGCTAACGTCGGAGCTTATGCCAGAATTTAAATAATAATTTATTTATTTTGGCCACGAAAGCTTTTTACAACTTAAAGGTTTACATACTTTGAAGCAACTTGACAAAGGTCCTTCAAACTATCATAAAACTTTTAAACTTTTATAGAATGTTTAAGCAGCTTTTACCTTAAATAGCCCTAAGGTGTTTCTAATAATAAGTTCTACGGTACAACCTTTACTATATTTTGTAAATAATAAATGTGCTTTTATCCTTTATAATTTATAGTTAATTAATTTCGAACCACGACGTTAATACTTGGAGTGAAGTACGAATAAGTTAATTGATAAACTATAGTACCTACCTACTTGGATAAGTATATTACACTTCTTATTTCCTTGTCGGATTAGAATTTGATTTGTCTCTATTTCTATACTTATTCTTTAAAGTGAAGCAATAAATGAGTAAAATAGCGATATATTGTAGTTAACGCATTTTTAACCTTCTCTCGCTGCACGCGTGTTAATACAATGGGGAAACAGACTGTAGCGCTCTCTGCATGCAGTGAGGTATTGCAGTTACTATAATGATTATTATTTTATTTTATAACATAAGATAGGTAATATAGTTTTTTAAGAAAATGCTAGAGCATTCATGGATAAATTTATTTGCTATGAAAATTATGTACCACTCTGCAACTTTTATAATAACAATGGAGAAGTGGAAACAATAAAAGCAGGTATTATACAGACACAAAGGGGCAATTAAGAGAGAAAAAATTTCAACCCCCGAACGTTGGCTTCAACAATTTGCTTCAAATTAGAGCCGAAAACTAGTTAGCGCCCTTTTATTGTTTAACTTGGATAATTAGTAGCTGACCCTCGAAATAACGTGAATGTAAAGCAACGCTGAGTAATAAAACAGATACATATGTGTATATATGTAACTACCCAGCTACTACTTTATAGTAGTACCTAGTGGTTTATAACCTATTCGGGACTAGTAGTTTTCCGGTTCATCAATAGACATATACACAGGATACGGCGAACCGCGCGAAACAGGTCGCCAGGTAAGTGGTGTCAAAAATGTTTTTTTTAACCAACGGTGTCAGCAGTAAACCGACCGAAGTATTGTTTATAGACCGCAGTCCACGCAACATATCACAAGGTATACTTGTTTTTAGTCCTCACAAGCGTTTCCATAGGGACAGTTTTCGCCATAATGCAGCTTTAGCGGGAAAAACGAGCGGGCGGGTCACCTGATGGTAAACGATCACCGCCGCCCATGGACATTTGCAGCACCAGAGGAACTGCAAATGCGTTAAATTTGTTTATCCGCCCCTTGAATAATCCCATGTTATAGTTTTGAGGGAATACAATTGCTGGTAGGTTGTTCCAGAGTTTGCATGTGCGTGGAAAGAAAGATCTAGCATACCGGGTGGTCGTGGATTGCCAGCCATCCAGAGAATGGATGGCACAACTTTTTCCTTGTTTGAAAAAGGTTTACGTTAAATTTTCTGATGGGCTCATCCTTAGGTTCGTATCGGTGGGTTCATCCCTGTCTTTATGGCCCACAACCTTGGTAGGGAGGGATACTCAGATTTAGAAGGTTTTGTGATACAAACCGCTAAGGTGTGGAACGCCCTTCCAGCTTCCGTGTTGGCAGCCAAGGATATCTGGGTGCCTTCAAGAGATCAGTGAATTAGCATTTACTATGCAAGCGCACTTAGACTTAGACCTCATCATTCTTTTCTATGAGGCATGATTGTAGTCAAGCGGAAGCATGAGCTAAGACGGTTTTTTTTGTTAGAAAATATCCCATAAAACAACGTTTTACCTAATCACTAAAAACGAAGGCAAAAAATGTTTAATAAAAAATCTGAGCTTTTTTGGAAATTATTACTGCCGTTTTAATAAAAATACATTGTAGTTTAAAAAAATGGAGATTTTGGAGCGACTTTTGGGAAAAGTTTCTACCGAGAAAACTTCTTCCAATCGTGTTTTTCCCTCTGAGCTAATAATGTTATGACGATTTGAAAGCTTTTCAATTTGCAGGTCACTAAAAACCGCTTAAAAACCGTTTATGTCGTTAAACAAACACTAAGTTTATCTCACTATTACATTGATTTATAAACTAAGGATTTGGGGTCAGCGCTAAAAAGTGTCCGAACCGAATGACATACAAAACTCGAAAAGACATACAATTGCTCCTCAGTCTCGTGTTTGAAAATTAGGCTGTATAGTAAAGGTAAATTACAATGTTTTAGTTTGTTTATAAAAATACTCATGTACCCACGTTTATATAGGTTTTCTCGGGACACTTTTCTCGTGAATTTTTTATTACAGCCGTCGTCCATAGATTTATAAGCCTATGCACTATAATCACCTATTATTACCCAGGTTGAAGCAAATGCGCCTAAGATTTATTATGATCAGTTCAACTCATATCAAAGTATTTTCATTTTTCACAGATCAAGGACCTAAAACCGCTGAAACACTGAATTGTGAATATTTTTGAATACATTTCCGTCGCTTTCTCAACATTCGGATCACGTGTGATAGATGTCGGCTCAACGCGGCGCCTAATGCTTGCAAGATTGATCTCTCTCCGCGCGACGCGTCTTTAAACACGAAACGATGTTGATATCACGTGGAGATGAATGCGAGTTTATCACGGGTGTGATTAATTTAAATATCGATGGATATAACGTTTTGACAGTATTTTTCCTCAATAAATTACAAACAAACTCGATACTTGAAGTAATTTCTTAAAATAACGCTTTTAACCAAATCTTTGACATAAAATTGAGAAATGAAAATTAATGTGAACATGAAATGGAAAAAGCAAATAAAATTTGATTTTTTCAGGCAGACAGGTTAGAATTTTTTGTCCATTTCTTAGAAATAGTCTGATATCGATTCTAGATTACTGAAAAATGTTACAGAAATATTAGGGTCTTGGAAGTGTACAAAAATTAATCTTCAACGACTTGTCAACGACATTCCAATCAAAATGTTATAAAATCGTGAATTTTATTTTGGGTATCGAAAACTCAAAACCTTATGTAATATTCCTTGTGCAATAAAAGCCAGAAGTCAAACACAAGTAAAGGAAAAAGCCTGAGGAAAAAGCCAAAACGTTGTGAATTTGCAGTTGAACAAAAAAGTTGTTTTTCGTGACAATCAAAATAAAATATTCATGGAAAATGCAGTTGTTACTACTTATAGTTACATTATAAAAAAAATAACGAATTACGGGATCCTTAGTTTACGAGTCTGACTCGTATTTGATCAGATTTTTTCCTTTCGAATTTCTTTTTTCACAGTACCTTTTGGACAATTATTTTTTCTTTTTCCTTATGAAAATTATTATACAAATGTAAACTGAATTCCACAGATTATAATATTGTAGCCCACTGTAACAACCAGAATTTTTAGGAAGGTAGTTCTGGGAGTCTACACGTAGCTTGTTACCTTAGTAATCTTCTCATTAGGTATAATAGACTTTAGGCTTAAAAACACAAAATTCCTTTTGACTCCAAAACTCTACTTATTTTGCGATTAGATGGTTTAATATCTACAACAAGACAATAGGTAACCAAAATGAAAATTAAAAGAAAAATATAAACTTGATCCCTTGAAAGATTCATTTATGCCAAAGCAACTAGGTATAGGTATACCTTCTTTTTATGTAATTAATATTTACATAATGAATTGGCAGCTCCATAATAATATACCTATTGGGACTTTTTAATATTTATGTTATTTATTTGAGTGTACCATATACCTAACTCGTTTGTAATCACTTTACTTTGTAAATACATACAATATATAGGTACGCAACATATAGGTACGAAAATTAATTTTTTCAATCTCACCTGATGGTAAGTGATGATGCAGCCGAAGATGCTAACGTACTAACTTGGAAGGGGTAAGTGAAGTCACCCTAACGGTTTCTACACAGCATCGCACCGGAACGCTAAATCGCTTGACGGCACGTCTTTGCTGGTAGGGTGGTAACTGGCCACGGCTGAAGCCTCCCACCAGACCAGACCTGAGCCAATTTAGAAATTATAAAATTCCAAAGTGGGCCCCGTGGCGGGAATCGAACCCGCGACCTCCCACTCGAATGCAAGCGCGCGTCCTCTACGCCAGAGTGGTCGTCAAATAAAATAGAAAAGGAGTCTTTGAAATCTCCTCATGATCACACAAGTAAAGCAATGACGGTATTCAATACACCTTACAGACATATAATGTTACTAGCTGATGCCCGCGACTTCGTCCACGTGGGATAAATGACAGATATTCACGAAGTTTGAACTAAATCGGTTCAGTAGTTTAGGAGTCCATTGAGGAAAAACATTGTGACACGAGATTTATATATATTAAGACAAGCTGACCTGGCAAACGTTGTTTTGCCCTTAGGGGTGATAAAAAAAAGATAAATTGAGATTTAAACTATCCTATCTCTCAAGTTGGATCGAACTGCACATGGTGTGCGAATTTTATTATAATCGGTTAAGTGGTTTAGGAGTCCATTGAGGACAAACATTGTGACACGAGATTTATATATATTACTAGCTGACCTGGCAAACGTTGTTTTGCCCTTAGGGGTATTAAAAAATAGATAAATTGAGAATTAAACTATCCTATCTCTCAAGTTGGATCGAACTGCACATGGTGTGCGAATTTTATTATAATCGGTTAAGTGGTTTAGGAGTCCATTGAGGACAAACATTGTGACACGAGATTTATATATATTATGATGAAGATGAAGATGAAGATGAAGATGAAAGTGTAAAATCAAAATCACTTCATATCATAATAAATAAACACTAACCTACTACCCGTATCTCTCACTTTAACTTTACAAGCAAAACCACTTAACCGTACTCAAAATCTAAGTCTAAAACAACGCTTTTCAATTCACGATAGGACCTCTTAATTACAAAGTGTACAGCGGCAAGGATACAAGAAAACAAAGACACGCTCTAAAAATTTTATGTGTTAATTTATTTTGACTATGCAACCGACCGATGTGATAACTGTGCAAAATAAGACCGATTATCGATATCAAAATTCGATACGAAAATAGATTGTGCTCTGGATTAACATGAAGGCTACGGAAAAATACATAGTAGATTGCTATAGGAAAATTCCTTGAATGCTTGTATAAAGGTTTGGAAAGGGAACGGGAACAGGAAATCCACGACTCCTTCGAGATATGTGAAAAACCAAAATTCAAAATGAAAAGTGAAATCAAATAATGGGTTTTATACTTAGCTAGCAGGTATGGGAATATCTCGGGGTCACTCAATCATTGTCCGCCTCTATAACTTCTCCTAAAAAGACCCTCGTCTAAATAAACGACACGAAAATTACTTCCCAAGCTGTTGTTCAACTGAGACCCGTAGACTGTGGCTCGGTCACAGTGCAGGTAAATAAAACTTTCATTTTACATCTACTGTTGTAACTTGTAGGTACTAGTGGTTTTAGTTTATGATGATTGCGGTCTTCACCAGATCGCGGCGAACCCAAAAGGAAGGTTATGTGTTAGAAATCTTAGTAAGGTTACTCCCCTTCTTCTTTTAACCTTTATACGAAGTAGGTATATAATTGATGATTAAACGAACTTACCTTAAGTGAAGTTCTATCATAATTTTGTGAATTCCTGTATGAAGATATTAACATGAACACTTATTAGGTATTTACGCCAAGTGATAGCCATTCAGACACTAAAGTTGAGAGAAAAAATAAAAAATTTCAACATTTTTCATTACGATATCTCACGCTAGCAACACTGTGTCTGTCCTTTCATTTAGTTCAGAGTAATTATTATAAGAGTGCCTTTGTGCTTCGATAAGCTCGTCTTGGTACGAGCACTACAGAGCACCCAAATATGTATCATATACCTAATATATACATAACTACACAATATTATACATAACCACACAATATTATATATGTAAATATAATAATATATATATATATATATATGTGGGTTATGTTGTCTTCAATAAATATTTATTATTATTGTAATATGTACATTTTTTATTTACAAATTCATACATGGGTTTTTCCACAAAACAGGGGCGGGAGGGTGTTAATATCTTCATACAGGAATTCACAAAATTATGATAGAACTTCACTTAAGGTAAGTTCGTTTAATCATCAATTTTGATTCATTCCTGTATTCGATATTAACATGAACACTTATTAGGTAGATGTTTAGAGCCATGACATTTGTAAATAAGAAATGCTTTTAAATTAATAGAATAATAAGCATAATCGCTTAATATTGAGCAAAAAAATAAAAATAACAACTTAAGTTGATATTCAAAGCAAATTAATAATTAATGGCATAATTTTGTAGAAATATTAAAACTGTAATAGATAGTAAATCAATATTATTAGTATAATATATTAATAATAATATATGTACAAAAACATATATTTTTATATGTGCGAATACCAAGGGTATATTAAGACTATATTCTAGCAGTACTGCTCGTATGTAGTCTTGACGATTAAAAGAGGTTTTAAACCTCTTTCAACAAGCTTGAAAATATTTGTATCAGTTAAAACTTTTAAATGCAACACTTGATTAATCGTAATAAATTGAGCTGTTAATATGCAACCATGAAAAATATATTTTAAACAGTAAATTGATCACGAATATATTTTTATAAACTTGAGTAGAATAAATATTACCGAGACATATTATTTTTGGAAAGAAAAAAAATAAGATCAATTTATTAATATATAAGATTAATAAATCTATGGGTTGCAGAGAACTAGTTCATAAATTTTTGTTCATCTTGACTTCACTTTACGAAAATACAGGAGTAGGCATTAGTATTTTCGTAAAGTGTTGTTTAATTTTATTCATAGCTTTTTAGAGTTATTTCTATTAAAGGAGTTAACAATGATATTTTTCTTTAATTTCCATAATAATATTGTTATTTGGGTTTTGGTGTAGGTACAGCTTTAATAAGGTCATTAAGATTTAAAGTGACCTTAAATTATATTTTTAACTGAATAGGGTGAAGTAAGAATATTCTCAAGAGATTTTGAAAAAAGCCATAGAGAAATCATCTTATAAGCCTATTTTAAAGTTGATTCTGAGACAAAGGCTGATGAAGTAACTGTATCTACTGTTTATTCCTGAGTTCTAATAAAGTGATAACAATAGAAACTTAAGATAGTCTGAAAAAAGCATGTTTTCTAATATTGTCAGACAGTAAACATCTTATAGAATATAGTATGTAAAACCGTGTTGAGTTTCTCATTTCACATAATATTAAAATTTTAACTGAAGGCATAATTGTTATTCTTATTCATGTTATAATAATGTTGTTTAATATCATTAATTGTTATTTTAACAGTCGTCCCAACACTACTATCGCTGTTGTACTGGTTAGTTGTAAACAAAAAACCACATATACAATTGGAATACAAATATTAGACAATACTTTTTAAGTTCTTCAGTTTCTGCATCAAGACCATTTTTTAATTTAGCAGTCTTTTAGTTTAAAAATGTGATCTGATTTTTCCAAGTTGATAATCGCAAAAATCAACGAGCAAATATAACATGTAAATAGGTAGACATGTCGAAATGTTATTCGCGATTGTTCGCGATTAATGCTTTGTAGACTTGTTGCGACGATGAAAAAAAAAAATTTTTTTTTTTTTTTTGTCACTTACCCAATAATTCCACTGTCATCACAGGAGATAAGTCTCTAATCTTCGTTTAATAATAATCAGTTAATTACATACCACAGCTGAAGTACTACTGTACTGGTATTCAAGTTCCTAGTGAAGCAGTGATGACCCAATTTTCAATTATCATTTGACCTTGGTCAGTCATCATCGAGAGCTAAATCCTTGCAGCGGCGTCATCCATCGGCATGAAAGTTAAACAAAATATTAGACTTATTTAATAATGATTAAATACAGAAAACATAAAATGTAGGCTATGTATCAACTCTAAAAGAACAAAAAACGAAATATGATACATGCAAGCCAAAATTATGAACCATCATTGTTCATATTATCATAAATCCAATGAAGTATTTAATGATTCTATGATCTTATATATATATTGGTAATTTCCAAATCCTTTAACATTTTTGATGCATAGATAACCATTAGTTAATTAGCGGCGCGATCGCCTGAAAATAAAAATATTTGATCTAGCAAAAATTAATTTGGTCTTTAAATATATTTTCCATTGCGTTACGTTATTCCTAGGTATGGATACCGATATTCCTGTAGATACAGGCACAAGGATACCTAAAATAAATTTAAATAAACATATCATCGATTGTTTTATAAGGACTCTACATTTTCCATATTTAATATTCATTTAAGAAATTTAAGAAATAGTCAATTATAGAAACTATAAATAACTTTGATATTCAAAAATATTGCATTCTTTTAAAAGCATGCATCCTAACTCAGTTAAAGCATTGATAAATTTGATGTAATATCTAATACATCGAGTTACGATGAAAGAATGGTTGTATTAAAAACATGTATTTGTAATGGAATAACAAAAAAAAATTAAGTATGTTATCGAATAGGTTGTCTCATATTCAATTGTATGTGAACAGAATATAATAGCCGAGTTTTTTGCCAGACCTTCTCAGCGCAAACCCGTTTTTCAGATTCAAGCTTTCATAAAAGCCTGTAAATCAAGCCCATTTGAAAAAAAATCATTTTCATTTTTAATTACTTAAACATGAAAACTAACTGTAATGTTAGTGGTTCAATAGTTTATAAATCTTCATAATATAAAACCTTTTGTATAAAAGTAAATTATTATGAATGAAACTAGGATAGTACCTAGATATCTAAAGTGTCATTGCACTACATGCGAACTAAAGAAGAGAAAAAAAAAAATACACATTAAATTCTGTTCATTGTTTTGAGAACATAAAGAGAGAAAAAATAAATTTTCCACTCATATTTAAGCACGATAAAATAATATCATCAGGCTCGAATATTTTATGAATGCGGTTATTCTATAAGCTAAGCGGCAAACGTACGAGTAAGTAGGTGTCGTTTATTGCCGGTGGTACCCCCGATGGTCCCCCCGGGGTACCACGGGTTGCCTTCTTACCCCGACCCGACTATATGCGAACATGCGCGAGTCCGCACGAGGTTCGAAACAGCGCAACGCTCCGCCAGCACTCCGATCGGCGGCCGCGCGGCGCCTGACATGACAGGTCGACGGAAATGTCAAAAGAGGACATCGATAAGTACTTGCAAGGCTGTTTTGCTCCTGGTGCTGCTCTTGTGGGGAAATCAAGACTCTTCTGTCCTGGGTAAATCTTCGAGAAAAGTCGTCGCAAGAGACGAGTGCTGTCCTGCGATTTGGCCCGTGGGTCCACCATGGTCCGACAGGTGGATTGCTCAGATATTCCTCCAGTGCCAGTTAATATTGGATCTTGATTAACTGTATTTCATATTATTGATAAAAGACAATATACACAGAAGTTATTAGAATATTATATTATCAAATAAAATTTTTGTGTCTCACTCGTACATTTCAAATTTTGAGTAGTACCTATTACTAGTTGATTTTGTAAGACGTTGTCAATGGACTTTTTATTGATGTATCTATAAATAATGACCACAACAAGAAACGATTCGTGCGGAAGACTAAAATAATTGTAAATAGTGCATTTGATTGCGGGTACTTTTCAGACCTGGTCTAGTAAAGTAATCTTGGTTCATTTAAATTAGCAGACAGTAAAAGAAAATATTGATATGAGGGTATATCGAAATAGTTTCTAAAGGTAATCGTTTTGATCCTTTATATCATTCCAATACAGTTGGTGATAAAAAAAAAACAGCATCGCGCGGTGTTCCCAGGTGGTCACCCATCCAAGTATTAACTGCGCCCGATGTTGCTTAATTTTGGTGATCGGACGAGAACCGTCAACCGGTGTTTTCAACATGGTATGGGGGCGTTTAAGCACCAATTTGCTATTTTGGAAGTTGCTTACAAGATAATCTTGTCATTTTTGGGAATGATTAATCCATAGGCGTTGTCCCAATAACCATCCTCAATGTATATTGTCGTGAAGGTCACACTCTCTAATGAAGTGTACCCAACACTGAAGCATAGACTGCAGAATATATTATGTTGATTGACTTTTTTGCAATTATTACCTAATATAGAGACGATAATCTTATTAACTCACCCTCATATGTATGTCGTCGTGATGATCACATCCTTTTATGCAGTGTCCTCAACATAGATGCTTTGCAATTATTTTTTGCAATTATTAATACAAAGGCGATAGTCCTCAGGTTTTTCACCTACCAACTACCCTCAATGTATGTTGTCGTGAAGGTCACACCCTCTTAATGAAGTGTACCCATCACCGAAGAATGCATCTTGATTAGCTCCTCTTGCAGTAATTAAAACAAAGGCGATAGTCCTTCCAACTACCCTCAATGTATACTGCTGTGAACGTAACACCCTCTAAGAGGTGTACCCAACACTGGAGCAATATGGATTTTCTGAACCAATAATAACAATTCCGTAGATTTCACAATTCGTTTTGACGATGAATCCGATTATTTTGAATATTTCTTTTCGGATACTTTGATTTCCGCAAGAAAAACTTATAATCACTCACTTTTTTATACGAGTTTAATAATGTTGTGTTGAACGGCCGAGCACTAGAACGCTAATGGAAGGACAGACACAGTGTTGCTAGCGTGAGATATCGTAATGAAAAATGTTGAAATTTTTTATTTTTTCTCTCAACTTTAGTGTCTGAATGGCTATCACTTGGCGTAAATACCTAATAAGTGTTCATGTTAATATCGAATACAGGAATGAATCAAAATTAATAATCGGAGAAGTATGCGTGAACTTGTAGCTGTTTTGTACAGCTACAAGAAAACTTTAGTTAAAGACTCTTTAAGTTTTAGTACCTGACAAGACGTGTAGATTATGTGTAAAATAAATGGTATGGAAATAAAAATAAAAATGCGTATATCTATATACCTACATGCCAATTTTGCTCTCGACTGGTGGTAATTTTCATCGTATTTTATTTTCGCTGATATAAATGCAAAACTGAATCATTTAAATACACTACGGTCGATTGGTTCAATAGTTTAACTTCGATGTATGATTATAGTTTCAAATAAAAATAAAATTTAGTCATGATTAAACCTATGCGGGTACCTAATTACGTAATAATACTCATATTATCATCATATTGAAAATAATATACATATACTAGTAGGGCGCGTGTGTGCGCGGGCCACATGTGGCCCGCGTGCAGTCTTCCCGCCCATAAAGGTATCGCCGTCATCTCCATCGCCCATTGGAATCCGATTGGCAGTGAGCTGAATAAATTACTAAGGAGCACTGTCATGGTTTTAAAGATAGTTACGGGCAGTTCGAAGAAAAAAATACGCTGAACCTCATCGGATGAGGTTCAGCGTATTTTTTGTTCGAACAGCCCTTAACTATCTTTAAAACCATGACAGTGCTCCTCAATCATCATCCAAATCCTAGATCATTGTCTCTTCTCATAGTATGTACATTTTCCATGGAAAGATAAATTCCGCCACAGTGAATTATTTTCCATGCATCCCGTAGAACTTGAGATCCTGATCACCTCTTGCTAAGAAACCACTCTCTTTTCTTTTATACTTTCCGAGATAGAACAACACGAAATTTGTATGGTGGCCATTTTGGTTTTTTTTTCAGCTCACTGCCAATTGCCTGAAGTTCCGAGTATTTTTTGTTTCAGCAGTCCCCACCTAACTATAATACCTTGTCCATGCTCCTTGACTGTCTTTAAAATCCTCAATCATCACCTCATTCCATATTTTTCTCTGGTAGTCATCCAAAAATCTGCATCAAAGCACTTCATGTTTTACAACTCGTAGTCTCTTCAATATTCCCCATACATTTTCTATGGAAAACTAAATTCCGCCATTTTGATTTTTTTTTCTATTCATCGAATAGACCTTCGGGTCCTGATCATTTCTCGCCAAGAAACCACTCTTCCAACTTTTATACTTTTCGAGATGAACGCCGATGAAGTTTGTATGGCGGCCATCTTTTTTCCGCCATTTTGAATTTTTTTTCAGCTCACTGCCAATTGCATGACGTTTCGAATGACATTTGGTCGAGCACCCCCCACCTATCTCCAATACCCTCCCCGTGCTCTTCACCCGTCTTCGAAATCCTCAATCATCAGCTCTCTCCGTATTTTTGTTCTTAATGAATTTTTCCCCTCTATACGAAACAATCAGTAAAAAAAAATTTTTTCATACAAAAATGTTCAGGAGAGGTGATCAATGAGTCAGTCAGTCAGTGAATCAGCACAAGTAGCTATATATATATTAACTAGTAGGGCGCGTGAGTGCGCGGGCCACATGTGGCCCGCGTGCAGTCTTCCCGCCTATAAAGGTATCGCCGTCATCTCCATTGCCAATTGGAATCCGATTGGCAGTAGGCTTAAAAAATAACCAAGGAGCACTGTCATGGTTTTAAAGATAGTTAAGGGCTGTTCGAACAAAATATACGCTGAACCTCATATGATGAGGTTCAGCGTATTTTTTGCTCTAACAGACCTTAACTATCTTTAAAACCATGACCGTGCTCCTCAACCATCATTCAAATCCTAGATCATCATCACTTCTGTAGCATGTACATTTTCCATGGAGAAATAAATTCCTCCATTTAGTTTTCATATTCATCCCGTTGAACTTAAGATCCTGATCACCTCTTGCTAAGAAACCACTTGGATGACGTTTCGAGTTACATTTGGTCGAGCACCCCCCACCTATCTTCGATACCCTGGCTGTGCTCTTCACCCGTCTCCGAAATCCTCAATCATCAGCTCTCTCCATATTTTTCTCTAGTAACTCTCCGAAAAACCGCATCACAACCTTGCATAATTACCAACTATTAGTCTCTTCAACATTCCCCATACATTTTCTATGGAAAAATAAATTCCGCCATTTTGAATTTTTTTTTTCTATCCATCAAATAGACCTTCGGGTCCTGATTACTTCTTGTCAAGAAACCATTCTTCCATCTCTTATACTTTCCGAGATATCGGCGAAATTCGAATGGCGGCCATTTTGAATCCGCCATTTTGAAATTTTTTTCAGCTCACTGGCAGTTGGATGACATTTCAAATGACATTTGGTCGAACACCCCCCACCTATCTGCAATACCCTTGGCTGTGCTCTTCACCCGTCTTCGAAATCCTCAATCATCAGCTCTCTCCGTATTTTTCCTCCGAATGAATTTTTCTCTTATATACGAAGTGATCATTAAAAAAAATTTTTTTCATACAAAATTGTTCAGGAGAGGTGATCAATGAGTCAGTCAGTGAATCAGCACGAGTAGCTATATATATATTAACTAGTAGGGCGCGTGGGGGCGCGGGCCACACGTGGCCCGCGTGCTGTCTTCCCGCCCATAAAAAATCCCTTCGAAATTCGCCATACATTTTCTATGGTAAAAAAAGAATTTCGCCATTTTGGATTTTTTTTCTATTCATCGCGTAGACCTTCGGGTCCTGATTAACTCTTGTCAAGAAACCGCTCTTCCATCTTTTATACTTTCCGAGATATCGACGAAATTCGAATGGCGGCCATTTTGAATCCGCCATTTTGAATTTTTTTTCAGCTCACTGCCAAATGCATGACGTTTCAAATGACATTTGGTAGAGCACCCCCCACCTATCTCCGATACCCTTGGCTGTGCTCTTCATCCGTCTCCGAAATCCTCAATCATCAGCTATCTCCGTATTTTTCCTCCGAATGAATTTTTCTCTTCTATACGAAATGGTCATTGAAAAAATTTTTTTTCATACAAAATTGTTCAGGAGAGGTGATCAATCAGTCAGTGAGTGAATCAGCACAAGCAGCTATATATATATTAAATAATAAGTCGGACGTCGGTAATAATAATATCCAAAGACGCACAGCAACGGATTTTTGATAACGGGCTTAGTTTTATAGTAATTAGGGAAAACGTCGTTTTTCTGTTATATTCTTCCGCAACAGTGCATTTCGCACCCACCAACGTATTCGTAGGAGTGAAAAGGACAAAAAATAAAATCAGTGTATCCTCTTGAAGAGACGCTGGTTCAATTCCCGCCGACAACGACAATTTTTACTTATATTATGATGTATTCATTTATAGAATTAACGAAATCTTCTAGTCTGCTGGCTTCACAGCAGGAATCGTCTATTTTATTGCATTGCGGGCAGCGAGACGTTGCGCTGAAAATAGTCAGCTTCAAACAGGGAAAGGCATTTACGTCTTTTTCTTAGTATATGTCTTGGGACATTTGGATCAACTGATTGATGTCTCTTATATCCGAAAGGTTGATCTTTTCAGCGCTATGCCCTCCCACATCCATCAATAATGCTAAAAGTGCGATGAAGATAGAATCGGTGATACCTTTACCGTATCTTTTTTAGGTCCTTTGGCTTTATCCAAGGTTATCCAATCGTAAGAACACACCTTACATTTGAGACTTGTTTAGAACTTCAGCACCTAACTACCTAACTAACGCTGAGTAAGGAAGCATCGTCAGGAAAGCTAATAGACGTATACACCTACACAGGACCCGGCGGACCGCGCGTGTCGCCAGTTTACTGGTGTCAAAAATGTTTGTTTTGACACCAATAGCGTCATTTAAAAGCCGATCGCAGAATTGGCTTTGGACCGTGCTCCATAAATCACCATTAGTACCTACTTGTTATTAGTCCATTCGCAAGTTTCCACAGGGGCGATTTCCGCCATGTTGAGACGTATTAGCGGAGATTTTGACAAAATATGGCTCTACTTGTTTTGAAGTTTGGCGTAAAATGTATCGATGGGCTCATCCATGGCTCATCCTCCGGTTCATATCGGTGAGAAAGCTGTATACCGAGAACTCTCCAGAGAATTCGTACGAGCCTGCACCGACATAGCTGAAGTGGTAATGGGCGGGGCACATAGATCTTAGAACCGACGGAGGTTGGGACTGACGGCATAGAGTCGAGTTTTTAGAATATATTTCGGAAAGTGTGCTCAGGAACTATTTAATTTGGTTCCTCCGCAACCTTTCTACCATAGAACGGCAAGATATCGAAAAGGCTTTCACCCCTACATAGTTCCTCGTTCTTGACACGCACTGTAAAGGTCTGAAATTCACTCCCAGGCACTGTCGTTCCCAACCATTGACGTATACTCTAGACGGGGCGGACCGCGCGAAAAAATGTCGCCAGTTTATGGGAGCAAAACCCCCTCCGGCGTCAGTAGTAAGCTGTAAGCCTACGCAGTATTTCGCAGGAGTTTCGACACATGGCGATACATTTTATTGTATGAAAAAGGTAATTACGTAAAATGTTCGGATGGGCTCATCTTGATGTTATTATCATAGTTTGTATGCCAGTTCTTCTCGGTGCAAACCTGCGTTCCGAACCTGGCGGTATAGAGTTTTGGCATTTCAAGAGAGCTTATATCTAAGCCTATGTGAAAAAAATAAAGAATTTCATGTCATTTCATATTCATTTCATTATTCTTAAATATAGTGTGCTGCTTAGCTGCGCGTAGATTTTTACAAAGTTTGAATTTTTTTTTACGCTATACAAGCTAGTACTTGACTGCGATCTTACCTGATGGTAAGTGTACAGTCGAAGATGTTAGCGTACTAACTTGGAAGGGGTAATTTATGTCACCCTAAAGGCTTCTACACAGCATCGTACCGGAACGCTAAATCGCTTGGCGGTACGTCTTTGCTGGTAGGGTGGTAACTAGCCACGGCCAAAGCCTCCCACCAGACCAGACCTGCAGAGCCAATTTAGAAATTATAAAATTCCAAAGTGGCCCGCGGCGGGAATCGAACCCGCGACCTCCCACTCGAATCCGAGCGTGCGTCCCCTGCGCCACGGAGTTCGTCAAAATTATTTAAATTAATTAAAATAAGGAGAAAACGCATTTTCTTTCAACAAGGGCGGGTAGGAACAAAATTCTTGTAAGCCCTACTTGACCCGGCGAGCGCCGCGCAAACCTTATTACGGTGTTTAATCCGCTTACGGACCAGGCACCAGCCCTCTCTCGAAATAGAGACGTGTTTTGCCACATTTTCCTACGATACCATACCTACTATAAGCTTGTTAGGAACGTGATACTGAGTATCTTTTTAGGGTTCCATACCAAAATGGTAAAAATGGAACCCTTATGGTGAGACTTTCTCCGTCCGTCCGTCCGTCCGTCTGTCACACTCGATTATTTCAGTAACTATAATAGCTATCGACCTGAAATTTGGAATAGAACATAGACAATAGTGACCCTTCGCCATTGCGGTCATATAAAATTGAAAATCTATTTTATTTTTATTAATAAAAGGGGGAAAACCGGGTCTTCAAAATTTCAAAATAAGATGACAATATTGAGTGGGTATCATATGAAAGGGCGTTACATGTGTATTCTAAAACCGATTTTTATTTATTTTTATGCCTGATAGTTTTTGATTTATTGGTTATACTCGTAAATTCGTGAACTAAAGTGATTATTTGAATGTTTTACTTCTTTTATAGTATGTAACCCTCGGTGTGCGAGTCCGACTCGCAGTTGGCTGGTTTTTTTTAGAGTTCCGTACCCAATAAAAAAATGGGACCTTATAGCTAAGATGTTGCCGTCCGCCCGTCTGTCACCAGGCTGTACCTCTTGAATCGTTACAGTTAGACACTTGAAATTTTCACAGATGGTATATTTCTGGTGCCGCTATAACAACAAATACTTAAAAATAATATAAAAACAAATATTTAAAGGGGCTCTAGTGCAACAAACGTGTTTTTCAGGGTTCAGTACCTCAAAAAAAAGAAAAATGAACCCTTATAAGCTTACTTTGTTGTCCGTCTGACCCTTTATTTTAATAGCTATTAAAGATATGGACATGAAATTTGGAATATTTGTTGGTAATATTGGCTTGAGGTCATTGCAGTCATAAAGTCATTCTTGCTCCCATTAAATGGCGACATTTTTTCGCGCTGTTCGCCCTGTCTTTTAGTATACAAGTCTGTGTTATTATTGTTTTACTTTTTCTATTATAGTACGGCACCCTCGGTGCGCGCGTCCGATTTGCACTTGGCCGATTTCATTGTATCATCAAATAAAGAAGACAACTTCTTTAAACAAATATAATACTATTTACTGACTTCCAGTTTCGAGGCGTTAAGAGTCCACTAACCCACGATGTCTCCCATACAAACGTAATACCAAAATCATTTGTAATTCGTGCAATTTTCGATCATGTTGTGGTGTTGTTCGGGTTCATATAGTAATAAACTATGCTCCTAGCCATATTTGGTTCCGAAATACTTTTGTTAAACGAAAATGTAAACGAATTTAGTTTTGCTTATTTTTATGTCAAAGAGGACATGTGTTCTAGTTATTTGTTTTGTAATAAAAACAACACTATCTCACGTCGCATTAGTTCAGGAGCACAGTTTTTATTGTTCAGCTAAAGAAAAACACCAGTTAATAAAGAAAGTTACAAGTTTTCATTCATAATTTTTGGTATTACGGAACTCGACCAAAGTTATAAAAATTTTGATCAAAATTGATTATTATTTCGTTTTAAAGAAGTATTTCCGAACCAAATATGCCCAGGAGCATAGATTATTACTATATGAATAACACTACAACATGATCCAAATATGCACGAATTACTAATGATTTGCTATTTTTAATGAATGGAGACATTGTAGTACACAGGCTATGTATTATGATTGATGTCACCTAATGCGCGTTCGATTGAACTAAATCTCCACTCGCTAGAGATCCGTCTTCGAATACGAAACGAGAACGACGCGGTATACAGTGATGAATACGATTTTAAGTAGCTCCTGATTGATATTGATTCGAATATCATAATAATATGCACCATGTAAGCTTGAGTAGTATACTGAAATCAAATACTGAAAATAAACGATACTTTACTTTATTTTGCTAGCAAGCAAGACTCGCCAATTTTTCTTTAACGTGCAAGATTTGACAAACATCGTGACAGTACAAAACTAAATAAAAGCTTGAAAAAAATAACCTCCCGCGTTGGCCCGAATACCCAATGGGTAAAATCTGTGCCAATGGGTATCAAAATGAATATTTTTCTCATTTCCCGTCGTCAAACATTTAGCCGGTGATTGATGTCGCTAATCCCTACTAAATTGAACCCGCGGGGATCACTTTAAACGAGGAAACGTCCGCGGACAATGCAATTATGAAAACAATTTAAACAAACGTGTGACTGTCTAGCGCTATAGCTTGCTGCACGTGGAGCAATAAAACAGACGGGACGGGTCCGGTTTTTGAAACAAAGTTTCTTTTCGGAGGGTATCGACATTCGATGAGGCGAAAGAGGTACATTTGTTGCGTGAAGAAAATCCCGTCGCGAAGAAAATCTACGAAAATTTCTCTTACTAGTTAACAGAATGGGCAGGCATGCAATCGCGCAAGCTAATTAAAGACAGCGGCATCTATCGAACGATGCGTGAAAACACACTCTATAGGTGTGATTGTGACACCAGTAAGTTTACTGGCGATCGACGCCAAAACATGTCGCCAGTTGGCGACTTGTTTTCGCGTCGATCGCCCTGTCGAGAATATTAGGTCTATTATAGTGCGACAGAGACTGTTTCCCCATTTTACTTCACCGCGGGTAGCGAGTGGCTACATATTGCGCCGATTATTATTTTTTTATTTTATTTTTTCGTCGTGATCAGTGAAGAAGAAGAAGAAGAAACACTTTATTATATCCAAACACAAAACATAGAAAAAGAAACACAGAACAAAGAAAAAAGATAATAGTGATGGCATGCAAAGGCGGCCTTATCGCTGCAAGCGATCTTAGTGATAGTTTTAAGCCACAGAACTAGAAGTAGTAACCAGCCATGACCGAAGCTAACAATGAACTGGAATAGAAACTTTATTAGACCTCTCAATATGAATGACAAGGAGAAAGTATGTATTAAATACCTATAAGTTTTTTTTTAATAAACGTTACCACAGGAATCCTTTTTTGCTCAATCATACCACGTGTAAAGAAATGAGTGCGTACAAAAACCAGCTAAGTAAGAGTCAGACTTGCGCATTACGGGTTCAGTATCATATGGAGAAAATCTTAAGTTTATTCTATGGAGACTCTTATTTACTTACTATTAACTCTTATTTACTTACTTATTTTATTTTTATCATTGCACACACTGATATCGGTCTTTAAACTTTAGCCAGGTATGCGGAAGTTATTATAGTGGTACTGAAAATTCAATATTGCAGTTTTGTGATACACATAATATACAAGGTTGCACCGCCAATTTTAAATAGAGCATTCGTAGTTTGACGTCAAATAAGGATCACAATTTAAGATTTCCTAAAAGACACTGAATTTTATAATTTTCACTTCAGATCTAAACTCTGGCGTGGGTGCTCGCCCAAAGTTGGCCTGCTCCAGGGCCCAGCCTCTCTGTATCTCTGTTTCTTATTAAAAGTATTCCTCTAATTCATCTATCCTGTATATTCCCTGAAACCTACGTATATAACTCTACAAATGTGTGCGTAAACACAGGACTCTCTGTTTACTCTCTTACGCCGATGGGATGGTAGTAGAACAGGATTGACACACTTTGCTTACGGAACCCTAAACACAAATAAAGGCAGGTACACACCCGGAAGCTGCTTGCAAACAGAGGAACTTGCTAGCGGAGCCGGGGATCCGGATCGGAACATACGCGAGCACGTACAAGGAAATGGAATTTTAAATCCATACATTGTGCTAACGCCGCGCCGCAGGTATATGCAGCCGGTGGCACATCAAAGGCTTGAGCATTATGTATTAATAATAATGTAATAGGAAAAATGGTGACCGACTGATGACTGACTAATATAGAGACCTTTCTGGCACAATTGACGATTCTTTTAGTAAATGAGCATGTACCGAATTGCATTCTTCGGACTTTAGTTACTAAAAGGTGATAATTTATTATTTATTTGTGATGGAATTTACTCAGTGTCTTAAACGTGTTTATACTTAGGCATGTATTTAAGCAGAAAACTTGAACAGATTTGCTCGTTTAAAGGTATAGGATTGGTTCCCGATAGCTCGAAATCTGGGAAACTGCAAAAAATTATTTCGGGAACCAATATGAGATGATTGGGAATTTTTGATCACAATTTAAGATTTCCTAAAAGACACTGAATTTTATAATTTTCACTTCAGATCTAAACTCTGGCGTGGGTGCTCGCCCAAAGTTGGCCTGCTCCAGGGCCCAGCCTCTCTGTATCTCTGTTTCTTATTAAAAGTATTCCTCTAATTCATCTATCCTGTATATTCCCTGAAACCTACGTATATAACTCTACAAATGTGTGCGTAAACACAGGACTCTCTGTTTACTCTCTTACGCCGATGGGATGGTAGTAGAACAGGATTGACACACTTTGCTTACGGAACCCTAAACACAAATAAAGGCAGGTACACACCCGGAAGCTGCTTGCAAACAGAGGAACTTGCTAGCGGAGCCGGGGATCCGGATCGGAACATACGCGAGCACGTACAAGGAAATGGAATTTTAAATCCATACATTGTGCTAACGCCGCGCCGCAGGTATATGCAGCCGGTGGCACATCAAAGGCTTGAGCATTATGTATTAATAATAATGTAATAGGAAAAATGGTGACCGACTGATGACTGACTAATATAGAGACCTTTCTGGCACAATTGACGATTCTTTTAGTAAATGAGCATGTACCGAATTGCATTCTTCGGACTTTAGTTACTAAAAGGTGATAATTTATTATTTATTTGTGATGGAATTTACTCAGTGTCTTAAACGTGTTTATACTTAGGCATGTATTTAAGCAGAAAACTTGAACAGATTTGCTCGTTTAAAGGTATAGGATTGGTTCCCGATAGCTCGAAATCTGGGAAACTGCAAAAAATTATTTCGGGAACCAATATGAGATGATTGGGAATTTTTGAGCAAAGTTTCTATTATAAACATGTAGAAACATAAATATTATGCCCGCGAAATTCATTGCCATAAACTTACAATGTATTTCGTAGCACCTTAATCCGCACGAGGTTGAAAAATCACCGGAACCACGATCTTCGGCAATGAAGGAACTTCTTGAGAGAGAGAGAGTAAGTTTAAGATTTATCAACTGCGATTAAGAGGGACAGGCTAAGCACGTCGAATTAATTACAATCATTCGAGATAATCACTTAGCAACTCTAGGAGCGCGCTTTTTTACTCCCCCGTTCCGGCGCCCGTCGCAAAAGTTTGCCGCATAAATTATTACGGAGTAATTAATGTCTTTAATTTTACTTGCGTAACTACACGATTATTTAAACAGGCTGCTCTCAGAGATGCTCCTTTTTCGTTTGATCGTTTTGCAAGATGGACATCCACTTCTGAACATCTTTATCATCATCTCAGCCTGCGGACGTCCACTGTCGGACATCGGTCTTCCCAAGCTTTGCCACCACACCAGCTATAAGCCATTATGGCATTTTGCGATACGCTAAAACGATAGAAATGGAACGAAATTAAAAAAAATGTATGCAGATGATTGGCTAAAAGATCGCAAAATTGGTCGTCACGTAACCACAGCGCATTATACATTTATTTGAATTCTGTTCGAAAGCGATGCGAATTGTCATACTACTGAGTCGCACACCAAGTTTGTTTTTTCCTTTCGAAGTATGGAACTCTAAAAACGCATGGATGGGACATTATGACTGCTAGTCCTCAGCCTGTCTCAAAATTCATAGCTCTCGCGGGATTTGTGAACAAAACTTAGTTAAAAAATAAAATATTTTCTTCAAGCGAGTTAGGCGCTTTAACATCTTACATAAAATAATCTCTCAAGACAACTAAATAGGTACTATCCCAACTACAAGACAGTGGCAAACGGCCAAAGGTCGTCCACAGCTGAATAGCGTTTATTGCTAGTGATAAACAAACATTCAAGGGTTTACACTTTACACTTTACATATAATCTCGTTCTAGACCCTAGCTAAACTCAATTAGTTTAGTAATTAGTACAGTTAGTTAGTTTAACTAATCAACGCTGTAATAATGAAGTAAACTACAAACAAAAAAACAATTTTACAATAAACTAAAGCCGTATCGAACACGGCTCGTAAGCATAAGCGTAGCGCAATCTTCGCGTACGACGAGAGCAGTGCGAGCCAAGTACGAACAAGAACATTTTCTAACATACGAGTACTGTCCGCAGACGAAGCAGTGTTGCAGCGAATCGTAGGAGGCGTAATTGTCATATTATTACGCGTACCTTCATAACGATACGCTTACGCTCACGAACCGGGTGCGAAGGGGCTAATTCTATATAATAATGCGAATAATTCGATGTAGTTAATCATAGTCGGTTACTTTCCGTATTAAGTACTTTGTATGGAGTACTAAGATGGCATAAAACTAGCATAAGACACAAAGGTTCGCATCGAAAATCCAACATCTTGTGCTAACCGCTCTGTACCCATGCATAGCTGGAAAAATGTAAATAGTGAATTTGGCCAATCAGACGACAAAATTAGTTATAACTTACACAATGACCTGACCGGGTAAATGATTCTCTTAATTTTTTTGCATTTTATTTACATCAGCCATACCGACCACGTAATATTACTCGCATGTAACAGAAATAATAAAAAATAGTATGTATAAATATTTTAATCTCCAAGTGACATCCTACTTGCCTTCTTCTTAGGCAGTACTGAGGCTAAGATTAATTAATTATTATTATTATTATTAAATCGTGGCATTGCTTGCTTGGCAACAATTTGCTTTCGTTCTTGTGTAGGAAGGAGATTATGATCATTATAATAACTTCTGCATGATTTGCTCACAAATTCATGATTAAAATCTATTCGTGGGGTAATTTAATATTCCCTACACCAAAATCCTACAGCGCCGAGCTTTGGTGTGTTATTTCAGTTGTGATATTAGCATAGTCGAATTTTGATTAGCAGTTAAACACAGAGTTCCACTTTGTAGCACTGTCTGCAAGCTAGCATAAGACAATCTATTGCTTATAATTATCACATGAATTATATCGCCTTCCAAAAGATGATTTTTTTAATAATATACACGACAAAATATGTAGAGTGTAACCAGTGTGCAGTGCAACCCTTGTACATATAACATGTGTTGGAATTTAAAAAATTACAGTCAAGATCAATGATCGATAAGAACTTGTATCGCAAAACTTTAAGAGTCTATAGAGTATAATATTGTCTCATTTTATATGATTATTGTTAACGATCATTGTCAATAAGATAACAAAGTAAGATAACATAAATAATGAACAAAACTGAATGCTTTGAAGTCTTTATTATATATCTTATTTCTTTTATTATACATTTATATTTCTGCACTTCTTCATTTTATGCATCCGAACTCCGAACCTCACACTGTGCAAGAAATATTTCTCTCTGGTAGACTCGTATAATTATTATTATTGTGATCAAATGTCACGGTTTATGCTTGCCCCAATCGAGTGTTGGGCCCATTAAATATGCGTTAATGACATATTAATGCACAAAACCTCAGTCATTAGGTGTTGGGAGTGTCATAAATAGCTGTTCAGAGTGGTTTAATAGCTGCACTCGCATTGGGGGCGGAAAACTTTCGCGCATTACTAACTTTAAATTGATATAGCTTCATAATTGATGATTAAACGAACTTACCTGTAAGTGAAGTTCTATCACAATTATGTGAATACATTTTATTCGAAAATAATAATAAACACAATCAGGGTACACTTTCATTGTACTGGCAATTTCGCACTTTTATCTATTTTGTTTTTTAAAACTGACCACCCTGATGGACACGCTGTCCCAGCCTACGTCCGTGCCAAGCTTCATTCTTTAGAGAATATTTAACAAAATTTTCGTATTATACTCATGGGTTTTGGGTATGGGAGGGACCTTATATTATTATTTTCGAATAAAATGTATTCACATAATTGTGATAGAACTTCACTTACAGGTAAGTTCGTTTAATCATCAATTATATTTCATACATTTTATTCTTCAATAATAATAAACACAATCAGGGTAGATGTTTAGAGATGAAAATTTTTGTTAAATTATGGACATTAACAGATAGTAAATTGTTTCCTATTATAATAGGAAATAGGTCCTCTTTATACCACAGAAGTATTTAATTAACACAATCTTTTCGTTCAATTCCTGGATCAATAAACCAGTCACATTACAAATAGGTTTAATTTATATTTAGATAGATTATAATGATTAATGATTAGAGAGCAAAAGAGCTATTGCGACAGAAGCATCATCGCTCAATAAGAGGTTATAAAACTTAGGTAACGTCCGTAATGGTTGTTACCAGCAGACTGCTTTTCTGATGAGGTCAAGCAACAAACTACGTGCTCGCCGAGGAAGTGTTGCGTACTTGGTGCTGAGTACACTGAAACGCAGACCTCTCTCGTGAGAGATTATATTCCTCGGCAGACACGTTCTCACGGTGGTCTGCCTGCAGGCGACCTTATGAGGTCGCTTCAACATTATCAGGAGGTTGTCTATTATATATCTTGGTCTAAGATTTTGTAAACGACATATCGATTTGTTTTTCAAAGCTGTGGCAAATTTTTATACTTTCTCTTCAGTTTTGATTATGGTATAATTAAAACTGGTTCGCCCTGAGTAGTAGCTGGCGTTGTATAAACTCAATAATTCCCTTGAATTATATAAAGACAATAATACTAACTTTAACTAATGCTAATGTTTTCATTCTGTGCTGTGTCTACTGCCTAAAGCTAAAAAAGTTACAAGATCAGCAAAGCAAAGTTACGGAATGAATAAACTCTTATTAAGGCCCATTGAGCAATGTGTTAGCATACTATATTGTGTGCTACTATGTGGTGTTTGATGTTAATTTATCTATTCATTTTCGCAATATAATATATATATATTTTTTTTTTTTTTTTTATTTTTTTTTTTTTTTTGACCCAAAATCATCAGCAGAAATTAAACTCAATGCCGAATGATAACAAGTAATCGTACCATATGCTACGTCGTTAACAAGTTGTTCTGTTGGAAATTACGAGGTTGACTTATAATGTACGGATTGTACGGATCTCAGTCGTTATTAAAGCAGTATTGCCACAAAACTTTGTAAATAACACAAAATTTTTGAAACATATAGATTATTAAAAATTCCAACAAAATGTCCTTTTTTTTTTTTTTTTTTTTAATGCCTTCAGAGAACTTCCTCCAGTAATTCCTATGAATTGTGGTTCTCTAGGGAAAGACCATATTTATTTATTTATCATCAATAAATGTACTATAAGAAGTAAGTCTTTTGACACCTTATGTAAAAGAAGAAAATCCAAAGTTGTAAAGGTCCTTAGACGATGTATGTCTAAAGCATTGTCTATAATAGTATTTTTAAGCATTCTACCTCTAGAAGAATGTATAGAAGAGCAAAGGTAAACTTGGTGTTCCAAAATGTTCAGAATGCGTCTGTTTCTAAGACGTCTGGGTTCATATTGATTACATTTCGCATTATTGCAAGAAGCGATAAATTCAATAACTGGATTGAACTCTTTGAATAACTTTGAAGTATATAATTTTACAGCGATAGCTTAATCCCATTAACTGGATGTAACTCTTGGTCAGCTTTTGATTATCTTTAATTTCCATATAAGAAACAATTAACCCAATCGTTTAAATGAGGATATTTGATATCCTCTATGCAACTGATGTAAATCATGTGTATCAAAATAGATGTATCGAAAAATATGGCCATCAACTCTGTAAAGAGGTATTTCGATTCATCTTAACGTTAATTATTACAAAAACAAAAATCCCTCTAATGAAAAGAATTAGTCTTCATCTAGACCGGGAAATCGTGTGAATCACTAGTTCAACCTTTTAGGTTTAAGGGAGTTAGATGACTTAAAAAATGTTTTGTAACCACTGGCCATCTGATAGGATAACCGATGATGGACGAACAGCTGCGTCTAAAGTCTAATTTTTCTTACGGGCTACATTTTTTGTTTCTACAGACGTTCTGTGTAACCCCATCCATACCTAATAGCTGGAGAAGTGGACTTTAGGACTTTTAATCGGAATTAAGCTTAACTCTTAGATGATACAACGAGTTAAGCGTATAAATTTTTTTACAGAATTTGAATTGTTACATAATTCACGTCATAGTTTGCGGTTGGGTAACGATACTGCCATATCGTCAGAAATTAAAATAAAACCAGGAAACTGAGCATGTTTTGAGGGTAGTAAATAACTTTAACACTCTAACACCTAACAAATCTTCATGAAAAAACCGCGGTAAGTATCTGAGATGAGTCACAACTTCTTTATGTATTTTACCAAGGATGAATCGGTACTTTAAAATAAGATTCTTCAGTTCATAGGCATAAAACCCTTTTTAAGTATTCGCTTGTAAGCTGTTCTATGAACTATCAATTTCAAAGGATTTTGAACTACAAGTTCATTCAACGCCTTTAAATTTAGAATGTATCTTTTACCACGTAAGATTTTGAGGTTAGACACATCTTAACTATAATCGAACATGCAGTGACTCACTCCCACATTATCTCACCCAAAAAAGAAATGTCGATTGTCAAAGACATTTGTCGCTTTTTCTTTGTTGTGAACGTGTAAGACGGTACACTGTGTTAGTGTACGATTTTTAAAATGGTATTATGTAATAATAATTTTTTGGAGCTAGTTCCTTAATTTGTTCAATTCATTAAAATATTTTATTGAATGTACGTACATTTGTACACCTAGTGAAAGTAAAAAAATAGTCTTCACTTATTATAACTCCCGAAATTCTAGATCATGTTATAGATCGTGACGGATTCCTTGTCAGTGATATGTAACCAATAAACTTCAAAATGTTGAAGACAACTGGCATATAGGTACCTTAATGTCTAGCGTCGTCGATGAACCTGGTGGAGACTCGCTGCCACGTCGCATCTTCCTCGCGGCTGATCGCCAATACTCAAGTGTGTCACGCCCCCCCTGCTGGCCGAGCCGTAACGAGAGGGGGCCAGCTAGTTTCTCGAGAAACGAGATTGCGCTGTCCCAGCGGTGGGTGTCGATAGCAAAGTCGCCCGCCGCGCCCTGCTGGTTTCTTTATTTACAACACCTGACGATCAGTAACCATTGAAACTAGTATAATGCCCGAAACTATTTCTCCGAAAAAACATCTGGTCCCGTTCGTGAACTTTAATTACTTGTCATTTGTCGAAACAAAATGTCATTTGTCAATACTTAAGCTTCTTCTCAGTTCAGGACGCGTTGTGATTTAAGATTTTTATTAGTTTTAGAAAGAATTTAACAATTCACTTCAATGAAACTTTCAGACTAATGGTACATTATACATAATATTGTTAACTTATTGAGTTTTGAGCTAATAGTTAAATTATCATCCCATTACACAATCTGAACATTAATTTTCGAAAGTAAGTAAAATTATTTTCCACCACAAAATCTAAACATTATTGTTGTAGGTACATAGTTAGAAAAGTTCGACGCGTTGGTACCCTCGTGGAATTAGTTTTTAAGTCGTGAAATAGTTATCACTGATAAAAGGCTATAACGTTTAACTGGCTATTCATAAGCCAGGCAAGTATATCAAATAAACTATTTGATTCTTTGCAATGAAGGTCGGCTAGAATTTTACAACTGTCGGGACTAACCATTAATATAGTTCTTGTGACTGAGCGCCGATAGCAATTCGGGATCAAAGTCCGGGAGGTCATGCGGAGCCACTTGTAGTGAAGCCGAGAACAGCGCCACACCGACATCGTCCCCCGTTGGTATCCGCAAAGTCCTTTGAGGTATTTTTAAAATCCTTCGTGTTGACCCGCAGTCAACCTCCAGGAGCATTGACGCATCATGTTATGCTTTCGTGGTATCCTCAACGTGATACCCTCCAAGCTAGCTTAGAGATGCCTGGACTATTTCGCGCATCATGCTATACTTTCGTGATAACCTCAATGTGATACCCTCCAAGTTAGCTTAGAGATGCCTTAGGATTTCAATTTTTGGACACACTTTCGTCGGCATTGATATTTGAGTTGATGTGATATCTGGGAAAAAAGGTTAATTTTCACTTACCCTCTTTCCTCGGAGTCTGACGAAGATGAATGCACAATTATATGTTTTGATTTGATTTTATTTTTGTTATAATAATAAATTTTACTAGCGTCTAAGCATTATCAGTATAGAAAATTAAGCAAGTTTTAACACTGAACACTTATTTTTTTTTACTTTGAACCTAAATTAACAAAAACGAGACGTGTTTTTGTAGTCGAGTGCTCATTGCCGCGCACAATAAAAGAATGAAGCTTGGCACGGACGTAGGCTGGGACAGCGTGTCCATCAGGGTGGTCAGTTTTAAAAAACAAAATAGATAAAAGTGCGAAATTGCCAGTACAATGAAAGTGTACCCTGATTGTGTTTATTATTATTGAAGAATAAAATGTATGAAATATAATTGAGTTCTCAGTGGATCTTCAAATGGAAATCCGTTGTTAGGGTGATTTAAATGATTATATTCCCGAAATCGATAGAATTAGGCATATCGCTTTTTTAAATTCAAATGCAACCATCAAGTATTTAATCTATTTCAGAATCACTAAGCATTGTATTGAATTACCATGTAACCGTTCCCACCCCCCCTTAGTCCGTACGTTTATCGATCGAAAAATCTGAATTAATTGTGATTAATAGGGAGGGATTAACGTATATTTTACAAAAAAAACTCTCTATGCACACTTTTTTTATACATACGACTGCCCAAAAAAGGAATGTAAGGTTTTTAGGGTTCATGTATTGTATTGTATGTTATATGAGTGTCTTTATTCCACTATAACTTCTGAACCACTGAAGAGATTATTATTATTTATATTTTTTTGGAAAAAGTAGTTTTACAGAGCAGTCATGTTTTTTAATTTTTTTGAATATTAAATTGTTATTTCAAACAGTGGTATCGATGAAGGCGACAGTGTTCATGTGTAGGTTACTGTAACGAGTCTAATGGTCTTTTCCCATTTTAAAAATGTCTAACGCTAACGCATAGCGAATATAACCCCACTCCACAAACTATGGCTAATCCACAAAAACCATAACACTATGAACGACCTACGATCCACATCCATAAGGAATATCCCAAATAATTTATCTCATTTTCCACATACGGTAGATATTCCCTTTATTCTCCGAAAATAACAACACAGGCCCGCCTGAGGGATTTTTGGTTGGATTTAATAAATATTTCCGATGTTCCTGTCCCTGAAATTCGTTCTTCCCCACGAAAACCACGCTAACTACATATAAGTCACTTTATAGGTAAAAACTGCAGAGGATAAAAGTGAAAATTTTCTTAAAGTACGTTCAGCATTTTTTGAAATGGGAAAAAAACCGTTGAACTCGCGACACTTATCGATACCTCCTTCATAAGTAAGTATCTGTAGAGTACAAGTTTTTTCTATGGAACTAATTACTTTTTTATAATCAGATACGTAGTGACTAAGTTAGGTCCAGTTGCGAAAATTCATTTATACTCATATGAACCAATTTTTTGTTTCTTTTTACAGTGCAATACTCCTATACCTTCAAACTTGGGAGGGGGGGCGTATGCTGTTTAACATTTTGGAACTCGTTGGTAAGTATACTTAGCTTCTTTTTCTATGTACCCCGACTCTTTGAAAACCATTTTTCACAAAATGTTAGTTGTCTGAGTACACGCTGGGAGGATACGAATGGTTCTCGGAAATTCGGCGAAAGACCTGTTTTCATAACAATGCACCCTCAAAGGATAAAATGAAATATTTCCGTCTACCGAAAAGGCTTTGCCGTGTAACTAAATGGGTGTTAAAATGTGTACGTGATTTTCCGCGGCATCATGTACGTAGAATTTTCGTCTGAGCACCTCTAGTACGAGTTTGAGCGTCTAAAAAACTCCTATATTATCGTTTACGAGTACTTACGTAACGAAATTGAATGCTGTGTAGAATTCGCTCTCTACAAAGCGAACCTTTCTCTACTGAGTGGAACTCTCTATTTCAAATGCTGCCAATTTTCTCTACAGCTAAGTATACATTTTGTTATCTTCAAGTTACGGCAACAAAACTGGTCAACTACCAATTTTTTGATTGGTACTTAGCAGTTTTTGTCTAGAAAACTCAACTTAAACTTAACTTAACTTTTTCGTCCTACGGATCCTGCCTGCTTAGAATTTCTCAGAATATAATAGATAATAACAGTTTATTATAATAAAACAAGCAATAAAATTAAATTTAAATTATTTGGACTACCTGCAAATTGCAATGAGAAAAATAATAATTAAATATCATGCTTATAATTACTGAACGATTGGGGGATCTTCGAACGTTCATTATTTATCAATTATTATTTATTACACCTTGTTTTAGTAGCAGTTTAGCCACGTTTGGCTCGAAATTATAGAATATAATAATAAAGAAACCATTCTGCCACTAATGCTGTCCGCTGATTAGTTCTCTGATTTAGGTTAGCCAATCAGGGGGCACAATTTGCAAACGATTACTATAACGATGAATTCGTTTTTCTTACTCAATCAGACCCTAGCTTCGTAGCTTTTTTGCACTAAGAATAAAATATAATGGTATAATGATAATATGATATTGGCTTAACATAAAAACCCCTAGTAACAATTTCACAACATATTAATAGCTTGGTAGTTGTTTAATGCTTGCATTCGTTTTCAAACAGATAACTCCGGTCCATTACTGGCTATGGACTGATGTTACTGTGTAATTGGATTCCGCTAAAAACAATGGACGTTGATAATAGACCTATACCCTGGACGCGGCGGACCACGAAAAAAGTCGCCAGTTTACCGGTGCCAAAGAT
The DNA here is from genome assembly GCA_963855885.1 of Coenonympha glycerion. NCBI lineage: Eukaryota > Metazoa > Arthropoda > Insecta > Lepidoptera > Nymphalidae > Coenonympha > Coenonympha glycerion. The sequence goes on from OY979643.1 coordinate 12,598,548, forward strand.
GTTTGTTTTGACACCGATAGCGCCAGTAGGAAGCCGATAGCAGTATCGTCCTTAAACCGCGGTCCCCGCCACAGACCTTCTCAACAGCCTGAATGATGCATCCACGTTTTCATTGAGCCAGTTTCCGCCATATTCCGTGGCGTGTTAGTGGGAAATTTTGATGGACGGCTCTACTATTTTCTCGTATGACCATATCCTCAAATTCCTTATCAGTGACGTTCATTCAATGAATTTGTGTTGTAAGTACCTATACAATATTGATGTTGTAGAGTTCGTGAATAAGGTGTGGACTATTGAAACTCAACCATTCTCTGGTTTTTGATAACCTCATTCGTTTACTCGTTAGTCGCCTTAGACGGTGGGTCCTAAGTTTGATTACGGTGTCTTGTCTTGCAATTTAAATATAGTACAGGGTTATTTATTTCCTTTAGAAAGGTTGTGTTCCCTCCTTGAAATGTTTTGTAAGTAGGTAGTAAAAAACAACTACTAGGTACGAGTATCGTCAAGCGTTTCTACATAAACAAGTGTCAACCGTTGATTAAACATAATATTAAGGATCAGCACTTAGTGACGTCACGCATGTATTTTTAGGCTCCGCCCTGAAGTATCTTTTTTAATTTGTCAAACCCAAAGATTTAAATCGCTAGATGGGCCCTAAACCTACATTGCGCACATCAAAAACGTCTGCAAATATGTTGAGTGAGTGCTCTCAACATGCTATAGTTTCACTAATGTGTCAAAGAGAGTTACAACGTGTCACACAAGACAAATACGTGGACGTTTTTGGAGGTTTAGGGCCCATCTAGCGATTTAAATCTTTGATCAAACCTGTAAAATGGCGCTAATGTAAGCGACCGACAGCGGTATGTGCTGTCAGCGGTACCGAAATGTTATTTATTTATTGTTCAATGGTTTCCAATGTAAAAAATGTCAAACAGGTCTAAAGAATCTTTCACTTAAAAAAAAAATATCATCCATCATTCTCGATCATCTGTGGTTCTGTGGTTATGCTTCAGAAATTCTCAGAAAGACATCCGACTATATCTAACGAGTCTATAACTTTTGGTTCATTCGATGCAATGCTTCACAAACAAGCCAGGGTCTTAGCGAAGTAACAAGTTAGTGGCAAGGGGCCAAAGGTTGAGCGCAGCTGTACATGGTGCATTTATTATTAATAGTTCTCTATACATGACACTTCTAACATAGGTGGGTAATATTTTATATCGTACATATATTTTCAGAGATAGGAATTATATCACTAGACCTAATCCTATACCTTTAAACGAGCAATTCTTGTATATATTATATATATATATTTCTATATAATCTGAATCTCGAAAACGGCTCGAACGATTTTCATAAAATTTAGTATGCAGGGGGTTTTGGAGGCGATAAATCGATCTAGCTAGGATTCATTCTTAGAAAATGTCGTTTTTACCAAAAAAAAATATAACTCCGCCATCTATTGGCAAAAAGTAAAACTATTACAGTAAATATTGCTGCCATCTATTGGTGAGTACCTGTAATACTACCGAGCAAAGCTCGGTCACCGAGATATTGATATAATAATAATAAATATTATTATATCGAAATGTGACCCGAAGTAAGCGATAGCTTGTGTTATGGGTACGTATCAGAAACGTGGAAGAAAAACGACAAATCACAAGCCAATCTTATTGGATCAAAGCACCATCAAACTGTTGTTTGAAGAACCCTTCCACAAATAATTTACCTATGACAATATTGTGTCGTGAACGGCTGGCTCTCGTAAATGGGTCGATGACACAGACTTGTATACTAAAGACAGGGCGAACAGCGCGAAAAAATGTCGCCAGTTTAAGGGAGCAAGAATGACTCCCATTGCACCCTCCCCCGTTAGTAGTCAGTAGGTATACGAGTAGGTAGATAGGTAAAGACCTATTTCTTTTTTTTGAATTAATAATAATGTTGCAGGCAAGGTGACCACAGACACATAGATAAAAAAAAAATATATAAAAAAATAAACATGTATTTCGCAGAAGTTTCGACAGATGGCGCTACATTTTCTTGTATGAAGAACTTTTACGTAAAATGTTCGGATGGGCCTATCTTGACTATTTGTATCTATTGTCGATGATGTGAAGAACGGACGTGTTACCAACCTCTATGTGCAGTCAAAATGACATTAAAGACTTGTGGAGAAGGTTCAAAATGGTGGAGCGGATGTTTGTCGTAGCGTTGACGTCCAGGGCAAACGTTGGTTGAGGGCACTACATTTTATAAAGGGCTGGTTATATGGGGATGTTTTGCTGCGCTTTTCGTGTTGGAAGTAATATGATAATCTTGGATTTAAGCAAGTGTTACCTTATGTAAGTTTTGGTAGCTAGGAATGATGATGCGGACAAGACGTAAACCAGATCTTGAAGTGGATGTTGAAGTGCAGCCTAGGACTTAGCATTGCAATATTATATGACGCACGACACTGAAGGCATCCGAAGAAATCAGCTGTAAAGGTTCATTATACCCAGTAATGTCCTTAATATTGTACTGCTCTATAACATCGGATCAATCACGTAAATGTTCCTGCCTCAGCCTCTTTTCTGCTTATTATCGATGGTTGGTTGGACACAATTTCCTGAAAGAATTTTTGTCACAACCGCTTTTTATAGCTTATTAGGTTTTAACGGGTTTTAACTTTTAGCTTGAAAAGGACTTTCTTTAACTTTACAAAGACAGCTTTAGGAAATCTCTTTCATGCGTGTTTCCTATCGATATTTTCGTTTACTCCTAAACAAGTGATATAGTTTGTCATATTATCACGTATATTATAATTACCTCCGAAAATTTAGAGTTAGGATTCTTACCCCGAACCCTCAAACAGCTTGTTTTGCCACCAACAGTGAAGCCACGCTGTAGTTCGCTCAGCAGCCACCTATAGAATTTTGACAGATGGCGCTACTGTTTGATTGTAAGAAAAAGTTTACGTAAATCGTTCGGATGCCCATATCCTGAGGTTTCTTATCGGTGGTTAAAAATGATATCATGCCGCATGTAAGCCGACCCTATCGCGGCACTACAATTTTCTTAAGTGTCAGCAGCAGTTTTCTTCAGCGACACTTTACGCTACGAGCGTCACAGCCACTCTACGGTAGTGGTTTGTAGAGTTGACGCAAAACTGATTGAGCTCTGCTAGAGTGAGATGCAGCGATAGCTTTCTTCTCGTACACGTAGTTGCGTCTCGTTCTAACAGAGGTCAGGAATCGCGTCGATTATTATGAAGTGTTTAGTTTACTTGGGTCCATGGCTTTATACTTAGTTTGTCAGTGGCTTAATTAATTTAGTTACTTACCTTTTTATAGTCCTCAATTGGGGATAACAAGATTTTGAGCCCACACTGGGCAAGAACGGATTGTTACTTGATTGTGAAACTTGCTAACCAGCACTTGACCTGCGTGGTATGCCAACCATTTTCATTTTGAAAACAGAACCGTCTCTTCAGCGAGAATTATGAAAAGAGTTAATAGGCATCTTCTAGTTGATTTGCCCTCTCTTCGACCAAATGATCAATTTCCATCAGGGGGGCTATTCCGCATCTTTGATGTTCAATGGTGTCTATTGGTTCGTTATACATTGCTGCTTTATTAAGTGAAACGAAAGTGAGATTTTGTGGTGAACCTTCAATGGATAAAAATCTTATGTCAAATTAGCTCGTTGAAGGTCACTGAGTGATTATCACTGACATATAGAACAGAAGGAAGCCCAGATGAGATTGTGGTGAATCGTAAAACTATACTGATTAAAAAATCCCATACCTATAGTGGTGAGTTGAAAAGCCATTCAAATCCCATTTATTCGTACATTGTTACCAAGATGCATATTGCTGATCGAAGTTTTGTTTGCTTTCCAAACTCAATTGAAGTTATCTAAGCGTAGTTGCCTATAAATAGCATAAATAGATAACGAAATGCAAACTTGACAAAATATATCCATGTTGTACAAAATAATTATAAATTTTAACCATACAACATCCCGGATTAAAAGATTATAACCTTTACAAGGGGCCAATTCGCTTAACGTTTTCACACGCTGTGATGTGAATCAAGAAATAAAATAAAAAATTTACACTAAAAGATAAACTTTACATCCATGGTTTAGTTAGAGTGTAAAATTGCATGTATTTCAACATAGGAAAAACAATCCTTCAAACTTATCTCGCTAAGTGAATTTAATTTCACAATTCTCAGTCATGTTGCGTTGTGTTTTGAAGTAGGGTAGGGCGGGGCTAGTTGAGCAATTTTTCACTTGAGCGGATATAACTCCTCAGTAATAAGTCTCAATGAGTTGTTATGTGGCTTGATGGATTAGTAATTTATCCCTTAGGAAAAGTGTCCATAGTAATTGTTTTGTAACAAGTCGAATTTAAGAGCTACAGCTGTTTAAATGCAGAAAGTCAAGTATGCTCAATGTACCCCATAGGTGAGGTAAGTTGAGCAAGGGTATGGGGCAAGTTGAGCACTAAGAATTACTTACCAAGCCATGGGTTCAATGTTGACTAGAGATGAAGTAAAATATGTGTTTGACAATCAGCTCTTTATTTATAGCCTTTTAGTGACAGAACAACAAAACTTAAAATAATTTTCTTTGAATAATTAACCAAAATTAAAATCAACAAAACATTTAACTTGTCTTAAGATTTATTTTAGCATTAGATTCAGTCTTTCTGTTTAAAATTAGACTTAAATGTTAATATTATCACCCATATAGCTTATATCTTTAAAAAAATTAATAAAAATATCCTTTTAGTGACATAACAACAAAACTTAAAATATTTTTCTTTTAATAATTAACCAAAACTAGAATCAACAACAACTTAGCAACTTAATCGTCGTTGTCACTATTGCAATTGATACAAATGAAAGTAAAACCTGGAACACATTTTGTATGTGCCCAATTCCTGCAAGCTTGACACTGGATCCAATTTTCTCCTGGTAATCTTTCAGCATAGCCTTCGCAACAAATCAGACAGGAACTTAACGAACGTCACTGTCCTCACTTGACTGTAGTATTTTTAGTAGCGTAAGAACATCTTGTACTCTTCCTCTTGTAAGTCCGCATCCTTACAAAAAATAAAACATTCATTACTTTAGTCGTTTAGGACGTGGGGAAAGTTGAGCAACTATAGCTCAACTAACCCCAACCCGGAATTTTAAAACAAAAGCGAGGTTAATAAATAATCGTAAGAATTATACCCAGAACCTCTCAACATATTAAAAGTGTAATAATTCTTTGGAAGATTAACACTTACCTGATTGAAAACAGATAACAATTGACTAATACAGACGAAAACTTGCGATAAACTAAGTTTTCACTTTTTGGTCACAAAATAAACAAAACGCACGGCTGCTCCACTCGCTCATCCAGCCGCCACTAGCAGTCGCGTGGTGAGTACCCCTCCCGCGACTCTTTCTTTCTGCCATATGATGCTTAAGCATACGGTGAATAGTTTGCGAGATATTTCGATTGCCCAACTTGCCCCTATGCTCAACTAGCCCCGCCCTACCCTACATTCAATTTTACGCTCTATGTCAATAGTCGTAAAAATCATTTATCAGTGTTCGCAAAAAATGTTTTGATTTCAATATCGTCTTCTCATTCGTAAATGCCATTCGACCTTTTTAAACATTTCACTTCACGAATTGTAGCCGGCGCGTTAAGTGAATAGCCCCTCATGCTCAAAACTGGCAACACGCACACGGGAACCGCTTTGAGTACTTTCCACGCATAATGCGGTAAGGGAGGAATGCTCTTCTTTACACCACGCGATACGATTTACGATATTATGAAAAATCGAACACGATAGATATTATAAGAAAATATTTTTTATAGCCGACGATACTGGCCAACTGTCAGAAATCATCTTACCACTTCGGAAATTTACTACTTTGAATTAATTACGGCGCTCAGGCACTTAAATTTCCCCACGGTGATTTCTAAATTGTGATGTAGATGGCTGATGCACATAAATTCCAAAAGTCTGATTTACTTGGAATTTAAACGTGCTGTTTCTAAAATGTGTTGGAATAAATGTGGGATAATAGTAGTTTATGAAACGGATGCATAATGGGGGGTATTAAAACATGAGTGTGAGTTTAAAAAACGAGCCGCAGGCGAGTTTTTTAATAGTATCACACGAGTGTTTTAATACCTAATTATGTAGAGTTTCATACACTACTTTATCTACGCTCAAAATATCATAAATCCAAACCATAAAATCTTGCTAACGTTTGTCGTAAATCCTTCCCTTGTTGGTAAAAGATTGTGGGTCATTTTTGTTGCAATTACTAAAATGTCAGGTGGAGTTAAATTTTCTTTAGTAGGTTTCACTGCTAGACATTTTTCCGCGCTAAGTTTTGACGAAGTAACAAAAATAACACATTGAAATGTTAAAAGTTAGGTATGGCGCCAAAATTCAGTTGTAAACTGCGTATAGTCTGTTAAAAAAGTCATGAAACAAAACAGAGTAGAAAAATATTTATACAAGTCAGATAAAGTATATTTTTAGTGGATAATTAAATAATCAAAAATTATACATAATTCTTTTCAATATTTTGTATGAACACACTTTTTAATCAGTCATATAAGGCAGGGAAAAATTATTGTTTCCGTGAAACAATTGTTGTCTATGGTCGATCATGGCGCATTCCATGACTACCAACTAAATGTCGTCTGTGGACTCCATATATAAAAAACAAAATTTAGGATTCTCTCTTTTGGCTATGACGACCACAGAGAAAAGAAGTTATTCCCTGGTCTGTGATGACGACACATAAAAATACAGGAACCCAGAGCCGAGTATCGTAATGGAAATTATTCAATTATTTAGAGATATTTCCATAGTACAGTGATGTTATAATGAATAACTTTTTAATAATTATAGAAGTCTGTGAATAAAGTAGGTCAATATGTGACACATTTTGATTTCATAATTCGAACTTTAAGCAATGAGCGTAGATAAATTGAGTTACGTCATGTGTAATGGAATAAGTATACTTGAAGGATCCGAACTTGATAAAAAATTACTCTCTGCTTAATCTAGAGTATAATCTCTATTCTAAATTTCAGCCAAAACTGTTCAGTATTTTCGGCGTGAAGGATTTTCGCCTTTATAATATTTTTTACTTGTGCACACAAGTATGCAGTATTAGATATCTGATCGTAAATTATAATAAATCTCCTGGAATTTGCACCAATTAATGCTTAAAACGGAGTGGATGCGGAAACTAGTGGGAATAACGTGCGAAAGTTTCCCGCCTTTTTGACTACACAAAAAGGCACTGCTTTATTTCACTCGCTTTTTATTTTTTTGCTAAACCGTGTGTGATATATTTTTCTCTTTCACTGAGATTATAAAAGAGATTTTTTAATACAGTTGCTCAAAAAGTGGCGTATTGCAGGGACGTATAGCGTTCGGGATGTGGGCTATTAAATACTCGTGCTTTTTTTTTACCTTTCCCGAACTCGTGCGTTATCTTTCCCAACTGTCAAAATAATGTCTATTAAAAAGAAAAACCAACCATGAAGTTTTTACTAAAAAAATTCATAGAAGTTTTTATGATTCATGCAAATACGTATATTTTTAAAAAGAAGCTACTAATTTGTTTCAATATCAGATTTGATTGAATGAGTTTGGTTAGGTTTCATTTCATCTCATTAAATTTCATTTTCATTTCATATCAATAAAAAAAATTCTACTGAAGACTTGGCTGTATGGGCATAGTTCCCTTTGCGTACCAGAATATTATTTAGTCTATGACCAATTTTTTTTTTTTAAATCACCAGAATGGGTGAAGAAAAAAAACTGCTTATATTCTACGGTTGGCGCCATTTTTCAGAAATTTTCTTTGCGAGTTTAGTTGTTTGTTGCACAAAATGCTTCGGAGAACATTTTACCAAAAAAGTCAAAAAGTCGCTACATATCTACATACGACGAATTTATTGCGTGGAGAGAAGAGAAAAAAGCAAATAGTTTTTCAGAAAATGTTAAGTTAGTTGAGTTTATTGTGTTTTTATTATTTTATTAAATTGCTTCATTTTTTCGCAACTGTATTAAAAATAATCGTTCAGTACACGTGCGGAACCGTCATTGCAACTTGTTCCAACTGTCAACCCTCGCTTTCGGCTGCGCCTCGACTCGGGTAGACATTTGTCGGAACTCTTTGCAATAACAGCCTTTCCGCACTTGTAATGAAACATACTATTCACGATTTTTTTTTAAGTTTCTTGATCGTTGTGTGTTTTTGGTGTGATTCACTAAGTCCATCATTTTTTGCCTGTATAACCTTTTCGTGTCGCACGTGAAAAAACACTACATTAACCTAAAGTTGTCAATTTTGCAGATAGGAATATTCTTAGAAGAAATATTGTGTCGGTATCAACAACCAACGTATACCAATTGCTTTAAAAGACGTTGGAGTTTTATACTCCAATTGCTTTCAAATATACGTTGGTTGGTTGAGAAACTTCACCTCGGTGAGCACTGACAGTGTCATCCTGTCAGTTTTGATTGCTCAGATTGTCAGGTGACAATGGACCCTACAACTTTAAATTCTTGGCCTAAACGCAAGAGCGCACCCGTTCAGTAGGTACCTTCTCGTTTTCCGATGTTGTTGTGATTCCTTGACACTTTTTGTCTTTGTCCCCATTCTGAGCCATGAGCGGCGGATATTATGTAAACGACATATCCACTGCAGGTCGCAATTCGCCACCTAATTATTCATCTTTAATTAATTCTCATAGCTACTTACGTTCATAGCTACCTGCTTCGTTGATCTTGTGGTGAGCATATTCGACTGCAGATCACGAAGTTCTAGGTTTGATTCCCAAAGTCAGGCCAATAAAATTTAATATTGGGGTTTTCTATCAGGGAATTCGGTACTAGCCCGAATTTGGAAAAATGGCGGTGTTTCATCCCCGTACCTCGGAGAGTCCTGTTTCTGATCTCTCTCCAATCGTATCGAAGTCCCATCGGATTATGAGAGAGCGGGAATAGAGAGTGCGCCTGTGTTTGCGTACAAACATTTTCCACATGCGCGGGACAACCGCGCATGTGGAAAATCTTGGGATGCAGAAAATGACCGCTGTGACCTTTTTTTCTGTCCCCTGTTTCAATCTGTTTCTCTCTTATAGGACTAGCCTTCATTAGAGCAGCCCAAAGCCCTAAAATCTGCGTATGACATGACTACGAAGCCATTCCCAGCACGCATAGTATCTAACCGTACAGAAGGCTCACTCCGAAAGATGTTTTTAAAAAAAAGGTACTCTAGCTCGGACACAAAAAGTGAAATTCAGTTCGCAATAGCACCTGGCCACGCCTCCGGAAAGAACACGCATCAAACGCAAAGTTGTGGTCTCTTTCTATCGCGTAACTTTATCTCATTCGACGGACTAAGTTTGACACGCACAAGAACTAACGCGACCAAAGTATCCGGCGGGCTGTCTGAAATTAGTACGTCGAGACGGCTACCTGTAGTTTCTCGATCATGTGATAAGCGGACCTGGCCTGTCCCTAGTAAGAGGAACACATTACCCAACCAGTTATCGAATCCGGCGCCTATTGTTTGCGAGATGCAATAAATAAAACAAACAATGTCCAGCATACAGCGGGCAATCCCCGTAAATGTTCAATTTCGTTAACAATTAATGGTCTAAGATCCCGCCATACAACGACCTTCACCGAGCTGCTTATTGGATGAAAACTATTTTATATCCAATTAAGTATGTCAATAAATATATCGCAAGTGGGTTGCCTAAAAAATTTCAGTCCAGGGTATGATTAATTAAGAATTAAAAAAAAAAAACATTGTAACATGGACTCCTATTCGTTACAGTTTAGTTGACATCGTAGTTCAATTTAGATTGGATGTTATAAATAGTGCTTTTTGCCAGAAATAATTTCCTGGCTGAGGAAAGTATTTCTGCTCTATATTTTTTGGCAAAAGAAAGTTAACGGATAATAAAATCGTAGGTAAATAAGCACAATTGCAATTTGCGACCTGAATCGCTCATCCAATCTAATTTGTACTAAGATGTCAACGGAACTCTAACAAAGCGGAGTTCAGGTTACGATGGATTTTTTTTAAATTCTTAATTAATCATACCCTGGACTGAAATTTTTTAGGCAACCCACTTGCGATATATTTATTGACATATTTAATTGGATATAAAATAGTTTTCATCCAATAAGCAGCTCGGTGAAGGTCGACCTTACTTGGGATCCCCTACTATAAGAGTATTTTGGGCCGCGTCCAAATGTTCAGCGTGACTGTCCGCCGCTGTAATGCGTTAATGTCCATGATATGTTAAGAACCTTAATATTATAATGAGGATTTATGTTCACGTCTGTACAATTAATTAAATTACTCACAAAAATATTCGTATTTGTTATATTCGTATTGAAATGTTACAAGGAAGCTTATCGCTAATAATAATTAGTATTGGTGCTAAGACTACTTGCTGCTGTGCTATTCTACAAAATGTCCATCTCTGAAATAGCTGCCAGACAGCTGCCAACCCGAATATGGCATGCAAAAGTGTACTCTATTACAACTGACAAATTCATAGATGCATAGATGTACGCTCGTCGCTGTTTTGCAGAATAGCACGGCTGTTTTAGAAGAGATGCGAATGACTCTACGATTTCGCATTGTGAAGTCAGCATCTCCTGAGGATGTCTCGATGTCGGGCCGAAACCTGCGTCGTAACGTACCCCGTGTAAAACCGGGCGGTGTTCTCGAATATTGGAACACACAGAATCTTTTCAAGTTGCTATGATTATAACAAAACAAATTTATCTGTCCTGCTAATGCTTCCATTCAATTCAATTCAATTAAAAAAAAATGCTCTCATTCAATACTTGCTGTTCCTCCACGCTGAACAGCTAATGTGATTCGTTGCATAAAAAAACAGACAGCCCTTCTGTCACCAGATGAGGTTATTAACCACGCAGAAATTGTCTCGAAGGAATATTTTGGCGCTGTGACTCCATATGGCTTCAAGGTTTCCACAGAAAACGGGACAAATATGTAACTCTATTGTATAAAGAGATGCTCAGCACGCCTAACAGATTCAGCAGTCTGAACTGTTACTCCCGGCCCTGAATCCCTCCGGCTAACATTAGGTGAGCTGAAATATTTTGTCAACGCTCCTCATGAATGTTACGCCCCTCATCAACACCCGACCCTGGCAACATGGAACCAGCGTAATCGATGTCTCTTGCCATCATCACGACTAATCTGAACCATTGATTAAACGTATAAAGGATCAGTAGGTACTTAGTGACGTCACGCCATTGACACCTATACTATAGACCCGGTGGACAGCGCGAAAGAATGTCGCCAGTTTATGGGAGTCAAAAGTACCAACAGTAGAGGCCACGCGGTAGTTCGGGCAGCGGCGGCGGGTATTTTGATAGATGACGCTACTGTTTGCTTGTATGAAGAAGGTTTCCGTAAAATGTTCGGATCGGCCTATCTTTACTATTTTTATCTAATCGTCACGCATGTATTTTTGGCTCCATCCTGAAGCCGGATTTTTAATTTGTCAAAACTGTAAAATGGCTTTAATGTAAGTGACCGACAGCGGTATGTGCTGTCAGCGGTACCGAAATGTACGACGCGCGACGCCATATTTGAGAAATTGTTGGCTTCAACATACGTGACATATTTTCCGCCCTCTTAGCGCAGCGTAGTACGTCATTGATCGGAACCTAAAATAAATATCATATCTTTGCGGTTAAAAGTTGCCTGCTTTTCGCACAGCCAACCCTGGCACATTTCTTTACAGCTTTCTGTCTGTTTTCTAAAGATCGGTGCGTATGTCACCCTAAGGGACAATGAGGTGTAACATATTATATCAATGCTAAGGGAACAAAACTATGAAGGAATGTTAATTTTTTCGCTGTTGAACGTAATAGTTTCAACTTGCCAATGATAGTTAGTTAAGGTTAGATTACCTAATTATTATTTTAATGTGTACAATCCTTATTTAAGAAGTTTCTTCTTTCGTACAGTTTCTATTTTTTCCATTTCACGTCATTAAAAGAACTAAAAAAAATGATACAACATTGATTTTGGTAAATCTGTAATTCTGGCGACTGGTAAATCCAATTACTAAAATCCATTTTTACAAGACATTAGTACCGATTGTATTTTAGTTTCTAGCTCGCCGTTTTATTACTCAAAGCCTATTCTTTATTACGAAATCTGAAATAAATCGCTTTTTCGCGTGTTCATATTTACTTAACGAATTAAAACTATTGTTTGGTACAAAAGCGAACGTCAGTTACAAAAATAATTGATGAAACTAAACATACACAACTTATATTCAAACTATTTAAACCAAGAAACAAATTATTTTGCATTTATGATAAGAAATTACATTAATTTAAAAAGAATTTAGATAGATAGTTCGTTTTGCATTAAGCATAATAATTAAGTACTCTCATAATCGTAGAGTTTCAGTTTGTAAACGTACTCATAAGATAACATTTTCAATTCAATTCAATTCAATTCAATATCTTTATTGCGAATTTGGGTACAAAATATAGATGTCACAATATAATAAAATTGTTCTTATCCAAATTCTACCTTAAGGCATGCAATGTTACAGGATTATTACTTAAGTGATAAATAAAAAAAAAAAACAATAAAAAAATTTCATAACAATGTCAAATACCTATATCTACTATTAAAAAAGAAATGTGTATGTTGAAATAATTTACGCCTGTTTATCATTTATAAAATCACTAACGGTATAGTATAACTTATCCATGAGCATGTCAAACAATCTTTTTTTAAAAGTAACTATTGGCAAATTTTTAAATGAGTCAGGTATGCGGTTATAAATCAGGACAGCCATACAGTATGCGTTTTTGCTGGTTACACTCAGCTTCTGCATAGGGACACATATCTTATTTTTGTTTCGAGTATTAAGGTTTCTTATTTCATTAAGAGTTTTAAATAAGCGTGGATTTTTTTTAACGAACATACATATTTCGTATATATATAAGCTAGGTAGTGGCAATATTTTCAATGATTTAAACAATGGTTTACAACTGTGGAACATATCAACACCACACAGTGCCCTGATGCATTTCTTTTGCACTTTAAATGCTCTCTCCCAGTCTACGGAGTTGCCCCAAAGTACGATGGCGTATCTTAGAATGGAAGATACATACCCATGATACGCCATTAGAGCGGCTTCATGGGTGGTAGTTTGTTGCAGACGTTTTAGCACATATACAAATTTATCCAGCCTATTGCACACTCGCTGTATGTGAGCTTTCCAGTTACACAACCTATCTATCGTTATACCTAAAAATTTTACTGTTTCAACACTCTTGATTTTGGAATTATTATGTTTAATGTCAAGGTCAAAATTTCTAGTACTATGCGTCATAAATTGTAAATAGTTAGTTTTCTCTAAGTTAATTTTTAAATTGTTAGTTTCTAGCCATTCAATTATTTTATTCAAAGAATTATTTGTTTCTTTTTCAATGTCATTTTTGTTTTTACATTTAATAATCATAGTAGTGTCATCAGCAAATAGGATACAGTCATGTGCAATTACATCTGGCATGTCGTTGATGTAGATTAGGAATAGTAAGGGTCCTAACACGCTGCCTTGAGGAACTCCAAATGAATTGTGCCTATATTTCGATTGGAAATGTCTTCTATGGTTTCCGACTATTTTAGTTAATTCAACACACTGTTCACGGTCTTTTAGATAGCTTTGTATCCAATCTAGTGGTTTACCTCTTATGCCATAACTATATAATTTTTCTAACAGTGTCTTATGGCACACAAAGTCAAATGCCTTGCTCATGTCTAAGAAAACTGCAAGAGGATAAATCTTTTTACTGAGGCATTCCGTTATAGTTTTTATAAGAGAGAAGCAGGCTAAGGTAGTTGAGCTACCCTTTCTAAAGCCATATTGAGTACTTTTTAGCAGATTAAACTTGGTTAAAAATGTATATATTTTGTCATTCATTATCTTTTCAAATATTTTAGATATTATTGGTATCAAAGTAATTGGTCTATAGTTGTTAAGTAAACGTGTGTCACCCTTTTTATGTATTGGTTTAACAATTGATTTTTTTAAAATTGTTGGTAATTTGCCTTGCTCGAATGATAGGTTCACTAAATGGGCCAGTGGGGTAGCTAAAGCTGAGTAGTGAGTTTTATTATGAGTGCTTAACTTTATCTCCAAGCAATATAATTTATGGATATAAATTCTCAACAAAAATTCTGATCTTACTTTATGCATCTCAGTGCGATTTCAAATATGGTTGATAAAGTAGCTGTTGTAACGGGCTCTAATAAAGGGATTGGCTACGGCATAGTAAGGGAACTGTGCAAACGTGGTGTGGAATACGTTTATTTAACAGCGAGAGATGTGAAAAAAGGTCAAGAAGCTGTTAAAAATTTAAATAAGGAAGGTTTTAAGCCTCTGTTTCACCAACTTGATGTAACTGATAAGGATAGTGTAAAAGCACTTGCGGATTACCTGAAACAAAAACATGGAGGTCTGGACATACTTATTAATAATGCTGGAGTAATCCAATCAAATTTCATAAAGACAACGTATGAAGATGCAGTGGAAATGATCAACGGTAACTACTACAGCATACTTACTGTCCAAGAGTATTTGTTTCCAATTTTGAAAGATAACGCTCGAGTTATAAACATGTCAAGTGATTATGGCCATATTTCTAACATAAGAAATGCTTACTGGATCAATCGACTTACAAAAGATGATATTAAGCTGGAAGATATAAATGCATTCGTAAATTGGTTTTTGGATTCTGTTAAGAATGGGACTATTAAGGATGAAGATTTTGGGGAGATGCCTTTGGTAGCATACAAGGTTTCTAAAGTGGCTGTTTCTGCTCTAACAAGACTTCAACAAAGAGAAGTTGGTCGGGGTATATCTGTGAATTCGTTACATCCAGGATTCGTCAAGACTGACATGACTAAGACTGCCGGATATTTGACTATAGAAGAAGCTAGTAAAACTCCAGTTTATTTAGCTTTAGACATTGACCAATCTGTAAAAGGAAAATACTTCTGGTTTGACAAAACTGAGAAGGATTGGGCAGACGCCAGTCAAATTCTATATGACAAGTTTGAAGAATTTGATGAAGCACTAAAAAAAGTTGGTAAAGCTCCCTATTAATCAAAATTTGGTAAAAAAATTGAAATTAATAAAGCAATTAAATAAGTTCATAATGTCACTACTTATTATTATTTTTTTTACGTTACTTAATAATTATCTTATCAAATATGTTTACCTTAAGACGGATTATTTATCATTTATTGAGGTGAAATGTTAAGATTGTTATGTAAGTGCGCAACAAGTATTGAATTACTACTCGTATTACGTATATGCAAGACTAATAATAACTGAAATAACAAATACATACTCGTAAGTCTGGGATTCAAAGTCCCGACCCCTGGTAGAGGTCGGGAGTTCTGGGCCTCTATGATATCTTCTTAATCTAATATATATAAATCTCGTGTCACAATGTTTGTCCTCAATGGACTCCTAAACTACTGAACCGATTTAGTTCAAACTTCGTGAATATCTGTTTTTTGGTCCAACTTAAAAGATAGAATAGTTTTTATCCCACGTGGACGAAGTCGCGGGCATCAGCTAGTATGTATATATAAATCTCGTGTCACAATGTTTGTCCGCGATGGACTCCTAAACTACTGAACCGATTTAGTTCAAACTTCGTGAATATCTGTCATTTGGTCCAACTTAAAAGATAGAATAGTTTTTATCCCACGTGGACGAAGTCGCGGGCATCAGCTAGTTTTAATATATGACAAGGTAACATGCCGGCAGTCATTGACCAGAAAAAAGCTTCTTTTCTTCTGTAATTTAGATTGCAAGGTGTCAAATCAGTCAGTCAGTAAGTACCTATCATCATCTCAACCCCTTTTTACGTCCCATTGCTGGGCACGGGTCACCTCTCAGACTGAGAAGGGTTTGGTCATAGCCCACAACGCTGGCCAAGGGCGGGTTGGCGGGCTTCACACACCTTCGAGAACGTTTTTGTGAACTCTCAGGCATGCAGGTTTCCTCACGATGTTTTCCTTCACCGTTAAAAGCAACTCGGAAAAGTCAGAGGTGCGTGCCCAGGATTCGAACCCGCGACCTCCTTATGAGAGGCAAAGGTCAGAACCAGTTAGCTATCACTGCTTAAGTACCTATAGGTAATAATTATTTACAATGAAAGATATAAGTGAAAGTTGCATTCGACCTTTGCATTTTATAACTTTAAAATCCAGCGCTATATCTAATATATATAAATCTCGTGTCACAATGTTTGTCCTCAATGGACTCCTAAACTACTGAACCGATTTAGTTCAAACTTCGTGAATATCTGTTTTTTGGTCCAACTTAAAAGATAGAATAGTTTTTATCCCACGTGGACGAAGTCGCGGGCATCAGCTAGTATGTATATATAAATCTCGTGTCACAATGTTTGTCCGCGATGGACTCCTAAACTACTGAACCGATTTAGTTCAAACTTCGTGAATATCTGTCATTTGGTCCAACTTAAAAGATAGAATAGTTTTTATCCCACGTGGACGAAGTCGCGGGCATCAGCTAGTTTTAATATATGACAAGGTAACATGCCGGCAGTCATTGACCAGAAAAAAGCTTCTTTTCTTCTGTAATTTAGATTGCAAGGTGTCAAATCAGTCAGTCAGTAAGTACCTATCATCATCTCAACCCCTTTTTACGTCCCATTGCTGGGCACGGGTCACCTCTCAGACTGAGAAGGGTTTGGTCATAGCCCACAACGCTGGCCAAGGGCGGGTTGGCGGGCTTCACACACCTTCGAGAACGTTTTTGTGAACTCTCAGGCATGCAGGTTTCCTCACGATGTTTTCCTTCACCGTTAAAAGCAACTCGGAAAAGTCAGAGGTGCGTGCCCAGGATTCGAACCCGCGACCTCCTTATGAGAGGCAAAGGTCAGAACCAGTTAGCTATCACTGCTTAAGTACCTATAGGTAATAATTATTTACAATGAAAGATATAAGTGAAAGTTGCATTCGACCTTTGCATTTTATAACTTTAAAATCCAGCGCTATATCTCTATGACTTTATAATGAGATTTAAGAAAGATTAGCTACGACTAGAAATATAGAGTGCTGATTTAATTATAACTGTATAATTAAGTAAGAGGATTGCTTTAATTAGAATTTTATTCCCGCGCCATTTTTCATTAATTTTTTACCCAGTTCTGCTTTAATGGAGGATGGAATGACTGTGATTACGATGCAAAAGCCTTGCATTTGCTCTATCTCATGGTACGTTTTTTGAGTACCATACCAAAATAGTAAAAATCGAATGCTTTCGCCTTTATATTCTGTCCGTCACACTTGATTTTTACTCGTATTATAAGTATGCCTGTTAAAACGTTAATAGCAAAAGCTAGCAAATTCTGAATTGTGTACAAAGTTGACAAAGCGTTAAACAAAACCGTTTTGGTTTGAAGAACTTTAGGTTTTGGGAGGAATCTAACGAGCCGTTTGAAAGATACGTGATAACAAAGAAATTTTTAAACAACAACAAACATACAAGTGACGCGTTGAAAACATAAACGTTGAGGCTCAATATAAATTGACTGACTTACTGATCTACTTATCTACGCAAAGCCCGCAGCACTGTATTATTCCACTAAGAAAATGTTTTCTTAGAAATTAGTTGAATTTCTTAGAAAATATTTTTCAGAGAGGGGGAGAAACTCGGTCCTAAGAGTGAATCCGATAATTATGATACTTGTTATCGTAATTACCTTAAACTAGCTGAACTAATCCTAGCCAAAAGAGCTACAAAACTCGTTGAGACGTCTGTAGAAGGAAACAAGTAATAAATAATTAAATAATTAAAATTTAAAAAATACGACTTCTTCCAAAGAAAAATTATAGATTATGTTACTCGGAATGATGTAGGGATTTTAACAAATACCCCATACGTCCAAATCTATTAGCCGTTTAGAAGTTATCCTTGAATAAAGAAACTCACATACATACATACATGAACCCTAAAAACATTACACTCCGTTTTTGGGCAGTTGTGTAAAAACGCTAGATAATAAGTAAGGTAAACAATTCCTCCCACTCACTAAAGGGTAATCGCGGCATGGCACGCAACCTATTTATACTACCGTGATGAATCGCCTCCACTTATTCGCCTTCGCCACAACGAACTTGTATTCAATTATAATTGATTTACAAAATCTGTTCTTGGATGTAGATACCTAGTAGTAATAAATGAGAGAGATAATAAAGGACATGGCCGAAACTTGTACGGAGCTGTGCCCTGGAAAAAAATATTCATGGCCATCGACAAACAGTACGTCATATTAAAGCTTATAATTATGTCTTTACAATCGTTTAAGTTTTATGATCTGAAAACATGGGAGAGACATAATATCAGCATAACAACTTGCAACAAAATGCGCATATATATTTTTAATAGCAATGATTTTTTATTAAAAAATGATGCCTATTGGTATGAACTTATTAATTTTTCATATTACAAAGCTTAGAAAATGCGAGTAAACATTTTGAAAAACAATTTTTTAATAAAAAATCATTGCTATTAAAAATATATAGGCGCATTTTGTTGCAAGTTGTTATGCTGATATTATGTCTCTCGCTAGTTTTCTGATCATAAAAACTAAACGATTGTAAAGACATAATTATAAGCTTTAATATGACGTACTGTTTGTCAATGGCTATGAATATTTTTTTTAGGGCAGAATCCGGCCATGTCATTTTCGCGAAAAGGACAAAGGACTATATCCCTACTTTGGATTGTTACAAATGCCGTTTGAGAAACTGAGCTTATGGACAGAAGCTCAGTGGTCCCGCCCTGTGACAATCATTCCCATTGACCCGGCAAACGTCGTTTCGCCGTATAAATTATTTCTCACTTGAGTATTAAAAATATTTTTTGTGCTATAAGAAAAACATGTTGGACGTCATCGTCAATATTTTGCAAATTCTGCCCCCTTATTATCTAACGTAAATCAAGGAACTAATCAGCGCGCTTATTAAACGATTCACAATGCGAAATCGTAGAGTCAACATCACCTGAGGATGTCCCGGTGTCGGAACGAAACGTGCGTCGAATAAAGTGTTGGAAAATTGTGTGTGGTGTTTCATGGGGGCAGTGCTCCTGCATATTGTAACCATACAGAATCTTTTAAGTAGCGGATTATAGTAAAACAAATTAATCTGTCCGGATTTCCGCAAAATAACGCCTACTTCCATTCAATACCCCTTCAGGTATTGATTTCAGCTTTTTAATACTTGATTTCTATCTCACATGATTTTTTATTAGTGAGGATGCAGTTAAAGATGTTATTTTACTAACATGGAAGGTGTTCTTTATTGTAATAAATAAATCCTTACATTATCTACACAGCATCTAGCTGGAACTTTAAATTGCGTGGTCGTATGCCTTTCCCAAGTGTCACCAGGCAAACCGTGTAAAAATATGTCTTTATATAAATAGTTTCCAGTTGCAGATAAGGATTGATTACAACAATTGTTATTTTTTCGATAATGTTATTATCTGAAGCTTATCAGATCTCATATAAATAAGCAATTACGTAACCCGGTAATAACTGTTAATTAGTATTTTCTTGTCTTAGTAGAAGAACGTTTTATGACTTTGTGACTTGCAATTTATAAACATAACTGTGTGTACTGAAAATAATATTATACCTTGTAATAATACTCAGCAGTCAAGTACAATCAATCATAAATTAATGATAATGATAAAGGGAAGAACGCACTTATCGTAATTATATAAAGTCTGTAATCTATAACCTTTCGCAGTACTTTTTTGAAAGTAGCAAAGCAAATATGGCCGATAAAGTAGCTGTTGTAACTGGCTCAAATAAAGGGATAGGTTACGGGATAGTCAGGGAACTGTGCAAACGTGGTGTGGGATACGTTTATCTAACAGCGAGAGATGTGAAAAGAGGTCAGGAAGCTGTTGAAAGTTTGAAGAAAGAAGGCCTCAATCCACTTTTCCACCAATTAGAAGTTACGGATGAAAACAGCGTGAAAACATTTGCAGAATACTTAAAGGAGAAACACGGTGGCTTAGATATTCTAATCAATAACGCTGGGGTGATCACCGCGAATTTTAGAGAAACAACTTATGAGGACTCCCTACAAGTGATCAACGTTAACTACTACAGTATACTTACCATTCAGGAATATATGTTTCCGATCTTGAAAGACAACGCTCGGGTTATAAACGTGTCTAGTGATTGTGGTCATATTTCCAATCTGAAAAACACCTATTGGATCAAACGACTAACCAAAGCTGATATTAAAGTGGAAGACGTGAATGCATTCGTGGAATGGTTTTTGGACTCTGTCAAGAAGGGAACTGTCAATGCTGACGATTTTGTTGAAACTCCATTGCTAGCATACAGGATTTCTAAAGTAGCCCTCTGCGCATTAACAAGGGTCCAGCAAAAGCAAGTGGGACGTGGGATATCAATAAATTCGTTACATCCTGGATTTGTGAATACCAGTATGACTAAAGCATCTGGGGTCTTAACAATAGAAGAATCTAGTATTGCTCCTGTTTACTTAGCCCTAGATATCGACCAGTCGGTGAAGGGGAAGTACTTCTGGTTTGATAAAACCGAAAAGGAGTGGACCGATCCCAATCTCAAGTTACATTGCGTCTACGCGGTGGTTGAGGAGAGGTTAAAAGAAGTTAATGCTATTTAATTTGAAATTATGTTTTATACTACCCATAGAATGTTTCAAAAATTATTTTCTGCCATTTATAGAGCTTGTGATTAAGAAATGTAAAAAATATTACTTTTTTTTTTTAAAGAACAATAATAATTAATAAACGTTTTTAACTTAGTTAAATTAAAAATTATTAGTCTCCAAAAAAATTCATAAATATTTTATTAAAATGGGTACTTATTGCTTACAATTCATTATTATATTTATATTCACTTTAAAATAAATAGTTCATTTGTCTCACACAAAAAACGTGATTTTTTTTAATTTTGTTGGCCTAGTGGTGTTTAGTTTACTTTAATTTTATTGAGACTGGTCTTAATAGTACGGAACTCTCAGTGTGTGAACCCGACCCACACTTGACCAATTTATTAATAATAATTAGGTAAAACGACGTTTTTCTGTAATTTCTTGCACAACGCTGCATGTCGCACGCTCCGACGTATTCGTGAACGTGCGTGAGAAGCACAAAAATAATCAGTGTATCCTCTTAACAAAATCTGGATCACATTGATGTGTTTACTTAATTAATTTAATTTTTCACCTAGGTGGGTCACCTAGGTGTAATATTTAGGTACTCGTACACTCCTCTTGTCTCGTAGCAGGACGTAGGTTCTCGTATATTCTTATTTTAGAGCAACATACATCTACGGGACGTCTTCCCTTTAAATAAACATATCCGAAACACGATGCATGTTCATGACCTAGCGAAATTGGCTGTCCTACCGTAGAAATAGATTGGCTCGCTTACCAAAATGCTGTCATACATTTCTTAACCGTATACATTTAGATATAAAGGCTATTTCTCCGTATCAGGTCAGCTATCAAGTGGTCAAGTTTATTGCAATGCATAATAGATTGTAAATAAGAGCGGGCGCTGGTAGACTCTAGGTATATTATTTTTTTGCGAGACACTCGATATATTCAAATGTATCCGGTTCATTTTACAGTTACGATGCACGTTTGGAATTTTCAACTGATAAATGAAAACTAAGCTTTTAAATAAAAAATCAAAAATAAACCTACGTTTTAATTTTTATAATATTGTGGCCTGAAAGCGGAACGTACATCCATACGCACAAACACACAAATTAAAGCTTTTTAAAGTGAAACTTTAAATCACAACTTAAAACTTTAAAGTGAACCTTTTACATCGTCTCAAACTTTACTAATAAGTTTCGTTCAAAGACAACATTTTCCCGAAATTATAATTCCTTGGTGGACGACCCGTGTTAAATATTCAGCATGAGTAGTATAGAGATATCTATTATATTATACATCCCAATTAATGTAATTACTGTTGCAACTGATAATGCAGCTAATCGTCATAGACAAGTACAAGATCAAAACAATATGGATGTTTTGTATTGATCTTACTTCTATGACATTGATCTTTTAGGTGAGGTTATCTAGACTTCTACGTTCTGATAAACAAACAGCTTGCATTTATAGATTTCAGTGTTCATTTATGTTGTGTCATTATTACCTTAGGTATATTCTTTAACCTTATGTATACTCTGTCAAACTCCATACGAATCGAATGAAACAAATGCGATTTTAGAAGAGTAGGTCTTCATGGATTGAAATATCTGTACATCTATCTCATCTCTTCTCTATTCCCTTTAAAACCTTTCAGAATCATTTAAGACAATTCATGACTACCTCACTAACGATATGGCGCGCAAATGGGAGGTCGCGGGTTTGATGTCCGCGACCGGGCCTCTTTAGAATATAATATTTTTTTAATAATTTCTAATTAGGCTCAGGTATGATCTGGTGGAAAGCTTGGGCTTTGGCAAGCTACCTGCAAGGACCAACAAGCGATTTAGCGATCCGGTGCCATACTAAGCTAAAGAAATTGTTAGGGATGAGTAACTTAAACCTTCCAAGTTAGTATGATAACATCTTTGTCTGCATCATCACTTACCATCAGATGTGATCGCAATCAAGTACTAACTTGTAGAGGGTAAAAAAACTAATGCTGTAACATACATTCCTACCCCTGAAAAGAGGAGCGGTGATCCGAACTCCTGAGAAACCTTGCTGAGAATCAGAGGTCTGCATTGATTGAAACATGTAAAGGATCAGCACTTAGTGACGTCACGTATGTATTTTTAGGCTCCGCCCTGAAGCCGGATTTTTAATTTGTCAAAACTGTAAAAAGGCGCACCGACAGCGGTATGTGCTGTCAGCGGTACCGAAATGTATGACGCGCGACGCCATTATTGCGAAATTTTTGGCTTTAACATGCGTCACATCTTTCCCGTCCTTTTACCGTAGCGTATTTCGTCATTCAGAGGTCTGAAACACTGGGTCTTCAACGCTTATTTAAAATAATTCAAAAGAATTGAACAAAACAACAAATAAACAAACCTTTGACACAGAGCGGACGAGTTATCCGGCACAAATAATTGTTGCTCAGACAGAAAGACATATTGAATCAATTTGTTTGGCCGATTCTACCTCCGGACAGTTGGGAATAAATCACAAATCACTATGAAATATTACGAGGATGGTCCAGCTTAAGAAGACCCCTCGGCCCTTTATATTCGTATACAGACCAGGGAGCACGGTAACAAGTTCACGCAACTTCAATAAAATTCAACAGAGCGGCGCCCATAAACTCTGGCCCATTCGTTTGGAATATAGTTTGGTCCTTTACGGGAATAAAAGTACGATATTCAATGACAATATTGCTAAGAATACCTATTGGTTTTTGGGTGAATAATGGCAAATTAAATAGAATATACCACATAATTAGTTTGTAACTTGTTGATATTTTATAGACCATAGGTATTCAGAATTTAAAATAAAACTCACTTTATGCCCTTTTGTTAACAAAAGCATACAATTTAATATGGGGTACTCGTAGATAATAGTTTCATAATTCGTTAAAAATCTATCAGCAATTAGAAATTAGCCATTGTTAAGGGCGATGGGTACCATCCGGGCGCGAAAATTCAAATTTCATTTAGTTTTTCGTTCATCGAAGGCAATGAGTTTTGCGGGCACAACATTTATACATCTACATGTTTTTAATTAAAACTCTGCTCAACAATACTCATTTACTTCATATTGGTTCCCGATAGCTCTAAATCTGGGAAACTGCTAAAAATTATCTTTCGGGAACCAATATGAGATGAGTGGGAACTTTCGAAAAAAGTTTCTATTAAAAACATGTAGATGCATAAAAAGTAGGCCCGCAAAATGCATTGCCATAAATGTACAATGTGTAGTTAGTCTAATATTTGCGAAAAAGTAAATAAAATTTGAATTTCGCGGGCAGGTAGGGCCGCAACACCTTAAGCTCTTTCGTTACAAAACCTTTATAACCGAAGCTGAGATTTAATATCATTTCGAAATTAATGCCCTAAAGACATTATAATTTATTATAATCAAATTAATTTAATCACTTTTGTTAAGATAAATAAAATGGAGTCCGAACTCAAGGGCCGGTACCTTGACACTTGAACAAATGGAATTTGATTGATTATGAAAATGCTTCCAATATTCCCCAGTGTTCCCGCCGTGGAAATATCCATTGAGTACTCAGATAATGGGAAGTAAACGTCTCAATATTGCAACCCTAATTATTCTTACTCTGCTAGCTTTAATTGGAATTATGCTTAATAGCTGAAACTCGAACATAGATACCTATAAGTAGCCGATTGCAAAACGCGATTTCCTAACTTCTTCCATATTTACGAGTGTCGAGTACTTTAACCTAAAATGTTTAAAAGTGTGTTAGTGTGAGTGAGTAAGTTATTTGGGATAGCGAAGTTTTTTTTAAATAATAATAATATAGTGATCGTTCATAAGAAATGACAAAGAAATAATTTTAACAAAAACCAATGCCACATTTGCAAGAGTTTCGGCTAGCGGCATTTTTGTTTTCCGAATGTGGTAGTAATATTATGTCAGGCTAGTCCATTTTCATAGAGACGTAGGCTCTCCTGTTCCGCCTTTGTTGGCTGATTACTCAATGGAAATATCCCAACTTTAAATTCCAAGATCGACTCGAAGGAAATGAATCCCACTTTGGCCTAATGAAAATTCTTTGATACTTCGCCTTAATCTCGAAATTTCTAACTTCACTTCGGATTGGGACGCGTCTTTACTATTTGAATAAATTTAACGAAAGCAATTTGATTTTTTTGTTTATTCAAGAAAACTGTGAAAGGAAAGCTGAAAGCTTGGATACGTTTACTAAGAAAATTACGTACTTAGGGACTTACTTACAAAACACACAATAGTTCTACGATAAACATCGCTCCAAATAACTGGGAGGAAATTCACGTAACGTTTTCACACAGTGAGTGATGTGAATCAAGATATAAAATAAAAAGTTAACACGGAAAAATTAACTTTACGCCTATTGCTTCAACCTTATCGCGCAAAGTAAATTTAATTTCACGATTTTCATGATGCGTTTTGGACTACATTCAAATTTGCGCTCTATGTCAATCGCCGTAAAATTTATATTTCAGTGTCAGCAAAAAATGTTGGGTGTCAATATCGTCTTCAGACATACGTAAATTCCATGACCTTTTCAAACATTTCACTTCATGAAATGTAGACGACGCGTTACGTGAATCGTGTTCTTGATAATCATATGGAAATTAATGAAACGAGATCCATCATACATACGCCACTAATAATAATTTTATGTGCATTGTTCGAAATTATTACGCCTCAGTTGTACAGTAAGGGAACGAAAAGGTTCGTCAATTTTCAAACAGATTCGTTTGCACTATTCGATTGTTTTGGTATGTTGACATTATAGAATCTTGCAGTACTAGTGCAAGCGAAAATCGGCACTAAGGTGACGAACCTTTTCATTCCGCGACTATACCCTAGAGGAAGATTGGATGCGAGCCTCCACTATAATGGTCATCAAATTGCAATAACTGCAATTAATCAGCCAATGGACCTTCACATCCGCCGCTGGCCGCTAAACCACGACAGATACGGATTTTCATATATTTTTTTTTCAGCCGCTACTTGGCCGATACAGCAATTCAGATTTATCTCGAAGCAGGTTGTCAAAGTAATACTCAAATTTCCAAGCGTGTTTGAGAAAAACATAGTATATATTTCACGTTAAATTGGAACGAAGTCCATTTTAAACATCACATCAGTTTTATTATCGCCTGAGAGAACAAAGAGACGGAATCTCATTATTTTCCCCATTCCAGAAATTTGTAACATCTCAGTTTAGTGAGCGCGAACACAATATTTTCGAGTCCTAAATGCAAAAACGCCGGAGACTTTTGGAGACGCTTTACAAAACAAAGCGGGGCAAATGGGGCGAAATGAGATACAAAAAGGAATAACGTTTCGGGCTTATCATCCGATTCCGACATTGCTGTGTCCTCGAATTCATTGAATTTTCTCGAACGTTTTATTTTGGTTTCGACGTTCGGGCGAGTAAAATTTTTGAGACGAATGCAAATGTTGCTCGCGATTGAATTAGATATTCCACTGTGATTCTGGGTTCCTTGATTATCTTTGTTTCCGTTGACAGTGGTTGATATCAAAGTAAAAAGAAGTTTTTTTTTTTTTTATAGTGAACGCGAAGAAACGGTCAGGCGCCAGGCGGGTCATCTGATGTAAAGCGATCGCCTCTGCCCATGATTATTTGCAGCATCAAAGGAATTGGAAATGCGTTGCCAGTTCGCGTAATTCCGTTTCCGTGTTCAATAGGAGGCAGAACTGCCTTGAAACTCGCACGGGTTTGTCGCACTATCTAACTTTACAAACTCGTGTTCAATTCGGGAAGCGCTTTTAAAAGCATATTTATCTCAAACGCAGTGGAAAAACAAACGAATGCAAATACTTTTGACTAACGACTGGCGAAATCACGAGACGAGAGCGCAGCTTACGCGCGAACGGCTCAATTTCATGCATCGCCTTGAACACGTGTTTAGAAGAACAGCTGCAGGCGTTGCAAAACTGTGCGCGATTGGAGGTCTCGTTCCTGAATTGAACACGAGTTTGTAATGTCAGTTAGCGCGACAAACCCGTGCGTGCGTGTTTCAAGGCAGTACCGTAACGGCCCCTACTGAAAACGGAAACAGAGATGCGCCCTTGAATAAGCCCAAGCTTTGAGGGAACACTGCTGCTTGAATTCTTGATATACCGCATTGAGACGGTTTTGCGCAGAAGCTTTTACAAAGGTACAAGAATATACTAGATCTTCCTACTGCTAGAGTGGCTACGTAAAGATTTAAAGAAGGAAGTACGTATTCCTAAATTTTTAAGGAAAAGCTGTACCCGGACGCAAATGTCTCAGAACAAATTCGAGATACGCTTATAAAATTCATCTCGGTAATATCTTGACACGAAACAAAGGGACCCTGTCACACCGTACGTTCACAAAAGACCAGTTGAAATATTCATACTCGTATTCCTTGTAAGACGTCCTCAAGAGTAACGGATACTGTAGAGCGGTTATTCGTTTTTAAATTGCTCTTTGTCACATTTTTAAAATTTAAAGGTCATTTATCTATACAGTAATAAATACCTACCTAATTTAATGTCTTAAATTAGTAGGATATACGAGAATATAATTATTATTCTCTGAGAGTTTCAAAATTCATCGCCTTTCCTGAGTAAATAGCAAGTCACTATAAGAGCTATAGTCACTCAGATTGATTTGTAATACTCTCTTTAGTTTTAAGTGAACAATTAAATATAAATTAAAAATGATATTGTTTTATCTTTTTTAATTTATATTTTTTTCTTAACAGACCGTAAACGTTACTTTGCCACTCAGGGGTATTACAAATAGTTAAAAACACAGATATGGATTAAAAACCTGTTCTCAGGCCTACCGGATGTACACAAAAAAATTCAGATAACCATACTCGAAGGAGTATGGTGACAAACACTGTGACACGAAAATTTTAATATACTAGATTAGGAAAAACATTTATAGACTGAACAAGGATGTTACTGATGGTTTTTAAAATTATATTTAGGTATAAATATGCACGTGGAAAAAAAGCCTTAAGTTATTCTGAAGATTTGTCCTATCTATATATAATACAATATTGAAATATCAGAGATCCTAATGCAACAAAGATCCTGGAAAAATATAACGTCGTCGTGGAAGATTTTAAAGTGACCTGGATGTTTTCAAGAGCAATTTAACTTGGTCCCTTTGTGGATATCATCGCGCCCGAGATATACATTGTTTTTTCTTTGTCATGAAAAATTTTTCATATAAATTTTAAGATAAAACCCGATAACATTTATTTCAAATAAATTATTTTTACTCCTAAAAAATACACTATATGAAAGATAAATTTGTTTTGCTATAATCCGCTACCTGAAAAGAATCTGTATGATCCAACATTCAGGAATAAAACAAGCACCACTCGCCTTCTCACTCAAGCACGAAAGTAAAGCTAGCAATGCCAACACCGGGATATCCTCAGGAGATGTGGACTTCACAATGCAAGATTGTCTCTACATCCAGTCTCAACAATCAGTCTTTTTCCATTCATCATCATCATCTCAACCCCTTTTTATGTCCCACTGCTGGGCACGGGTCTCCTCTCAGACTGAGAGGGGTTTGGCCAAAGCCCACCACGCTGGCCAATTGCGGGTTGGCGGGCTTCACACACCTTCGAGAACATTTTTGTGAACTCTCAGGCATGCAGGTTTCCTCACGATGTTTTCCTTCACCGTTAAGCTAGTGATATTTTGTTTCCTAAAAACGCACATAAAGTCAGAGGTGCGTGCCCAGGATTCGAACCCGCGACCTCCTTATGAGAGGCAGAGGTCGGAACCACTGAGCTATCACTGCTTGCTTTTCCATTAACCATGTCAAATATGGAGTTAGTAACTCGAATAACAAACTCAACTCAACTTTGCAAGAAAAATATTTATTACCTACCCAAACCAAGTAACCTTCCAAGTTGGAAATCAAGTTAAATACTTTATGTTAATATTGGAGAAGTCATACCGCACCTACTAGATCGAGTTACGCTGCTCCTAACCTATATTAACTGGGTTCGTTGTATAAAAATGAGCCCTCTTTTGCCATTCCGAAGTGGTGACTTTGAAAATATAAGAAGATTTTAAAAATATAAGAAAATATAAGAGATTTGAAGAAATAAGAACATAGTATTTGTAGTGCACACGCCACAATCTCAGGAGCTACGAAAATGTTTGATTACTCTGTCGAGGCATTGAGGTAAGACTACACCATAACTGACAGTCCAATTATTATTCAGGGAAAACCTTTCAACTTGGCGATACGGATTCGATATTTCCCTTAAGGTATCTCATATTATGTCATGGAACAACGTTTTTTATACACTCTACAAATTAGTACTTAATTGTGATCCCACAGGTAAGTGACAATGCAGCCGAAGATGTTATCATACTAACTTAGAAGGGGTAAATGACCCGTAACGAAGTCTATGTGGTCTATACAGCATCGCGTCGGAATGCTAAATTGGTTGACGGTGCGTCTTTGCTAGTCGGTAAATGGTCCTAAAATCTGGAATTCCAGCCCAAATATTGCTACCAATTTTTTTTACCCTTGGTCAAGTATTGTTGATATTATACAGCACTTGTTTTTCTAGTATTTTACACAATTTTACTAACGCCAATATAATAATACACCTGATGTAATAAAATTCACTATCATTCTAATGCTACTTCTTTGCGGTGGGACTAAAATTATATCTATATATATAAAAGAATGAGGAATTTTGGTTTGTTCCACGGATTCCGCCTAAACTATAGGTCGTAGAGATCTGAAATTTGGTGCCTAGGTAGATATTAGGTCATGAATTCGTACTAAGACGGGGATTCCAGAAATTCAAATTGTAAGGGGTAAAAATCGTACATTAAAGGGATTTTCCCATACAAAAGTGAATTTTTTTCGTTGTTCCAGGAATTCCCGAAAAACTAAAAGTCGTAGAGATCTGAAATTTGGTGCCTAGATAGATATTAGGTCATGAATTCGTACTAAGACGGGGATTCCAGAAATTCAAATCCTAAGGGGTAAAAATCGTACATTAAAGGGATTTTCCCATACAAAAGTGATTTTTTTTCGTTGTTCCAGGAATTCCCGAAAAACTAAAAGTCGTAGAGCTCTGAAATTTGGTGCCTAGGTAGAAATTAGGTCATGAATTCGTACTAAGACGGGGATTCCAGAAATTCAAAATGTAAGGGGTAAAAATTGTACATTAAAGGGATTTTCCCATACAAAAGTAAATTTATTTCGTTGTTCCAGGAATTCCCGTAAAACTAAAAGTCGTAGAGATCTGAAATTTGGTGCCTAGATAGATATTAGGTCATGAATTCGTACTAAGACGGGGATTCCAGAAATTCAAATTCTAAGGGGTAAAAATCGTACTTTTAAGGGATTTTCCCATACAAAAGTATGATTTTTTTCGTTGTTCCAGGAATTCCCGAAGAACTACAAGTAGTTCAGATTTGAAAATTGGTACCTAGGTTTTTATCAGGTAATAAAATCAATTCGTACTCAGGTTTTTCGGGGATTTTTGAAATCCAAATTTTGAAGTGGCCGCCGTTTTGAACTTTTTTGTTACTGGACCGATTGCTTTGAAAATCTGTATTTGAGTATCGCAGCAAGCATAGAGAACGAATTTATGGTCAGAATTAAAAAAAGTGGCCGCCATTTTGAACTTTTTTTTTACTAGGCCGATTGCTCTGAAAATCGATATTTGAGTATCGCAACAAGCATGGAGAAGGAATTTGTGGTCAAAATTTGAAAAAAGTGGCCGCTATTTTGAACTTTTTTGTTACTGGGCCGATTGCTCTGAAAATCGATATTTGAGTATCGCAACAAGTATGGAGAAGGAATTTGTGGTCAAAATTTGAAAAAAGTGGCCGCCATTTTGAACTTTTTTGTTACTGGGCCGATTGCTCTGAAAATCGATATTTGAGTATCGCAACAAGCATGGAGAAGGAATTTGTGGTCAAAATTTAAAAAAAGTGGCCGCCATTTTGAACTTTTTTGTTACTGGGCCGATTGCTTTGAAAATCGATATTTGAGTATCGCAGCAAGCACAGAGAAAGAATTTATGGTCAGAATTAAAAAAGTAGCCGCCATTTTGAACTTTTTTGTTACTGGGCCGATTGCTTTGAAAATCGATATATGAGTATCGCAGCAAGCATAGAGAACGAATTTATGTTCAGAATTAAATAAAGTGGCCGCCATTTTGAACTTTTTTGTTTCTGGGCCGATTCTTTTGAAAATCGATATTTGAGTATCGCAGCAAGCATAGAGAAAGAATTTATGGTCAGAATTAAAAAAAAGTGGCCGCCATTTTGAACTTTTTTGTTACTAGGCCGATTGCTCTGAAAATCGTTATATGAGTATCGCAGCAAGCATAGAGAACAAATTTATGATCAGAATTAAAAAAAAGTGGCCGCCATTTTGAACTTTTTTGTTACTGGGCCGATTGCTTTGCAAATCGATATATGAGTATCGCAGCAAGCATAGAGAACGAATTTATGGTCAGAATTAATAAAGTGGCCGCCATTTTGAACTTTTTTTTTCTGGGCCGATTGCTTTGAAAATCGACATTTGAGTATCGCAGCAAGCGTAGAGAAAGAATTTATGGTCAGAATTTAAAAAAGTGGCCGCCATTTTGAACTTTTTGTTACTGGGCCGATTGTTCTGAAAATCGATATTTGAGTATCGCAACAAGCATGGAGAAGGAATTTGTGGTCAAAATTTAAAAAAAGTGGCCGCCATTTTTAAGTTTTTTGTTACTGGGCCAATTGCTTTGAAAATCGATATTTGGGTATCGCAGCAAGCATAGAGAAATAATTTATGGTCGGAATTAAGTATAGTGGCCGCCATTTTGAACTTTTTTGTTACTGGGCCGATTGCTCTGAAAATCGATATTTGAGTATCGCAACAAGCATGGAGAAGGAATTTGTGGTCAAAATTTAAAAAAAGTGGCCGCCATTTTGAACTTTTTTGTTACTGGG
Organism: Coenonympha glycerion; assembly: GCA_963855885.1. Lineage (NCBI taxonomy): Eukaryota > Metazoa > Arthropoda > Insecta > Lepidoptera > Nymphalidae > Coenonympha > Coenonympha glycerion. Next base: position 12,630,359 of record OY979643.1, read on the forward strand.
CCGATTGCTTTGAAAATCGATGTTTGAGTATCGCAGCAAGCATAGAGGACGAATTTATGGTCAGGATTAAGAAAAGGGGCCGCCATTTATTATAGACAGACGGACAGACAGCGTAGTCTCAGTAATAGGGTTCCCGCCTTTTTCCCTATAGGTAAGTACGGTACCCTAATTGATTTATATTAAACTTTTTGTAACGACCTCATATTTTCAAAGCCGATAAGTGACTTTAGCAGCAAGCACAAAGGAAGAATTTGTCGTCTTCTTATTATTAAAATAAATGGCAGTTAAGACAGGAATTTTGGTAATTAAACGTCTGAGGATGTAAAGCAGAGCTTAAACGCGAGCGAAGCCGCGGGCGTCCGCTAGTTAAACAATAATTCTCTGTTATGGTTGCATCAGACCTATAGAGTAGGCGCTTAATAGTAGCTATTATGCAACTCTTTATTAGATACATTGCGATCACAAAATTAAATCGTGTCGTGCTCGTCTATTAAAAATAACCGAATCACGATCCGTGAACCCGGTTTCTGTTCCCGATGTGACTCATTTATTTGTGGAGAGATGACGGCGAAGAATAATTGGTTCACCACTGAATAGATATCGGCTGTTGTTTTTTAAAAGTAGCTACCGATGATCAGATATTGTTTGTGCCTTAGGTACTCCGACTTTAGGGCTAACATGACACTTTTTTATCAATCTTGTGATGTTAAGTTACTTATGCTTGACGATACTTACGAATCTGTAATGATTAATTGTGATTTGACAGTTGGTCAAGGATTTTTGCCATATAGCTCAATTGGAACAAATCAGATTTTTCATTAGAGTTAGAGAGAGAATTAGATATTAGATTACATAGTCCCAGTTTCAACAATGAGGACAAGTTAATATGACAATTCTGCACATGCTTTGTTTTTATATCCATTTACGATAAAATAAAACAACGAAAGGAAATAAAAATCTATGAAAGTAAATTTTTTTTTAAATTTCATGTCATAGTATTATTTATCTTGTAAAATAGTCTTTTCGATTAACAGAAGATGATTCGATTTAAAACCTCCGTCATGTATTTTAGTCGCTAAGTAGTTGCAGGAGGAAAACAAAAAACACTAGTGCGGAAAAGAATGACTTTTCACAGGCTAAAAACATATAGCAAATGTATTACAAATATGTATATTAATCTTCAAAATGACGTATAGAATCTTCTCGATAGAGTTATTTTGTGTTCTCGTCTCAGTTTATGCTAGAGAATTTGATATCAATGTCGAACGGAAACTCCAGCGAATTCCAAAAAAAACATTGTTTCAGCTTCGTTATCGTTTCATGCAGCTCTCAATATTGAATTATTTTTATGAGTATTATTATAATACGATTTATTCGTGTTATGTTATTATTTATTACCACTCGAAAGAACTCCTTACTTTAGGTACCTACTTGTATTAAAAACGAAAAACCGGTGAACAATGTACAATTAATTAATGATACGACCTCAAAATTATGTTTGTTCGAATTGTCTTTGACAACTGACAAGGTCTTTTGAATCGTACGTTCTGGACATTGATCTCACAGGGTACATACCACTCGTTGATCGTTGCATCATCGGAATATTGTTATGAACTTAAAGATTCAGTCAGACAGTCACCTTCTCCTTTTAACTACGAGTATAATCACACTAATATAATACAGGCGAAAGTTTGTTTAAGTATGTATGTTTGTTGCTCTTACACGCCGCAACTACTGAACCGATTTGGCTGAAATTTGGAAAAGATATAGATTATACCCTGGATTAAAATATGGGCTGTTTTTTTCCCGGAAAAATCTACTGTTTCCGTGGAATTTGTTAAAAAACCGTAATCCACGCGGGTGCAGGCGTGGGCGTCCATTGCGATACAACATACACACACTACGATTTCGCATTGTGAAGTCAACATCTCCGGAGGATGTCCCGCTGTCGGGACGAAACGTGCGTCGAAGAAAGTGTTGGAAGAATTGTGCGTGGTGTTTCATGTGGGCGGTGTTCCTGCATATTATACCATAGAGAATCTTTTCAAGTAAGTAGCGGATTATATAAAAACAAATTAATCTGTCCTGCTAATATACCTACACAGTTATATCACTTTTTTTATTTATTTTTATTTTATAATATTAAATTAACTAAATTAAAAATTAAAACTAGCTATAAAATTAAACTATATCTAAATTCAAGAATTATAAAATTAAATTAATTATCACTTTTCTAATTTTATATGTCGTTTGAGTGATATCACACCTGATGTAAAGTGATGATACAGTCTGAGGTAGAGCGCGTTAGCTTATTCCCTTTTAACTTGAAGATACCAAACTTTAAATAGTTATCACTATTAATAAGCATAATATATACTTAATTATTTTAACTGACATTTCATAACAGCTAACAAATAATGGCCTATATGAAATAAATGATTTGAATCTTTCAATCTTTGAATCTTCAAAGTTGTAGGTGGTGGTAAATACAGAGGCTGGAAGGGTATACCTTACCATACCTTTCAAGTGCATATCAGGAACTTGAAATCAAAGCGCTTTGTACCTACCGCGTGCCTTTGATGCGTCAACTATGTAGGAGTGTGTAGGTATATAAGCCTTTACGATGCCTTGCATTTCTTCGGTAAAAAGACGACTGAGGAAACAGATTAATAGTTCCACATAAGCACAGCGTTAAGATCCTAACTGTGAAAAACCATACCAAAAAATAACCATAAACAAATTCTTGTTCGTTTTACCTTTACCGGACCTGTCCTATACTCATTATAAGTACCTGTCTGTAACTTCTGTCACTTTTTAATAGAAAAGGAAAATCTACACCTGCACGTGAATTATGATAACGTATCTATTGACTGTGTCTTCACAGCCAATATGAATATCACTCGATAATATTTGCATAACTGATTTGGTTAGTTAATGTGTCGGTAAACAGTAAGTAAAGTGTAAGGGCATGTGCATACGAAAGTGAAGGGGGATTAATTTCCGGTAGTTCTTGATCAGTCTGACCCTCAGAATGCATTGACCCTACACTTATTATTATTATTAGTATTAAAGGAACAAAAAATACAAAGCTGCAGGAAGGAAATAAATTAGGCCTTCATAAAACATTCCATTTTTTTTGTAAATAAAATCATTTATTTTCCGTTTATGTTCTTGGACAAGTGAGGTAAAACTGAGATCTGAAGATCGCCAGACTAAAATATTGTATATTTCAAGCAATTTTAGTTAATCATAAAAAAGATTTAAAAAAATTCAATTTTTTTTTCTTTCACATACGCCTAGCCTACAGGTACTTGCGAAACGTCAGATTCTACGCCTCGTTCGGAAAGTAGCTCTGCACCGAGAAGAACGGGCAAGAAACTCGGCACTTGCTTTTTTTTAAATAATTGTTTTTTTTTTAGTTGTACTTTTTAGATTTAATTATTATATAAGGACTTGTTAATATATTTAATAGTTATGGTTTTGATATAAAGATTTTTCTAAATAATTGTTTACAATTTTGTTTTAAACAATATAATAATAATAATAAATAATAAAGCCCTTTTATTCCGAATTTGCTACAAGTTTAACAATACATATTTTACATTCTAATTTATCATAGTATGTCTCGCAATTCGGCGTGCCTTCTGGCATAGGCCTCCTCCAGCTCTCTCCACTGAGCTCTGTCTTCTGCAACTCTGGTCCAGTAAGGCCCCAGGGTTAGGCGGATATCGTCTCTCCATCTTATTTTCGGGCGCCCCTTACTTCTTGTATTCTCTCTTGGGTACCATAAGGTTACCTGTTTGCTCCATTTGTTTATTTTGCAGCGTAACATATGTCCAGTCCAACTCCATTTTAAATGCTCAACCTTGGTTTTTCTTCTTATTTCTGAGTTTCTGATTTTATCACTTAGTCTGATACCCAGCATGCTCCGTTCCATAATATAAATATTTTATTTCTGTAATTTTGTTTTTCTTTGTGCTGGAGGGTGATGGTCTCCTTCCCCCACGGTGACCAGCCTGATTGGGGTGCATTTTTCTTCGTTGGTTTAAATAATAAAGTTGTGAACAAATAAAACAACACATCACATTATAATAAGCATCTTGTGAGCAGACGGAATAACACTTAGATCCAAGGGTGTTTGTCATTTAAAAAAAAAGTGTTAACAGTAGGTACTTCAAACTTGCAATGGGTGCGTAAGCCGATAAAATTATCAGATTTTTGACGCAACCCCTTTATACTATATTATGTCTTAGTATAGTGGATTTAGGATAAATAAAACTCGAATTAAATACCAATAAATAATACAAAAATATAAAATTTTATTACTACCCTTTTTAGGAACACTAATAATTATGATATCGATTTCAATTGAGAAACATATTTCATAACCGTCTCTTTGTCAGTACACAGCAACTCCAAATTCGTATCGGTCCAATCCTTCTCAGTTTTATCAAACCAAATGAACTTCCCTTTCACAGACTGATCGCAATCTAGAGCCAAGTAAACAGGAGCTTTACACGACTGTTCCACAGTCATAAACCCATTGTTTTGTGTCATGTCAGTCTTCACGAATCCTGGGTGTAAAGAATTAATTGCTATATTCCTATCAATGTTTCTATATTGAACTCTAGTGAGAGCGCACACTGCAATCTTGGAAATCCTATAAGCCAGATACGGTGTCACAGCAAAATCCTGTTCCTTTAACGTCCCATTTTTTACGGAATCCAAAAACCAATCGACGAATTCATTTATATCCTGGACTTGAATATCTTCCTTTGTTAGTCTGTTTATCCAGTAAGTGTTTTTGAGGTTTGAAATATGTCCTAGATCACTCGAAACGTTGATGACGCGCGCGTTTTGCTTGAGTATCGGGAATAAATGTTTCTCAATGATTAACATACTCCTGTAGTTCGTGTCTATTACTTCTGTAGCCTCTTCGTAGGTTGTGGTCATTATGTTCTGTTGGATGATTGCAGCATTGTTAATGAGGATGTCCAAGCCGCCGTGCTTCTCCTTGAGATGGTCTGCGAGTTTTTCTACACTTATTTTGTCTGTAACGTCTAGTTGGTGGAACAAAGGTGTACACCCTTCTCGCTTTAACTTCTCGATCGCTAGTTGACCTCTACGCACGTCTCTGGCTGTCAAGTAAACATGCTTCACTCCAAGTCTACACAACTCCTTCACTATGCCGTAACCTATGCCCTTATTTGAACCGGTGACAACTGCTACTTTGTCGGTCATGTTCGATCGATGTTCTAGGGCGAACTGAGGCTTGTTTTTATGCAATCACCATTTATAAATGAGTCATTGAAGTACTCTTGAATGTTAAAGTTAAGGAGAAGTCTTTGTTGCTCATATTGTCACGAATAACGGAAATGGAAAAGAATATAAAAATGAACTCGATTATTACTATTTATAAGCAAAAAACTTTGAATTCATACAAGGAAACACTAAATGTAAGTAATGAAAGCTAAATATTTGTAAAAGTAGTAGGCTCTTTAACAACAAAACTAAAACTAAATATGTTCAAAAAACCTATACTGGAATCTGTATCTTAATATTGCTCATTTGACTATAGACTAATACCTAACTTTGGGGCTACTGAACCGATTTTAAAAATTCTTTCATTAATATACAATAAAAACTATTTCCTTTAAATCTATTATCTATATATTACTATTATCTTTTATCCTTTGAAAATTATTTGCCGTTACTACGTATGGGTCGTAGAACTTAGGAACAGTTTCAAGATATACTCGTATTTCTGTCCTACTTAGGTAATCAACAATCACTTTTTTCTCCCATGTTGGTAAATTATTTATTGATACTGCGCCTTAACTAAAGCTAAGTGTAAGCAAGATAAGGTTAACACAACATTATCTCGCTATTAATTGTTTATAGCCTTTTTATTATTTGATTATTTTGTTTAGCACTCGACTAATGTCCGTGATTGATGACAATCTTAATGGAAGCAAAATCAATAAGCTCTTAAAGATTTAGATGTATTATACCACTAACACAATATTTAAATTTATTATAACTATCAACAATTAATTAAATATTAATAAAATTAGTCAAGTGCAAGTCGAGCTCGTCCACTGAGGGTTTTGTATCAAGTAATATCAAGACAAATTGTCAACAATACTAAAGTAAACTATACCTCTTTCCGCCAAATTAAACAAAAATCGGCCAAGTGCGAGTCGGACTCGCATACGAAGGGTTCCGTACCATTATCTATATAAAATAGCGAAACGATGATGCAGAAGCCAAAATACCGTTAGGTACTATTATTAGGTATTTCGTGCTAGAAGGCCCATTTACCTATTACTATTATACAAGTAGAGGAATAATTGGGCTACTGGATCACTGGATCAACGACCAAAAACGAGCAAAAATCACGTTTGTTGTATGGGAGCCGCTTTTATTATTTAGTTTATTTCGTATTTTTTACCGAAATACATCTACTCTTAAAATTTCAACTGTCTAACTTTCCCGATTCATGAGATACAAATTGGTGTCAGAAGGACAGACGGACAGACCTACGCACGGTGCGGTATCTTGGCTAAGGGACATATGATGCTAGGCCACGGTGGATCCTGACACTCATTTTCCCGCTGCCGTTACGAAGCCATGACCTTAATGCGTATTTTCATTTTTCTTTTTAGTTGTTGTTCCTAACAAGTATGACCCACGCAGTTTAAAGCAATAATAAATCATGTTATTGACGTTAGTAACCTTAAGTAATAATGTTTGTCCACGTGCATCCTTTTGCTTACATGGCTTTATTGATTATTATTATCTGCACCATAGTGTGCAGATAATAGTAATACCTACATACCTAGTATACCTACATACCTACGTCTAAATATGGGCAGAATGCTTTACTGATTAAATTATTATGATTAATGACTAAAGTATGCAATCATTAGTCTCCCATACTTGCGTGATCTAGTGGTCAGAATGTGCTTCAAAACAAGTGTGCTCACAAGTCACAATGCTATCTTAGTTTGCGTGCCCAAAGTCGCGTCATTTTGTAAATTCGCATGTAAAATATTAACAACAACTATAAACATAAAATTGGAAAATTATTTCTTTGAAATGGATAACTAATTCGATCTCCATGGTAAATATAGATTAGTACTAGTAGTAGGAAAAAGTTACATTTGTAAATTATAAGTAAACTACTTTCTTTTCATGTTTTACCTTTATTTTGCAATCTGTTACACGTTGTATTTTATGCGGTCCTCTACATTGATCCGTATCCCACAAATAAGTATTTCCCCTACGTAAACTTCAGCATTTTCCGCTAACTCACCCAAGCACGCGGAGTTAGTGTCCGTGTTATGTCGTTTCCACGAGCGAATCATATGAAAACACACGGGAAAATATGATGAACGCGTAACTAACCGCTCCGATCGGGATTATTCCTCTTGTTGGTCTGGATGACCTAGATTCTCGGACTATGAGTTATGGACTTATCAAAAATAAAAAGTAAATTTCTAAATTTTTGCAAATGGAAACTGACTTTTAAAAACTTTATCCCATCTCTTTCACTTTATAATACTTTGAATAAATTGAACACTTGAAATAATTTAAAAAAATAGTTGTAAAATCGGTTAATAAATAATAATAATCAATGAATTTTTGGACGAACGTCATTGAGACGGTTGTACGCAATAACGAAATACGCTACGTTAAGAGGACGGGAAAGATGTGACGTATGTTGAAGCCAAAAATTTCTCAAATATGGCGTCGCGCGTCGTACATTTCGATAACGCTGACAGCACATACCGCTGTATGTCCCATGCATTAGCGCCATTTTACAGTTTTGACAAATTAAGAATCCGACTTCAGGGCGGAGCCTAAAAATATATGCGTGACGTCACGCATAGTGCTCATCCTATGGTTGTACGATGCATTGCAAATGAAGACTTTTTAAATGAAAAAATGGATTTTTTAAAACAACATTTCAATTATATTAGTGCGAGTTTACTCGGCGTTTCTTTTCGGTCTATTCGAAGCCTAGGGATCTTTCCTCGAGGGCACTATTTTGAATTCAGCGCGTAGCAAAGTATCGTAAAATAGAATCCTAAACGGAGCGAGATTTTCATTCCTACTTATAAAAATTAATCCAGGAGTACTTACCTACTTCCAATATACATGTGCCCAACCACATAAGTGAAAAAAGACAAACTCATATTATATCAAGTGACAAAATCGATTTTTAGAGTTCCGTACCCAAATGGTAAAAACGGGAACCAATTAATTATTAAGAAGTCGAAGGGTGGGAAATATGATTCTTTCCCCGTTTGTGAATGTGGTGGGCAGAAGTGTTTCATGGTTGAAATTGGTCTTGATAGTACGGAACACTCAGTGCATGAGCCCGACTTGCACTTGACCAATTATTGCTCTTGATATTTATTTTCACTTATCGATAATTTTTTGTTCCGTTTTATAAAAAAAATATTAATTAATCATGTCATTTGATTCTATGTGCTACCTTTAATGATATAAAATCTTGAGCTGATCTTACATATCATCGCCATAATATAACATAAATTATAATCTCAGCTGTGGCATATTGGCACTGCCCTTGTCCTACAATACTAACGAGACCGGTAATGTGTTAACTTCCTAGGTATAAGAAAAATGTTAATTACGTTTTGTCGTTAAAGTCCAATAAAATTACCAACATATAACTTCATATTTAAACAAATTTGTAATTATTTTACGAATCCAAAATTTTCTGGTTTCTTTTTTGTGCTCGTGATTCTGAGATCGTTGAACTTGCTGTTTGTCAAATATGATTCTAGGTAAACGAGAAGTTCATAGGTACAGTCGATTTCAAAAGCTAAATATCAGTCAAATATGGTTTACTTAACTATGATAATGCTTGAATTTAGATAGTTACATAAATAAATAAATCATTTATTTTTCTTCATCAATTTGTTTCAACAATTAATGCTTGAAGACGCAGATTTTCTGTCTGTTCAAAATATGTGCTTGAAGATATCATAATACACTAGTATGGGGTATCATTAAACCCAATTACCGCATGCGGAAATAAGTTCGTAGGTGGCGGACAGACGGACAGACAGATTTTTAGAACATTTAAAAATCGATATTTATGAGTTATCGTTAAAAAATCTCCCACAAATAAGAAACCTGAGGATATCGGTATTCGAATGATTTACGCAAATCAAAATTCTATAGGTGGCTGCAGAGGGAACCACATAGCGGTCTTACTGCCGGTGACAAAACAAGCATTTTTGACACCGGTAAACTGGCGAGACTTTTTCACACCGTCCGCCCTGTCCAGACTGGTGTTGTCTATTCATTCCCCACTATCTACGAGGTTTACCAATCATACACTCAGAAACAATTAGGAATAGAGGTTTTTGTACGAGTATGTCTTGCAGAAGAATTATAACCAATGCCCGGGTTGATCCCATTTTGCCCGGTGCGTCTGCCCGGTACCGGGCAGGATGGCACAAAAAGTTCCCATCCTGCCCGTTGCGCACCGTGCAACGTTTGCCGGGCAGGATGGGAATCTTTTTTGAAAAAAGTTTCCCATCTCGCCCGGTAACATTTAGTTATGAAAAAGAAGCCTTTAAATGAAATAAGGATAGTGTAACTCATTTGTATTTATTAATTATTTACCATTCAAAAGTAAAGTTACCGAAAAGGAATGTCTAGAAATGAAAAGATTGTGTAATTGTGGCAGGATGGGAACTTTTTGTGCCATCCTGCCCGGTACCGGGCAGACGCACCGGGAAAAATGGGATCAACCCCAATGCCCTAATATAATTTTTTTGAAATCAATAAATGAGTCTCTACCAAAGGTCTCTACAAACAAATTTAGTTTTGCAGAACCTTAATCAAATTGATTCTTACCGTTTTACTTCTTCTGTACTACGGAATCCTCAAAGCAGAGTGTCTCGCATGTAACCAATTATTTTGCGAAACTCTAAAAAGTGACGTGAACGCGTGAAACTGTGAACCGTATATTTCGGCACTACATTATTGGAGTGAGTCGAAGATAACCGAAAACTACCCGTGTATAGTGTAGGTATAATATGGAAGCCATGAAAGCTTGATAAGATCACGAAGTCGCCGCGCCATAGACATATTGCATGGTATGTTTTATTGACTTTTACTACCTGGAAGTTCGGTGTAGCTACTTACATCCAGGGAAGATGGAAAGACCATATTTATATATGTACGAGTAAGAGACTAAGTTTGCCAGATCGGAAGTTAAAAATATCTGGAGACAAGGAAATGTCGGGATTTTAGGGTTTTTATCGCCATTGAATAAATATAATATGCTGATTCTTCCTAAGTGCCCATAAGTTAGGTACTTATTTGTGAGATGAAATATATTATAATACTAGCTGTTGCCCGCGGCTCCGCCCGCGTGCAGTTCGTTTTTTTACAAAAATGTTTCCAGTGGAATTTCTTAATTTTTCCCAAGATAAATGAGTGGTCCCTGGGTTCGATGGACCCGTAAAGGAGTCTTCTTCCAATCTCTCCTGTCAACGTGCTATCTTCTTTCACACAATTTACCTATATCTTCTTTGGTCTTCCTCTACTTATACACTCTATCGAAATCGCTTATGTTACTCAATTCGCATGGAGTAAGACAGAGTGGGGCGTGTCATCGTGGATTGTAATATCTATACTAACCAAACTTATCTTATTCTGAGATGATACCAACGCCCAGATATTGTAACACACACAATATTGCCCAGATATTGCGCACAGCAGCGCATTCTGATGCGCTGCTGTGTACGTAGCAACCGGTTCCTGCTACGTACGGGTTATCTTGTATAGTTATACCTAGTTGCACGATCAAAAGGACGATTTAAACTGTCGATATTTCGACCCCGTTTTGATTGTGCTACGTAGATAAGTAGCTATAGGTTTTTTTAAACATCCCACGGGTGCTCTCAAATTTTTCAGGATGAAAAGTATCTTAAATGTTGACCGGGCATATATTATATAAAGTAGGATCATAAAATTTCATTTAAATCCGTTACTTGAAAGACGCCTGCTAACTGTTTTTGTAATGTTTTCCTTCCCGCGGGAACTCGATTGGATTAATAAGTTTTACTATATACTATACTAGTAGGTCGCGTGGAGGCGCGGGCCACATGTGGCCCGCGTGCTGTCTTCCCGCCCATAAAGTTATCGCCGTCATCTCCATCGCACATTGGAATCCGATTGGCAGTGAGCTGAAAAAATTACCAAGAAGCACTGTCATGGTTTTAAAGATAGTTAAGGGCAGTTCGAACAAAAAAATACGCTGAACCTCATCGGTTCAGCGTATTTTTTTGTTCGAACTGCCCTTAACTATCTTTAAAACCATGACAGTGCTCCTCAATCACCATCTAAATCCTAGATCATTGTCTCTTCTCATAGTATGTACATTTTCCATGGAAAGATAAATTCCGCCACAGTGAATTATTTTCCATGCATCCCGTAGAACTTGAGATCCTGATCACCTCTTGCTTAGAAACCACTCTCTTATCTTTTATACTTTCCGAGATAGAACAATACGAAATTTGTATGGCGGCCATCTTGAATCCGCCATTTTGTTTTTTTTTCAGCTCACTGCCAATTGCGTGAAGTTCCGAGTATTTTTTGTTTCAGCAGTCCCCATAAATAATAAATAATAAAAATAAAAATAAAAATAAAATAAGCAGCAGTCCCCACCTAACTATAATACCTACCCCTGCTCCTTGACTGTCTTTAAAATCCTCAATCATCACCTCATTAAATATTTTTTCTGGTAGTCTTCCAAAAAACCGCGTCAAAGCACTTCACGTTTTACAACTCGTGGTCTCTTCAATATTCCTCATACATTTTCTATGGAAAAATAAATTCCGCCATTTTGATTTTTTTTTCTATCCATCGAGTAGACCTTCGGATCCTGATCACTTCTTGTCAAGAAACCGATCTTCCATCTTTTATACTTTTCAAGATGGACACCGATGAAGTTTGTATGGCGGCCATCTTGAATCCGCCATTTTGAACTTTTTTTCAGCTCACTGCCAATTGCATGACATTTCGAATGACATTTGGTCGAGCACCCCCCACCTATCTTTAATACCCTCCCCGTGCTCTTCACCCGTCTTCGAAATCCTCAATCATCAGCTCTCTCCGTATTTTTCCTCGGATTGATTTATTTTCTTCTATAAGACCCCATCCATGAAAAAAAAATTTTTCATACAAAATTGTTCAGGAGAGGTGATAATCAGTCAGTCAGTCAATCAGTGAATCAGCACGAGTAGCTATATATATAGTAATATATTGTTAAAGAGGCAACATAAGGTATCAGCATAACAAATTTTACTAAATTAAGTTCATTAGTTGTTGTTTACAAAGCTGTTAAATTAATTGCAGTTTTTTAACTATCCCACGGGAACTCTTTATTTTACCGGGATGAAAAGTATCCTATATGTTGACCAGGGACATAAGCTATCACCACACAAAATTTCATTGAAATCGGTCCAGCCGTTCCAAAGATTAGCCCGTACAAACAGACAGACAAACAGACAAACAGACAAACAGAGAAACAAAAAATTTGAAAAAAAATTAAATTAGTTCTATTTCACTTCTTACATCCCCCTGACTCCGTTTTTAGCATTTTTTTTATTTGTACAGAAATTCGACCTCTACAGATTTATTATATGTATTGATTATATTTAGGTACCGCTAAGAAACCTGGGGATACGGGCATCCGTTATTTTAGTTGAACAGATTAATTCATTAGGCATGAATTAATCTGTTCAACTAAAATAACTTGGTTCTTACTTTTTAGTTCGTTTTACAACAGGGCAGTCGTGTTTCTTAATTTTTAATTACTTATATTTATTTATTTATTGGTTTTTACGTGGAAAATTGTCACATACACACCTCCAAAATAATTGCTCTGAAAAATTGTTCAGGCGTGAATCTTTTTCAGAACGTGATTTTTTTTAACTAGACTATAACAACAACTTCATCAGACTTTGACAAATAATGCGTGCGTGATGAGGCAAAACTGTAATGGTAGCATTACGACACTTGACTGATTATGCCAAATTAGGTTATGTAGAGTAGGAGAGGCTACCTATCCCACTTCCTAGAGGGATACCAATAGTATGTGAGATATATTATATGGATTTCGTAGATTTATTTCGGTAAAATGTGATGAAAAATTATGTGTACAACCCTAATTTCTTTTTTGTGTCTGTAAGTGCTTCACCACTTGCCTCAAAAGGGACTTTGCGCCTTTGTATAACAAATAGCAATTGTTACGGGGTCAAACAAATACACTCGAAATACTACGTCTATGGCTATAAAAATAATGTGTATAGTTGTATGAATTACTTATTATTTTTATGATTATTATCTAATACCATTCCTAATATCGAAATTTTGCTATTCTTTTTGTCTAACTATTGTAACGTAGCAGTATTATTTAAAGTAAACTTTATACTTAGTACGTTTTATTCCGAAAAATAAAAAGGCAGTGTAAAAAATCAATATACCTATCGGTGAAGCTGCGAGCAATAGGACCTAGATTATGTGCAATTAATAATATTTTGATCTCATAATATGATATTATATTCCTGGGTGTTTTACCTATTACCAAAAAGTTCGGAAATCTATTTAAAATAACAGCTACAACGATCCGGCAATCAAAACAAGTTTATTGTTCCATGAAAATTACCAACGTAATACCGTTCGAATTACGATAGTAATATTGGTGAAATATCGCTTCCGTCAGAAATATTCAATTTCCATGCGTACAATGAAAGGTACTTAGTATGGAATATAGGTTTCGGTACGAATATTAAATGTGAAGTCTGAACTGTTGAGCTGATAAATCTTTAAGCCCTGATTTAAGCTGAGACCCGTTCACACTTTGTCTGATCGATTTAAATTACAAAAAAATACGTAAAACCCTATTTGATGCAACCTCATCGATGGATGCATTCAACATCTATTCGTTTTAATTAGGACTCAATGATTGAATAAGCAGTAAAATGTGCTAACATATATTGATGAATGATTCATTCAGTCGATATCAAAAAATTCAGGCCCTCGATGGGTCTAATTTTGTCATGATTAGAAATTCGGAATGGGTCAGTTTTAATACGTGTAGTGCACATTAAGCATTTAGATACCTACTTTTGTCACTGCATGTAGTCCAGAACAAATCAGAAAAATATACCTAACTAGCTGACCTGGCAAACGTTGTTTTGCCCTTAAGGATATAAAAAAAATAGATAAATTGAGATTTAAGCTATCCTATCTTTTAAGTTAGAGCGAACTGCACCCTGTGTGCGAATTTTATTAAAATCGGTTAAGTGGTTTAGGAGTCCATTGAGGACAAACATTGTGACACGAGATTTATATATATTAAGATATTGAAATGAAAAAGGTGAGGTTACGACCTACTTGTATATTATATTTGGATCGTAAGTCGTAATGTAAACGGTCTGCAAGTGATAGTTTAGTTCGGCGGTAACTCGCTAACGAAAGTTAACCCAGTCGGTTGCTTAATCCCCTTTGAATTATTAAGCTGATATGCACCGGGTATTGATTATTATTAACGAGAGACGCTTGTTTACCCACTTCTTTGTGTACCTTTGTTTGGCCAAATTACCCCGCGTAATTCAAATTCCATATAATTTCCTGCAAACCCCTATACCTTTAAACGAGCAATTCTTGTATACTTATATATTTCTATATAATCTGGATCTCGAAAACGGCTCGAACGATTTTCATGAAATTATGTAGGTTTTGGGGGCGATAAATCGATCTAGCTAGGATTCATTTTTAGAAAATGTCGAATTTACCAAAAAATAAAAAATAAAAATGTGACTCCTGCTGCCATCTATTAGCCAGTAGTTAAACTACCCACGCAGATATTATGTATTATACGAGTATTACCACGAATAGTAGAGCTATGGCAAGGGATTTTGCGAAAATATTAGTATCACAGCTGCATTTTGCAAGTTATCAGTCTTCTCATATTGGATCCCGAAAGAAAATTTTCTGCATTTTCCCAAATTTGGAGCTATTAGAAACCATTAAGATGTAATTAAGTAGATGAGCATTTTTAAGCAGTTTTTATTCAAACAAGTAGATGTAAAAATGTTATGTTACCAAAATTTATTGCCATGAGCCTAAGATAGAAGATGCCTCTTTGAGTCTATTAGTTAATTAAACTAAAATAAAATTTGAGTTTGGCGGCCGAATTTTACCTCTCCACTTATTGCACATAATATTTGAAACCAAACCGATTTGAAACTAATTTAAATAGATAAAACCTACGCTGAATTATCATATCGGTAGGTATCTACTTTTTATTTTGCCTTTTTTTGTTTCAGCCACATAAAGCGGTCTACCACGAGGCTTATTGGTCTCCTCGAAAAATGATCCCAGGTTGAAATGGTTCAAAATATATCTTTGACACTACCGTAAGGTATGATAGTTTCTTCGCGATGTTTTCTTATACCGTTTCTTGCCTTAACGATTATTTATTAACATTTTAAATCCAACAAAACTGGATTACAAAGAAATCACAAAAATCTTCTGAATAACACATTATACACGATTTTGAGAATCTCCTCATTAAATAACGATAAAAAGCAAGATAAATAACGAAAAAAAGCAGTGATAGCTCAGTGGTTCTGACCTCTGCCTCTCATAAGGAAGTCGCGGGTTCGAATCCTGGGCACGCACCTCTTTTCGGACTTTTCCGAGTTATGTGCGGTTTAGGAAACTAAATATCACTTGCTTAGCGGTGAAGGAAAACATCGTGAGGAAACCTGCATGCCTGAGAGTTCACAAATAAAAATGTTCTCGATGGTGTGTGAAGCCCGCCAACCCGCACTTGGCCAGCGTGGTGGGCTATGGCCAAACTCCTCTCAGTCTGAGACCCGTGCCCAGCAGTGGGACGTAAAAAGGGGTTGAGATGAAATAACGATATATTTGTTAGTACATAATATACTCCCAATGCACCCATATACCCATAGGTAGTATAGCTTTAGCAAAAAAAACGTATATTTACTTCTCAAATCAGGAAATTCACTGAAAAGGTTCCTTTTCCGTAATTACCAAGGACCCTAATGAAAGGGGTTTTGCCCTTTCAGACGCTCAGGTACCGTTGCAAAGGGCCCGTTCGATGAAACTGGCGTAAAATTCCTTACGAGTGGCCCTTGAGCGATCTAAGGATTTTATATGGACCTAATAAAAACAACGGTACGGTACGGTACGGTTATAAGGGATCCTTTAAAATAATAGATGGGATGGGCAAGGATCCACAGACTTCAAGGATCTCATCTTTTTCATACGAAAGTAAGTAAGACGCGCGGTTATGCCCGAGATATCTTTCGATTTATTTAAAGCCCACGGGATTCGGAGCGCATCTTGCACACGTATAAAGATAAGATCTATATCTGTTTTCATAAAGGGAAAGTTTGTATATAGAGAAGGAGTGCAGAAAGCGGGTTTTCGACCAAGCACAATTAAATGATAAAGAGTCACCGAGATAGCTCAGTGTATCGCATATATCATAGCGAAGCTGAAGTGGCAATTCAATTTTTTTTTTAATTGGAAGTGGCAATTAAATTTATTTGAAGTGGCAATTGAATGTATTTATTCAAATACAAACATTCAAATACCCACGATCATTAAAATGTTTCTACGAGCTATGTGACCAACCCATTGCCACTTCAGCTTCGCTATGATATATGCGATACACTACGCTATGTCGGTGACTCTTTATCATTTAATTGTGCTTGGTCGAAAATACGCTTTCTGCACTCCTTCTCCGTTTACAAACTTTCCCTTTGTCAACACTGAACTGTCACTGTGCACCATCTGTGCGCGGAGTATCTTTAAACGCACTGAGATGTGTGACTCTTTATCATTTAATTGTGCTTGGTCGAAAATACGCTTTCTGCACTCCTTCCTCATATACAAACTTTCCCTTTGTCAATACTGAAATGTCACTGTGCACCATCTGTGCGCGGAGTATCTTTAAACTCACTGAGCTATGTCGGTGTCACTTTATCATTTAATTGTGCTTGGTCGAAAATACGCTTTCTGCACTCCTTCTCCATATACAAACTTTCCCTTTGTCAACACTGAACTGTCACTGTGCACCATCTGTGCGCGGAGTATCTTTAAACACACTGAGCTATGTCGGTGTCTCTTTTTCAATTAATTGTGCTTGGTCGAAAATACGCTTTCTGCACTCCTGCTCCATATACAAACTTTCCCTTTGTCAACACTGAACTGTCACTGTGCACCATCTGATCTGAGCGCGGAGTATCTTTAAAAATTACTGTGCGTTTTCCTTTGAAATCTGTCTTCATTGCACGTAAAAAATCACACTATTGTTCTAATTTCCTTCTAACATGTTGACTTCACAAGGGTTTTTCTACAGAAATTTCTTATATAAGAATTAGCCACCCGGGTTTTTTTATCAAAGAAGGTCTGAACCTACGTAGTGAAATTCCTTCCAAGAGGCCCTTTACCGCTTTAAGGATTTTCTATAGATGTAATAAAAGCCACGAATGACCGTTTTCCCTTTCAAATACTTTATTGGCATCGATATTTTCGGGTTAAATGTACATACATATTATATGTTTTAACGTTTCTATATGCCCCATTGGTTTGTCATTATTTACCTACGAGTATGTAAAGCTTTGGATACTCCCACTAATTTTCGTGCTAAATTTTGTTACCAAACTCTTTCGTAACTTAGAATTACCTACACGAGACGAGAATTTATATAGGTACCTACTAACTGACCCAGCAAACGTTGTAGATATAAAAAAATAGCTAACGACCTGATCACAGAGCTACCGAACATACACAGAAAATTTAATCACAATCAGTCGAGCCGTTTCGGAGGAGTTTGGTAACAAAAATTGAAATGAGAATTTTATATATAAGAAAATAAAGATTAGACTAGCTGATCAGGCAAACGTTGTTTTTGCTATTTATTGTTATGAAAATAGCTTGCGTCCTACTCTCAGACACAGAACATACACAGAAAATTTCATAACAATCGGTCGAGCCGTTTAGGAAGAGTTTGGTAACAAACAGGAGAAATGAACGAAAATTTTATATATTTGGAAAGATTCGAACACGTAGATAGGTACACCAAGTTTGAAATGTATTCCAAACAGCTAAGTACCATCAAATATGTCTCTTCATACTGTTACCAACGAATATATATTATTACTAACGTACTGTTACTGAGTACTGTCATAGTTGTCCATAATAACATACGGAACTCCTAAGTAAGTAGCTAGGTATAAGTTGTTTAACTTCGCTAACAAGGAGAAACTCGGCGCGTTGGAGACAGATAACTATCAATTTTGCCTACAAAACGTCCTCTCGGGACTTACAGGACAAACTTCGATGCTACAGCCTGATAAAGGGGCATAAAACTCGGTTTAAGTTGTTGGATCACTGATATCTACTAAGGCTTCATGATGGATGGCCATAAAAATTAAAAAACTTCTCAATAAAATATTCCACGGATCGGTGGTTAATTTCAACGCAGATTTTGCTAAAGTACGCGGGGGATTTTATAGTGTTCAAATACAATTGGGTAGATGACTAAAATTTTTTATGACTTTGTTATTAAACACACACAGAAATAAAATTAAAATCAAAGTTATAGGCATTGTATAATATCCATATCCATATCCGGATCCGTGTTAGTATATAACAGTTAACACTTCAAAATGAGTAGCTGCTGTAAGAAAGAATTAATTGTATGACAGATTGCGAAACCTACAACTCAAGGTACAATTAAAGTCGAATATAATCTTATTTGTATTTCATTTTACAGTTCCTTAAAAAAATAATATCCGTAACCGAAACTATCGGATAATCCGAAATAATTTAATATCAATAACCGTAACCGAAACCGATATTATTTTTACCAATATCCATATCCATATCCGGATCCGATCCATTTGTAACTATCATTATTTTGTATGTGCGGGTCCGATTCCCGCCACAGGCCACTTTGGAATTTTATAAAATTTCTAAATTGGCCCAGGTCTGGTCTAGTGGGAGGCTTCGGCCGTGGCTAGTTACCACCCAACTAGCAAAGACGCACCGCCAAGCGATTTAGCGTTCTTGCGCCATGCTGTGTAGAAGCCGTTAGGGATGAGTTTACTTACCCCTTCCAAGTTAGTACGATAACATCTTCGGCTGCATCATCACTTACCATCAGGTGCGATCGCAGTATAATGGGCTCTCGCGGTACTACTTATAGTGCAAGCGAAAACTGACACTGATGACGACCCTTTTCATCAACCGTGATTGTACTACAACTTAAACACACACTTAACAGCATCACTATAAAACCGGCCAAGTGCGAGTCGGACTCGCGCATTGAAGGTTCCATACTTCCATACACAGGTTCCATACTATAAAAGAAGTAAAACATTGAAATAATAACTTTTGTTCAGGAATTTACGAGAGGGCTTTACTTTTATGTGATACCTCACTGAATATTGTTATCTCATTATGAAATTTCAACAACCCGGTTTACCCCCCCCCCCTTTTAGGTAAATAAAAATGATTTTTAAAATTTTATGACTGCAATGACGTCGGGTCACTATTACCTAAAACTATTCCAAATTTCAAGTCGATAGCTTCGATAGTTATTGAAATAATCGAGTGTGACAGACAGACGGACGGACGAACGGACGGAGAAAGTCTCACCATAAGGATTCCGTTTTTACCATTTTGATATTGAACCCTAAAAATGAATAGAGTTTCTAAATATAAGAAACCCATGGAATAATAAATACTTCGAAGTACTTATAATTCCATGAAGAAACCCATGAAATGCAAAGACATGACGTCACTTACAGGGATGAAAAGGAAAGAAAGCATAGATAATACATATATACTCGATAGCTTCGATAGTTATTGAAATAATCGAGTGTGACAGACAGACGGACGGACGAACGGACGGAGAAAGTCTCACCATAAGGATTCCGTTTTTACCATTTTGATATTGAACCCTAAAAATGAATAGAGTTTCTAAATATAAGAAACCCATGGAATAATAAATACTTCGAAGTACTTATAATTCCATGAAGAAACCCATGAAATGCAAAGACATGACGTCACTTACAGGGATGAAAAGGAAAGAAAGCATAGATAATACATATATAAAGAAAGTAATTTTTGTCATTGGTGCACCGACCAACCAAAATGAGTGTATCAATCAACGGTCTGAGCAAGTAGATCCCGATAGATGTCGCTGTTTGACCTCATGGCATAGTTCCGATAAATCACGGAAGATGTCGCTGCAAACCGACACCCTAAAACTATATCACGCTGTAGAAATTCACGTTCGAACAGTGAGTACCCAGGCGTTGTGAGGTAGAATCATACTTACCTGGCGTAGGGGACACCGTGATCACAAAGGCGGTTCCCCCAGAGCGAGGCCCTTCCATTGCACTGCGGCTGGGTTGACCTCTGCGATTATCCCTAATGTGGATAACTCGGACGCGTAATTTTTGGTAGTGGGGACTGCGTACGCGCCGTCCCCCCAATAATTATTAAATACCAAACAAAAACACGATTTTATGGTATGGTAGTGATAATGCGGGAATCCCAATATCATCTTCACGTGTTTATATAAAAATCTCTTCTTGAAAGTGTCGAGTTAATGAAATTAGTTCGAGATTTGCGAGTTACTCACATAAAACTCGATACTCGGAATAATGTCCTAGGATAGATATTTTTATGCAAAGATTTTGATATAATCATGTAAAGGTGATCCTGCCATTCTCCCAAATTGACTGCCATAAACCTCTGATGTGTAATTAGCGTACAAATTGCAAAAAACAATGAATTTTGAATTTCGCGGGCAGAGTCGTTGATTTCGCCTTGACAGAGAAGCTGGATCATCAGGATGACCCGAGTTAATCGGCATTCGACGTTATTCCACGTTCTGTTACCCAATGCCCTGTGATCTAGATGTGTTTCACTAAGTCCCAGTAAGTATTATAAGGCTGCAACTCTTTCTCTCTCCCAATTATATCCGGCTTTCCCGGTTGCATCGTGCGGGACGCACATTCCAGGTGCCGATTTTTAGATGTTTGCTGGCATTGAGTTTGTCTGTAGATGGTGGAGTTGGTCCAACAGTAGCACACTTTCTGCAAGGAGCCGGTTGCCAATTTCACACCAGTAGACCCGGATCTAACCTGGCCAGCCGGGTGGCATGACGTCACATGTATCCTTCTTTTGTTGCTGCTCATAGAGGATCTTCTTTGGAAAAAATAGTAGTAGACCGGGGGGCACGTATAGGTTGGATCTGTTTGAACAAATGGGAATCCTATGGACCACCCCCCTAGAAATGTGAAGAAGTATGGAACCCTAAAATGTAGTAACAGTTTCAACCAAGTTTCAACATATTAAGCTTTACCTGAAAACCCATCAGCTTTATGCGAAGTAATCCAAAATCCAAATACCAACATGTCCGCCAAAATTGTTATTTCGTTTTGATGGTCATTTCGTGGAAAATACCAAATCAATTTCATACTCGTATCGTTCAGAGTTCACTAGTTAGGAGTAGTGGACCTTTGTATGATTTTATCCACGCTGGAAAAAACTTACTGCCTAGTGATGCTGTGTAGCAACCAGTTGGCACTATACTCCTTAAATATTTATTACTTTAATGTATACTTGTTATAAGTATTTGTTGTTATAGCTGCAACAGAAATACGACATCTGGGAAAATTTCAAGAGATACGAGTACAGCCTGCTGACAGGCGGATGGGCAGACCGACGATAGAGTAATGGGGTCCCTTTTTACCCTTTGGATACGGAACCCTAGAAAACCAAGGTCTGTTCGCGCTTGGCTTTTTTTTATTTCGGCTACATATATGAGCGCATTCGTTCGCTGCCATCGTATTTCTCTTTTGCTATCGAGTGGTCCTTCCGAGTCGGATGGATTTATTTGATCCGTAATCTACTCGTGTCCAATTTGAATTTATCGAGTATGATCTATTTGAATTTTGTTCTGCTTTTTTACTGTAATTCAAAAATAAACTTAAATGTTATGCATTTGTAAGTACCTACTTTTTTACCAATTAAAAAAAAAAAATGAAATGACCATAGAGTTTAATTCTTATTAAATGATAAATTCCTGAAAACGTTTGTAAACTGGCAGACCGCAGACGGAAATTAAAGTGACCATAATTAGGGTTCCGTACCTTAAAAGGAAAAAAACCGGAACCCACTTCACTCACTTTGTCTGTCCGTCTATCTTTCTGTCTGTCTGTGTGTCACGACCTTTTATTTTGTATTGAGGTACGAAACCTTTAAAAAACATTATTATGGATACACATTTACTAATTGAACCTTTTATCGGTTCAGCGCCATTTCGACCGTTGGCTATCTTTCAAAATGGCCGATGAAAGGGCGGGAAATCACGAGTGTGCTAACGAACCTCTTTGTTACGACCTTATTTTAGGCTTTGCTGACCGTTCGCGCCGGTTCCGTAGGCTATTAAAAAGTGAACGCTCCACTCTATCAATGGCGATTGGGTTTGACAATTCAGTATTCTTTCAAGCTTCATCAAAAAATTGTAACCAAGGGCAGAACTTTGGCACTCACTCATAGGTTCTTTTTACTACCGAACCGACCTGCCTCATATCGTATTTTCCTATGGTACTTTAATCATTGATTAAACATAATATAAAGGATCAGTACTTAGTAACATCGCGCATGTATTTTAATTTTTTAGGCACCGCCCTGAAGCATCATGGTTCCATACCAAAATGGAAAAAATGGAACCCTTATATTATGGTGAGATTTTCTCCGTCCGTCCGTTCGTCTGTCACACTCGATTATTTCAGTAACTATTCGAACTATCGACGTGAAATATGGAATTCTTATAGGTTAACAGTGACCCGGCGTCATCGAAATCGTAAACATTTTGATAATTGTTTTTATTTTTATTTAAAAAGAGGGAAACTGGGGTATTGAAATTTCAAAATGAGATATCAATATTGAGTGGGGTATCATAAGAAAGGGCCGTTACCTGTACTGTATATTCTAAAATAGATTTATTTATTTTTATGCCTGATAGTTTTTGATTTATTGAGCAAACTGTCAAAAAAAATACACCCACCCCATTTTCTCCGAAGCTTATCGTGCGAAAACTACTACTACTTATACATAGACGAAAATTTTAAGGAGATTTGAAGTCTAGACCTCTACTTTGCTCTTTCCACCGCTGGGTCATATCAGGGCATTATCACGCAGTTCACGCAGGATTCATGATATAGCACTAAATTATCCGAAAGCCTTATCTGTGGGTTAGCACGCGAGTCTATAATAATAATATGACCGCATGCATGAATTATGTATTATGCTACAATATTATTATATTATAATGTCTATCCTACATGGCTAAATAACTCCCCTTGGCCCGACAAATTCTGACATGGTTTTTCGCAGTTTTTAAACTAATAAGACATAGTCAGGTTTATACTCGTATCAGGTGAATTGCAGAAATGGCAGTTTGTATCAATTTCACATGTATATTTATTATATTATTTGTGTCAATTTTACGAAATTAGTTTAAATTAAAGTACCAAGTTTGACGTGATCAACTCCAGATTCTCGGACAATTTAGGGAAATATTCAAAGCAAAGAATAAAGATTTTTATAAACATGCTGTTATGAAGGTACTTACTTTCTTTCGTTCAATGGTCATTAGCCTACTTAGTCACTATACCTATCCAATGCTATTTGTTTATAAAACAATTAAAATCTATTAAAATTTTAACTTTGCGGCCAAGGGCGTTTAGTTTATCTACTGTGATGAATATAACAATGTTGCTAGTTTTTCGTAACCAAATGGAGGCCAACGTCTACACCGTATTCCTATATCGCTGCCTCTCCCTGTTTTATAGTCTTGTACAGAGCTAGTCAACCGCGAAGATAATTGCTAGCTATGCGTCCATGTAGCTCGGTAAACAAGGCAAGTATCGGTACCCAGGCTTGATAAGGCGCGGGCTCATTGTGTAGCGTCGTCGACTGGATTATCTTAAAGCTATTTATTATCCAGACGATATTAGTTTTGATTGCGGTGTTATAGAATGTTTAACCCTTTTTTAAAGAAACATTTAAAAGGAAGCGACACATAATATTTTGTCATAGAATGAAACATGCTACGCAATTGCTGCTTTATTTGAATAAAACTATACCCTTGCAAAATTGCTTGTATAACGGCCAAATGGTGCAGCGTTATGGATCCTAACATCTGCAGCGGAACTCGGAGGTCGTGGGTTCGATTCCCACAACTGGAAAATGAGTGTGATGAGCATAAATGTTTTACAATGTCTGGGTGTTTTTGTATATGAATATTGTATTATACTTATGTATATTTATCACTTATCAAGTACCCACACAAGTATAACACAAGCTTTCGCTTACTTTGGGTTAGATTCCGATGTGTGCAATGTCCTGATATACCTATTCATTTATTCACAAAAAAGCGAAGAGTTTTCAATTACTTGATATTACTTTTTAATTATTTAGTCGTAAGAAAAGTCTGTGTTTTTAAGATGTCATTACATAACAGTTGTATAAAAAGCTTGATTATTAGTATTGTTCAAATCGGATACCCCGTGTTCGTTAGAAACGTCTAACAAACTCGGTTATTGCGTTTCTTTATTCAATGAAGCTGCATCGTTTCGACATCGTTTACACGCGTAACGAGAGCCCTAACAAGAGTGCTCGTGAAGTTTACCACCATTTATTTGTAAACTACACGCTTTGAGGTTTGTTGTCGTAAAAAATAATGATTACATAAGTAGGTACTACAGCATCAAAATCAAAAGCTTTCCTGAAGTAATTTATTTTAGTACCTTTATGTAGAAGTTGTGTTATTGATCTTATTAATTTTAATTTAATGGAAGGTGGCTGACTCAACAAACAACTTGACTGATTGGGCTATTTAGCAGTTTGTGATAATGATAAGTTAATATTATAACTCTCCACTAAGAAATGATTTTTAGAATCTTTGAAGAAAAAAGAAATATGCCTACCTAAGTAAACGTGAGCAAAGCCACAGCGCACGCTAGTAACATTAATTCAATGTGTTCAAAAAGTATGTTCAATTGTTTTGTGTAAAATTATTTTTTTGCTTTTAGTTTTCCTTTTTTTATAGACAGAAAATGCCTAACGCATACCCATCCGTCAGGGGAAAAGGAAGGGTTTATGTGGGGCTTGCACCTACTAAACTGTCTGATCCCACGACGGACCCGCTGGCGAAAGTGCGGGATTCACTGTCGTATTCACCGCGCTTCCCCCAGGTCTCGACCAGCCACCGCAGCAGCGAGTCACATCATCGTCGGCAGCCTGGCCGCTGCCGAAACCGTCTTAAAGGTGCACCTGTATCTGGCCTCACCTCACCTCCTGGCGTGTCTATCTTTTGGGCGACGGACGGCCCCTAACGCCCGTCACCCGCAGGCCGGCAACTCATGGAGGCCGGAGGTCATTTACCATCCGGCGCCCGGTGCGTCTCCTGCGAGAGGAATGCGCAACCTCTCGCGCTCCGCCGCCTACTTTGCTGACATCACTTCCTCGCAAAAGGTGTTGACAGCATTCCACGCTGTCTCGCTCCCAAACATCACCTGAACGATGTTTGGGAGCGAGAGGCCACCGAATGCTGCATCGAGCACGCGGGCTTATGCGCCCAAGCTGGGCACTCCTTCAGTGTGTGCTGCGCCGTGTCCACGAGGCGGTTTCCGCAGTGGTGACAACCGGGCGATTGTTCCCGACCCATGCGATGCAGATACTTACCGAAGCAACCGTGTCCAGTAAGTATCTGGGTTAGCCGGAATGTATGGGCGCCATGCTGACGCCAATCCTCCGTGACGGGTCTTACCGCTGCTATATATAGGGCGCGTGCCCTCGCTTTTAGTTTTCCTACTGCAAATAACATAATAATTATATTCAGATGCATTTTTTCAATTAAAGAGTTTTCTGTAAACTTTTAGGTATATGAACGCAATCAACGCAGCCATGTAACCTTATTTCAAGGGTTGCTTGCGTTTCACGAATTTAATCCTGGGCACTAAGTAGGTAACTGGTTAATGCATGTATTGATTGAACCGTGTGGGAACTGATTGGTTAAAGTTTTAATTATTATTTAATATTAATAAATCAATTCTTAATGTTTTCATACCTTCTCAAGTAATTTCAATACAAAGTATGTTCACTTACCATCAGGAGAAATTGCAGCCAAGTCAACTATTAAATTGTAGACTGTAAAAAAGGGCATTCTCTCTACGTCACTCATAAAAAATGTGATATAACAGACTCTGGTAAGTAGAACAACGGATAACTCAGAAAATTAATTTCAGGGTTAAGCAGTAGTTAAGGTAACTAAATTGAAAGATTACCGACTAACCGGCAGTTCCGTACATAACATGCACGTACAATATGTACACTCGTAGAGTGACCATCTTTTCAAATAAAAAAAATGTAATTTAAAAAAAATCATGGAAAACAATCTTGAAAATTATTTCTTGCTGTAGTCACTCTTTTTGCCATCGTCAAGGAATGCATCGTTCGCAATTTTCATATCTACTCCTACTTCTTTCACGACCTATTACTGAAATAGAAATTACATAAACTGTACGTAAATTGAGAGATTAACAAACATACAACAACATTTTGAAACAAAAATACCATTGAAAAAGTTGTACAAACTATGTACCTACCTCAAAAACATGACGGTTTCTTGTACATTTGACAATAACATCAACTTATGAAATTAAAAATTCCCACGTCACATGATAATATATATTATAGGTATTATTGTTTTAGTGGGTAGAGCACGTTAAGCCTAGTAATTATTATTATAACAATTAATTAATCTGTGGATTAGCAGGACTGATTAATTTGTTTTGCTATTATCCGCTACTTGAAAGGATTCTGTATGGTGCAATATGCAGGAACACCATCCACATGAAACACCACACACAATTTTCTATCACTTTCTTCGACGCACGTTTCGTCCCGACACCGGGACATCCTCAGGAGATGTTGACTTCACAATGCGAAATCGTAGAGAGAATAATCCATCATAATCCGTGGATAATCTGTGGATAATCCATCATAATCCACCAGCCAGTAGGTATTAAGTATCGAGAGAGTCGTAAAAGAGCTTTAAGCTCTATATAAAATCCTCCTTATCTTATTTATCTACTATCTAGAGAGAGCATAAAATAAAATGCAGTTAAATGCTGCAAGAAAGCGTACAGGAATTTGGGTTTTCTGCTTCGTACCGTAGGTGGTTTCACCAACATGAACGCAGTGATGGCATTGTACAATGCGTTAGTTAGGAGCCAGTTAGAAGGGAATGCAGTCATTTGGTCTCCACATGAGACTAAGTATAGACTTATGTTGGAGCGTGTGCAGAACAAGTTTGCCAGGTTCCTCTACCTGAAGCTGTATGGGATATACCCGTTCTACCCGTTAATGTATCCAACATTATTCGTTTTAGGTATGGTCGGGTACAATGAGCTAAGGGTTAGGAGGGAGCTG
This sequence comes from Coenonympha glycerion, assembly GCA_963855885.1. Taxonomy (NCBI): domain Eukaryota; kingdom Metazoa; phylum Arthropoda; class Insecta; order Lepidoptera; family Nymphalidae; genus Coenonympha; species Coenonympha glycerion. The sequence continues at coordinate 12,657,962 of OY979643.1, forward strand.
GCACTTGTAACGTACATCTTTAGAGTAATAAGAGGTGCATTGCATAGCGCGGAAATATTGGGTCAAGTCAGATTCCTGGTCCCGGACGGGTACGTGCGTCGGAGGCGCAGGCCGCCGCTGCTGGCGGTGCCGGTGGGGCGCACCAACCTGCTCAGTAAGGCGCCGCTGACGCGCGCGCTTCGCACCCTGAACGTCATAGCGGAGACATCGGACCTGTTTAGTTGCGCTCTGAGTGAATTCACAAGAGTAGCAATGTGGACTATATGTTATGATTGTAAATAGATGTTTATAGTTTTATCTGTACGTATTGTAGATGTTTTTTTAGTTTGATTTGATTTTAAGTATTAGATTAAGGTATATCAGAAGCTACTTCTAGTGAATTAGGATAACTTCCTGTAATGCTAGTAGTAAGGTGTTAAATAAATAAATAAATAAATAAATAAATAAAAAATAATGAACGACAATGATGAAAAGTGTAGAGTCACACCAAAATCTGAAAAGATAATGTAATTAATAAGTTCCTGTGCAGTTACGATGACGTGGTCCCCCTATACTGGTTTCCTAATAACTGTTATCAGTTCGCTAGCTGCAAGTTGCAACAACTAGCTACCTATCTTGTCTCTAGTCTAGTACTCTAGTCCACATTCCATACACGATACACATTAGGTATACACACGACTCAGGACGCTAGTTAAAGTTTGCTACAGCTGTTCCTACTCGTATTATTTCGAACAAATCCTTAATTTGAAAAGAACGATGCTAGGGGAATTTATATTAAGGCATCAATTACGTTGGTAACAACAAATTGATCAGTGATAATATAAGATAATATTATGATACTAGAATTACTCTACCCTTGCATTGAAAAATTAGTCTAAGTTTTGAGGATGGAAGAAAAGATCTTCAAAAGAGGTAAAATCCGAAATGTAATTTTTCTGATACGAACCGCTAAGGTGTGGAACGCCCTTCCCCTTCCAGCCTCAGTGTTCCCAACCAAGTACAATCTGGGTGCCTTCAAGAGAAGAGTAAATAGGCATTTTCTAGGCAAGCGCGCTCCAACATAGACCTCATCATTCACTGATCCTGATCTCTATTATATGTACATATCATTGCTTTCCATCAGGCATGATTGTCATAAAGCGCAAGCCTTTCTTCAATAAAAAAAAAGGAAATTACACTTATATCCTTACGAATCCTATCTCATTGCAGATAATATATTTTTTCAGGCATTATGGGATTCTTTCCCGTTAATGTAATTTGACTTCCGGCTTCCATCAGCATAACTCATAAAGCCACGCAAGTTTTTATGAATTACATCGCGTTAGCCGTGAACGTGAATGTTAATCAACAAACCGACACAATATTATCGGTGTGATAATACCCACTATATAAACAGATTAACAGTAGGGTATTTAACGCAAACTATAAACAGTATTCATTTCCTTTACACACATGTGATGAAACGTGGTAAAATCGTTTGTGTCTCTTTCGCACCTTATTGTACACACGCCGTACGATCGCATGATTTTAGCCGGACTTTCCTCTATTTTTATACACATCCATAAGGTTGTTGTATACAACTATACACTATTCTGTATAGCATTGTCCACAGCTGTTGCCGTGGGAAGCGAGCGTTATTTAAGTTTTTTAACGTCTTTTTTTAATCGAAAGTGATAATCCGAGTACAAAAACGTCGTCACCGATATTTCAAATGACAGATCTCACGCATGCGTGATAAAAACGTCAAATACAAAGAGTTGCTTCGTGACACATGTGTGTAAATGCTGCAAAACTGTAAAGTGTGACTTGTGAGCTTTTATTTATAAAAAATGCTGTAAAAATAGCTGTTGAAAGCATTACAAAGGGATCAAAATGGGTAAAGACGTGGGGTTAGACGCGATCCTACAGGAGTTGGGTTACTTCGGGAAGTACAATATTGTGAACTATGCTTTGTTGTTATTCCCTGTGTTCTTGGCGGGAATGTTCGGTTCCGTTTTTGTGTTTGAAGCATCTGATATAAATTACAGGTGAGTTTTAAACAGGAATTTTTATTTGATGAAACTTTATATCTCCAAGTTTAATCCAACTTTTATTGAATACTATACTTACCCTACTTATAATATGATCTTTTTAAATGGGATTAAATGTTTAGTTGCATTTAATTACACATGTAGTAAAAGGACAATAGTTCTAATGTAATATCATCAATTGTTAATCTGATGATTTGTATCGTTTATTGTGCTTTCGAGGTTATTTTACTCAAGTGTAATGCGCATGCGTGAAAATGTGACGGGAGCTTTTCTCACTTCATTGTGAAAGCGAAACTTGTAGGAAAGCTATAAAATAAAGCGATGCTTCCCTGTTTTGTGGTATGCAAACATAGAATAGAGGAATAGGAAAGTATAGACAGTAGGTATTGTACTTACCCATATTATTGATAAACTTTGAAAAATAACGTGTTTAGTATGTACTTATGCAATGCTTATTTATATTGCAGTCGGATCTAGTTTATTTCGCGCAGCAAAAAATTTTCTATACTTTACAAAGTAGGAATAAACTTTTTTGGTTAAAAGTTGGAAAACGATTTTCAAAACCAGTGAGACATAAAAATGTCTATGCCAAACGTCGTTCGTCTAATGATAGAGTGGTTAGTTAATTTTATTCTTTGGTTAAAGGTTTAAGTAAGTACTTAGTGCTTTTAACGTTAACTTTTTTTTGTTTAAATATAAAATTAATTAAAAAAATATTTTACCTTTATTGAACAAAATAAAGCACAATTAATAATTATTAAAGTAGGCACCTCCCTAAGTAAGAAAGTTTATTGCTCTCTCTAATAATAAAATAATTGTTATTATCAATGTTCGACATAATACTTATAGATATTTCGCTCATCTATACCTACCTACCTATAACCCGTTCGCAGTAGCTTTGAATGCAGTCTGAGACCTACCCTTGTTTATACAACCGCCATCCGCGCTCGTCTAATAGTCTGCTTCTACTAACGGGAATTCAACATGAGCCAGATCTAGCAATCAGCATTCCTTTGTGTAATTTAGAATTTTAATAAATCTCCTGAGCGTCAAATCTTGAAAGCTAACCATCTAAAACCATTCATAGATCTATTTCTATAATATTTAGTTTTATATTGCAGAATACAGTGAAATTGCGACTATAATGTTGTGTAATTATATCTGCTGTTAAGTGCTGTTATCGCTAGGTTATATTATAGGTTATATTATATTATAATAGTATCATCTAGGCGTTAGATAACTATTATCTAGTGATGGTATCATTAAGCCAATTAAATAGTTCTGTACCTATAATATTACAGAACGTGTTACAAATAGAATGCCGAATAGTTTTTTGCTAAATTTTACCTTTTTGACGACTATTAAATAATATAATATCTAGGAAAACACCTAGACACTGGAAAACATTCATGCTCATCACAAAAACATTTTCCAGTAGTGGGAATCGAACCCACGACCTCTGACGCAGACGGCAGGTTCGCTACCGCATCGCCATTCGGTCGCCAAATAAAAATTCCGACGAATTGAGAACCTCCTCCTTTTTTGAAGTCGGTTAATAATGAAAGAAGGATGAAATCATTGAAAATAATTTTATTTTCAAATTAATTCTCAAAGACTAAATTCTATCTAACATAGGATCAAAGATCAAAGCATTTTGGTTCACATTGCACAACAATTTTCATGGTGTCTGCATTCCTCTCTAACTATGAGATCAAATTGCCTTTAGATATTGAAGTTGTATGCATAACAAAGGGTGAAATCTTGCAAGGAGCCTGGTTGCCGCTCACGTAGACTCATAGTATCACAAACGGCACATTTGCGACGCCCGATGCATCCATTTACATATATTTGCATTCAACAGCGCCTCAACTGTCATGTGCCATACAATTCCATACAATCCCGAGATTATGCACGCCGCGCCTTGGTACACAGACAATGTAATTTAACTGATTCTAGAAATTAGGATATCCATGTGTGGTTGATGTTCCTTACTGGGTAGACAGCTATGAAACTATTTTGATACTAGATTTTGCCCGTGAAATTCGGTTTTTCACAAATCCCGCAGAAAATGTGAATTTACCGTTCCTTTTCTCTTTCCCTATTCCAACCTTAATATCCTATATATAATATATATACAGATTCACGGCGAGAAAGTTTGTCGAGAAGTTCGCCGAGAGTTCTCGAAACAACAAACAAATTGTCCACACTCAATTTTCTCACTTGTGATTAGAAGAAATCCTTTGTCTCGGGCCAGGATACTAACGCCGAGCGGAGAACAGAAGAGCGCGAGCACGACACAGCAAGAAACTCACGTGGAAACTCACGTTCACGCTTCTCAGGTGTTCGAGGGGGTTTTCGGCGTGAGAAACGGCGTGACCACAGATTTTAGGCGTGACATTCACCTTACTGTGTTACTACCATTGATTTATAAACTAAAAATTGTGGGTCAGCGCTAAAAAGTGTCCAAATCGAATGACATACAAAACGCGAAAAGACATACATCGCACTTAAGTCTCGTTTTTGAAAATTAGGCTTTATAGCAATGGTTTAAGACATAAATTACAATGTTTTAGTTTGTTTATAAAAATACTCATGTACCCTCGTTTAAAAAGGTTTTCTCGGGACACTTTTTCCGTGAATTTTGTATTACACCCATCGTCCATAGATTAATAAGCCTATGGTTACTACAAAAAAATACGGTTGATTTTTTCCAGGATAGGTCTTTCACGTCGTCGCGTTGACGGACATGTTTTTCACTCCTCTCATAGCTAGTTATTTTTAGATTAAACAACGAACCCTTTTTAAGCCTACAGGATTCGCCGAATTTTTAATAGCCCTCATCGGATGCGGTCGATTGCATACAAACGAAATAAAGGAACGTAAAATGAGCGATTATTGGCCTCTTGTAATAAAAGCCTTATTATAATCACGTCGTTTCACGCCTTCGCCATTGTCACCGTGCACATTATTTGACGTAATTCGGCGTTATTAACGCTTAACCCAGAAATCCCTCAATTAATGGGGATTACACACATTCGTACGCGTTACCAATTATACCGACCTGCTACTGCGAAATTTCATGAGAATTTCGCATCGAATAATCGGTTTCGTTTTATTTTCATTTTCAAATCTTCGTTTTGATGTAAAATGAAATAGTCAAATGACGTCGCCAGTGTATGTCGCTTGGAGAATAAAATATGTGTTTTTTCCGCGTTTCTGATACGAACCGCTTAGTCTTGAACACCAAATACAATGTGGGTCCCTTCAAGAGAAGAGTGAATAGGCATTTTCTAGGCAAAACTACACAACCTAGAACTGATCATTGTTTTCTTTTCCATCAGGCATAATAATTGTCGTCAAGCGCAAGCCTATCTACAATAAATAAAACAAGTGGTGAAAACAAGACTAAGTTATTCTGGATCTGTAATTAATGTTATTCGGCTAAATGGGTTATTTACGCTACTGTAAATAGAGATCCACACTCGAGGATCCAGACATCTTATGACGCTACTGTAAGTCTTACAAAATCTAATTCTCCCTTCAGCACTTGGCCACCGCACCCACATAGACTAATAATAGCTGCCCCTAATTCCTGGTTCCATAGGTCCTCATTTACCATGACTTCTTTTCCCATGCGCATGGCTAGAGTAAGGGCCCCCTACTGATATTTGTGTTTCCTTTTCGCTAGGACCATGGTAAATGGTTACTCTTCTAAAAGAAACGAAATTTTGAAATGCTGGCATTTGGCAACCTTCATGCACTTCGTATAAGTTTTCATTCAATTATAAGAATCAAGACATATACATTGTGTAGATTATTTGCCATAATTAGCCGAAAGCCTACAGTAGGGAACGATGTATAGATGCATGAAAAATTACACAAGAAGTGTAGCTCATATCCTGAAGGAACTATAGGGAGTTCAAAATTGTACCATAAATTTTAAGTGACAACTGACATCCATAAACACAGCTAGTTCGATATCAATGAACTGGGAATAATTAAAATGATATGAGGTTTGTTGATGTCACTTGTTTGTTGCTAAAGTTTATTTTTCAAATGAAATAATATTTTTTGTATAAAAAATAAAATAATTGGGACTTCTTATCACAGGATGTGTTTCTTGGATCAATTTAAAGGTTAGCTGCAGGCACACTATACAAATTAACCCACGCTTTGTATAAATATCTAAAACTACAGCTCTCAGTAATCACATTTTCATAATTTAAAAATACACAATCATGTAATACGTACATGTTAAATAAGGTCTGTTTAATACCCTGACGCGTATAAATGTGTTTGCCCCCAATATAATAGAGGGACCCTGACAAAGCCCTTCTGAGCCTGAATCTGTCTACAACTCGCAAGGCTAATAGGAAGCCTTCCTCCGAATGTAATCCTCGCACGGGTGTCTAATGATTAACCTTCGTCAATTTGATAAATAGTTTCTCACAGAAGACATTAGCAGATATTTTTGCTTAATTCTCATCTTCAAAAAAGGTTTTTATGATTTAAACTATAAGTTGTCCCCTAGCGGAAGAACTGCTCTTTTTTACTGAAGGAGGAATACATTGGCTGTTTATTTATCAAAAGTTTTGACTCAGTAGAAGGTTAGATTAATAACAGCTATCTTTATGTCAATTTGCAGTCCGCATCGTTCAGCTGGGTAGCGATTCGCGTAGTTTTCACACACTCATGGCCGGTTTCTTCAACTAATTTTACTGAAAAGTAATTGTTGAATATGGCGGTCTGATCATTGAATGGAAGGAGGCGTTATTTTGCGGAAATACAAAATTAGCAGGACAGATCAATTTGTTTTACTATTATCCGCTACTTGAAAGGATTCTGTATGGTGTAATATGCAGGAACACTACCCACATGAAACACCACACACAATTTTCTATCACTTTCTTCGACGCACGTTTCGTCCCAACGCCGGGACATCCTCAGGAGATGTTGACTTCACAATGAGAAATCGAAGGTCTCTACGATATAGCAAAACAAATTGATCTTTCCTGGTCTGATCCTTATTTCTTTCGTGATAAGGGTCAGACCACCATATTTAACTTTTACTTTTCAGTAAAATTTGTTGAAGAAACCTGCCGTGAGTAAAGTAAATCATTACACTCAGGGTATGAAAACGTTACGTCAATTGCTACCCTGGACCTCGGTCCTTGATAGAAGTGATCTAGTCCTTCAAGGGCTTTTTTTTTTAAGACAGAAAATGCCTGACGCATACCCCTTCGACAGGGGAAACGAAGGGGTTATGTGGGGCTTGCACCCACTAAAAACTGTCTGTACCTTCTACAAACCTGCTGGCGGGAGTACGGGATTCACTATCATATTCACCGCGCTCCCACCAGGTCTCGACCAGCCACCAAAAGCAGCAAGTCCCATCATTATCGGCAGCCCGGCCGCTGCTGGCACCGTCTGAAAGGCAAACCTGTATTTTGGCTCGCCACCTCCTGGCCTGTCCATAGTTGAGTGACGGACGGCCCCTAACGTCCATCACCCACAGGCCGGCAACTCATGGAGGCCGGAGGTCATCTGCCCTCCGGCGCCCGGTGCGTCTTCTGCGAGAGAGATGCGCTGCTTGGTGTTCTCTCTCGCGTTCCGCCGCCTCTTTTGCAAGCATCACCTCCTCACAAAAGTTGGCAACGGCATTCCACGCTGTCTCGCTCTGACCATCGCCTGAACGATGTTTGAGAGCGAGAGGCCACCAACTGCTGCATCGAGTAGGTATACGGCGCTGCTGTGCCCAGGCGGGACACTCCTCCAGTGTGTGTTGCGCCGTGTCCTCGAGAGTCCTTCAAGGGCTGGGTCTATGTCATCATCATTACCTGTGGACGTCTGCTTATAGATATACCTATCTGTATTTTTCTAATGGCTGCTATATTTTATTCCTAGCTACGTACTTCTTGCTAGGTAGGTATTTTTTACCTCGTCAATTGAAATTGCTTTGACACTAAAACATTCCAGAATGCAGAACGAAACCGTTACTTAAATTATTTATTAGGTAAATTATTTCACGCAAGGAAATACCTACGGTGACTATCAATTCATTCCTAATTTGATTCGCATATTAGGAATATGCAATAGAATAGCCTTCATACCTTGTAAAAGTTTTATCAATAATTTGTTTTAAACAGTTTAAAAATTTCTGTTTCCTTTATAAATGAGACCCTATGTTCTTTAGGAAACCTCGAATAACCTTAATGTATGGTCCTAATAAAAGTCAGAATTGTTTATAAACTAGTTAAGAAGCACACAGCCAGAGGTCCCAAAAAAAACCAAAATGTTCTAAACTTATTTAATTAATTATGGAAAATTACAATATAACGTTATAACTAAATATGTACTAGTTGCTACGCGGTGTAACAAAAAGTGATTTAAAATATTAATTTTATAACTAAGGAAAACTACACTAAGGAGAACAAAAGACGACAAATATTATGTGTACTATTGTAAATATATTACCATTGACCAGCAACCATTAAATCTCTACTCGCGTTCGCCTAAAAATAAATTGTACGTGATCCAAATAGTTAAAGCCTAAAAATAACGGATCTATCACAATATAATGCTATGAATATAAATAGAATTAATATTCAAAAATGGACACTCTAAATTGGTAACAAAGTGATCTATATTTAGATATAGTTCTTATAGGTGTTAATTGCATTATATAATATCACAATTTAATAATATTTCTAATTTTTTTCGCACCTCCGGCAGCGTGAATTTTGTTTTTTCACAAATCCCGAGGGATTTCCCGTTCCCGTTCCCGCTCCGTGTCGCAACATCTACCTAGTCGTATATCTACTTTCAGGGTAGTTTGCTCAAGCAACTCTACTTCCAAGCTAGTGATAGCTAATTTCAGTTTTTTCAAAACCCGCGTGATTCGTAGATTTTTCTGGGACAAAAAGTATAGGCTTTATTTAAGAGTAGGTACCTATTCAAGTTTCAGTTTATTGTCGTCTTCATCAAGCATACAACAAACAAAAGTTGAAATTGCGTGCCCAAGTGAAGCCGACAAAGATTCCAAAGTTCCCACAGTTCCTATTTACTTGGGAGTAGCAATTATTGCAGTACAAAGCAACTTCCCGACTGGAATAATTGTACTTTGCGTTCCGGGCAAATAGATAAGTTTGCTATCCAGTCTGTTCTGGAAATTCATACGTGTATCGTTTTTATCAAATGGCAATAGGGAGAATCTAGAAAGAGGAGAGAGTTTCTTTTAACTAAATAGGCTAGCCTTTAACTGTGATCACACTTGATAGAAAGTGATGATACAGTATTCCAGGCCTTTGCAGTATCAGGAACGATGAATCTAACCGCTTCGTACGCGTCTTTGGTAGGTACATGGTGGTCTTCATGGAATTCCTTGGACCTAGTCCTTGTCCACAAGTTCAAATTCACTCAGCATGCTATGGAGAGCCTACATCCGTAGGAGAACCAAAGTAACCGACATAGCCCAACGGATTAGCAAGCTAAAGTGGCAGTGGGCGGGCCATATCTGTCGCAGAACCGACGGCCATTGGGGCAGACGTGTTCTGGAGTGGAGAGCGCGTACCGCTAAGAGCAGCGTAGGACAAACTTCTGGACCAGCGCGACGACCTGAAAATGGTCGCTGGTAGCGGATGGATGAGGAAGGTGGAGGACCGTGTGTGGTGCCGCGCTCTCGAAAAGGCACAGCAGCTGTGGACCTCTAAGGCTGATAAGTAATTGTATGGTCATTATTGCAAGCACGAAGATTTGGCGTAGTTTATATAAAGAAAGAATGCAAAAATCTTAATATAAAAACATGTATGCATAATAAATGCCTTATTGCGACCGATTCGTCTAGAAGTTCTAAATGGTCGATGATAAAAAAATTCAGCGTTCAGAAGATCTTTGATTCTATAATAATGACAGTGTATAATTGATTTTATCAGCATGCGAAAATCTATCTAATACGAAATCTGTGATGTAATTAATATAAGATCAGTCCATTGAATCCGGAGATTGATTGTAGCATCAGAGGCGTTGAGTAATTAATTCGGTTATTATTATGACTCGAAGCAGAACACGTTTATAATAATACAGAAATCATACGGATTCTATATATCATAAGGGCTTTGAAGATGGCAATGATATTCCAAATGGTCATCTTCTCTCTACTTATCATGATTCCTAGATTTCAATAGAAAACTTAAAGCACAACGTACGATTCAGCCCACGAAATCCAAAACAAATTTTTCGATATAATTTTGCAATTTTAAGGTTGTAAAATTTTAGCAAAATGCCTGTCCTAACACATCCTTATCTGGGACAGAAGCCTTTACCCAGTCGTGGTACTTTAATATCAAATCAAATCAAATCAAATCAAATCGTTTTAAGCAGTAATGTATGTGGTTACTGGGCAAAATCAGACCTAAGAACTGATGTCTCAGGATGATGAGCACACTGCAGTGTATTATATATCATTGCAATGCAAAATTATGGGACGCATTGCATCTGACATTGCATATCACTATTCTGCTCGTTTCATCATTCTTTGTTATAAAAAAAATACCTCTCACGCTCTAGTTATAAATTATTTTCATTTATACAGTTGAACTCAATCATGTCCACATTTTCGGGTCCCTACTCGATAGTCGATTCGTGCAGTATCGAGTTACAATCGAACGATCAATAGGTGACGCGGAATCGATTTGCATATTATACCGGTTGAGCTCTGGCCTCTGATTTATAACGGACATTTTGACTTCACATCGTGCCGCGATCATACTTCATTGTCTCGAAATCAATATCCGAAGAAATTGACGGATGACACTTTTACAGGCATTTCGAATAGTTACAGACATGTCGTATGTCCGAATCACAGTTATTCCCTGGTCTGTGGTCCGAATGACACAGGGATTTGTCACCGAAACTATTAATAATGTACTTTGATTTTCTAATGCCAACTAAAATGGTCTATTCTGAAACAAAATTAATGAACCTTGAACAGACATATTACTACAATACTTGTATTTTAATTAAGAAAATCAAATCGGGAAAAATTCAGTCACATCTTAACTTTATAACGAAAATGGAACATGGATCCCGACTGCGTAGTGCTCACGACATTATAATAAACAAACCACGAACCGCATATTACGGTAGTAAGAACATAACTTTTGAAGGAGCACTTATGTACAATAAATTACCTAATAGTATCAAAACAATAAAGAAATTTAACATTTTTAAGAAAAAATTAAAAACTTTTGTAATTGATAACATTTGAGTCCGTCCCTGGCGAGCAACTATTGTAGGAACGAACACTGAACATCTTTTGTAATGCCTACCCTGCTTTGCAATTTTTTTTTACTGTGTACCGCTAATGGGGTCTTACACTACTTTTGAATTTGATAAAAAATATTACTTTATTATAAACTAGGATAAAAATAATAACGTGCAGTGAAAGAAATATAAAAATCCAACGAAGATTTACAAAGTTACAGGCGTTTAAACTTTGGAGTGGGGGGATCTTCTATCCCTTTCTCGCAAAACGAAAATTTGTATGAAGCCGCACGAAGCTACTATGGCATTGGTACGGTGTGACGTCACAATTTCATGTTGCTATCTCTGTCTAATCACAAATCTTTAAATGCTTATAACTTTTTTGTTATTTGATCGATTTAATTAGTTCTTTCAGTTCACGTCATTATTTTGATTCTACTTTATAATAAAGTAATAAATAAATTGGAGTCAAATACCCTATTCCACTGACTGTGTTGCTATCGCTGTCATTTCATATTACCACATTTGTATTTTTTGTTAATATTTCTCATTAAGTGAAATGTATATAATTTCTTTTGAGAATAATAAAGTTCTTTAACCACATGTACTTGTGGAAAGATAACTGTAAATTAATTCTCAATTATGTGTGATAAATACTTTAAACGACCTTCTGAATATTACTATAGGTACAATACAAACAATAATGTCGCATTTATTTTTCAAAATATTTATTATTCCTTTCATAAAATATCAAATATCAATCTAACGTAAATTGACTTTGATCGCATACAAAGGAAACTTCAGATAAAAGAAAAGTCGTAGGCACCTACATAAATATCAATCACAAAATACAAAATACCGATATAATACAAACACGTGTGAGATACAATATTGCGAACACGACCGCGGGCCGTGCGTCGTGTATCAAATTATGATCGGTCCAGACGATAGATGCCGTCGAATCGATTTGCATTTATTGTAATATATATACAGTTTACTAATATTATAAAGCAGGAGAGATTGTTTGTCTGTTTTTCGTTTGTTTGATCGCGCAATTATCTGCAACTAAACGTCCGAATTGAAAAAATATTTTTGTGTTAGATAGTACATTTATTGAGAGAGGCAATATAAAATTACGCTATGACCAATAGGAGATCAAATAATGATCAAATGATGGAAAAAGGCGAAAAAAATGTTCCTTTTGTAGATCTTTCATTTCGTGCGGTTACAGCTAAGCCGTTGCCACCACAAAATTGTGGTCAATTTATACCTCAATGTGTTCAGAAGTTTTTTTTCATTTATTCAAGTTATTTTTATTATCATACAAAGTTTTGCCCAAGGCCGCATCAACTGCATTGTATGACATTATAAAAAATGAAAATAAGAAAACTTTATGTTGATTTCACACGAATATGTAAAACGTAACGTATTACGGAATTTTCCAAATAAATCGTTAATGGATTATACTTGTGTTTTTTAACGCTAAATCTTGTTATGTTTTAAACAATACACGAGTGATTTTCATTTTCTTTTAAAGTGCAACACAATTTTCCACTTTTAATTGCATCCTCGTTATCATAACACATCAAACAAAAAAAAAACGGCCAAGTGCGAGTCGGACTCGCGCACCGAGGGTTCCATACCATAAAACAAGTAAAACATTGAAAGAATCACTTCTGTTTATGAATTTAAGAGTATAATTTACATGTAGGTAGTTTTGTTGGCAAACCGCAAACATAACTTTGTTTTTGCCGGTTTATTGTTATTATCTAAAAAAGTATAATAGTAAGAGAGTTGATTTTATTTTTCCTGTAAAATATACGTTAATGCCTATTGATCGTAATTATTTCAGATTTTTCGATTGGTAAACTTCGGAGATAAGGGGGGGGGGAACGGTAATTTTTTCGACAGTTTGCCCAATAAATCAAAAACTATTAGGCATAAAAATAAATAAAAATTAGTTTTAGTATACACAAGTAAGGCCCTTTCATATGATACCCCACTCAATATTATTATCTCATTTTGAAAATTTTTCGACCCGGTTTTCCCCCCTTTTTAAATAAAAATAAAAACAATTTTCAAATTTTTACGATTGCTATGACGTCGCGTCACTATCACCTATAACTATTCTAAATTTCAAGTCGATAGCTTGAATAGTTACTGAAATAATCGAGTGTGACAGACGGACGGACGGACGGATGGAGAAAGTCTCACCATAAGGGTTCCATTTTTACCAAATTGGTATGGAACCCTAACAGTCACAATACGTATGTGAAAATTTTAAAGTATGATAAAGTTTAACATGCATAACAATTTTCTGTAAGTGCATTCTTTGATTGAAAGATAAAATAAATCTATTATAAATAGCTGCATATCCACGACATATGTTTAAGTCTGGTGTTGTATTATTTTTCTTCTTTAACTTTTTTTTCAGTTATAGTAGCCCTTCTATGTTCTCCGTCCTTCACTCTTTCTTTCATTTCTTTCTGAAACCAAATGGTTTTGCTTATTACTTTTTTAAATCTCGTCTGCCGCGTCGAATCGATTTTTGATCTCCCTTTTCCCTGTTTATCCTCTGATTGGCATAGGTACTAATTCGAAACGTGGTCTCTCACGTCTACTGTCCTCATGAAAGGCTCAGTTTCTCCCCATTGAGTTATGAAAAAAGCTATCTCAGGACTCGGAGTATATCTACTGCTACTACAACTACTTCTACTACTATGACTAGAATGAGAAGATTCGGAAAAGAGCTAACTAATCTCTTTATGCGTTGCAAAGTTAGAGTGGAAATAAGTAGAAGGTGTCTAGACAGATTTAAGAAACTAGGGACTTATGGGGTCGAATTTCTTGGTAAACCCGGATTAGAAAGTGCAGTATTGGTGAATCTCTCACCAGGTAGATGGATTTCAAGCGAAGATCAATCCTATTGATAAACCTGCCAGGAAGCAAATTTATATGTGGAAGTTTAGCGAATAAAACTATAATGTCTTGAATACAGTAGAAAATGCTTTATTTCTTGTAGACCTAGCATACAGAGGCTCTTGTGACCAAATTCATTTCATTTTACTCTATCCCTAAAATGGTATATTTCATGACTTAAAGCGAAAACTCAGCCGTAGTCCGGACATTCTTTTATATTATCACCAAATGTTGATAAAAATTTGATACCAATATCAATCGAAAAATAAACTAAAATGTAACAGCTCCACATTTCAATTACAAAGACCGTTATAGTGCTCTGAAAAATTTCAATCGTGTTTTCGATTCTGACCAGTCTTTCGCTCGTGTATTGAATTATGATCGGGCGACCGATGGGTGACTCTCAATCGATTTGCATACGTACATATTAGTTTTGCTGGGTTCGAAATTTATGGGCGGAACTCACTCACGATCGCGTTTATTGGACGATTGGTATCAGCAGGACTATTGTGAGTTACGCGTGTATGTGTATCATGATTTTGCAACGTATGATTGGCAAAATTAGCCACGTATGATTTACACAGAAACATCGATCACACATTCCGCAACTGTATGGAAAGAAATTCTCATAAATTTATGAGAATGTCAGTTGTCTTCGGTAAATCACATGGTAATTTTGTCGAATGGGTATGTCATTCCTCACTTATAAGGACTCAATAGCTCGAGCTATATTCACAAGGAAGTCTGGAGTTGTAAGTGTTATTTATAACACTGATGCATGATCATGTACACTAATATGAGAATACCATAATACACGTGTATTGTAATTTAAAAAAAACTCTGTAATAACGTACTAGTATTACCGAACCTAGGAATTGGACTCGCAAGCTTGTAAACCACAGTAGAAAATGCTAGCAAGAACAAACATGTGTTTAATAAGATTAGATTATTAGAAAGAGCTGACAACTAACCCGTTACGGGAATCGATTTTGGGACATCCTACTTAAACTGTAATAAGAGGACGAAAAAAATCTGCAGATTTGATAAATAAGTAATATTATCATGCACTGATAATACAAAGCTGTTGAGTAAACTAGCGTCTTCGCATCAAAACTAATGCAATCAGTTACCCTGCGTGTGCGGCTGAGGAACCGCGTTTGACACCAACAGATTAGTGATGCCATCACTCACATCTGCTTTGAAGCCGGCACTATCAATCATGAGCTCCCACAGACAGGTATTAATTGTATTACTCACTTGAATTAAGTTCATAGTGTACTGTGAATAGAGGTGCACAGAAATCTTGCTCACATTTTTCCGGTAATTTAAACTATCTTTTATACTCGAATGTGTTACTTGTCTGATTCTGTAGTGCCAGTGATTCAGCATGAGAAACCAAAGCTTTGGCGTGAAAATACTTTTTATTAGGTGCATCAAAATTAGTCTAAGCTATAAAACTCAGCCCGTCCTATTAGTGAATGTCACACACGTATCGATTAGCTTGTTTTAACAACACAAGCAGGGGTTAAAACTTTGATCTTCGATTTGGGAGGTACTGTCTGAGAATCGAAATGTGCGCAATTTACTTTACTCAGCCCGTCCTATTAGTGAATGTCACACACGTATCGATTAGCTTGTTTTAACAACACAAGCAGGGGTTAAAACTTTGATCTTCGATTTGGGAGGTACTGTCTGAGAATCGAAATGTGCGCAATTTACTTTAACGGTAAAAGAAAACATTGTAAAGTATCCTGTGGAAGGGAAAGTCATGGTCCCGAAGCTATAATTAAATTTGAGATCTCCATATTGGTTAGCTCAAACCTAAACTATATTGTTCTAAAAATCCGAAATCTTAAACAGAGGTTCAGACACGGAATTTAGAAAAGACTAGCTGTTGCCCGCGGCTCCGCCCGCGTGAATTACGGTTTTTTTTACATAATATACCTTCCTACTTGAATTCCTTGATTTTTCGCGGGATTCTGGTGTGATGTTGTACAGAAACCTGTTCTTACTTTACACGGGTTATCTTGTAGTGATTTTGAAAACTCCTTTTTCTTACTAATAATATATAGTTTCATTAAAACGTAGTTGAAAAATCAAAAGGACGATTTTAACTGTCGATATTTCGACCCAGTGGCACAGGACTTGTACCAATGTATCGAAATATCGACAGTTAAAATCGTCCTTTTCCAATTAATTTTGATTTTTATTCTGAAACCACGAAATATGTCAAAAATCATTAAACCATGTGGAAAGTTGTACTGGTGGTAGGACTCATCTTTCAGAGTTCGGCCGGGTAGGTACCACTGGGATAAAATACTCTACTAACAATATTCCCCAGCCCAACATAATATACCTAAGAGTCTTTTAAAAATCTTTGCTTCATCTCAATACAATCCAAAACATCAGAATGGGCAATGGCTATATATTTCTTTACGTATAAGAAGACCTTAGATGACAGTCAGTCGGTTAGGATCGATAAGACCTAAGAGTTAAAAATATTTGTGAACCATTATCTTACCCTTTCCATATTGCGGATGATAAAGACGCGGCACTCCGGGAATGTCGACAGAAGTGAAAACTTGTCTTAACAGTGCCATCTTAATATAAAGTCAGGAAACAGTAAATAACATGACAGTTAATTTTTATTTAAAAAAATTCGGTAGTACCTATCTCAGAGTTTTACATTCAAGTTCCACATAAATTGTAGAGATGGCGCTATACGGTATAACGTAGCGATAAGGCCAGTTACATGACTTTTGTTCACCCTAAAAGTGAAAAATTTGAAACCATACAAAATCTCCTGCTAAGCCTATGTATTTACGGCTGTAAGGGTACTCCATTCTTACTTGAGCCCTACGTCCTAGCCCTAGGTTCTTTGTGCATTCCGAGTTTCAAGTCACCTACCTACTTGAACTTAGCGCTAAAGGTTCTGATGTCTGTAATTTCTGAACTACAAAAGTGATGATGATAAGATTTGCATGGAATAATCTTTAAAGAACCTCCTTTCTAACAAAAAAAGAATGAATGGAATCGGACAACGTGTTAATGAATTATAACTAAAAAACGTTTGGACTTTGATGCCGTCTTCCAGGGAAACCATGACGTATTTTGGGACAAAAAGTATCCTATGTCCTACCTTGAGGTATGAACTATAATCATGTCAAGTTTCATTTAAATCCATCCAGCGGATTAGCCGTGATGCCCGGTCGTGAAACAGACAGACAGACAGACAGACAGACAGACAGACAGACAGACAGACAGACAGACAAAAATTAAACAAATTACAGTTTTGGCTTCAGTATCGACTAAATAGTGTCCTCCAACAAAAATTTTCAAAATATCTTCAATGTACAGAATTCGACCCTTTACAGTTTTATTATAAGTATAGATTTTGCAAAATACCCAGGGCAAGGTAGTGGCAGATTGACAGGGGCGCTCTTCCGTATTCTTGACATTTACAGTGATATATACTGTTCTCTGGTTCGTTATGCATTGCTGCTTTATTGAGTGAAACGAAAGTAAGATTTTGCGGTGCAACTTCAATGGATAAAAACATTATGTCAAATGGGCTCGTTGAAGGTCAATGAGTGATTATCACTGAGATACCTACGAATAAGGGTCCAGCTAGATTATTGGAAATGACAGCTTTTCTATATTTGCATAATAGTTCATTTTCTTAACCTTAATAGACATCATTAAAAGGCGGAGTATGATGATGATAAAAAACTAAAACAGCCGAGCCCAAGTTACTAAGTAAATGGCAATTGCATCCTCGGCAGGTAGGTACTCGGCTGTCATGAAATTAAAAAAGCTGATTTTTAAATATGAACGACGATACTCTCTAGCATGCAAATGCCGGTCCGCTTTTCGGAGTGGCTCCGAGTCCAACTTCAAAGAGCAAAACGCGATTTTAAAATTAGCAGTGAAGCTGCAATAATCTAGGGCAAGGCAATCTATATTTTTCGACGTTCGGAAGTTCAAATAGAACTTTTGATGTAAGAACCATTCGCAATCTACTAACGTTTTCAAAATGTGTTTGCCTATGCAAATTCCGCAGCAACAAAACGACAGATTTCATGGATGTAAAAAAGCTACGTTTTCATACTTCTATCCAATATTTCAATATTGCGTACGATGAAACATCTAATTTTTTTGTTTGTTTGTAAAATAGTATGTTTCATTACAAGTGCGGAAAGGCTGTTATTGCAAAGAGTTCCGACAAATGTCTACCCGAGCCGAGGCGCAGCCGAAAGCGAGGGTTGACAGTCGGAACAAGTTGCAATGACGGTTCCGCACGTGTACTGAACGATTATTTTTAATACAGTTGCGAAAAAATGAAGCAATTTAATAAAATAATAAAAACACAATAAACTCAACTAACTTAACATTTTCTGAAAAACTATTTGCTTTTTTCTATTCTCTCCACGCAATAAATTCGTCGTATGTAGATATGTAGCGACTTTTTGACTCTTCCGGTAAAATGTTCTCCGAAGCATTTTGTGCAACAAACAACTAAACTCGCAAAGAAAATTTCTGAAAAATGGCGCCAACCGTAGAATATAAGCAGTTTTTTTTTCTTCACCCTTCTGGTGATTTAAAAAAAAATAAAAAAAAAATTTGGTCATAGACTAAATAATATTCTGGTACGCAAAGGGAACTATGCCCATACAGCCAAGTCTTCAGTAGAATTTTTTTTATTGATATGAAATGAAAATGAAATTTAATGAGATGAAATGAAACCTAACCAAACTCATTCAATCAAATCTGATATTGAAACAAATTAGTAGCTTCTTTTTAGAAATATATTTGCATGAATCATAAAAACTTCTATGATTTTTTTTTAGTAAAAACTTCATGGTTGGTTTTTCTTTTTAATAGACATTATTTTGACAGTTGGGAAAGATAACGCACGAGTTCGGGAAAGGTAAAAAAAAAGCACGAGTATGTAATAGCCCACATCCCGAACGCTATACGTCCCTGCAATACGCCACTTTTTGAGCAACTGTATTAAAAAGTATTTTTTTCGTATTTAAAACTTGTAATAGCGAACGACTGAATTTATCATTGTGTGAAGATCCACTACTTCTCAGGAACTATTTATCAAATTGACGAAGGTAAATCATTATAAATGCTTGCGAGGATAAATTGCGGTCGTATTATACGAGTACATACAGACACGTCTAGGCTTAGGTGAGCTTTATTGGCTTCCGGTCATCGTCGACATACAGTGACACCTAGAGACCCTAATAAAAGAAATTTTCGAGAAGTCCGGAGGTCATTTATTTAACGATTTATATCGATCCTCGATAAAACGTAACTGTACTCTCCGAGGCATTTCCTTTCGAAGACGGCTACAGGATACTCTCAAAAACTGCTTTCCTTTTTCCTTTTTTAGTACTTTTCCTTCTTCTTTTATACTTGTACTTAATTTGGTCATTTGTATTTTTAACTAAAATCTAATATTCTTCTTCTTCTAACATTTCATTTAATTATGTTTACAACTTTTATTACTCTGGTTTCGTTGATGAAATAAAGTATATACTGCATCGTCCTTTTCGCTGTAGAACAAGTGCACTTAAATCTGCATTTCTCGGTTCCTGTTAGGTAATCCATAAAAAAAAACCGTGTGGTGTTAGATATGTCAAATGAAAGAACAGATAACCATGATGTCTCTGCGCATTATAATGTAGGAACGCAAATCGATTCGGCGTCACCTATCGCTCGGCCGATCATAATTCGGATCACGGGCCACGCCGGAGCAATGTGGGGTTTGATGCAAATCCTGTTTCAGATTTGCGTCAAATCTTATTTCCGTGGATTGGTAGTGTAATTTTGTTTTCCTTTGAGTTAAATTTTAGCATTTCATGCGCTTTTCTTTACAAATTGTACTAAAACTGAATTAGTATCTAATTAGCATTCACTATTTTGCAGACGTCCATTTATTTTAATTTTTCGGTTTGATATTTACGATTTTTGGTTTTGCTGTGGCCTGCAGCTGTAGCGTAATTTAAAAGTAAATATAAATACTGACTGTTTATTGGGAATCATTAACAAAGATACTACAAACAGACCAATAGAGCAAGTAAAAACATTTAGAGATGTTCGATAAACTTACTTTTGACGTCCGGCCCCGGTCATATTTTACACGCCAATCACAACAGTGCGAAATTCGGCACAGCTATAAATTCAAACCCAGCAAGTTCGGTGTAGGAACGCAAATCGATTCGACGTCACCTATCGCTCGGCCGATCATAATTCGGATCACGGGCCACGCCGGAGCAATGTTCAGTTTGCAAATCCTGTTTCAGATTTGCGTCAAATCTTATTTCCGTGCATTGATAGTGTAATTTTGTTTTCCTTTGAGTTACATTTTAGTATCTCATGCGCTTTTCTTTACAAGCTGTAGGTACTAAAACTAAACAATTGTACTAAGTTTTATTAGTTCAGCACCTTATGAAAATTGTAATTTTGATATTTTGTAATAAGTTGTAAAATAAATAAATCCAATTCCTACAATGTACTCATCTTTTTCAGATGCAACATCACCGAGTGCGAGGGAGTCAGCAACAACTCTTGGCTGGAACATGCAATACCCAAGGAGAAGGGCAAGCTGTCGAGGTGTAATCGGTTCCAGGCATACAACTATACTGGGACTTGCAGTATACAGGACTTCAATACTTCTGCGGTGGAGAAATGCCACAGTTTTGTTTATAGCGATGAAGATTCAGCAGTTAAAGACGTGAGTTCAATATGGACGGCCGAATTCAGAGATCGTATGCTTTTTTAGGGTTTTGACTTGTAAGCTCATGTCACACACACACGTGTTCCTTTTTAGTATTATATTTTGTCTTTCTGCACTCCTTCTTCATACAAACTTTTATGCTAAATCTCACACTCATCCGTGAACGCATAATGCATAAAAAGATAATGTAAATTGCAAAGGTAAAAATCAATAATTTTAAGCAGTATTTATTTACAATGTTATGCGGTCCATAAAAGAAAAAGTACAGAATAACCATTACAGGCCGATTTAAAAAAAAATAACAATATATCAAAAGATAAGGACATCCGCGAGGCAAAAAGTGTTATCGGTCACACGAGTAACCGCTCAGACCCATCGTAGTTCTCTCATAAATCATCAACTAGACCGAGAGACCACCCGTCGCTATTAAACTTTTCATTATACACTTTAATAACACTGACCAAGCATCGATATTGAAAAGTATGGGTGGAAAGTTCAAAGACTAAAATATTCAAAATTTTCTCCTTATAAAGTTGGCAAATCAGGCACGTAAGAATAATCAAAACAAAAATGAGCGCTATAGAAACTAAGTACATATCTATCTAAATTATGAAGCACTTAATAATAAGTAAAGATATTATCGGCATCTAATGTACTGCTAAGGAATTATGAAATAGCGTGGAAATAGCATACAAAACTAACAACTATGTGGCTAATATGTGTGGTACTGTGTTTATTGTAATTAGAATATCTAATTGATACGAATGATTTTAAATGAAGATAGGATATTTAATAAAAAATGATATTTTATAAAAATAGGACAAGGGCCTCCAAAATGTTTTTTTATTTTCGTTTTTTGTGTTAAAGTGGCCGTGGCTTTTTGGCCGATTTTTACTATAATATTTTTTTGTGCATTCGTATTCGATACGACTGAGAATAGGACGTAAACTGTTTTTCACACCACTAATTGAGACGAAAGGACATGGCCGAAACTTATATGGAGGAGCTGTGCCCTGTAAAAAAAATATTCATGGCCATCGACAAACAGTACGTCATATTAATGCTTATAATAATGTCATTACAATCGTTTAAGTTTTGTGATCAGAAAACAGGCGAGAGACATAATATCAGCATAACAACTTACAACAAAATGTGCCTAAATATTTTCAATAGCAATTATTTTTTATAAAAAAATGATTCTTATTGGTTATAAACTAATTATTTTTTTCATATTATAAAGCTAAGAAAATGTGAGTAAACATTTTAATAGCAATTTTTTAATAAAAATATCATTGCTATTAAAAATATTTAGGCGCATTATCATACAAGTTGTTATGTTGATATAATGTCTCTCGGCTGTTTTCTGATCATAAAAATTAAACTATTATAAAGACATTATTATAAGCTTTAATATGACGTACCGTTTACCGATGGCCATGAATATTTTTTTTCCAGGGCACAGCTCCATACAAGTTTCGGCCATGTCCTTTGCCGTGTCAGCTAGTAATATACAGGGTAAATAAAAATAGCTGCCATCACACTTATGAGCACTGACTCCTAAACTATAAATATCAAACGCCGTGCTAGTCGGGTGCTACAGACGCGTGGTGGAGGCGTGGTGATAACTGATAACAGCTTATCGCACTTGGACACAAAAATTAGGTTGAATGGTCTGCACCCTCGACTTAAGCAAACAATGTGATAACAATTTTATTATTGTTATATCTCTTATCAGTCTTTATTGTATCTTTTTGAGAGTTTTGGACATAAAACAGTGGAAGCCTACCTGGCCTAGATTATTAGATAAACGTTTTTATGTAATTGTAACAAAAATAAATCCGTATATTCCATATTATTATTATATGAACATCACATTCGCAATATCAAGTAATCCTTTATACCCGAATTAAAACAATCAATTATTTTGAGCGCATTAAAAGTATCGGAAAACTGGATATAATTTGAGTGCTATCATGCACTCCCAATTTATCCGATATTGGGACAACGTTGTTCCGGATTTCTTGCTTCCATTAGTAGCTCTAGCACTTTTTCAGGAACACTTTGTTTGCCAGACTATCTATAATATATGATAAATATTTTGGAGCTAAGATTTACTGTAATCGGTTAGAGATACTCAATTAACTTTCAATTTGAAATATATATTATGACCTGCTCTATCGCGAGCTAACTCGCTTGGGTGATATCGTAAGCATTTCGAAAAATCCTTGTGAGCTCTGTGGAAAATTTCAACTTATTAGGCCCATTTGGGCCTAATAAGATTATGCTGGACAGTGACGAAAGATAAGTAATTTAGAAGACAGGCAACTGACTAAAATGTAACGTAATTCAGGCATCCCTATTGAAATCGCACGCCAATTAGAGGTTCACGCCCGGTTCGCTACCACTACGCCATTCGGACGTCAAAATAAAAATATTGAAATGTTGTAGGAGTGCATAAAAATAACTAGTCTGCCAACTTGGGTGTTCCGCCATGTTGGATTTAGAATGAGGTCACACACCTAACCATGCATTGTCATCCAAACTAAACGTGTAGATCTAAAAAATTTTAGCTCAATCAGTTGAAGATATTTGCTTCAAAATGGCGTTGCAAGATTCCACCCAACCAAACATACATTGCAAGTTGTATGTTTGGTTGTAAATTAGACTTTGCACCAAAAATTTCATTAGCGTGCTAAAACCTGATATAATTTAACTTGTTACAGTTCGATCTCGGATGCCAGAATTGGAAGCGCACCCTTATCGGTTCAGTCCACAATGCGGGTCTCTTCTTATCCCTGCCCCTCACTGGCATCATGTCAGACAGATATGGAAGAAAGCTGGCCCTGGCTGTGGCTTCCCTCATGAATGGCATCTTCGGCTTCCTCAGGTCCTTCTCCAGTAACTACGTCATGATGCTCGTGTTCGAGTTTTTGGAAGCTGGTTTGGGAGCCGGCGCGTACAGCACTGCCTTTGTTATTGGTCAGTGGATTTTATTTTTGAAGTGGTGATAGACGAGCAGTCAAGACTTCAGTCTCCTTAAACAAGGCCAGTGTTCAAGCTTCAGGCAGAGTTCACTCACTTTTCAGTTACGGGCGCTCGTACGAATACTGTTTGCTTATAAGCGAAGAAAAATATCATGAGAAAAGCTGTACATTGATTGTGATATCTCCATAAAGTTCCTAAAGCTGTGTGAAGTCTAACACGCTTTTTATTCTGGAAGGAGATCAGAAATAGCTGGTAACGCCTATACCCGCTATTTTGGATCTCGATGACATATTTAACGTATAATACGAATGTTGCAATGCCGCATTGCATCCTTTTAGGCGGTTATACTTCTTCCAACTTAGTACAAGTCCATTATCACAGTCAATTAAAAATCTTGGCTAATTACTAACTAAGCTATTCCTTTCAGCCATGGAGCTTGTGGGTCCAAAAGGAAGGGTCTTCGGGAACACCCTCATCAACGCGGTCTACGTCCTGGGCCTTATGTCTTTAGCCGCTTTATCATGGCAGCTGCAGAACTGGAGACATCTCCTCAGACTCATCTACACTCCAGCTTTATTTGTGATATCTTACTACTGGATTTTAAACGAAAGCGTCAGATGGCTGATCAGCAAAGGAAGACATACTGAAGCTGCGGATATATTGAAAAGAGCAGCAAAAATGAACCGCGTGAATTTATCCGACGACGTTCTCTCACCTTTGTATGAACTAGAAAAAGTTAATACAAACCCAGATAGCGTAAAAGAAAAGCTTAATGTAAATTCAGATGCAGATAAGAAAACAAATGTCGTTGAAGAGAATAAGTTTAACAATGAGTCGCCATTAATGAAAGTGATAAAATCTAGTATAATACTAAAACGAGTGGCGATATGTTCCTTTATGTGGATAACGTGTACTTTCGTGTATTATGGATTGTCTATAAACTCTGTGTCTCTCGCCGGGAACAAGTATGTGAACTTCATGCTGGTCGCATTTGTGGAGATACCAGCGAACTTTGTATGCCTTTTGGTGCTGGACCGGTTCGGGAGAAAGAAAGTGTTGATAATAACTTATGTGCTGAGTGCGTGTTTGTGTATCAGTTTGTCTTTTCTACCTAAAGGTGAGTATCTTTCTCTAAAAGCTTCACCACCGTTTCCAGAGTCTGTCCTGAAGAGTCCCGCCACGGTGTCTGATACCTAGCCTTAATTACTACTATATTTTGGTTTGAAGGACATCCTATCTTATTGTCTTCTTGAGGATGCGATTATGCAGGGCCTCTCTGCTGCCAGTAGCACCGACTCCGATCTTTTAAGTCGCTGAGGATATAGGCCTGTAGTTGGTTTAATCCGACGCATCCTCCGCCTTATTCTTAAGGATTGGCACAACCACTGCCCTCACTAATGTATCAGGCAGGTAACCATGACTAACACATAGGTTGTAGAGCAACTTGAGGACTCTGGAAAGGTGTAATTCGTTAAT
This sequence comes from Coenonympha glycerion, assembly GCA_963855885.1. Taxonomy (NCBI): domain Eukaryota; kingdom Metazoa; phylum Arthropoda; class Insecta; order Lepidoptera; family Nymphalidae; genus Coenonympha; species Coenonympha glycerion. The sequence continues at coordinate 12,683,378 of OY979643.1, forward strand.
ATACAATTAGTCCTACACTGTTTCACCATAAACTGCGAACATATTTGCAATATTCTGACACCCACTCACGCCCTCAACTTGAGTGTAGAGAGAGCTCAACTTCACTCTATAAAGTTCAGATTATTTTCAATCCCTCATCGCAAACAGGTTTAATATTTCGAGATGTCATACAAACTTACTTGATATTATTTTATTATGAAATAACAAAATCCCTTTCCAAATATACACTCAAAGATAATAAAATCATATTACCAGTCGTCAGAGGGGAATATCTTTGCCAATCTCATTCAGGCACGATTTAACGTGAATAAAAGCCAATTTCATAATCCGGAAAACCGTTTACGTTAAGGAAAAATTTACCTAACTTTCGAAATATTTGAACAAACAACCGTAAAGAGTTTATCCCCCTCTTTCTTTTGACAGAGGGTCTATATTGAAACTACAAATACTCATATACAATCTCTCTTAAAAACACTTAAACACCATATATTATGTGTCTCACACTCTCACAACTCTGATCTGGAAATTTCTTGACAGAATACCGAACCATTTTCATATCAACCTGGGAATCAAATCCACAGAAGACTCGTGAATCGTACAAAGAGAAAGTTATTGTTTATGTAGCGATGATCAATGTTTGCCCAGGGGCCTGAATTTGTTGAATACTTGCAACAAAATATAGATTTTTTGGTATAAACTCTTGAATATAGGGATCGATAGAACGGTTTCTCTTACAAAAAGCAACAAGGAACAAAAAAGCAAAATAGAACTTTGTCACTTTTTTCAAAATTTTTGTAAATCCATGATGAATTGGATTATGGATATACTATACTTACCAAAGTAGTACCACAGTGTTAAAAGATTCCAGAATATTTTTAAACTACCACAGGTTCTACCACAGGTAGTACCTACCTAATTCATATTTAGATAAAGATAAGCCTAGAGGCCAGTTTAGAAAGTTTAAACGCAGGTTAAGTTTTAAACGTAGGTTAGATTAAGTTCTCTATCTCTCTAGTTTTAGAAATGAAGATTTTGATACCGCTACAGTTTCGGCTTCACATTATGAAACTCCTCAATAATGAAGCAATAAACAACCTTTGGATGTTTTTATCAAAATGTACCAATATTGTGGATTTTGATTATCAATTCTATGGTCGTGAATAGCAATTTTAATAACGATAAAATTGCTTGAAAATCGACTATTTGGAGATTGTGTGCAGTTTCATTCGGAAATACTTAGTAGTACTTCGAACGACTTTTATATTCGTTAAGTTACCATTCGACTCGCTACGTGTTTGCTATTGAAAATTCAAACGTCTCTCTCTGGAATTTTCCGCGTCAATTCCTTATGAATACGAAGGTAGTACTTAATCTTTTGAATTTAAAAACGTTTCTACGAGCTTGACAACAAAACGTTATAATATAAATAAATAGGCCTATATGAAATAAAATATATTTTGATTTGATTGATTGAAATATTGGTATGAGCGACAATTTTACTCTTCGTGAAATACATTGCAGTACGGTATTTCAATGTCAAAAACATGAAAATTATTGCCCATCTCGTATTCTACTAAAACTATCGATCGAAAAACTAAATTTCATAATCTTCCACAGATCAAAAATGGGTGTCTCTAGTCTTATATCTGTCTGGCAAGTTCTCCATCACGGTGGCGTACAGTTCCGTGTACATTTACGTGTCAGAAGTGTTCCCGACCAGCGTGCGACAGTCGCTTTTGGCGGTGTGTTCCTCGTTGGGCAGAGTTGGATCCACGTTGGCGCCAATGACGCCGTTACTCGTGAGTAATCTACGATAAATATTTTATACATCTACGAGTATGTCTTATCAGCCTCCGACAGTGTCTTTGCAGTTGGTCTTCGCTGGGTAGAGTTGTATTGACGTTGATGCTTATGACACCGTTACTCGTAAGTAATCTATGAAAATTATTTTATACATATACGAGTGTCTTATCAGCGTCCGACAGTGTCTTTGCAGTTGGTCCTCGCTGGGTAGAGTTGTATCGATGTTGACGCCGATGACGCCGTTACTCGTAAGTAATCTATGAAAATTATTTTATACATCTACGAGTATGTTTTATCAGCCTCTGACAGCGTCTTTGCAGTTGGTCCTCGCTGAGTAGAGTTGTATTGACGTTGATGCTTATACAACCGTTACTCGTAAGTAATCTATGAAAATTATTTTATGCATTTACGCGTGTCTTATCAGCGTCCGACAGTGTTTTTGCAGTTGGTCTTCGCTGGGTAGAGTTGTATTGACGTTGATGCTTCTGACACCGTTACTCGTAAGTTATCTATGAAAAATATTTATAAATAGCCGTCAGTAGTTGCTGAAACTATTCATTTATCTAGGTATTTTGAAATCGGGGATAAAAAGTTCTTGATTCGCGTGTTAGTTTAGGATAATAAATCGGTAAATAGTTGTAGTGTGTACGTAGTAACAAACATACGCACAACACCACAATCATAAAATCTTTATAATAATAGTGTGATTCAATCCCCCAGAATCAGTACTACGACAACCTGCCAGCGATATTCTTCGGCAGCATGGCGCTGATAGCCAGCGTGCTGGTCTTCTCCCTTCCAGAGACCATCAACGTCGCTCTGCCTGACACCGTGGAAGAGGCGGAGAGAATCTCCCACAGGAGAGGGAAGATGGAACCCGCTTAGAATGTCCCAACTTAGCTAGCCATGTTATATCGCACCATCCTACGTTCTGGAGCCATATTATTTTGTCATAGACCTCTTGTTGCCAAGCGTCATCGAACGCATTTTAATGCTGATATTGACGGTGAATTTAAACCGTATTTTCCTCATGTTATAAATTAGGTTAAGCCACTGATCCCTATTATACTAATAAGCTGGATCAGATATTCTTTACAATTGACAGTTCCAATTTGAAGCACCTTCCACCGTCGCTTTGAATGTCATTTTATTTTAGCTCCATGGACGCTCACGCCAGGTTACGCGAAAATCAGCGCCGAAATGGCAAAAATCAGCGCAAAAATCAAGTGTCTTACGTTGATTTTCTGAGATCCAGCGTAATAGTATAACAGAGGTCAGTGGGTTAAGGTGTTGCGGCCCTACCAGCCCGCGAAATTCAAATTTTATTTAGTTTTTCGCAGTTATTAGACTAACTACACATTGTAGATTTATGGCAATGCATTTTGCGGGCCTACTTTTTATGCATCTACACGTTTTTAATAGAAACTTTGCTCGAAAGTTCTCACTCATCTCATATTGGTTCCCGAAAGATAATTTTTTGCAGTTTCCCAGATTTCGAGCTATCGGGAACCAATATGAAGTAAATAAATATTGTTGAGCAGAGTTTTTGTTAAAAACATGTAGATGCATAAACGTTGTGCCCGCAAAACACATTGCCATTAGCCTTCGATGTATAATTAGACCACTATGAGCGAAAAACTAAATAAAACTTGAATTTTCGTGCCCGGATGGTACCCATCGCCCTTAAGCCCATCAAAAAGCGATAGTGCAGCTACTCCACAATTTCCATACCTAAATTATTATTATAATTAATTCAAGGAATTATTTCTATTACGGCTTTTGTATTAGGTTAGTACTATAACTGCATCTAAATAGCGGGTAGATTATTTTTTCAAGTTGACAACTAAGTATAACATTATTATGCTTACGTGATACATAAGCACCTATATTTTGCTCAATCTAATGCAGCTTCCTATAATTATGCCTTGCTATGACAAAAACTCGTTACTTTTATTATTATATTTAAGTATTAGCTTTATAAAATAATTGATTTTGGTTAGGAAAATCTCGATGACTGGAAGAATGGTGATTTTTCCGGGATAAAATACTCTAATTAACTGTAGTCGTTGAAAAAATAGCTTATAAACCAATGCATAAAAGTAACAAACTACTTATTTAATATATCTAAATAATATATTTTACACATTTTAAGTATTTTGCCATAACGTGTATCTATCTTATGCCAAGCTCAAAGTCCATTAAATAGGTATATTTAAACTGTAAATATTTTCGACATCTATAATGATCATTATTTATCACAGTCATAAAATGTGATAAAATAAATTATACACAATAAATAATAATTATAAAATACAATCTATTCTCTATCGTTAGTATTTTACTAAAAATACATGAAAATGTACCGGTACCTGAAAAAATAAATGTAAATGTATATTATTTTACAATTTTTTAATACCTATGATACTTTCTCTTACTGTGTATTTTTGAATAGTTTTGTTGTTACATAATGTTATATGTACCTATTTTGCAAAATATATTTTTTTTATGTTTTTATAAGATAAAGAATAATTTGTGAAGCTATTGTGATACCTATACACAGCCATATTGTTATTATGAACCTTTTATTCTTGAGTACTTTTAAATAAAGTTTTCTCTCAACTTTTACTGTACTTATGTGGAATTTCTCCCCTCATTATGCCTACATATCCTAAATATACGTCTGCATTTGTTCTCTAAGTTGCAGGTTGTTTCTGTGCCGAGTTCCATCGAAATCGGTTCAGATCTTGAACTCGCTGACACCGCAACCCATTTGTTTTGGGGTGGTCCACCAGGATCCCCTAGATGATCCCCCAGGGGTTCCTGGTGAACTCGAAAAGTTCATCAGGATCCAGTTATTTTGTCACACGTATTACTTCTGACTTCGAGTATGAAGAGTAGTAGTTATCGTCCTATTCTCAGACCAAATATACTTAGGTCTTACCTATACAAAAAAAATCTTAAAAAAACGATGAAGTCGTTTTGGAGTTTTTTACAAACACTGTCACACAAGAATTGTATGTATTTAAAGGTAAATAATAAGTAATAATAATAATGTAATAAAAGGTTCAAATAAAATTGAACATTAGATGACGATAAGTATGATATTATGCGCTGAATTATATGAAACTACTAAAACGCCTGGTTAAGTTTCATCGACAATAATGTTACAAACCTATTGCGTAAAAATATTATTAGGCGCTTAATAATAATTAAGTTATATGGGGCTTGCACGCACTCAAAACTGTACTGGACTCGCTGGCGGGAATACGGGATGCACCGTGGGATTCAACGCGCTAACTACTTACGAGTAGGTTTCATTACCCTGCCGTATCTTCATAGAAGAGATTTTAGGTCAAGGACCCAAAATTATACATGAGTTATGACGTTCTTTGAAAGTACTCGTAATTGTCTTTATTAGTTTTAAACGCGGGTCACTAAAATCGCTTAAATACGCCGTCTATACGCCGTTAAAGAGACGTTCAGTCTTAGAAACGTCATTAAGTTTATATAAGCAATTTTAAACACATCTATATACTTGATGATTAAACGAACTTACCTTAAGTGAAGTTCTATCATAATTTTATGAATTCCTGTATGAAGATAATAACAAGAATACTAATTAGGTATTCACGCCAAGTGATAGCCATTCAGACACTAAAGTTGAAAGAAAAAATAAAAATTTCAACATTTTTCATTACGATATCTTACGCTAGCAACACTGTGTCTGTCATTTCATTTAGTTTAGAGTAATTATTATAAGAGTGCCTTTGTGCTTCGATAAGCTCGTCTTGGTAGGAGCACTACAGAGCACCCAAATATGTATCATATAATATATACATAACTACACAATATTATACATAACCACACAATATTATATATGTAAATATAATAATATATATATAAATGGGTTATATAGTCTTCAATAAATATTTATTATAATATGTACATTTTTTATTTACAAATTCATACATGGGTTTTTCCACAAAACAGGGGCGGGAGGGTGTTATTATCTTCATACAGGAATTCATAAAATTATGATAGAACTTCACTTAAGGTAAGTTCGTTTAATCATCAATTTTATATTCATTCCTGTATTTCTATAATAACAAGAATACTAATTAGGTAGATGTTTAGAGCCATGACATTTGTAAATAAGAAATGCTTTTAAATTAATAGAATAATAAGCATAATCGCTTAACATTGACCAAAAAAATAAAAATAACAACTTAAGTTGATATTCAAAGCAAATTAATAAATAATGGCATAATTTTGTAGAAATACTAAAACTGTACTATAGTTAGCTATAGTAAATCAATATTATTAGTATAATATATTAATAATAATATATGTACAAATACATATATTTTTATATGTGCGAATACCGAGGGTATATTAAGACTATCTAGCAGTACTGCTTGTAGTAGTCTTGACGATTAAAAGAGGTTTTAAACCTCTTTCAACAAGCTTTAAAATATTTGTATCAGTTAAAACTCTTGATTAATCGTAATAAATTGGGCTGTTAATATGCAACCATGAAATATATATTTAAACAGTAAATTGATCACGAATATATTTTATAAACTTGAGTAGAATAAATATTACCGAGACATATTTTTGGACAGAAAAAAAATAAAATCAATTTATTAATATAAAAGATTTAAATCTATGGGTTGCAGAGAACTAGTTCGTAAATTTTTGTTCATCTTGACTGTAGGCATTAGTATTTTCGTAAAGTGTCCTTTACTTTTATTCATAGCTCTTTAGAGTTATTTCTTTTAAAGGAGTTAACAATGATATTTTTATTTAATTTGCATAATAATATTGTTATTTGGGTTTTGGTGTTGGAACAGCTCTTTAATAAGGTCATTAAGATTTAAATTGACCTTAAATTATATTTTTAACTGCATAGTAAGAATATTTTCAAGAGATATTTAAAAAAAAAACCATAGAGAAATCATTTTATAAGCCTATTTTAAAGTTGATTCTGAGACAAAGGCTGATGAAGTAACTGTATCTACTGTTTATTCCTGTCTTCTAATAAAGTGATAACAATAGAAACTGAAAGTCTGAACACATGAAAACATGTTTTCTAATATTGTCAGACAGTAAACATCTTATACAATATTATAGTATATGTATGTATAACCGTGTTGAGTTTCTCATTTCACATAATATTAAAATTTTAACTGAAGGCATAAATGTTATTCTTAACAGTTATTCATGTTATAATATTGTTTAATATCATTAATTGTTATTTTAACAGTCACCCCAACACTAATATCGCTGTTGTACTGGTTAGTTGTAAACAAAAAAACCACATATACAATTGGAATACAAATATTAGACAATACTTTTAAAGTTCTTGAATTTCTGCATCAAGACCATTTTTCAATTTAGCAGTCTTTCAGTTAAAAAATGTGATCTGATTTTTCCAAGTTGATAATCGCAAAAAACAACGAGCAAATGTAACATGTCAATAGGTAGACATGTCGAAATGTTATTCGCGATTGTTCGCGATTAATGCTTTGTTGACTTGTTGCGACGATGAAAAAAAAAAATTTTTTTTTTTTTTGTCACTTACCCAATAATTCCAATGTCATCACAGAAGATAAAAGTCTCTGATCTTCGTTTAATAATAATCAGGTAATTACATACCACAGCTGACTGCTGAAGTACTACTGTACTGGTATTCAAGTTCCTAGTGAAGCAGTGATGACCTAATTTTCAATTATCATTTGACCTTGGTCAGTCATCATCGAGAGCTAAATCCTTGCAGCGGCGTCATCCATCGGCATGAAAGTTAAACAAAATATTAGACTTATTTAATAATGATTAAATACAGAAAATATAAAATGTAGGCTATGTATCAACTCTAAAAGAACAAAAAAAAAAATATTATGATACATGCAAGCCAAAATTATGAACCATCATTGTTCATATTATCATAAATCCAATGAAGTATTTAATGATTCTATGATCTTATATATCTATTGGTAATTTCCAAATCCTTTAACATTTTTGATGCATAGATAACCATTAGTTAATAATTAGCGGCGCGATAGCCTGAAAATAAAAATATTTGATCTCGCAAAAATTAATTTGGTCTTTAAATATATTAATTTCCATTGCGTAACGTTATTCCTAGGTATGGATAACGATATTCCTGTAGATATAGGTACAAGGATACCTAAAAATAAATTTAAATAAACATATTATCGATTGTTTTCTACTTTTTCCATATTTATTATTCATTTAAGAAATTTAAGAAATAGTCAATTATAGAAACTAAAAATAACTTTGATATTCAAAAATATTGCATTCTTTTAAAAGCATGCATCATAACTCAGTTAAAGCATTGATAAATTTGATGTAATATCTAACACATCGAGTTACGATGAAAGAATGGTTGTATTAAATACATGTATTTGTAATGGAATAACAAAAAAAATTAAGTATGTTATCGAATAGGTTGTCTCATATTCAATTGTATGTGAACAGAATATAATAGCCGAGTTTTTTGCCCGACCTTCTCAGTGCAACCCGCTTTTCAGATTCAAGCTTTCATAAAAGCCTGTAAATCAAGTCCATGTGAAATTAATAAAGATCATCATTTTCATTTTTAATTACTTAAACATGAAAATTAATTGTAATGTTAGTGGTTCAATAGTTTATAAATCTTCATAATATAAAACCTTTTTGTATAAAAGTAAATTATGATGAAAGAAACTAGGATAGTACCTAGATACCTAGTGTCATTGCACTACATGCGAACTAAAGAAGAGAAAAAAAAAATTACACATTAAATTCTGTTCATAATTTTGAGAACATAAAGAGAGAAAAAAATATATTTTTAACTCATATTTAAGCACGATAAAATAATATCATCAGGCTCGAATATTTTATGGAAGTGGTTATTCTATAAGCGGCAAACGTACGAGTAAGTAGGTGTGCCTTCTTATCCCGAACCGACTATAGGCGAACATGCGTGAGTCCGCACGAGGTTCGAAACAGCGCAGCACTCCGCCAGCACTCCGATCGGCGGCCGCGCGGCGCCTGACATGACAGGTCGACAGAAATGTCAAAAGAGGACATCGATAAGTACTTGCAAGGCTGTTTTGCTCCTGGTGCTGTTCTTGTGGGGAAATTAAGACTCTTCTGTCCTGGGTAAATCTTCGAGAAAAGTCGTCGCAAGAGACGAGTGCTGTCCTGCGATTTGGCCCGTGGGTCCACCATGGACCGACAGGTGGATTGCTCAGATATTCCTCCAGTGCCAGTTAATATTGGATCTTGATTAACTGTATTTCAAATTATTGATAAAAGACATAATATACACAGAAGTTATTAGAATATTATATTATTAAATAAAATTTTTGTGTCTCACTCGTACATTTCAAATTTTGAGTAGTATTACTAGTTGATTTTGTAAGACGTTGTCAATGGACTTTTTATTGATGTATCTATAAATAATGACCACAACAAGAAACGATTCGTGTGGAAGACTAAAATAATTGTAAATAGTGCATTTGATTGCGGGTACTTTTCAGACCTGGTCTAGTAAAGTAATCTTGGTTCATTTAAATTAGCAGACAGTAAAAGAAAATATTGATATGAGGGTATATCGAAATAGTTTCTAAAGGTAATCGTTTTGATCCTTTATATCATTCCAATACAGTTGGTGATAAAAAAAAAACAGCATCGCGCGGTGTTCCCAGGTGGTCACCCATCCAAGTATTAACTGCGCCCGATGTTGCTTAACTTCGGTGATCGGACGAGAACCGTCAACCGGTGTTTTCAACATGGTATGGGGGCGTTTAAGCACCAATTTGCTATTTTGGAAGTTGCTTACAAGATAATCTTGTCATTTTTGGGAATGATTAATCCATAGGCGTTGTCCCAATAACCATCCTCAATGTATATTGTCGTGAAGGTCACACTCTCTAATGAAGTGTACCCAACACTGGAGCATAGACTGCAGAATATATTATGTTGATTGACTTTTTTGCAATTATTAATATAGAGACGATAATCTTATTAACTCACCCTCATGTATGTCGTCGTGATGATCACATCCTCATATGCAGTGTCCTCAACATAGATGCTTTGCAATTATTTTTTGCAATTATTAATACAAAGGTGATAGTCCTCAGGTTTTTCACCTACCAACTACCCTCAATGTATGTTGTCGTGAAGGTCACACCCTCTAAATGAAGTGTACCCATCACCGAAGAATGCATCTTGATTAGCTCCTCTTGCAGTAATTAAAACAAAGGCGATAGTCCTTCCAACTACCCTCAATGTATACTGCTGTGAACGTAACACCCTCTAAGAGGTGTACCCAACACTGGAGCAATATGGATTTTCTGAACCAATAATAACAATTCCGTAGATTTCACAATTCGTTTTGACGATGAATCCGATAATTTTGAATATTTCTTTTCGGATACTTTGATTTCCGCAAGAAATACTTATAATCACTCACTTTTTTTTATACGAGTTTAATAATGTTGTGTTGAACGGCCGAGCACTAGAACGCTAATGGAATGACAGACACAGTGTTGCTAGCGTAAGATATCGTAATGAAAAATGTTGAAATTTTTATTTTTTCTTTCAACTTTAGTGTCTGAATGGCTATCACTTGGCGTGAATACCTAATTAGTATTCTTGTTATTATAGAAATACAGGAATGAATATAAAATTATAATAAAACTGTAAAGGGTCGAATTCTGTACATTGAAGGTATTTTGAAAATTTTTGTTGGAGGACACTATTTAGTCGATACTGAAGCCAAAACTGTAATTTTTTTAATTTTTGTCTGTCTGTCTGTCTGTCTGTCTGTCTGTCTGTCTGTCTGTCTGTCTGTTTCACGACCGGGCATCACGGCTAATCCGCTGGATGGATTTAAATGAAACTTGACATGATTATAGTTCATACCCCGAGGTAGGACATAGGATACTTTTTGTCCCGAAATTCATCATGGTTTCCCTGGAAGACGGCATTAAAGTCCAAACGTTTTTTAGTTATAATTCATTAACGCGTTGTCCGATTCCATTCATTCTTTTTTTGTTAGAAAGGAGGTTCTTTATAAATTATTCCATACAAATCTTATCATCATCACTTTTGTAGTTCAGAAATTACAGACATCAGAACCTTTAAGTTCAAGTAGGTAGGTGACTTGAAACTCGGAATGCACAAAGAACCTAGGGCTAGGACGTAGGGCTCAAGTAAGACTGGAGTACCCTTACAGCCGTAAATAAATAGGCTTAGCAGGAGATTTCGTATGGTTTAAAATTTTTCACTTTTAGGGTGAACAAAAATCATGTAACTGGCGTCATCGCTACGTTATACCGTATAGCGCCATCTCTACAATTTATGTGGAACTTGAATGTAAAACTCTGAGATAGGTACTACCGAATTTTTTTAAATAAAAATTAACTGTCATGTTATTTACTGTTTCCTGACTTTATATTAAGATGGCACTGTTAACACATGAACAGATTTAAACTTTATCATCCGCAATATGGTAAGGGTAAGATAATGGTTCACAAATATTTTTAACTCTTAGGTCTTATCGATCCTAACCGACTGACTGTCATCTAAGGTCTTTTTATACGTAAAGAAATATATAGCCATTGTCCATTCTGATGTTTTGGATTGTATTGAGATGAAGCAAAGATTTTTAAAAGACTCTTATATTATGTTGGGCTGGGGAATATTGTTAGTAGAGTAATTTATCCCAGTGGTACCTACCCGGCCGAACTCTGAAAGAAGAGTTCTACCACCAGTACAACTTTTCACATGGTTTAATAATTTTTGACATATTTCGTGGTTTCAGAATAAAAATCACAATGAAAAGGACGATTTTAACTGTCGATATTTCGATACATTGGTACATTGGTATTGGTGCCACTGGGTCGAAATATCGACAGTTAAAATCGTCCTTTCGAACTTTCAACTACGTATTAATGAAACTTTATATTATTATTAAGAAAAAGGAGTTTTCAAAATCACCACAAGATAACCCGTGCAAAGTAAGAACAGGTTTCTGTACAACATCACACCAGAATCCCGCAAAAAATCAAGGAATTCCAGTAGGAAGGTATATTATGTAAAAAAATTGTAATTCACGCGGGCGGAGCCGCGGGCAACAGCTAGTTATGTAATATTATTATGAACGGAAGCGGGCATCACAATTAAATTAGACGTTCGTGTACCTAAAGCGCGGAAATGTAAATTTTTTGGAAAAACTGAGGCATGCATATTTCAAGTCAAGATGTTTTCCTTTATCATGAAAGCAAAAAAAATAAATTTTATAAGTAGAGTATACTCAAAGTTTTTAAAAATTTACGTCTTCCAACGCTGATCTTGTATTCCTCGAACATTTGTTTTTACGCAAACATTTTCTGTAACACAGCTATACTTACCAGATTGATTGGAGTGCATACCATATTTGGTTACGGACATTTTCGACCCGCAACGCAATCAGTCTATGTACCTTATACGGCACACATTTATTTTTACACCACCCGATAGGATTTGAGTGAATGCAAACTGCATTCGGAATGCATGTATGCAATGCATGCATTCACCGAATTAAGGATGCAAACTGGAAATTCTTTAATTCTTTACCGTTATCTGATTGCAGGTAGATGGATGATTTTTTCGAGTTTAATATACAGGGTGGAAAAAATGGACGAGATTTGGAAGAAAAGAACATTCGGGGGAAAATAAAAGTTTATAAATTTTACTGGTGATATCTGGTAGGACTCTTCTCGCGAGTTCGCCCAGGTAGATACCACCGAAGTGTTTGTCGTTCTACGGTCAACCATGAAGCATTAATTCCTTACTGTGTGTGCGGTTTTTAAGGGCATATACGCCGACGTCATAACTGGCAAATACCACCCATGTCTGAGGATGATGAGCAGTGAGCACATCGGGGTTACCGGGCTAGACAACCCGAGTCAATCCCACTAAAAATATAAATAATCACAGTTTTATTGAATTATCCGATCTCTGAAGTATAGGCACACGGTAGTAACCTACCTACCTACCATCTCAGCATTAATGAAAATATAACATTAACGTAAACTCAAGAATATGCTAAATAATAATCACTTGTGTCAACAAAACGAAGTTGTTTTCAAGTACGCACTCTTCTAGCTAACGGGTAAAACGGCCTGACAGTGGAGGCTGTGGTATTTTTAGAACACGCTGTAGGTATCGCGCCGCACCTCATCGCGGGGGCTATGCACAATGCACATGCAGTCATGTGCAAGCGCATTCACGTGACTTTAATAAAAATATAATATATCGAGAGCATTATCACAGAGGGACGTGTACTTTACTTATATTATATACGTCTCTATAATAGTGGATATGTTGATAGTCCGAATTTAAATCGAAATGCTACGAGTTACAGATTTTTGAGATTAGTTCTACTTAGTATAAACTTATTAAGGTACGGTATTATAATATTTTTTTGATTTCTTGCATTTTTTAGGGTTCCAAACCAATTTGGTAAAAATGGAACCCTTATGGTGAGACTTTCTCCGTCCGTCCGTCCGTTCGTCTGTCACACTCGATTATTTCAGTAACTATCGCAGCTATCGACTTGAAATTTTGAATAGTTATAGGTATTAGTGACCCGACATCATAGCAATCGTAAAAATTTGAAAATTGTTTTTATTTTTATTTAAAAAGGGGGGAAAACGGGAGCTTTGAATTTTCAAAATGAAATAACAATATTGAGTGGGGTATCATATGAAAGGGCGTTACTTGTGTATTCTAAAACCGATTTTTATTTATTTTTATGCTTGATAGTTTTTGATTTATTGAGCAAACTGTCGAAAAAAATACCGTTCCCCCCCTTATCTCCGAAGTTTAACAATCGAAAAATCTGAAATAATTATGATCAATAGACATTAATGTATATTTTACAGAAAAAATAAAATAAACTCCCTAACTATTATACTTTTTTTGATAATAACAATAAACCACCAAAAACAAAGTTACGTTTGCGGTTCGCCAACAAAAGTATCTACATGTAAATTATACTCGTAAATTCATGAACAAAAGTGGTTCTTTTAATGTTTTTCTTCTCTTATGGTATGGAACCCTCGGGCGCGAGTCCGACTCGCACTTGGCCGGTTTTTTTTATCTTGTGATGCGATATGAGACTTCATTAAATTGGATGGTTACCCTTAATTTGGATGGGTTTTTCACAAATAGGTAGAAGGACAATTTATACATCGTAGGCTTATAACGATGAATTTTGCGAAATTAATATTTATACATCTACATGTTTTTATCAAAAACTTTTTTCAAAAATACTCATTTACTGACTTCATATTAGTTCCCAAGAGGACCATGCAGAAAAATATTTCAGAAACCAATATGAGGTGAATGCGAATTTGTGAGAAATCTTTTATGAAAAGAAAATGTAGCTAAGACATTATTATTTTGCAAAATTCATTGCCACGAAAATTGTACGAGGATTTGACGGGCAAATTAACCATCCTTGAATTGCATTGACTTAGAGACGCTTGTTTTTTCTACTCATCCAAGGCCGAAAGACTGACAATTTCAGCTTATTTTTTCTACCTTTATCCGTTCCTGAGAAAAAGGTAGGTATATAAAGTAAGTAGCAGGCAGACTTAGGTATAATGAAGTGACTACCGACTCTACAGTGGTTTTCGATGGCAAACAGACGTATAATAAAGTGACCTTAAAGAGGTTCAATTTTTAGGGTTCAGTACATCTAAGTACATACTTAAAATAGTAAATGGTCAAGTGCCAGTCATTCTCGCGCACTGAGGAGAACAGCATCACTTTGAATAATGAGAGCAAATATCCCGGCTTACAAACATACTTCAGGGGCCCTACCACCATCTCTTAAGGATGCACTGACCTACGTTTTCTCCATACATTCAAAATGCCAAATCATTTGTAATTCGTGCAAATTTCGATCATGTTGTGTTGTTATTCGGATTCATATAAGTGGTAATAATAATCTATGCTCCTGGCCATATTTGGTTCCGAAATACTTCTTTAAAACGAAATAATAATCAATTTTGATCAAAATTTTTATAACTTTGGTCGAGTTCCGTAATACCAAAAATTATTAATGAAAACTTGTAACTTTCTTTATTAACTGGTGTTTTTCATTAGCTGGACGATAAAAACTGTGCTCCTGAACTAATGCGACGTGAGATAGTGTTGTTTTAATTACAAAACAAAGAAGCAGAAAACATGTCCTCTTTGACATAAAAATAAGCAAAACTAAATTCGTTTACAATTTCGTTTAACAAAAGTATTTCGGAACCAGATATGGCCAGGAGCATATAGATTATTACTAAGTATATGAACCCGAATAACGCAACATGATCGAAATTTGCACGAATTACAAATGATTTTGGTATTACCTTTGTATGGGAGACATCGTGGGTTAGTGGACTCTTAAAGCAGTAATGCAGCATTAATGTTTTGACATTGTCATACTAGGTATGTTTGTATGAAAATGTCAAACAATACTGCAGCATTACTGCTATAAGAGATGGTGGTAGGGCCCCAGATCATAATATCGTACAGATCGTAAACCGAAATATACCGATACTTACGTATGTTATATAAATTTAGTGTGGCACATAATATTATTACAGTTTATATTAGGCAGCGCGATATACTCAACTTGAACCCAATGTCTGCGTGAATAGGGTCAGGACAGGGTCAGGGTCTCTTTGTCGATATATCTACCTAGTTTTAAAAATAACTGGGGATTTTATGCATCTACAAAATAATATTCCCGGGTCCTTACTAGTAGGTGAGTATATAGATAGGTACAAAGAGCTTATGGATAGGTACCAGGCTTTCAAGTTGATTTTTGACGGAACATTTAAACAGGAAAACTGTCTCAGGAAAAATTTGACAATTTTTAATCAACATTCACAGATTCAGAAAACTACCTAAAATCTGTGAATGTTGATTACAGACCAAAAGAAAATATTATGTAGGCATTGAGTTTATATGGGTTAAATTTACATTGGTGTCAGGCGATCCCGTTTATCATGAGACTTTATGAGAATAACTGAGGAACGAATATAGGGACCTATACCAGAAATGTCAGGGATCGCAAAAAACTTTTTCTATATATTTAGTTTGAATACAATATCTTGATAGGTAGGTATAAATAGCATAAACTTAAGACATTGTAATAATGTAGGCTGCCCATATTAATATTATCTAAGTATCCCAGAAAATACTTGAAAGAAATGTATAATTTACTGTTTTGCGTGGTGATTGATCCACAAGCGTTCTATTCCGCTACAAATTTTAAAAGAAGCTTCATGTTACGCAAAAAAATTTAATATACATTACGCAGCGTGAAATAAATAAACGGTGGGAGCTTATCTAAAATCAGCAATGAATCGAAAGGAAATGAAACTGGTGTTACTCAGAGATCAGTCGGCGTAAGCGCGTGACGTGGTTACAGTTAGTGGTAGCGAGGACGACCACCATAAGTCCATGAACCAAGTGAGGCGTTCGTCGCGTCGTCGTTTCGCGTCAGCCAATGAGTGAGCCGGAACGAGCGGTCCGTGACACACGCGATTATCACGCCGGCCGGCTGCGTTCGATTTCTAAACCTGAATTCGATGTTTAAAAATCCTACCATAAACATTATAATTTTTTTTTATGATAACACAAACTGTGGTCGTGAGTGTACTTGTGTGAAATTGAACTGTTGATCGGAAAATAGACATTCTATATTTTGTGAATTGATACGTGAAATTCTCGAACTTTTCCCCATGTGAGTACATCTACATTTGTATACTTTACCGCAGATGCAATAATTTTGCCACAAAAAAATTGTATTTAGTGAAACTGGTGGAAAAATCAACCAGATGTTCCATCTTGCAGCCGACCTTCTACGCATGCGTACCTACAGTTATGTACTTATTATAGATACCTGGGTACCTATATAATATAACTTTAGTTACGAGTAAGTAGGTAGGTACTAATACCATTAAAAAAAAAGATTCCGACGAATTGAGAATCTCCTTTTTTTGAAGTCGGTTAATTAGATTAGGCGCATGGTCACATTAATGAAATAGAATCGCTAATTAGTCTCGTGTCTCATTTTAATGAAACTAGGATACTTTTAATAACTATGATACTTTTTAGGGTAACCCTAAGCGGGATCCCATTACTAAGACTTCGCTGTCCGTCCGTCCGCCTGTCAGTCTGACTCCAGGCTGTATCTCTCAAATTTCAAGTCTGTAGATCACGGTTCAAGAAACCAAAAAAATACTTGAAATTTTCACAAATTATGAAATTATTTTCTGTTGCCGCTATAACAACAAATAAAACATAAAATAAAATAAGTAAACAAATATATATAAAAAAAAAACATTTAAGGGGGTTCCATACAACAAACGTGATTTTTTTTTGCTTGTTTTTGCTCGATATTAATAACGGCAACAGGTAAACGCTTAAAATATTCACAGAATATTTAATTAAATGTTCACTTAATAAATAAATAGTTAAATGAAAATAAAAAAATATTAT
This sequence comes from Coenonympha glycerion, assembly GCA_963855885.1. Taxonomy (NCBI): domain Eukaryota; kingdom Metazoa; phylum Arthropoda; class Insecta; order Lepidoptera; family Nymphalidae; genus Coenonympha; species Coenonympha glycerion. Next base: position 12,700,739 of record OY979643.1, read on the forward strand.
GTAAGGGGGGCTCCCATACAAGACTTTTAGCTAGTTTTTTTTTGATATTTCTTGGTTGTATCGGTCTTGTTGGTACGGAACATTCAGTGCGCAAACCCGACTCGTACTTGACCAATTTTTTATACATATAATAAATATTATGCAGTCTAAGTAGAGGTTATATTTAGTATCTACAGGGAAAATCTGAAACTCATGAAAGTCTTTATGTACGTACCGGTTACCTAGGTGTTTTAAAATCTACAACAGCTGTTTATAATAATTACGTAACTGTTTCCTAAAAGTATCTAATTAAATATACCTAATATAAATTAAACCTTAATACATATAAAATCAAAACCACAAAAAAGGACCATAATATTACCAACTGAATGTATAATTGTACCAAAGACTAACGTACAAACTATAATTATTTCTTTTACTTATATACTTTTTAAGGTAATACCTATTTACTTATTGAATTTGATAGATATATTATGTACACATATTATGTAAATTATAATTCACAACATTGGTAGGTAAAGGTACCTTAGTATCTACCTATGTTAATCGTATTACTTTCATTATGTCTAAAAGATATGGTTAATTCCAAAAAAGATAACATATAGGCGCATGTTAAATTTTTTTTCATCTTTATCAAAATATTTTACGAAGATTATTTTTAATCGTAAACAAACTAATATCAGACCGAAATTCGGCCCCTTGGAAGTTGGTGGTATTAAAAATTCAAGCTTCTAAACTACAGTTTACCTAAATATAGGTTCATTGACGTAAATTCAAATTTAATTTAGTTTTTCGCAAATAGTAGACTAATCATCGTAGGCTAGGTAGGATGACAATGAATTTTGCAAGCATAACTTTTATGTTGTATTATACTTATTGTTTTTTTTTTATAATAAAAAAATACTCTTTTACCTACATCATATTGGATCCCAATCGCTCGAAATTTGGGAAACTGCAGAAAATAATCTTTCAGGAACAATGAATATGAGGTGAATGGGAATGAATGGGAATTTTTGAGCAAAGTTTTTATTAAAAATATGTGGGTGCATGAACGCAAAACTCATTTCCATAATCAATAATAAAAGCCTGCGATGTATAATTAGCTTTCGTTTATCTATTAAGGATCAATTGGAAAAAAAATCGAATTTCAAACTTCAGGGAATGACCTTTCTTTGGTTTTTGTCAAGTCTCACGCGCGTTTTATCAGGTCCCCCAACCAGCACGTAAGTTTTAACCGTTTTTCCTCTTATCGTCGTCGTTCTGATTCATTTTTAGGGTTCCATACCAAAATGGTAAAAATGGAACCCTTATGGTGAGACTTTCTCCGTCCGTCCGTCCGTCCGTCCGTCCGTCTGTCACACTCGATTATTTCAGTAACTATTCAAGCTATCGACTTGAAATTTAGAATAGTTATAGGAAATAGTGACCCGACGTCATAACAATCGTAAAAATTTGGAAATTGTTTTTATTTTTATTTAAAAAGGGGGAAAAACCGGGTCGACAAATTTTCAAAATGAGATAATAATATTGAGTGGGGTATTAGAAAATTCAAAATGAGATAACAATATTGAGTGGGGTATCATATGAAAGGGCGTTACTTGTGTATTCTAAAACTAATTTTTATTTATTTTTATGCCTGGTAGTTTTTGATTTATTGAGCAAACAGTCGAAAAAAATACCGTTCCCCCCCCCCTTATCTCCGAAGTTTACCAATCGAAAAATCTGAAATAATTATGATCAATAGAAGGTAACGTATATTTTACAGGAAAAATAAAATCAACTCGCTGACTTATATACTTTTTTTGATAATAACAATAATCCGCCAATTACAAAGTTACGTTTGCGGTTTGCCAACAAAAGTACCTACAATGTAAATTATACTCGTAAATTCATGAACCAAAGTGATTCTTTTAATGTTTTACTTCTTTTATGGTATGGAACCCTCGGTGCGCGAGTCCGACTCGCACTTGGCCGGTTTTTTTGAATTTAGTTTCTTTCCGTTCCATCCATCGAATCGAAATATGTATTAAATGATGATATTTAGTATTTCTACGGCTGCAGGATATTTATTTTAAACCATCCACCGTTCCATTCAATCACTCGGCAGTCGGCCGGGTTGTCGAACCCCAAACAGAAATAACATGAGAGCGAGCACTCGATTGTTATTTAACAATGGCTGGCGTCGCGAAATACAATGCATCAGCAATGGGATTAAATACACTTTCTTTTCCGATGCGCCTGGAGTTCTTTTGTTTGAGAATTTCTTAAGACAAGGTTATACCTGATATACATAGGTCCTGGGGCCGTACCACCAACTCTTATAGCAGTATTATTGTAATATTGTTTTATCATTTTCATACAATGACAGTAAGTATGAAAATTTTAAAACAATATTACAATAATACTGCTATAAAAGTTGGTGGTACGGCCCCTGTTCTTAACCCTCTGGGTACGAAACGAAACGCTAAAAATATTTACTTGAGTAAGAGGCTCCCATGCAACAAGCGTGATTTTATCAAGATTTTCATGTTTGTTTTAAAATTTGGCTAAAACTAAAAGTGTTTAGTTTACTTCAATACTTAATTGAGGATTGATTTCGAATCTCTTGATACGAGAGTAGTGCGGAACTCGCAGTGCTCAGGTCCCACTCGCACTTGGCCAATTTTAACGTCTACTCTCTACATCTATTGTACTAGCTCCGGTTTCTACGACTGGGTTAACGTGATTTATACGGTTCATCCCAAGAGAGATTGCCGCTAGATGGCGCTGTTACAGCTAGTAACAGTTTTTAATAATAAAAACCAATCGTAATGAACTTTTTTAAAGTTAAACGATAACCAAACGTTACGTTTCTGTTTTCTCTTTAAACTTAATGCCGTAGACGTTAAAAACTATAAAGAATTAAAGACGCACCGCCAAGCGAATTAATATTCCGGCGCGATGCTGTGTAGCAACCGTCAGGGGGTTACTAACCCCTTCGAAGTTAATACGATACGAATTGTATATAACTTTCATCCCGTAGGGTGAAAATTGTAATAAATAATATACTAGAAACTAAAAGTCAAGTTGAAACTATAAAGTTTACTACGGTTCAGTAATTTTTAAGATATGAACTGTGTATTAGTACTTCAAAGGCTGAGGCATATCGCTATCTAACCAAGGTTTCTAACCATTTGCATTCAATTAATAGCTATTTATTAAGCCAAAATGTTAATTTTAACCTACTTTATTAAGATATTAAATGCTCCATCAATGCAAAAAGATCCGTAATTCTTACTTAATAAATAAATAATTAATAATAATTTAATAATAAATATTTATTTATTTATTTATTAAAATATTAAATGCTCCATCAATGCAAAAAGGTCCGTAATTCTTACTTAAATAATTCAATTTAATCGCGATCACATAAATAATTTGTAAAACAGTGAGACTCATTGAGTGCTTTGGAATAAAGAGCTTAGGGTATTTTAATGAATCATTTGTTTATGAATGCTGGATCGTTGTTTATTGATACAAATAATTTATTAATTACAATTTCGCTCCACCGCGATAACAGTTTATTTGCTAAGCTTTCATTGATATTATGATTTATTCGATAATCTATCTATACTTATAATAAAACTGTAAAGGGTCGAATTCTGTACATTGAAGATATTTTGAAAATTTTTGTCTGTCTGTCTGTCTGTCTGTCTGTTTCAAGACCGCGCATCACGGCTAATCCGCTGGATGGATTTAAATGAAACTTGACATGATTATAGCTCATACCCCGAGGTAGGACATAGGATACTTTTTGTCCTGAAATTCATCATGGTTTCCCTGGAAGACGGCATCAAAGTCAAAATGTGTATCCCTACTAATATATAAATGTGAAAGTGAGTTTGTTGGTTTGTTGATTTGTTGGTTTGTTGGTTTTTTGGTTTGTTTGTCCGTCAATCACGCCGCAGCCACGCAACGGATTGACCTGATTTTTTGCACAGATATAGTTCAAGACCCGGAGAGTGACATAGGCTACCTTTTATCCCGGAAAGATAAACCTAATCCTGTGGGATTGCATTAGATGTGTAAATTCTCACTGTTTCACAACATACGTATACGTAACTTCACTCACAATATATGTTGAACCCTAGACTCCATACACTCGAAACCGTCAATCACTACTAATATATAAATGTGAAAGTGAGTTTGTTGGTTTGTTGGTTTGTTTGTCCGTCAATCACGCCGCAGCCACGCAACGGATTGACCTGATTTTTTGCACAGATATAGTTCAAGACCCGGAGAGTGACATATGCTACCTTTTATCCCGGAAAGATAAACCTATTCCTGTGGGATTGCATTAGATGTGTAAATTCTCACTGTTTCACAACATACGTATACGTAACTTCACTCACAATATATGTTGAACCCTAGACTCCATACACTCGAAACCGTCAATCACTACTAATATATAAATGTGAAAGTGAGTTTGTTGGTTTGTTGGTTTGTTGGTTTGTTTGTCTGTCAATCACGCCGCAGCCACGCAACGGATTGACCTGATTTTTTGCACAGATATAGTTCAAGACCCGGAGAGTGACATAGGCTACCTTTTATCCCGGAAAAATAAACCTATTCCTGTGGGATTGCATTAGATGTGTAAATTCTCACTGTTTCACAACATACGTATACGTATATAACTTTACTCACAATATATGTTGAACCCTAGACTCCATACACTCGAAACCGTCAATAGGTCATAAATACTTTAAGACTCAATAGTGAATACATACCAGAAACCCGTAATAGTAGGTCAGAGTCCATATCGACACCGAAAACTGTAATCCACACTGAAAACTGTATCGACACTGAAAACTGTAAATAGGTCATAAAAATAAGTTCTCATCAATACTCAGCCTGACTGAATGTTTTTGGACTATTTCGACAGAATTTACTCAGTACTTACAGTGGCACAGTAAAAACAGCAAGTCCTCTGTAAAATACAACTCCTTTAGAATATGCGCTCAGTTTGCTTGCCACATAATATTCAATTATTTTACAAATTACCAGGATCTAACACAATTCTAACATCTGTCGCCAAAGACTTCTATGAAGGATACATAGAAGTCATTGTCTGTCGCTTTTACTCCAGAGTAGTTTAATTCTTGAACTTTGTTCTTAAATGACGCGGGCGAAGCCGCGGGTAAATGCTAGTTTAGTTATAATTCAGTAACGCGCTGTCCGATTTCATTCATTTTTTCTTTGTTAGAAAGGAGGTTCTTTAAAGATTATTCCATACAAATTTTATCATCATCACTTTTGTAGTTCAGAAATTACAGGCATCAGAACCTTTAGCGATAAGTTTAAGTAGGTGACTCGTAACTCGGAATGGACAAAGAACCTAGGGCTAAAACGTAGAGCTAAAGTTAGACTGGACTACCCTTACAGCCGTAAATAAATAGGCTTAGCAGAAGATTTTGTATGGTTTAAGATTTTTCACTTTTGGGGGGAACAAAAATCATGAAACTCGCTACGTTATACCGTATAGCGCCATCTGTACAATTTATGTGGAACTTGAATGTAAAACTCTGAGATAGGTACTACCGAATTTTTTTATAATAATTAACTGTCATGTAATTTACTGTTTCCTGACTTTATATTAAGATGGCACTGTTAAGACATGAACAGATTAAAGTTTTCACTTCTGTCGACATTCCCGGAGTGTCGCGTCTTTTTTTATAATCCGCAATATGGAAAGGGTAATAATAATGGTTCACAAATATTTTTAACTCTTAGGTCTTATCGATCCTAACCGACTGACTGTCATAGGTCTTTTTATACGTAAAGAAATATATAGCCATTGCCCATTCGGATATTTTGGATTGTATTGAGATAAAGCAAAGATTTTTAAATGACTCTTATGTTGAGCTGGAGAATATTGTTAGTAGAGTATTTTATCTCAGTGGGACCTACCCGGCCGAACCCTGTAAGAAGAGCTCTACCACCAGTACAAATTTTCACATGATTTTATGATTTTTGACATTGTTATTTCGTGGTTTCAGAATAAAAATCACATTGAAAAGGACGATTTTAACTGTCAATATTTAAATTTATGATACCTTGGACCTGTGCCACTGGGTCGAAATATCAACAGTTAAAATCGTCTTTTCGATCTTTCAACTACGTATTAATGAAACTTTATATTATGATTAAGAAAAAGGAGTTTTCAAAATCACCACAAGATAACCCGTGCGAAGTAAGAGCAGGTTTCTGTATAACATCACACCAGAATCCCGCGAAAAATCAAGGATTTCCACCACATTTCCACGGTATAATATGTAAAAAAATCGTAATTCACGCGGATGGAGCCGCGGGCAACAGCTAGTTTAGAATAAAGAGCTTATTTTATGGGCACTGGAGATAACATTTATTCGAAAGCCTCCCGCATCAGTGATTAACTAACTGATTCTATCGAGTTTCACTACGGTGGTAGTGGGACCTTCGAAAACTTCCTTAGCCCTTGTTTACTTTATGAAAGAAACCTCTTCATAGCTTTCAGGGTTAATCGGTTTGGGATGGGTGATCATGATTCGTTGAGTAAGATGGGACATTTAAATATTCATCATTATAATTATATCTTATTTTTGAAAGTTAGAATTCATTTCAGCGGTGTTTCGGCCCTACCAGCCCGCAAAATTAAAATTTTATTTAGTTTTTCGCAAATATTAGACTAACTACTAGAACTACACATTGTAGGTTTATGGCAAAGAATTTATGCATGCATATGTTTTTAATAGGACCTTTGCTCGAAAAATCCCTCTTACCTAATATTGGTTCCTGATAGATAATAATTAAATAAACAAAAATAGGCTAGGTAGAGGTTCCTATCCTTATAATCAATAAGGCAGCCGAAGCAAATACAATATGGCTTCATTTTTGTATCTTATAGTTATAACAGACGGCGCACGCCGCGCGTAAATTAAACCGTAGGTACAGAACTAGCGCGTCTGACTTGCCCGGCGCCAAAGATTTAAATTAAAAAAACGTCCACGAACATGTCGAGTGAGTGCACTCAACATGCTGTAGTGTCACTTGTGTCAAAGAGAGTGACAACGTGTCACACAAGACAAAAACGTGGACTTTTTGGAGGTTTAGGGCTCATCTAGCGATTTAAATCTTTGCCCGGCGCGCGGCAAGGCAACCGTCTGAAATATTACCGTCTTGACGTCTACTTGTACAGGTGGCGATCACGTGATACTCGTAAGTGAGCATGGCCTGCTATTAGCGAAAAACTAAATAAAGAACTTTCGCGCCCGTATAGTAACCATCCCCCTTAAATAGGTAAGTTTTCCCGAACTAGGACTGGGAAATCAATGTCCTGACTAAATGTAATTCGTTATTCGTGTAAGTACTATTTGAAAAAACTAAAATTCAATCAGCCGGCTAATTTTTAGAGTCCGACCGAAACTGGTTTTCCGGCCGAAACCGAAACTCATGTGGTCAAGTATAAAATTCCTTAAAATACTGAAATTTGATGCATTTTACACATTAGAATGTTTACGTCGGACGACAAAGCACTAAGTTTTGTTGCTACGGAGCAATCCGAACAGGGCCGCCAGCGTCCGCCATAGTGTTGCCGCGAGAAACGAAGTTAGGCGAGCGTGCACGATTACTTCCGAAATCAGTTTCGGTTTCGGCAAAAGTTTCGGCCAATTTACGCCGAAACCGAAACTGCCGCCGAAACTTGATTTTTGGCCGAAACTCGGCCGAAACCGAAACCGAAACTGAACTTTCGGTCGGACACTACTAATTTTATTCAACGAATGTCCCGACACCTAATCATCATACATAATCATACATTTATTTCTGTTTGGATGGATTCTAATCTAACTAAACAGTATCAATCGTATCTCGCTATTTATAAAAACCAGTAGAATCTAACGCTACCTGGCCAGTAGCTATCGACTGGCGCAGGTTATAAACACTCGCTCGCGAATGTGGGTCGCATAGCTAATCGTTTGGCGCGTGATAAACCCACGCGAATAAAATCTCCATCGCATTGCATGTACCCGCACATTCGATGTAATCAGAAGAACTATGCATATTCATATTGCTATAGTGCAACTCGGTTACCGATGATACCTTTAGCGAGAAGTTATCTAGAAGTTTTGACCTAAATTATACGGCAAAGGATAATGCCGATTCTTGTATGAAAATTGGGCCATCGGTAAAACATTAGAGATATTCTCAATATTATGTAAAAAAAAGACAATTTCTAATAATCTGATTTTCTAAGTGGTTAATTTTCTAAGTTTTATATGTGGCATGGCGGTTCCACATGTTTCAAAACATTTAAATGTACTTTTTTTTATAATACTTTTAAACCCATATTTTACTACAATAACATACATATTTTACTAAAATAAATATATGCGATATTAAAATTTGAAAGAAGATTCTTCACGCATACGTGCTTCAGACGCAGAGTGACGCAAATATAGCCCCTTTTCTGGCATTCTCCTTTATCTAAACTGTAATAAAATAATGTGAAAATTTATGAGTTTAGACTAGATGTTTAGCCGCAACTGGAACTGCTGTAAGAGTAACGGTACCGCGAGTTAAATGGTTTTTTCCCATCACAAAAATGCCCAACGCGACGGTGTCGGTTAGTGAAAACTGAAAACGCTAACGGTGTGTGAGGTCGCCAACGGTGCCGCCAGTTAAATGGTTTTTTCCCATCACAAAAATGCCCAACGCGACGGTGTCGGTTAGTGAAAACTGAAAACGCTAACGGTGTGTGAGGTCGCCAACGGTGCCGCCAGTTAAATGGTTTTTTCCCATCACAAAAATGCCCAACGCGACGGTGTCGGTTAGTGAAAACTGAAAACGCTAACGGTGTGTGAGGTCGCCAACGGTGCCGCCAGTTAAATGGTTTTTTCCCATCACAAAAATGCCCAACGCGACGGTGTCGGTTAGTGAAAACTGAAAACGCTAACGGTGTGTGAGGTCGCCAACGGTGCCGCCAGTTAAATGGTTTTTTCCCATCACAAAAATGCCCAACGCGACGGTGTCGGTTAGTGAAAACTGAAAACGCTAACGGTGTGTGAGGTCGCCAACGGTGCCGCCAGTTAAATGGTTTTTTCCCATCACAAAAATGCCCAACGCGACGGTGTCGGTTAGTGAAAACTGAAAACGCTAACGGTGTGTGAGGTCGCCAACGGTGCCGCCAGTTAAATGGTTTTTTCCCATCACAAAAATGCCCAACGCGACGGTGTCGGTTAGTGAAAACTGAAAACGCTAACGGTGTGTGAGGTCGCCAACGGTGCCGCCAGTTAAATGGTTTTTTCCCATCACAAAAATGCCCAACGCGACGGTGTCGGTTAGTGAAAACTGAAAACGCTAACGGTGTGTGAGGTCGCCAACGGTGCCGCCAGTTAAATGGTTTTTTCCCATCACAAAAATGCCCAACGCGACGGTGTCGGTTAGTGAAAACTGAAAACGCTAACGGTGTGTGAGGTCGCCAACGGTGCCGCCAGTTAAATGGTTTTTTCCCATCACAAAAATGCCCAACGCGACGGTGTCGGTTAGTGAAAACTGAAAACGCTAACGGTGTGTGAGGTCGCCAACGGTGCCGCCAGTTAAATGGTTTTTTCCCATCACAAAAATGCCCAACGCGACGGTGTCGGTTAGTGAAAACTGAAAACGCTAACGGTGTGTGAGGTCGCCAACGGTGCCGCCAGTTAAATGGTTTTTTCCCATCACAAAAATGCCCAACGCGACGGTGTCGGTTAGTGAAAACTGAAAACGCTAACGGTGTGTGAGGTCGCCAACGGTGCCGCCAGTTAAATGGTTTTTTCCCATCACAAAAATTCCCAACGCGCCGGTGTCGGTTACGGCAACAGTGTGTGGTGTCAGTAACGGAGTTGCGAGTTCAATGGGTTTTCCCATCACAAAAGTGCACAACGCGCCGGTGTCGGTTACGGTAACAGTGTTAGGTGCCTGTAGGTAACGGTGTCGCGAGTTAAATGGTATCTCCTCACAAAAATGCCTAGAGTTTTCACTTCAAATAAAGGATAGGTATTATTACTTATATTTTATAGGAAATATTATTTATATTAGGAAATATGCATCAAAATTTCACTCGCGGTGGGACTCGAACCCACCGTCCCCCAGCTATCGCGGCTGGGAGCTCATCCAACTGAGCTACGCGAGACTGTCCCACTACGACGAAATTCGGATGCATATTGTTTTTCGTTCTTAGGCAGAACTAACGCCATCTATTTGAAAACTTTACAGTTATTCAAATATGCGAGTCCCACCGCGAGTGAAATTTTGATGCATATTTAAATTTATAGGATAGGTATTATATGTAACAAATATGGCGTGATATACCTACCTACCTCACATACAATGTAAGATAAAACTGTTTTGTCTCGATTCTTTCCACGAGGTTCTCACGGGTGGATAAGTCCTTGAGTTCCTAGAAATCTACATAATCCAATGTAAGCCACAACACATCTGTATACATAAGTAAAGCTCGTAGGTAGGTACGTATACACGTCGTTCCGTTATGAACTGATGTTTGCCGCGTCAAACCAAGTGTGTTTGTATATCAAATAATGCGCGCAAACTATTTGTACGTGTCAGCTAATTGCTTGTGTAAATACTGAAGCCAATCTGTATATTCCTGAAATTATACTTGATGCCAGACGACCTCCCTGGCGCAGGAGACCCGCGCTTGAATTCGAGTGGGAGGTCGCTAGTTCGATTCCCGTCACGGGTCCTAGTTTGGAATTTTATAATTTCTAAATTGGCTCACGTCTGCTCTGGTGGAAGGCTTCTGCCGTGGTAGGTTTGGTTTTGGCCGTTTTGATTTAGCGTTCCAGTACGATGCTGTGTAGAACCCGTTGGGGTGACTTTACTTACCCCTTCGAAGTCAGTATACGTTAATATCTGCATCATCACTTACCATCAGGTGCGATCGCAGTCAAGTACTAACTTGTATAGTGTAAAAAAAAACTAGATGTAGGTGTAAACTGTAAACACTTTCTTTAGACTCTAGAGAGGAAATGTTCTCTTTATTTAATTCCTCTTCCACATAACCAAACACATAGGATAACAGGGGAAAAAAACGCTCAAAGATTTCCGTGAATATGTCGAAGTTCCATGCCTAGACATGGACATGGTGATACTGGAATGGCGCCAGTTTACTGGTGCCAAAAATGTTTATTTTGACACCAACGGTGTCTGTTCACAGCTGTAAGCCGACCGTAGTATTGTGTATGGTCCGCGCTACACGTCATCATAGTTCACTGTACTCGTTATTACTTATTAGTCCGCACGCGCGTTTCGGACGGTTTCCGTCACATTCCGGCGTACCTATACGAAATTTGACAGATGGTACTACTTTTTTCTTGTATGAAAATTCTTAGATGGGCTTTTCCTTAGGTTCGTATCAGTGGCACAGATAGAACGTCCCAAGCATAGTTGAATGTTCTTTCTCAGTGTTCAGAGTTCAGACATTACAATATTATGTTTCTTTTTATAGAACGCTATCTATAGTCTTTACGATAGTAAATACTAATAAGTCCATTTGCAACTTTTTATTCCATACCTATACAAATTCGCGTTTTGAAGTCACCGTCTGCTGAGCATGTCCCGGTGTTGGGCGAAATGTGCGTCGAGGGTGGTGATTTTTTTCAGGTTGCGGGTGATAGCAAAATTACTTTTTAATCTTTCTTAGGTACTTTTTCATCATATTTCCCTGTGTTCTTTTGATATAGAGTAGGTAGATATTCGTAGTCCCCTGATGCAGTAGTTAGTTCTAACTTCTATTATCCTTAAAAATTCTGGCACAAACGTAGTCAGATAGATCCACTGCCAATAATTGTTTAACCATTATTTGTTCTTGTATCATCATTTTTGTTTGAAATAATTATAAACCATCATCAATTGCTACTTGTCTCTCTATCTCTCCCCCTCTCTTACTATCTCTATATCAATCTGTATCTCTCTCTGATGTTCTTTGTTGTAACGCTCAGTTATAGGTTATTAATATATTTATGATCGACTAATAACGTCCCTTTGCAATATTTATGTTCGCCCAAAAACGTCGCTTGGTATAGAAACCAAAAACAGCCTTTTCTCTCAAACTATTAAAATATTAATATGCGTAAGCTTACACGTGTAAGCTATTGCTATTTAATATTGTTGTATCTAATAACTACCTAAGAATTATAATATAATGGGTCCACATTATTATTAGATTATCTAAATCGATAAGAGAATAGGTAAAGTTAGTCTCGAGTCTGGACTAGCGATGGGTGATATGATAACCATTGAGTAACTACATAGTATCTCTATGGTGATAACATAAAACTATTAAAAGATAAAATGCAAACCTAGTACACGAATAAGATGTAAAAATACAAAGATGCACGTATCTATTAGATGCTCGTATTAGGACATCTTTATTTATCATTAATTCGCGTTTGTTATAATTAATGAAACACGTGTTTGATAAGTTTAATCTATGTCTGTGTCTAATCTAATTGTTATCTTTCCATAAAAGATAATCCGTTGCCTTTTAACAGATAACATCAATAAATCATCAGATGGACATGACAGATATTTTTTATTACTCTAAAATAATTACGTGCCGTAAATAAGTGGTTATTTATGTTTCATGCATTTATGCATGTTGCTGACACGGCACATAGAGCTATATATAGATACATAATTGATATAATATAGTACATAATTACATAATACATACATACATACATAATTGATATTATATAGTATTAATCAAAGATATGCCGAAAAAACAGGCTCAGAATTAAAACATAAACACCACGATCAAATAGAAAAAATTAAAACCCTAATTACACTTTTCTAAAATTTAGCTGTGCTTTTCCATGGAGCATTTTGAAAAGGATAGCTCTTTTTTTTTAAATCAAATCAAATTAGTTTACTTTACGAGATTTTGCATAACAAAATTGGCACCGACATATTCTCCATTAGATCAATTTAATGATCGGATATTATGTCGTTTTCATACAACAACTTTTTGGTTTTGTTTCTGGTTTCTGCGACGTTCGCAAGTATGTCATATGGCTAGAACTGTTAATCTGTAAGTAAAGTCTTTTCAACGAAACGCGAGACCAGACGTAAACAAAAGCCGATCATTTAGTAGTAGCGACGACGGAACAAACAAAATATGACTATCTCTTTCTATCTTGTTTGTTTGCTATCTGCCGCACCGCTCACGACTTTCGCTTTCAAGGTCAAAGCATGTCATGGGGGTTATCGTAAACATTTGGATAATATTTTATATTTTATTTTGTTCCCCTAATCATAAACCTAGAATAAATATTTTAATTGACGCGTGATATTGACGTGTCACTTGTCTCAACATTCGAAGCGATTGTATAGAATAGCGTCCATACGCGTGGATGGCGTGGCGCTGCATGACCTGACGTGCCACTCAGCGTGCTTCTAGTGAGGCACTGAAGTGGCGCGTAACACGAAACTTTCACTTATGTTAAATCTAGTTTCAAGATATCATTAAAAAAATTCATACAATACGATATTATTGTCAAAACATAAATTTATTTTAAATTTGAAAAATTAGTATACGTTAAAAAGGTTGCGCAACCCTGCTTAAGCGAATGACCTGGCAGTCGGTTTGTTTACGTCTGGTATCGCTCGAGATTGAATAGACTTTAGATAACTATTTTCCGTATTACTTAATTAGCTTATGGACGTCCACTGCTGGACATAGGCCTTTCCGAGAGCGCGCCACCACACACGGTCTTCCGCCTTCCTCATCCACCCGCTGCCAGCGACCTTTTTGGCAGCACTCCAGAAAACGTCTGCCCCAACGGCTGTCGGTTCTGCGACAGATATGGCCCATCCACTGCCACTTGAGCTTGCTAAACCGTTGGGCTATGTCGGTTACCTTGGTTCTCTTACGGATATCCTCGTTGTGGATCCATCCGTCAGTACACACCAGTATTTTATCAGCGTTAGCATTTAGTAATTTGGGGAGATCCGCAGGTTTTAATCTCTGCCTCTCTTCTCAGTTCTCCATTATTGCAATTGGATCAGTTTTAGCAAGATAACTAAACTTGGAAGGAAATTACATTTGCAGCAGTCTTGAGCTATGTGATTACAGCAATTTAGATTAAAGAGTTAACTAGTGGCTTAATTAGTGCGGTTAATTCCTCAATTGACCTTTTATGGACGTGTGTGGGTTAACAAGTGGGGTTGTCGACTACGGTATTTTGTCGATAATAGGATTCGATTGACTGGCCATAATTGGTGGGATGGTATAAAAGTACACAGTTAGTAACATAAAGTATTAAAATAAAACGACCTTGGATAAAATTGAAGGGTGCTTGTGACGGAAAATAGTTTTTTTCCGTCACGATAATCCCATTGATACATTTAATTAATGTTCTGGGTTACCCAGAACATTACTTTACAAAATATATTACTTTTATTTGTCATATTACAGAAATTAAAATTTCGAAGACGCCTATCCATAATTGCACTACAAAATCTTAAATCTACACTGACAAGTACTTAGATACTAAATTACTTAAATAAAATTAACATACATTAAGTAAAGGAAATTGTAAGTTGGAAAGTTCTTCCAACTTACATCATTGTTACCATTACATATTATTATCACCATTATAATTAATTATTATTATCTTACAAACTCAACGGCCTTAAATTAATTACTACAATTTAAGCATTGTACTCGCATGTTTGTTAAATGAGAAACTGGCTGATTAACATAATATGTATTATTATCAACGTAAATAGTAGGTAAATTATATACAACGTAGGCTATTTTATAAACGATAGTTAATTTTTTTTGTGTATTCCCTTGCCAATTTTTGTTACCAAACTGATGTATGCGGTCGCAACTGTGTCTTATCCGAGGTGTTATTGCGGGATTACCTTGAATAATTGAATACGTAATACCGTAATGATTGTATAAGGTATTAAGTAGCTACTGGTTGTTGGCCTCTACTTCGTGAATCCCTCGGATATCTTAAAAATCATGCATTAATCACTTTGCGCTCGATGCAACAATCTCAAGTCAGGCATAATTTACAATGCAAAACAACGTTTGCCGGGTCAGCTTGTGGTAATATTGATATCTGTCGCAGTCGATGGTTAGTGCCGCTTGAAACCCGCTTGTTTTGGCTGCGAAATGATCGGTGATCGCTTATGATCGCTGTTGTCGCTTGCGGCCGCGAGATTGTGGTTGCATTGTGTTACAGATTGGCTATAACATATTGTATGCACGTCGGTATCTGCTAATTCATACCCTTAAGACAGATTGAATTTAAATGTCAAAATAACGTTTGCCGGGTCAGCTTGTGGTAATATTGATATCTACCGCAGTCGAAGGTCAGTGAAGCTTGATTCCTTGTTTTGGTTGCGAAGTGATCGCTTATGATCGCTGTTGTCGCTTGCGGCCGCGAGATTGTGGTTGCATTGTGTTACAGATTGGCTATAACGTATTGTATGCACGTCGGTAATCTATGCGGTGGCGGCTGTGTCGTGTTGTCTGTATTTAGTGAACTGTAGGCTAAAACTATCAAGACAATGGTGCCAATTCTGTTTTAAGCAAAAATCTTGAAACTAATTTGACACCTCAAAATATAATTTGTAACATAATTTGTGGCTTAATAATGTTACCGATTTGGTTATTGTAGCATTTCATTCATTTTAAATCATTACGTTGTTTACATTCTATGGGCAAATTGCCTGAAATAAATGAATTTTATTTTTATTTAAAATTCTATTTGTATAAGCTTTTCATGCCCCCCATGGAAAAAGTATAGCACTAATCACACGTCATAATTTAGAGATTTTGTACCACAGAATCGGCATTAATTACTTTCACGACATGGATCTTTAATGTAAAGTCGCTAAGAAACACGAAATTAATAAATTTAGATTTCGGAACTTTTTGGGAAAAATTTGTATTTAGAAAATTTCTTCATTCGTGTTTCAGCTTGGTTTAATTTGGAAAGTCTTTACATACATATTTAGTTTTGAACGTGCTAGGTTACTAAATACATCTTTTAAAAACTGTTGCCCTTTAACAAATCAGTGCCCAAGATAACCAGTAACATCGTCGATGCAGAAGTATTTTGCAGTTTCAATCAGCTGGGATAGATCTCGCCGATAATATTGAGGTTAATGTTAATCAATACACGGGCGCCATTATTCTTCGTATAAGTCGTACACCCACTAGTGTTCTCGTACTTATACTAGTGTTGGTACTTACTAGAGTATGACCTCATAGACCTTAAGGGACTTGTCATGGCCGCGATTTCAACGATATTTAGCCTATATTAGTCATAATATGACACATAATATTTCGACTCAATTTGCTGGATGAAACATTAATTTGCTGGAACAAACAATAATATAAACGATCGGTAAATTGATCTTTATTGATTGACTTGCGCACAAACAACTATAACTCTTATATTTTCTTTTATTTCGTTCTCCCAGCGCATCGAATCGAATTCAAATAAATAAGCTAATGCTATGGCTACGACTGCTTTATCATTCTTCATTCTTTGTTAAAAAAAATTAAACTTGATACCTTTGCCGTGTGCGAGCTGCGTCGTGTACCTGAGACGAAGGGTCGGGATTTGGGACAGACCGTCAGACGGACAACTAAATCCTATAACGGGTTCCAAGTTTTATCCGATGCAGCATGTTTAAAACGTTAGTTTTAAGTCGATTTATAGCTGTTATCATCCTATACACAAATATCGTAGATAGTGACCTTTTGTAACCGCCTGTAAGTTAGGCCTACGGCTATGTGAAGTAAAGATATTTTGATTTTTAAGCTATTGCATAGCTTCTATCTCGGGCCTTGAGCGTGGAGACCGAATCCAGAAATTCCATAACGAAAATAACCTAACACCCACACTACAACCGGACCGTTCTATCGCGGGCCTTGAGCGTGGAGACCGAATCCAGAAATTCCGTAACGAAGATAAGCTAACACCCCCACTCCGACCGGCCCGTTCTATCGCGGGCCTTGAGCGTTGAGACCGAATCCAGAAATTCCGTAACGAAAATAACCTAACACCCCCCACGGAGTGGGGTGTGTTAGGTTATTTTCGTTAACACCCCCCATGGAGTGGGGTGTGTTAGAAGTTGATAAAAAATGCTATGCAATAGCTTTACCGCGGCAGTCTCCGAGTGCCACACGTCTTTTTTACCAATTTATTGTTTAGTTAGTACCTATACGAATTGGTTAGTAGGTTAACCTTATTTAAAGCTTTCTAGTATATACCTAAACTAACGTTTATAACCTGATAACTTTTCTCATCACTTAGTTCTACCAAGTACCATACAATCTACTACAATGTAGAGTTCACTGTACACTCAATGCATTAAACCGAATCCTAAAACCGCTATCCTTTTACAGAGCCCGCAAATCAAAGGAATAGACGGGAATGGAGCACAAGAAAGAGATCAACCTAGACTCAATCCTCGAGAGCTTGGGACCGTACGGTCGCTACAATCTATTTAATTTCGTGTTGCTGCTATTTCCTGTGCTGCTGACGAGCTTCTTCGAGTGCGGGTTCATCTTTGAAGCTCAGGAACAGACGTACAGGTACAGTTTTCACAAATATTTTTACACCCTAGAAGTTATTACTTGACTATGATCTCAACTGATAGTAAGTGATGATGCAGCCGAACTAATTAAGAAGGGTTTCGTAAACCCACCCCTAACTGTGAACGCTTACGCTACTAAATTCAATAGGTAGATGTATGGAATGATAGTCGGCGATTGGTTATGTCATTCGTTTGTTTTGAGAGATCGACTGGTTTCTGCCTCGGTCTTCATTTGCTTAGCGAAGGGGGAAGTCATGAGAAAATTCCATTATATTGGCAAAGGTGTTTGAAGTCTGCCAGTGTCAACCTACTCTCAGGAAGCGTGATATTTCGACAAATCCTACTTATGAATAAGAACTCCGTCACTCAATATCTAAAACGATAAAAAAGGGTTGAGGCTTGAGACATAGTTTGGTCGTTCAAGAACTCCCTACTGTGAACCTGATCCTAGAGTCAATAGGGACAACGCTGTTAAGAGGTGCCGAATCGCGAGAGGGCGCCTGTTCGGTTTTTACTCTTGGTGTGTTCCCAGGGCGCCTTCTTGACTCCCTACAAGTTGAGTCCTCTCGCTCCTTTTCCCTACGTGCTCACTCATCCCATTCTGGGTCATAGATGGACAATGGACATACGAGTACAATACGGACTCGCCCCGTGCCGTCGCTGTCCGCAGCATACATCCGCTGTCCTGTCATTCCAAGCCGGCCTTTTATCCATGCGTGATGAACTCCTGCAACTTTCTGAAGTTGACGACCAAAACTAAGTGTTCCTGGTAGTGAACTGAGCTTGAAATTTCGCGAAAGATCCTATCCAGCAATACGCACTGAAGGTCCTCGTATAAAGAGCTCTCCCACGAGGCGTGGTAGAGGTTTTCCTCCGCCAGTCCGCAGAAGCACTCGCCAGTCTCGTCCAGACACAATATGTCATGCAGGCGACTCCGATAGCGGTCTAATTATATGTTTTCATGAATCTCATTGCACTAACATTAATTAGCATAATGTAACGCATAGCTCACTGATACGCGAACACCAATACTTGTATGAGCCCATTGAAGGTTATCTTGATGCGTATTCGGAAATCGATACGCACTAACTGCTAACAGTTATAGATGGGGCCGGAGCTAGGGTTAATTTTAAGGGGGTCATTTCCCCGAGTCGAGCGCGGAATTTTTCCAAAAAGGTGCTTTTGTGACGCATAGATATAACAAGAGTTGTGAAGGAGATGCTGGATTCTCCCAATTTCTTACGCAAAGGATGGCTAGAATTATTTAAGTGGGTGCAAACTTACTTTACGAACTTGGCGATAAAGCCGCGCACAGTTTTGTATTTACTGAGACACTATGTTTAATACTTTATACTGGGCCGATAGAAGAATCTGCGGTAGAAGTATCGGCACAGAGATACTGCCAAGGAATTTAGCGTTCTGGTAGGACACTACGTAGCAAACGTTAGGAAATATTTTACCCTTCCGAGTTAGTACCATAACATCTTTTCACTTTCCTAAGGCGAGATTACAGTCAAGTTCTTATGTAATAATTATTGAGGGTTTATAATTTTGGCCGGCCCTGTCTATACATATTATTATAGCCCCAGAAGTTAGAGATTTCGGTCTTCGAATATCAACGCTGTATATCTATTTGATATCGAATATGCTTATTAGTAGTCCAAGAGCCAACTACTATCAGTTACTTGAGATTTTCTCATAAACATCAATCGTCGTATGCTCGGCTGCAAGAATCCATTAAATAATATGCTGCTTACACATTGAGTGCATGTGTATTGTGTAGTCATAATCAGAAGACAGGAGTTTTGATATGTTTTGAACCTAATGTAATTGTTGTCTTAACGTTGATTTTATTGAGATTTGAGACACAATGCTGTGGTATGAACTTTCAAAGCCAATAGAAGCTACAGTTTGTTACCGTATATTATGAACCAGCTTTATTACGTTTAAAGTAACCTACTTTATTTTGGGGCCCTATGTAACAAGATAACTATTTTAACGAATTTTCTGAATACGCGTCGGAAGTTGTAACAATGTAAGTAAGTATTTGATACAATTTTAATATATTATGAAAAAACAGCATTTCAGGCACATTGCAATTAAAGCTCTTCAGATTTGAAAACCTATTATACCGTTCCGAACCTATCATGAAATTTACACATGGGCTCAGAGACTATTAATTAGCAAAATTTAATTGATAGCAAATATGCTTGCAACACGCATATTACGCTTTATGATAGTCTGTAATCTATGTTTAGGTGTGATAATATTAATAGTGATGAATATGTAGACTAAAATTAACCCCTCTAGAAGCTAACTGTCCATCTTATACACTTGCAAGAATAGACCTATACCGTTAGTTTACCGGTGCCAAAGATATTGGTTTTGACACCAACAGCGTCAATATTACCCAACAGCAGTATTGTCTATAGACCGCGGTCCCCGCCACATATCAATACCTAGTCAATAATCTGCACCACAGAAAAAAATAATAAATATGTTTTCTGTGGTCTGCACGCACGTTTCCATTCCATTCCGTTTCCGAAATAAAAAACTTATTTTTTTCTCAGATGCAAAGTCCACGGATGTGAAGAAAGATTTAACGACACGTCATGGCTGGAATACGCCGTGCCTATGGACTCGGAGAAGAACCGCCCCGCCTCCTGTCTGAGATACGAGCCTGTACACAACAGGACTGTGGATCAGTGCCGCCCTGAGGAGTTCACCAACAGAACCATTCCTTGCGATGGCTTCGTCTATGAGGAAGGGCGATCCTTTGTTAAAGAGGTGAGGAAGAATAGACTATCACAATGGCCCTTACTTATCTCCTGTCCTGTTGGAAACTTGGAACTTGTAAAGGTTAAGCTCACTTGTACAAAGTAGTTCAATCCACGACGACGCAAACAACCCCTTTCAAGCTCCTTACGAATCGCATAAAACATAACTTCATTAGCCATAGAACCTTTACATACTACGGGCCAAAGCTTGCTTAATTTCGAGTTATCCAAAATTGATCGAATTGAAAGCATAATAATGTATTCGAATTGTATTAGGCATACAATTTTTTAAGCCGTTATTATGAAATAGGTACCCGTTCACGTTTCAAATGTTTGTTGGTTTCTTCTCCAAATGGGTTAGTACTCGTAGTGGGGTTCTTTTATTCCAATCTAAACAGTAATAATGATGCGGAGAACTTCTGAAGATACAGATAATATACGCATTTTTGATTAAATTTAACAGTTTTTCTATAGCAATCCGCCTATCATACAAACTCTCTGTTCTCTTTTTCGATGAAGATGTAACTGGTCGTAGCCGCCATCTTTGTTCTTTTAATTTTTGATATAGGTAGATTAGGTTAGGTACAGCTGTGCTATTCTACAAAATGTCCATCTCTGAAATAGCTGCCACACAGCTGCCAACCCGAATATGGCATGCAAAATTGTACTCTATTACAACTGACAAATTCATAGATGCATAGATGTACGCTCGTCGCTGTTTTGCAGAATAGCACGGCAGAAGAATCAACTCTACGGATGTTTTTAATCAATCCCCGTGTACACAAACTTGTTCCCTCCCTGAAACTTAGCTAAGTTGTACAAATTATGGCAATAACCTAACGAATGCGTTTTTATAGTTCAATCTAGGGTGCCAAGAGTGGAAGCGCGCCTTGGTAGGGACCGTGCATAACTCGGGAATGTTCGCAGCCATGCTAGTGACAGGCGCGGTGTCGGACAGGTTCGGCCGGCGCGTGGCCGTGGGCATCGCGGCCACGGCCAGCTTCATCTTCGGAATGGCCAGGGCCTTCTCGCCAGATTACATCACCTATCTGGTGTTGCACTTCTTGGAAGCCGCTTTTGGGGGCGGGCTCTATCCCTCAGCTTATGTTTTTGGTACGTATTCAAAACATATTTATACAACATTTTTTTTTATAACTGGCTTTACGGCTCTGGGTTCCAGCCCTTCTGAGCCTATTTATACAACAATTTCAATAATAATTTATTCTAAAATATACAACTAAGCTCTAAAGTAAAATATTTACAAAACGTATACATCGTCCAAATGCTCGCCTAATGGCGTGGTGTCCAAAACACTGGCGCTATTGCCTCGCTGTACAGCCAGGTTTAGCCATTGGGCGAAGTAAGAGCCAGGCTTTGGTAAGTTATTTTTGGTGACGTAAAATATTTACGCAGCTGAATTTTTTGTAGGCTTTGTCTCAATGCTGGATGCGTTGGAACCCCTGTAAACTTCGGTTTGATATCTGACATTGTAAAACAATAAAACACACTTTATTCCGGGTGGTACAAGTAGGACACTTTTTGCTGAGGCCTTCCACTCCAGATAACAAAGCAGTATCCTGCCCAAAGCAGAAATTGCAATTCGTTACTGTGTTGCTCTTTAAAGGGCACTGTTATAGTTATTACTGGGTATATTGAGATTTAATAATTTAAAAAATAGGCTACTAAGTCAATTCTTAGGAATAAACAACAAGCTGAGAAATCTGGCTTAACTTGTTATTCTCTGGAATAAACAGAAAAGCTTGGCCAAAAAAGTAATTTCATTTCTTGATCGCCTTACGCTGCTTAGAAATTTGGCCTGTATCTATTATAAGAAAGTCTTCATCTTTAACTCTGCCTTATCAAAAAATTCCTTTTCTATTTGGTGTTTCTTCTAACCAGAACACTAAACCTCTTCTACTATTCCAGCGGTGGAACTTGTGGGCTTAAAGCAGCGTGTCATCGTCTCTGCAATGTGCAACATGACATTCGTCGTGGGCGTAGTCCTGATCGCCGTCCTCGCCTGGTTCGTGGACAACTGGCGGACCTACATCCTGATCCTATACAGTCCCGCCATTATCGTGGGAATATACGTCTGGTTCATGAACGAGAGCGCAAGATGGCTACTCAGTAAAGGAAGGAAGGACGAAGCTGTCGAAACGTTGAAAAGGGCCGCCAAAATCAACAACCTCGACCCTAAAATATTAGAGTTAGATGCTCTGAGTGATCCGTTACTAAAACCGGAGAACCAGACGGTGGATAAGAAATCTCAGCTGCACAAAGCATTGCGGTCAAGTATTATATGGAAGAGGTTGATGATATGTTCGTTTCTATGGCTTACATGCTCGTTGGTGTACTACGGGTTGTCGATAAACTCTGTGTCGTTGAGTTCGAACAAGTACGTGAGTTTTATGCTGGTAGTGCTTGTGGAGATACCGGCGTATATTGTGGTGGTGATTGTCTTGGACAAGTATGGACGGAAGAAGACTATGATTGTGACTTATTCCACGTGCGCGATCACGAGTTTGCTGTTCGCGTTCTTGCCGAGATGTAAGTATTTTTTGAGATCTAAGGCGGTGGTCAGCAACAGACGCGTTATGTCGCGTGACGCTGTAAATGTACTAGCGTGGTCTCATCGTTCGTGCGCCGCGTCCAGAGAGAAAATACTAATACATTTCCATAGTAAGCATTCATAAGCCGCCTACAGCGTAACCTCGGACGCGACCTAACGCGTCTGTTACAGACCACCGCCAAGACTCGATTCCATATAAGCAACTATTGATATATTTAATTACTATAGGTAGTAGGATAATTTGAAGGATGAAATCAATTCTGCGACCAAGAAACAAATAACGCGTAACAAAAATTACCATGTTTTATAAATTACCTATACAGTATACGACTCTGAGATCCCGCATTTTTGTAAATGGAAGATTTTTTTCGGAAGAAATGAATATTCAAATCACATTCAAATTAAATATATTTTAACTGTAATCAATAAATAATCTAAATTATATTTCTATTGGATATAGGAGTATCGTGATGTAAATAAAGAAGATCAGTAGTTACATCCTCAAAGTACGAACTCTATATAAGATTTTATTAACTTTATTCGAGATGAATGATACGAGTAGCTAGACGGTAGGTAGGTACCTGCTTAGACATGGAATGGGCTTGCCAAGGAAAGCCTCATTCGTGTTTTATTTTACTGTGTCAAGATTAATGGCGTAATCAGCTACTTTTTCCACGTGTTGGATCTACCTGTCGTAGTACAATCTCTTCTATTTACTAATGAAATTGATGACACAGATAAAAATAAGAACTGAAATACGTAGTGGGGTTCCGTATACATAATATTATATTTGTTTTCTATTAAACATAATTCAGTCTAATTTTATTATTTTTTAAGTTTCACTTGCTTTTAAGTGTCATAGGTTCCATAATTAATTTGTGCATAACAAAGCTTTCACAATTATTAATTTATTATTCGTTTGTTTATGTCGCATAATACTCGGTGTTTCAATATCATAATAGATAGGTACTAGCCGAATTTCGAAATATCCTTTCTCATCCTTCGTCTAGGTATGTCATTATGTTAGGAAGCTCTTTGCGAAGTTGCAAATTTTTTGGTTCAAAGATTTGGACTGGGCGATGATAAGTCAATTATTGAATGAATAAAGTAGAAGTAGGTGTATCGTAAAGAAAAAATACAACATCTTGATCTTCATATCCACGATTTAATGAGGACCCAATATTATGACGTTAATTATTATTTCAAGAACATTAAAATCCGACGGAAGAAGTATAAGTCATAAGTCATAACCACCTCGGAGGGTGACGGAGGTCTTAGTTCTCTCTGAACTTTCTCGTAATTCCTTTCATTAGATATCGTATTAATATTTACTATTCAACTTAAAGGAATATCTGTTCTTACTTGCACTCAATCATTGTGCAATTTACTGTACATTACTTAGCTCCGTACCAGCTGAGAATCGCACGAATCTCTGTTTAAGTTCTGAATAAACGACGTCTGTCCATTGACCCAGTTTTTTTATTGTGAAACACAATATCACGTGTGTACGATGTAACAATCATTCTTAGACTGCATGGCTGGCTTTATCTTTATTTTTTATTTTTAATGTCAAGAATGTAATACGGAACATGATGAAATGTATCTGGGGATTTTAATCAATAGTTTTTTTTTATAATATTGAAAAGATTCTTTCATAGGTATGTAAACCCACCTCTTTCACTTTGCATAAGGAAATCCAGAGATATTCGTTTGGTATTTTAAGTAAAGCTTAGTCCAAGCATCAGCATTACTTTGACATGTCGTAGTATGATGTTCAACCGACTTCAAAAAAGGAGGAGGTTCTCAATTCGACTGTACATATTAAATGAACACACATCACACTAACGCACGGAACACCATAATAGTACCTACCTTACACCTTCGCAAAATGAAACTTCACAGTGATTTTAGATTAAACACCAAAATAACATGACGTTTAAATTTTAAATAAATTTGTCTTTATAGTTTTTAAACCGCAGATGACTAAAAATCGCCTACTTAAATCGTCGTCTACGCCGTTAACATTGTTTTTTCTTTTCACAGCGGATCTCTGGTCCATCCCCCTATATCTCATCGGAAAGTGGAGCGTGACACTGACGTACAGCTCAGTGTACATCTACGTGTCGGAAGTGTTCCCGACCAACATGCGGCAGACGCTGATCAGCGTGTGCTCCACGGCCGGCAGGATAGGCTCGCTGATTGCGCCGCTGACGCCTCTACTGGTAACATTCTGTGTTGACACTGACGTGCAGCTCAGTGTACATCTACGTGTCGGAAGTGTTCCCGACCAACATGCGGCAGACGCTGATCAGCGTGTGCTCCACGGCCGGCAGGATAGGCTCGCTGATTGCGCCGCTGACGCCTCTACTGGTAACATTCTGTACTGACACTGACGTGCAGCTCAGTGTACATCTACGTGTCGGAAGTGTTCCCGACCAACATGCGGCAGACGCTGATCAGCGTGTGCTCCACGGCCGGCAGGATAGGCTCGCTGATTGCGCCGCTGACGCCTCTACTGGTAACATTCTGTGTTGACACTGACGTGCAGCTCAGTGTACATCTACGTGTCGGAAGTGTTCCCGACCAACATGCGGCAGACGCTGATCAGCGTGTGCTCCACGGCCGGCAGGATAGGCTCGCTGATTGCGCCGCTGACGCCTCTACTGGTAACATTCTGTGTTGACACTGACGTGCAGCTCAGTGTACATCTACGTGTCGGAAGTGTTCCCGACCAACATGCGGCAGACGCTGATCAGCGTGTGCTCCACGGCCGGCAGGATAGGCTCGCTGATTGCGCCGCTGACGCCTCTACTGGTAACATTCTGTGTTGACACTGACGTGCAGCTCAGTGTACATCTACGTGTCGGAAGTGTTCCCGACCAACATGCGGCAGACGCTGATCAGCGTGTGCTCCACGGCCGGCAGGATAGGCTCGCTGATTGTGCCGCTGACGCCTCTACTGGTAACATTCTGTGTTGACACTGACGTGCAGCTCAGTGTACATCTACGTGTCGGAAGTGTTCCCGACCAACATGCGGCAGACGCTGATCAGCGTGTGCTCCACGGCCGGCAGGATAGGCTCGCTGATTGCGCCGCTGACGCCTCTACTGGTAACATTCTGTGTTGACACTGACGTGCAGCTCAGTGTACATCTACGTGTCGGAAGTGTTCCCGACCAACATGCGGCAGACGCTGATCAGCGTGTGCTCCACGGCCGGCAGGATAGGCTCGCTGATTGCGCCGCTGACGCCTCTACTGGTAACATTCTGTGTTGACACTGACGTGCAGCTCAGTGTACATCTACGTGTCGGAAGTGTTCCCGACCAACATGCGGCAGACGCTGATCAGCGTGTGCTCCACGGCCGGCAGGATAGGCTCGCTGATTGCGCCGCTGACGCCTCTACTGGTAACATTCTGTGTTGACACTGACGTGCAGCTCAGTGTACATCTACGTGTCGGTAGTGTTCCCGACCAACATGCGGCAGACGCTGATCAGCGTGTGCTCCTCGGCCGGCAGGATAGGCTCGCTGATTGCGCCGCTGACGCCTCTACTGGTAACATTCTGTGTTGACACTGACGTGCAGCTCAGTGTACATCTACGTGTCGGAAGTGTTCCCGACCAACATGCGGCAGACGCTGATCAGCGTGTGCTCCACGGCCGGCAGGATAGGCTCGCTGATTGCGCCGCTGACGCCTCTACTGGTAACATTCTGTGTTGACACTGACGTGCAGCTCAGTGTACATCTACGTGTCGGAAGTGTTCCCGACCAACATGCGGCAGACGCTGATCAGCGTGTGCTCCACGGCCGGCAGGATAGGCTCGCTGATTGCGCCGCTGACGCCTCTACTGGTAACATTCTGTGTTGACACTGACGTGCAGCTCAGTGTACATCTACGTGTCGGAAGTGTTCCCGACCAACATGCGGCAGACGCTGATCAGCGTGTGCTCCACGGCCGGCAGGATAGGCTCGCTGATTGCGCCGCTGACGCCTCTACTGGTAACATTCTGTGTTGACACTGACGTGCAGCTCAGTGTACATCTACGTGTCGGAAGTGTTCCCGACCAACATGCGGCAGACGCTGATCAGCGTGTGCTCCACGGCCGGCAGGATAGGCTCGCTGATTGCGCCGCTGACGCCTCTACTGGTAACATTCTGTAATGACACTGACGTGCAGCTCAGTGTACATCTACGTGTCGGAAGTGTTCCCGACCAACATGCGGCAGACGCTGATCAGCGTGTGCTCCACGGCCGGCAGGATAGGCTCGCTGATTGCGCCGCTGACGCCTCTACTGGTAACATTCTGTAATGACACTGACGTGCAGCTCAGTGTACATCTACGTGTCGGAAGTGTTCCCGACCAACATGCGGCAGACGCTGATCAGCGTGTCCTCCACGGCCGGCAGGATAGGCTCGCTGATTGCGCCGCTGACGCCTCTACTGGTAACATTCTGTGTTGACACTGACGTGCAGCTCAGTGTACATCTACGTGTCGGAAGTGTTCCCGACCAACATGCGGCAGACGCTGATCAGCGTGTGCTCCACGGCCGGCAGGATAGGCTCGCTGATTGCGCCGCTGACGCCTCTACTGGTAACATTCTGTGTTGACACTGACGTGCAGCTCAGTGTACATCTACGTGTCAAAAGTGTTCCCAAATCCCAACCATCATGCAGAAAACACTGGATAATTTATGTGCTGCTCACGTCGGGAAAGATTGCTGCCTACACCCGCGCCGCAGGCTTGCCTTTTTGAGTGCTGATCAGCAACATACGAGTACTTTGATCCTCTATGACATTACTAAGGTGTTTTTCCACGACGATTTCTTTTCTCCCTCCAAAATTAGATACTTAGTAATCGTTTTAGAGGTTTGAGCGGAAAACTAATAAAAGTTCTCTTTGTTTCAGTCGGTGTACCACAAGTCGATGCCGACAGTGCTGTTCGGCGGAATGTGCTTTATCTCAAGTCTGCTAGTGCTGATGTTGCCGGAGACAAGGAACGTCAGGCTGCCAGACACCATCGAAGAGGCTGAAGCGTTGTCCAGACGGAAAACAAAACGAGAAGCGATGTAGAAACGACATTATAGTGACTTCAGATGAATTCCATCCTAAGACTTGAATTATAAAAATGTTGCCCGAAACTCACAAACAACTCTCAACATGGATCTCAACTTTGAAATCAGTAGCAAATTTTTTGTTGAGATGCGTCTGTATACTTTCTATTCCCCTTAATTTTATGTGTTGTGAATGTAATTATAACAATTGATTTGCGAACGAAAAAATCTTGCCCTTCGGTCGATTTTCAGACTAATTTCCTGAAGTGAACACGACACTAAGGCCCGGTTTCCACCAAAGCGGTGCGGTGCGGAGTTGTGTTTGAGTAACCAACCATCATATTTCGTCATTTTGACATCTCCATTGAGAGGAGATTTCGAAATGACTAAAACTGATTGGTTACTCAAATACAGCTCCGCTCCGCTCCGCTTTGGTGGAAACCGGGCCTTACTGTTACTCGTGTACGGTGTAAGTGTGGTATATAAAAAAAGAACAAAATACATTTTAAATTGGGCGGGCACACCTTTACATAGCAGCTGCATCCGGATTGGCTGTACCTAATTCTGTTCATATTTTTTCGACCAATCTGGGCAGGGTTTGTTAAGAGGTTTTTAGGGGTTTTATTGATAACGATGAATTAGTTTTTCTTACACTATCGATGGTAATGAATGAATTAATGAATATACTTTTATTGCACACCACAGTCAAACAAAGGACAACACAAAAATTACAAAGAATAGGTACCTACACAATTTGGCAGCCTTATCGCTACCTAGCGATCTCTTCCAGGCAACCAATGCTGTAAAGGATAAAGAAGGTAATTGCTTAGGGCTACTTTGTTTTTTATTGTACAAAAATAAAATTGCTCACTATTCTGTGCAGTTGCTTAGTTTACTTCGCAAAGCGGGTTTAATAAGTTTTGAATGTCGTTTTTATCTTTTCTTTTATATTGCGCACATAAAGCCGACAACGGGTCTTTTCATGCTCTCCCCATTGTTGGCAACATTGTTCTTGTTACAATTATGAATTAACAATGTTTTACCTCTCGGTACGTACTTACTGGGTTGTAATAATTTCAGGTGCATAGAGCATTTTACACAGAAAATTAAAGGTCTTGTATTTTTATTTTTGTAATATTAGGGCTATTTTTTTTCAATCATCAGATAAACTATCTGAGGAATACATTTGAAACATATGCTATCCTTAGTTGAAACAATTATCTGGCAATTGAAAACTCGGCCCTAAATAGGTTTAAAATTATATTTGTTGAATTATTATTCTTAAATATTTAAAACAGAATTATTAATAGCAGTACGAATAATACCCATACTTACCGCATTGTTTCAAAATTCTATACCTACGTATCATATACAGTTCTTAGGGAAAACTCTAACTACCTAGTACTCTAAGAAGATAATTAGAAAATCTTTATTTTACAAGCTTTAATAAAAGCTTGTTGATATCACATTTTGTTTGGATGACAATATAATATGGTAAGCTGTGTGACATCATTCTAAATCCAATATGGCGGATTAGTTATTAAAAATAACTGTAATCAATGCACTCCTTCAATATAGCATCAAATGAAAGGGTTTGTTGAGAGGAATATTATGGATAAATAACCGTTTATACTCTTGTTTTTTTTTTTAAATGATTTATGAATGATAACTTTTTATTTTGTTTTTGATTGTGTTAAATTCTGAAATTCACGTCACTTACGATAAAATATTTCAATGAAAATTAACAAAATAACTCCGGTTCATTTCCGGATAACGTATTTTCTATGAAAATTAGTTAGTAATTAGGAAGTTATACTGCTTATTAACTGTATCTTAATAATTTTATTTAATATTCAAGTTAGCATTATGTCCGGAAAGCCCCGAATGCCATTGTGTGTAATGTGCTTTATAGTAAGTTTTTAAAAGCATTTAGATTACATTTTATTAAATTAATTGTACAATAATTTCTGAACTTTGACATTTATATTATACAGTATTTTAGTAAGTAAGTTAAAATATTAAGTAAATATAGAATGGGACCAAAATTCAATAAAAAAACATAGACTGACGAAAAAATAGACTTTGCCATGTATAACAATAAAATCATATTTTTATTATGCATTGTTGTCGATATTTTAATGTTGTTTCGGAATTCACAGGGTCTCATCATAAATTAACCTTAAAAGATCTTCTGAAATTCAAAAATGTTATTCTCGAAGTATTTTTTATTGCCTGATTCGATTAATTCATGTGCATTGTCCAAGTTTTTCGATTATAAATGCTGCAATCTTTAATAGCAAACACTCGTTGCTCGCGATGTTATAAAAGGCGCTTGTGAGTTAGAAAGAGATCGCGATAATCATTCTGTTTCATTTGTTTATTGTCTCACGGGCGGCAACTATTTGCTACCACCTGTTTGCAGACGCTTTGCCGATGACTTCCCCTCCCACATCATACTACCGCGACCCACGCATGTCAGTTATCAGATGAATGTGGACCGCGACCGGTTCGACCCACTTCTGCCTAACTCATTATGAATCCCATGAAACATAAGCGATTGTAAAAGAGTGGGACGCGTTTTCGTGGATTTGAACTATCTATATAAACCTTTCTTCAGGCAAAATTTTAGAAAAGTCATGCAATAGGTATCAACATAGGATTTTTTTTTCAAACAAAAATTTTGAAGTGCTTAAACAAAGTAGACTCAGAGATGTCTGTTTATTTTATTTAGTCTGTGTGCATGACAAACAATCGATTCATACAATTTCCATTAGAGCTTGTTGTCTTGATTTAACTGCGAATTGTTGTGGAAATTTACGATTATTAAAATGCAATAAATCAAAACATAAAGTCTGCATATCGTTACAAGATGCATCTAGTATTCCACAAGTACCTTGGGGATAAAATGATGTTTTTATCATTATTCAACTAGGAATTATTAGGTCCATAATAATTTTTTCGTGTACCGTAATTTTACTAAGTTTCATTTGTACATAAGTTCCATTGTACTAAATTTGTAGCTTATTTAGATACTTAATTAACTTTTTGTTTAAACCTCGAATTAATTTACCTAAATCACATTTTTAAATGGCTTATTAGTTATTATAATTTACCAATAAAGTTTTTTTTGTATAAAACACATTCTGTTGTATTTTATTTGTACCTACCTACCTATATTTTTTCTTGAATTTAATGATTGTGTACTTCATATATACTATGTTTTGAACTTCTTTGTCTTCCTTTTTAATATCATCCGTGCTTCCATTTAATAAAGTTTTGTAATTAAAATTTTAATACTATAACTATCTTTCTAATTTTTAAAAATGTCGTGTCGTGTCAGTGTAAGTAACAAAACGCCTCCGATATGGCTTGACTGATATCGACTTTTAAGAAGTATAAAAAAACGAGATTTATGCGTAATTTTTTTGAAAATAAACGGTTTGTGTTCATCGATTTACTTTCAGAAAAAAAAAATAAGTTTATGCCCACTAAGCTAAGGTGTGCATATTGTATGAACTATAACAGAGTTACGACATTACTCACGACTTATTCAAGAACACAGACCAGCTGCCTGTGTTCAAGACCTACAGTACACCGATAGCCATTTCTACAACGTGTAACGTACGACTAAGTATCCCAACGTATAAAAGGTTCATTGATATATTATGCATTTTATCATTAGGTATACATACGAGTACCTCGTCTCAGGAGTGTAAATATTTAACCGAGGTTAAGTAATTACTGAGAGTAAAGACTAACGGTACGAGATCGGTACAGCAATTTTAGTATAATATAACTTTTTTTTTTAATTGTAGGCTACGCTTACGAAGTTACGTATGACGATAATAATCTACCTGATGGAAAGCAATAATGAGATCTAGGCAAAGATTTCTATGTAGGTATCCCTGATCTAGGTTGAGCGCGCTTGCCTAGAAAATGCCTATTCACTCTGGGAGTGGAAGTGGTCCCTGATTCTACGTAACTACGTACGAACACAAAGTCAGAAGAAAAGTAAGTGTGCGAGTTTGTGAGATGTCAACTGTACATAAAGATTCCGACGAATTGAGAACCTCTTCCCTTTTTTTGAAGTCGGTTAAAAAAATCACGATCTTGCGATGACAGCATGATCATCATCGTAATCAACTAGACCGATTGATTCTCCCAGGTTGGATTCCCGGCCTTTTATAATTTATCTATACTGGTCCAAATCTAGTCTGGTGAAAGAATTCAAACTCACCTGTGGGCCTATTCTGTACCGTGGATTTTTTAGTTAATCACTGAGTGACTAACGAAAAGCTTCAATTTCGTATTCACTATGCACAAGTTACCAACTGGATTGTTATGGTTAATAACCCAATCTTAGTTAATAACTCTTAGGGCCGGGGCATGCATATAAATCGATTTAGCTTACCAGTGCGATGCTGTGTAGCAAGTTAGAACTGTATTTGCTCTGTATTTGATCCAAAGTGTGCAAAACGAGACCATCTGTCCATCCGTCTGTCACCAGGCTGTATCTCTTGAACCATGTTACTTAGATAATTCTCACAGATGATTATAATATTTCTGTTGCCGCTTTACCAATAAATACTATATAAAACAAATTAAAATTTTATATTTGATGTAATGTCAGAAGAACCATGAAAGCTGTATCATGGCTGTGTCCATAGTATCAAAATATAGTATTGAGAACCCCTATTGGAACCTACATGTTACGATAGTTTTACCTCCCCTCGCTAGATGTCGCTGCGAACCGTCACCGTCAAACTGTATCACGCTGTGGAGATTCTCGTCCGAACAGTGACTACCCAGGCGATGTGAGGTAGAAGCATACTTACCTGGCGTAGGGGACACCGTGATCACGAAGGCGGTTCCCCCAGAGCGAGGCCCTTCCATTGCACTGCGGCTGGGTTGACCTCTGCGATTATCCCTAATGTGGTTAACTCGGACGCGTAATTTTTGGTAGTGGGGACTGCGTACGCGCCGTCCCCCCAATAACCCCTTAAAAATTAAAGTGAAACAGATGAATTAGTCATTCTAGTAGGTTTTGATAGTAACACAGAACACATGACACTTTACAGTAATTAGGTGAATAATATGAAATTGTGAAACTTCGTTAAAATACTTGCCGATTTAATAAGGGACTAAACGGTTATTAAAGTTTCAATAAACTAAAAATGTATATTTTACAGGAAAAATAAAATCTAAAATTATTTTTTATCGGAAACTACAATTTCTAGAAGTATTTATTATGTACCTTTATTATTATGTATTTTTATTTGTGTTTCAGAATAAGTTCTAAACACGAGTTTATTCTGAAAGTGGGACATAAAAACGGGTTTAAACGAGAGGCGAGATAAAATTGCATCTCGAAAAAATGTTTTAATTTTTTCCCATAAACCAACGTTTATTTTTTAGTAAATCTTTCATTAAAACTAGCGTTTATTTTTTCAACAACGATTCCTCACTAAAAATCGCCCGTAATCATTATAACAATAGAGCGCACACCGCGCCGCTATTCGTATTTTATCAACCGTTTTTAAAACTTGCAAAATAATATCCCTCTTGCGGTGCCATTTAAAACTGCTATACAGTAACGCGTGAACGAGAAGATTCGGGCTCTCCGTGAAAGGGAAAATTACATTTAATTTTAAAGATCACAAACATAATACATGTGCCTCGTGAACTTATTTTTAAGTCGATAAATATACGAGTAGTTGTCACCACACATAAGAAACATCTTATTGACCTTTCAAAAGTGTTTTTAAATAAGGTCTTCGCGAAATAACACTTTTGTTTCATACAAATGTTGCATTGAATCGTTGTGTTCTGCTCACAGTGCAGCTGTTTACAAGGAATTAGTATATTTAATTACTTTTTAAGCATCTAATCATAAGCATAAGTCTATACGGAACATTCAACTCTTTCTTGTCATTTCATAAAAAGTAAATTTAAATTGCCAAAACCGAGTGGTCCGGTACAGTTAAAAATGTGATCATAATCTAAGTCTTCTCCCCTCGTACAGGGTGTTTGCTCTTTGGCTGCAACTGTATCCCTTGGAGTGTGAACGCGACCACACATTTCGCAACATAAAAGAGTGATGTGTTCGTTTCACAGGAGATGAATATTTTCACATATTCAAGCGGTTCATATTTCCGCAGACTCTAGCGTTTGATTGCAGTTGTGTGTTCCATATTTTATATCAGACTTCTAACATGAGAATGTTAGGTAATACTTTAGATGACCCGGCAAACGTTGTTTTTTTCATATAAATTATTTATTCGAATACACACATCTATTTAGAATTTTTTACGACATAGGAATATATAATAATATATCTACGCACTTTATGTGGTATTGAAATAAATAAAAATAGTCAAGATAGGCCCATCCGAACATTTTACGTAAACGTTCTTCATACAAGAAAATGTAGCGCCATCTGTAGAAACTCCTGCGAAATACATGTTTATTTTTTATATTTTTTTATCTATGTGTCTGTGCACCTTGCCTGCAATATTATTATAAATTAAAAAAAAGAAATAGGTCTTTACATATGTACCTATACTAACTACTGACTGGGGAGGGTGCAAAATAGTCATTCTTGCTCCCTTAAACTGGCGACATTTTTTCGCGCTGTTCACCCTGTCCTTAATATACAATTCTGTGGGTATTGAGCACGATTTTTTTTAATGTACTATTTCTTTTCAATTATGAATAGGCTTGCGCTTGACTACAATCATGTCTGAAATGAAATGAAATGAAATGAAATTCTTTATTTCACATAGGCCTAAATAATAGGCGCCCAAGAAATGTCAAAAACTCTACCGCCAAGTTCGGAATGCAGGTTTGCACCGAGAAGAACTGGCAAGACCGAGAAGAACTGGCAAGAACTGGCAAGAAGTCTGACAGCAATGATGAGGTCTTGACCACTTGCTCAAAATACCCATTCACTTGAAATGACACTCTTGATGGCACCCAGATTATACTATAGTACGGACCCATCGATATACCATGATATATCGATGTACGGAACACGGTCGCTGGAAGGTTGTTCCACACCATAGCAGTTTGTATCAGAAACGTGGAAGAACATAGACTTATAAATCTATGGATGACGGGTGTAATACAAAATTCACGAAAAAAATTTCTCGAGAAAACCTTTATAAACGAGGGTACATGAGTATTTTTATGACAAACTAAAACATTATAATTTATGTCTTAAACCATTACTATATATACAGCCTAATTTTCAAACACGAGACTGAAGTGCGATTGTATGTCTTTTCGCGTTTTGTATGTCATTCGGTTCGGACACTTTTTAGCGCTGACCCCAAATTCTTAGTTTATAAATCAATGTGGAAGAAAAACGTTTCGTTTGACTTCGCTGGATAGTGGATATCAACCGCATATGGATGCCACTTTTCTCGACGTCCTGTAGTTCAGTGTTAAAAACATAGAATAGAATAGAAAAATTCTTTATTTCACATAGGCCTAGCATACAAAGGCTCCTGTGACACGTCGTTTTGTTTACATGGTCACTTTAATGGTGATAACCATTCACGACTTAAAACTAAGTTTACGAGGGTTCCAAACGCGCCCTGCCGCTGAGAAGAAGCCCACAACAAACTCAGCCGGGTATTTTTTTTTTATGTTATCACCATTTAACAACAAGTAGTATAAATAGTAAACACTAAATAGGCTCGCAACAACAGATCATTCATTATCGATCAATTCCAAGGGTTTGTGTCGCTAATATAGTCCTTAATATTGTAGTAAGCCATAAAGGTGAAGGAGGAAGTAGGTATAGTGTGCTGAACCCTAGAAAAGTCATACCTATTGGAAATTACGGTTCACTATTGTCTATTATACAACTCTCAACTTATATTATTACAACTCTTATATTAAGTATACAACTCTCACAATAAAGAGCTCACTCTTATTATACCTACCAGTTGTTCCGCTGATACTGTGCTTGAAGCATTCTAGTACATCGCAGGTATTGGGGTACATTTGAGGTTCCTCAGATGCGACGGAGCCGCGCTCGACCCCTTTGTTCAGACAACACTCGGGTCGCGGACGAAATATTGCGCTCCTCCAGATCGTTGCTAGTGATGGCCACAGCGTATCGATAGGTACAAGTTAGGTAGATAGTATCGACTATAATTTGAAAATTGTTACTCGGGAAAACAAGAAAATGTGAAAATAAAGAAGATCTCAATCAAAACACTCGTTATTATTTCAATTTTTTTTTTAAACAGAACCAAAGACTTCTTTGTAGGTATCCCTTCTTTGAATAGAACCGATTTAAAAAAACAAACCCACTGAAAAGCACAAAATAATTTTCTAATAAATCTGCGTATACCTACTTCGTCTTGCCACCATTATATGCCTGAGACCGCCTTTTAATAGGTTAGATAAAATATTTAAATTAATGTAAATCTGTCTCCTGCATGTCATTTGATACAATAAAGCAATCATCTAAATTCTAATGTAAGCCCTAATATTAACGAAAAGTTAAACTACAACTACTCTTGTGACAATTAATAATAATGAGTTTCTAATTTTTTTAATCTTTTTCAAGATTCAATGTCTGCTCGTAAATAAAATATGTACCGATTCCTAAAGTAACACCCCACATAGAGACGTTTTATCGATAAAAATCACTTCCATCACTAGTCGTAAGCAAACTGTAAAGGCTCTTTGTGTGATTGAAAGCAGCAATTTTAAGATATTCAACACCGTTGTGTCATGATTCGTGTCGTTTTCGAAGATACCTAAAAAAACTGTTTTCTCATTTTTCCCTAAAAACGCTCTCTTATTACTTAGTTATTTTAATAATAATCAATTTTATTCACAAGCAACACAGGCTCACATTATTGTTAGTAATTACATTTTATACTTAATTCTATGTTAGTAAAACTAAAATTAGGAATGAAATAAAATTATAATAATATTAGATAGATATGCGAATCACCGCTGCACCAACCCATGTGAAATGGTGCAACAGTGACTCACATATCTGCAATCTAACCTATTGGCTATCATGTTCAGGATGCTGTTGGAACTGCCGCGCAACCTCTGCACCAGGGAGCCACATCTTTTTCTCATGGTGGCATAAAAGCAGTCGACTCGCGCATCCGCGAACATCCCTGATGCACTACAAAAACGCGGCAGCCCCATCAACACCCTGAAGGCATTATTATATTGCACCCGGAGAGCGTTGTAAGCTTTTTGAGTGTACTTGGCCCACAGGCTGCACGTATAAAAACTGGTGCAATATGCTCTAAACAGAGTGATCTTAACTGCATCAGAACACCGCGCAAACCTGCGAGCCAGCATGTTTGCTCTCACTGACAACGCTCTCCGTTCTCTTTCAATGTCAGTGTCATCTTTGAGGTCGGGGGTCAGCATATGCCCTAGATATCTAAATTCATTTACCCTCTGTAATATCACTTCGTTGAGGGTGACAGATGGCACAACACTCGGTATCCTGCCCTCGGCCTCAAAAACCATCAACACGCTCTTTTTCGCGTTGTAGGTAAGGCCATGCCTTCCCACATAAGCCTCGCAAATGGCCAGCAGCGTCCTGAGACCACAGATTGACGCACTCAACAGCACCATATCGTCTGCATAACTTATGTTGTTGACACAAACTCCGTCTATATAGCAGCCGACCCTGGTGCTGCTGAGCTCGCCAATCAACTCATTCACGTACAGGTTGAAGAGCGTTGGTGAGGTTAACCCCCCCTGCCTCACCCCGCACTCCAACCCATACGGATCTGACAAGACTCCTGCCCATCGGACATAGTTGACCTGGTTTCCATACCAATATTTAAATATATTGGTTAGTTCTGGAGGAATATTAGCTTTCTCCATCTTCCTCCACAAGATGTCATATGAAACCAGGTCAAATGCCTTTGACAAGTCAAGAAAACAGGCGTAAATCGGAGTCCTCCTCCTAGCATAGTACGTGACGGCATGCTTTAGCCCCAACACAGCACTCTCAGTGGACAAACCTGGTCGGAATCCAAATTGGTTGTCATGTGGCTTGATGATCGCGTTCAGTTGAGTATTGAGCATGCCGTCAAATACCTTCGAGATGACAGTAGCCAATGAGATGGGCCTATAGTTGTTTTTATCGGCTAGGTCCCCGGTCTTATTTTTCGCTATAGGCACAACTATTGTACGCATCATCTCGCTAGGTAGGAAACTGTGGCTTATACAAACGTTGTACAGCATCGTCAAGACCCGCGGTAAGTGTGGACCAGCATACTGTAAGTGCTCAATGCTGAGACCGTCATGGCCCGGAGATTTACCTCTGGTCATATTTTTAATTACATTTGCGACTTCTTTGCACTTGAATTGAATACCCACAACCTTGCCGGTCTCAACATTGGGCATCGAATGAGAGGGCCCCAATGGCGATTTCACGAAAAAATGTTCCTTGAAAATATTAGAAATTTCGCCTGGCTCGCTCACGCCACTGACGTTCACGGGCACAGACGGCCTATAATTCAATTTATTGGTTTGCTTCCAAAATCCTCTAAAATCATTTTTAGCATGGTGCGAGGCCAGAATGTCCATTTTGATCTGCTCTTGGTGGTTTTGACACCATTTTAATCTTGCTTTAAAAACTCTTCTGGCCTCTGCCATCGCCACGTAAATCGGTCCAGTAGCTGGCTTGCCGTACCATATCCACAACAAAAATTTTTGCCTTGCTTCCCCGTGTGCTTCAGCTACGTGCTTATTCCAGCCGATCACTTTCTTTTTTATTCTACGCTTACTGATGATTTCTCTACTCGCCACGGAGGATTCTCGAAGGGCCTGGACGACGTCACTGTACAACTTTGTAACAGCCATCCTATGCTCGGGATCGTTACAAGTGCGGTCGCAGCACTCGCGAAGCTCATGCGGAAAGTCTATAAGCTTAAGTTTTACGTGACATTCTCTCTGGTATGTGTGAATTTGCTCTTGGTTTCTCTCCCCCCAAGTGACTATATTTGGAGAGGTGTTATTATTGAGTTTCTTTTGTTGTAACACATTTAAATTACATTCCACAACCAGAGGGAAATGGTCAGACCACACAACATCATATAACACAAAGACATTGCACACGGACGCTATAGCGGCTTTAGTAGCTACGCAATGATCAAGCCACCGTTTGGAGCCGTGGGCATCGCTCACAAAGGTGTAGGTATCCGACGTTAAACCTAACATCTCGACGTCTAAACAAGTCCACTCTTGCTCAATGCAGAACTGGGTCAGTTCAGTATAAAACCGTTCCGTGGGATGTGCGTTAAAGTCCCCAAAAATATACACACAGCTCTCACTATAAGCGTCAATTATAGCACTTACCGAGCTTAGTACATCAGTAAAATCCGCTAAGTTAGCCACTGCATCCGTAGGCATGTAAACACTCATAACTAAACACGACTTCTCCGGTAACACTATTCTAATAGCACAGATACGCGGATTATGACACTGAACGATAGACACATTTTGAAACACACTGCGCCTCCACAGCAGCGCCACCCCGCCGTGCGGTCTCCCGCGCAACATGCCGGCCGCGGTGTCCACCGCCGACACACCCGTCGAACTGAAGTCGTCGCTTAGTGTTTCGAGGAACGACAACTCGTCTGGTAATAGCCAAGTTTCCTGCAGTGCTATTATATCAGCTGTTTTACATAACTCCCGTATACAATCTGAAGAGCGCTTCACACTCTTACAATTAAACGTTACAAATTTACATGTTAGGGCTTTATCCATTAACAGCTGGCAAGTTATTCGGTAACACCTCCGTAGTAGGTGTTTCGTCAGAGCGCTTAGGCTTAAAGTGCACAAACCGACGAAAAATAATCCCCTGTGGCCACAGGTTTTCATCTAGGTATTGCGACAGCTTGCTTTGTGATACAAGAAGCTTGTACGCATCGTGTTCACACTTTCGTTTTATTGAAATCTTTTCTAAGCGGACTTCTTCGTTTGTTTTGCTCCTGATGTACTTTACAATATCCGACTCAGTCGTATTTTTGTGAACATTCGTTATGAACAGTGGTATTTTTCTATCCGCCGCCCTGAATTTTTCTTCTGAATCTATCACAACAATTCCTTGTTTACCCAGAAGACGGTTTTCAAACTTTGGCGCCTTTCTTCGTACCACGGTCCATCCCTCATTTGGATTTTGGACCCTAACAACAGCAGCATAAGATTGATTTTTAACTGTCCCAGTCGGCTCCTCGCTCGGCACTGTAGGCAATCGTGTTGACTCACACTTCCCGCCCGTCGCTGAGGTACCTACGAGTATGTCGGCGCTGTGGCCGCCGAACGTGACGCATCGTTCCGAACGCAATTGTTGCGGTATGCTCTGTTCGAACTCTGTACTACTACCCGCAACTTTATTGATATCAATACTTCTATAATTTAGATTGAATTCTTTTGGGGATGATACATCACAGTTTGACGCGTCCAAACTAGCTGTAACGATCGTGTCATCTAATTGAGACAAACCTATCGGTCCACTATCCCGGTATGCTCCCCTTTTCATGTTTACTTTTACCGCCGAGAACGGCGGTGACGGAGGCTTGTCGTTTAAACAATCTCGTTTGAGCGCTTCGAGTTGTTCAACCGTTGCGTATGAGGACTTAATATTCTTAATCTCCGTCTGTACAATCATCAAATCCTTGAGCAACTTGGAGACATCCAGATGGTCGAATGTTATTGGTGGTAGTTTCTCCAAGTCGCGAGCCACGAAAATGGGTAACACATCCGGGTCGTTCACTTTAAACACATTGATGATATCGTGCAGTATTCGGTTCTCCTTGCCTTTTCCTTTGCGAACCGTTTTGCGCAGATCCTTCGGCAATGAATCCAGCAGTAGGTTATTTGCTTTCTCAATTTGTTCACACGAGAAAGCTGACTCACATATTTTCACCAAACTCACTTCATCCGCTATCGAAATTTTATTTTGGATGTAAGCTAGGAGCTCATCAATTACGATATTGCAATTGTTACATTTCACCGTCGTCGTCGTCATTTTCAAAATACCGCTTAAACGCTTCTGTCGAGAAACGTCTGACGCGCTTCGATGCGCGCGCGCGATTTTGGTAGACGTGCTAGAAAATGAGTTTTGTTCATAGTCTCTTCACATACCTATGTACGAATTTCGAAAAAGTACTTCTAGTTTTTCCTCATTAAGAGTTTTCTCACTTAGTGATGAAAAATATGTATGTTGTGATTTTTATTGAATCCGTATCAACACTGTTTTAAAATCAAACATTAGAAAATCAATCTGATGATACTCCGGTATCAGGGCGAAACGTTTGTAGAGAGGAAGTGAGGGCTTACATAGATTTATTCGATGTTATGAAATAGTGTAGCTTTTCTAAGAATTTCACGCCAGTCTTCTCACGCTAATAAATAATAATAATGTAGGCAAATTGCAAACGAGTTTCCAGTAGGCAGGAGGACATTCTCATAGGTAGTAATGAAAAATAGTCTGTGTCACTCGGGGGCTAAATACTTTGTTCTTCGGCGTTATTCTCAGTCAATCCATTTCTTCGATTTTTAATTAAAAACACCCTCATTAGCCACGTGTATCGCAAATATCTTAATAAAGGCGAACTGCTCTAAAAATAAAATATCCCATATAAGAAGAAACCTCCTCCAAATTCCAATGTGAGTATTAGGTGTTGCGGCCCTACCAGCCCGCAAAATTCAAATTTTATTTAGTTTTTCGCAAATATTAGACTAACTAAACATTGTAGATTTATGGCAATGCATTTTGCGGGCCTACTTTTTATGCATCTACATGTTTTTAATAGAAAGTTTGCTCGAAAGTTCCCACTCATCTCATATTGGTTCCCGAAAGATAATTTTTTGCAGTTACCCAGATTTCGAGCTATCGGGAACCAATATGAAGTAAATGAGTATTGTTGAGCAGAGTTTTTATTAAAAACATGCAGATGCATAAATAATAAGTAGGCCCGCAAAATGCAATGCCAAAAGTCTACAATGTGTAGTTAGTCTAATATTTGCGAAAAACTAAATAAAATTTGAATTTCGCGGGCTGGTAGGGCCGCAACACCTTAAGTGACGCGATAAGAAGTTGGAGAAAAAAAAAAACAAAAAAATATGTTTTTTTCGAAGAAGACAGCGCAAAAGTTGTCCGAGGAAGTTCTCAAGTGCCGCGTCCCAACTCAAACAAACTGCAATAGTTCCCCAACATATACCCGCTCGATTTTTTTTGCTGCAAACTGCGCTCTAACAGAGTGCAGAGTTCTCATAAAGCTGTGTAACATTGAACACATACTCTTTTAACTTTTAGGGTTCCGTACAATACTCAAAAACAAGACTTTTAACACGCACGATGGCACTTTTGTCATCAGCAGGACAGATCAATTTTTTTTACTATTATCCGCGCTCTAGAGCGCTCTACGATTTCGCATTGTGAAGTCAACATCTCCTGAGGATGTCCCGGTGTCGGGACGAAACGTGCGTCGAAGAAAGTGATAGAAAATTGTGTGTGGTGTTTCATGTGGGTAGTGTTCCTGTATATTGCACCATACAGAATCCTTACAAGTAGCGGATAATAGCAAAACAAATTGATCTGTCCTGCTAATTATGGATTTCCGCAAAATAACGCCTGCTTCCATTCAATACTTTTGTCATCATCACTCGTCGCTCTTACTCTTACCTACGTTGGTGGGTGCGTCAGACAGCGTTACGGGAAAATATGACAGAAAAACCATAGAAAAACTATGTTTGTCAATATTTATGTTTCTGAGCGTTTTTCGAACTTATTATCTACAGCTGACGTAAATTAAAAAAAATACAGCCATTGTAATTTCCGATCAAAATTAAAGAAATGGAGATTACGGAGCAACTTTTGGGAAAACTGTCTATCGAAACGAGCTACCGTGGAGCCACCACATTAGTAGCAGTGGTCTGAACCAAAGGGCTTCTGATGTTGGTATTTTTGTTGCAACTTACTACTTTACTGCAATTTCCTCTGATGGTACAGGTAGGTAAGTGACGATACAGACGAAGACAACAATTTATAAATACGCTTTTTCTTATACAATTAGGATGCATTGCTGCCGAAAGGGCTTTTTCTGGTATTGGTATTTTTGCTGTAATTTACGACTTCACTGTAATTTCCTCTAATGGTAAGTGATGATGCAGACGAAGATATACGATTTACAAATACACTTTTCATATACAATTAGGACGCATTGCCGTCGTTGTGTGGTAAGGTTCTAACTTCTTAGTGCAAGCGTGATATCAATTCCCCATCGTCATAAATTCGCTATCAGACAAATCTCTTTGTAATGACATCTTATACCGCTTAAGACGAGCTCCACTACGCTGTTCCTTGGCTTGAACTCGAGTAACTGGAATTAAAGTAAGTATGTATACTATAGCTTATAGTGGTGAAGTATATAAGTTATGATTAGGCTTTGTATAGTCAAA
This sequence comes from Coenonympha glycerion, assembly GCA_963855885.1. Lineage (NCBI taxonomy): Eukaryota > Metazoa > Arthropoda > Insecta > Lepidoptera > Nymphalidae > Coenonympha > Coenonympha glycerion. The sequence continues at coordinate 12,744,234 of OY979643.1, forward strand.
CTACCTGACCAGCCCCCTGATTGCGTAAGAAAAACGTATTCATCGTTATCGTAAACGCTAGCGAATTCTGCCCGCTGATTGGGTTCCTTATTTGCGTCAGCCAATCGCGGCGCAGAATTCGCTAGCGTTTACGATAACGATGAATACGTTTTTCTTACGCAATCGGGGGGCAGACCTGTCAAACGTTGTTTTGCTATTAAGGGGCATGAAAAATAGCTTACGACCTACCGAACATACACTGAAAATTTCATAACAATCGGTCGAGCCGTTTCGGAGGAGTTTGATAACAAAAATTGGCGCGAGAATTTTGTATATTAGACTAGCTGACCCGACAAACGTTGTTTTGCCATATAAGCGTGTAAAAAAAAAAAATCTTACGACCTATACTCTCACACCTACAAAACATACACAGACATAAAAATCGGTCCAAAGTTAATAAAATGTTATAGATAATTATAGACTAGAGCATCAAGGATTTTTACATGACGCAAACTTTATGTGAGATTGTCATCAACTACCTACGTACTGGGAATAACAAAAAAATACGTTATGTTCTTAGGGGTATAAACATTATGAGCACCTTGCAAATCCATAGTTAAACTAGGTAAGTACTGATAATCCCACTATCCAATGAAGGAGAGAAGGCCAGCAGTGGCCGTGGGATGCTAATACATAGGTCAAGGGTAAGTATATGTATAAGTAGACGAGTACCTATAGCATAAAGCTAATGGAATATTAATGAAGTTTGTGATACGTTCATAAGAAAATGAGTGTTTCGCTTAATGCTTACACCCCAGCGGCGAATAAATTCTGAACGTGGCACAGAGTCGCTACAGCACAGAGCTCTTAAAAACAATTTGTTCTTAAACATACAAAACATAAAAAACATCGCAAAGTGTTTCTGGCTGAGAAAATATTTGTACCAAATCTTTCAATCAAAGACAATGTTATCCAAATTAATACTTTCTTTTAGGTGTTTCGGCCAAACTAGGCCGCAAATTTAAAATTTTATTTTGTTTTTCGCAAATATTAGCCTTACTGCGCACGTAGGCAATAAGTAATGAGTTTTGCGAGCATAGTGCATTTCATAAAAACATGGCTGAAGAACTACCAGTCACCTCATATTTGTTTCTGAAAGATTTTTTTTCTACAGTGTCCCAAATTTGAAGCTATTGGGGGAACCAATATGAAGTAAATGCAAGTTTTTGAGCAAGGTTTTCATTAAAAAATATGCATCAGGCGTATAAATGTTATGCTCAAAAAACAAACTCATTGCAATGAGCCTACGATGTATAATAAAACTATTTGCGAATAACTAAATTAAATTTGAATATTCACACCCGGATATTACCCATCCCCCTTAATAATAATAATATTTTGTTTAATGTGCAGTGTGCATCCACAGTGTATTTATTATAGGATCCTGGATCAACTGTGAAATCAAATCAAATAAAAAAAAATGTAAATTGAAAAGACTTGAACGAACAGACGCTTTCATTTTTCTTCTTTTTTGCCCGTATAATTCCTTTATAATAATTGAGTTATAAATAAACTAAGGAGTTAGGGTCAGCGCTAAAAAGTGTTCGAAGTGAATGACATACAATACGCTAAAAGACATACAATCGCATTTCAGTCTCGTGTTTGAAAATTAGGCCGTATAGTTAATAGTTTAAGACATAAATTACAATATTTTAGTTTGATTATAAAAATACTTATGTACCCTCGTTTATATAGGTTTTCTCGGGACACTTTTTTTGTGAATTTTGTATTACACCCCTCATCCATAGATTTATATACCTATATGTGTATAACGATCTTTTTATTATCAGTTTTCTAAACCACCTCCAACTATTCACGTCAAAGTTTTTGGCAGGTATTACTCTGTGCAAACGTTGCGAGCTTCGAAAGTGCGGGGGCGTGTTAAACATTAAGCTCGTATCTAATTTCACAGTGTGCTCGCGGCCTAACTGCCCTCTGAAGACGTATACATTCACGAGATTGGTATTTTTAACAACACGCCTATTATGCGAAACAACCTTCTGTGTTCTCTTAGAAATGGACGGTGATGTCACCTGATGGCAAGTGACGATGCAGCCGGGGACGTTTTCGTACTAACTTGGAAGGGGGATGCGTCTTTCTTGGGGTCTGATTGCGTAAGAAAAACGTATTCATCGTTATCGTAATCGCAATCGAATCCTGCCCCGTGATTGGCTGACGAAAATCAGGAACCACAGATAACTCAAACTCAAGTGATCAGAGTCAGGAACCCAATGAGCGGGCAGAATTAGTAAACGATTACGATAACGATGAATTCGTTTCTAATAATTTTTCTTTTGTGTATATTCGATATGTTCGAAAATAAGTACATCCCTATAAGTGAGACAACATTTATATGGCAATACAACGTTTGCAGGGTCAGGCGATAATCAATTACATCAAACAATATTATTAACGGTTAAAATCACCATCTCTCTCCCACTTTCTAAAAAAAGTAAACTTTTAAACTGAGACACTTTTAAATACCTACGATACTAAAAAGAGGATGGTTTTGCGGATAAAATTAAATAAATCTCATATAAGCCATTTAAGCTAAGGGACTGTAGAAAATGGTAGAGATCTTATAAAGCCACGCAAAAGCTTTCTTAGCTCTAAGAGAAGCCGCTAAGACATAGGATTTTAAGGAGTCTAAGGAAAGATACCGGAAAAAGTAAAATAATAATTATTATTATCGTAAGCACTTCATAAAAACAGCCACGAAGAGGCTATTTAAAATGCTTCCGAAATAAATTTTTATAAATCTTTTAATCTAATTATGTAGTTATGTTCATCGCAGATCAGTAGCATATTATAATTTGAACAAACGTTTCAAGTAAAATTGAGTTTTAACTTGAAATTGAGTGCAAATTATTTTTATAACTACAACCTGATTTATCTATAGGTTTAACACTATATTATTAGATACATATATACATTAAATATTATGCCTAAATTAATAGTAATTTTTTACCAACACAAAAAATAAGTGATAATGGTAAGGTGCTGATTGTGAAGTCGCAATGTTTATTGTGAGGTCATTCTGTGACGTCACTGAGCCGTCACTTAGAACGACCACAATTATTATAAGTTATAATCAAGATAATCTAATCCACATATAATCCGACAAGAATTTAAACAATCCAATAGAAACTGTATTGTTACCACAACAATTCCTAATAATTTATTTGTGTTCTTTGTTAACTTAATAGTTAATGTATTTTGTGGTTTACAGTAAAATAGGAAGTTATAATTTTCAACGTCATCTTACGTACCAAACCTATTTTATTGTTTCTCTACTTATAACAGGACAGATCTACCATTGTACTGTTTCTGTATAACAGGACAGATTAATTAGTTATGCTATAATCCGCTACTTGAAAATCCTAATCCTAATAATATTATAAAGGCGAAAGTTTGTGTGTGTGTATGTTTGTTACTCCTTCACGGCTCAACTACTGAACCGATTTAGCTGAAATTTGGAACATAGGTAGTTTATAACCCGGATTAAAACATAGGCTACTTTTTATCCCGGAAAAATCCGTAGTTCCCGTGGGATACTTAAAATACCAAATTTTCTAGAGCAATCACTATGTAGCACTATGCAGGTTCTGAACATAGCACTGTACGCATTTAACAAGTGTGTTTTAGTTGAACAAGGGGATATGGGATAATAATGCTGTAATGCTATAAATAATGCATAATGCTATAAATGTGAAAATGGGTAGGTACCTGTATTATAGGTTCCGACATTACAACTGTTTCGCTATTAGCATTTTGTGTTTTAGTTGAGCAATGAGATACAGGTTAATAATATTATAACTATGAAAACGGGTACCTATATAGTATAAGTTTTGAACTAACAACTGTTTCGTTGCTGACAATGTATGTTTTAGTTGAGCTATGGGATAGTATAATGCTATAAATGTGGAAATGGGTAATTACCCATATAGGTTCTGAAAATACAACTACAAATTTTTCGCTATTTACCTATAATGTGTGTTTTGGTCAAGCAATGGGATACAGGTTAATCATACCTACTAAAAATGTGTTCCTGTATTGTTTCTGAAATTAGAACTGTTTCGCCATTAAAAATATAAGCTTTAGTTGAGCAATAGGATATGTGATAGTAATTATGCTATAAATGCGAAAATGGATACCTATAAGGTCAAGGTTCTGAAATTATTTCGCTCTAAAGCGGATACGTTGATTTTATTTTCGTCCTTCTCACTCTTATGAATACGTTGGTGGGTTAGGTTAGTATGCAGCGTAACGTAAACGTTGTTTTACTTAATTACTTCAAAAACTAAGCCAGTTATTAAAATGTCGTTCTGAGCGTTTTTGGGAATTATTTTTTACCGATACATTAAAACAAAAGTCACAATTGTGTCCATCGTAGTTTTCGATGGAAATTAGAAAAATGGAGATTTTGGAGCAATTTTTGGGAGAACTTTTTGGCGAGAAATTTTTATCCAATCGTGTTTCTGAAGTTAGGTTAACACATATGCTGTTTTTTATCCAAGAAAATCCATGACTCCCACGGCAAATGTAAAGCCCCGAAATTCACGCGGGCGAAGCCGCGGGCAAAACCTAGTTTATAATATTATAAAGGCGAAAGTTTGTGTGTATGTTTGTTACTCCTTCACGGCTTAACTACTGAACCGATTTAGCTGAAATTTGGAACATAGGTAGCTTATAACCCGGATTAAAACATAGGCTACTTTTTATCCCGGAAAAATCCGTAGTTCCCGTGGGATACTCAAAATACCAAATTTTCTACAGCCATCTATAGCTACATCTATAGATAGATTGTTCAAGCGAGCTTGCTTGAAAGCATGCTTAAAGGTTGGAATAGGGAACGATAACGGGAAAATGACGATTCCTTTAGGATTCATGAAAAAGCGAATTTGACGCGGGCGGGGCCGCGGGCAAAAACTGATGATATTATCACTATAAATGTGAAAATGGCCACTATGTAGGTTCTGAACATAGCACTGTACGCATTTAACAAGTGTGTTTTAGTTGAACAAGGGGATATGGAATAATAACGCTATAAATAATAATGCTATAATGCTATAAATGTGAAAATGGGTACCTGTATTATAGGTTCCGACATTACAACTGTTTCGCTATTAGCATTTTGTGTTTTAGTTGAGCAATAAGATACAGGTTAATAATATAATAACTATGAAAACGGGTACCTATATGATATAGGTTCCGAACTAACATCTGTTTCGTTGCTGACAATGTATGTTTTAGTTGAGCTATGGGATATGGTATAGTAATTAGTAATGCTATAAATGTGGAAATGGGTACCTACCCAATTGTTTCGCTATTGTCTGAAAGTACAATTGTTTCGCTATTTATAATGTGTGTTTTGGTTAAGCAATGGGATACAGGTTAATAATGCTAAAAAGGTGTTCCTGTATAGTTTTTGATATTAGAACAGTTTCGCAATTAAAAATATGTGTTTTAGTTGAGCAATACAATATGTGATAGTAATTATGCTATAAATGCGAAAATGGATACCTATAAGGTAAAGGTTCTGAAATTATTTCACTCTAAGGCGGATATGTTGATTTTCTTTTCGTCCTTCTCACTCTTATGAATTACGCTGGTGGGTTCGGTTAGGTTAGGTTAGTATGCAGCGTTGCGGAAGAATATAACAGAAAAACGTTGTTTTACCTAATTACTTCAAAAACTAAGCCAGTTATTTAAATGTTGTTCTGAGCGTTTTTGGGAATTATTTTTTACCGATAAATTAAAACAAAAATTACAATTATGTCCATCGTAGTTTTCGATGGAAATGCGGAAAATGGAGATTTTTGAAGTTAGGTTAACACATAATATGCTGTTTTTTCCCAGAAAATCCAGGACTCCCACGGGATTTGTAAAACCCCGAAATTCACGCGGGCGAAGCCGCGGGCAAAAGCTAGTATTCTATATGGTCCAATATGCAGGAACACAGCCCACATGAAACACCACATACAATTCTTCCAATACACTTTCTTCGGCAAACGTTTCCTCCCGACACCGAGACATCTTCAGGAGAGTAATTATACCTGGCAAAAACTTTGACGTGAATAGTTGGAGGTAGTTTAGAAAACTGATAATAAAAAGATCGTTATACAGGCATTATACGGGCAAAAAAGAAGAAAAATGAAAGCGTCTGTTCGTTCAAGTCTTTTCAATTTACATTTTTTTTATTTGATTTGATTTCACAGTTGATCCAGGATCCTATAATAAATAGACAGTGGATGCACACTGCACAGTTAACAAATTATTATTATTATTAAGGGGGATGGGTAACATTCGGGTGTGCATATTCAAATTTAAATTTCATTATACATCGTAGGCTCATCGCATGAGTTTTTTGTGCATAACATTTATACGCCTGATGCATTTTTTCACAATGCGAAATCGTAGTCTATATATTTTGTATAAGTACCTACTTATATATATCCATTCCATTTCTGAGATTGCTTTTGTTTCCGCTTATGGAAAGAAACTAGAAAAATGTTAGGAATAACTTATACCCATTCGATGTTCCAAGTTAGTACGGTAACATCTTCACTTACCATCAGGTAACTTGTAGAGTGTAAAAAAAAGTTTATTTTCTAAATTCACTATTCAAAGATTCCTGAAGGTATGTTTGCTATATAGTATACGGTAACCGGTCGAATCGCTTGAACATAGGATTTGCACACATAATTTTATCTGCATGTAAATATATTTTTTTTTTATTAAAATGTTACAATAAAACTTATTATTAGCTTATTCTAATTACTATTATAAATACATGTAAGTTATACGTGTAAATACATGTAAGTAGTAAATGTTAGTCCTGCTAGTCTTTGTATACGGATTTGTGTATTTGTCCCATTGTCGAGAACCACGTATCCGATATTGCACTTCCGGATAAGAGACTAGGGATGCCCATAGTAAAAATATCGATAAAATTCAGAAAAAAATATAAAATCTGAATCACAACTGCAGTTATTAATAAATTAAATTTTCACTGTAAAGTTTAGTAGAGTATGATCGTCACTACAATAAGCAAGAGGGTTATTATATTAGTTAGTTACAGATTACAGTTACTATATAGGTACTATATAGGCATCTTTGAATAGTGAATTTAGAGAATAAACTTCTAGCCTATTTAAATCTAGTTTCTTTGTCCATACGTGGACGCTCACGATTTATACGAGTATATCAAAATCTTACCTCATTATGCATGTAATGAAATGAGTGACATTTCATTCATTTGAATTTGCCGCGCTTCGCGTATCAGCTGTCTGCATACCTATGATATTGATCTGTGTCTATGATTTAAAATGGCGTGGGACGCGCAGATTGTTTTGTGCATTTTATTGTTATAAAAACTAATAGAAAGAATGTGATTGAGGACTCGAGATATAGTGAACTTTAAATGTCGTTTCTTTGTTATTTCAGGTGAGATAGAAGTGTAATTGTCGTAACTTGATAATAACTTGATAATTGTAGACTTGTTAAATAAAACAAAACTTTGTTATTTCAGAGAAACAATTTGTTGTTTGTTTTTGGAGATCCTCAATGTCTTATAAAACGACATTTTTGTGAACTAAGAAAATATGGACCGGCTTCAGTTTGAGTTTACGATGATAGCCTCAAATGATGGCAAATCAAATGTATTAGCTATAACCTCAATATCTACTGAAGAAGGAAAATGTTATGTTTTACCCGAGGAACTGAAGCCGGTGAGTCATCATACATATATTGTTAAAACGAACACTTTCACAAAAGTAAAAAATAGCATTAAAAAAAGACACCAGAGTAGAAAAGTATGGATAAAGTTGGATGAAAATCTAAAGAAGACATATGTAGATGAGGAAGGTAATATGCAATTTTTAGATCAATATTTAGATGAAGTGAGCACAACACAAGCAAAGGACAAAAATGACACTTTGCAACAAATCTTGGAACAATTAATAGAAACTACAACTAAGAAAGAAAGTCAACATAACTTAAAACATATCTCAGAAAAATTTATTATTGAAAAATTCACAAGCAAAAATCCTAATGCGATGCAATGGATATAAATTTTTGAAAAAGAGTGTGCGCGCTTTAATATAACAAAAGATGAGACAAAAATAGATATTTTGAGGTTATTTTTAGATAAACCTTGTTTGGATTGGTATAGCTCGATGATCATAAAACTAACAATAAATTCTGAATGGAGTGAATGGAAAGACAAGTTTTTAGAAACTTTTAAAAACCAAGGATGGGACATAGTCACATATGCTCTCGCATTTAGGTATAAAGAAGGACAGCTAATTGATTATGCCATAAAAAAAGAACGGCTTTTATTAGATATAAACAAATCTATAGATTCCAAAACAATGATAGATCTTATTGCAACTGGTTTACCTGGATTTATCTTAAATAAGTTAAACAGGGATGAACTCAACAACACTACTGACTTGTTCAACGAGATAAGAAAATATGAAGGCACGATGTATAAGAAAAACTCAACTAACATAAAGAGCAGTACATTTTATAATAAAAATAAAACTTATGAGAAGAAGTCATGTAAGACTTGTGAGTCTTTGGACAAAGGAATTAGATATCATCCGGAGGAGTCATGTTGGTTCAAGAAAAATAAAAATGAACCTGAAAAAGTTCTTAAAACTAAAAATGTAAACAATAACTCCATAATTGAAGTAGACATAAATACTGAGAAAAAAACTAGTAAGCACACCATTAATCAAAATCAAGCTTTTATTAGAAAATAAACTAGAAGTGAGTGGTATTTATGATTCAGGCTCACAGATTTCTATAATAAATTCAAGATTAATAAAAGTAAAAGAAAAAAAAGATGATGTGAACATAGCATACATGAAAACGGTTAATGGTGTGAAGAAGATGGATGGCTTGATAACAATAAAAATTAAAATATTTGATTTAGAAGAAGAGGTGGATGTATACATAGTAGAAAATGAAGATTTTGATGATTTCATAATCGGATTAGATATGATAAAGAAATTCAGATTAACCCAAAATGAGAACTTGCAGATAGAACAAAAGAAAATAACAAATAAAATAGACAGGATGTCTAAAGATAACAGAAATGAAGATAATAATATAAAAAAATATACAGTAAATTTCAATGAACACATAGAAACAGAGGAATTTATAAGTATGACAGACCATTTAGATAATCAAAAGAAAATTGAGATAGAGAAAATTATAAAGGAATATAAAACAATATTTGCTAAGGACAAGTATGATATAGGTTCAGTTAAAGATTATGAAGCTCGCATAGATTTACAAGTAAATAAATATTGTAGTAAAAGACCATACAGATGTACAATACAAGATAGATTAGAAATTGAAGAGCAAATATCGATGTTACTAAAGAACAATTTAATAGAAGAATCATACAGTCCTTTCGCTGCTCCAGTGACATTGGCGTTTAAAAAAGGTGAAAATAGAAAATCCCGTTTATGTGTAGATTTCAGAGAGTTAAACAAAATAGTTATACCACAAGCTCAACCGTTTCCTTTGATAGATGATCTAATTATTAAAACTAGAAATTGCAAGTATTTTACTACACTAGATATAAACTCAGCATTTTGGGCAATACCATTACGGGTGGAAGACAGAAGTAAAACAGGATTTGTCACACAAGATGGCCACTTCCAGTGGACCTGCCTCCCTTTTGGCTTGAAAACATCACCAGCAATTTTCCAGAGAATCTTAAGCAATATTCTAAGAAAACACAATCTCACAGGATACTCGGTTAACTATATTGATGATATTTTGATATACTCGTCTACCTTTGAAGAACATATAAGGCACATTAGAAATGTATTAGAGGCAATAATTAAAGAAGGCTTTAGACTGAAGTTTAAGAAATGTACCTTTGCTTCAGACTCGGTAAAATACCTCGGCCATATAATTCAGAACAATTCAGTAAGACCACTAAAAGACAATTTGATTTCAATAAGGAACTTTCCAACTCCTAAGACGCAAAAGAACATCAGACAATTTTTGGGAAAAATAAACTTCTACCATGACTATATACCAAGAAGTGCAATTATCTTAGATCCATTACACAATTTATTACGAAAAAACGAGAAATTTGTATGGTCAGAGAAATGTGAAGAAGCATTCAATCTGATAAAAAGATATTTATGTTCGCAACCGGTCTTGGAAATATTCGACAAAGACTTACCAATCAAAATCTTTACCGATGCATCTTTGGAGGGCATTGGAGCAATATTAAAACAGACACAACTAGATGGTAAAGACAAACCGGTGGCATATTTCTCAAAAAAATTGAATGAACATCAAAAACGGAAAAAGGCTATATATTTAGAATGTCTTGCTATGAAAGAAGCTGTTAAATATTGGCAGCACTGGCTCATCGGAAAACAATTCACCATTTACTCAGATCACAAACCTCTAGAGGACATGAACATTAAATGCAGGACAGATGAAGAATTGGGTGATCTCACATACTACCTATCTCAGTATGACTTTACCGTAAAATATATACCTGGTAAAGAAAATGTAGAAGCAGACTGTTTGAGCCGAAACCCTGTATTAGAACCAGAAGATAACAGAGAGGAAACATTGAGAATAGTTAATTTAATACAAATAAAAGATATAGTTGGAGACCAAGAGAAAAATGAAACAATAAGAGAAAAGAAACAAAATTTAATACTAAAAAATAATATCTATTATAAAAAAATAAAGAAACAGGAAAAGATTATCCTCTCAGAAGAATTTAGTAAAAAAACTTATAAAAAAGGTGCATGAAGATTTATGCCATATTGGGATCAGACAACTGCAGAAAAAAATAAGTTCAATATATACGGCTATAAACCTAACAAAAAATATCATAAATATTTGTAAAACATGTGAAATATGCATAAAAAATAAATCAAGATGTCAAAAAAAATTGGATTAATGTCACAACTGGGACCAGCTACCAAACCATTTGAAATAATTTCAATGGATACTATTGGTGGATTTGGAGGATCTAGGTCTACAAAGAAATATCTACACCTTTTAGTAGATCACTACACAAGATATGCATTTATTGCGACTTCGAAAACCCAGAATGCATGTGACTTTATAAATTTAACAAAGAAAGTACTAGAGACAGATGAGATTGGAATTATCCTGACAGATCAATATCCGGGCATAAATTCAAGAGAATTTAAACAATTTTTGCAGGAAAATAATATTAAACTAATTTTTACAGCCGTGAATACACCATTCTCGAACGGCTTGAATGAAAGATTAAACCAAACAATAGTAAATAAAATAAGGTGTAAAATGAATGAGAAAAATAATAAAAGAACATGGACAACACTGGCAAGAGAATGTATACAAAAATATAATGAAACAGAACACTCCGTTACAGGTTTTGCACCAAAATATTTACTGGATGGTACAAATGTCAGTATTCTACCAAATGAATTCAAAACGATGGAAAAGGAAGACAAGTGGATTGCTTATAGAAGATTGGCATTAGAGAATACAATAAAATCTCATGAGTATAACAAGAAAATATTTGATAGAAATAGAAAAATGCAAGAATTTAATGTAGGAGACAGTGTATATGTAGAAAATGGAAATAGACTGAATAGAAAGAAATTAGACGAATTAAAAATAGGCCCTTTCAAAATAATAGAGAAAATATCGAATTCCATTTATAGGATTGATACAGGCAACAGAAAAACAGAATCAACATTATTTCATATAACAAAATTGCAACCTGTCATAACAGAGGCTGAAGAAGATGAAGGAGATGATAATGAATATGAAGATGACTTATAAGTACATTTTACAGATACATGGCTTAGAATTTCCGCTCTTAGGGGGGGAGATGTAATGAAATGAGTGACATTTCATTCATTTGAATTTGCCGCGCTTCGCGTATCAGCTGTCTGCATACCTATGATTTTGATCTGTGTCTATGATTTAAAATGGCGTGGGACGCGCAGATTGTTTTGTGCATTTTATTGTTATAAAAACTAATAGAAAGAATGTGATTGAGGACTCGAGATATAGTGAACTTTAAATGTCGTTTCTTTGTTATTTCAGGTGAGATAGAAGTGTAATTGTCGTAACTTGATAATAACTTGATAATTGTAGACTTGTTAAATAAAACAAAACTTTGTTATTTCAGAGAAACAATTTGTTGTTTGTTTTTGGAGATCCTCAATGTCTTATATGCATAGTATTTTATCATCAAGCTGTCAAGAATTACAGTGCCTATCGTTTATAAAATATACTCGTACCTATAATTACAAATTGCAATATGTACTTAACTACCCATTTATAGTTTTTTATAATAAAAAAGTCCTTTGTAATAACAAATCTTTTATATTAACAGGGTCAGTTATGACACGACAATTTATAGTAAAATAATTTCGAATAAACACAAAATAGGGACCTAGATCCACTGTAATAAACATTTTTGTCACGAAGAATGAAAAACCTAAGGAAGAGGAAAACTCACTTAATGCATACTTATTATATTGCGAACATACAAACTAGCAAAAAAATGTAAATAACTGCCTTTTTTAACTTTTGCTTGTGGCTTTTATGTATGTGTTTGTAGAGCTTTGAGAACAGGGCAGTTTTACTTCTCAAATAAATAATAAATATCTCACCGAGTGAATAATCAATAGGTCGTACTTTCACAAACTCTGTAGAAAGTCTGTCAGCTGACCTGCATCGCATCTATTTAAGTCGATGTTTTATAATATCGATAAGTGTTATCTTCCCATCCCTATACCCGCATTACTAAAGAAAGCTCTTTGTGGGATTGAAACTTTGACTCCGAGGGATTGCTATCTAGAAGCAGAGTAACGTATGCGCCATCAAATAGGTAAAGTGAGAGCGGAAATAAAACTCACTAAACACATATTACAATTCGGACTGAGTTTATTCTTGTAGGTAGGTACTGCATTCGAAGGATATTGAACTAGTGTTGTTTAGTCGATTTATTTTAAAACTTCAGTATACAGATTTGTATTTTTGGAAAGAGGAGTTACAAATCAAGGTATCTTTTAAGGACTACTGAAAATTTAAAGAAAGCGGACTGTGAATTGTAATGTTATAAAAACTATCCGTAGCCGGAAAATATAAGGCAGAATGCCCTAAAAATATTAATTAAGATTTTCTTTGAAACCATTGAACCCCTACTGGGTGGGGTAACTTGTGCATAGTAAATATGAAATTGTGACTTTTGCCCTCTTTTTGTTAGAATTGCATGTTATAGAATAGGCCCAAGTTCGAGCTATGCGTTGTATCGTCAGTTTTTCATCTTATAATATAGGGTAGGTACTCGATGGGTACTCGTATGTTACAGATTTGCATTTTAGGAGTCTATGAGTAGATTAATATAATATTGTTGGTTTTTCCTACAATCACCTAGCAGTTAGCAGTTTGCACCATCAACGTACAACAATTTTGGCATAACTATTGACTTGAAGAGCATATAATATCCTGGAGTGAAGCTAGCTTAAAATTCGTTCTAACTTTATTCAAGAAATTATTACAGTTTTGAAGAAAATTACCAGGTAGGTACAGACCAACTGACGAGGTCACAGGTAACAACGTATAAAATAATGTCACAACCTGTGAACGTAATATAACAATATGATTTTGATTATGTAATATTGCATACATAATTCTCTGTTGCAATCATCTATTTCCAAGGTTTCTTCATGACGATTTTCTTCACATAAGCACGTGAACTGCATATTAGCACTTTGTAAAAAAGTAATTATTTACTCAAATTTACTTACCTACCGATAATCCTCTAGAGGTTATAGACTTTAGATTTTTTTTTGAAGACTAGATTTTTTTCTTGAAAGTAATTAACTTGAAACTTCGCATCCGCGAATCTCTACGCCAAATCGCTTCAATTATACTAGCAAAATTTGAAGAGTTCCCTCGATTTCTCCAGGATCCCATCATCAGATCCTGACGTAATTAAAATGGGACCATCTGGAAAAACCCTTTTAAACAAAAAAATAATTTTTCAAATCGGTCCACGCGTTTTCGAGTAATCGGTGAACATACATAGATAAAAAAAATAATAATAAAAGATTCCGACGAATTGAGAACCTCCTCCTTTTTTTGAAGTCGGTTAAAAAATTAAAGAAATAGGTATTCTTACAGTGGCATCGTTAGTACAGGTTTTTGTGCGAATTTCGAGGCGACTCGCATTGCACAAACGAATCGAATTCATCCATACATTTACAGCCAGCGCCATCTATTGACAACCGCATGTCAGTGACCGTCCAGAAATTAAAAATTAAGACCTATTTAATCCCAAAGAAATTAAAAAATTCTAAATTGTGGCGGAAATCGATCCCGCGACCTCTCGAACTCGAGTGCACTCCGCTGCGCTAGAGAGGTCGTCAATTCACTCAATCATACCAATTACCAATACACAGGTCATCGCCTGTAAGTACCTAACATTCGTTACACCCTGAACAGATTGTAAACGTCACAAATGACAGAAGGTCACGATTTAAAATTTGACCTACTAGTTTACAATAGTTACAAAAGTTTATGGGTAAAGAAATTATGACTCGGTTAATAGGTAACTACGATAAGCGAATGCAATGTGAAAAAATTGTTTTATACAATAAAAATGATCGATCAAACGACTCTCGCGCACAATACCCTTGGCCGGCGAGCCAATCGCGCCGCGTTCTTATTTTAAATCCGTCATATAAGTTTTGAATTCCTTTTTTAAACTCATCGTTATTTTCAATTCAAAAGTAGTGATGTGCTAGCATTCAGATTCAGTTACGAATATCGATATTTTATAAATAACAAATATTAAAATGGATCCAGAAAAAAACAAAGAAAGCGAAGTGACTGTGGACGATATCCTGAAAATCCTAGGACCTTTCGGGAGGTTCAATGTGTTGAATTATTTTATGATCTTGTTCCCCGTGCTATTAGCTGGGATGTACTCATCCGTGTACAATTTCGAAGCGATGGATCTTAGATACAGGTAAGGGAAAAACCATTGATCTCACGACGCCGTTACCGTTGTCCTAAGTATCGTAGAACGTAGGTAGGTACAAGTTTTTCCGGAGTGACATTGTTTATTTTTTTGAAATTATTGTTCTATTGATCTCGGTATATCTTTCTATCAGTATTTTCGGTTCAAAAGGCCTTTACATTAAATAAAGGCCTTTTGAATAATAACAACTAGCCGAGTTTCTTGCTGGTTCTTATCAGAGGCACGTGTCTCTACAAATACACAAACTTTATGAATGAATGACTCTTTTCTAATCTATAACGCATGACAACAAATCATGAAACATAAATAAGTTAAATCTTTGCAATCGTCATTGGATAGACAAATCGCTCATACAAACGATTAAACATAGCTTAAACGCCTACAAATTATACCTGTGTGAAAAAGTGAAGCTTTCTTAAGAAGGGCTGAAAATTCTACAAAATATTATATTTGCAGCGTTGCCTCTTTTTAATATACCACATCATTTTTCAAACTTTTTTCAAATTTTGTACCTAATACTGCTGCTGACCTATATTACGTGTTGATCTGTTATTTTTATTTAGAGTCTCTAAATCTAGAGCGCATAAAAATAGCACTCTCCATCTCACAACGGTACCTGACTGTAGGTACTACTTCCAAGACCGATGTGACTTACTACTATAAATCGAATTAAAAATAAAAGCTAATTAAAATTAACTTTTGAAATAAACATAATATCGTATTTGCGGACAAAACAGATTTATATTATCTACTAGCTGACCTGGCAAACGTTGTTTTCCCTTAAGGATATAAAAAAATTGATAAATTGAGATTTAAGCTATCCTATCTTTTAAGTTAGAGCAAACTGCACCCTGTGTGCGAATTTTATTAAAATCGGTTAAGTGGTTTAGGAGTCCATTGAGGACAAACATTGTGACACGAGATTTATATATATTAAGAAAAGACTTACTCAATAATAGTAATTTCTAAAAGCGTAATAATTAATTTGTCTTTACCCTTTTGGACTATTTTCACTTCTCTTATCACTAAGAAAAAAAATCACGTACTTTTTAATTAGATAAGTATAAATACTTACATACACGTAGATAAAAAAAGGTTAGTGAAGAAATAATTAAAAATCACAGAAATGACATGTTTCTTGTAATGAGGTCTAATCTGAGTAGTTCTTTTGTAATCCGCTTGGGCAGCGCCACTTTGCGTGTAGACCTGTCAAATGTGTGTTGTGGTTGAGATTATTTTTCTTAAGCTCCAATTTTAAGTCTGCAACTGCCCATTTAGCATAATTTACGCTCATTTTTTAATTTTTTATCACAAATGTACAATTCTACTGGAATTAAAGAGAAAACAACACTTTGACAGGTCTACACAGATACCAGCGCCACTAGCGGGAGAAATGGCAAACATAGGCCTCATTGGAACGTAACAATAAATAATCTTACTGTTTGTCATTGACGTATACTCTAGACGGGGCGGACCGCGCGAAAAAATGTCGCCAGTTTACGGGAGCAAAACCCCCTCCGGCGTCAAGCTGTAACATGTCGGATGTCGGTCCGGAGGTTGGTGTGTCTTATTGGCGCCGTCCGATTTGCTCAATGACGAAATACGCTATGCTGTTTATTCAATGGATTTGCTCGTAATAAAATAATGCGTCTGATTGATTAGCTTGAACTGGCTTGCAAACAGAAAGCTGTTTATTGAAAAAAAAACTAACTCGGAAAAAATATTATTATTGTTCGTGATTTTGAAAATTACTGCCGTACACTATTTACTTTAATTTTTCGCGCATTGCTTGATAAAAGTCCTCGTATGTGTTCCTCGGCGCTGCCTCGGTCCACATTTACACTTTCGCCCATCAATGCCTCTTTTGCTGACCACTGCAGTTATTACTATTTTTACTCACGCTTAACTTATTTTATCGTTCGATATCGATATGGTTTATGCCGACATCGCTATCCGACACAACCGATAACCGAAGCGTTCTAAGGTCGATCCTCGGGTTGTGCTCATAAATTTAGTACTAGGTTTTTTGTTGCGTTGATGTTTTACCCGCGTGCTTAGAAGAGCACGTTAGATGTCGGAGTTCTCGCTCTATCGTATTACTTATAACAGTGACGGACTAGAGGGTGCACCTGTGAATCTCCCACGGATGAAAAAGCTCTGCAGACGTAGATTGGGGTTGCTCCCATTTCGCCCGGTGCGTCTGCCCGGTACCGGGCAGGATGGCACAAAAAAATCCCATCCTGCCCGTTGCGCACCGTGCAATTTGCCGGGCAGGATGGGAATCTTTTCTGAACAATTTTTCCCATCTGGCCCGGTAACATGTGGCCGGATTTATATAGTTCATCACCAACAACCTATGTTAAAGTCAATTATAGTAGGTACCAACGCGGCAATTAGGTTGACTCAAAATAGTAACTGAAAATGTCTTTCAACTTATTCAGAGTTTAACTTAAACGCCACTCACTGTAAATAGGTTTGCTTTTGGTTCACAGATGTGCGACCCCAGAATGCGGGGACCAGGACGTCAACTTCACGGTTCCGTACCTACAGGACGGTACACCGGCCAAGTGCGTCCGGTATGCGCCTTTTGTAAACTCCAGCGCAGAGGGCGCCGTCAATGATACCTGCAGCCCGCACTTCTTCGACTCCTCCACGGAGATCAAGTGCGACTCCTACATCTACTTCGAGGAGCATTCCATCGTCAAAGAGGTGAGTTACCCAAAACATACCTTTACTAAAAGAAAAGCAGTGACCATTGATCAGGCGGTTGAGGGGCGTTTCACAGATACTAAATATCGGCTACATAGCGGTAAATAAAAACATCGTGAACAAAACCTGCTGCCTGAGAGCCCACCAACATGTTCTGAAATGTGTACAATGGAAATGTGCTACTTTTGCGGACAGAACACCCCAAGTCATGCGAAATTTTAATAGGTACCTCGCTTGTGTAGACTTGAAAAATTAACGGCGCAAGAGGTAGACACGAGAGTAGAAGCCCATAAAATCGGTAAATATAGCCTATACAATCGGTTTCTTTCACATGCTGGTAACCCAAAATACAGGGAGGATGTTTAAATCAAATATACTCTGCCCATTGGCAGAAAAAAATCTATCTGGTGAAAAAAAAGGTATGCATAGCTGTGCCGTATTAGCTACGCACATGGCCAGGATAAAATAGGATAAAAAAGTGGTTTAAGATGACTAAAAGATCTAAAATCGGGAGGTAATATGAGATTGGCTATCGACATCACAAGGAACATACTCGTAAGGTAACTCAGTACGCGATGCAATATCTTAGGTACCTACGCCAGAATTACATCAGAAACAACAAAGAAACGAGGAAACACCGACATAGCTGAAGTAGCAATCGACATTAGCTTTTAATCTTTCATGTCCCTGCACTCTTGAGTTTTCAGACCAATTTTCGTTTTTAAATAGTGAGTAATTATATTCCGATTTAATCATAAAATCTGCACAGATCAATCTGTCAGCCTCTGAACTTGACAATAAATCAATGTCGAGGTAATCGTAATGTCATGTACCTTCTCGTACTTAGGTATTGCTTCTTGCAACATCACTGGGTGCCTTTACCTACTTTACACGCGTCTCTGCCCCCCTAACCTTCAAGTTTTTTTATATAATTAATTGATAGGCTTACGCTTGATTACAATTATGACAGAGATGATGAGGTCTAGAATGTAGCGGGCTCGCCTGGAAAATACGCATTCACTCTTCCCTTGAAGGCGCCCAGATTGTACTTGACTGGGAACACGGAAGCTGGAAGGATTTCCACACCTTAGCTGTTCGTTTCAGAAACGTGGAAGAAAAAACGTGTCGTTCACTTCAAGATCACCTATAGTATTTTGAACTTGCGAGTTGTGACAGCCAACGTCTCCAACCAACTGTTTTTTATCTCTATTAATTAGGTACTTCATAAAACACCTTACACAAAGACATTTTTAAAAGTATTGAGGCCTGGCGCCTATGTCGAGGCTTATGGCCTGTTGGTGACAAATGACATTACACATTCTCTTACCTTAGAATAAGTCATACATATTAACACCTGCTTTAATAATAAGTATCTAGGAAAATTTTAGAGTCAGCAATAAAATCTATTTTTTGAGTCACAGCTGAATTCGAATTCTAAATAATATGTTACTGACATAATATTCAGAGGACTAAATCCATGTTAGTGATAAGATACTAACATAGATATTTAGGTATTTTTGTTACTAACCTAGGTAAGTACTAACGTATAAGTTATTGTTTTTTACTAACACAAGTGGACTGAATTTTTGTCTGAATTGAATAAATGAATTGAATTGAATAATATAAGTAGGCAACCACAACAATTTCTTACACTTAGGATACAGTCGTTATCGCACTAACTGAGAAGGGGTAAGTTAGCTCACCCACTCACCACTGAGGCTCGGTCAAAGATTATTAATGATACGGGTGCCGGTATGCTTGACTTGACTTTAACCGAATGGCGGTCTGACCCGTATTTCGAAAGACGTAAGAGTCAGGCTGCTCTTATATCTTTGATAAGAAGGGTGAGGATATTTAACTTGTATCCAGTAAGTTCGTCAAAAACTAAGCTAGAAGAACTTCCAAAATTGATCCTTAAAATATAGAACATGATGTCACGTTAATCTGCACACAAATAGTAACAATGCATTCCGCGAAACACTGCACTATTACAGGGTGTTTATTTGTTATTACCGCATTAAAACGTTCAAATGACTTTACGCTGTTAGAGCAGTTAACCATTGCGAAAATCGCGAACACTAATTGAACTCCAGTACTAAAACGATTTTTTATAACTTCCTGGGATGTCTGTCTTTGATCTACTATCTGTAACACATTACATATGACGATATCAGTAACTAATTTGCAACAGGTAGGTATAGGAAAATCTGTGGGTATAAGTAATAGTGACCGAACGTTATTGCAATCATAGAATAATTGAAAATCGATAATAATTGAAAATGGGGAAAATCGGGTTGTAAAAATTTCAAAATAAGATAACAATATTGAGTGGGATATGATATGAAAGGGCGTTACTTGTATGTTCTAAAACAGATTTTTATTTATTTTCCTCCGCACCTCTCCGCGCCACGCCCCGCGTGTCCATGGACGCGGAGTAAGGTCTAAGGCTCTAAGCACTCGCCTTACCTTAATTAATCAACGTTGAACCTACGATGTTGTACTTGTATGTAATGCAATAAATTATTACTATATGTACAGAAATTATAAATAATGCAAGCATACATATCGTCGGTTTACGGGTAAAACATTATAAATGCACTTTTTGGCTGAATTGACTTAAAAATGCAGTTATACTTATTTTTTTCCGCTCTATCGATAGGTAAAACCGAATAAATGCTACGACCGATAGTTTCGGAGATAGCCAGTTTGAATAAGTTACAAATGCCCTAAAAAAATTAAATCTATACTAGTAATTGAGCATAATCATCTTTAATGCATTAACCCAATCAATATTATTCGAGTAAAATAGTATAAATATGATTATGCCTTTTTACATGTAATAAGTCTCTTAGAAAGCAATGGAATAATCGTCAGATATAAAGCATTAAACGCATTTAAAAGCATAAATCCAAATTCCGAATTCTCACTTGTACAGTTAAAACATTATAAAGGCATTCATCTTATTTTACTCCTTGTATTGTTACTTGTGATGTTATTTTAAATTCTAAAATTGTACATCAAAAACGTAATAAATGCATTCAAGCGATTTGAACGGCAGGGCGATCGCGTAAAATATTTATCAATCACGAGTAATTTACAATTAAGGGATTTATTATAGTGCATGAAGCTTTATTTAGTATGACTTTTAAAAAGATTAGCAAACAAAATAGTTGATGAAAAAACCTAAACTTGAACGTATTAATTACCTGATGACCAGCCCTAGCTTAGATTAAGATCTAAGCTAGGGCTGTTTAACCGATCGGCTTCAAAATGAGTTGGCAGAAACGAGTAGCAGCCATGGTATTTCTTCAGGAATAATTAATTTGTTACATCTTCATTAAAACTCTTCTCTGATGGCTGATAGTTTATTATAAGGAATGGAAAAGAGGCATCTGTATCACTGGCTATCCACGTATGAGCCTTACCACATGACGAAAGTTTCTCTGTATTCAGATACGTGCAGAAAACAGAACATAAACCAATATGTGGCTGCATTATTACTGTTTCCAGTTCATAACATTGCTCACTTAATAAAAATCTAACACAACTTTCTTGAGTCAAAAGAACGTTCAAAGAATTACAATTATGACATGTCGGACAACGTAAAACCTTGAAGACCCTCAAGAGGTTGAGGTACCTCAGTCAAGCCCTATTTTACAATGGAAACGACTTTATAATAAACCTTTACCCATCAATGAAATCAAAACAGGATCTTCTCAGTTTATGTAACAAAAAAATGATTCCTAAAGAATACCATGGCTGGTACTCGTATCGGCCAACTCGCCCTGGAGCCGATTGGTTATCCAGCCCTAGCGTAGACAAACAGTCATAAGCTGAAGACCTTCAAGATAAAGTTCTTTCACCTACTATTTTGTTTTTTATTCTTTCTTAAAAGTCATACTAAATAAAGCTTAATGCACTTAAATAAATTCCTCCAGGCCCAATAACTCGTAATTCGTATTATTTACTAACAGTTAAATAGATTACACCCAAATATAACTTTATTTTAATTCATGCATAATTTTGTATTGTAGTTTTGTAATAAATGTCTTTAATTTTTTAAAAAGCCTTCAGTTAAAACCAGATAAATAAAACAAAACAGGGGTTCTTGAAGTCAATTTCCAAAAAAATACAATTTCTGAGATTAACGTTAACACAAAAAACATAAAACAATACAAACATACAGAAAACAATTACCTGGGTACTACAATTAGCATTCTAGGGTGGGTTAAACAGAAGATGGGGTACATTTGCAAGTTACAGGTAAAACCAAATAAATGCATGACCCTCTGAATTATAATGAAGGTTTTATAGTATTTATTTATCAATATAAAACAATATCAATATATATCAATAAGATGGATACTTATTGCATCATTTGAACTTACTTATTTCTAGCTTATTAAGTTTTAAGCATCCCAAATCTTACCTCAAACTTTAAAATGCGATTTACTCGAAATGATGTAAACTGCATTTATTATGTTTTACCCGTAAACCGACGATATTATGTACCGTACTTGGTACACATCGTAACTTAATCATTTTAAAGTTGCTATAAATGCTTTACAAATTACTTACTCGTAGGCGTTTTGTAATTTCGACGCTTCTGGTTTAAAAACACTCATCATTAGACCGTACCTATAGTTATCGAATCTGCGATATGGTATTTTAAAATAGGAATGTAAATACTATTGTGGCCATTAAGTTAGGCGTTTCTAATCATCGCACGTTTTTTTTAACCATTCACAAATCACACAAATTCTGGAAGAAAGTGCCTATGTACGAGTAGTTGTATGAAATGCGGAAAATTTGACAAAGCTATACATTTCATAAACATGGATATAAGGGGGTATGGGGGAGGGGAACCGGGAGGGGTTTCACACATGTACTTGGACGAATTATATAAAACATGGATAAAAGTGCGGAAACCTAAACCCTTTTTTTTTTTTAAACAGCGAAATGCCCGCAGTAGGCCTTATAAGCTGAAAAAATGCGAACTACAGCTAAACAGAGGCCTTTGCAGCTGATTACGATAAATACGTTTTTCTTTCATGTTTCACTTTCAGATTTCATCTCTAAGTCATTCGAATAACCTTAACAAAGTAGCTTAATAGTAGTAGCGTAGCAGTAGCAACGAATATATAATATTAGTAAGTTTATTAGAATCCGTAGTGCTCAGTAGAAAAAGCACAATGAATCGACGGTCAACTTCTGAAAAGTTTCTGGAAACAGAAAGCCCAGCACAGTCCTCAAGAAAAGTAGATGAATCACATGAATCAATCTAGTTTTAGAGAGGAATGGCCTACTTGCAACAAACCAAACTAAAGCTCATATTCATGTTAGCAATAGGGTGGATGACATCATTTTTTTAGATGTATGATAAAGATTAACATGATTTTCTATTAAGATAAAGACATTTTACTGTAGGTGTAATCATTCTTAGTAATTATTGTTTATGAGTTTTGTCATTTTAATTTGCAATTATTTCTATGTAATCTCTCATCATTGCTCATTCATCATTGCTGCCCTTTCGGTCTTGACAAAATGACAAATGATAATGGTATATTATGGTCTAGGGTTTCAAGGGTCATCAAAGGATTATTATTATTATATTCGCTCATAAATCATTAATCATTATAGCTGCTATATTTTGAGACCATGGGACAACATAACATACAAACGTAATGAGGGCGCCAACTTTTAGTGCGAATTTTCATGAAACCTTCACTATAGTTATCAGTCAAATATTCCTTCTTTATTTCATAATATCAGGGTGACCGAGCTTTGCTCGGTAGTATATCTACCCACCAATAGATGGCAGCAGGGGTCATATTTTCTTGGTAATAATTCGACATTTTCTAAAAATGAATCCTAGCTAGATCGATATATCGCCCCCAAAACCCCCTGTATACTAAATAGTAAATTTCATGAAAATCGTTCGAGCCGTTTCCGAGATTCAGATTATATAGAAAAACTAGCTGACCTGGCAAACGTTGTTTTGCCCTTGGGGTCTATAAAAATTAAAAATAGATAAATTGAGATTTAAACTATCCTATCTCTCAAGTTGGATCGAACTGCACATGGTGTGCGAATTTTATTATAATCGGTTAAGTGGTTTAGGAGTCCATTGAGGACAAACATTGTGACACGAGATTTATATATATTAAGATATATAAATATATATTGGGAATACTAAGGCCTAACTTACAGTAGTTTATGACGAATCATTTCATTTTCAATATCTCTACAATATATTAATTTATTGATGACAATTTCGCTACTTAAAACTAGGTTCTAAGTTCTAACTACTACTATGTTATGCAAGCACATTTGAAAACATTATGAAAAAATTCTTAGGCATTTGCTTGTACGAAAAAGGTTTAGGTAAATCGTTCGGATGTCCATATGTAGGGAAAAAATCGCCAGTTTACCGGTGCCAAAAATGCTTGTTTTGTCACCAGCAGTAAGGCCACAAATCCATGTAGTTCGTTCAGCAGCCACCTATAGAATTGACGACCTCCCTCGCGCAGGCGCGCGCTCGAATTCGAGTACGAGGGTTTGAATCCCGCCACGGGCCACTTTGGAATTTTATAATGTCTAAGTTGGCTCAGGTCTGGTCTGGCGGAGGCTTTGGCCGTGGCTAGTGTAGTTACCACCCTATACCAGCAAAGAAGCACCGCGTTTTAGCGTTTAGCGTAAGCGTTCCGGCGCGATGCTGTGTAGAAACTGTTAGGTTAGGTTAGGTTAGGTGAATTTACTTACCCCTTTCAAGTTAGAACGATAACATCTTCGGCTGCATCATCCGACGCAGTCAACTTGTATTGTGTAAAAAAAAAATGGTGACAGCATTGACTTATACTCTAGACGGGGCGGACCGCGCGAAAAAATGTCGCCAGTTTACGGGAGCAAAACCCCCTCCGGCGTCAGTAGTAAGCTGTAAGCCTACGCAGTATTTCGCAGGAGTTGCGACACAATATGGCTCTACATTTTCTTGTACGACGAAAGTTTACGTAAAATGTTCGGATGGGCCTATCTTGACTATTATTATCGGTAGTTCGGATGCCCAAATCTTGAGGTTTCTTATCGGCGTTTCTCCCTAATACTTCCAGTTCAACCTCGGCTGCCAAGACTGGAAGCGCTCGCTGGTGGGCACAGTGCACAACGCGGGTTTCTTCATCTCCATACCGCTAACGGGGCTCATCTCCGACCGATACGGACGGCGCCTGGCGCTCGTGTTCGCCAGCCTGGCCAACGGCGTGTTCGGAGTCATCAGGGCGTTCTCGCTGAACTACGAGATGTTCATCGTGCTGGAATTCCTGGAGCCGGCCCTGGGCGGCGGAGTTTACACGGCCTGTTTTGTCCTTGGTGAGTGTGTGATTCCTTCAACTTGTACCTACCTGATTTTTGTTTCGAAAAGGCCGAACTCAGGGATCCTTTCCTCAGCACAGATGAGATGTTTAATTACTTATATAACGTTATTTAACGTTTTTTAACCGACTTCAAAAAAAGGAGGAGGTTCTCAATTCGTCGGAATCTTTTTTTTAGTCGGTTGTTGTTATAGTGCCAACGGAAATACGTCACCATCTGTGAAGATTTTCTTGTATGGTACCTTACGTAATTATCACTGTTTAAGGGATACAGACGTACGGACGGCGAAGTCTCAGTAATAGGGTCCCGTTTTACCATTTGGGTACATAACCCTAAAAACGATATCAAAGTAACTGTAGTAATATGCTTTTACGTCAAACTGTACGGAACCGAATCTATAGCTGAGTTCTAATACTAAAAGAACCTAACGCTAACCGTTACCTATTTCTACTTCCTTGGTATATGATAATAAACTTGCAAATGAAACAATATTGATAATTATAAATAAACGCATTAATAAACCCGGAGGGAGGCTCTATAGAAACTGGTTCAATAAATACGAGTACGTAAACAGTCGCATATAATGTTATATTTTATTGTTCGAGTGTGGTATGTTGACATACATAGTGATAGAGCATACTGAATAGAATAGAATACTGAACAAATCATTTCCGTGTGCTAATAAATAAATGAATGAGTTACCAATCTGTTTTATTATTAAACTAGTTGTTACGCGCTGCTTCGACCGCATTCAATTCGATTCACATATCTCGTTATAATGAGCCAAACTTAAAAGAGAGACATGTGATGTCGCAGACTTTGTTTTAGAATTTTTAAAGAAGAACAATTCTGTGAAAGCTCCTAAGAAACAATTTTTCCCGTTTCTAAAACATTTTTCATTGATGCTCCTCACTTGTTGATCATAGCGGGATTAATAATAACGGTATTTTATTCTGCTCTCATTTGGTTAGTTTCTACTTCTAAAATTGTGTTTTTGGTTAATAAAAGATCAAACACAGATAATATTCCTACGGGTTAAATCTATTCTAAAAATCATCAGTCCAAAGCCTTAATTTAATTCGTTTTCCAACTATTTTCAACACGTGTCTTGAAATAAATGAAACTGTCAGATCATCTACAAATAGATATAACTTCCAAGGTACTTTCTCACTTAACTAAAATTAGCTACGTGTTTAACCAGAAAAAAAAGGGTTATAAAAACCAGTGAACAATTCTAACGCTTTTTAGCGTAAAACATTTCCAATTGAACGCTCGTATTTATTGTAGTTTCCTCACAAAAAACAGCCTAAATTATACCATTGAGAAAATTTGCTTTCTAAGCTAGATGTATTTGTATAAATGAGTAAGTGTACCTACGTACGTACCTACAGTCCGACAAGGCTCTCTTGGCATTTGAATGGTATTGTGAGGAGGGCGTTGTTATAGAACAAAGGCAGCCAGAAAATAAAATCTCTTCTATTTTACTTCAATTTTAGGTTTACTTGAGTTAATATTAAGGGCAATGGGTAACATCCGGGCGCGAAAATTTAAATTTTATTTAGTTTTTTGCTCATAGTGGGCTAATTGTACATCGAAGGTTAATGGCAATGTGTTTTGCGGGCACAGAATTTATACATCTACATGTTTTTAATAAAAACTCTGCTCAACAATACTCATTTACTTCATATTGGTTCCCGATAGCTCGAAATCTGGGAAACTGCAAAAAATTATCTTTCGGGAACCAATATGAGATGAGTGGGAACTTTCGAGCAAAGTTTCTATTAAAAACATGTAGATGCATAAAAAGTAGGCCCGCAAAATGCATTGCCATAAATCTAAAATGTTTAGTTAGTCTAATATTTGCGAAAAACTAAATAAAATTTGAATTTCGCGGGCTGGTAGGGCCGCAACACTTTAAGCAAAAACAACACAACGTACAATAGCGATACATCGACAGAGCGAACTATCTAACATTCTAACAGTATAACAAGATAGCGGCGTTAGCTCCGATTTTGACCACGCGCTAAGATAACCTTGTGTGTTGTGTGTATACAGAGTATACAGTGTGCTGGTTCTGTATCGTTCAGTTAGTTAGTTAGTAACCCGCATTGGGTTATTAACTAAGAAAACGGAGGCAAAAATCCTATTTTTGTATTCTTTTTGTACAAGATAGCAACTAGCATAGTATATTGACATGATACAGTACCGACCTAGGTTGGTAATTTGTGCAAAAATAGGATTTTTGTCATCGTTTATTTAGTTTATAACCCACTTAGGGTTACTAACTAAGTAACTGAACGATACAGAATAAGCCCACTGAAATTTATTACATAGCAGAGAAAGACGAAACTCTACCAAAACGTTCAGACACCTTGTTCGCATTCATTAGTCTCAATTTTCAAACCACCTCCTAGAAATTCACAAAAAGAAATGTACTATTAAATAAAATCTGTGCTATTTTAAATACCTACAGCATTTTGTAAATTTCTTCTACTATTTATAAGACCTTGTTATGTTTATTAAATATCCTTACAATTCCTAATATCTAATAATACTATTATGTAGCTTATTATGCTTAAAATTTAAATATTCAACTAAGTTTTAATTATCGTGTTACTCATTCTAATCTCCAATCATCTGATTTATACGTTCTACTTACTAGACATTCAATAAAAGCGTGTCGAATATCAATAATTATTATAAAGTAGGTAATTATGCCTTAATTTATTTAAATTAGAATAAAACCGACTTACGATCATTGCAAAGTCACGCCATGAGCGAACGAATCTTAACACGAGTACCTATTATGTCACTGTTAGCTAGGTTTAAGTAGCTGTTAACTAGGTATAATATTTGGGGTAAAACCGCAGATGCCATCTCAGATTTTGCGTCGTCTCATTAGCTGTTGTTTGTGGCTGATTAATTATACTTTTTGTAGCGGAATCCCAGTTTCCGGGGGTCATTGTTTAGTTTTCCCCACGTGCCAGCTTCACAATTGAAATGCATGACTTGCAGAATAGTAATGTTTATAAAATATACTGTAACAGGAATAACTAAGTTATTGTACGCAATAATTTTATTTCATTGCAATAATAAATCCACAAGAACATGTGTTCCTGAAATATTCTTCAATATCTGGACTAACACTGGATACTTTTCTCAGAAAATAATATATTCATAATTTCCCACTCTCAACTCTTTCGAGATTCGTATTAAAAATTGTCCTTCGTATTCAGTAACGCAATTAGCTGAAAATAAAGTTGTGCCATTTATAACTATTTTTGATTAAACTTTCTATGGTCATATCATGGTCATATGGTCTGGTGTGCAGTAGATAGACGATAAACTACTAGGAAATAGTAGCTTAGATTCGATATAAATGGTCCAGAGTATTCTTATATTCCCTGTACTAATGTATGCTTAACATCTTCCACAGCTCTGGAACTAGTCGGCCCGAAAGGCAGGGTATTCGCCAGTCTACTCTTCAACACCATGTTCATCCTCGGAGGAGTGACCGTCACCCTACTATCCTGGTGGCTGCAGAGCTGGAGGTATCTCCTCCTTGTCATCTACATCCCAGCAATATTGGTTTTCTTCTACTTATGGACCCTCTCCGAGAGCTTTAGATGGCTCTTCAGCAAGGGACGTTACGAAGAAGGACTGAGCGTTCTAGCCAAGTGCGAGAAGTTCAATAATGTCACGGTACCCAAAGACTATTACGATCAAGTAGAGAAACACGCTATGAAGCAACGAGATGCCAGAAAGTGCGAGGTCATAGCAACGAATAGATCCACTTTCAAACAGTTGCTCATGTCTCCAATGATCTGGAAGAGATTATTTACCTGTTCTTTTCTCTGGGCGACGTCGACATTGGTGTACTACGGTCTATCCATCAATGCGATCGAGTTATCAGGGAATAGCTATCTGAACTATATCGTAGTTATTGTAATAGAGGCACCAGCAAACGTC
This sequence comes from Coenonympha glycerion, assembly GCA_963855885.1. Classification (NCBI taxonomy): domain Eukaryota; kingdom Metazoa; phylum Arthropoda; class Insecta; order Lepidoptera; family Nymphalidae; genus Coenonympha; species Coenonympha glycerion. The sequence goes on from OY979643.1 coordinate 12,773,353, forward strand.
TGTAAGCTGATATGCTTGGACCGATTCGGAAGGAAGCGGGTTATAGCGATAGCGTATATTTTGACTGGAGTTATACTTATTAACTACGGATTCGTACCAGGTAATTTTATTTCATAGTTCTTCCTTATTTTTATAGCGATACTATGTCTGGATTTTTATGAGAATAATAGTTTGAGATGCTAGAAATTTCATCCTTGCCTTCTTAAGAGCATCTTCTACCTTTTAATCTTATCTGTCATGGATTGTTTCAAAATCTAAGTACTTTGGCTACCTTGGCGCCAGTCGCACAGATACATCGTATTTTTGTACACCACTTCTTTATTTTATAAATCTACGGTTAAAACGCACATGATTTTTTAAATTACTTCGACTGTTAAGGTTCTTTGCAAAGATTTAAATCCTTGGTTCTTTGCAAGGGTTCCCAAGAGTCAAGACGTCGTGATACAAAATGAACAATTTGTATCGACGATGGAGCAAAAACGAGATCAAATAACCATTACCTAATGTTCCAAAGAACACACGGGAACTTCTGACATATTTTAATACTATCCGTGGAATGGAATGGAATGGAATGAAATTTAAAAAATGTATAAGAATAACTGCAGTAATCGTCCGCGCGAACGTCACGCGATCAATTTCGCGAGCGTATGATTTTGTGTATCATTCTCATACATTTTTTGATTTTCATTCCATTATATTCCACATAGGTCCTAAAATTACTACAAGCATTTGATTTGTGAAAGACTTTGAACTTCTTTTGCAGCCGGGAACTGGTCAACAGCGTTTTACCTGGGCGGTAAATTCTTCATCACGCTGGCTTACAACTCGCTGTACATTTTCGCGGCGGAGGTTTTCCCCACCAATTATAGAACCACTTTGTTGGCGATTTGTTCCACTCTCGGCAGAATAGGCTCCGCGGTCGCCCCGCAGACTCCATTACTGGTGAGTTTTTACTGTTACCCTTACAAATGAAATGTCATCGCCACTTGCTCATGCGGTGACTAATTTTACAGATAATTTTGCAGCCCTAGACATTTATGACATAAGTATTTGATTCCTGGTATATTGGAATGGAACGGGATTCAAAAGACTGTTTTCATTCCATGAATCAAATCAAAATATGTCATATGCTGCTCCCCGATTGCACAAATGTACACAAATTTTATCATAATCGGTCGAGCCGTTTCTGAGTTTTAGAGGGACGAACGAACAGCAAGAATTTAGAACTTATTAAAACGAGTTGAAGTTGATATAATTAAGTACAGTTAAAAGTTAAAGATAAAACTTCTAAGGAATCTAAAATAATCTTCACTTAATTTAAAGGGGAAGGTTGCGGGCACAGATTTTAGTTGCGGGTTCGATTCCCGCCACGGGCCATCGAAAAATTTTAATTAGCTAAGGCCTGGATCCGGTAAAGACTTCGGCCGTGGCTAGTTAGCACCCTACTAGCAAACACGCACCAATTTGACATTCCAGCAGATTATAGAAACTGTTAGGGATGACGTACTTTCCAAGTACAATATCCTCGGCTGCATCATAACTTTCTTGTCTTTCTAAAATACTTGTTCTTATTTTTTCAGTCCCGATTCTACGAGTTCCTGCCAACATTACTGTTTGGGATACTGTCTGCACTCTCTGGGTTCCTAGTACTCACCTTACCAGAAACAAACAACCAAAAACTACCAGACTCCCTAAAAGAAGCTCAAGATCAAGATAGAAAGGGCCAGACAGATGAGGGTGAAGGAGAGAGGAATACCGATGAACCAAATACGGGAGTAGATACAAAGACAAGGGTGTGATATTAGAAGAAAGTTGAATCGGAATTTAAGACTGATAGACTCGAGTGGAACTTATTTTTGGGTTTCCCAAGACTGAGATGCACTCCTCATTGCCTCAATTTCACAGTTAATCGGAAAGGACACAAATGAAGATTGGGATTATAAGAATGAATTTCCTTAGACTGAAGAAGATCCTTAGAATTTTTTGTTGATAAAACAATTAATTGTGACCAATAAAACACGAAAAAAGTGAATTCAAGTCACACAAGGGTTAACAAATTATGAATCTGTAGGTAGTCTGTTTTTATTGTGCTTTTTAGGGTTCCATACCAAAATGGTAAAAATGGAACCCTTATGGTGAGACTTTCTCCGTCCGTCCGTCCGTCCGTCCGTCCGTCCGTCTGTCACACTCGATTATTTCAGTAAATATCGAAGCTATCGAACTGAAATTCGAAATAGTTGTAGGTAATTGCGGCGCGCCGCCATTGCAATCATAAAAAATTGAAAATCTATTTTATTTTTATTTAAAAAGGGGGGAAAACCGGGTCGTCAAAATTTCAAAATAAGATAACAATATTGAGTGGGATATCATATGAAAGGGCGTGACTTGTGTATTCTAAAACCAATTTTTATTTATTTTTGTGCCTAATAGTTTTTGAGTTATTGAGCAAACTGTCGAAAAAAATACAGGAATAAACGTATATTTTACAGGAAAAATAAAATCAACTCTCTAACAATTATACTTTTTTTGATAATAACAATAAACCACCAAAAACAAAGTTACGTTTGCGGTTTGCCAACAAAAGTACCTACATGTAAATTATACTCGTAAATTTATGAACAAAAGTGATTCTTTGAATGGTTTACTTCTTTTATGGTATGGAACCCTCGGTGCGCGAGTCCGACTCGCACTTGGCCGGTTTTTTTTAATTTTTAGCATTAGTTTAGTTTATTTTTAGTAGGTAGGTACCTAGGGATTAAACTACAATTTGTAAAATTAAGATATTAAATATTTTGCAAAACTTTAACAGCATTTTATGAATACCAGCAGCAGTTATAGCCATGTAAGTACCATATTATAGACCTATTTACGATCTTCACAGAAAACATATTATGCAGCTGTGGATCGATAAATAATTATGGAAACAATTTAAAAATGCACGAGAATTATCTGTTTTTTAAATACACTTTACAAGTTACTTGACTGCGATATCACGTAAATACCCTTGCCGGAATTGGTGGTAAGTAATAGGGCCTTCGGATACGAGCCTAGGGATACGAGCGTGTGACGTCAGAACTTGTATTTATAATTATAGAACGCTCATTGAAAGCTCTGTCAGTGTGTGCTATTCGTGCTATTTCGCTCGTTTGGTCATCTATCGTCAACTATCGAAGACCGCTATAATCCTAATTTTGACATTAGCTATCGATAACCATAGACAATAATCATTGGTTTATTTATACATAAGATAGTCCACAAGGACCACAAGCTACTTATAGAATGAGCGATAGTCAACGTTTCGTTTCTACACCGATCGACGTTAGTGAGTTAAGACAAGTCAAAATTCACATAGGCCTAAAATATACAGGCACTTGTGACAAGTCGGTATGACATTTGTTGCATATGAATGTTGATAACTACAAGTCGACTTAAAACTAAGTTTACGAGGGTTGACAAACGCGCCCTTCCGCTGAGAAGAAGCCCACAACAACAGTCACTTCCAAGGGTTTGTGTCGCTAATATAGTCCTTAATATTGTAGTAGTTACTTATGACTTTTGAATTTGAATGATTCAGGCTTGACAAACCCCTTGAATTTATTAAGTGACATTTCAGATACATGATGTGGTAACCTGTTATAAAATCTTATACAGTTGCATACAAATGATTTGCTAACTTTAGATTATCTTGTGCTGTTTAACACATGACATAATATGGCTACAGTTGGTTATGTTAAGATAAGCTGTTTATAAAATGGCGTATATTTAAACATATTTTCAAAGTTAGTTCATTATTAAAACGATTCTACCGTCCATCCTCTGCGTGTCGCGGGCCGCGATCGTAATTATTCGTTTAGAACGTGATCCCATTCCCAGCTACGTGACCGAGTGGACGGGGCTTTACAAACAAAACTAGACTGAAATGCAAACGCGTGAACCACGGCGCAGGCTTCAGACTGATAAATTAGACTGATTATTTTTTACGATAAGATTTATCTTATCTTGAGCATTCTGATACGAGTCCCGCCATCCGTGCTCCGCTGTGAGACAAAAAACTGGCCAAGTGCGAGTTGGACTCGCGCACGAAGGGTTCTGTAGGTACCATTCGTGTGCCGTCCATTACATTGTACCATCTGTACAAACGGTAACACAGGTACAAACCTGTACATTAACATGCAAGTGCCGAGTTTCTTGCCAGTTCTTCTCGGTGCAAACCTGCATTCCGAACTTGGCCGTAGAGTTTCTATCTTTTTGACATTTCATGGGCGCCTATTATTTAGGCCTATGTTAAATAAAGAATTTCATTTCATTTCATTACAGGTACAACCGGCAAAAAAAAATATGTTTATGGAGACCCCTTAATAATATTTATTTTATTCTGTTTTTCAGTAGGTACCGAAGTATTTGTTGTTATAGCGATAACAGAAGTACAACCTACGTCATCTATGACAACTAACTGTCACGTTTCACGAGACAAATGTGTGACAGGGGGACAGACAGACAAACAAGCGGACCGACAGCGGAGTCTTAGTAATAGGGTATGGACTATGGGTTTACTCTGTGAGTACGGAACCCTAACAATGAAATAATTCATCATAAGTGTATTTTGAAGTCAGATAAACACATGTTTTACGTACCTTGAAAGCTCAAAATGAGAAGGGTTTGGCGAAGTGCGGTTGGCAGATTTCACAGGACAAGCACCCAAAGTTAAAATGTTTGCGACAATTTAGTCTTGACTGAAGTCTACAAGCACTTTCAGCCATTCGATAACAAAGCAAAATGCGAATTGAAAACTTTACTGACCAAGTTTGGATCCGTAATCCAATTTAGGACGTCGATGGCTGTTTTTTTTATTCGGTATTGAATGATTACTTTGGAAAGCTGACCCTGGCATATGCCGGGATAAAAGCTAAGAAGAAGAAGAAGAGGTATTGAATGATTACTTTAAACTTCATTAAATGGAAATAAAAATTAGTGCCTACCTAGATTTTAGAAATAATACGTGGATATGCAGGAATACCTACTCGTAATTAGTCGGGACGTGGTAAAAAAATCCGTTTTTTTACAAATTACGCGATACATAAATATTGTATTGTATCCGATAATACAGTCCGACAAGGCTCTCTTGGCACTTGCATGACATTGTCAGGAGGGCGTTGTCACAGAACAAAGGTAGCCAGAGAATAAAATCTTTTCAATTTTATTAAATTTTTATTATTTTATTTTATTTTTTATTGTTGTGTTGTTTGTAAAAACAACACAACATACTTACAATAGCGATATACCGGTAAAGCGAAATTTCAAACAGTATCACAAGATACTAGATAGCGGCGTTAGTTCCGATTTTGGCCACGCACCAAGATAGCCTTGTCGCAAAGTATGCCGATTATCAAACACAAAACAGCTTAGCGTTGAAGGAAGGATTAAACGTGAGGAAACCTGCTTGCTCCGTCTTAGAGTTTACAGCAAGGTGTGTGAAGCCTGCTTACCCACACTTGGCCAATGTCGTGGGCTATGGAAAACCACTCTCACTCGAGGAGGCCCGTGAGGGAGCTCTCAAAAGAGGTTGAAACAAATACCAGCGGACTGCGGAGGTAACTTTCATTATTTTGTGATATATGTAAATAAAATACGATAGTAAATCATAATTCATACATGTTACAGGAGTAACAAAAACGTTTGGTCAAAGGTCAAAGGGTGCGGTAAAAGCAAGGGTAGGTAGGTACAAAAACATTTCATAAGTTTTTGTGACTTTGTAGCCTTCTCGTCCGTGCGCAGAATGCAATAATATTACAGACATCTACACCCTATTTCTCTCTAAGTATATTTTTGTAAACCTTGACAGCTACTTTAATTTAAATTATTCCTACCCAAAAAGTACCCAGGTATTTTTCGTAAAACAAGATTTTTAAAAAAAACAAGTGCCAAGTTCCTTGCTGGTTCTTCCTGCTTCAAGCCTGCATTCCGAATTTACCTTCTTAAGTGCTTTGGCTTTTCTGGGCCTTAAATTATAACCAGGCTTTTTTGTAGACACGGCGATATAGCCTTCCTAACTCCAACGTGCATGGTTTAGTGCCACTTAGGTCTAACGGCCGCTCGCGACTCTCTTAATGTCGTCAGTCCACCTGATTGGGGGTCTGTCAACTCCAGCACATTATTAGGTCCTAACGCCCATACGTCCTGAGTTTTATGTGCCTCGCCCATTGCTACTTCAGATTTGTAGGTGACTTTGGTTCGTCTTCAGATCTCATTTCTGATTTTATCACGTAAGTAGACAGATACTCTGAGTATTCTCCCTATATTATCGCCTGCTGAGTGACTCTATACTTAAGCCTTTTTATAAAGGCATTTGCTTGTATCGGGGATTACAAAAAAACGTATGAAATTTATATTTCATGCTAGAACCCCAAATTATGTAAGTACCATTCAGTGTAGAAGAAGTAAGTTTAGTACCTGTTTACCATGATGTTAAAATCATAGGATAGGCTCCAAATTAATGAAAACATGCTACGAGTACTAGCCTACTAGCCGACTATAATTCAAATTCTCGTAGCATGAACACATTAGTAGGAATTTCAGTCCACTATTACGCCACTTGATTGTAATTTATGGGGTGTTATATTATAACATAACTGTATAACACCTCGCAAATATCCATGCTTCAACTCCACATAGAGTTCTCGCATATCCAAGAACGCGGCAATGCAGAGCAATATACTTACTCTAAGAGTTATAATCAGCAATTATGAGAGTGTTAGAGCTGGGTACCTACTGTTATAGCCGGCGATATTGCCTATTGCTGGGATGCACTGCATCTGACGCGGCAGGCGTTTGACGTATTGAGGTGAAAGTCTTGGTCTCTTACTGATGACCCGGAAGACGGGCAGGTTGTTTTAGTCCGTGCGAATCAGACACACCCTGCTATTGTTAGAAATCCGTTAGGGAATTTTTCTTCCTCGAAAAAATAGATGCAGTGCGTGACGTATGACATTGCAAAGCGAAATAAGGGGATTTCGCTTTGCAATGTCATACGTCACATTGCACTACGCTCATCATCCAGAGACGGTAGTTGAGTGAAATGGTTGTGGTGGCACGAGGATGCCGTATTTTTCGGCCGCGGTTTTCGCAACACCCCGTCAAAGTTCCCCACTCTCTCTTGGACTACGACATTCCTCGCGCGGGATTTATCGCCGCAGCTAAATTGCGAATGCCACTTGCATATCAGACGTATGAAATTCGTGCACCTGCTTTAACGTTTGAATTGGGCGCTGACAAACGGCCGAGCGCCGCAGCCGTATATCAGTTGTTATTGCTGAACTACAATACTGCTAGTCCACTCGACATGGCCTACACTTCAGAACAACAGCATCTTTGAATCGGGGGACATTAGTTGAATTGTAGCAGCAAACCGTTTACGTGCATTGCAGTCCTTTGTGGTGTCGAGTAAGTGTATGCTTTTTACCCGACTGCAAGAAGGGTTATGTTTTTCGCGCGTATCTTGTATGTATGTATGTAAATTTCTTTATGACCACGTATCTTCCAAACGGCTGGATGGATTTTGACGTTAATGGTATCGTTAGATTCGTCTCATTAACCCAAGTGTTCTTAGATAGGTTTTTGAAAATAAAAAGCAAAATGGCGGATTTTGGGCCTAAAATTGTCAGTCATTTACAAAATATTTATAACCAAACCTATCGAGTGGGGTACCAAAATGAAGGGTCATATGTTTCGAATTAATTTGGAATTATAAACAGTCGATCAATGCGTTCAAAATGGTAATATTTGTAGTTTTTGATAGCGTTAATCTTGTATTGACCAAATGTGTGTCGTACTTTATATTGTGCATTTTTACTTGGTATATCATAGCATATATCGAAAACATAATTTAATATAATCATTAAACAATTATTTAACATCTGTACTTTCGCTACTTGCCCTAGATGGGGCTGTGTGTACTTTAAGACGCGCTCCACTTTGTCTATCAGATTTAATCTAATAATATACATATAACCAAATATACCCACTTTACGTCTTTGACATTGTGTAGATAAAAGTGCTTAGGTTTCGCTCGTAAAGTGTGGCAACTAAAAAGCCTGAAATAAAATAAATAATTAAAAAAATCAAAAAACCCGACTGCAAAAATGTCAAGTGTCAACTAAAATGCAATAACTTAAAAGACTGAAACAAGGCGGAAAACGAAAACAAAATTATAATAAACTTAACACGATGCAATTTTTACTTCATTTTAACAAACAACATTATGAGCTGAAAGCTTTAGTTAAATTTTCGCATTCAATTTAAAAATAAAGCAGGCGGGACCTATTAATTTTCTCTATGTTAATTTATAATTTGCGAAAATAGGTCCCGCCTTCTATATTTTTAAATTGAATGCGAAAATTTAACTAAAGCTTTCAGCTCATAATGTTGTTTGTTAAAATGAAGTAAAAATTGCATCGTGTTTAGTCTTAATATATATAAATCTCGTGTCACAATGTTTGTCCTCAATGGACTCCTAAACCACTTAACCGATTTTAATAAAATTCGCACACAGGGTGCAGTTTGCTCTAACTTAAAAGATAGGATAGCTTAAATCTCAATTTATCCATTTTTTTTATATCCTTAAGGGCAAAACAACGTTTGCCACGTCAGCTAGTTTATTATAATTTTGTTTTCGTTTTCCGCCTTGTTTCAGTCTTTTAAGTTATTGCATTTTAGTTTGACACTTGACATTTTTGCAGTCGGGTTTTTTGTTAATAATAAAATCCAGTCGTTAGCATAGATCGATTATATATTGATCTATGGTCGTTAGTCAGTTTGCGAATTTCGAGTTGACTCGCATGACGCATCGCATAAATGAATCTAATTCCTCCATACATTTACAGCCAGCGTCGTCTATAGACAGCGAATATCAATAAATAGTGCTGGCTGTAAATGTCGATTTGGGGCAGGCAGATACATTATTATTAGGTATTCAGCGATGGAGAATATAGTATACAGTCGATTGAGACCATTTGAGAACATGTGAAGCAACAGACTTTCAAGTTATTACTGATTTTGTGTGCACATACCCAAAGAAACGCAAACAAAATTGAAATGGCTCTCACGGAGAGTGGGTGAGGGGGCGCCCCCCCCCCTTTTATAGGAATTTTTTTGCTTGTAATGAGTCATAGAACACTCCCTTTAATTATCGCTACTTCGATCCCGGACACACTGTATATTGTAGATCAATGTGGATAATCACTTGTAAATCTTGACATATTGAAAAATCAGACCAAATTAGCTTTAGATGACAGTGATTTAATTAACATTCATCAACTTTCGTCAAACACAATCTTTTTACCCTTAAATGGTAAAATTCCAGATAGCTTCTTCTTCGCCTCCCAAGATGGATGTAACTTTTCAGGAACCTGATCATCTTTAGAATTGTTTAATTTTTTATCTGTATTTTTATTTAAACCTGTGTTATTTTGATTGAATTTATTAAATTTATTATTCTTAAAATTGGTATCCATTTCTGAACTTTGCATATAATTATTTTTCCTAAAATCGTTATTCCGTGATTCAAAATTATTACGCCTTGGTTTTGGTTTTGGAACATGTCCAAACATGACAGCTCTTCTAAATTGTCTATTACCTTGTTTATGAACCTCTTTGACTTCGTCTGGTTGCCTTGGTTCAACAAGGGATACATAATTCTCTCCGGTTGAGGTAATAAAAAACGGGTCCACCATTTTAGTTACTTCATTTGGTTTTTCGTCATATTCTTTATGGAAATTTCTATTTTCAAGCTTATTTTTAAGATTTTTATTTTTGATACTATAAGATTTTTTGTCAAGTTTCTTATTCTTAGCACTGATGATTGTATTATCTTCTTTATCGACTCTTCTACCAAAATTAAAATCAATATTAAATTCTTTCGTCACTTTATTCTCTTCTTTATCAGTGTTGTCTACATTAAAATCTTTATTTTTTCTTTTATTAGACTTTACGTTTTTAGCCTTTTCTACTTTATTTTTAACTGCCAAAACTTCATTTGAATATTGACTACTGTTTTCTATATTACTTTCATTTGCTCTTAAAACTAAAGGTTTAGTCTGAACACTATTACTAACTTTTTCATCTAATTCATCCTCATTAGTTGACTGTTCATTTCCTAATTCACCATTTATGTCACTTCCATTCATATTACTATCACTTTCTTCCTCAGATTTTTCATTATCATCATCAGATTTATCACTTTTCGATTCTAAATCTTCCTCAGACATAGTTTTATTACCAGGTATAGTATTCTTATTATCAGTCACATCAACATCCCACTCACCTTCAACATTTACAGCATCCGATTTTTCTTTATCTTTTCCTTTCTTTTTATTCTTTTGTTTCTCTCTAGCTTCTTTCTTAAGTTTTCTTCTTTCTTGCCGGGACATGAACAGGTCTTTTATTGATATGCCTGAGAACTTTTCTCGTATGTGTTTGTATTTCTCTTGTAATGCTTTGTGAAGTAGTAACCTTGCACATGCTTTGTTACTGTCCACAACTGGTTTGTTCAGAAAGTCATTTAGCTTTCCTGTATGTGTCACTATGAACCTTGCAATGTCTCTTGCTTTAATTTTCTGAAAAAAAAAGAATAGAAATTTTGTTTAATTATAATATTATTTACATAATTGAGATTAAGAGTTTTTTATAATGATTTATTGCATTTAATTGGCTCAGAAATATCTACACTGCGTTTAATCATAGTCAAGTCAGTAAAGATAAAAAGTTTACTGTTGTTATAGTAACAGTCACAACAGAAAAAATTTAAAGAAGTATGACCAAAGGTGGTGTCAAGTTTTCTCATGAACCAAAATCAATATATTCTAGGAAAATAGTGGTTTTCAAGAACCATTGGCACTAGGCACTTGTTTTTTATATCCGGAATTTAATTTTGCATACAAAAAGTTTTTTCATTTTAAGGACATTCCCCATCATACAGATTTGCTTGAGAAGTACAACTTGTTTATTTGCCTATCTTTGATATTCAGATGTTTAATTATAGTAAAAATCAGTCTAACCTTGATTATTAAAACTTCTTTAACTGCAGACTCTGCTTTTCTCTTTAGTTTTTCTTTTTGAGGGTCCGGCACTTTCTTCTCAGTGAGAGTTTTTGCTTTTCTTGTAAGCTTGTGTATGGTTTGTATTTTGGCTTGGTTAAGATTCTTTTTGAGTAATATAATCTGTAAACAGAGAGATAAAGAGCATTAATAATAACAGATCTGTATCTATGGTGTGACATGGAAACAGACTCAGGAACTAATAAATAATAGATTTATCTTGGACACTTGATATTTCAAAAATCATGTTTTCCACATGATTTTCACTGTGGCTGCAGTTGTTACAGAGTATAAGATTTCCATATTCAGTAAGCGTATTTGCCTTTCCATACAAACCATTGGTTCATTGTGGATATCCACACCACAATTATACAAATACAATATGACACAAATGATTTGCATACTTAATGCAAAGATAATATTAAATTGATGGTCAGTACATTGATTTATACATCTTAATACCCTGGGTTTGTTCGCAGGCCTGACACAAATTTTTACTTAGTAGGTAAGTACTTAGTAGATGTTTTATGTCAAGAAATTCAGCCAGCTTTGTATCACCTACCTATATGCCTGAGTTTACTATCGGCTCAGAATATTGGTAGGTATTGATCACAAACATTTTGTGATCATAGATTTATAAAAGGTCGTCGCTCGCGCTCCGACTAGATAGATATAATAGTTACAACGAAAGCTCCATGAGTGCAGCAACTTTTTTTGTAATGTGTGTTAATTTGAAATTTGTATGGGGCGCTGATAATAGTGTGCGTGAAAAATTGTGTATCTCTCTGTGATAATATTCATACAACCCACATTAAAATATGGTGGATCAAAATTCTGTATGCCTGCATCTTAACTGCTGTCATAGAGAAGTTCCATGATAAAGGTGATCTGAGGCCAGTTGTGGGGCAATAATAAGTAAAGGATTCAAGGCAGTATTTATAGTATGTAGGTACATAATAAATATTCACCTCGTTATTAAATGCTTGTTTGACTGCGCCGATTTCCATTTTGACTAAACTATTCAACTACCACTACAATACTTAACAGAAAATTGTTGAGGTTAGGCAAAGGTATTAAATAAAATTTGTAGTAAAAATGTTCTGCAAGACCATTAAATAATATCAAAAGAAACACAATATATCGCGAGAAATTCGTAATAAAGCCATTTATATTTTATGTACGGCAAAATAAAATATAAATAACCTAAAAAATTCACATTTCACGTACCTACACCTGTCAGTCAAGTCAAGTGTCAAATGTCATTTGTCATTTGTCATTTGTCAATACTCGTAAGCTCGTAACCATCTTTAGTACAATCTATATTATCAAAGGTAACCATGTACATTTAATCTGTGTTCAATACTCAATGCCATACGATGACGCCATACCTGCCAAATGCCAATGTTTGTGCCACGGAACAGAAAAATTTTTCTTTTCCGTGGTTTGTGCCAACTGCCAATGTCAGTTCATTTATATGACGCCATGTTTATGCCATGTTATGACGTCACAGAGATCAGTGGACATTACAGATGAAAAATGTATTTTATTACATGGACTCTTCATTTCTTTATAAGCACCTTCCATAGACACGACCGCTTTTTTGCTTTGTGGCTTTTTTATCTGTGATTAGACCTAGGGTAATAATGTTCTGTGCTTAAGACCACAGACCAGGAACCGACTGACAGCTAGGTACTGGCTAGTGTTTTATGTCTATGTAAGATACAATATCTTTAATCTGTGGTACTGGCTGTCGTAAATCGTAATGTCATTTGATTTTGACAGATTCTTTTCCGATAAAATTGTCAATCCGTAAAGTACGTAAACCAAAATTTTAATTCCAATTTATCTTAAAAATCCAATAACTTTTTTTATAATTTAAGTGTAAACCAGTGCCATTTATATGCTAAAGTGTTTTGTGTTGTGATATTTTATTTGAATAAAGTGTTTATTTGTGTTTTTCAGCATGGCTCCCCGGTTTGAGATCGCAGTTGGTCTGAAAAAAGGCCATAAAACTACAAAAATATCCGCCGGTAAAAAGGGCATTACAGACAAAGCTATCAAAATCAGGCCAGCCAGGCTAAAAGGGGTAAGTTTTATTTACGTTGTTTGAGGTTAAGTTTACATGTTGTCAAACCATATTCAAATCGTAAGACATTTGGTTTTGGGTCTTCAGAAAGAATATGAAATACAATTGAAATGGAACCTCCTTAGCTAAACAAAATTATATCTCACAAGTGTTTTGTTTGCCACTTGAATAGTTACTTTTAGTGTTTTGTATGGTGAACAGCAGCATTTATTTTAATATCTTTCCATAAAATAAGTTTAATAGCCGTATTAGTGTGGATTAACGGGATTCAATTTCAAACATTATGTAGAGCTCTTAAATCTTCCTTCAGTGCTTGTGGAGTTATTTACATATTTTAGTTACACAAACCCTACTGAAAAAACAGTCAGTGCTATTTGCATAGGATTCAATTTTCAAACCCAATGACTGATTAGGCTCTATACAGTTATGACTTGCCGGTATTGGAGGTAATAGGGAAATTTCCCTCCAGGCAGGTGCTATGCCTGGGGATTGCTTGTATTCCAAGTGTATGGTGTCAGAAGTAGTATATAAAGAACACTCGTTGAAAACTGTTGTCGCCTATACTAAGCGACTGCTTACACCATCTTACGTCAGCTATTGAAGACTTACAGACTTATGTAAACCATATGCAACAAAATATCACGTTAGTGCTGGGCACAAGTAGACCTTAAATTGGTACTAGGATTGAATATCTAGTAGCTCATGGTGGGAGACAGGTCTGAACTTATGAGTATAAATGAAATATAATATTAATTTATTATGTACTAGCTGTTGCCCATGTGAATTCCAGTTTTTTGCTAATCATGTGGGAATGATGGATTTTATCAGGTTACAAAGTAGCCTGTGTGTTAGTCCGGGTTAAAAGCTATAGATAGCTTTTAACCTGGACATAGATCTATGTTCCAAAATTCAGCCAAATCGGTTTAGTAGTTGGGGGGTGAAAGAGTAACTACAATCCATCTATCTATAAGTACTAACTTTCACATTTATAATATTAGCAAAATTCAATATTTTATGTACTCTACTGTGCTGAATTTTGGGTGCATCGTAAGGCCGTTACAGTAAAAGTTATTTATAATGAGGTAAATTTGACTAAATTGTTGTATTATTTTGTTCCCCAGCTACAAACCAAACACTCAAAGTTTGTCCGTGATCTGGTCCGCGAAGTTGTCGGCCATGCACCTTACGAGAAGAGGGCTATGGAGTTGCTTAAGGTAATTTTTTTTTAAATATACCTGTATATATTGCTGGAAAGACAAGCAAATGTAGAATAGAAAGGCAAAGCATGCCATTGAAAGCAGAAACAGTATAATATGTGTTTCATAAACCCAGTCTGAAGCATTCATTTTCCCTGGAGAAAAAGTAACCTATGTCACTCTGCGCTTTCATTTATGTCAGAACTTAAATAGAGTGGAATACCTGTGACCTTAAGAACCATATACCAGTAGTAGCCATGGCCTCAGAACCCAGAATTGTAGTCTGTGGAACAAGGTTCCTCAGATTACAATTCTGGGTTCATTCGAATTCAGTAATCACTGCTCTAATCTCATGCCCTCAATTTTGCCTTAAGGAGCACACCACGGCTGTGCCCGCGAAATTCAAATTTTTCGTGGTTTTTCGCGATTTTTAAGCTAATAAGATATAATAGGCTTATGGCCGTCAAATTGCGATAATCCCAATATCTTCTTCACGTGTTTATATAAAAATGTCTGCTCGAAAGTGTCGAGTTAAAGAAATTAGTCCAAGATTTGCGAGTTACTCACATAAAACTCGATACTCGGATTAATTTCCTAGGATACACATTTTTATGCAAAGATTTTGATATAATCATGTAAAGATGGTACTGCCATCCTCGCAAATTGATTGCCATAAGCCTATCATGTCTAATTAGCGTACAAATTGCAAAAAACCACGAAAATTTTGAATTTCGCGGGCAGACCCGTTGAGTTCACGTTAACCCACAGACTTGTATACTAAAGACAGGGCGAACAGCGCGAAAAAATGTCGCCAGTTTAAGGGAGCAAGAATGACTATTTTGCACCCCCCCGTAGTAGTCAGTATAGGTAGATAGGTGAAGATCTATTTCTTTTTTGAATTAATAATAATATTGCAGGCAAGATGACCACAGACACATAGATAAAAAAAATAAACATGTATTTCGCAGGAGTTTCGACAGATGGCGCTACATTTTCTTGTATGAAGAACGTTTACGTAAAATGTTTGGATGGGCCTATCTTGAGTATTTTTATCTTTGCCTTATCCAAAGATTACATTAGAAATAATAACAATTGCAGGTGTCGAAGGACAAGCGCGCGCTGAAGTTCCTGAAGCGGCGCCTGGGCACGCACATCCGCGCCAAGAGGAAGCGCGAGGAGATGAGCAACGTGCTGGTGCAGATGAGGAAGGCGGCCGCGCAGGCGCACCACACGCAGCACGCGCACTGAACAATAAACCTCCTACTGTAAGATACGCGCGCTGTTTTATTTCATCGTCTTGACCAATCACTTGTGTAGGACGTTACCCCGAACATGATCTTTGTGGCTAACATCTGTGGGGACAATGTTTGAATCAGATTGTACTATACCACCTCTTCTTATCTTATCTTGACGACCTCCGTGGTGCAGGGGACGCACGCACGGATTCGAGTGGGAGGTCGCGGGTTCGATTCCAGCCACTGGACTCACTTTGGAATTTTATAATTTCTAAATTGGCTCAGGTCTGGTCTGGTGGGAGGCTTTGGCCTTGGCTAGTTACCACCCTACCAGCAAAGACGTACCGCCAAGCGGTTTAGCGTTCAGGTACGGTGCTGTGTAGAAACCGTTGGGGTGACATACCTTACCCCTTCCAAGTTAGTACGCTAAGATCGTCGGCTACATCATCATCACTTACCATCAGGTGAGATAGCAGTCAAGTACTAACTTGTATAGCATAAAAAAAATCTTGTTAACCTGGCTATGCAGGCCTTCACTCGCTTCCAGTAGCACTTTGACCGTCCCTAATCTATTGTGTTTGCCGCAGTCTATAAGTCCCCTCCTTAGAGAATTTAAACATTTACTTTGTCTTTGGTCCCCTCCAAGTCCAGTTGCTGCCAGGAAGAGCAGCACATCCTTTTCAGGGGTATATTTACCTCTTACTTTACCTCTGGGCAAAGGAAGTACCGTCCCGTGAGTCGGCTACGCACATCCGTCAGAGCTGGGCGACTGCACAGTATGGTGCAAAGGAGTTTCCTCCTGACAGCAGTTTGCAGATGCCTGTGTCACGGAGCTTTAGGTTAAACATATGTTTGTTTAGGCCACAATGCCCCGTGAGTTCGTTGGGAAAGGATTCTAAGCTTCTTCCTACCCAGCACTACTACCTTGGAAGCAGCCTTCTTGCTGAAAGCTCTCATTAGCGCCTTAGAGTGATTTTGCTCTGGAGTGTTGCTCCATTACACGTTTGTCTTCAGACCGCTATAGGTTGCCACGGTAAACCAGACTTAAGGGGATACCACAGAATGGTTCAGGTGATACCACAATGTCAGATATTCTGCTGCCATCTGCTGTGAACTAGGGCAGTTATGGTTTAAAGGGCACTGTAGCCAAATAAATTACAGGGCATACTGATACAACTATTTACTGATATATCAGAATGACGAGAACAGTGCACTGTATTGCACTACATTGCAATGCAAAAGCATGCAAAGTACCTGATCGAACATGGGAAAGCGTATCGCGTAACAAAAATCTTGTGATTTTGCTACTTATCTGAATTAGGTAACTTGATTTGTTACTACAATAATAAATAATAGGTAATACATTCACTAGGTGGCAGCACCGGTCAGATTGTTATAAATCATACGTAGGTATAGTATGATGTTATAATAATTGCATGCTATACCTACTTGTAGTCTACGTAATAATAAAAATAAACAAATCATTCCTCTTTCTATTTATTATTTGTAAATATGGTATTGCGCTTATTTTTTCGTTATTATTTACGCATTAAAAAATGATGATTTACAAAATTTTATGATTGAAATAACGTTGAGTCACATAAACCTATTCCAAATCTTGCATTTTTACCATTTTGGTATGGAACCCTAAAAAGAGCCAAACAGGAAACTCTGGTTAGTAATAATTAGTTTAACTAAAGGGCTATTTACAAGATAGTAACTACTTGATTGCAATCTCACTTGATGGTAAGTGATGATGCAGACACATATGTTATCGTACCAACTTGAAAACTAATAACTATTGTCAAGTATAAGTTAAAAAATGCCAGGTTCACATATCACGTGATCGAAGAAACTACAGGTAGCCGTCTCGACGTACTAATTTCAGACGGCCGCCGCGCGCCGGCTACTTTGCTGGCGTTCGTTCTTGTACGGTCTAATTCACTCAATGCGTGCGCCCAATTGTGAGGCAACCTTAGTACATCGAATGAGATAAAATAACGCGATATAGAAAGAGACCATAGCTTTGCGTTTGTTGCGAGTTGTTTGCGGAGGCGGAGCCAGGTGCTATTGCGAACTGAATTGCACTTTTTGTGTCAGCGCTAGAGTCGCTATTTCTTTAAATAATCTTGCGCAGTGAACCTTTTAGCTTCTGTACCGTTAGGTACTATAATAATATGTATTCCGATGTTATAATTAAACAAGGCAGCCTAACGAGCTCTACGAGGCACGGGGCGCCACCAAAAACACTTTCAATATTCGGTCACCTAATGTCTACATAGCAACATAATATTATTTGCAACTTACTTTTACATAGATATTGTTATGTTCCTAGATATCTGAGTTCTGACGTTATTCGGTACGTTATCTGTTTACATGCCAAGATACGAGTAGGGTGAGGTCAAGACGCTAACGTAATTTAACTAAACAACTCGTCAGGGATATTGTTTTCTACTTAACTGTTTTTATGTTCTTGACAGAACGAAATTCTATATGTGCTACCCTTTTAGGTATAGATATTACGAGATAGGTACCAATTACCTACCCGTAACATAAGTAGTAAAAAAAAAATAATGCACATTTTGGTTTATCAAATTTTTAGATTTTAGTGAAAAAGTATATAATAGGTAATGTAACACTTGTTCACAAAAAATTCGAATTCAGGCACGACCCGTGCCGTGCCGGCTTTATAATATTTTCCAAGTTAGGTAACTCAGTTAGCTCCCTTAAGAATGCACTGACCTACGTTTTCTCCATACATTCAAAACACCAAATTATTTTTAATTTGTGCATTTTTCGATCATGTTGTGGTGTTATTCGGATTCATATAGTAATAATCTATGCTAGTATACGTAGTTCACTACAATGTCTTCGTTAATGCAAAATACCAAATCATTTGTAATTCGTGAATATTTCGATCATGTTGTGGTGTTATTCGGATTCATATAGTAATAATCTATGCTCCTGGCCATATTTGGTTCGGAAATATTTCTTCAAAATAAAATAATAATCAATTTTGATCAAAATTTTTATAATTTTAGTCGAGTTCCGTACTAATACCAAAAATTATGAATGAAAACTTGTAACTTTCTTTATTAAGGTGTTGCGGCCCTACCAGCCCGCGAAATTCAAATTTTATTTCGTTTTTCGCAAATATTAGACTAACTAAACATTGTAGATTTATGGCAATGCATTTTGCGGGCCTACTTTTTATGCATCTAGGTACATGTTTTTAATAGAAACTTTGCTCGAAAGTTCCCACTCATCTCATATTGGTTCCCGAAAGATAATTTTTTGCAGTTTCCCAGATTTCGAGCTATCGGGAACCAATATGAAGTAAATGAGTATTGTTGAGCAGAGTTTTTATTAAAAACATGTAGATGCATAAATTCTGTACCCGCAAAACACATTGCCATTAACCTTCGATGTATAATTAGCCCACTATGAGCAAAAAACTAAATAAAATTTGAATTTTCGCGCCCGGATGTTACCCATTGCCCTTAACTGGTGTTTTTCTTTAGCTGGACAATAAAAACTGTGCTCCTGAACTAATGCGACGTGAGATAGTGTTGTTTTTATTACAAAACAAATAAGCAGAATACATGTCCTCTTTCACATAAAAATAAGCAAAACTAAATTCGTTTACAATTTCGTTTAAAAACAGTACCTATTTCGGAACCAGATATGCCCAGGAGCATAGATTATTACTGTACGAACCCGAATAACACCACAACATGATCGAAATATACACGAATTACAAATGATTTTGGTATTACGTTTGTATGGGAGACATGGTAGTTCACAGAACTCTTAAGCCATATTACTTATCTACGGCCATCATCACATGGCAACCTGTAGATCGCTGAAATGGAACGAAACTCATGAGAATGACATATTCGACACATAGATCACGTGACTTACAAAAAATAACTGTCATTTTCATACGTTATTAATTTCGTTCCATATAGTTATGGAATGAGCTATCGACAGGTTTTTATGACCACCGTAGAAAAGTCATTTTGCCTAAGACTGTCAGATATCTCCCACCCTATTGGCATAAAACGTAGGTACGTAAAAAAGCTTTTTAGGTAGGTAGGTACTATTATTTATCTTCCTGGGAATCCGTTGTGATGCTGTGTAACAACCAAATAAGTAATAGTTATACCGCGTAATAAAATTAACCTAAATATTAAAATTCAAAAAAATTTATTCTTTCACATAGGCCTAACTCACAGGCACTTGCGAAACGTTAAGACTCTATCGCTTCGTTCGGAAAGTAGCACTGCACCGAGAAGAACGGGCAAGAAACTAAGCACTTGCTTTTTTAAAAATAATTTTTACAATTTTGTTTTAAACAATATAATATATCACATTATAATAAGCATCTTGTGAGCAGACGGAATATACACTTAGATCCAAGGGTCTTTGTCATTTAAAAATTCATTTATTGTATAGTATTAATAATTGAAAACTGAATAGAGCAGAGGTAAGTAGACTAAAATACCTACTTACTTCGTAGATAGCGTTTTGAATGCATGTAAGTAATTCCTGCGAGACTATTTTTAATCGCGATAGCAAGACAACACAGACGCGGTCGCTTGATTGATGGCCGAAATTAGCGGTTATTTGCGACGCTATAGAACTACGCTCGGATCGAAAAAAGTTTATGAAGTAAGTATGACCGACCCAGTACCTAAGTATTATGAGGTTTGACGACCATCGAGTGGAAGGTCGCGGGGTCGATTCCCGTCGCGGGCACGTATATATCTTTATCTTTAGAATTTTATAATTTGATAATTAGCTCAAATCTGATCTAGTCATCTGGTGAGGAGGCTTTGGCAGTGGCTAATTAGATAGGTACTACCCTACCAGCAAAAATAGCAGCACCAATTAATTTGGCAATCCGGCATAATGCTGTGTAGAAACCGTTCAGGGTAACAGTGCGAAAACGTTATCGACTGGATCGTCACTTACTTTCAGGTGAGATTGCAGTCGAGTTTAAAACAGCAAACTGAGCTAAGATTTTATTATTAGTTAATTTAATGTACCTAACACCCAGCATTTTCATAGGGGCAGGGGCGAAGGCTATATTAATTATTGTGAAGCCACAAGGATATCTACCTACATTATATGAGTAGTATATAGTATGAGGTTTGACGACCTCCGTGGTTGAGTGGTTAGCGTGCCGGTTTTCAAGGCGCCGCCATCTCTGAGGTTCCGGGTTCGATCCCCGGTCGGGGCACTGTAGAAAAATAAGTTTTCTACATTGTCTCGGGTCTGGCTGTTGTGGTACCTTCGTTGTTTCTGATTTCCTTAACACAAGTGCATAAGCTACTTACTAAGGGATTGGAGCAATGCATGTGATGTTGTCTACTCGCAATATAACGTTGATTTAAAGTACCTAGTCGTCTGTCACGTCTACTTTTCTTTCCAAATTACAATGTCAAGACCAAAAAACCATGAAATAACGAAACGTAGGGTAAATAAAGAACTAGCTATAAAACTTTTCAAACCTGGTTAATAAATCAATTTTGAAATCTCATAAGGCGCTTTACATAAACTATTACAACTTAGGAAATAAAAAGTAATTAGCAAATTGTTCTACCTAGGTACCTACCTACTTATGAGACTACGCTTAGACGAATGGTCAAGCAAATGACCTTGGGCGTTTGGACGCGGAGCTACCGCCATCTATTTTTGATTAGTAGTTCAATGTAGCGTGCAACTGCATTCGGTTGTCTTACCGCTAGATGGCGCATTTAGCGATTTATTTCGCAGACTCGCAGAGTTGGGCAGACAGAGTAATAACGAAGAGAATACCTACATTTTTTTTCGAATTGTAAATAAATATACATAGAATACCTACCTTATTTTTATTTTATCCCCGTTATTTTATCCCCGTTTAACCCCTATAACATGTATGTCCCGTATTATATGTATCTTGAATACGGCTCAAACGATTTCATGAAATTTGGACTGGGGGTGGTTTCGGGGGCGATAAATATATCTAGCTAGGTTATATTTATACAAAAAAGCAAATATTACAAAACATTGATTAAAAAACAGGGTGGTCTTTAGTTGGTGACCCGTAGCGGAGGGGGGTGGGAGGGAGGTAAAGGGGAGGGTGGAGTGGGGGGGTCTATCCCCCCAAGCCAAACCCGTAGAATCTTAATAGTTTTCGAGAAATAAATATTTAAAGTTCAAAAATTTTGAGGTTAATTATGATAACTTAAATAATTACTTTGACAGATAGCTCTAAAATAGGGACCAATTCGGAATTGTGACGTCTCCGGCGCTGCGGGAAGTGCAGCCTCTTCGCCCTTGCGTAGCAAAGCACAGGCACCCATGACCCACACTCACCTCCGCAGCCCCGGCGTGCTGGTCGCCTTCGGCGACCAGCCTCGGCCGCTCCGGCTCGCCCGGGGGATGCACTCCCTCCGCGCCTCCGGTTTAAAAAAAAACACTCTAGGGGTAGGACAATTCGATGGTGTCGGGGTAAGGCAATTCGATTTCTTGACATGTTCGTTTTTAGGGTTCCATACCAATTTGGTAAAAATGGAACCCTTATGGTGAGACTTTCTCCGTCCGTCCGTCCGTCTGTCACACTCGATTATTTCAGTAACTATTCAAGCTATCGATCTGAAATTTAGAATAGTTATAGATAATATAGTGACGCGACGTCATAGCAATCGTAAAATTGTTTTTATTTTTTTTTTAAAAGGGGGGAAAACCGGGTCGCCGAAATTTCAAAATGAGATAACAATATTGAGTGGGGTATCATATGAAAGGGCGTTACTTGTATATCCTAAAACCAATTTTTATTTATTTTTATGCCTGATAGTTTTTGATTTATTGGGCAAACTGTCGAAAAAAATACCGTTCCCCCCCCTTATCTCCGAAGTTTAGCATTCGAAAAATCTGAAATAAATATGATCAATAGAAGTTAACGTATATTTTACAGTAAAAATAAATTCAACCGTCTAACTATTATACTTTTTTTGCTACTAACAATAATCCGCCGAAAACAAAGTTAGGTTTGCGGTTTGCCAACAAAAGTACTTATATGTAAATTTAACTCGTAAAATCATGAACACAATATTTCTTTATTTACATAAAATTTTAAGTTTTCACCTTGTTTCACATTTGCACAGCTCACCAAAAGAAGAAATAATATATTTTTCACTTTTTTTTCGAAATCGAACCCTAGTCACACAACAATCGACATGTACACAGTACAACGGTACCAAAATGTCAAAATGTACAAAAAATACTCTGTGATGTCAAATCATAACACACGCGCGCACTGCCAAAATGCCTGTGCGCGGAACGGCAACGCGGCATGAGTTGCGCCGAACTGGCAACGTTGCTTGCGTAACTAAACGCCTGATTAATTTTGTGAGCAAATACTTTATTAGTGGAGTTTGATTTACAGTAGGCACCAAAGAGCTTTTATGATATAACTTCTATTTTGCAATACTGTTTGTCACAAATGGACTTTGAATAACAAGATACAAAATAAAGAAACATGTATGCAAAGATTCATGATAAACGGATTAGCCAAACCAAAAAAAAAACCATCTTAAGATATTCATCTTACGCAAGTCATAGCACTTTCTAAATTGTATTTTCTGATTAGTGAGTAAAGATCATCAAAAATATCGACACAACAAGATACTTCAAGATACGCTTTATAATAACACAAAATTGCTGTAGTTCTCTAATCTGTAATTTAGCTGAAAAACATCGCCTAAAAGACGTCTAAAAACGCATTTTGCTTTACCATTCGTCTAATTCTTGTTCGTAAAGAACTTAGCGTTCAATAACGTAACCAAACCTATCTATAAGTTTTCTTTAGTTTCATATTGTTACGTGCTGGGTTCGACAATTTGGAGTAAAACACCTGGTGACTCTTGAGAACGCTTTATTCAGCACTTCCAGTATTCAATGTCCCTGGTCTTCCAAGTAGTTCGGCTTCCTCTTCAATTATGAACCTTATTTTGTTCGTAATAAGGTTTATCCGTAACAATATTAAGAGTAGGTTAGTATTTAGGAACCATACTTAAGTACTTATATTATATGAGTATATTGTCTTCATTACTGTGCGTTGATATCGCAAAAGACGCGCCCACTAAACAAACATCAGCGCCAATTGACCTGGGGTCAAATCTTAACTTGCTGAAGTTATCGACACACGAGTACATATACATATAAGTAGCTAAAAGTGATGTAACATTATCATTGTCGAAAATAATTCACATTATCCAGTAATAATTCAAAATTTTTGAGCCGTTTTTAATCGTGATTTAATGTAGAAGTTTGGACGATAAATTAATATCCATAGACTGAAAAATCAAGGATGGCGCTACACTTCGCCTCACTACAGCACGTGTTGGTTTTGCTGGTATGTATGGATGTGCTGGCGTGCCGAAGCGATGCGTTGGCGCTCTCAAGCTGCCCCCCTTGCTGCAATTGCAACGACAAAGTCGTTGAGTGCGAAGAGAACTGCACCGATGCCCTGCCCTTCATACTCAGCTCTTCCATCCAGCGAATCGTCATCAGAAACAATAAAATTAGGACCATTAGTTACAGTTACATACGGATGTTCACGGAACTGCTGTATGTCGACCTCTCGCACAATCACATCGTCAGCATACCGACAAGGAGCTTCGAATACCAAAAGAAACTGCAGGAGCTCCGCCTGGACCACAACAGAATATCATCAATCTCCAACATGACTTTCTATGGGCTGGACTCGCTCAAGACGCTCAGTTTAAAAGGCAATTATTTAGAAGAACTCCCCAATGACGTGTTCACCGCACTGCCGATGTTGGAGGAATTAAATCTGGCACATAATAGAATCACATTTATAGAGCCGAGTGCATTCGCAGGCCTGCCCGCTCTAAAGATCCTGTTTTTGAATGAGAACCAGCTGGATTCAGTTCCGACGACGTCCATCAGTCTCCTGGGAAATCTGGAGGAATTGCACGTCGGTTTTAATGCTATCTCATCGCTGCCGGATGACGCTTTCGCTGGTCTTAACAGATTGAAAGCTTTGGACTTAGATGCGGCTGACCTCTCCCACATAAGTGACGAAGCGTTTAGAGGTCTCACGGAATTAAGACGGCTGAACCTCTCCGGAAATCGATTGACGGTCGTTCCCATGCAGCAACTTTTGAGCTTGACCAAGTTGCAAGAATTGAATATTGGTCAAAGTGTCTGTACTATCAATGACTAAATCAAGTACCTACTTAACTAAGAAAAATATACTTTTCTTAATTCGTTAATAATTTAACATGGTTTTTATTTCTTATCACTTGAGAGGCCGTTCATTCAAAGGATTGATGAAAACCTGAGGCCAGACGAGCGTCATATCAGTTTTCATACCAATAATAAATTAAATAATTACCTATCAAAATGTCATAAGAGAAAAGAAAGAAATATGGTTGTTTTCTTTTTTATTGATGTCTTAGTGTTAGGACCAAAATATACATAAGTTGTTTTTGTTTGTTTAATTTTTTTATTATTATTTAAATCACACATAATTTTATGTGGCGCTAAATTAACAGCCAATAATATACATATTTTGTTTTAAACAAATAGCAGCACACATGGCATACTGAAACATCAGTTATTATTTTATGAAAATTTAACAATCATAGTTTCTATGAACATAGATAAAGGCCACATATTTTTATTAATACATAATTTCAATTTTGAAAAAATAATGGCAAATTTCTTGTATGATTAAGAATTATCTTAATTAATATTATGGCTAGTTAGTAACAAAAATGTCTTTTTAAAATCATATTGAAATGAATTTGGGATTAAAACTTAAGGAGCACACCACGGGTGTGCCCGCGAAATTCAAATTTTTCGTGGTTTTTCGTGATTTTTAAGCTAATAAGACATAATAGACTTATGGCCGTCAAATTGCGATAATCCCAATATCTTCTTCACGTGTTTATATAAAAATCTCTGCTCGAAAGTGTCGAGTTAAAGAAATTAGTCCGAGATTTGCGAGTTACTCACATAAAACTCGATACTCGGACTAATTTCCTAGGATACACATTTTTATGCAAAGATTTTGATATAATCATGTAAAGATGATACTGCCATTCTCGCAAATTGATTGCCATAAGCCTATCATGTCTAATTAGCGTACAAATTGCAAAAAACCACGAAAATTTTGAATTTCGCGGGCAGACCTGTTGATTTCACGTTAATGTGGTCTTATTTACTGTAAAAGAGAAAGTATTATATATAATATTATATAATTTCTGTTTAATACTATCACATTTGTAAAGTAAAATCTTTTTAGGTAATAAAACAGAAGTAGGTTGTAACTTAAATGCATGTATGTATGTATTGTATGCATGTATTACTCACTATAACAACTATAGCTGGTAAACAGTAAGTAGTTCAAGTTTGATCTATAATTCTAGACATAGAAACACCTAGGTATGTCATGAAATTTTTGTATCAAAATACATAATATAGCTCTCTATGAAAAATATAAAGTTCATAGACAAAAATGTTTTTTTTTGCACTGACAAGCTGAACAATGCGAGCCTTAACTTAATGAGATTATCACTAACATTACAAGCTAAAACTAAATTAACAGGTTTTCAACATAGAAAAGAACCACTGGAAATGTGTTGTGTGGTATCAAATTTCATATAGGTATAAAGCTTGCTTCAGTTTGCTACTGGTTTTCTTTTAATTGACCAAATGCTGAAGTGTTTACAAACTGTATGAAGATAGCCTAATTATCATGAACCAAGAAAAAGGAAGACCAACTTTAGTTACCACTGATTATAAGTTGAGGCAGTTTAAAAATGTGAAATAGGTCACATTCCATAGAAAATTCAAAATTTTATTTTCCAAGGTATGGAATATTTTGTGGTTATGTCAATCCTTCATATATATTATTTTTTTAGCAGTAGTCAGTCCACCTATTATTCTTGGCCTGTGCTAATATATAAACAATTTAAAAAATTAACTAGTACGGAACATTAGAGAATAGGTACGAGACAGACTCGCCGTTGTGAGTACGCCTCACAGCCTCTGCGAGCATCATAGATACATCAATGCATTGTATTTTCGGGCAATCCTGCATATGCCTTTCCTGAGGTATAGTGTTGGTTACAACTACAGCTTCTAAACATGCGTTGTTGATCCTCGAAATGGCTGGACCAGAGAAGATACCATGAGTAAGTATAGCATATACTTTGACTGCGCCAGCTTCAATCAGCTTTTCAGCAGCGTGGCATATAGTTCCACAGGTGTCTGCCATATCGTCGACCAATATCGCAGTGCGATCTTTGACATCTCCCACTAAAACCATAGAGGCGACTTCATTAGCCTTTTTTCTTTCTTTATGGATAAGAGCGAACTCCACGTTCAATCTATCAGCGATGGAGGTGACTCTTTTAGCTCCACCGGCATCTGGAGATACTACGATGCTAGTTTTCCAGTCTGGGATGTTCTCTTTGATCCATTTGAGGACTGCCGGCTCAGCGAACAAGTTATCCACGGGGATGTCGAAGAATCCTTGGATTTGAGACGCGTGAAGGTCCATGGTGATTATGTGGTCCGCTCCCGACACTGAGAGGATGTTAGCGACGAGTTTCGCGGTGATCGGCGCCCTGCTCTTGTCTTTCTTGTCTTGCCTAGCGTACGGGAAGCAGGGAATGACCGCCGTGACGCGAGACGCCGACGCGATCTTACAAGCGTTGATCATAATCAATAACTCCATCAAGTTGTCGTTTATTTCACCACTGCCACTCTGCACGATGTACACGTCCTCCCCGCGGACGGACTCCCCGATCTCGACGCACGTTTCCATGTTGCTAAATTTCTTGGTTACCACTTTACCGAGATCGATCCCGAGGCGATCCACGATCTTCTGCGCCAAATCCGGGTGCGAGCTACCACTGAACACTTTGATGTTAGGCATTCTGGTGGTTAGGGGTGAGATGTTATCTAATTTATTCACTACTTCCTCGAGAGTAACACTAGATTTCATCAGCGCCGGAGTGAAATGACCTCCGTTCGTTCACCGCGGTCTGGACGGGAACGAAGCTACGATCCAAACGCGGAGGTCTAATTAATTAAACGAAGCACTTATTGCAACGTGGGGACTCGTGCTCGAGCTCCAAATACGCCGCACTTTACGCGGTCGCCGCTTCGCACGCACGTTTTTATAATTTATTGAATGAATTTGTCAATTCAAATGTCAATCAAAAAGCCATGCAAGGACATCGGTGTGGCCACACTTCACTGTTTCTTTATTTCTATGTTTTGATTCAAAAGGATGAATCCAAATAGTTGTGAACGTAATTATTATTTTATTTTATTTTAGAGGGCATGAAGGGGATTAAATTATGCTGTCAATTGATAGGAGTTACCTGTTACAATGTAAAAATTAAATTTTCCAGAAACTATTTTTATTTCTTTTGTTGAGGAGACTGGCAATACTACTTCCGGTTTAATAATGTTGCCACTTATAAAAATATTAGTTACCCCATATTTCGGGTAAAAAAGATTACATTGAAGCATTTTATTCATAATTCAACATACGGGAAGCTCAGCTTAGTTTGTCTATAAATGTGTTTGTAAATATTTCCGTCCCTTTAGTTTGAATTTACATATATCCTTTTTTAAACGAATTACTTCATGATAACGTGCTTTATTGACTGATCGGTCCAGTGGCAGTACCTATTATATATTGATACAATTGTGTAGCGACGGCTCCGGTTTGCCAACTTAGAGTATTTACTGCCGCACTTTTGAAATCGAGGGTGGCCTCTTGGACCTCTATGAAAAATTAAATAATAATCAAGTTTGACGTTCTATAGATATAGTCTGTGTACCTGGGTAAATTAAAAGGTAGTTGAAAAGTAGTATACAGCAACACTGTAAAACCAATTACTGAATCGAATAATTTTGATACTTTAAATAAAAAATGTATTTGCTCATTTTTGTTCTAAAATATACCCAATATTAGAATTTCTTTTTTTCCCTGTTTATATTATTTTCTGCAAAATATCCTTTTCTTTTAACTCCAAATTAGATCTATGGCGCCCATGGCTCGCAAAGTTTCACTCGTTTCGTTGTTTCATAAAACCAAACAATCTGGGTTTAATTTTTATTGTTTACTTATTTATTTACATTAAATTAAATAATCTTAACTTTTAATATACTACTTATAATATTATTAATATTTACTGACAAGAACAGAAGAATAACGATAAACCATGTTTGATACTTGATTACTATTTAATAATTTAATAAGTATCAAACAAGGTTTGTCGTTCTACAGAAACAGGAAGTAAGGCGATGCCAGATTGCGATTTTTAATTTACCCCAAAATTATCAAAGTATAGACCATGTATAGGCTTATTTAACAGACTATACCATGGACATTATAATATACTAGTAGGGCGCGTGTGTGCGCGGGCCACATGTGGCCCGCGTGCAGTCTTCCCGCCCATCAAGGTATTGCCGTCATCTCCATCGCCCATTGAAATCCGATTGGCAGTGAGCTGAAAAAATTACAAAGGAGCACTGTCATGGTTTTAAAGATAGTTAAGGTCAGTTCGAACAAAAAAATACGCTGAACCTCATCGGATGAGGTTCAGCGTATTTTTTGTACGAACAGCCCTTAACTATCTTTAAAACCATGACCGTGCTCCTCAATCATCATCCAAATCCTAGACCATTGTCTCTTTTCATAGTATGAACATTTTCCATGAAAAAAAAAATTCGCCACAGTGAATTATTTTCATCCCCTAGCTTGAGCTCCTGATCACCTCTTGCTAAGAAACCTCTCTCTTATCTTTTATACTTTCCGAGATAAAACAACACGAAATTTGTATGGCGGCCATCTTGAATCCGCCATTTTGTTTTTTTTCAGCTCACTGCCAATTGCGTGAAGTTCCGAGTATTTTTTGTTTCAGCAGTCCCCACCTAACTATAATACCTTGCCCATGCTCCTTGACTGTCTTTAAAATCCTCAATCATCCCCTCATTCCATATTTTTCTCTGGTAGTCTTCCAAAAAGCCGCATCAAAGCACTTCATGTTTTAAAACTCGTGGTCTCTTCAATATTCCTCATACATTTTTTATCGAAAAAAAAAAATTCCGCCATTTTGCTTTTTTCTTTCAATCCATCAAATAGACCTTTCGGTCCTGATCAGTTCTTGTTAAGAAACCGTTCTTCCATCTTTTATACTTTCATCAGCTCTCTCCGTATTTTTCCTCGGATTGTTTTTTTTTCTTCTATAAGACCCCATCCGTGAAAAAATTTTTTTTCATACAAAATTGTTCAGGAGAGGTGATAATCAGTCAGTGAATCAGCACAAGCAGCTATATATATATTAATATAGCTACCAAATATTTATTTAAATTTATTTAGACTATTTTACTTGAATTCAATTAATTACTATTAAAAAAATATTTACTACATGCAAATAAAACTATTTTAAAGTATTCTATCAGCTGAAAAATATATTTTTATAGGTACCTTTTTTCTAGGAAAAATGTATCCTGCCGTTTTTACTTACTGGCAATTGAGTAAAAGGGATACCGTCCTCCGTTATTGCTATCTCGTTCGGCAAGTTTTCCCTCTACCGAGACAGTCAGAAAACTAGACTTAAAGTACGAGAAATATGGTTTATTTTCGTATGACACTGTTTTTAGAGAACTGAGTCCTGCTTAGTATATTATGTCCATGGACTACAAATAATGATCATCTATTCTATTCTAATGATGCCCTACTGATGCGTACTGACAATCTTGGAGTTTAGTGATTTGATTCAACAGCTTTACCTTCTACGCAGCTCTAAGGGGATAAATAAATAAGCATCGAAAATGTAAAAATAATATATTTATACTTCATCAATAAGACAAAAAAAAAATTAAAACTTAAATCAACAACTCACACGATTTGATAGTTTCAGTGTTAATAATGTTGCCATCATCATCGACATCGCACATCATAATCTCCACATCATTTTGATTTGTTTCATCTCGCTCTTCCTTTTTTACCATTTCACTTTTGCATTTCTCTTCTTGTAGATTATTATTTTTGAGGGATATTTCGAATATTTGTGGAGTAGTTCTGGTCGCTTCCGCGATCTCTTTGACGTCGAATTCCAGCGTATCATTCAGAGATTCCTTCGGGCCGCAGTAACCGTCCTCGATTTTTTTAGAGATATCTTCATATTCAAATCGAGTTGTTGTTAATCTGTACATACCATCTTCGCTCATTTGATACCTGAAAACAAAAATCATATCTAAATTCTCGTGTCAGTGTTTATATAGAGTCAATATGGGTAAATGTAAACAGAGTTTCTGAGTGTAATGAAACGCACCTACGAGTATAGTCTATTCAGACATTTTCAAACAATAGATTTTTTAATGCGTTTCCATTTACTCCTGTTTACAGTTTACCCAAATTGACTATTACAAACGCCTCCGAAGCGGCTTGACTGATTTCTATGAGTTTTTGTCTACATGCGGTACATCGTAACTATTTTTCACACGCTCTGTATTGCAAATCAACGTTTGTCACGTCAGCTAGTTAATATT
Organism: Coenonympha glycerion; assembly: GCA_963855885.1. Classification (NCBI taxonomy): domain Eukaryota; kingdom Metazoa; phylum Arthropoda; class Insecta; order Lepidoptera; family Nymphalidae; genus Coenonympha; species Coenonympha glycerion. Next base: position 12,804,551 of record OY979643.1, read on the forward strand.
ATAAATGTTAAAGTTTGTGAGTTTGTCGGTCAGCAGATTTGGCTGAAATTTGAAACGTAGGTAGCTTATACCTGGATTAACATATAGGCTACTTTTCACCCTAGGCAAATCCTTAGTTGCCGCGGGATTTTGATGAAACTGAAACTTATTATTATAGCAATCCATAGCCCATAGGTAAACATTTATCTGTCACTGTAAGTATAATTTGACGATGCATAGGTTACTGCACAAACTGCTAACCTTCTGAAGGAGGTAAGTGTAAGTAATCCCTAACGGCTGTTACACAGTATCACACCGGAACGCTAAATCATTAGAAAGAATATCTATGTACTAAAGAAAGTTTCCAAGCAGAAGTCCGCCTCGCCAGACCAGACCAAATTTAAGAATTACCAAATAAAAAAAATACAAATTGGTCCATGCCAGGAATCCCTAAGGAAGTTTTCACGTTATTTCTCACCTAAATCGACTGTGACCCAGTGACCACTGCGCTCCATGGACTTTAACTAAGTGCGTGGTCAAGCGTGTTCCTCTGGAGAATATTTTGACTTCTTTCTCGGGGCACATGTGACAGGCGTACTTCTTCATGACCTTCTTCTTCTTCACTTCTTCTTCTGAACTCTCTTCGTCGGAGAGTATCTCATCTTTCGCCTTTTTTCTCTTCTTCTTGCGAGTGTGAATTAGGATGTGTTTCTGCAGATCGCTTTTTGTGATTGCCCTGTGAAAATATATTCAGATCTAAAGAAGGTGATAGGTATAATGAGTTTTCACAAAAATTCGCGTCACCAGTTGACACCACTTTGACTATAGTCGGTGTAATATCTTGATGCCCGCGGCGCATTAACGTGAAATCAACGGGTCTGCCCGCGAAATTCAAAATTTTCGTGGTTTTTTGCAATTTGTACGCTAATTAGACATGATAGGCTTGTGGCAATCAATTTGCGGCAGAATGGCAGTATCATCTTTACATGATTATATCAAAATCTTTGCATAAAAATGTGTATAATAGGAAATTAGTCCGAGTATCGAGTTTTATGTGAGTAACTCGCAAATCTCGGACTAATTTCTTTAACTCGACACTTTCGAGCAGAGATTTTTATATAAACACGTGAAGAAGATATTGGGATTATCGCAATTTGACGGCCATAAGCCTATTATGTCTTATTAGCTTAAAAATCGCGAAAAATCACGAAAAATTTTGAATTTCGCGGGCACACCCGTGGTGTGCTCCTTAAGGGCCACTTTTTGCGCACTCTGTCACACTTCCGGACGCCTTATTTCTCCATTTTATTGCACCGCGGGCAGTGAGATATTGCGCCCACCATAAAAGTTTTTATTCTATGTTCTCAAAACTTAGTACTCGCCGTAAAAAAAAACACGATCGCGCATAACCAGACAGGGACTGAAGAAAATATTATAAGCGCTTTGATACTCGTGACAGATGAAATGGACGGTCTGACTGTTGTTCCCTAGTTAAATAGTTTTTTTACACGACTGCCCAAATAAGGAGTGTATGTATGTATGTGATTTTTTTATTCCACCATAAATTCTGAACGGCTGAACAGATTTGGACATATGGGGTATCGTTAGAATCCTTGCATCATATTGTGTGACATAGGCTATATTTTTTTGAAAAAAGTCGTATTTAGTAGTCGTGTTTTTTAATTTTTAAATTATTAACTTGTTTACACTATACAAGTTAGTATTTTACTGAGATCTCTGATAATTGGAAGTGATGATTAAGCTAAACTTGCAAGGGGTAAGTAAACTCACCCCAACGGTTTCTACACAGCATCGCACTGAATTACTTGGCGGTGCCTCTTTGCTGGTAGGGTGGTATCTAGCCACGGCCGAAGCCTCTCACCAGGCAAGACCTGAGCCAATTTTGAAAATATAAAATTCTAAATTGGGCCCCGTGGCGGGAATCGAACCCGCGACCTTCCACTCGAATCCGAGCGCGCGCCACTGCGCCCGGGAGGTCTTCAATTAAAGACATGATGACATGGAACATTTCAGTACCAGGGCAATATAACAGTGAAAGAGGTTACTTGAAAGTACACTCGGGACAGCTGTGCGCTCTCGTGCAGTCGGACGACAGGTGTCGGTAGCGCATGTAGTACCTGCAGGGCGATCGGCTAAAAATGTATCAATCATTAAATAACTGTATCAATGTCAAAACACAGGTATTGACCAATCACAACGCTTGAATAACACGTTTTGACATTGATACTGTTCTTTAATGATTGATACATTTTTAGCCGATCGCCCTGCAGGGCAATATAACAATGTAAGAGCTTACTTGTAAGTGCAGTCGGGACAGCCGTGCGTCCTCGTGCAGTCGGACGACAGGTGTCGGTAGCGCATGTAGTACCTGCAGGGCGATCGGCTAAAAATGTATCAATCATTAAATAACTGTATCAATGTCAAAACACAGGTATTGACCAATCACAACGCTTGAATATCACGTTTTGACATTGATACTGTTCTTTAATCTATTAATCTATTGTTCTAGGTCAATCTACTTACTCTGATGAAGTTTCAGCATGCAACGGCTTCAGTGAATTCTTTGAGAGTGTATTTGTAAAACCAGCGAATTCGTACGATGAACCAAGTCCTTCAACTATAGTGCATAATGAAACCATCAGTAAAATTGTTATAGACGAAGAGGAAGTTCGTAAATTGTTAAAAACATTAAAAACAAATAAGGGAGCAGGTAGTGACGGCATACCGTCAATTTTCCTAAATAAATGTGCTTCCACTCTGGCAAAACCGCTTTCTATAATCTTTAATCTGTCTCTTAATGTCTTTTGCACCTTTCCAGATAAATGGAAAGAAGCGTTAATTGTGCCTATTCATAAGAGTGGATCAAAAACTCAAATTGAAAACTACCGTCCAATATCGATTCTTAATGGGATGAGCAAACTATTCGAGACAGTTATCTACAGACGAATAAGTCCATTTATCTCAAGATCGATTCCGCACGAGCAGCATGGTTTTGTAAAAAATCGCTCCACTGTGACTAATTTGGCCGCATTCACAGATTACGTGCTCAAGAGGATGGATGAAGGAAATCAGGTCGATGTGATCTATACAGATTTTGCTAAAGCATTTGACCGAGTGGATCACGTTATTTTGCTCCAAAAACTAAACTCGCTAGGAATAAGTGGGAACTTACACCGATGGTTCACTTCTTACATCAAGAACCGTATGCAGGCAGTCGTGACAGGTAGCGCTAGAAGTAACTTCATAACAATACAATCAGGCGTACCACAGGGCTCTATCTTAGGCCCTCTTTTGTATAATGCCTACCTATATGACATAGGAATCTGTTTTTCTCACGCCCAACATTTAATGTTCGCAGATGACAAAAAAGTATTCCTAGGCATACGCAGCAATGACGATTGCCTTAAATTGCAAGAAGATCTTAATTCCTTAACGACATATTATATTAAAAATAGGATTATCGTCAATGCTAAAAAATGCCACCACATAACCTTAACTCGTAAATTAAAACCAATAGAATTTGAGTACAAGATTAATGGTGAGTGTATATTAAAAGTGAATACGGTAAGAGACTTAGGCATCAAAGTTGATAGCAAACTTTCCATGAATGATCATATTGATATTGTAGCAGACAAAGCATATAGACAACTGGGTTTTATAAAGCGAGTAACTCGTAATTTTAAAAATATAGAGTGTATAAAATCACTCTATTATACTTTTGTTCGTAGTGTGCTCGAATATGCCTGTAACATCTGGTCGCCCCACTACATCATACATTCTCAAAGGATAGAATCAGTTCAGAGACAATTTCTAAAATATCTTGCATTTAAAGATTTTAAAAAATTCTCTTGCTATGAGGAAGCTTGCAAGCACTATAAAATCGACACCCTAGAGAAGCGACGGAGCACGAGCGACATGTTGCTGCTGCAAGCTATCCTTACTGGGAAAATTGACTGCCCCGCTCTGCTGGCGAGTTTTTCACTCAATGCCTCTTCCTTTAGACCTCGTCAGAGACGCCTCTTGGTACTACCTAAAGTTAATACAAATTATGCACAAAATTCTGTACTATTACGTCTAGCTAAAACCTACAATAAGGTGTATTATAACCTAGATCTATTTCACCTAACCAAAACGCAACTAAAAAGAGATATTCAAAAATTACAAAAGTAGTAAAGAAGTATAAACCCCAGACTTGAAAACACAGAAACACACACACACACACACACACACACACAGACACACACACGCACGCACACACGCACACACAGACACACACGCGCACGTACACACACACACACACACATCTTTCGTTACGTTCTTATGTTGTAAAATCTTTTTGTAATTCATGTTGTATTTTAGTACTTAGTTATTGGCTTGTCAAATGTTACTAATCAACCTTTTTCACTATGTTATTCTTATAATTATGTTTGTGTAATCTTTTTGGCCTTATTATTTAACTAACTTATAATTGTAAACAATTTTACTGTAACGCTGTTGATTACTTTTCAAATAAATAAATAAATAAATAAATAAATAATTATTGATACATTTTTAGCCGATCGCCCTGCAGGGCAATATAACAATGTAAGAGCTTACTTGTAAGTGCAGTCGGGACAGCCGTGCGTCCTCGTGCAGTCGGACGACAGGTGTCGGTAGCGCATGTAGCGCAATATAACAATGTACAACTCAGTTACAATATCTGTGGACCTCGCTGGAATGCGTACCCCCTTCCCGTTCTCCTTTCACCTCCCCGCGCTCGCCCCGGCTTGATTGTTTTGCGCACCATATCAGAACGCTGACACGACGTGACGTCATCGAGCCAGGTCTACAGATATTGTAACCGGGTTATAAGAGCTTACTTGTAAGTGCACTCGGGACAGCCGTGCGTCCTCGTGCAGTCGGACGACAGGTGTCGGTAGCGCATGTGGTACGCGAGCGCGGCGCGCGTGGGCGCGGACATGTCGCACAGCGCGCACGCGTACGCGGAGATGTGCTGGCGCTCGTGCTCGCGCTTCAGGTAGTCCGACGCGCACAGCACTCCGCACATGCTGCACGGGATACCAGTCTTTGGGTCGACGTTCTTAAAAAACAGTTTCGCTTGGATGAAATTAATAGATTACAGGGTTACATGAATATGTTTCAATGATACATAACTATGCAAAATAAAAGGTTTTTTTATCCTCTATAACTTAGTACTTGACTGCGATATCACCTGATAGTAAGTTACAAGTATGATGAAACCAAAGATGTAATCGTATTAACTTGGAAGGCATAAGTAACTCACCCGTAACGGTTTCTACAGAGCATCGAGCCGGAATTCTTAATCGCTCTACAGTAAGTTTTTTCTGATAGGGTGGTAACTAGCCACGGCCGACGCCTCGAAGTAGATCAGACCTTAGCCAAGTAAGGAATGACCTACATATGAAATTCTAATGTGTCGTGGCGGGAATCGAACCCGCGAGCTACCGAGCAGAGCCACTCGAAACTGAGCTCGCACCACTGCGCCAGAGAGGTGGTCAAGAGAGAAATGGGTGCCTTGAAGTACTAGGCAATCATAAACCTATTGAAGAACAGTCCACCCACCTGCCTTAGAAGGTGATCACTCAGTTTCCTATTACAGGCAAAGTGCTGCCCACAATGGTAACAGGCGATCATGCGTTCTTGAGTATGTGATCGCACATGCATGGTGAGCAGGGGTCGCCGCGGGAAGCTGGCGCCGCAGCCGGCCCACGAGCACACGTGTCTCTCCGAGTAAAGTATGTGCTGCTTTACATGGTCAAAGAACGCCTGGAAAAGTTTATAGATATTAATTTTATTGAGGCACTATTCCTGCATAGTTGAGGTACCAAAGACACGTATGAAGCGGTTTCATTTCTTGTTATTGATATATACTCGAAGGGTTTGGTATACCCTCCAGGTCTGTCTTTTCCCAACATCTACAACTTGGTACCTTAAAAGCATTTCCTAGACAAGCGCGCTACACCTTAGACTGTATCAACACTTACCATCAAGTGTGATACCAGTCAAGTGCTAATTTACAACGTTTGACTAATGCTGTATTAATAAATAACCTTTCCCTGTGGAAAAAAATAGTCCCATGACCTTGCTAGTACAGCCACGGAATACATTAAAGTACCTAACGGTACAGAAGGCTCACTCCGCAAGATAATTTAAAGAAATAAACTTTTTGCGCTAACACAAAAAGTGCAATTCAGTTCGCAATAGCGCCTGGCCAAACAACACGCGAGCAAAGTAGCCGGCGCGCGGCGGCCGTCTGAAATTAGTACAATTAGTACATCAAGCGGGCTACCTGTAGTTTCTCAATAATATGATAAGTGAACCTGGCCTGGTACTGCTGCCTGCTGGCCATATCAGAACTGTAAGGGTCTCACCTGTATGGAGTTAAATGTCTGTGAACACTCCACCCACATGCAGCAATGGACGTGCTTCAGTGGGGGCAGCTGGTTCCGTTTGCTGGAGTCCTTCCGGCACTGTTCCAGTCTCAACGTGGCCCTGCCGTTGAATCCGATGGCCAGGAGACGCGCGTGGTACGCGTGGTAGTTTATGTGGCGTATCATTTCCGTGTAATCTGACGTATTGTGGCCACAGACGTCCCATAGACAGACATACTCCACTGAAATTATTGTAAAGTACAAGAAAATATAGTAAATCGTCTGATATGAAATAAAATCTCCATAAGATGAGCTTCTTGAATTGATCATGCATAGGAAGGTGGCAGGTACAAGATGATCTGGCTACAGATGGCCTTGTTTTGGAAAGAAAGTTTTGGATTATTCATGATTGGAGCAGACATGTCAATACATTGATGAAGAAACAAACTTAGAGCTTATAAAGAGATGGCATTCTAAGATCAAGAACTAATTCTTCTAATTCAGTCTTTTGTCAGTCTGACTTCTAATTTGGTGCATTAAAGACTGTCATTTGGTGAATTAAATTTATAAAATCAAAGTATTTTCCAAAAATATTATTTTGCTTTGAAAGTAGTGTGTGGATTATATTGCATAGTGCACATAAGGTACTGACTGTTAAGCAAAGTTTAGATTAGCAAAAAACTTGCAGAACTTGACTTCTGCAAGCTATGTAAATAGTCACGCAAGCTAATAAACAAAGGAGGAATAGCTTGCAGGTGTCAACTTCTGCAAGTTTTGTTGCGACTTCGTGAAACTGTTTACTTTATAAATGTCAGTTTTTTTTCTACACACCTAATCCATCGCTGGTTTTCTTGACATGCAGCTCAGAAGAGTGATTGGTAACATGCTTTTGAAATAGTGGATAGTCTGCAAAGTGACTCCTGCATGACTGCCACTCGCATTGCATGTCCAGATCTTTCACGCGGAGGTGTCTCACGGGCTGGGAAGTAAAGGTTAATTTTAATAGATAATGAGCTATTTTGTGCATCCTACAGTTAGTAATTAACTGTGATCTCAACTGGGGCCATGCAATCACATCTTAAAGTAGTAATGGTGTAGTATTGTGGTGACATTTATGTACTATGTTGGTATGAAAATATTAAAACAGTACTGCTTTGAGAGGTGGTGGTACGGCCCTGGAAAGTAAATGACAATGCAGCCAGTTATTATTGCACTTGGAAACCTACAGGTTAACCTCCACAACATTGCTTCAATCTAAATTGCTGGCAGGGTAGTAACTAGTCACAGCTGAAGAACCTGACTAGACTTGAGCCAAATTAGAGTATAAAATCCTAAAGAGCCTCATCGCGGCGCCACTATGTGAGGGAGTTATCTGCACGAACGCAGTACCGATTGTCACCTATCCGTCATCAGAGTCAGGATGCCCTCAAGTCCCAAACTCGCTTTGCTCACTCTTATAATCTAAGTTATTTATGACAATAAATTTTTGCGAATGGGTATATGGCCCTCAACTTTGTGATACCTTGAGGAGACTCTTTAGCGTTCACTCTATATCTTTAACCCTCTTAAAAGCTCGCAGCTTCGAATGAAGGCGACTCGATTGAAAGCCTCTCCCAAAGACAATAAAGACATATTATTTAGCAATTTACCACAGCCTTAGGTTTAGCAGGATCTTCATCGACTCCCGCCGGCACAGTTGTCTCATTCTCCGCATCAGACGCTATAAAGTTTTCATTCAAGACTGCAACAAACTGGACATCATTCTTGTCACTAGATACATGCTTTAACTCGTTCTGGGATTGCAGCCATTCCATACAACGTTGCAGTTTTACTTTCGGAACTTTGGCCACTGGATTTTCAACAATTACATCGGATTCTTCCATTGCTTTTTGTCGTTTCTTTCAAAGATTGAAATCTTTGGTTTCTTTACATGATTAGCTTCAGAATAACCTATCACTTTTTTGATAATAACAGAAGCACTTTACTAAACTATTTTAAACAACTATTATATAAATTTTAAATAATTTAGATTTGAAATTTAAAAACACCACGAGACTCGCTCGAGAGGCAATAATTTTTAATACAAAATACAAAATACAAATTACAAATCAAAACAATAGTTCGTTACTTAATTAGACATTGACATTTGACATTAAGTAGTATATTGACATTTGACATCTAGTTTCATAGACAATAGTAGAAATATTGCCTTCTGTTTTTTTTTTAATTTAGGGTTGTAATAGTTAAATTTAGGGTTTTCCTGGAAACTAAAAAACAATTAATTAAACTGAAGTTATTAATAAAAATGTAGCAGCTTTATTCACTGGTAGGTCTATGAGGTAATAATTTCTGGTAGGCATGCTAGTAGAGAGTCTATTCAAAAGAGGAACCATTGCTTGACAAAACAGTCTTGTAACGGAATCATTTCCTTGGTTTTACTACGTTAGTAATATCGTATATTCGGTAAATAAGCGAAATATTATACGGTTTTTACCTAGTAAGGAATTAATAGGTACAATAAACTCACACTAAAATATAGCATTATTTATTTGTTTACTTAGAGAAATAATATAAACCTGAAATAAACCCTAAAAACACAAACATTATCTGGTGCCCTTGTAAAAAAAATTGGTCGTAAAGAACCTCATATACAAAAAATATAATTAACAAAATAATAGGATATAAAAAGCAAAAATACAATGTTTTATGATTTATGATAGGGATAACAATATAATTATTGATATGCATGATACATCAATAATAACATCTAGTTCTTCACTTGTTTAAAACAAGCAATCAGTCTATCAGCTTCTCTAAATCCTGCTTCAATGGCTCCATGGACGCTATTGTGCCTATGGTGAGATGTTGCCTCACCCGCAAAGCAAACTACAGGGAATTTATCACTGTGGTACAAAGGCTCGCTTAGAGCTGTAGCACTAGCACCGCTTTCTTCTGTATTAACGCTACGGTAGGAATAAGTTCCTCTGGCGAACCTGTTGGTTGCCCATTTTGTCCTGAAACAATGTAAAATTAAATTAAATTAATAAATAAATAGGGCCAATATCCCTCTCCTATCAATGTCCTGTTAATATTGGCCACCAACTTTGGTTAAAGCTTACCAAATAATATTACATTTTAAACGAAATAAAATTACCTCACGACGGATTTAACAGGATTCAGTTTGAATTCCTTACTAAAGAAAACTTGCAAAAGTTTCTCAACACCAACTTTTACTTGTTCTTCAGTGACTTTCTCCATTTCCATTGCTCCTTCTCCATATATCCACGCAAGAAGTAAATTAGGATGATATTCCACAGTGTTAAATCCTGAAATCTCCGTAACCCATCGTTCTTCGTTTGTAAATTTTGCTTTATCTTCCTCATTCCATAAAATAGTAAAGTTTGCAGGGAATTTTGGCCACCATGGTTTGGTAAACTCAATGTAAATCTTGTCAAGGACACAGAGTTGGAGGTTGTTTATTGAGTTAATTTTCTCTGCTGGTAATTTTGGACTAAATAACTGGCTATGTCTGGAAATAAATAAGAATACATATATTTTTTAGCGTTCCGACTTCTGTACCCACAGATTAAAAAAGGAACCCAATTACGGAGACTTCGCTATCCGTCCAGCCGTCCGTCTGTCACCAGGACTTGTGTATCTTTTGAACCGTGAGACTTTTCACAGAGAGATAAATTTTCACAGATGATGATGTATTTCTTGATTGATGTAGATATTTGAAATGCATCAACACAAAGTAAAGTCTGTTGAATTTCGACACCTGCGAAACCTTGTCAGTATGTAGTACCTTTCTTTCAGAACTCCAACGGTAAGCGTGATAATAACGCTCTTAGCTGTATACAGACTGCCATCTTTGCACTTAATCTGCACAAGAGGATTGCCACGCTGCAAATCTGGCTTGCTCGAGCACCATTTTATGTTCTCTACTTCTTTTTTAAGATGAATGGGGATTTTAACTTCTTTGGATGCATCAGGGATTTTATTCTGAAATTTCAAATAAATTGATTTTTATCTTCATCTGCTGCTGGGTTTAGGTTTTCTCTCATTTTCCTCATAAGTTTCGATAGAGTATAAAGATACGAGTAGAGTATTTAGAGTTTCAGTCTTTTACGTTCAAGCGTGACGCAGCTCGCTGCTGTAAAGTCTTAAAAATAATTAAATTCTAATAAAAAATTATAAAAGAAAATGTTGTCTTATTTGGCTATTGGTGTCTATCAGAACTGATAAGACAAATGTGTATAAAATTAAGTATATTTCTTATTTTATCTTACCAATAAGAGGTCCAAGACGGTTTTATAACCTTTGCCTTTCCAATTGATGAAAAATTCTCCTTCACACACCCAGCATTCTTCTAACCCTTTCAGCGATTTACCAGTTTTTGGATCACTCTGCCCTCCTACGTGATTGTTCTTTTCATACGATTCAACGAGAGACTGAACCAGTTTCGGATCATTTTGGAGAGCTGGATGTGATTTAGACCTTAAAAATTTTAAGATTTATAATGTAAGTTATGTCATGTCTGCACAACAGATACCTAAATGTCAAATTGCGCTAAGCATAACAGTTATCACTGTAGTCACCTATAGCAGATACCGGTTTAAAGATTACCTTAATTTCGCAGAAAATTAGAATAGAGTTTGTGTTTGAAGACACCCACATTTGCAAATCGAAACAAAACCATAAGAAATTTAAGGTGGAAAATAACGTTATTATTTGTGTTTTGCCGGACAAACTGACTAAGTGAAATCGAAACGATTAATGAGGAGGGTAGACCGATATGGTGTATTATGTATGACAGCTTCAACTTCGCGCCTCGCTACACTAAAATGAAAAATGAACATGATTTATTAATAAAAAATATTTCAAAACATTCATCAGTTGTTGGGACATCCTTTTAGGTAAACCTACTATTTTAGTACACCTACTACTAATTTACCTGTGCCAGGATGTCCCGCTCTTCCGTAGACAATCTTTATGAAAATCTTATAAATAGAAATGAAGTACACATTTCAAATATATACTTAAGTTAAATACAATATAAGTTAAATATCCTAAAAGTGTGTGTGTGTGTGTATGTGTGTGTGTGTATGTGTGTGTGTGTGTGTGTGTATGTGTGTGTGTATGTGTGTGTGTGTGTATGTGTGTGTGTGCGTGTGTGTATATATGTGTGTGTGTGTATATGTGTGCATACATGCGCACGCAGATAGATCTTTCAGGTGATAACTTCGAGTAATGCCTCAGTGTCTTCATAATTTAGGCTAGTGAGCCATTCAGTTAGAGACTTTTTAAGATCGTGAGTATTTAATGAATATATTTTTAACAAATTATTTACCTTCTTGTAAACATAAGCCGATTGTTTAGTATACTGTTTACTAGCAAATTTAGTTTTTACAGTATTTGTTTCTATTCTAATATTTACTCTTCTTTTTGTCAATGTGTCAGTATCTATAGTAACTGTTTTATGCCGATTTAGTATTAGTTTTAGAATATATAGCTTTCTCACACTCATTAAATTATTTATGGAGTATAGCTCATTTGTAGGGAACCGATAAGGTTTGCAGTACATAACTTTTAATAGGGCACGTTGACTACGCTCTAATTCAAGAAATTTAATTTTTGATGCTCCTCCCCATACTGGAATGCAGTATGATAGTATAGATTCAGCAAGGGCTGTATACACTTGAATTAGAAGTTTGTTTGTTGCAACATGTCTTAATGTTTTAAAAATCCAAATAAGTTTTCTAATTCTGCTAGATAGTAGTTCCAGATGGGAATGCCAGGATAATCTTTGGTCAATAATTATACCTAGATATTTAGTTGAATAAATTTTATCAATGGTAGGACACGTGCAAACGCTCTGGACGTTACAATGGTGAATTTGTAGATTTGATGTTAAAGGTTGACCTTTATTATTTATTGCGAAACATATGTAGTTTGTCTTATTAGTGTTAAGTGTCAAAAAATTTGATTTAAGCCAACTAGATATTTTCCTTAAACCTGTTTCGGCAGTACTATGCACTTCTTTCCAAGTTTTCCCGTGAAAGACTATAGCAGTGTCATCTGCATAAGAATAAATATTTCCAGAATCTATTTTAAAATTACATAGTTCGTTTATATATATTAAAAACAAGGTAGGTCCTAGGACACTACCTTGTGGAACACCAAAGGTCATTTCAAGGTCAGTACTGATATAGTCGTCTATTTTTACACGCTGAGTTCGATTACTTAGGTAGTCCTTCAACAGATTAAGCTGGTGACACTGCAGTCTTGCCACGACTACGTCCTATGCAATTAGGTCGAAACATCAGCGAACTAACCATCATAAGTAATCGTGGTATCCATTTAACTTCATTGAATAATTACCTTGAAGAATGATTGCCTCCTTTGGGGGTTTTATTATTATCGGCAGGTTTATTAGTATGTTGGTAGGTTTACTTTAAACACCAAATACTTACGCACTACGAACACATTCAGATATTGATCTGGAATTATTTTTATCAGCTTTCTTTACTTCTTCATCTAAAATCTGAAGAATTTTTTGGGCTGTCTCAGTTGATAATAATTTTCCATTAGATAGCAGGAAGTATGGATGATCAGGTTTAGGTTTAGCGAGGAGACCAAGCGGATTGGCCATTTCGTAGACTATGTTGTCTTTTTCGCCATGACACCTGTGAAGGAAAAACCAATATTTTTAAATATTTTTATAATGTTATTGCGCCTAGCATTCACGTTAATGGAAATGGCTAACTACGCTTTAATTAAGGCATTAAAATGTGCGTTGGCTACATTTAAGTTTCAATGTCCTCTTGGGAATTATGCTTAACATTATTCCCAAGAGGTGGTTACTTCCGAGTTCCGGCAGCAAAAAAATGTTTTTATTTTTTTATTTTTTCGAAAATTATACATCTATGGCAATGATTTTTTCGAGCACAATATTTATGCATCTACATGTTTTTCATAAAAACTTTGTTCCAAAATACTTATTAATTAGTGTAGTTGCAGTAATGATGATAATACTGATTTTTAAAAGAATGGAATATTATATACAAAAGGCTTGCCATGATCTTATTCACTAAGTTGTTTTATGGGAAGGTTTTTGAACGTCATTTGTATAAAAAATAACTTAGAATAGTAGTGTAGGTACTCACCACGCAGCTCCAATATCAAGATAGCAGTCGCCATATTCCAGACTATGGATTCTTCCTCCAATTCTATCAGCAGCTTCCAGACCAAGTACTTTCAAGCCAGCGTCGTGGAGGCGACGAAGAGCTGCAATACCAGATGCACCGCAGCCGATCACTATGATATCCATTGCTGGTCTGTAAAAAGGTTGGTAACCAAACCCGTAAGTAGTTAAATAGGAGGAATGGAATTGATTGACAGAGCTGGAATGGATCGGGTATTTTTATTTTTTATCAGTTCTAAATTATGCATGAATCTATAACATCATTGGAACCTTCTTAGGAAAAAGCCTAGGAAATGTTGTATACACCTGTCTATCTATCTATCTATCTATCTATACACCTGTAATGGTTACTGTATTCGGACTCGACAGAAATAATCAAGTATTTTTAATAACTACAGTAGATCGTTGTGCATCTTATGAAATAAATAAATAAAATCTTATTAATCGCAGTATCCCCATATTTAGGGACAAAACCCAGAGCTTGTGCTGGCAGCACTGTAATAGATATTATCTGTGATGTTTACCTACGTGATACGTCATACCACAGATTAAAGAAACCACGTCATCGGTCATAATAAGATCAAGGCCACCGAACCATTTTTAAATAAAAATCTTACTCTAAAAACTATTTTTTTTAATAATTTAAAAGTTGACAAGTAATAGTGGTAAGTGAAGGGTCTGTAGGTAATAGAAGAGTAAGTACTTAAATAATATTTAATATTAACGTGAACTCAACGGGTCTGCCCGCGAAATTCAAAATTTTCGTGGTTTTTTGCAATTTGTACGTTAATTAGACATGATAGGCTTATGGCAATCAATTTGCGAGAATGGCAGTATCATCTTTACATGATTATATCAAAATCTTTGCATAAAAATGTGTATCCTAGGAAATTAATCCGAGTATCGAGTTTTATGTAAGTAACTCGCAATTCTTGGACTAATTTCTTTAACTCGACACTTTCGAGCAGAGATTTTTATATAAACACGTGAAGAAGATATTGGGATTATCGCAATTTGACGGCCATAAGCCTATTATATCTTATTAGCTTAAAAATCGCGAAAAACCACGAAAAATTTGAATTTCGCGGGCACAGCCGTGGTGTGCTTTGGTTCGATACTCACGCGACCATTTCTCAATTCTCGCAAATGAACACAACGATGGAAAGACGGGTAGACGGAATACGCATCGCGAACATGCTACTTACATAGAGCTTATCTATGTGGTACTTATGACCCACACAACGCAAGATTAATTAACATAAATTTTAATTGTACTTACGTTAAGTAGATAGGTAGGTAAATTTATGTTTATGAGACTTTGTTACTCCTAATCCTTAAACGAGCCTTAAACGTACCTTTAAACGAGCAATTCTTATATATATATATATATATATATATATATATATATATATATATATATATATATATATATAGGGGGGTTTTGGGGGCGATAAATCGATCTAGCTAGGATTCATTTTTAAAAAATGTCGAATGTACCAAAAATATAATAAAATATGACTTCTGTTGCCATCTATTGGTCAGTAGTTAAACTACCGAGCGAAGCTCGGTCCACCCAGATATTTTTATTACTTTATAGCAATTATATACTTAGGCATGGACTGAAGCATTGATATAGCCAACAGGGTTCGGTTAAATCGCTGCCTGTTTTCCTGAGATCTCTACGTACACAAAGTCTAAGTAGGTATCTACTCAAAGGTGTATAGTATAAAGCCTGCCAACCCTTGCACAAATGGCCATATCCTAGCCAAACTCATTTTATTTTGAGAGGTCAGAAATCGACATACACCCAGGGCCCGGCGAACCGCTCATAAAAATGTCGCCAGTTTAGGTAGGTACTGAAATGTTTGTTTTGACACCAACCAAAACTACAACGGAGTCAGTAGGAAGCCGACCGCAGTAGCCCCCCGACCCTGTGTTTTAGGCGGTATTACACTATGGCACGCCGGGCCACAGGCCACTAGCCACAACCACTAAACTCATGACACAAAACGGCATGAGCTATTAAGAAAATGGCCGCCACCGGCCACAAATGTCTGTCACGCTTGCTCCTATTGTTACGGTCTACGCTAGACGAACCGAGCACGAGCGAAGCACAAGCGGAGCCGTTTCGCTTCGTCGTTCGCGGCGTCAAGACGTATGGACGTACAACGAACCTACAACTATCACTGTGTGATCACTGTCCAGTGTCCTCCAATCCTTTTGTGTTCGCCAAAAAACCGACAATAGACGCAACGCAACCGAGCACGAACGAAATGCTCGCAGCGCGCTCGTTCGAGACTTGTAAGTCATTAAGGCTTGAAGAGCTGCCAAACTGCGTTTTATTGGCATGTTTAAGTCAAATTGTCTACATAACCGTTAATTGAATCCACAAAGAAAAAATACGTAATGGAGGATAAAGGTTTCCTAAACATTTCGACTTGAAAGAAAATTTAATTTTGACAAACCCGCTTTCAGAAAAAAATCCCTTACGAGGATCTACTCGTGTCATACTTTGGAAATTCTCTGCAAAACGGCACAAGCTTTTTGATTAGTTCTAGCACACAAAAAAAGGTCTTAAAAATTGCAACATTTCGACTTGAGAGTTTTATTTTTACTCCTCCTAACTTTCGTGTAAAGTAATTTTCCCCCGAAATTTAAGTATATTTTTGAGAACGTGGCTGCTCCGTCGCCCTGTAAACACCCGCTAGCCCTGCGGCAGTCCGTTACGGACAATTGTCGAAGGTGGACTGTACTTCGGTGTCGGAGCGAGTTTTTAGAAACTAATTTTTGATTTTGAAGAGGTTCTACTCATTTGTAAATTTAGATAATATTGTATATACTTAGTTTAGTCATTATCTTTAAATTGGTAGGTGTAAATATTTTTTTTCTTTCAAGTTAGTTTTTTAGGTGTGCAAAGACTATTTAACGTAGACTGTAGGACTAGTGTAAAATGTAAAAATGCCCAAATATAAATTAAAACGGTAAGTGAAGTAGTTTTTTTCATTTTATCATAAAATAATGGCAACGCAATAAAACTAACAAGGAACCAACCCACACAGAGATAGTTTTGAAAAAAAGAACCATTGAGTTTTTTAAATATTACTATTGAAAATGTTTATAATTTTCATCAATATTATGTTTATATACGTAGAATAAATGATGTTCCACAAGACAGCATGTAAAAGTTATCTAAAATAACGTTAGATTTTAAATTAGGGATTCTAGAGTTAGGGCGTATAGAGTTAGAATTTTATTTTATAGGAAATGTTTTTGGTGGGATTTCACTTCTTTTTGTAAGTTGCATGCGTTCGGTACTGACGCTGGGGTGCTGTTAAAATTCAGATTCGACGTTTCGCTCGCTTGGCGGCTCACTCTGGGCACTAGGCACTTGACCTTGGGCACTCATCTCACTCTGGGAACTGGACGCTGAGTACTGGCACTCACACGTAGGTTTGGGGGCTCTTTGCACGCAACATTTATAAGGCTTGTGCTTGACGAGTGTAATAAGACTGGGCACGGGGCACGGGGCACATGAGCGCTTGGCTACTAAGACATTGGAGTCATGCTTCTTATCACAAATAAAAAAATACGTGTTTTTCAGCTGTTAGATAACATATCTCTAACATGAAATTAATTAGTTTGTACCAACCTATGGGAAACCCCATACAAACTTCTTGCCCCCTAAGTTAATGGGTGTGGCATGATTTAATAAAAAATACGTATTTTATCAATTGTTACAAGGAGTCTCTATATCAAATTTGAGACCTCTAGGATCAAAATTTGCGGTAGTTTCATACAAACTTGCACTCCCTATTTTAAGGGGTTGGGGGGTTAAAGTTCCCAGCCAAGCCCTAGTTATGAGGGCTCAAAAAAACGACGATACACTTCGAGAAAATGTAGGTAATGCCCTAGCGCTTCGCTTCTCATCTTGGCGGGGCCACAACCGTGGCCCCAGATTACTGTTTTTTAAAAATCTATATTATCTATGTAGAGTATTGTCACGTGCAAGTGGAATTGATAGAATTATCAATAATTGTCTCTGGAGGGGTATTGGAAAAACCTCCCTCCCTTTGTCGACCTCCCTGGCGCAGTGGAGCGCGCGCTCGGTTTCGAGTGGGAGGTCGCGGGTTCAATTCCCGCCACGGGCCACTTTGGAACTTTATTCTGAAATTCTGAAATTCTTTATTTCACATAGGCTTAGATATAAGCTCTCATGAAAATGTCGAGACTCTACCGCCAGGTTCGGAAAGCAGGATTGCACCGAGAAGAACTGGCAAGAAACTCGGTACTTGCTCTTTTAAAAAAAATGTCTCAATATACAATTTTTAGTACTTAGTATGAAACAATATTTTTAAGATATCTCGTGAGGAGATGGAAGCATATCACTATCGTTCCAAGAATCTTTGTTATTTAAAATTTCTTCAATGGTGTAGTAACCCTGATTTATTAGATGTTTTTTGACAGTATCTTTAAACCGGTGCAAAGGTAAGTCCAAGACAGACTTCGGGATCATATTGTAGAAGCGTACACTCAACCCCACAAAGGACTTTTGTACCTTACGCAAACGGTGTGGCACTACAACTAACTTATGTGCTCCACTTCTAATTGGACGGTTACTTATATCTATCCGTTTATTGTAATTATTAATATTTTGACGTACAAACAGTAGACAATTATAAATGTATTGACACGCCACTGTAAGAATGCCTATTTCTTTAAATTTTTGGCGAAGAGATTCGCGTGGCTTCATTTTGTATATGGATCTAATAGCTCTCTTTTGCAATACAAATATAGTTTGAATATCAGCAGCTTTGCCCCATAATAGAATACCATAGGACATAACACTGTGGAAGTAGGCGTAGTAAACAAGCTTGGCTGTATCAATGTCTGTAAATTGTCTAATTTTTCTCACAGCATAGGCAGCTGAACTAAGTTTACCTGCCAGAGTCTCAATATGAGCGCCCCATTGTAGTTTATCATCTAAGGTTACCCCCAGAAATACTGTAGAGTTCTCCATTTTTAGTGTTTCTCCATTCACAATCACCTTTTTGTTGCTAACTAATTTTTTTACGTTTGGAAGTGCGAACTCAATGCACTTAGTCTTTTTTGAATTTAAAACCAAATTGTTAACTGTGAACCAGTGCGATACGTGCGCGATAGCACAATTTACATCGTCATAATTTTCTTTACTTTTATCTATTTTAAAAACTAGGGAAGTGTCATCAGCAAACAATACTATCTCGCAAATACCATTTACATGGTGTGGCAAATCATTTATATACACTAAAAATAGAAAAGGGCCTAATATTGAACCTTGTGGCACACCCATAATGGGGGAACAACCCTGTGATTTTGTGTCATTTATGCATACCCTTTGTGTTCGATCACTTAAATAAGAGGCAACGAAATCAAGAGCTCTGTCTTTGATACCGTAATGGCTTAGTTTACATAGTAGCGTTTGATGTTCAACGCAATCAAAAGCCTTGGACAGGTCACAGAAGACTCCGATAGCATTCTGAGACTGTCCCCAGGCATCATAGATATGACTTAATAACTTGGCACCTGCATCAGTGGTGTTCCTGCCTTTAGTAAAACCATACTGCTCGGAATGAAGAATTTTATTTGAGTTAAAATGACTTAGGAGTTGGTCCAGTATGATTTTTTCAAATATCTTGCTAAGTGTTGGTAAGATTGAAATTGGTCTATAGTTATTAAGATCTTGTTTATCCCCAGATTTAAATAGCGGTATCAATTTACTATGTTTCATTAAATTTGGAAAAATACCTAAATCAACACATTGGTTAAATATTATAGCCAAACATGGGGCAATAGTGTCGATTATGTTGAAAACCACTTGCACAGACATTCCCCAAAGGTCGCCAGTTCTTTTAATTTTTATCGACCGGGAGGTTTTCTTTATGTCTGCTGCAGTGATATGTTCAAATTTAAATACGATAGAGCACTCTTTCACGTTGTCCCTTAAAAGTTTTTGAGCTGTTGTTGGTGAGGACTTTAAAGAATCCGTTAACAAAACAGGAACATTCTGGAAGTATTCATTCAAAGGTATTCGCGACCTCTATGTCTGATGTTAATTTATTACCATTAGCAACTATTTCGATCTTGGAGTTGCGAGATTTGGTTTTTCCTGCTTCTCTATTAACTACATTCCATGTTGTTTTTATCTTGTTATCGGATTGAGTTATTTTTTCTTTAAAATGCAGAGATTTCGCTTGCATACAAACAAATTATAATTTCTAATTTGGGAGGTGGTGGGAGGCTTCGGCCGTGGCTAGTTACCACCCTACCAGCAAAGACGTACCGCCAAGCGATTTAGCGTTCCGGTGCGATGCTGTGTAGAAACCGTTGGGGGCGAGTTATACTTACCCCTTCCAAGTTAGTACGCTAACATCTTCGGCTGCATCATCACTTACCATCAGGTGAGATCGCAGTCAAGTACTAACTTGTAGTGTGTAAAAATAAAAAATAACTACACAGCTCCGGCAGAAAAGTAAGGAAGTAAGTACTGATTCCCTATTTTCTCACCCTTCGATGGGGCAGCACGTTTCGAAACTTTAATATGGAGGTCAATTAATATCGATATTTCTGAAATACTCATTTGAGCAACCCACATTTTAGTATTTTAATCTGATACGGAATATTATTCGTAGGTACTTACTACAAGCACAAACAATATTTCGAATCGTATACAATATCGAACATTTCATTTCAAAGGTAAGTACTAAAACTCAAGAGGCATAAGTATTTTAATTTATGCGCAGGTATGAATATAATATAAAATAGGCATCATACAATAAAATAACACATTTGTACCCTCTGCAGTGTTAGTCTTTGACCTAGTTTGCGTGGTACAGAGTCGCGGCCGCTAGAGGCGCAAGCATCGGCAAAAGCCGCGCCGCGCTAGGTTTCATCAAGGTCATTCGGTACTCTTAGCCCCTTAAACACAGATTGTATCTTACGATATCCACACTACACGAATTGTGTTCGGCTCGTGCTCGGTTCTCCTAGCGTAGACTCACCTTTTGCTTCTAGTGGCAGTTTTTGTGGCTGTGGCGTGTGGCCCGAGTGCGGCGACCACAGATCAGTGAGTGAGTTTTATATGCGGCGACACTGAGTGAACTAGAAAAGCTGCATTCTTTGAGTTCTTTGACAGCCGTCAAACCACCAGGCGAGCGCCAGCCGTCCTGCGACACGGGAAATGATGTGGTGCCGTATTAGTCCCATGATTTAGATTAACTTCATTAACAAAAGTATTTCGGAACCAGATATGGCCAGGAGCATAGATTATTACTATATGAACCCGAATAACACCACAACATGATCAAAATTTGCACGAATTACAAATGATTTTGGTATTAAGTTTGTATGGGAGACATCGTGGGTTAGTGGACTCTTAATATCAAAACATCTGCCAGGCAGGTGGCAACGTCTACACACGTGTCCAGAACTCCAGACTGGACGGAGGTTGTTGGTGACGCACGGATGCACAAATATTGGTGTAAGGTTACTTACTTCCACTAAGGACATGTGGTGGACGATGGAGCTAATCTTATCATGTACAAATACTGAATCGCTCCATGCTTTTTTAAAGATATCAATTAGGTATCTAAGCAAGAGCTTGACTTCGGCCTCGAACTAATCTAGCTAAATTATATCTTTGATTCCATTCGTTCGCTTTTCAAAATTCTTCAAAATACAACGGTCTTTCGGTAGTCACACAACTAGATTTTTTACAAGCTCTGTAATCAACTCTCAATGCTTGTAATTTATGTCTTACAGCTGTATTTAATCATCTTCAATAGATTGAGACGATGAATACAATTATTACGGCACGTAAATCCAAGATGGCGGACTACTTATTTTTGATGTACTCCCATGAAATTCCCGTCTCGTCTAATGAAAAGGATAGCTGTAAAGAGTAATTAACAAAAATGAGAGCTTATTTGAAATTACGAGTGTCTTTACTCTTTAGTAACATGAGAAAATTCTCTACTGGGAAATCACTCGTCAATCATAAGTAACGGTTTCATACATTCAAATCAATAAAACTTATTTATAACCGTCACACATTTGGCTTTAAGTTTACTACGTATTAGATCAAATGATAATTTCAATTTGGAATTTCATGAATATAAATAAGAATCAAATGCCTATATAATGTGCTATTATGCAACAAAAAATGTAATAAAAACCCACGTATAATTGATTTTATCTCCATTCTCCATACAGTGTTGGCCTTTTGGATATTTTTAAAGATACACCTTGACCTTCTTTACTAAACAAGGTCCTGAGATATTCACCTGATCATTAGTTTTATCAGTCATCCTAATGAGGCTGGAAAATTTTGATGTCCTAAATAATAGTATTATTATAGTTATAGATTTTAATAATGTCCAAGGCCTAGCCAAATTATTTAAAATTATTGAAGTCATTATGTGTTTCCTTATTTACTTCTTATGTTCTATTTGCGAATATACTATAGTCTGTTTTATGACTCTACAACTTTATCTATTCTGCTTTCTTTGTCTCTCTGTCCATTGCTTGTGAAATAGAATTTCATTTCTCTGTCCTTCCTTACCCAAATCCTTTCTCTCATGCTTTCTCTCTGCCCGATCCTATAAAATCCATTGCGGATTTTCCTAGTTACCGCTTTTCCTTTTTATCTCTAATCCCATAATTCATTAACGGTTTTCATCATTTGTGTCTTGACCTTTACTTACTCGAATCTTTCTTTCTGCCCGTCTCTATAAAATCATTCTTGATAATCTTTCTCTTATCTATTTTGCCCTTTTAAGAAAACTGGGGAGCTCTATCTTTATGGTGTCAATCATGTCAATATTTTAGTACGGCTTGATTTGCCATAAAATTGCCTAGTCAATCATAAAACTTATGACTTATGAGTTATGCTTATGACCTTCATATGGAATTATGTAAATGTGTCGATTGAAGTAATCTTGCGTTTTGTTACGGAATTTCTGAACGTAACGGTTAGGTTTAAGCACTTGATAGTGAATGGCCAGATACCGGAAGACACTTACACCATACTTGCACCTGTAACTGTCGATCAACGGGAATCGTAACAACAAGATTCAAGACATCAAGTCCACAATTTGTGCCATAATAGCTGAGGATTATATAGGAGAAGGATCACTAAGATTTAGGTTCTTTGGATGAGTTTATAATTATTCTTTCTTTGACCTACTACAAAGTTTCAAAGCATCATCCATTCATCCACGTGCCCTATATAAACAGGCCATTGTCTCTGCAATTAGTTGAATACATATTTGCTTTACTTTGGACAATTGTGTTTTGAAGTATTATGTCCATTGTTAGGGAGGGTTTTGTAGGGCCGAGGCGGGTGGTGCGCGGCAGTATGCACCCTGCACCGGTTTGATTGACATAATAACGTGGGCAGGTACTAGGTAGCGAGGGGGGACCACGCCACGGTAACTCAGGTCTCGCAGTCGTACCGCGCTCGCTGCACGCCGTAGTTGCGTCGCGTGTTTGTATAAAAACGGGCCGCTTGCCGGTCCTCTCGGCGCGATGGCGGCCTCCGCGTTGAAAGCTGCGTGATGTTGAAGCATGCTCAGCGGCCGCCGGCGGCGAACGATGCCGACCACCGTTACCAGAACATGCCGCGGCGGCCGCACCACCACCTCCCGCTCAACGTCTCCACGCTAGACTCTTCGAAGCATTCCGTCGGAGGGACGTCCGCCAGCGTCAGTCCGGGCGCCCAGCCTCCTGCTGCCGTGGCGCCTATCCCGGTCGTCACGCCGATACCGGTGGTGTCTCCGCCGAAACTCGCCAACGGCAACGCTACTGGCGTTCCAATTTCCAGGCCGACACCTTCCAGAAGTCGAAGCACGCGAGCGGCCACAGAAGAAGCGCTTACATCGCTAGCTCTTCTGTGCCTCGTGAGTCTTCTTCTAGCGTTGCTCGCGCTGCTGTTCCTGCTGAAGATATCCGCGCCGGCGAGCGGCTCGCCGGAGGAGTTCGCAGTGGTGTACGAAGTGACGTTAGCCCTGTGCGCGTTGACGCTGTCGCTGAACCTCTGTTGCTTACTAGTTTGTGCTATCCAGTTCTTGTTCGCCGTGAAGCTAGTGCACTCGCCGTCAGCACCTAACGGCCGGTGAGTTCAGTTGAAACTGTTTGCACGTCTCGGAGTATCGGGCTCTGGGACTATTATCCGTTAAGAATACCAAAGAACCGGTTTCGGTGAATGCTGATTGCGTTCCAGTATGTTAGGATACGAAACGACAACGCTGTGGCGAGCTTGTTTCATTTACTACAGCTCAATAAGTTGTTTATTTCTGATGACATTTCGGATCCGCAACTTCCGACTTCAGGTTACACACAAGTGACACAAGCACAACACAATAGGGTATTTGACTCCAATTTTTTTATTACTTTATTATAAAGTAGAATTAAAATAATGACGTGCACTGAAAGAACTAATTAAATCGATCAAATAACAAAAAAGTTATAAGCATTGAAAGATTTGTGATTAGACAGAGATAGCAACATGAAATTGTGACGTCACACCGTACCAATGCCATAGTAGCTTCGTGCGGCTTCATACAAATTTTCGTTTTGCCAGAAAGGGATAGAAGATCCCCCCACTCCAAAGTTTAAACGCCTGTAACTTTGTAAATCTTCGTTGGATTTTAATATTTCTTTCACTGCACGTTATTATTTTTATCCTAGTTTATAATAAAGTAATATTTTTTATCAAATTCAAAAGTAGTGTAAGACCCCATTCTAGTAAATATATTATACCTGTATACGCACAATTTTTTTCTCTTCCTCAATATTATGGATGGTTCTCCTCATTATTTATAACAGTTAATGGCGATAGTAGACATGCAAGCGATAAATATGAATATCAAACTCGAAATTTCCGGTTTCCCCGTATGATTGTTGGGTCAATAGCTCAACGTGTGGCTGGCTGGTTTGGCACTTGGCACTCGTGGGTTCTAGGCAGGTGTTAACGGTCCCCCGGTGGCGGTTACTTCTGAATGGCACGGTAAAAAATGAACCGCGCTTCAACGGTTGATAACGCTCTGTGATATCGTTATTTGTAGTCTATTCACGGTTCCGTACGTAATGGTGGTGGAAAATCTTTAGGTATATTTCGCCTAGGCCTGAATAATAGGCTTTTATGAAAACTCAAAACTCTACATAATTGGAGCTTCTTTATACTAACTGCGTTATAGATATTTGAGTCCACAAACAATAAAATGATGATAGAATTAAATAAAATGATACCGCCTAGCCCCACCGCCGCGCCGTACAGTTCGAAAAGGAACTTCGTTGATACATTAATCCGGAATCAGACTTCGTTATTTGTTATTCGTTATGCGCCTTATTTGGCCACATACGACCAAGTGTGGGCGGTTCATTCGTCTATATTTGCTTTATTTGCATGAATAACGCGTAAGCGCGAATAGCAAATATGCTTATCCGTCCTCCTGTCGGTTTTTTAGCACACTTCAAAGGACACGTATTGGCAATATTTAGCACATAGCACCAAGTGTGGATAGCATGTTTGTTGTTTGCTCACATAAACACATATTTGGACAAATATAGCGTAACCGCACAAGGAATAACAAATAACGAAGTCTGGTTCCGCCATTAGATACTCTAGTTTGAGAGGTATTCTGAGTTCCCTTCGCTATGCGGGTACAGCTCTCAAGGTACAGCTATCTATATGCAGTTGTATTCACTTAATCAGCGGGTAGGTACTGATCTCGAGTACCGGTACTCCAGAGTGTATACTTACAGTTTACACCACTGCCATCGTCAGTGGGCTGATTCTGTCTCATTCCATTTGTAAGCTAGTAACTGTCACTCGGTTAACCAAGAAAATGGAGGCAAAAATTCTATTTTTTTATAGCACAAGATAGGTTGGTACCTATAACCTATGGTATCATGTCAAGACTCAAGCTAGTTGCTAAATTGTGCAAAATGAATACAGAAATAGGATTTTTGCCTCCGTTTTCTTAGTTAATATAACCCATTGAGGGTTACTAAGTAACAAACTGAACGATACGGAATCAGCCCACAGAATATAAGCACGATGAATACGGAATTAGAGCAGAGTTGAGAGTTGAGTCTAATGCTGTTTTAAATAAATCTTACTTAGCTACATTACGAACTTCAAAAAAATGTGTGAGTATAACATATTGATCAAAAAAGTCACCATCACAAACTAGCGGTCCATACTTATACCCAAAGGGTAAAAAACGAAACCCTATTACTGAGACTTCGCCGTCCGTTCGTCTGACACCATGCTGTATCTCTTGATCCGTGGTCCGTGATAGTTATGACAGTTGAAAATACAAAAAAGTATATTTTTGCTCGATGATCCAGAATCCCCAACTTCGTGTAGCTAGGTACTTGTATAGTACTTACACGTAGTTGTAGTAGGGTATATTTGGGGCTTATGCATCATCATCTCGCTACATTATAAAGATAATGGTAGGTACGGAACCCTTCATGCGCGACTCCGACTCGCACTTGGCCGATTATTTTGAATTCCGTTCATTTAGATATGGAATGAGCTGTCAACAGGTTTTGTCAATCGTAGTCCGTAGATAATTCACAAATGGATAAGGCTGCAGGCCTCTAGACGAATCTCTCGAAGTCAAGGCTACGCAGCACGCCTCGTGCAGGCCCAATCATGACCAATTTAATACATGATCATAACCAGATATAATACCCAGTAGAATGACAAGTTTATAAGGTCACCACGCAACAGGCGTTTGCGGAAGACGACCGGTTCCTATTGAGTAGATACCTGTAGCATTTGCTGACAATCCGAGCACGCTGTATTCCTAAGCTAGCTTATCCAAAGCCCTCCTTAAATCTCTGAAGTTTACCAATCGAAAAATAATTATGATTAATAGTGATTAATGTATATTTTACGGGAAAGATAAAATTAACCCTATATCTATTATACTTTTTTTGGTACTTACAATTAACTTCAAAACACAGAGTTAAGTTTACGGTTCGTTAAAAAAAGATGATTTTTATGGTTTAAGGTTTTACTTTTTCTATAGTAGTACGGAACCCTCGGTGCGCGAGTCCGACTGGTCAGAGAAGTAAGTTTAGGTGACCCCACAGATCAGAGAAGTACGTTTAGTTGACTCCACAGGTCAGATAAGTAAGTTTAGGTGACCCCACAGATCAGAGAAGTACGTTTAGTTGACTCCACAGATCAGAGAAGTAAGTTTAGCAACCCCACAGACTAGAGAAGTAAGTTTAGTCGACTCCACATTTTTGCTTCTCTCTCACACAAAATAATAATGTTTCGTGCGAACGAGAAGCAAGTACTTATAATGACAGTCCCAAAGTATTTTAAATCGCATAGCATAGCAGCATCATTAGCGTGGGAAAATCAAAACTATTTCACTGCAAGTACTCGTGAGGTAAGTAGGCGGCTAAAAAGGCGCCAGCAACTCGTTTTTAATTGGAAAACTCCAACAAGTAGCTAGTACGTAGAACTTGTTCAGCGGGAATTGATATAAACCTTATAGGTGAAGAGCTAGAGGAAAGAAGGGAAACCCAAATGGGTTTTGATATAGCTATAAAAAAGAACGAGACTAAGCCAGCCATAGACCATGCATTCGATCGTCCGATCGGTATGATGTTGCGACATTGCGAATTGGACCAGTTAGAACAGACCGTATTTGGGTATGGTCGAGTCGCCCCCTATTGGACAGTTTTAACTGATCATGTGTGGTGTAGGTATATGGACGAACTGCAGATTGGATAAAGTCTGCAGCATCGTGCCGATTGGACGATAGATAATAGAATAACAGATGTATTACATATCAGAGACAGTTGGTACACCTAAAAAATTTAAAACTACATATATTTTTTATGACGTATTTATAGACGGTGACCAGCCCCCTGATTGCGTAAGAAAAACTTATTCATCTCATCGTTATCTTAAACGATAGCTAATTCTGCCCGCTGATTGGGTTCCTGCTGTGCTATTCTACAAAATGAAATAGCTGCCAGACAGCTGCCAACCCGAATATGGCATGCAAAATTGTACTCTATTACAACTAACAAATTCATAGATGCATAGATGTACGCTCGTCGCTGTTTTGCAGAATAGCACGGCTGCAATCGCCGCGCAGAATTCGCTACCGTTTACGATAAACGGTGAACACGTTTTTCTTATGCAATCAGGGGGCAGATCAGACAAGTAGATAAGTTTAGGTGACCCCACAGATCAGAGAAGTAAGTTTAGGTGGAAGTTTAGTTTAGTTTTAAGTATTGTGTTTTTTTATGTTGTGGTATCAAACGATTATGAAAAGTGTCCGCCAGATCTTCGACTGAGTAAAAACTTTTATGCCTTGGAAGACGCCGCGTACCTGCATTCAGATATGCAATGCATAGAGAAAAACCTAAATGACGTAATTCATTACTTCTTACATAAAGCCCTCGCAAGGTGACTGCCCTTATAACGACTCAGTGTACCTTCTTTATATAGATTTATTATTTTAATACCTATCGCAAATGCATTTTCCGATAACACGAAAATTTTTAGGGCATGTTTATTTTTATGTCATGAAAAAGATACTTGTCTTTTGGAAATATTTTTGGGTGCCAAAAGAGAATGTGGTTTTACGGTATTGGAACCCGAATGTTGGTGGTAGGTATCGACTTGTAGCAATTGCGAAAAATCAAGAAAGTACATTTACGTACTCTTTATTTCTTACAAAGTTGCATCCATGTAGGTCCGTTACATATTTTTTTTTTAACTTATCATAAAATCGGCCAAGTGCGTATCGGATCACAGGCAATGTTCCGTAGTCACATACTAGCTGACGCGCCAAATGTTGTTTTGTGTAGGTAGTAGGTACGTAGATTGTAGGGAGAAAAATTTATACGAGTCTATAATATTCTCACGGAAAAACGTATCACGGCTTACGAAAAAAATGTTCTTATAAATAAATCGAGCCGTTTCGGAGGAATTTGGTTACAAACACTTGCACGAGAATTTTAAATATTGGAAAAATTACCTTGATATTAAATTTTACTAAATTACAATGCATCAATTCGATAAGAAACACCATTTCTTACTTATTTTCTATGGAATTATTAAGTAATTTTTACTATGCACTTTTTACTTTACTTTCATGTACATTTTGAATTATACTAGAACAATAGTGTACTTACCTACTTATGAGAAATGGCATATTCTCGCACTCGTATTATATATCTAAATAATATACTATTATGACCTAATTGTATCTTACCCCTTGTTCAAAATGATTCTAAGCTAAACTGTTAAAGTGCACCTACACATTAATTCCATTAGAGCACTCGTGTAGAGGTGGCTTTATTTTACACTGTTTGTAAACGTGACCAGAATTTGTATTCGTATTATTTTAGTAGGTACTGGGTAGTCGTACTTTGTATGGAAATCGCATAAAGTCAGTGCATCGAATGCATTTAGATTAAACTGGTAATTTAGAGCAAGACATTTATATATAACTACTAGCTGTTGCCCGCGGCTCCGCCCGCGTGAATTACGGTTATTTTACATAATATACCTTCCTACTTGAATTCCTTGATTTTTCGCGGGATTCTGGTGTGATGTTGTACAGAAACCTGTTCTTACTTTACACGGGTTATCTTGTAGTGATTTTGAAAACTTCTTTTTCTTACTAATAATATAAAGTTTCATTAATACGTAGTTGAAAAATCAAAAGGACGATTATAACTGTCGATATTTCGACCCAGTGGCACAGGTCGTGGTCACTACGTGACCACTTGTACCAATGTATCGAAATATCGACAGTTAAAATCGTCCTTTTCGAATTCATTGTGATTTTTATTCTGAAACCACGAAATATGTCAAAAATCATTAAACCATGTGGAAAGTTGTACTGGTGGTAGAACTCTTCTTTCAGAGTTCGGCCGGGTAGGTACCACTGGGATAAAATACTCTACTAACAATATTCCCCAGCCCAACATAATATAAGAGTCTTTTAAAAATTTTTGCTTCATCTCAATACAATCCAAAACATCAGAATGGGCAATGGCTATATATTTCTTTACGTATAAAAAGACCTTAGATGACAGTCAGTTGGTTAGGATCTATAAGACCTAAGAGTTAAAAATATTTGTGAACCATAATTTTAACCTTTCCATATTGCGGATGATAAAGACGCGGCACTCCGGGCAAAGAGTATATAATCACTACGTGACTCCGGGAATGTCGACAGAAGTGAAAGCTTGTCTTAACAGTGCCATCTTAATATAAAGTCAGGAAACAGTAAATAACATGACAGTTAATTTTATTTAAAAAAATTCGGTAGTACCTATCTCAGAGTTTTACATTCAAGTTCCACATAAATTGTAGAGATGGCGCTATATGGTATAACGTAGCGATAACGCCAGTTACATGATTTTTGTTCACCCTAAAAGTGAAAAATTTGAAACCATACAAAATCTCCTGCTAAGCCTATGTATTTACGGCTGTAAAGGTACTCCAGTCTTACTTGAGCCCTACGTCCTAGCCCTAGGTTCTTTGTGCATTCCGGGTTTCAAGTCACCTACCTACTTGAACTTAGCGCTAAAGGTTCTGATGTCTGTAATTTCTGAACTACAGAAGTGATGATGATAAGATTTGTATGGAATAATCTTTAAAGAACCTCCTTTCTAACAAAAAAAGAATGAATGGAATCGGACAACGCGTTAATGAATTATAACTAAAAAACGTTTGGACTTTGATGCCGTCTTCCAGGGAAACCATGATGTATTTCGGGACAAAAAGTATCCTATGTCCTACCTCGGGGTATGAACTATAATCATGTCAAGTTTCATTTAAATCTATCCAGCGGATTAGCCGTGATGCCCGGTCGTGAAACAGACAGACAGACAGACAGACAGACAAAAATTAAACAAATTACAGTTTTGGCTTCAGTATCGACTAAATAGTGTCCTCCAACAAAAACTTTCAAATTATCTTCAATGTACAGAATTCGACCCTTTACACTTTTATTATAAGTATAGATATACAACAATACAAGAATCCAGTACCCACCTGGTATACTTATCTGTATTGAAATAGATATTTGGGATCGGGTAGAGGTTAAAAATTTATGGAAATCACGGTTGACATTGATAGGTCACGTGATTAGTTTGTTGATAGGATAGTTATCCTTAATATAATTTTTTATTTCGTTCCATTAGCAATCCGTATTAATAGAATAAAGATCAAGAAAAGAAGAAGGTAACATGGGTATAGAACTATATAGAAGTCAGATTAAAGTCGTTCATTAACGAATTTTAATTTTCGACGTGATTTTAATTTTCTTACGGATTGATGAACGCCGACTGCACGCACGAAAAAGCATGACTCATTGTCACGTTCCGCATGAGCCAAGCGATAGAGAAGCACGATCGGCCTAAGTGTTCGGCTTGTGAAATGTTTTCTTATGACATTAACGCGTAAAATAATAATTGTCGCTCGTAAATCGACTTTACAGATGATTGGTGATACAAAATCCAACCAATTATTTTAATTGATTTTTAATTGATTGGCTATTTTTGGTCTGAATTTGTAGGTACATATTCCTACATATTCAAATATCAGTAGCGATATGTTTACCAGTTCAATACCCAAGATTAAACGCGGTTAAATGTGGTTAAACTTAAACTGCATTATCTTTATCCCAAACATCCGCTGACACAGATTCGTGTATGAAAGCTCCAGACTACATGAAAGTTACAGTTTCCAGTTTACACTATCATGTAACGTTTTCCTCATATTTACGCAATAAATGTTTACGAGATGGTGAAGGTTTTTGAGAAATGTAATATTTACTTATGTTGTATAAAGTAATATTTCGTATTATTCTTCTTCTGTCTTAACCTCGTTAACTACTTTGATTATAATTTGCAGTTCTACTCCAACTCAATACAGTTTTTGGGGTTCCTTAGTCAAATAGCAATGAAGTCATATTTACTACATTTTACCCATCGTCTGCCATTTTACTCAGAGTTCATTTTATCTGATTTTATTTTACTGAAGAAAGAATATATTTAGAGCTGTATTACCTCCCTTACTTAGGAAAAGAGGGATGAAAAACAAATTCAATGGATGATCATTGGAATTATGTAGAATTTTTTGTGAGCTTATACGGACTAAGGAACTACACATTGATTGTGTGAGCTTGTAGAATTTTCTTTGAATTGAATAAGTTATGACTTGTGAGTAATTTTCCTCTTTTTGCGGTTAGTACCATATGATTCGCTCATGTTGATTTATTTTTAAAGTAAAAATGCGAAACAAAGATTTAATTATGATACCTTCTTTACGGCTTATTAGTAACACATGTAGGTTCCCATGCAAACACAAATCGTTCACCATACAAGAGGCCTAAAAGTAATTAGAGCAAACAATACAAATTATGGGAAAGTTTTTATGGGGTATTGTTGATACATATCGCATCTCTGATAAATGATATTACGTGCGTATTTATCTATCTATATTTATAATAAAACTGTAAACTTAAAGGGTCGAATTCTGTACATTGAAGATATTTTGAAAATTTTTGTTGGAGGACACTATTTAGTCGATACTAAAGCCAAAACTGTAATTTGTTTAATTTTTGTCTGTCTGTCTGTCTGTCTGTCTGTCTGTTTCAAGGTGAAACTTGACATGATTGAAATTAATATACATACTAGAATAAGATATCGGAAGCCCCATTTGAGTGAAATTTTTCTACGAAATAATCTAGAGGTGTTCAACGGAAATGCTTGGAATTTCGATCGCGGCCTTGTACAAGGCTTTAGGCTGCGCTCTTTGCTTTTTATTTATTTTTACTAAGTTGAAATAACCTGTTTTAAACTCTAGCCATTGCATTGGTTTGGTCAGACGGAGGGTCTGTAATTACTTAAGGGGATGCACTGATTTTATTTTTGTCCTTCTTACTCTTACGAATATAGAAGAATTTAACAGAAAAACGAGGTTTTATCCACTGTAGTCTGAGGTTTTACCTAATACCAACTCAAAGCTAAGACAGAACATCAAAAATCCGTTTCGGAGAGTTTTTGAATATCAGTATTACATATTGTTTACGTTAAAACAAATATTATAATTCCATTCATTGTAGTTTTCGATATAAATTTGTAAAATGGAAATTTTGGAGCAACTTTTGGGAGAACTTTCAATCGAGTATCCAATCGTGTTTCTACTTAGGACCGAATTTATATTTTCGAAAAGAGCAATTTCGTGATAATATAAATAGTATGGTCAATTCTATTGCACTTAATAATGACTTTATAAAATAGTTAGCATGTTTTTTATTTAATCGTAATACAATACACCTACGATATTAGGTAGGTACCTACATATGTAGAAAGATAGCCCACGTGGTTAATCGTAAGTTCATCGACACACATTGTTAATGAGTCCATTCATTACTAAATACTAAAAGTGGCAGACGGT
Source organism: Coenonympha glycerion (assembly GCA_963855885.1). NCBI lineage: Eukaryota > Metazoa > Arthropoda > Insecta > Lepidoptera > Nymphalidae > Coenonympha > Coenonympha glycerion. Next base: position 12,837,636 of record OY979643.1, read on the forward strand.
GCTTAAAACATAAGTTATTACATAGTTAGTACCTATTAGTAGGTAGGTAAGTAGTTGTTTTGATAAAGTTAAATGTTAAGTGGTAGTCACTCAGCTTTATTGCTTTTAAACAGATTTAAATAATATTATTAGAATAATTATCTATAGAGGAATTAAGAAACAACGTAAGATGACTTTTTATTTAAAAAATTAATAAAATATTATTTAGATTACAAATCAAAAGAGCAAATTTTAAATAAATTAAATAATTATTGATTAAAAATTATTGATTAATATTTTCAGATAGATTATAGGTTTATGAGTTACCTACTCTGGGTTAGCGTGCTAACACTAAAATCTATGGCTTACACTAACCCAGACGCAAGTGGGCCTAATTGGACCAATGTCAAATGGGTGTATACTTAGGCCATTGAAAGAATTCGCGATGTTTGGAAAATACTGTAAGATTCTTATTATTTTACAGTAAATTTCAAGTTGACAACATAATATTCACAACACTGGCCAAGTGCTGATTGGCAGGCTTCGTACACCTTTAGGAATATTATGTGGTACCTTTAGGTATCTAACAGAGTGATAGTTTGTTTTCCTATGCGCAAATTTTTGCAGTTACCCTACTTAGTTTTATACAAATTATGTATTTTGTAGAAATGATGTAGATTTGACGACCTCCGTGGTTGAGTGGTTAGCGTGCCGGTTTTCAAGGCGCCGCCATCTCTGAGGTTCCGGGTTCGATCCTCGGTCGGGGCAATGTAGAAAAATAACTTTTCTACATTGTCTCGGGTCTGGGTGTTGTGGTACCTTCGTTGTTTCTGATTTCCATAACACAAGTGCATAAGCTACTTACTATGGGATCGGAGCAATGTATGTGATGTTGTCCTCTATATATTTATATATTTATTTATTTATTTATTTTAGATATCTTTAGAAGTACCTAACTAAAGTTTCCTGTATCAGTCTATTATGTAACTCTAGTAGTCATCACCTTTATACTCGCAACTAAGGGAATATAATCCTGGATTTGTTCACGTGAGATTTTCATTGTTAGCACTCTGAATTAAACAGACGAAAATTCAGACCGTGTCGAGTTTGTATTATCCTACAACGTACCTACATCATTCCGCTTTGTATTTTATTGTATTTATACTGTATACATACGTTTGGTATCGATATCCAAATGACCTGACTTTGATTTTTGTCAGCTCTTCGAACTAATGCAATGAGAAAATGTGAGAAAAATGTAACTTTTTCGCTCAGTCATAAAATATCATGCGTAGGTAAATCTAAAACAAAAGGTAAAGGTAGAATTAAAAAAATGTAAGTACTTAATCGAATTTTAAGGATATTTAACGCAACATTGTAAAACTAATCACCGTAAAAATCGGTTTTTGCGGTGTTTATTTCGATGTTAGCTTACCTATTTGAGAAAAAAATATATTTACAGTATTACTATATATATAGCTACTCGTGCTGATTGGCCACTGACTGACTGACTGACTCATTGATCACCTCTCCTGAACAATTTTGTATGAAAAAATTTTTTTTCAATGACCATTTCGTATACAAGGGAAAAATTCATTCGGAGGAAAAATACGGAGAGAGCTGATGATTGAGGATTTCGGAGACGGATGAAGAGAACGCGGAGGGTATTGAAGATAGGTGGGGGGTGCTCTACCAAATGTCACTCGAAATGTCATGCAATTGGCAGTGAGTTGAAAAAAAGTTCAAAATGGCGGATTCAAGATGGCCGCCATATAAACTTAATCGGTGTCCATCTCGGAAAGTATAAAAGATGGAAGTATGGTTTCTTGGAAAGAAGTGATCAGGATCCAAAGGTCTATTCGATGGATAGAAAAAAAATCATAATGGCGGAATTTATTTTTCCATAGAAAATGTATGGGAAAGATGACTGAGGGTTGCGATACCTTTTTAGGCGGGAAGACAGCCCGCGGGCCACATGTGGCCCGCGCACCCACGCGCCCTACTAGTTAATATATATATAGCTACTCGTGCTGATTGGCCACTGACTGACTCATTGATCACCTCTCCTGAACAATTTTGTATGAAAAAATTTTTTTTGAAGGACGAAGTTGTATAGAGGGGAAAAATTCATGAGGAGGAAAAATACGGAGAGAGCTGATGATTGAGGATTTCGAAGACGAGTGAAGAGCACGGGGAGGGTATTGAAGATAGGTGGGGAGTGCTCGACCAAATGTCATTTGAAATGTCATGCAATTGCCAGTGAGCTGAAAAAAAATTCAAAATGGCGGATTCAAAATGGCCGCCATTCGAATTTCGCCGATATCTCGGAAAGTATAAAAGATGGAAGAATGGTTTCTTGACAAGAGCTGATCAGGACTCGAAGGTCTATTCGATGGATAGCACAAAAAATTCAAAATGGCGGAAAAAATTTTCCATAGTAAATGTATGGGGAATTTTATGAGACTAAATGTTGGTAACTATGCAAGGTTTTGATGCGGTTTTTCGGGGAATTACTAGAGAAAAATATAGAATGAGATGATGATTGAGGGTTTTGAAGACAGTCGAGGAGCATGGGCAAGGTATTATAGTTAGGTGGTGACTGCTGAAACAAAAATTACTTGGAACGTCATGCAATTGGCAGTAAGCTGAAAAAAAAATTAAAATGGCGGATTAAAGATGGCCGCCATACAGATTTCGTGTTGTTCTATCTCGGAAAGTATAAAAGATATGAGAGTGGTTTCTTAGCAATAGGTGATCAGGATCTTAAGTTCAACGGGATGAATAAAAAAACTAAATGGTGGAATTTATTTCTCCATGGAAACTGTACATGCTACAATAAGTAGGGAACTATCCAAGGCATTGACGCAGTTCTTCAGAGAACTGCCAGAGGAAAGTACGAAAAGTGATGATGATCTAGGATTTGGATGATGGTTGAGGAGCACTGTCATGGTTTTAAAGATAGTTAAGGTCTGTTAGAGCAAAAAATACAGCGTATTTTTTGTTCGAACAGCCCTTAACTATCTTTAAAACCATGACAGTGCTCCTTGGTCATTTTTTTAGCCCACTGCCAATCGGATTCCAATTGGCGATGGAGATGACGGCGATACCTTTATAGGCGGGAAGACTGCACGCGGGCCACATGTGGCCCGCGCACTCACGCGCCCTACTAGTTTAGGTATATCTATGCTGTACTCTACCCACATCTAAGGCTACAAAGGTCAAGGAAGTACCTGTTCTACTATGATAATAACATCAAGATGAGCCCATCCAAACATTTTACGTAAACCTTCTTCATACAAGAAAATGTAGAGCCATTGTGTCGTAACTTCTGCGAAATACTGCGTAGGCTTACAGCTTACTACTAACGCCGGAGGGGGTTTTGCTCCCATAAACTGACGACATTTTTCGCGCGGTCCGCCGGGTCTATACTCTATAGTATAGGTGTCTTTGCTGTTCTATCAAATATTTAAAAAGTCGTTGACAAGAATAGCAATTACGGGAATGTAAATTATAGACGGCATCCATGGCGTAGGAGCGCGCACTCGGATTCGAGTGGGCGGTCGTGGGTTCGATTCCCGCCACGGAGTCTACTTTGGAATTTTATAATTTTTAAATTAGCTCAAGTCTGGTCTGGTGTGAGGCTTCGGAGGCGGCTCTTATACCACCCTTCTAGCAAGTACGCGAGCCGCCAAGCGATTTAGCGGTGCGATGCTGTGTAGAAACCGTTGGGGTGACTTTACTTACCACTTCCAAGTTAGTAAATACGTTAACATCTTCGGCTGCATCATCATTTACCATCAGGTGAGATCGCAGTCTAACTTGTATAACTTGTATAGTGTAAAAAAAGAGTCTCTTACGGACTCATATTTCCATTGAAGAGTTACAACTGTTAAAGGTCGTCGAGGGCAAGTTTAGCCTTGGCGCGGAAATGCGCGGTCGTCGGTAACCAGACGCGGTTTTGAGGCTTCTCGGCGGAATGGGGTCTTACACTACTTTTGAATTTCATAAAAAATATTACTTTATTATAAACTAGGATAAAAATAATAACGTGCAGTGAAAGAAATATTAAAATCTAACGAAGATTTACAAAGTTACAGGCGTTTAAACTTTGGAGTGGGGGGATCTTCTATCCCTTTCTCGCAAAACGAAAATTTGTATGAAGCCGCACGAAGCTACTATGGCATTGGTACTTTGTGACGTCACAATGTCATGTTGCTATCTCTGTCTAATCACAAATCTTTAAATGCTTATAACTTTTTTGTTATTTGATCGATTTAATTAGTTCTTTCAGTGCACGTCATTATTTTAATTCTACTTTATAATAAAGTAATAAAAAAATTGGAGTCAAATACCCTATTCCTGCGTCTCGTCTGACGTCTCACATGTCATATTATACAAGCATATGACTAAACATGGAATAAATACGTTGATGGCATATGGCTAACATATATACCTACTTATTGCTACTCGTATAGTCATTAATTTGTTGATCATTAACGTTTGACTGAAGTTTTATTCCCAAATCAGAAAAAAATATCTGGGCAGTGGTAGTTTAACTACTGGCTAATAGATGGCAGCAGGAGTGCTTCGGTAGTTTAACTACTGGCTAATAGATGGCAGCAGAAGTCATATTTTTATTATTTTTTTGGTAAATTCGACATTTTCTAAAAAGAATCCTAGCTAGATCGATTTATCGCCCCCAAAACCCCCTGTATACTAAATTTCATGAAAATCGTTGAAGCCGTTGCCGAGATTCAGATTATATAGAAATATATATATATATATATATATATATACAAGAATTGCTCGTTTAAGGTATAGGATATAGTTAGACCATTGATTTACTGTGTAGATTGTAGTTACTCAATGAGTTAGACAACACAAAACCAATTAACTCGAAATCTCTTTTTTTACAAAATATCTTAATACTCAGAGTGTACAGCCAATATGACGAGTGTTTACTTAGTAACTTAAATTAGCACTAAAACAAGTTTTATCAAGGACGTGTATTGTATAATGGAGACTGACTAGATTTAGTAAACCCAAGGGAATAAGTGCTGGACTCAAGCTTGGTCCTCATGTTCTGCAAGACTTGGCTATATGCCTGTGCTTGTTTCGTAATAGACACGGAATAGACAATTCCGGAATAAATAGAATTGTCTAGGGACGTAGTATAGATTTATATTGTTTATTGATATTTTTTATTATTCCACCTTTATGAGTATCGCAAATGGATCCCGTCATAATCGCCGAGTATCAAACCTAAAATCCTGGAACTTTTTGCAATTAAGTAAGTAGTTATACGTTGGTATGTCGTAGACAATGTATGTGTTGGTATGTTTAATGTTTATGTAGGGTCAAAAATGTAGCAACAAAACCACAGAGAGTCTAGTTATATCCTATATTTATGTATTATCTACATTTAATATCAAAGAAGGTCTCATATCGTTTGTGGGTCTTCTATGGCTGTGGTAGTCGGCGATTAGCCTATTTAACCAGTAGAAAGTAAAACTTAACGGCTTAATTCCATTATGTAGTTGCGTAGGAACTACTTAGATACTAGGCCAGCCCTTTACACAGTTTGGTCTACGAGTAAAATGCACCGAAAATTTAACTATCGATACCTCACTTTAAGTCTTAAAAATGACTACGAAAATCAAAATAAGTATTTATTTTATCACATAGATAGGTCTAATGCTATGTAGGGGATGTTGGCTTCCCTGCCCTACTTTATAATAATTACAGTGAAGTGGGAGTTGCTGTCTCATACGAAATAATACCACGAGCTGATATATATATTTTAATTATACATATGCCCCAAAGTTAAGACGCTCACACTCAATTCCGAACAGACAGCAACTGCGCAGCAGCGCCTCGCCTTGCACACGTCATGCACACGTACACACAAGTACACACACAGTTCCAATGTATCCCTACATAAATCCCCCCAAAATTTTACACAGTAAAATTTTACAAAAAATATACATTAGTAGTACATTTGTTATAATTGTTACATTGTTTCATTTACTATGCAATGAGAAATTACATGAGTCATGTCCGTTATACAATAATAATATAAAATAAAGTTGTTAATAATTAAATATTTCGATTACAACATTTCTACTTGCGAATGGTTCACGGTAGGTACGCATTGCATCGGGTCAACGGAGTCAAATTACGCATAGCTTGCAGGTTGCGCTTGCGCGGCTGAACGCTGTGGTACAGTTAAATTTTGTATTCCTGGCGTAGTTCCATTATATGAATTTTGAATATATTTCACAAACATTCTTCTTAACCAATTCTGCATTTTATGCCGACAATATATTAATATGGCTATAGTAAACATCACACTGATTAATATCATAATCACTATTATAGTAAAATTTTGTTTGCTCAATTGTTCTTCAACGATACTATTTTGTACAATTGTCACTTTTTGATCTTCTTCTTTACTGTAACCTTTTCCCATTTTGATTTAAATAAGTTGTACTCTCGTAAATATCTAGTAATGTAATGCATTAAGATTTTACATTTCTACAAAAGAAATTTTTAATTGGTACAAATTGCAATCAGCATCTAACTAGGTTATGCATTACTTGCTATTTCTTACTATAATAACAAAATTATTTATTCAAATTTAAATTTTTTTCATATGTGTGGCATTATTTATGTAGGTCATACTTATTTGCAAGATTACAAAACTGAGACTAAAATAAAGGTGTCTCTACATTACCTATCGTATATTCGATACTCTTAAGGTTTTAAAGTAAATATTTATGCATAACGTACTGCATATAAATGTTATTAATGTAAATACAATGTAGTTATAATATAATTACAAATAAAATGATTATTTACTAATTACTGCATTTTTAATGTTTTCTACATACATTACGCGTCACAAAATCTTACACGTGGGCGTACAATTCTTCCACTGCGTGTTACATATGTGCGAACCTCATTATCTTTCGGACTTTGAACAACGTCCTTATCGCTTGCGAGCAAGTATGCAGGTTTTAGCCTATCTATCGAAATATTAGACTTTCTGTTAGGTAACTGTATTGTAAAAAATTTACTGTTCCGTTTGAGTACCTCATAGGGACCATTATACGTTGGTGTTAACGATTTCTTCATCATATCATTCCTAATAAAAATATGGCTACAATTACTTAGCTCACTGGGGACAAATATTTTCCTTGAATTTTCCGAATTAAAATCACGTGCCTTAGGTTGCATACTCTGCATTATATTTCGTAATTGATCAACGTACGTATAAGTATCTAATGGTTTAGTAATCTTTTCTAAATAAAAATCCCCTGGGAGTGTTAATTTCTGACCAAAAACTAGTTCAGCAGCACTGAAGCCGGTGTCGGACCGTGGTGCGGCTCTAAGGCCTAATAGTACGGTTGTCACTTCCTCATCCCATGACTGATTATTGGATAATCTACAGGCTAGGGCGTATTTCAAGGATTTGTTTAGCCTCTCTACCTTTCCATTACTTTGGGGATGATAAGGTGTCGTCCTGCATCTCTGGATACCTAGTAATTCTAATAATTTTCCAAAAACTTCGCTTTGAAAGTTGGTTCCCAAATCTGATGATAAACAAGTTGGGCATCCGTACTTACTTACCCAGTTGTCGTATATCACTCTGGCCACTGTTTCAGCAGTGACGTCCGGAGTCGGGATAGCTTCGGGCCAATTTGTGAAACGATCAATAATGGTTACGCAAAATCTATTTCCTCTTTTCGTAATTGGGTAAGGTCCTGTGACGTCGACATGTATATGCTTAAACTTTTCACTGGGTGCAAATTTCCCTATTTCCGATTTTGTATGACGACTTACCTTAATTTTCTGGCACGGTACGCATGACCTGGCCCATAATTTGACGTCTTTGTTCATACCTGGCCATACATAGCGCTGTGATATCAAGTTAAGTGTTGCCTTACCTCCGGGATGACTTATATTATGTATCGAATCAAAAATAACTCTTCTAAATTTCTTAGGTATATACGGTCTAATATTGTTCGTTGATGTGTCGCAATAGATACCTTCGCTCACGTTAGGTATATTTATTCGTTTTAATTGTAGACTGCCTACGTTGCTGTCGCCGCGAAGTCCGGTAATATGATCATCTTTGCATTGTTCGCGAGCGAGTTCTTCGTAATCAATTATAGTAGGACAGAATATTGTTTCCACGCGCGATAAGGCGTCCGCAACATTGTTATTCTCGGCTTTAATGTACCTAATATCCGTTGTGAATTCGCTGATGAATAACAATTGCCTCATACGTCTCGGTGTTTCGCTATTACTCTCTATCTTTTTCATTATATATGTAAGAGGTTTGTGATCGGTGTAAATTATTAATTCACGACCTTCGAAAAGGAAACGAAAATGCTTTACAGCCATGTATACTGACGTTAATTCGCGATCAAAAGTACTATATTTTTGTTGAGCTGATGAAAACTTTTTACTATAATAACCTAAAGGCAACCATTTCCCATCTACCCATTGCTGTATTGAGCTGCCTGCCGAGGTATTTGATGCGTCACACGTAAGACACATCGGGACACCTGGTACCGGGTGCGATAGCATTACAGCATTTTTAAGGCTCAGTTTACACTGCTCAAACGCTTCGTTAGATTTATCAGTCCACGTTATTAATGACTTATCGTTCTTTTTTGTATTTTTTAAATACTTATTTAATTCCGTTTGATATACTGTGGCATTAGGTATGCTTGCTCTGTAAAAATTTATCATGCCCAGAAATCGTCGCAATTCCTTTATATTTTGCGGTCGAGGAAATTCTACTATTGCTTTGACCTTGAGGTCCAGGGGTCGAATTCCTTTGGTCGAAACTTCATATCCTAAAAATTCAATAGTGTTTTTCCCAAATACACATTTTTCTAAATTAATTGTTATCCCAAATTTTTTGAATCTTTCGAATACCTGTCTTAAATGCAACTTATGTTGTTCAATGTCGTCACTTGCTATGATGACATCATCTATGAAGCTAAATAAAAAATCTAAACCTTTTAAAACGTCATTATTCATGAATCTTTGGAATGTTTGACTAGCATTTTTGAGTCCAAAGTTCATACGCGTGAATTCAAAAAGACCAAATGGCGTAATTATAGCTGTTTTTTCAATATCTTCCGGTGCGACTTTTACATAATGATACGCTCTATTTATATCTATTTTACTGAAAATTTTCTTACCTGCCAATATGTACGTGAAGTCGTGCAGTCTCGGAACCGGATACCGGTCGGGCTTGGTGATGGCGTTAAGACGCCTATAGTCACCTACCGGCCGAATGTTTCCGTTTTTCTTGGCCACCACGTGTAACGGGCTGGCCCACTCGCTTTTCGATGGTCTGCATATGCCCATTTCCTGCATTAATCTAAATTCTTCCTTTACCTTACGATATCTGTCTGGTGGCAGGGGTCTGGCTCTCGCGTGAACTGGTCTACCTGTGGTTTCTATATAGTGGTACACATCGCTATGAGATACATTATCGATATCAGTAAATGACACGGGTTTTGTAATTTGTGGGAACTCCTGTAAGATATCAATAAATGGGTGGTTATTGTCTACTGTACTGATACTGCCTTCGCTGCAATTAATTATTTTACCTAATGTCTGTAAGTTAGTGGTTCTGTCTATGAGTTTTTTACCATTTAAGTCTACTAATAAATTGTAATGTTTTAAAAAATCAGCTCCTAATATAGCTTGACTAACATCTGCAATAATAAATGTCCAGCGATAAGAACGTCGTAATTTTAAATTTAAATTTAGAGTTTTCGTACCATAGGTTTTGATTTCCGTGTTGTTTGCCGCGTAAAGTTTATAGTTCGAACATGCACCTGATAACTTCTGCCTCGAAGAAGCTGGAATCGCGCTGACATTAGCACCTGTATCGATGAGCAGGAGAAGATCGTTGTCCTTATCGTATATACTAAGTCGATGGTTTTGTCCGGGTACAAAGTGTCCCATCGCGACTGCTTGTACCCCACTTAGTTTCCCGATGACGACGGATTTTCCTTCCATGCGCAGGGTTTTTCACATCTTCTCGCTTTGTTTCTATAGCGGTAATGAAATCGGCACAGCCAGTCCGGGTCATTTGGCGTCCTCGATCTTGATCTCGCCCTTGAGTTGCTCCTTGGACCTTGACCTCGCCCTTGGCGGAATGAATTTCGTCTGTTGGTCTTTACCTCTACTCTTAATGAAGCTACTTCCAAGTTGAGTTTGTGTAACTGGGTCAACAACTCTGATACTGGTAAATTTCCACTGCTTACCTCAGCAATCTCGCCACATCGCGTGTTTTCTACTATCTTGTCAGCAATTTTTGCTAGATTCTCGAGCTTCTGGTCTTGACTTACTGTTAATACTGCTCTTACGTTGGGTGGCATTCTACTCATCCACAGGTTATGTAGCGTTTGTTCTGATACTTGCGCGTTTCTTCCTAGGTCTCGCATTCGTCTAAGCAATTGTGATGGTTTCTGAGTTCCTAGTTCCATTTCTCCCACAAGTTTTTGAAATTGCCTTTCGGCACTTTCTTCGTAGACTTGGAGTAAGCGCTCTTTCAGCACTTGATATTTGTTCGTCTCAGGGGGTGATAATAAAATATCGCTCACCTGTTGCAAGGCTTCTCTTCCAATCTTCGCTACGACGATGTTAAATTTTGTTTCATCACTCTGCTTCTGGGGTGCCAGGATACTCTCAACCTGTGCGAACCATAGACGTGGCATCTCGCTCCAAAATTCAGGAATTCTTGATGATATAGTTATGGCAGCCAATTGTGCTGCGTTCTCACCTGCCGTGGTCGCGGCGGTTACCGGGTGTGGCGGCTCGTACATCTTCCTTCAATTTTGACCACTTCACTTTTCCAAATGTTTTTACACAAATTATTTTCCCGGGGCTAACTGATGTTTTTCGGGGTCACCAATGTAGGGGATGTTGGCTTCCCTGCCCTACTTTATAATAATTACAGTGAAGTGGGAGTTGCTGTCTCATACGAAATAATACCACGAGCTGATATATATATTTTAATTATACATATGCCCCAAAGTTAAGACGCTCACACTCAATTCCGAACAGACAGCAACTGCGCAGCAGCGCCTCGCCTTGCACACGTCATGCACACGTACACACAAGTACACACACAGTTCCAATGTATCCCTACATGCTATATGAATACTGAACATATTTTTGGTAGGTATAGGACTATAGGTATCATGTATCTCTAATTCCATTGACTGTGTTGATTATCGCTGTTATTTAATATTACCGAATTTGTAATTTTTGTTCGTAATATTCTCATTCGGTGAAATGTAGGTATGTTACTTCTTTTGAGGATAATAGTTCTTTAACCTTTTGTTACTTTTTGGTTAATTTATGCATCTACATGTTTTTAATAAAAACTCTGCTCAACAATTCTCATTTACTTCATATTGGTTCCCGATAGCTCGAAATCTGGGAAACTGCAAAAAATTATCTTTCGGGAACCAATATGAGATGAGTGGGAACTTTCGAGCAAAGTTTCTATTAAAAACATGTAGATGCATAAAAAGTAGGCCCGCAAAATGCATTGCCATAAATCTACAATGTTTAGTTAGTCTGATATTTGCGAAAAACTTAATAAAATTTGAATTTCGCGGGCTGGTAGGGCCGCAACACCTTAATAGCACCGACGTATATTTAATAGTTTTGTAGCTCTATTGGCAACAGCATTAGTTTTGAGTCCATCTCTACCACAAATAGAATTAGTAGACAAATAGAATAAGATTTTGAAATTCACGTTTTCGAGTTATGAACGGCTATATTCCAGGCATGATACTGCCAAAAAGTAAGCAAAAAAACCTTTTCTACAAGACCTGAGTGAGTGTATTCACGTGTTGACCTGTGTAGCATTCTAGCCTCCAGTGTAGTCTGTAACCCACCCACGGAGCACGCAACCAGTTTGTGGGGTCAAAGTTCGGATACCTATCCGTGACTGACCCGCGGAATAATCAGCTAATTTGATTTATAGGTAGAGTTCCTAATGAATTGAAAATTAATTTTAAAGCACTGCAGTTATAGGTTAGGTAGTAGCTTTCACATGACTTAGTAGATACATAATATTATCTCAATGCACATGGCATAATTAATTTGTAATTTAGATATAAGGGTTACCGCGATTTAAATCTTTGACCGTTAGGTATACTTACCTACCTATCTATTATTTTGTTTGTAACGTACTTATTCTGACATTCGATAGAGAACATTTATGTTAGGTCATGTCAATTATTGTCATTTCTTTGTTTTTATAACGATTTTTCCTGTTTTGTGCAACTTGCAAAATACATATTACATACCTATAGTAGATAGGTATTTAATATACATTAGTCTATACTAAGAAGCTATTAATGTTTGTATCTTTTTTAACGCTCTTATTTGTCTGTGTTTCTATATTACCTATTATTTTGTTTCGAATAAAATTAAGAAGCAATTTATCAGTCTAATTTGATTTCGAATTAGGTCTCGGTAATTCTAAAAAATAAATAAGCGAAACTAGCATGGGAAATATTACTTTAGCACTGAGCTTTAGCAGAACTTATTCAATATGCTTAATTTGTAGGTACTCCTATAAGTATGTATATGTGCCTACGTACTGATCTTTAGTCGATAAATAACGGTATATTGATATCAATGGCTACCTATAACTTGCTTGTATAACTATGTGGGGTTTTATATACATATATCTAATGTTATAAGTCAAGTCATTCATCCGGCGTCGACTTCCTTTACCTACTAAAATTGCTAAAATGAGCATTTACGGTTTACTGAAGTGTAGGACGTTAACCTATTTGTGCGCAGATTATTCGTATAATCCTATGATTCCTATGTATTATGATTATTAGCAAGCATGAGTAGGTACCTAAGTTATTGTGAAATGTGATTGTAAAATTAGTGAAAGTTATAGAACTTATGGCGGAGTGAATTTTTTTTCTATTACAATTAGGTATTAAATATCAATTTTGACATAGAGAGATGTTCTATTCCACCGTCTATACTTATATAGGTAATACTTGGTAGAATTTCGGTTACCTACGAATTTGTGAAAAAAGCAAGGTCGTGGTTTTGAACTAGATGAATAGTGAATAAGTACTTACTTTGATCTTTTAGTTTCAGCCATAGAGTTGTAAAATTAATCAAGATGGTAACTACATATACTTAACTAGCTGATGCCCGCGACTTCGTCCACGTGGGATAAAAACTATTCTATCTTTTAAGTTGGACCAAATGACAGATATTCACGAAGTTTGAACTAAATCGGTTCAGTAGTTTAGGAATCCATTGAGGACAAACATTGTGACACGAGATCCACGTGGAATAAAAACTATTCTATCTTTTAAGTTGGACCAAATAACAGATATTCACGAAGTTTGAACTATATCGGTTCAGTAGTTTAGGAGTCCATTGAGGACAAACATTGTGACACGAGATTTATATACATATACTAGCTGATGCCCGCGACTTCGTCCACGTGGGATAAAAACTATTCTATCTTTTAAGTTGGACCAAATGACAGATATTCACGAAGTTTGAACTAAATCGGTTCAGTAGTTTAGGAGTCCATTGAGGACAAACATTGTGACACGAGATTTATATATATTAAGACTAGCTGATGCCCGCGACTTCGTCCACGTGGGATAAAAACTATTCTATCTTTTAAGTTGGACCAAATGACAGATATTCACGAAGTTTGAACTAAATCGGTTCAGTAGTTTAGGAATCCATTGAGGACAAACATTGTGACACGAGATCCACGTGGAATAAAAACTATTCTATCTTTTAAGTTCAATAAGTTGGACCAAATAACAGATATTCACGAAGTTTGAACTATATCGGTTCAGTAGTTTAGGAGTCCATTGAGGACAAACATTGTGACACGAGATTTATATACATATACTAGCTGATGCCCGCGACTTCGTCCACGTGGGATAAAAACTATTCTATCTTTTAAGTTGGACCAAATGACAGATATTCACGAAGTTTGAACTAAATCGGTTCAGTAGTTTAGGAATCCATTGAGGACAAACATTGTGACACGAGATTTATATATATTAATAAGATTATGTTCTTTTTTGAATGACTGAACTGTGGACTGAACGTAGAAACTTGAAATTTTCAGAGAGAATTCTTTGAGCACCCATAGAGACATTGATGGTAGAGACCAACTGAGGCGGAACTTTTTTGGCCCTTAAAGGGGTTAAATAAATATTTAAGCGATGAAATTTTAAGAAAGATAAGATATTATAGTTTAAATGAAAGTCCGTTATTTTTCCACACACTATTATTGACACCTTCATAACATACAGTGTATGTAGGTAATCAAAATCAAAACCTTATAACGAAAGTATCAAGGACGAATGTTGATTGCTTTCCAATTTCAATAGACCTATCATTCATTAGCCCTTTCTTAAAATTTAAATGTTGTTGTATTTTAAGATCTACGATTATGGTAATAGGGTTGAAATAAACATTGAAATTAGTAAAAGTACTGTGTGCCTTAATACCTTTGTAAAATTACAACATCTCTGTAGCCTTGTGAACATTGCAGGTAGAAATTCCTTCGAAAATACTACCCATACGGTTAGGGTTGTCACTTGCAACTTTTAGATGTTTTTAAATTTGTCTGGTTGTCAGCTTTTAATAATACTTACCTAATAATAATTAATTAATTTCAGGTCATTAGTTTAACCCATACATTAAATAATTTAGGTAAGTATGACGACGATCTATTATAAATCTATGTATGTATAGTATAAAGTTTGTTTTGCCATGTTTTTATGACATATTTACACGTTCATGATAGCTACCATGAAAATACGCAAATTAAATAAATAGCGTTCAATTTTAGGTCTAACTGCTTACATTTTAAGTTTACTTTTGCATTGTATTATATAAGTATTCAATGGTAATATAAAAAGGTAACACGTCCGCGTGAGCAAATTGAACATGTAAATAATAAAATTGGGTGCAAAATTATCGTCACTCATCCGAAAGGAATCGCGAAACAGTGAAATAGCTACCTACATAATTACTATACTGCGGTATCACAGGGTGTTTCGACTTTCGGCCCTAGATACTCTTCTCCGTGCAAACCTGCGTTCCGAAACTGGCAGTAGAATTTGACTTTTCATGGGTGCCTATTATTTAGGCCTATGTGAAAAATAAAGGTTTTCATTTTCACTTGCCTGTGAAATTCAAATTGTACTTATTCAGTTCTTTGCAAATATTAGACTAACTACAGGTTTAAGGCAATGAATTTTGCGAGCATAATATTAATAATAATAAGCATTTTATATACATTTACATATGTTTGATAAAAACTTTGTTCGAAATTTTCCCATTCACCTCATATTGGATCCCCAAAGGTTATATTTTTTTCTAGATTTGGAGCTATAGGTATCGGGAACCATTATGAAGTAAATGCATATTTTTGAGCAAAGTTTTTATTAACAACTTGTAGATGCATAAATATGCTCGAAAACTCATATAAATTAATTGGCCAAATATTTGCGAAAAATTTCATAAAATTGGAATTTTCGAGCCCGAGTGGTATCCATCCCCCTTAACATCTTTGGGGTTGTCATTCGGTTATTCTGAAACCCCACTTTGGTAGGACAACAAAATGGAGGGTTCCGTAGACCGTGAAGCTATTGACGTAAGTCCAATAACTAGAATTAGTTTGTCGATCTAACTAATCGATCGATTCGCTCTTTAGGGGGTGAAATATTAAAATATTTTTTAAGCAGGTCCTAGTCATAATACCTGATTTTAGTACTTACTTTAATCTACGCCAAATAGCCTGATTTGTCTTAAGATGCCTTTAGTAGACCATAGAGCAGTCCAGTCAGTCAGCCATTTTATCTACCCATAAGTTTTTACCTATCTACTTTGATTTTCAAATTGATGGAAAAAAGATTGGAAGTTTGAAACATATAAAAATATACATACCTAACGTTTTTTTATACATATACTAGCTGTTGCCCGCGGCTCCGCCCGCGTGAATTACGATTTTTTTACATATACCGTGGAAATCCTTCATTTTTCGCGGGATTCTGGTGTGATGTTATACAGAAACCTGTTCTTACTTAGCACGGGTTACCTTGTGGTGATTTTGAAAACTCCTTTTTCTTAATCATACTATAAAGTTTCAATTAATAGTAGTTGAAAGATCAAAAGGACAATTTTAACTGTCGATATTTCGACCCAATGGCACAGGTCGTGGTCACTACGTGACCACGACTTGTACCAATGTATCGAAATATCGACAGATAAAATCGTCCTTTTCAATGTGATTTTTATTCTGAAACCACGGTATATGTCAAAAATCATAAAATCATGTGAAAATTTGTACTGGTGGTAGAGCTCTTCTTTCAGGGTTCGGCCGGGTAGGTACCACTGAGATAAAATACTCTACTAACAATGTTCCCCAGCCCAACATAAGAGTCATTTAAAAATCTTTGCTTTATCTTAATACAATCCAAAATATCCGAATGGGTGATGGCTATATATTTCTTTACGTATAAAAAGACCTATGACAGTCAGTCGGTTAGGATTGATAAGACCTAAGAGTTAAAAATATTTGTGAACCATTATTACCCTTTCCATATTGCGGATGATAAAAAAAGACGCGGCACTCAGGGAATGACGACAGAAGTGAAAACTTTAATCTGTTCCTGTATCAACAGTGCCATCTTAATATAAAGTCAAGGAACAGTACATTACATGACAATTTATTATTATGACAATTAACAAAAATTCGGTAGTACCTATCACAGAGTTTTACATTCAAGTTCCACATAAATTGTAGAGATGGCGCGATACGGTATAACCTGGTGATAAATTCATGATTTTTGTTCACCCTAAAGTGAAAAATCTTAAACCATACAAAATCTTCTGCTAAGCATATATTTTATTTACGGCTGTAAGGGTACTCCAGTCTGACTTGAGCCCTTACGTCCTAGCCCTAGGTGCTTGTCCATTCCGAGTTTCAAGTCACCTACTTGAATTCATTGATAAAGGTTCTGATGTGTATAATTTCTGAACTACAAAAGTGATGATGATAAAATTTATAAGAAATTATCTTTAAAGGACCTCCTTTCTAACAAAAAAAGAATGAATGAAATCGGACAACGGGTTAATGAATTATAACTAAATACACATTTTGACTTTGATGCCGTCTTCCAGGGAAACCATGATGAATTCTGGGACAAAAAGTATCCTATGTCCTACCTCGGAGTATGAACTATAATCATGTCAAGTTTCATTTAAATCCATCCAGCGGATTAGCCGTGATGCGCGGTCGTGAAACAGACAGACAGACAGACAGACAGACAGACAGACAGACAGACAGACAAAAATGAAACAAATTACAGTTTTGGCTTCAGTATCGACTAAATAGTGTCCTCCAACAAAAATTTTCAAAATATCTTCAATGTACAGAATTCGACCCTTTACAGTTTTATTATAAGTATAGATTATTTTGTAGCTCAGTTAGTGTCATAACAATTTTGCTTTTCGCGTATTTAAATATAACCATATCTGCCTCGAAATGTAAGTAAGCATTGATTTATTATCTCATAAAATTTTACAGTTAGGCGGCAGGTTACACAAACTTGCAGTGAGTTGTGGAATTTGTAAAGCTACCGAATTTCTTACGCAGGTGCTATTTGCATTATGCAATTCTTCACGGAAGCGTACCTACTTAGGTAGTTTTTTTAATTTACATTTACATAATATTATAATCGTACTATAGTCCATAGTAAATAATATTATGTATTCGGTGACCATAGATAATCTACTGCTTCCGGATAGTAGGTGTGTTTTTAGGGTTCCGTACCTAAAGGACTTATAGGTAGGTACCTACTTAGACTTCGCTGTCCGTCTGTCCGTCTGTTCGTCAGGCTGTATCTCTTGAACTGTGATAGTTCAACAGTTGAAATTTCCACAGATTATGTAGGTATTTCTGTTGCCGCTATAACAATAAATATTAAAAAACAAGGAAATATTTAAAACGGGGCTGCCTTAGAACAAACGTGACCTTTTTTCCGTTTTTATAGACAATTAATCGTACATGATTAATTCATCATACATCATTTAGGATTGGAGGTGTTAAATAAAAACGATTGCTCTAGGTAGGTATATATCATGTATGACATATTCCTAGTCGATTTGTGTAATCGAAGTGAAGGAAATTAAAAATATATATGAGAATAACTGAACGTACGATCGCTAAATTGGTCACATGACTTTCTCGCAGACAACTGACCTTCGGTTGCTGTTTTAAAAACAGTTCGCCACAAAATTTTATAGGTACCCAAACAGTAAACTAAAACTTGACGACAAAAGAACTTGAACTCACCTGCTATTGGAATGTCTTGTAAATTAGTTGTGAGATGAGATAGAGAGGAACCGGTCCCGTCAGCTGACAGAGCTTGTACAGAGTAATCACGTCTCAGAGGCACAACTGAATTTAATAAAACATGGCGGCCATCGTTGCAGCTGATATAGTTTGTGATAACATAATCTGTTTGCACTGAGAACATGTTTATTGTATCTGCCTGATTAAATAATATTTGAATAGATTAGCTTGTTTACTTATAAATAGTATTAGTTTGATAATAAAATGGCGTTGTTCAATATTAGGTATTCCTAGATGTCATAGGATCGCTCGTATACCTAGGTAGGTACTTAGGTACCTAGGCATTTTTCACTGGGAGTTTATTTTTAATCCTTGCCTTATAAGTAGGTAAACTGTCGAGACTTGTCGTTAGCCGTATCAGTAGGTATGGCCAATAGAGCAAATGATAGTTCACATTTCCAATCTGTAGGCATATTATCTCTCTCGAATCAACTTATAACTCATCTACTTTACACATTTATGCAAGTGCCTCGATTGCTAATACCTGTACCTACTTAGGTACTTAAATTATTGAATAATGACCCTAACTGTGACACGTGTTCAAATCAGCGAAGCGTATCTGCCATATGCAATTGATAAAATGTGTAAAACCGTTGAGTGCACAGGTGGGGAAAAAACGGCTGCCAGTATATGTTCAGTTAGGGTACCTACCAGTGCTCGAATTGGACCGGAACGCACCGGAACGGCGTTCCGGTTCGTGAAATCACCGTTCCGGTTCGTGAAATCAGCGTTCCGTTTCGTGAAAATTATTCTCAGAGCGTTCCGAACACTGGTTTTTAAATATAATTCAGATCGTACATTTTATTGCAAAGTTGTGGCTCTTCCAATAGATAAAAAATACTTTCTCCTCATAGTTAATAGACCTAATATTTAAAAAAATGAATAGGAGTACTGAAGGGATAGCGATTAGCGTTCCGGTTCGTGAAAAAGTCCAAAAAAATAATAGAAGCACTGAAGGGATAGCGATTAGCGTTCCGGTTCGTGAAAAAGTTCAATTCGACCACTGGTACCTACCTACCTCTAGGTATATCTACTTACATCACCTTACTCTGGTACACAAACCACAATTTTCTTCTTCCAGTCTTTTCTTCTAATTTTTTCAAGTCATTAAAAACGGCTTGTCCTATTTTAATGAGATTTTTCTTGAGTATTAAGAGTGGGATCTACTTAGTTGCTGGTTTAGATTTAATTTGTGTCCAATAGTGTCCAATTACACAAATATCTACTACTATTACTTTTGGTAAGGGTTTTGAAATCGGTCGCCTTGAATAATTCTTAAAACATGATACCTATTACCTATTATGGTCATAAAAGAAAATAACCACTCAGAAGGATGGCGGGGCCTGCAAGGTGGTGGATTTGCTGCTCGTCTTCGTCAAGCCCTCAAGTCCCGAACTCTCTTCGCTCGCATTTGTAACAATAACCCTCTTAAAAGCTCGGTTTCGAATGAAGGCGACTCGATTCAGCCTCACCTTTACTTTTTAATGATTATGTTATAAAAAATGAAAGTTGAGTGTGAGTTGTTAGGTCTAACAAACATCTAAACTTTCAATCACACCTCAACTATTGAACCGATTAGGCTGAAAGAAATACATTTTGGTGGAGTCACGGGCTAAGCCTAGTTATATTATAAATACCTTTAAGATATCACATAAAACTATTTGATTGAATTAACGAGATGATATAGTCATACTAGTATAAGCTTCGAGTTTAGTAATAATAGACTAATTATTAACATTGTTAGTACATAAGTATAGGGGTAATAATTATTAATCTTAACAGATTATAATTATCATTAATCTGTGCAATTAAATACATAACATTGTAAACCAGTGTTAAGTATGAAATGTAATAATATACTTAGGCAGTAAGTAGTTTTTTAATGCTTAGGTAGACCGTAGATAACACAAAAAGTTTTTAAATCTAAGCAAACTGCATGCTCCCTGTAAGATGAGTAAACTCTAGTTAAAATTATATCCTCCCTTCGCCACTCGCCTTCCAAACGATCCATTATTTTTGGAGAACTTACAATAATTTTATTTAAATTTTAATTTCAGATCAAACAAATATCTGCAGAAGTCGGCCATCACAAGGGTCTGCGCCGTAGGAGGCTTTTTTATCTCAATTCCAGTCTTTTTAACGGGTAAGTGACTTTTATTTTTAATTTTAAATAGGTAATTAATAATTTCTCAGGTTGACCAGAATGTTATAGAAGGTGTGTGACGACCGCCAACCCGCACTTGACATGCGTTTGCCTTGGTCAAAACAGACATTCCCAGAGGAGACCAGTGCCCAGCGGTGGGACATTAAAATTATTGAAGTCGAATTTCTCAATATCAGCTAGAGAAAGTGAAAATTTTACTCCATGTCTATTACGGCTCTAGAAATACAGCCTGGTGCCAGACGCAAGAACGGACGGACAGCGAAGTCTTAGTAATAGGGTCCCGTTTTTTTTATCCTTTGGAGACGGAACCATAAAAAAGAGCAACTGCCGAGTTTCTTGCCTTGTCTTCTTGTGAGTTTTTTTTGGGAAAAACCATGTAAAACCCTTCTTTACGCACTTGGCGGTAGAGTTTTGACTTGTCGAGTTTATAAGTTAGGCCTATGTGAAAAAAAAAAGATTTTCATTTTCATTGCTCCACGGACAGCGCCTGCTTATAAATACCAAAATATACAAGGTGTTGGTTAACTTCTACAGTGTGCCCGCAGCTTACCTTTTAACTTGATCCTAGGAACACACAGTGATAAGAAGTCCCAATTATTTTATTTTATTTTCAATACAAACAATATAAATTTCAATAGAAAAATAAAATTTACAACCCTGATATCGACAAACCTCATAAATTATTATCATTTTTCATTATTCCCAGTTCATTGATATATTGAAGCAGCTGTTTTCGGGGATGTTACTTAGATACATTTTTGAACTCCCTACAGTTTCCTCAGGATATGAGCTATCAGCTACACCTCTTGTGATATTTCTTCATGCATCTATACATCGATCCCTACTCTAAGCTTTCGGCTAATTAGAGCAATTAATCAACACGTTGTATAACAAAAAATATTCTCATTCCAGGTATAATTCTCTATACGTTCATCCAGTTCCATTCAACGCCAGCCATCGTGACGTCGGTGTTCATCGGAGTCGGGATAATCTTCTGCGGCTGCGCCATGGTCCACAACGTCTTCGTGTGGCAAAAGGAGAAGACCAACTTGGTCAAGGCCTTCCGAACCCCCGACTTGAACACGACCAACAACTTGAACACGACGTCAAATATGAACACCTCGAATGGCGTGATCATGGGCAATGGCCACTTGAATAATACTGGAGTGGGCGGAAATCTGAGTTTTCACAGCATGACGGCCCCGTATACGCATCCTATTACGTTGTTACAACAAGGAGGGCCTTATATTATTAGGTGAGTTAAGGTTTTTTTAACACACCAACCTCCTTATTAGGTAGTTAACGAGCAAAGATTATTAATTTATTTGTTAACGAGTAATAAATATGAAGTTGTTAAACTCTGGTTTGTCTCTCACAAAAAAAAATTGGCATTTGAGATTGGCAACCTTCTGTCAAATAACATTAATAAATCAGGGTTAGGTACTATAATTCAATTGAAGAATTTTTAATGACAAGGTTTCTTGGAATGATAAGTATATCCAATATCCATCTCTTCACGAGCTATCATAAAAATTATATTATAGGTATTGATGATATTTTTGAAAAGAGAAAGTACCGAGTTTTTTGCCAGTTCTTCACAGTACAAACCTGCTTTTTTTAGTTTTGACTATTCATAAGAGCCCCTCAACTATAGGCCTATGTGAAAAATGAAGATTTTCATTTTACGTTAATTCTCAATTTTATTGAATACAAGAGGCAAACAACAGGCAAGAAAATGTTCCCGTGTAATAAATAAATTAGTCTTTAGGTACCTATTTATATCAAACAATCTTTTATTTTTGATACTGCTCAACGCGACCATAACAGCGTCTCATTTTACACATCTCGCCACATTATAGCCAGTTATACCTTACCTTTTACTAGTACCTACCTATTTACGTACTGTCGCCGATCAAAACCGCATAATCAGTTTAATTATACTCTAGGTACCTTTAACTATAGATAGAGTGTACATACATGGATGGTCTCATACCTTGAGTCGAAACTAGTATGAGCTCATAGACATAATAATATTTAAACAGGACGGGTCAATCGCGCGACGAAATTGCACAGTTCACTGGCCCCAAAAATATTTGTGTAGGGCCTACTACGGCGATTCAGAAGTACAGCCGCTATAATATTGTAATTTGTAGCCACCACAGAGAAAAGAAGACCAAAAGTTATTGCCTGGTCTGTGGTAGCCACCACCAGCTTATTTGTGCTGTGAAGTGGTGAAAAGCGGAACTAGAGCTGTCTTCAGTCAGAATGTCATTCGATGGTCAATGTTTCGTCGCGTGGTCTTCTCCGTGGGGACTAGTCCCCATGGGGGTACGGGCCTCGAGGCATGCCTCCTTACTCGGGCGATGTGTCGCAGGGGAGCCTTGCTCCCCCGGTGTTGCTCTTCTAGCCCCGGTAAGGGGCTAAGGCCTCGCCTGTTGGCTGGAGGCCCGTTGGACGTGGTTGAGCGTTTTTCCCCGCGCGGTCAGCGATTCCATCGCCGCCCTGCGCGGGAATGGTGGGGTCCGTTGGTGCAGACCCCGCGTCGTCGCTCTCGTCTCCGTCATCTCCCGCGCGCATCAATGTTTTAGATTGGGAACTCCGTAGTTCATATGAATTTTGACAGATGGCGCTATTTTTTGCTGTAAAGTAATGAGATGAGTTAATAGACATAATATATCCTGGAACTGGATAGTTAGGACGGACGGCACGAAAAAATGTCGCCAGTTTATTGGTGCCAAAAATGCTTGTTTAGGCACCAACAGTAAGTCCACGCTGTAGTTCGCTCAGCAGACACCTACAGTTTTGACAGATGCGCTACTGTTTGCTTGCACGTAAAAGGGTTTGCGTAAATCTTTCGGATGCCCATATTAAGTATTATCCTGAGGTTTCTTATCGGTGGATGAGCTTATCCTCCCCTTTTAATATCTTTAAAATTCGTTTTTGAAGCCTCTGAGAAGGCATTGCAGACATTTATATCGATGATTGCAGACATCACTTCGATACGTCATAACTTTATAAGACAGGTCATAGGATAATATTATACTTACCTACAGTCCGACAAGGCTCTCTTGGCACTTGAATGACATTGTCAGGATGGCGTTGTTATAGAACAAAGGCAGCCAGAAAATAAAATCTCCTCAATTTCACTTCAGTTTAAGTCTTATTTTAAGTTAATATTAAGCTAAAACAACACAGCATACGATAGCGATACACCGACAGAGCGAACTATCAAACAGTCAGTCACAAGATACCGGCGTTAGTTCCGATTTTGGCCACGCGCCATGATAGCCTTGTCGCACTGTACATATATTATTATTCTGTTTTCAGGCCCCCAACCAGCACACCACCAGGCGAGGGTGCGGCCACACCCGGCGTTCCCGCCGCAACCATAGACCTCAGCCACGACGCGCACGAACTCAGCACCCTCGTGTGAACGCAGCCTCAAGCCGGGCATGCGCAAGCCGAAACAATCATCAACCTAGCTCCACGAGAATTTTTTTCATCGTAATCAGTCTGAATTTGCTTGCAGATTTTTTTTTTCAAGCCAATCAAGGAGCAGTATGCATTTGGGAACTTTCCAATGGAACTTTCTACAACAAAATTAACATAACCACAGATTGACAATTTGTTCCTGACAAAGTAAAAGCCACAGACCTGCAATGGTTTTTTTTTACACAGTCACTGAATATAAAGGAGTTGATTCACAAGCGAGGTTTAGATTTCTTGCAGAAGTTGACTCCTGAAAGCAATGTAAACAGTTACGCAAGCTACTAAACAAAAGAGGAATAGCTTGCAGAAGTCAACTTCTGCAGGTTTTCTTGCTAATCTAAAGCGGGATTTACATGCAGATGTCAGGGATCCCGAAACTAGTCGAGCATAATAATTTTGAAAATCCGATGAATAATTTAATGTAAATTAATTTTTTAATAATACTCAAACCAGTAAAATGTAAATTGTCTGAAATGGAACTATTTATTGGATTGGTTACAGCTTTTTCGTTGCAGTAGGTATGGTGCGGATGACAAAATGTAAATTATATGATTAATGATTATGATTGCTATTGCTATTCTCAATCATCTCTATAGTTCATAAAAAAAGCAATCACGTTCGGTAATCAGTGATTTCATTACGATTTAATATAACTTTGACAGGATCACCGATATCTTTTTAAATCATTGCGACTATTTGCAATCAGTCGTTTACCATGAATAATTACATTTCGCACATCTTTGGATACAGTTTCAGTACCTATGTCATTGGTCCGTCCATATTTTTATTTTTTTATTAACCGCAATGTTATAATAAACTGTAGTAATATGGATATTAGGTATACACTGTGTAAAATAATCTTGTGGGACGGCCTGAGTTGCATTATGCATAAATATACTCGCAATATTCAAACAATAAAACAATACATACGTCAAAAGTTGTTAATTTTTTTCTCAGCAAAAAGAATCGCTGCGTCGCTGCAAAACTCTGGCGTAAAAGGCTCCGAAGTCCTAAAACAGCGACAAATGAGTTGTTTTATTAAGTATAAATTATATATATAGTATGATTTGAATATAGATTTAATTTGCGCAACTCAGACGTTCCAACAGGATTTTCTTTACAAAATGTGTAAATTAAAAGTGGATTGCAATTTGCAAATAAAATAATGGATGTATGTCTATGTCTAACTATCAATAATATTATAGGTTTATTTAATACGTTTATACGGTTTAATACGGTTATTAATACGTTTGACTTTTAATTGCTAAACTAATTTTAGCGATTAAAAGCGTTTCAAAATAGTGTTGAGTCATAGTGTGACGCTACCCTATAGATGGATTTTGTTTTATGTAAATTGGTAATAATCTAGATATTTAATGTAAATATATTTGTATGTACTTAAGTGATAAGTACTTTGCCATGCCTTATTGTTAAGTAGACTAAGTATTAAAAACTATTTTGTGCTAACTGCTAATTCGATTGTCCACAAAATCTTTTAATAAATATTAGTTAAATTATGTCCATGTAAGATTTGAAACTTTTTGTATCCGAATACGGTACAATAAGAATAGACACAAAAAAATTTGAGAAATATTTTTATGCTTTTCAAATTTCCAGTCAGCTTTGTCTTTTTACGTTTTATAACAAAAAAAAAATGTAGAAACTGCGAGACAAAAATTAAAACTATGGATATTAAATACTATAGTTATGGTCATAAACAAGAAAAGATAAATAAAAAAAAAACATTATTAATTATATCAAAATGTATTTATTTTGTACATAGTAACAGATAAAATTAATGATCCGGAGGCATAATGTTACATTAATTTATTTTTAAAATGACCACAACATTTCTATTTTTTTTTATAAATTAGCCTTTTATGTTACGTGAATAAATTTTTTTGTTTTAAACGATTATTTCAATTATTGCATTTATTCCATTTCCTTTTTTGATCATTAGTGATGTTTCCTCGATTCCTGTGCACTGAAAATAAAATTATTTAAACATTACTCAAAGTAGTGATAATTAATCTATAGTTTAGACTTCTCGTCAAGAAGTCGGGGGTTCGAATCCTGGGCAAGCACCACTGACTTTACGGCAGTGGCGTGCACAGACCTCAGGATTAGGTAAGGCACTAATGATTAAAAAAACACTAACATTTTGGGATAAGTTCACATACAGTATAATGATTTGTAAAGTAGATTGATAAAGCCGTTAAAAACGATTTGCAAGCGCTTACATTGCGAACGCTGGCTTAACCGTATGAGATACATCAAAATAATTTATTAAAAATTAATAAACACTACTGCCCTGTTATAAAACGAACTAAAAAATAAGAAACAAGTTATTTTAGTTTAACAGATAAATTCATATGGCAGTAGGGGGACCTCTTAGAATAGAAGGTGTTCCTCAGAACAGCCCCCCGACTGCCATATCGGCGTCGGGATCGGCATGTCCATTGCGCTCATCTGGCTACAGCTGTTGGTGTTACCGTTTCATGCCTTGGTACAGGCCGGTGTAGTAGCCGCTCATGTACCAGCTCAGCAGCATGGACGACACCGCCTGCTCCTCCGAGTCGCCGTGCCGCGCCAGCGCTACCGGCGGCGGCGGCGGGATCGGCATGTCCATTGCGCTCATCTGGCTACAGCTGTTGGTGTTACCGTTTCATGCCTTGGTACAGGCCGGTGTAGTAGCCGCTCATGTACCAGCTCAGCAGCATGGACGACACCGCCTGCTCCTCCGAGTCGCCGTGCCGCGCCAGCGCCATGGCGGCGGCGGGATCGGCATGTCCATTGCGCTCATCTGGCTACAGCTGTTGGTGTTACCGTTTCATGCCTTGGTACAGGCCGGTGTAGTAGCCGCTCATGTACCAGCTCAGCAGCATGGACGACACCGCCTGCTCCTCCGAGTCGCCGTGCCGCGCCAGCGCCATGGCGGCGGCGGGATCGGCATGTCCATTGCGCTCATCTGGCTACAGCTGTTGGTGTTACCGTTTCATGCCTTGGTACAGGCCGGTGTAGTAGCCGCTCATGTACCAGCTCAGCAGCATGGACGACACCGCCTGCTCCTCCGAGTCGCCGTGCCGCGCCAGCGCCACCGGCGGCGGCGGCGGGATCGGCATGTCCATTGCGCTCATCTGGCTACAGCTGTTGGTGTTACCGTTTCATGCCTTGGTACAGGCCGGTGTAGTAGCCGCTCATGTACCAGCTCAGCAGCATGGACGACACCGCCTGCTCCTCCGAGTCGCCGTGCCGCGCCAGCGCCATGGCGGCGGCGGGATCGGCATGTCCATTGCGCTCATCTGGCTACAGCTGTTGGTGTTACCGTTTCATGCCTTGGTACAGGCCGGTGTAGTAGCCGCTCATGTACCAGCTCAGCAGCATGGACGACACCGCCTGCTCCTCCGAGTCGCCGTGCCGCGACAGCGCCATGGGCGGCGGCGGGATCGGCATGTCCATTGCGCTCATCTGGCTACAGCTGTTGGTGTTACCGTTTCATGCCTTGGTACAGGCCGGTGTAGTAGCCGCTCATGTACCAGCTCAGCAGCATGGACGACACCGCCTGCTCCTCCGAGTCGCCGTGCCGCGCCAGCGCCATGGGCGGCGGCGGCGGGATCGGCATGTCCATTGCGCTCATCTGGCTACAGCTGTTGGTGTTACCGTTTCATGCCTTGGTACAGGCCGGTGTAGTAGCCGCTCATGTACCAGCTCAGCAGCATGGACGACACCGCCTGCTCCTCCGAGTCGCCGTGCCGCGCCAGCGCCATGGCGGCGGCGGGATCGGCATGTCCATTGCGCTCTTCTGGCTACAGCTGTTGGTGTTACCGTTTCATGCCTTGGTACAGGCCGGTGTAGTAGCCGCTCATGTACCAGCTAAGCAGCATGGACGACACCGCCTGCTCCTCCGAGTCGCCGTGCCGCGCCAGCGCCATGGCGGCGGCGGGATCGGCATGTCCATTGCGCTCATCTGGCTACAGCTGGTGGTGTTACCGTTTCATGCCTTGGTACAGGCCGGTGTAGTAGCCGCTCATGTACCAGCTCAGCAGCATGGACGACACCGCCTGCTCCTCCGAGTCGCCGTGCCGCGCCAGCGCCACCGGCGGCGGCGGCGGGATCGGCATGTCCATTGCGCTCATCTGGCTACAGCTGTTGGTGTTACCGTTTCATGCCTTGGTACAGGCCGGTGTAGTAGCCGCTCATGTACCAGCTCAGCAGCATGGACGACACCGCCTGCTCCTCCGAGTCGCCGTGCCGCGCCAGCGCCACCGGCGGCGGCGGCGGGATCGGCATGTCCATTGCGCTCATCTGGCTACAGCTGTTGGTGTTACCGTTTCATGCCTTGGTACAGGCCGGTGTAGTAGACGCTCATGTACCAGCTCAGCAGCATGGACGACACCGCCTGCTCCTCCGAGTCGCCGTGCCGCGCCAGCGCCACCGGCGGCGGCGGCGGGATCGGCATGTCCATTGCGCTCATCTGGCTACAGCTGTTGGTGTTACCGTTTCATGCCTTGGTACAGGCCGGTGTAGTAGCCGCTCATGTACCAGCTCAGCAGCATGGACGACACCGCCTGCTCCTCCGAGTCGCCGTGCCGCGCCAGCGCCATGGGCGGCGGCGGCGGGATCGGCATGTCCATTGCGCTCATCTGGCTACAGCTGTTGGTGTTACCGTTTCATGCCTTGGTACAGGCCGGTGTAGTAGCCGCTCATGTACCAGCTCAGCAGCATGGACGACACCGCCTGCTCCTCCGAGTCGCCGTGCCGCGCCAGCGCCATGGCGGCGGCGGGATCGGCATGTCCATTGCGCTCTTCTGGCTACAGCTGTTGGTGTTACCGTTTCATGCTTTGGTACAGGCCGGTGTAGTAGCCGCTCATGTACCAGCTCAGCAGCATGGACGACACCGCCTGCTCCTCCGAGTCGCCGTGCCGCGCCAGCGCCATGGCGGCGGCGGGATCGGCATGTCCATTGCGCTCATCTGGCTACAGCTGTTGGTGTTACCGTTTCATGCCTTGGTACAGGCCGGTGTAGTAGCCGCTCATGTACCAGCTCAGCAGCATGGACGACACCGCCTGCTCCTCCGAGTCGCCGTGCCGCGCCAGCGCCATGGCGGCGGCGGGATCGGCATGTCCATTGCGCTCATCTGGCTACAGCTGTTGGTGTTACCGTTTCATGCCTTGGTACAGGCCGGTGTAGTAGCCGCTCATGTACCAGCTCAGCAGCATGGACGACACCGCCTGCTCCTCCGAGTCGCCGTGCCGCGCCAGCGCCACCGGCGGCGGCGGCGGGATCGGCATGTCCATTGCGCTCATCTGGCTACAGCTGTTGGTGTTACCGTTTCATGCCTTGGTACAGGCCGGTGTAGTAGCCGCTCATGTACCAGCTCAGCAGCATGGACGACACCGCCTGCTCCTCCGAGTCGCCGTGCCGCGCCAGCGCCACCGGCGGCGGCGGCGGGATCGGCATGTCCATTGCGCTCATCTGGCTACAGCTGTTGGTGTTACCGTTTCATGCCTTGGTACAGGCCGGTGTAGTAGCCGCTCATGTACCAGCTCAGCAGCATGGACGACACCGCCTGCTCCTCCGAGTCGCCGTGCCGCGCCAGCGCCACGGCGGCGGCGGGATCGGCATGTCCATTGCGCTCATCTGGCTACAGCTGTTGGTGTTACCGTTTCATGCCTTGGTACAGGCCGGTGTAGTAGCCGCTCATGTACCAGCTCAGCAGCATGGACGACACCGCCTGCTCCTCCGAGTCGCCGTGCCGCGCCAGCGCCACGGCGGCGGCGGCGGGATCGGCATGTCCATTGCGCTCATCTGGCTACAGCTGTTGGTGTTACCGTTTCATGCCTTGGTACAGGCCGGTGTAGTAGCCGCTCATGTACCAGCTCAGCAGCATGGACGACACCGCCTGCTCCTCCGAGTCGCCGTGCCGCGCCAGCGCCATGGCGGCGGCGGGATCGGCATGTCCATTGCGCTCATCTGGCTACAGCTGTTGGTGTTACCGTTTCATGCCTTGGTACAGGCCGGTGTAGTAGCCGCTCATGTACCAGCTCAGCAGCATGGACGACACCGCCTGCTCCTCCGAGTCGCCGTGCCGCGCCAGCGCCATGGCGGCGGCGGGATCGGCATGTCCATTGCGCTCATCTGGCTACAGCTGTTGGTGTTACCGTTTCATGCCTTGGTACAGGCCGGTGTAGTAGCCGCTCATGTACCAGCTCAGCAGCATGGACGACACCGCCTGCTCCTCCGAGTCGCCGTGCCGCGCCAGCGCCACCGGCGGCGGCGGCGGGATCGGCATGTCCATTGCGCTCATCTGGCTACAGCTGTTGGTGTTACCGTTTCATGCCTTGGTACAGGCCGGTGTAGTAGCCGCTCATGTACCAGCTCAGCAGCATGGACGACACCGCCTGCTCCTCCGAGTCGCCGTGCCGCGCCAGCGCCACCGGCGGCGGCGGCGGGATCGGCATGTCCATTGCGCTCATCTGGCTACAGCTGTTGGTGTTACCGTTTCATGCCTTGGTACAGGCCGGTGTAGTAGCCGCTCATGTACCAGCTCAGCAGCATGGACGACACCGCCTGCTCCTCCGAGTCGCCGTGCCGCGCCAGCGCCACCGGCGGCGGCGGCGGGATCGGCATGTCCATTGCGCTCATCTGGCTACAGCTGTTGGTGTTACCGTTTCATGCCTTGGTACAGGCCGGTGTAGTAGCCGCTCATGTACCAGCTCAGCAGCATGGACGACACCGCCTGCTCCTCCGAGTCGCCGTGCCGCGCCAGCGCCACCGGCGGCGGCGGCGGGATCGGCATGTCCATTGCGCTCATCTGGCTACAGCTGTTGGTGTTACCGTTTCATGCCTTGGTACAGGCCGGTGTAGTAGCCGCTCATGTACCAGCTCAGCAGCATGGACGACACCGCCTGCTCCTCCGAGTCGCCGTGCCGCGCCAGCGCCACCGGCGGCGGCGGCGGGATCGGCATGTCCATTGCGCTCATCTGGCTACAGCTGTTGGTGTTACCGTTTCATGCCTTGGTACAGGCCGGTGTAGTAGCCGCTCATGTACCAGCTCAGCAGCATGGACGACACCGCCTGCTCCTCCGAGTCGCCGTGCCGCGCCAGCGCCACCGGCGGCGGCGGCGGGATCGGCATGTCCATTGCGCTCATCTGGCTACAGCTGTTGGTGTTACCGTTTCATGCCTTGGTACAGGCCGGTGTAGTAGCCGCTCATGTACCAGCTCAGCAGCATGGACGACACCGCCTGCTCCTCCGAGTCGCCGTGCCGCGCCAGCGCCACCGGCGGCGGCGGCGGGATCGGCATGTCCATTGCGCTCATCTGGCTACAGCTGTTGGTGTTACCGTTTCATGCCTTGGTACAGGCCGGTGTAGTAGCCGCTCATGTACCAGCTCAGCAGCATGGACGACACCGCCTGCTCCTCCGAGTCGCCGTGCCGCGCCAGCGCCACCGGCGGCGGCGGCGGGATCGGCATGTCCATTGCGCTCATCTGGCTACAGCTGTTGGTGTTACCGTTTCATGCTTTGGTACAGGCCGGTGTAGTAGCCGCTCATGTACCAGCTCAGCAGCATGGACGACACCGCCTGCTCCTCCGAGTCGCCGTGCCGCGCCAGCGCCACCGGCGGCGGCGGCGGGATCGGCATGTCCATTGCGCTCATCTGGCTACAGCTGTTGGTGTTACCGTTTCATGCCTTGGTACAGGCCGGTGTAGTAGCCGCTCATGTACCAGCTCAGCAGCATGGACGACACCGCCTGCTCCTCCGAGTCGCCGTGCCGCGCCAGCGCCACCGGCGGCGGCGGCTCGGATCGGCATGTCCATTGCGCTCATCTGGCTACAGCTGTTGGTGTTACCGTTTCATGCCTTGGTACAGGCCGGTGTAGTAGCCGCTCATGTACCAGCTCAGCAGCATGGACGACACCGCCTGCTCCTCCGAGTCGCCGTGCCGCGCCAGCGCCACCGGCGGCGGCGGCGGGATCGGCATGTCCATTGCGCTCATCTGGCTACAGCTGTTGGTGTTACCGTTTCATGCCTTGGTACAGGCCGGTGTAGTAGCCGCTCATGTACCAGCTCAGCAGCATGGACGACACCGCCTGCTCCTCCGAGTCGCCGTGCCGCGCCAGCGCCACCGGCGGCGGCGGCGGGATCGGCATGTCCATTGCGCTCATCTGGCTACAGCTGTTGGTGTTACCGTTTCATGCCTTGGTACAGGCCGGTGTAGTAGCCGCTCATGTACCAGCTCAGCAGCATGGACGACACCGCCTGCTCCTCCGAGTCGCCGTGCCGCGCCAGCGCCATGGCGGCGGCGGGATCGGCATGTCCATTGCGCTCATCTGGCTACAGCTGTTGGTGTTACCGTTTCATGCCTTGGTACAGGCCGGTGTAGTAGCCGCTCATGTACCAGCTCAGCAGCATGGACGACACCGCCTGCTCCTCCGAGTCGCCGTGCCGCGCCAGCGCCACCGGCGGCGGCGGCGGGATCGGCATGTCCATTGCGCTCATCTGGCTACAGCTGTTGGTGTTACCGTTTCATGCCTTGGTACAGGCCGGTGTAGTAGCCGCTCATGTACCAGCTCAGCAGCATGGACGACACCGCCTGCTCCTCCGAGTCGCCGTGCCGCGCCAGCGCCATGGCGGCGGCGGCGGGATCGGCATGTCCATTGCGCTCATCTGGCTACAGCTGTTGGTGTTACCGTTTCATGCCTTGGTACAGGCCGGTGTAGTAGCCGCTCATGTACCAGCTCAGCAGCATGGACGACACCGCCTGCTCCTCCGAGTCGCCGTGCCGCGCCAGCGCCACCGGCGGCGGCGGGATCGGCATGTCCATTGCGCTCATCTGGCTACAGCTGTTGGTGTTACCGTTTCATGCCTTGGTACAGGCCGGTGTAGTAGCCGCTCATGTACCAGCTCAGCAGCATGGACGACACCGCCTGCTCCTCCGAGTCGCCGTGCCGCGCCAGCGCCACCGGCGGCGGCGGCGGGATCGGCATGTCCATTGCGCTCATCTGGCTACAGCTGTTGGTGTTACCGTTTCATGCCTTGGTACAGGCCGGTGTAGTAGCCGCTCATGTACCAGCTCAGCAGCATGGACGACACCGCCTGCTCCTCCGAGTCGCCGTGCCGCGCCAGCGCCACCGGCGGCGGCGGCGGGATCGGCATGTCCATTGCGCTCATCTGGCTACAGCTGTTGGTGTTACCGTTTCATGCCTTGGTACAGGCCGGTGTAGTAGCCGCTCATGTACCAGCTCAGCAGCATGGACGACACCGCCTGCTCCTCCGAGTCGCCGTGCCGCGCCAGCGCCACCGGCGGCGGCGGCGGGATCGGCATGTCCATTGCGCTCATCTGGCTACAGCTGTTGGTGTTACCGTTTCATGCCTTGGTACAGGCCGGTGTAGTAGCCGCTCATGTACCAGCTCAGCAGCATGGACGACACCGCCTGCTCCTCCGAGTCGCCGTGCCGCGCCAGCGCCACCGGCGGCGGCGGCGGGATCGGCATGTCCATTGCGCTCATCTGGCTACAGCTGTTGGTGTTACCGTTTCATGCCTTGGTACAGGCCGGTGTAGTAGCCGCTCATGTACCAGCTCAGCAGCATGGACGACACCGCCTGCTCCTCCGAGTCGCCGTGCCGCGCCAGCGCCACCGGCGGCGGCGGCGGGATCGGCATGTCCATTGCGCTCATCTGGCTACAGCTGTTGGTGTTACCGTTTCATGCCTTGGTACAGGCCGGTGTAGTAGCCGCTCATGTACCAGCTCAGCAGCATGGACGACACCGCCTGCTCCTCCGAGTCGCCGTGCCGCGCCAGCGCCACCGGCGGCGGCGGGATCGGCATGTCCATTGCGCTCATCTGGCTACAGCTGTTGGTGTTACCGTTTCATGCCTTGGTACAGGCCGGTGTAGTAGCCGCTCATGTACCAGCTCAGCAGCATGGACGACACCGCCTGCTCCTCCGAGTCGCCGTGCCGCGCCAGCGCCACCGGCGGCGGCGGCGGGATCGGCATGTCCATTGCGCTCATCTGGCTACAGCTGTTGGTGTTACCGTTTCATGCCTTGGTACAGGCCGGTGTAGTAGCCGCTCATGTACCAGCTCAGCAGCATGGACGACACCGCCTGCTCCTCCGAGTCGCCGTGCCGCGCCAGCGCCACCGGCGGCGGCGGCGGGATCGGCATGTCCATTGCGCTCATCTGGCTACAGCTGTTGGTGTTACCGTTTCATGCCTTGGTACAGGCCGGTGTAGTAGCCGCTCATGTAGTCCCAGCTCAGCAGCATGGACGACACCGCCTGCTCCTCCGAGTCGCCGTGCCGCGCCAGCGCCACCGGCGGCGGCGGCGGGATCGGCATGTCCATTGCGCTCATCTGGCTACAGCTGTTGGTGTTACCGTTTCATGCCTTGGTACAGGCCGGTGTAGTAGCCGCTCATGTACCAGCTCAGCAGCATGGACGACACCGCCTGCTCCTCCGAGTCGCCGTGCCGCGCCAGCGCCACCGGCGGCGGCGGCGGGATCGGCATGTCCATTGCGCTCATCTGGCTACAGCTGTTGGTGTTACCGTTTCATGCCTTGGTACAGGCCGGTGTAGTAGCCGCTCATGTACCAGCTCAGCAGCATGGACGACACCGCCTGCTCCTCCGAGTCGCCGTGCCGCGCCAGCGCCACCGGCGGCGGCGGCGGGATCGGCATGTCCATTGCGCTCATCTGGCTACAGCTGTTGGTGTTACCGTTTCATGCCTTGGTACAGGCCGGTGTAGTAGCCGCTCATGTACCAGCTCAGCAGCATGGACGACACCGCCTGCTCCTCCGAGTCGCCGTGCCGCGCCAGCGCCACCGGCGGCGGCGGCGGGATCCGGCATGTCCATTGCGCTCATCTGGCTACAGCTGTGCGCTCATCCGGCAACAGCTGGTGGTGTTACCGTTTCATGCCTTGGTACAGGCCGGTGTAGTAGCCGCTCATGTACCAGCTCAGCAGCATGGACGACACCGCCTGCTCCTCCGAGTCGCCGTGCCGCGCCAGCGCCATGGCGGCGGCGGGATCGGCATGTCCATTGCGCTCATCTGGCTACAGCTGTTGGTGTTACCGTTTCATGCCTTGGTACAGGCCGGTGTAGTAGCCGCTCATGTACCAGCTCAGCAGCATGGACGACACCGCCTGCTCCTCCGAGTCGCCGTGCCGCGCCAGCGCCATGGCGGCGGCGGGATCGGCATGTCCATTGCGCTCATCTGGCTACAGCTGTTGGTGTTACCGTTTCATGCCTTGGTACAGGCCGGTGTAGTAGCCGCTCATGTACCAGCTCAGCAGCATGGACGACACCGCCTGCTCCTCCGAGTCGCCGTGCCGCGCCAGCGCCATGGCGGCGGCGGGATCGGCATGTCCATTGCGCTCATCTGGCTACAGCTGTTGGTGTTACCGTTTCATGCCTTGGTACAGGCCGGTGTAGTAGCCGCTCATGTACCAGCTCAGCAGCATGGACGACACCGCCTGCTCCTCCGAGTCGCCGTGCCGCGCCAGCGCCACCGGCGGCGGCGGCGGGATCGGCATGTCCATTGCGCTCATCTGGCTACAGCTGTTGGTGTTACCGTTTCATGCCTTGGTACAGGCCGGTGTAGTAGCCGCTCATGTACCAGCTCAGCAGCATGGACGACACCGCCTGCTCCTCCGAGTCGCCGTGCCGCGCCAGCGCCATGGCGGCGGCGGGATCGGCATGTCCATTGCGCTCATCTGGCTACAGCTGTTGGTGTTACCGTTTCATGCCTTGGTACAGGCCGGTGTAGTAGCCGCTCATGTACCAGCTCAGCAGCATGGACGACACCGCCTGCTCCTCCGAGTCGCCGTGCCGCGACAGCGCCATGGGCGGCGGCGGGATCGGCATGTCCATTGCGCTCATCTGGCTACAGCTGTTGGTGTTACCGTTTCATGCCTTGGTACAGGCCGGTGTAGTAGCCGCTCATGTACCAGCTCAGCAGCATGGACGACACCGCCTGCTCCTCCGAGTCGCCGTGCCGCGCCAGCGCCATGGGCGGCGGCGGCGGGATCGGCATGTCCATTGCGCTCATCTGGCTACAGCTGTTGGTGTTACCGTTTCATGCCTTGGTACAGGCCGGTGTAGTAGCCGCTCATGTACCAGCTCAGCAGCATGGACGACACCGCCTGCTCCTCCGAGTCGCCGTGCCGCGCCAGCGCCATGGCGGCGGCGGGATCGGCATGTCCATTGCGCTCTTCTGGCTACAGCTGTTGGTGTTACCGTTTCATGCCTTGGTACAGGCCGGTGTAGTAGCCGCTCATGTACCAGCTCAGCAGCATGGACGACACCGCCTGCTCCTCCGAGTCGCCGTGCCGCGCCAGCGCCATGGCGGCGGCGGGATCGGCATGTCCATTGCGCTCATCTGGCTACAGCTGGTGGTGTTACCGTTTCATGCCTTGGTACAGGCCGGTGTAGTAGCCGCTCATGTACCAGCTCAGCAGCATGGACGACACCGCCTGCTCCTCCGAGTCGCCGTGCCGCGCCAGCGCCACCGGCGGCGGCGGCGGGATCGGCATGTCCATTGCGCTCATCTGGCTACAGCTGTTGGTGTTACCGTTTCATGCCTTGGTACAGGCCGGTGTAGTAGCCGCTCATGTACCAGCTCAGCAGCATGGACGACACCGCCTGCTCCTCCGAGTCGCCGTGCCGCGCCAGCGCCACCGGCGGCGGCGGCGGGATCGGCATGTCCATTGCGCTCATCTGGCTACAGCTGTTGGTGTTACCGTTTCATGCCTTGGTACAGGCCGGTGTAGTAGACGCTCATGTACCAGCTCAGCAGCATGGACGACACCGCCTGCTCCTCCGAGTCGCCGTGCCGCGCCAGCGCCACCGGCGGCGGCGGCGGGATCGGCATGTCCATTGCGCTCATCTGGCTACAGCTGTTGGTGTTACCGTTTCATGCCTTGGTACAGGCCGGTGTAGTAGCCGCTCATGTACCAGCTCAGCAGCATGGACGACACCGCCTGCTCCTCCGAGTCGCCGTGCCGCGCCAGCGCCATGGGCGGCGGCGGCGGGATCGGCATGTCCATTGCGCTCATCTGGCTACAGCTGTTGGTGTTACCGTTTCATGCCTTGGTACAGGCCGGTGTAGTAGCCGCTCATGTACCAGCTCAGCAGCATGGACGACACCGCCTGCTCCTCCGAGTCGCCGTGCCGCGCCAGCGCCATGGCGGCGGCGGGATCGGCATGTCCATTGCGCTCTTCTGGCTACAGCTGTTGGTGTTACCGTTTCATGCTTTGGTACAGGCCGGTGTAGTAGCCGCTCATGTACCAGCTCAGCAGCATGGACGACACCGCCTGCTCCTCCGAGTCGCCGTGCCGCGCCAGCGCCATGGCGGCGGCGGGATCGGCATGTCCATTGCGCTCTTCTGGCTACAGCTGTTGGTGTTACCGTTTCATGCCTTGGTACAGGCCGGTGTAGTAGCCGCTCATGTACCAGCTCAGCAGCATGGACGACACCGCCTGCTCCTCCGAGTCGCCGTGCCGCGCCAGCGCCACCGGCGGCGGCGGCGGGATCGGCATGTCCATTGCGCTCATCTGGCTACAGCTGTTGGTGTTACCGTTTCATGCCTTGGTACAGGCCGGTGTAGTAGCCGCTCATGTACCAGCTCAGCAGCATGGACGACACCGCCTGCTCCTCCGAGTCGCCGTGCCGCGCCAGCGCCACCGGCGGCGGCGGCGGGATCGGCATGTCCATTGCGCTCATCTGGCTACAGCTGTTGGTGTTACCGTTTCATGCTTTGGTACAGGCCGGTGTAGTAGCCGCTCATGTACCAGCTCAGCAGCATGGACGACACCGCCTGCTCCTCCGAGTCGCCGTGCCGCGCCAGCGCCATGGCGGCGGCGGGATCGGCATGTCCATTGCGCTCATCTGGCTACAGCTGTTGGTGTTACCGTTTCATGCCTTGGTACAGGCCGGTGTAGTAGCCGCTCATGTACCAGCTCAGCAGCATGGACGACACCGCCTGCTCCTCCGAGTCGCCGTGCCGCGCCAGCGCCATGGCGGCGGCGGGATCGGCATGTCCATTGCGCTCATCTGGCTACAGCTGTTGGTGTTACCGTTTCATGCCTTGGTACAGGCCGGTGTAGTAGCCGCTCATGTACCAGCTCAGCAGCATGGACGACACCGCCTGCTCCTCCGAGTCGCCGTGCCGCGCCAGCGCCACCGGCGGCGGCGGCGGGATCGGCATGTCCATTGCGCTCATCTGGCTACAGCTGTTGGTGTTACCGTTTCATGCCTTGGTACAGGCCGGTGTAGTAGCCGCTCATGTACCAGCTCAGCAGCATGGACGACACCGCCTGCTCCTCCGAGTCGCCGTGCCGCGCCAGCGCCACCGGCGGCGGCGGCGGGATCGGCATGTCCATTGCGCTCATCTGGCTACAGCTGTTGGTGTTACCGTTTCATGCCTTGGTACAGGCCGGTGTAGTAGCCGCTCATGTACCAGCTCAGCAGCATGGACGACACCGCCTGCTCCTCCGAGTCGCCGTGCCGCGCCAGCGCCACCGGCGGCGGCGGCGGGATCGGCATGTCCATTGCGCTCATCTGGCTACAGCTGTTGGTGTTACCGTTTCATGCTTTGGTACAGGCCGGTGTAGTAGCCGCTCATGTACCAGCTCAGCAGCATGGACGACACCGCCTGCTCCTCCGAGTCGCCGTGCCGCACCAGCGCCATGGCGGCGGCGGGATCGGCATGTCCATTGCGCTCATCTGGCTACAGCTGTTGGTGTTACCGTTTCATGCTTTGGTACAGGCCGGTGTAGTAGCCGCTCATGTACCAGCTCAGCAGCATGGACGACACCGCCTGCTCCTCCGAGTCGCCGTGCCGCGCCAGCGCCACCGGCGGCGGCGGCGGGATCGGCATGTCCATTGCGCTCATCTGGCTACAGCTGTTGGTGTTACCGTTTCATGCCTTGGTACAGGCCGGTGTAGTAGCCGCTCATGTACCAGCTCAGCAGCATGGACGACACCGCCTGCTCCTCCGAGTCGCCGTGCCGCGCCAGCGCCACCGGCGGCGGCGGCGGGATCGGCATGTCCATTGCGCTCATCTGGCTACAGCTGTTGGTGTTACCGTTTCATGCCTTGGTACAGGCCGGTGTAGTAGCCGCTCATGTACCAGCTCAGCAGCATGGACGACACCGCCTGCTCCTCCGAGTCGCCGTGCCGCGCCAGCGCCACCGGCGGCGGCGGCGGGATCGGCATGTCCATTGCGCTCATCTGGCTACAGCTGTTGGTGTTACCGTTTCATGCTTTGGTACAGGCCGGTGTAGTAGCCGCTCATGTACCAGCTCAGCAGCATGGACGACACCGCCTGCTCCTCCGAGTCGCCGTGCCGCACCAGCGCCATGGCGGCGGCGGGATCGGCATGTCCATTGCGCTCATCTGGCTACAGCTGTTGGTGTTACCGTTTCATGCTTTGGTACAGGCCGGTGTAGTAGCCGCTCATGTACCAGCTCAGCAGCATGGACGACACCGCCTGCTCCTCCGAGTCGCCGTGCCGCGCCAGCGCCACCGGCGGCGGCGGCGGGATCGGCATGTCCATTGCGCTCATCTGGCTACAGCTGTTGGTGTTACCGTTTCATGCCTTGGTACAGGCCGGTGTAGTAGCCGCTCATGTACCAGCTCAGCAGCATGGACGACACCGCCTGCTCCTCCGAGTCGCCGTGCCGCGCCAGCGCCACCGGCGGCGGCGGCGGGATCGGCATGTCCATTGCGCTCATCTGGCTACAGCTGTTGGTGTTACCGTTTCATGCTTTGGTACAGGCCGGTGTAGTAGCCGCTCATGTACCAGCTCAGCAGCATGGACGACACCGCCTGCTCCTCCGAGTCGCCGTGCCGCGCCAGCGCCATGGCGGCGGCGGGATCGGCATGTCCATTGCGCTCATCTGGCTACAGCTGTTGGTGTTACCGTTTCATGCCTTGGTACAGGCCGGTGTAGTAGCCGCTCATGTACCAGCTCAGCAGCATGGACGACACCGCCTGCTCCTCCGAGTCGCCGTGCCGCGCCAGCGCCACCGGCGGCGGCGGCGGGATCGGCATGTCCATTGCGCTCATCTGGCTACAGCTGTTGGTGTTACCGTTTCATGCTTTGGTACAGGCCGGTGTAGTAGCCGCTCATGTACCAGCTCAGCAGCATGGACGACACCGCCTGCTCCTCCGAGTCGCCGTGCCGCGCCAGCGCCATGGCGGCGGCGGGATCGGCATGTCCATTGCGCTCATCTGGCTACAGCTGTTGGTGTTACCGTTTCATGCCTTGGTACAGGCCGGTGTAGTAGCCGCTCATGTACCAGCTCAGCAGCATGGACGACACCGCCTGCTCCTCCGAGTCGCCGTGCCGCGCCAGCGCCATGGCGGCGGCGGGATCGGCATGTCCATTGCGCTCATCTGGCTACAGCTGTTGGTGTTACCGTTTCATGCCTTGGTACAGGCCGGTGTAGTAGCCGCTCATGTACCAGCTCAGCAGCATGGACGACACCGCCTGCTCCTCCGAGTCGCCGTGCCGCGCCAGCGCCACCGGCGGCGGCGGCGGGATCGGCATGTCCATTGCGCTCATCTGAAAATTTATTGAAAGACACTGATTTTATAATTTTGATAAAAAACTAACAATATTTTAACAAAAACCACCACCATATTTATCCTTCTGTCAGCTTGGCTTCAATTTTAAGGGTTCCATATCTCAAAAGAAAAAAAAACGGAACACTAATATGATCACTTTATTGTCTATCTGTCGGTCAGGACCCTTTACTTCAGTAACTGTAGGTTTATGGGACGGTTGTCTGTGTTCGCAGAAATCGTATATGAATATTATTTCTTTTCAGTTAAAAACAGTTTTGTGAACGTAGCAACAGTGTTACTATACGTTATATTAAGTGCCTGTAAGTTAAAGGCCTATGTGAAAGAACAACATTAAGGTTTTAGATTTCAAAAGGCCTATGTCTGGCAGTGGACGTCGTTCACATGACACATGCAAATAAACGCAGATAAATGCAACAATACAACATACAACACACATTGATACATGCAAGCTATGGATCCAGCTACCAGCAACAGTGTTCCCTCAACACTATAACATGGGGTTATTCAAATTTTTTTTTACCAAATTTCTTAAGAGTCCACTAATCCACGATGTCTCCCATATAAACCTAATACCAAAATCATTTGTAATTCGTGCAAATTTCGATCATGTTGTGGTGTTATTTGTTCATATAGAAATAATCTATGCTCCTGGTCATATCTGGTTCCGAAATACTTTTGTTAAACGAAATTGTAAAAGAATTTAGTTTTGCTTATTTTAAAGAGGACATGTTTTCTGCTTATTTGTTTTGTGATAAAAACAACACTAATTCACGTCGCATTAGTTCAGGAGCACAGTTTTTATTGTCCAGCTAAAGAAAAACACCAGTTAATAAAGAAAGTTACAAGTTTTCATTCATAATTTTTTAAATTTCGGAACTCGACCAAAGTTATAAAAATTTCGTTTTAAAGAAGTATTTCCGAACCAAATATGGCCAGGAGCATAGATTATTACTATATGAATCAGAATAACACCACAACATGATCGAAATATGCACGAATTACAAATGATTTGGTAGGTATTTTGAATGTTTTGAGAAAACATAGGTCAGTGCATTCTTAAAAGCCGGCAACACATTTGCAATACCTCTGGTGCTGCAAATGTCAATGGGCGGCGATGATCGCTTACCATCAGGTGACCCGCCCGTTCGTTTGCTTACGTTAACTATTTAAAAAAAATTATGGTACAGCAATACTCACGTTTTTAAGAAAAGCAAAGTCCGGTGACGTCATGGATGGCATCGGCATTGTGGATAAGTCGGGAAAGTTGAACATGTTCGCTGTCTTCTGTTTACTCTTTTTTGTTTTCTTTTTCTTTAGTGCCGCTGGAATAAAAAATCAACAGTGGATACAGCAGATCCTATCAAATCACAATATTATAAAGGCAAAACTTTGTATATGCGTTATATGTGTGAGTCTGTAATCTTTGTTACTCCTTCGCACTGCAACTTCAGAACCGATTTGGCTGAATGGCAATTTGGAATGGAGATAGATTTATATTCTGGAAAACCAGAGCAACACATAGTCTACTTTTAGTTGTGGAAACATTCATGGTTCCCACGGTATTTGTGAAAACACGAAATTCACATGGGAGAACCATGGGCAACAGCTAGCAGTACTATATAATTACATCCTCTTCTTGAGAACCAATTTGGCTGAATGGCAAATTGGAATGGAGATAGATTTATACTCTGGAAAACCAGAGCAACACATAGTCTACTTTTAGTTGTGGAAACATTCATGGCTCCCACGGTATTTGTGAAAACACGAAATTCACATGGGAGAACCACGGGCAACAGCTAGCAGTACTATATAATTACATCCTCTTCTTGAGAACCAATTTGGCTGAATGGCAAATTGGAATGGAGATAGATTTATACTCTGGAAAACCAGAGCAACACATAGTCTACTATTAGTTGTGGAAACATTCACGGCTCCCACGGTATTTGTGAAAACACGAAATTCACATGGGAGAACCACGGGCAACAGCTAGCAGTACTATATAATTACATCCTCTTCTTCTTCTATCGATCACAGCTTCAGGTATGAATGGTCCCTGGTGTCACATTGACGTTCTCGATCTATTGTGATGTTGTAATTTACTCTACATCTTACTAGTTTATGAAATCATGAAATACGTTTTTTATAAATCCTCAACAACCACAGAATTTCCAGAATATTAAGTACCCTGAATATATTAAGTATTCAGACTAGAATGGTGATCATATTGCTCATCTCATAATTTTTTGTTATAAAAAAGAACTCTTACTCTTAGTGTATTTTTCTGGTTTTTCAAACATACCTATGCTTTCTGGACTCTGAGACCTTTGCTCGCACTCCATTTCTTCGAGTCTTTGGGACTGATTGCTCAGTTGATCCTCCAAATCATCTGCTAGAGCTTCTTCCATTTGCTTATTTCTCTCTCGCTGGCCCAGCGATAGTTTGAGACTGTTCAGTGTTACTATCTCTGTGTTATCATAACCTGGGTAAAAATATAGAATTAAGAAGGAGAATTTAAAAGGGTGGTCTACGTAAGGGTGGCACCACTTTGAATTTTCATGCTGATTCAATGAACTACTGATGATTTGGCTGTTGGAGGTGCTGCTAGATCTGAGATATAAATAAAATATGTGTGGATCCCAATTTAAAACTGATATTTGGGTGTGTCGGTGGTGTCATTAAATGGGACAGATATTTACTTGCTATATGGAAACAGCCCATAGATTGTGTAAGAAAAAGTATACATATTATCATAATCGTTTATAAGTACGCTGATTGGTTCCCTGATTTCCATCAGCCAATCGGGGGGCCGAAT
The DNA here is from genome assembly GCA_963855885.1 of Coenonympha glycerion. Taxonomy (NCBI): domain Eukaryota; kingdom Metazoa; phylum Arthropoda; class Insecta; order Lepidoptera; family Nymphalidae; genus Coenonympha; species Coenonympha glycerion. Next base: position 12,881,142 of record OY979643.1, read on the forward strand.
TTGCAACAATGTTGTCTCGTCTTACGCAATCAGGCGCCTTGTCTGACCATAACAACCAATATCATCATTTTTTGCTGTTTGTATATATACTTCTGCTGACATTGCTGGCTGTTTACCACAGACCAAAGCTCTATAAGAGGGGCTTCCTATGATGAAGGCATGTGGGTAAAACTTAGGCTTCCAGTGCAATGTGATTCGCATCATCCAATGTCTTATTGTTGCCAATTTGAAGAGCAACACATTAAAGATAGATGATGATTTTATTTCTTTCAAGGTAAAACTTAACAACAGAAATATGGCAAAGAAAACTTGACTTACAACAATAAATTCTATACACAATAGTTATGAAAATGTGTAGTATTATTGCTTAGGTCGCACACTTTGCGACTAGTTTATATAAGGGCAGGAAAATTTATAATATTTTACCTTTGGAAACATTCTGATAAAATCTTATGGTCCTAAACCTTCAAAGTTTAGAGACCCCTGCACTATGGGGTTACTTAGCCTTTAATGATGATGTATTTACCTATAAAGCACACAACACACTCCTTGTCGTTGATCACTCTCTTGATGACAGCTTCGTACTCTATTCCATCCCCCTCATACACAGCACGGCAGTGCATGCCCACCTTCCACTTAGCTTTGTTTTTTTTCTGACTGTGCGATGCAGCTGGTTCCTGCTTCTTGGATTTTGAGCCTGAAAAAGCAGTTTCGAATTAAAAGTAGCATATTAATTTTAAGAACTTTGAATGGCATTGTTAGGGTTGAGCAAAAGTCATTAGAAAGTACACATTTTTGCAAAAATGACTCTCCGTTGATTGATCTCACCTGATGGTAAGTGATGATGCAGCCGAAGATGTTAGCATACTAACTTGGAAGGGGTAAGTTATGTCACCTCAACGGTTTCTACACAGCATTGTACCGGAACGCTAAATGGCTTGGTGGTACGTCTTTGCTGGTAGGGTGGTAACTAGCCACGGCCAAAGCCTCCCACCAGACCAAATAATAAAATTCCAAAGTGGCCCGTGGCAGGAATCGAACCCGCGACCTCCCACTCGAATCCGAGCGTGCATTCCCTGCGCCATGTAGGTCATCATACATGATGAGGACATGATGCTGGGTGTGTTATACTTCCCAATGTTTGTTAGTATGATAAATAATCTTCAGTTGTATCATCAGTTATCATCAGATATCATCACAGTCAAGTACTAACATTGTGTGTGGGAAAAAAAGTGGCAAAGTTGGAGGTAAAATTGATAGGTATATGAAAAATAGCTGAAATACATCCTTAGTCCTTACCAGGCTGTGAGTTAGTGGTCATAGCAATCCGTCTAGCGACCTCAGCATTGGCAATGTCCAGAGCTTTGTCATATGCCTCATTCAGCTTGCCATCATCCCAGATGTTGTCTTCATCATCTTCCTCAGAGTCTGACTGTAAGATAAAATCAGAAGAAACTGACTGGCTGATTGGTTATTGACTGACATATCGGCACACAGCCCAAACTTATGTATCCACTAGCTGACCCGGCAAACGTTGTTTTGCCATTAGAGATATAATTAAAAAATGGATAACAAGCAGCTTAAAGACCTAGTGATTATACACCGAAAATTTCATAACAATTGGTGGAGCCGTTTTGGAGGAGTTTGGTAACAAAGAATTTTATGTTAGAAAACAAAGATTAAAATATAGGTATATTCAATCAATGTTTAAATAAAATGCGTTGGTGCAGAGAATGCAATCTTGTAGTTATACATGTACATTCTAAGTATAAAATCTTCAATTTGCTCAGCTCATCTTTCAAATAAGGCTGAAGGAAGAAGGGAGGCTAATCAACAATCAAGATGTAAATGCTTCAGTTGGGGCATGATAGTAAGGCAAACCTCATTTATGGGTTCTGCCAACAATTAAATAGTATTGTAAAAAAGAAATATTCGCGGGGGCAAGTGGCGTGCAGAAACTACCTATAAATAATTTCAAAAGGTGCTTACTAAGTTCATGTTTCTAGCGTAAAGTACATCATTTTTCGGCATTGTTTCTAAATTCTAAAGTTTGTGTTGTTTTTGGTATGTAAATGAACAAATTATTTTTAAAATCACTGTTTAGTGTTTCGCTATCGGCCGGCCACTATCGAATTTGTCATTTGTGTTTTATGTCTATGGAATTTGTCGAGTACACAGACCATAAATTGTCATTTGTAAACACAGAGTACAGACAGACAGGAGTGTTAGCAGCGTAGACAGAGAAAAGCTATAGACGCTGGTAAAGCGTGTCGCAAAAAGAGACAAAAACTAACCTTTAACACTACACCGCACCATGATTTTTTGTTTTGAATCGTTGTAATAATATGTGTAAGTTTATAAAAGTGTTCAAAACCTAATTTAACTTGAATCGGACATAACATAATCGTAAAAACTGAATTATAAAGTAATACGATAGCTAACTGTTGGTCCGCTGTCAAACTTTGTTTAGCAAAGTAGTGTGACTAAAACATAAAAAACGTGACACGCTACGTGAAACAAAAGATCTTATCGTTCTATTTCTTTTCTTTACACGACATCGGCGTAAGTTGCTCTTTGTCTTGTGTGAATGAAACATAAGATAACAATTTGTCTATAGCTTTTCTCTGTCTACGGTTAGCAGTCTATGGGCCACAGACCAAGTGTCGCGAGCGAGCTCATAGCTACGAGGAACGAAACTAATGTGGAGCAGCTGTAGTTTTCTACCACACACATATGCGTTTATATGTTGCTTGAAATCGACATAGCTATAACAAACATCACATTGTCTCTTTCTAACTAATTCAAAATTGTTTACGCTATACGAGATAGCAACATATTTGTTTCTTCTGATTTCGGCAACACTGAAGTTGTGACGTCACGAAAAAATAGCCGGGTGGCCAATTCCTCCATAATTTGTCGCATTTTGTAGATTCAAACATGTCGAAACATGTATACAAAGTTTATGCGTATCATGTTTTTTGAAATATAAGACAATCATATTATTATTCTAATTTGCGTGCGGATTATAATTAGTATTCAGGTGTGAAAATGCCTACTCAGTGTTGTGTTGTGCAGTGCAGATCGCGGAAAGACAAAAATAGGCCACATTTAACACTTCATAGGTCAGTATTCGATTTCATTAATTATATCGTTAAATCGTTTAAAATTATGTGTTATTATGTGCTATGATCATATTACATGCGCTTATATAATGTGTAAAAGAAGAAATATTTCTTCAGGATTGAAATAAATTCGATTTAATTTTTGTTATTATGTTAACAAAATGAAAACAAAGTACTAATGATGTGACCGCTGTTATACGATATCGATATAATTCATATATGTAAATTTAAATGTTGATAGATGAGTAGGGCTCCTAATATCACTACCTTCTATTTGGACCGCGAGGTTTTACTCCTCTGACTTCTCGTAGTTATTTCCGCTTTAAGAAAACGGGCCGCAGATGCGAACATTTACTATAGGTACAATCACTCGTATCAAATGTTGTTTGGTCTCGCGGGACAAGTTAAAAATCTTAATCCGGAAACAATATGCACCGCTGGCAAAACCTAGTTTTACTATAAATTAATTTATAATAGTAATAATTCATTCATTTTTTGCTCTTAAATATTTAATTACTAACCACAAACTACATCGATAATATTTCCATATCGATAGATAGCTAGAGCAGCCCTTCTGATCAGCTGACTGATGCCTATTTGTGATTTGCTGATAGCTGTGATTGCCTTTTTTTGATGAGACACAAGATGGCGGAAATGCCTAGCCAAAAAGACTCACTACTTTGTTTCCATTACTTCTTTAGTCATTGGTTTTCACTAGTGTTTTATGTCTATGGTTTTCACAGACCACAAAACTAGATGGTTGTTTTGTTACGTAGAATAGATATATATCAGTGATATAGAGTACCCTGTGATAAATATGTAACTAAGTAATAATGTTCTGTGGTAACCAATGTCTAATATAGTGATCTGTGTTGTTTTGTTTTTAATTTTGCCGATAGAAACAAAAATTTCTTGAAAGTTGAAACTGAAATTATGAGAAATATAATAAAATAATTATTATTTACTTGTATTAATTAATAGTGCCCATGGAAGATATGCTTGTTAATGTAGTCGAAACACAAACTTAAACTGTTCTCGCGTGTGGTTTTGTTGAAAATTTTTCTCCTTTCAGGGAGGCCTATCGAAGAAGCCGACGTCCGTTTTAGCTGTGAAAGAAGTGAAAAATTCCGTGCTTTTTCCGTGTTTGTAATATGGATTCAAATGAAAGAAGTAATAATAGTGTTTCGGTGCCGGGTTCGAATGCGAAGGACGTGACTACTGAGCCCGTAGGGGAGTGCGAAAATTCGGTTGCGGTGAAAATTAATACTGATTCGGGAAGCAATTCAATATTTGAAAATAAGTTTAAAGATATTCAGAAACGGAAAATCGCTGAACGTGTCGAAGTAAATATGGAAAACGAGGACTCTAACGATAGTGTAAAGCGAATGAGGTATTCTGACGTTAAAAAAGAGACTCTGCTAACAAATAACAATGAGGGTGCAAAAGAAGGATATACTATATTGTTGATAAATTCACCAGGCGGATGGACCTCACTGGAAGTTCTTAATTTTGTTAAGGATGAAGTAAGTTGACTTGGAACTTCATGAGGGTCGCTATACAAGTTTTAACCGTAAAGGTCTTGTAGGTTTTAAAATCTTGTAGTAGTAGAGGGAATAATATTTTTGATGTTTAGTGGAAATCTTGCAATTAGTTGCCAGACTATGAGCAGATATTTTAAATTGAAAATGCAGATATGGTAAGATGTCTACTATAGCAGCAAGATCTCCTTTATTGGTATGGCTCCTTAAAAAGAGGAAAATAGGAAATTCAGTCCCATAAGGAAAGTATGAAACTTGGCTTGCATGTGGGTCTGACATTTCTGGCAAAAATGACCCAATAGGTTATTTTTGCCAGCACTTCTTGCAGATCTACAGTACAAACACTTTGAGACATCATAATTTCCCTTCTTTCTATTTTGTATCCAAAATTGTGGATTTTTTAAATTTCCTTGAAAACAGCTACCAAAAAACTGTCAAACACCGAAATATATCTTTTTAAATTTTCCATTAACCATTTAAAAAAACCATTGCTTGGAGTTTCTTAAAGATTATGCTAACACTAGCAGAATTTTGGTTATTCACAAATTCGGCAGGAACCAAGAATTTTTTTGAATAAAAAGTAGCTTATGTGTTAATCTATCTCCATTGCAAATATCTGCCAAATAAGTTCAATAGTTATGGTGATCGAATTTTTCCCTTTAAGTGAGTTTTGAAAAATCCATAGCGTTTGTCACTTTAGGCTATCTAGGATTCATTGCATGTATATTTCTAGAAATAATGCAATTATGTTTTGCTGTATAATTTCAGTGTGGTGTTCATATTTCGAGTATCAATGACAGCAGGGAAGAAAACACAGATGACGATTTTCAAATAAGGCTTAGGTTTGAAACAAAGAAGGAGCTGGATCAAGTGTTGGTTAAGCTAAAAGAAATGGAAGAGCAAGGGAAACTCACTGTTAATCTGATACGTAAGAATTTTTACATACTTTTTTTTTACACTTTATGGGTCAGTACTTGGCTGCGATCTCACCTGATGGTAAGTGATGACGCAGCCGGAGATGCTATTGTACATAACTTGGAAGGGGAAACTGTGTTGAAACCAATATGGGGAACTCACCCATGATGGTTTAAACACAGCATTGCACCGGAACGCTAAATCGTTTGGCAGTCGGCGGTGGTAGGGTGGTAACTAGTCACGGCCTAAGCCTCCCACCAGAGTGGCCTGTGGCTGGAATTGAACCCGCGACCTCCCACTCGCATCCGAGCGCGCGCCACTGTGCCAGAGAGGTCGTTGTTAGTTATTATTTCTTAGTTTAGTTACTACTTAGCAATGAATATAATGATGTAGGTAGTTCAATAAACGAAGAACTACCGCTACAGCGGTCCAACGGTGATGCCACATGGAGGTGAAGTTTTTTGGTTTTTCGGCAACTTACACAAAACAATCTGTCAGAGCATGCTTTATTAATGTATGTTTTTATTTGTTTTACAGATAATATAAAGAATACAGAAAGTATAAACAATTCAGATAATATAAAGGATGAATCAGAGAGTAATGGGGAATCGGATACAACTGTAGTTATGGAACGGATGTAAGTGGGGAAGCCTAAGGCAGTTGCATCAATTAATTTTGAGACTCCTTACCGTTAAACATGGCGGCTCAAAACATTATATCAGTGAAAGAGAATTTAACGAATGTATGTAACGTTAACCAACGGATTGAAACAACCGGTCCTAAGTACAAAGCCAATAGCATTGGATGGGATGAGGGGCTTAAATACATTTACTGTTCAATACGTGCCTTGGTGGTCTAACTATAATGTTTTAAACCATAGTTTTAATGCCGCTATGACAACAAATACTAAAACCTAGAATAAAATAACTTCTTAAGGGGGGCTCTCATACAACAAACGTGATTTTTCTTGCTAGTTTTTGCTATATATTGATAACAGTAACAGGTAGACACTTAAAATTTTTGTTTCCTCAAACAGCCAATCGAAAGAAGCAAAAGAATCATCCGGCTCTTCAAAGACCAATCAAGATGTAGATTCAGAACAATCAAATGATTTTTACATAAGGGAGGAATACCTGCAGTCATTAGGCATCAAGCCACCTATCACCAGCTGGGTTAACGTTTCCAATGTGAGTGTTTCTTTTATAATTAACTAGAAGATACCTGTGGCTTCGCATGCGTAAATTTTAGTTTCCATATTCCCACTGCAACCATCGATTTTTCCGGACGAAAAAGTAGCCCTTGTGTTAATTTAGGACGAAATCTATCTTCATTCAAACTTTCAGCCAAAAATATTGAGTAGTTGCGGCGTGAAGGTGTATATTTTCTCCCTAGTTTATTTGACGATTGAAAAATCAGCCCCAAGTCTATAATCACTTAACCAGATAGAGTAGGAGATCAGGTTTTGTGATTATTTCTATCACTCCATTATAACTATACTATATGAGTGGCAGTGATGGCATTATGTGTAATATTTAAAGTGGGATCTTGGTAATGTTCATGGGAATTAAAATAAAAAGAAAATCTTCTGCAAAGACTGGATCCATTCATATATTTTTTTAACAATATTAGTCTTTATAAACAATTAATAATAATTCGTAATTTCATAGTTTTTGCTTGAACGAGCTTGTGAGCTCTAAACGGCAATATTTGACAACAATTCGATATACAGTGAAACCTGGTTAATTGGGATCTCTAGGGACCAAGACATGTACCAATTTAAAATTAAGGGATTCATCCTCACCAGTTTTCAAATTAAGCAGGTTTGAAATTATAGTTGTCTCATTTACAGAGATTGAAATGTGCCATTATTCCATTTTTAGAGGTGGAAATTTTAATAATTTGCGTATTTTTGGTATTACAAAACGTGTCAAAAACTGATTAAGTTGTCTCACTTATACAGGTAATAACTGAGCTACATAGTCTCAATTATAGAGGTAAACATCGGAAAAGAATTGAAATCTCATTTAACCTCAAGGTACAAAAAGCCCCATTTACAGAGGTAATTTCATAAAAGGGACCTCATTGTAACTCTCAATAATAGAGAGTTTCTCTGTTATCCAGGTTCCACTTAACCAGGTTTCACTGTTTTATACTTGTTTTATTCACAGTTTCGATGTGACAAATCAGAACTGAAAGAAGTGTTGGGCCTAGCGGGGAATGTGTTGATTTGCTCGATTTCAATGGCTGTTAAATATGCGAACGTCATGTACAGTCACCCACTGGAAGCTGTGCAGGTAATATTGTATCTTCTTGTACCCCCTTCATTTTTCCACCCTTATAGAAAGTACACAAAACTACTTAATAAAATCAGTTGGACTAAAAGATTTTGTATGGGAGAGGAAGAAGTACTAACAGAAAAAATTGTTAAAAAAAAAATAGTTTTAGCGATACAATTGATTTATTGAAATTAATCTAAACAACAGCTCGTCATGCAGAAAAACTTACTATAAATCTTACTTTTGAAACACACACGAAAAATATTTTTTTACAATTTTTGGCGGCCATTCTTATCTTCACACTCGCCTGGAACAATTTGTTTTCACTTTCAGATATAAACTGCTAATGTACATTCTTCCAGCTCCCGTATTCCCAGCCAGGTATAATAATCTTGTGGATTTCACAATAAACCCACCTAGGTTTTGTCTAAGCAAGTGTGTCCCAACCTAGATCTTATCATTGCTATTCATCAGATTATAATTGTAGCACAATTCTATCTTAATAAGTTATTAATTTCGTGTACTGAGAGTATTACGGAGAACTGATTAGTTTCAAGCGTACAGGTTTTCTCATGATATCTTCCTTCAGATGTTAACAGTGGACTTTTGGTCGTCATTAGATTTCCATGCTATAAAAAACTTCTTCAATATAGATAGTTGAAACAAAGTTGGCCCCACAACATTTCCTTGAAGGACTCTGGGTTTCAGGATATTATGCCAGCCTTGTAATTAATATTTTATGCTTATTTATTGTCTTAAGCATTGTCTTAGTCATTTCATTTGTATTGCAACAAGATGCATGAAATAACATCAAGTTAACAAAAATCGAGTTATTTGTCACTTATTCCTTTTCAGGCAGTATCAATGCTGAACGGACAAAAGTATTATGGCCAAACTCTCAAAGTTGAAATGAGTAATATCACAGAAAATAAGGCATTGTTACCTAAAGGCTTAGTCGGCGTTGGCCCAGGGTTGGGCAAGTATGGCAAGCCAATACTAGATATGCACTACCAATTCAAAAAATTCATCAAAGGAAAACCGTCGATAGTGGATGCGTGTTTATTCCAACCGAGTTTTTTGAAAACAATTGGCATATCCATTCAAGAAGATATATATAAGTTTGTGCGTGATGTACCAAGCTGTAATAGTCATAGTAGTCAAAATGAAACGGATAGAGAATCAAACGAATCACCAAATGAGAAAGAAAGTGATCAAAAGGAGCAAATCAGCTACGGACCTATAGGACAAAAACTAGGAAATAAAATCCCAGTATTAATACCGCAGAAAGATAAAACAGTTAATATATCGCCTAGATCTTCAAAGGCGGGACCAATGCCAATTTCCAATCCAATGCCAGGACCTATGCAAAGCCCTGTGCGGGGCCCTAATCCAATGCTACCAATGCCAATTGCCAACTCAATGCCTGGACCAATGCAAGGCCCAATGCTACGACCAAATCAAGGTCCAATGCCAGGACAAATGCAAGGGCCAATGCATTCCCCAGTTATGGTCCCAAGAGGTCCGGGACCAACATCAATGGGTCCAACACAAAGACCTGGTTTTCCCATGGGTAATCAGTCACCAATGTACCCCAATGCTCCACCAGTACCTGGTGTTGACCCTGTTAACGATTCTAGGCATGTCAACGGTATTATGCCTGGTCCCAGGCCTAGAGGACCAATGCCTGGTCCTTTAAATCCACTGCTTGGACCGAGGGGTCCGATGCCTGGTCCTAATCGTTTTCCTGGACCTGGTCATATCGTGGGACCATCGGGGCCAATGGTGCCAAATGGTCCACTGAGGCCGAATATGTATTTTGCGCCTAATGTGCGAATGTTCAAAGGACCCGATCCTTTAATGGTTCAAATGATGAATGTGAGTTCATTCTTTTTTTCTTGTTTTTCATGGTTTTGGAGTTTCTAATATAGCGCATCTAAAATAGTACTATCACTTTTACACTCGTAAGTTTACACTTTTGTATAATGTTAAATATACACTTTTCACATGCTGTAAAAGAGCTGATATTAGATTTCTAGATGCGCTATATTTTGAGACTTATATCACCGAATGTACAGGGTTAAATAAAAAATACCAAAAACTTAAAAAGCTCTCAGCCCATACATTAAAACTAAAACTTGTTTTATGACTTTTATTTAGCTCGATATTTTGTGAAATATGAAATTTAATCAAAATTATTTCTTAATTCCACTTTTTCTTCATACCTTATTTTGTATTGAATAATTGAAAAATTAAAAAAAAGACAATAAAAATTCTTACATCATTACGACAAACATAGACTTTTTTTGGAAAAAGGCAATTACCACATCAGTAGTGTTTTTAAGTTTTAATTATTTTCTTGTCGAATTCTTCACAGCTCCCACCGACGACCAATTTCGTGATTCTGGGCCAGAAGTTGTCGGAGTTAGGACACGTGATGTTCCTTGAGTTGACAACCCCTGGATGTGCCAACGTTCGATTTGCCAGCCCTGCTGACGTTGACAGATGTTTACGTATCCTTTATAATTAATTAACGAAATTAACAAAAAAAAAACCGGCCAAGTGCGAGTCGGACTCACGCACCGAGGGTTCCATACCATAAAAGAAGTAAAACATTGAAAGAATCACTTTTGTTCATGAATTTACGAGTATAATTTACATGTAAGTACTTTTGTTGGCAAACCGCAAACGTAACTTTGTTTTTGGCGGTTTATTGTTATTATCAAAAAAAGTATAATAGTGACAGGGTTGATTTTATTTTTCCTGTAAAATATACGTTTACTTCTATTGATCATAATTATTTCAGATTCTTCGATTGGTAAACTTCGGAGATAAGGGAACGGTATTTTTTTCGACAGTTTGCCCAATTAATCAAAAACTATCAGGCATAAAAATAAATAAAAATTAGTTTTAGAATACACAAGTAACGCCCTTTCATATGATACCCCACTCAATATTGTTATCTCATTTTGAAATATTGTCGACCCGGTTTTCCCCCCTTTTTAAATAAAAATAAAAACAATTTTCAAATTTTTACGATTGTTATGACGTCGGGTCACTATTCCCTATAACTATTCTAAATTTCAAGTCAATAGCTTGAATAGTTACTGAAATAATCGAGTGTGACAGACGGACGGACGGAGAAAGTCTCACCATAAGGGTTCCATTTTTACCATTTTGGTATGGAACCCTAAAAACTGACTTCAACTCTCATTAAACTCTTTCCAATTAAAACTTTAAGATTTATATGGTTTTCTCATGGATACCGTTATCAGAACTGAACCAAATTGAAATGGGATCACACGGGAAGCGTCAGCTTTCTAATAAAAAAGAATAATCAAAATCGATTCACCCAGGCAAAAGTTATGAGGTAATAGCAATGCCGAAATACGCTACGCTAAGAGGACAGATCGTAAGATTTGACGTATATTGAAGTCAAAATTTTCTCAAATATGGTGTCGCGCGTCGTACATTTCGATACCGCTGACAGCACATACCGCTGTCGGTCGTTTGTCTTGTTATCCTATATGTTACATCCATGGGTAATAAACATAAAAAACACGGTCGAATTGAGAACCTCCTCCTTTTCTTTTGAAGTCGCTTGAAAATAACAAAACAGGCTTTGTCAATACTGAAGTGTAGTTATAGATTGCGATAGCAAATTTCGGATTTTTTAAAATCCTACGAGACTTTAGGATCAATTTACACCGCGTCGAAATGGAATGGAAGCTTTACTAATACTTATTAAAGTGAAACTTATTACATCGTCTGAAACTTTTCGTCTGTGTGTTGTATTATATGTCGCGTGACCGGCCGCGGAGTAGGGATAAAGTAAAGGCGCTCGTCAGAGCAGCCAAGGCCACAAAAGTTTCACTTTTACCGTGGTTTCATAAAACCACACAATCCTTTTATTTTACATAGCATTAGGATCTACTAATATTTTTATTTAATCACATTTCGCATATCCTTTATTTCCTTAAGTGCCCTTACAGAGAACTATCATCAAGTGATGGGATGAAACCCGGAAATTGTCGTACAAGATGTAGTGAGTACATTGTTTTTAACTAGTCTTTGTAAATAATAATAGGGTATTTTTCTCCAATTTTTTATTACATCATTATATCATTAAAAATCATGACGTACACTAAACAAGCTAATTAAATCGATCAAACAACAAAAAGTTATAAGTATTTTAATATTTCTGATTAGAAAGGGATAGCGACTTTGAATTGTGACGTCACACCTTACTAATGCCATAGTAGCTTCGTGCAGCTTCATACAAATTTTAGTTTTTTGCTAGAAAGGGACAGAAAGCCCTCCTACTCCAAAATTAAAACTTTGTAAATCTTCGTTGCATTTTAATATTTTTTGAGTGTCATTATATTTTATAATAAAGTAATAAATAAGAAAAAGTAAGGAAATCAAATTCAATTTCAAATTTATTCAAATGCCAAGTTAGTACGATAGCATCTTCGGCTTCACCATCACTTACCATCAGGCGAGATCGCAGTCAAGTACCAACTTGTAGTGTAAATAATACCCAAATCGCTTCAAGTGTGCTTATAAAATTTGAAGAGTTCCCTCGATTTTCCCAGGATCCCATCATCTGATCCTGACTTGATGACCATGTGACCATATTCTGGGGAGTACCCTTTCAAACAAAAAAAGAATTTTCCAAATTGGTTCAGGCATCTTCGAGTAATCGTAAAAAATACATAAAAAAAGATTCCGACGAATTGTTAACCACCTCCTTTTTTGAAGTCGGTTTAAAAATACACTTTCGTAGAGTAATGCCACGTTAGAGAGAACAAGGAAGAATGACCAAGGGTGGTATCAAGTTTTTTGATGAACCGAAACCAAAATATTCTAGGAAAATAAAATAGCGTTCTTTGAGAACCATCGACACTAGGTGTTTGTTTTTGTCATATCCGGAATTGAATTTTGCATACAAAATTACTGTCTAAATACATTGCAAATGTATATTTCCTGTTGTCATACAGATTTTATTGAGGAGTACAAATTGTTTATTTGCCTGTAACTTTGGAATTCGGATGTTAATTAAAAATGTAATAAATGTAGGAGATAATGTGAAGACCGTAATCTATAAAAAAATAAGTTTGGATTGGAACCAGCTTGGTTACGGGATTCCATACAGATGTATGGTCACTATCCTTTTATATCTATAAAAATTATAGATTATAAAAACTTTTTCAACAAACACTGTTCTTTTTAATAATAACAATTACAGCCTTTTTTTTTTTTTTTTTTATCGTGGGGAATCCTCATGGATACCCAGTCGCCCGGGGGAGCGGCTGGGTTATGCCGGACTCTTACCGGCTAAACCCCACGGTGTTTCCTCCTCGCACCATATCACGGGAACACGGGAACGCTTGCGCAAACTTCCGCGAACCCGCCGGTGCCCGGCCGCTTGCGCAGCCCCTCCACGAGGTGGAGCATGGAACTCCCCTCCAACAGCAAGGCCCGCCAGAAACACCTAAGCGGGCCTTACCTCCTCGGCGCCCATCCGTAAGGCGACGGACCCCCCGGGACCGCCACCCAGGGGCCGTGGGCACGGGTAAGCCTCCCATACCCCGCGGCGGATCTGATCTTTGGCTCCGCCGCAGACCACCAAACGGCCGCAGAGGACAGGGAGAACGGCAACGACACACCGACACTCCTCTTCCCCTGCGGCCCCGCCGCCGACGCATCTAACGGTGCGCCACCGTTTGGTCGCGGGAGATAGGGCGAGCGGCAACGACACACCGACACGCCTCTCCTCCCGCGACCCCTCCTGGCTGCAGGAGACAGAAAACTCTGTCCCCCGCACCCCTCTTGGACGCATCCAGAGCGGGCCCATCTCCAGGCCCACTCCGAGCGTCCCCTCCTGGATTCCTTTTGGCTTCACCGTGGGGCCCAACCACGGCTACTGAGCCCCCCATCGCGACAAGATTGGAATCCATCGGGGGGGAACAATTACAGCCTGATAAACCCTCTAAACTGGCTCAGGAATAATTTAAGTAGGTAAGTAATATTTTTGTTTCTAGCCATCGATTGCTGCATTTACAAAAATACTGTATAAGGTAATATTTTTCTTTTTCGTTTTCTTTTTGTTATTTTTATTTAGTTTTAATTTATACATAATTTTATTTTGTAAGTAAAAATTATTGTAATAAGCTAATTAATTTCTCGTTATTTTAACTTTTAATTTTTTTTGTAATATAATATAAAGTTATGACACTATCATTTGATTTTTGCACTGTGTAAATATATTTACTTTTAAGTTAATGTTATGGAAAAAAAACTATAAATCTCTTCAAAGTGATGTTAACTTAACTTATAACTTAAGCATAAAATATAACAAATATTTTAATTATAGTAACTATTACTAAATTTTTTTGAACTACACGTGAATATTAATTAGTGTTAAGTATAAGTAATTAATATTAAAGTATTATACTATTAGTGCGTCTCATTTTATCTTCTCCACAGTCCACACTCCGATGTTTATCCTTTTCAAATTAAAACCAAATTCGTTTTTTTTTAATTAGGATATCCTATCATTAGCCAGCATATAGGTGAACAAATTACTAACATTACTTGTGTAAATCATTTAACGAACAATAAACAAATACTTCCCACGTTAATTTATAGACAGCCTTTTTTTAAATATTTTTAATCTGTAGGTAATACAACATTACCGCCTTTGATTCAACGCCACACTAGATAATTATCCAAAGCATAAAAATCACTGTAAACATTAGAAAACCCAAAAGCTGTAAGCTTTAAAAAATCCAAAATGTTCTGCTGCTATCCATGTTTCATCATTAGTCATTTCTCGCGAGCCTAAAATTTCAAATATCAAATTTATAATTATTTGAGATATTTTGACTAAATTTCCGCCCGTTCAAATAGAACCCTATTATTTGAGCCTCTACAAATTACTATAAAATAGCATATATTAAAATACATCATTATACCTCTCATTATGTTAATAGAAAAATTGTACCTACCACTTAAATATTATACTGTTAATTTATAAATAAAGATTTATTTGTAAAGGAACGTAACACTATTAACGAAGTACATTATGCCCCTCTTAGGATTAATAAATTCGATAAATGGTGGCCATAAATTAATATTTTATGGGCCTTAAAGTTAATTTTACCGGACCCGTAAGCTAATGCCTAACACATAACATGTTGTATAATGGCTTAAATTTCTTAATTAAGGTAAACTAAACGCCCTCTGCCTGCCAAGTTCAAATTTTATTTGTTTGCGCAATTTGTAAAAGGCTACGGGTTATGACAGTTAAATTGCAGGAATGGCAGTATGCTAGATGATTCGTAGGGTGGTAACTAGCCACGACCGAAGCCTTCCACCAGACCAGGCTGATTCCTGACAGTCCTATTCCTTAACTCATAAATCACTAGCTGTTGCCCGCGGCTCCACCCGCGTGCATGGAGCGATGGATTATTTCGGGATAAAAAGTAGCCTGTGTGTTATAACTTATAAGCTATGTATGTTCCAATCTTTAGCCAAATCGGTTCAGTAGTTGCGGCATGAAAGAGTAACAAAGATACATCCATCCATCCATACTTACAAACTTTCGCGTTTATAATCTTAGTAGGATGGAAAATTCTTCCGCATACACTAGTTTTTCAGTGATATTTAACGAATATTATACTAAAAGTTATAGAATTGCCTGTCTCTATACAAATTTTTATTGACTGTTGTACGTTAGTTAACTACTATTATGGGGTATACAGTTAACTACTATTATAGGGTAGTACAGGTACCAACTACCATACCATGAAATGACATAAGCTTTAATATTTTTTCACATCCCGCATAATCACGAGTACTAGGAAAATTACTACTAGGAGTACTAGGGTTTTGATCTGGGTTTTTTTGTACTAGATGGTTTGGGATTCGGTAAACTGGAACCAGTACTCTGCACAAAAAAATTTCTAGCCTCTTTACCTTCTGTCTTTACACCTTTCCTTATAATAAGTTTTTTACGTGAACGTTTCATTGTTTATGTACAATTAACCTACTTAGGCGTGACGAATAAAATATTGCGTTCTTTAAAAACGTATTAACTGGGCACAGCACTACGACTAACTGAAGCTCCGCGCGCGCGCACGTTCAGTGCGGTACGGGGTCGCACTATTGTAAAATAATTACCTTACTGTGCGTTACGACAAAATAATTCCCGTACATTTTTATTCGTAAATTTCAATACACTTCAAGCAAGGACACCGGCAATATAGGCGTCTCTTTTTCACTTGTACGAATACTTGAAAAAATCACCCCCGCACGGAGTGCAAAACAAGGACAACTCGCTGCCGCACAGAGCAGAACTCAATTACAACCAAATACTTCCCGTAACGCAGTGAATGTGTTATATAAATTCTTTTTCTTTTCTTGTTTTTTGGTATCAGGGAATAATAAAGGCTTTTTTTATTTTTTTTTATTTTTTTTATTTAAACCTCGTTAGTTTAATATAAGTAGGTACTCTATAAAGGGGGGGCGTCCCCCTTAACCCCTCCCCGGTAGAGCCATTTCAATTTTGGTTGAGTTGTTTTGGGTATGTGTTCACAAAATCAGTAATAACTTGAAAGTCTGTTTCTTCACAATATGTTCTCAATTGGTCTCATTCGACTGGGTACAATATTATCCATCGCTGTCCATACCTAACAATAATGTAAAACTTTAAAAATGATGAAACATAACAAAATGATGGGCCCGTAAAACCTTTTGTTTTGTTTAAGCAATGATAACTCTAAAACTTAGCAACTAACAGAAAAAATGTTAACTTTTATTGATCATAATTATTTCAGATTTTTCGATTTGTAAACTTCGGAGATAAGGGGGGGGGGAACGGTATTTTTTTCGACAGTTTGCCCAATAAATCAAAAACTATCATAAAAGCTTAAAAATAAATAAAAATCAGTTTTAGAATACACAAGTAACGCCCTTTCATATGATGCCCCACTCAATATTGTTATCTCATTTTGAAATTTTATTGACCCGGTTTTCCCCCCTTTTTAAATAAAAATAAAAACAATTTTCAAATTTTTACAATTGTTATGACGTCGGGTCACTATTACCTATAACTCTTCTAAATTTCAAGTCGCTAGCTTGAATAGTTACTGAAATAATCGAGTGTGACAGGACAGACGGGCGGAGAAAGTCTCACTATAAGGGTTCCATTTTTACCATTTTGGTATGGAACCAATTTTGGGTTGAGTTATTATAATGTTTTACATTATTATTAGGTATCCAGCGATTTAGAATATTGTACCTAGTCGATGACCATTTGAGATCATGTGAAGCAACAGACTTTAAAGTTATTCCTGATTTTGTGTGCACATACCCAAAAAAACGCAACCAAAATTGAAATGGCTCTCCCGGGGAGGGGGTGAGGAATCCCCCCCTTAATTGGGGATTTTTTGCTTGTAATGAGCTATAGAACTCTATATCTCCCTTAAATTACCGCTAGTTCGATCCCGGACACGCTGTACAATAATACACTACTAATAAAATAAAAATATATGTCCATAATACGATGGATGGTGGTATTATCTTTTAGATTTTCTGAGAAATTTTTGATTAAGTATACCTACATTTGGATCTTTTCCAAAGCGCGTAATTAGGTACTAGCTTAAATATTAATAATAATTTTATCTACTATGCATGTTAAATATTAAATTGAGCTTATCCAAGTTACGTATATATTATATTGTATTGTAATATAAGAATTTAGAGGACAAACCTAATTTATTATTAGGTACTTAGTACGTAATGCTATCATTTAAGGACATACTAATTGGACAAAATAATGACATGTAAAAATATTTATAATATATAGAGTATGTAATTGATTGTTGTGATATAATTTAAGAAATTAAAGTAAGTTAATTTTAAAATTTTATAGAAATAAAAATAAACATGCCCGAAAACCATAAGGCCTTTTATTTCACGAACCTATAAATTTTTAGGGTTACATACCAAAATGGTAAAAATGGAACCCTTACGGTGGTCCCCGTTCGTCCGATAAAAATATTGAGTGGGGTATCATATGAAAGGGCGTTACTTGTGTATTCTAAAGCCAATTTTTATTTACTGTCCCCCCCCCCCTCCCTTATCTCTGAAGTTTACCAATCGAAAAATCTGAAATAATTATGATCAATAAAATAACGCATATTTTACAGGAAAAATAAAATCAACTCGTTAACTAACTTTTTGTGATATTAACAATAAACCTCTAAAAACAGAGTTAGGTTTGCGGTTCGCCAACAAAAGTACCTAAGTACTTGTAAGTTATATAATATTATACTCGTAAATTCAAGGGACAAAAATTATTCTTACGTATTTCTTCCTTGATAGTATGGAACCCTCGGTGCGCGAGTCCGACTCGCACTTGGCCGGTTTTGTTGGCATGCAAATCATACAATAATAAACTCTAAAATAATTTCTAAGAAATAAAGCAAACAAAGCAATAACGGCTGCCAACATCACAGCAGGAGTGAACCGTACCTACCTAATCTGTAGGTGTAATCTATCTGTTGTGTTCAGACTTCAGAGACCCAGACAGTTGTAACTTGTAACTACAATGTATCTACTACAACCACTGATAGGTTTCGGTATTCTAGTCTAGACATGGTCTAGACATAAATAAGTTAAGTAAAACATTGGCTATTGCAGTTACAACGTGAAACATGCATCGAAAACTGGACTATGGTTGATTTATGCGAGCTACGATCTCTAGTAAGTATGATCTGTATGCTGCGAGTATGTAAATCTACCTCTATAAGTAGTAGGACAGACAGATTAATTTGTTTTGCTATAATCCGCTACTTGAAAAGATTCTGTATGGTATATGCAGGAACACTGTCCATATGAAACACCACACACAATTTTCCAATACTTTCTTCGACGTACGTTTCGTCCCGACACTGGGGCATCCTCAGGAGATGTTGACTTCACAATGCGAAATAGTAGTCTACGATTTCGCAAAAATACGCCTGCTTCCATTTAATACTACCAGTATAAAATAAGTAATACCAGTATAAGTCCTAAGTTTGTTTGTATTTAATTTATTTCTTTTCTATATTTTATTCTGTGGTGTGCAATAAAGTGTTTATCTATCTATCTATCTATCTATCTATAAGTATTAAGAGTACCTAGGTAAAAATATATTTCAATACTTACTCGACGATAATATTTATCGTACCTATCGCGTAATTATCATTGTGACGACTGAATGGCGCAGCGGTTGTAGCCCTGTTGTCTGCGTTGTTGGAGGCCGTGGGTTCGAATCCCACAACTGAGAAATACTTGTGTGATGAACATGATGTTTCCGGATAATGTTCTCGTCTGTGGTTGTTCTTGTTGTTGTCTGTGGTTGTTCTGTACTTGACAAGATGGTAGACGGAAGATGAAGAGATCGAGACGAGATCTTGCTTTTATCTTACCTACGTTGATGATAGGTATAAATATTTTGTAGTTTGTTGTAGCTCCTAATCCTAAAAATCATAGAGCCTGATTTTTTGGAAATTTATATGTTTGCTCGTAGGAAACCCTTCGCCTACGAGTAAGTACCTTCATACCTACTTGTATATCCTATAGGTACACTAAACTAATAAAGGTCTATGATATAGATAGGTAGGCACTATGATATTCTCTTTCCCATTATTTTGTGCAGAAATCGGTTCGATCCGATCAGAATTACGCGAAAACCAGTGTCATGATAATAACGAAATCCGATTACATTATATTGGACCAGCGAGGTCATCCCCTACCACGGGAAACTGACGCGATAAAATTTTCAAAAAAGAATTGTGGTGAGCAATGGGCATTTACTTTCTGTAGCAAAGTGCTCACCACAATTCCCATATTTCGAATGGAGCGAACTTTGAAATTTGAACTTTGAACGAGAGAGCTTTTCGATAGAGCGGCCACTCGCGACAGGTGGTGGTTGCGGGTTCGCATCCCGTTGGCAGCGATAATTTTGATAAATTTATAATATAACCTTGTGTGCGAAGCACTATAACGAAAAAGTAAATTTTCATATTCATTTTCAAATAACTTTGAAGACAGTATGTTGTGACAGTAGTTGGTCGGTGGTAGGGTCTCCATTTATGATGCTCGCTGACAAATAGATCCCCAGGAAATCGCGTCTCGTCATGATACGAGGTCGCCGCTTAATGGGCTCCTACTTCCTGCCACAATCAGCTATTACGGGGTTCATTTAATATTATTTTTTCAAACACGCTTGGGAATTTGAGCATTATTTTGACAACCTTCTTCGAGATAAATCGAAGTTGTACTAGCCAACCAGCGGTCGCCGAAATTTGTATGAAAATCCATTTCCGTTGTGGTTAAGCGGTCAAATAAATTACATACTACACTCATATCTGTCGTGTAATTCAAACGTGTGACAACAATCTTTAACTTTGACACAATGACTACCTAAGGAGGAAACTTATTAATGAATTTCTTTCGATGTTTGTGATTGATTTTGAAAATATTTGCCTAAGTACTATTGATGGCCACATCGCAGCTAGGCACTGATTGACTTACGTATGTGTGCCTCGACGTCGCCTCGGTCTACATTTTCCACGTTCTTCCAACAATGCCTTAACTATGCCTCTTAACTCTTCTGCTGGTAGCTGCAATAATTAGTGTAAAGTGAACTCGCCATAACTCTACAAGGAGTCGCTGGATGCAAGTGGCGCAGGACTGTTCGAGCTGGAAGTAATTGCAGGAGGCTTTTGTCCAGCAGTGGACGTCCGTCGGCTTAAAATAATGGATGAACTAACTCGCAATCCTCGCACAAACTTTCAAGTTTCAAGAGCATGGCAAATTATTTAAAGAATAAACTAAAAACTATAATTATATAATAATAATAATAATAATAATAATAAGCCTCTTTATTTCCAATAAATCTTAAATAACATTAATTTATCTAACAACTATTTAAGTAATTAGGATTACATTAACTATATTATTGGAACCCCACTCAGGGTATAGGCCTCCTCTAGCTTATTCCATGTTTTTCTGTTTTGTGCTTTTCTCCTCCAGTTTGTTCCTGCTACTGAAATTATTTCGTCAATCCATCTGTTCCTTGGGTGCCCTCTTTTTCTTTTTCCCATAGGTCCCTCCCAGATAGTTGTTTCTATCGTCCATCTATTGTCTGTGTATCTTGCTAGATGTCCTGCCCATCGCCACTTTTGTGTACGCGCATGGTGAAGCACATCTATTAGGTTGGTTTTTGCTCTTATGTCTGTGCTTCTTATCTTTTGAATTTTTCTTATTTTCAATATACTTCTTTCCATCGCTTTCTGACAGTTTGCTAGTTTTGTTTTTATTTTTGTGTTGTATGTCCATGTTTGACAGCCGTAAGTGAGAGTTGGTAGAATGCATGTGTCCATTATAGTCTTCTTCAGGTGTAATGGAAAAGTGCCTTTTAGGATTTCTTTTAGGCTCCAGTATCTTTTCCACCCTATGTTCACTCGTCGTTCTATTTCTTCTTCTTCATTTTTATTACTGAATGATACTTGTTTGCCAAGATAAATATAACTGTTAACGTATTCTAATGGCTTGCCATATAAGCTGATGTTTTTAGTTTTGCCGTTTGTCATTAGCTTGGTTTTATCTTGGTTCATTATGAGCCCGACTTTTTCGCTTTCTTCTCTTAGAGTATTTATCATTTCCTCTAGTTTATCACCTGTTTCAGCGAAAAGGACAATGTCGTCAGCGAATCGTAGGTGGGTTAGTCTCTTCCCATTTACTCTGATTCCATGCGTTAGCCAGTGTAGATTCTCGAAGATAAGCTGTAGCACCGCTATAAACAGTTTAGGCGAAAGAGGATCTCCTTGTCGTACTCCTCTGAGAATTGGTATACTGGATCCTCTTTTTTCCAGTTTTACTCTGCTGGTACTTCCGTCATAGATATTTTTTAATACTTTTATGTATTTTCTATGAATTTGGCATCTATCCAGGGCTTCCCATATTGAGTTATGTGAGATCGTATCAAAAGCTTTAGCATAATCAATGAAAGCCATATGTAGTGGTTTGTTGAACTCTTTGTATTTTTCTATGACTTGTTGAATAGCATGAATGTGGTCTGTTGTGGAGAAGCCAGCACGGAAGCCTGCTTGTTCAAACGGTTGGTGTTCATCAATATCTGAGGATAGCCTACTTTGGAGAATTGAGGTGAATAGCTTGTACACACTTGAAAGGAGACTTATAGGTCTATAATTACCTACGTCTGTCGGGTCTCCTTTCTTGTAGAGTAAGATTATATCGGATCTTTTCCATTGTTCTGGCACCTGACCAGTGTCCAAAACTTTATTGAATAAGTAAGTGAGTGGACGAGTTAGGAGCAGAGAGCCAGTTTTTAAGGCCTCGTTTTGTATATTGTCAGGTCCGGGACTTTTTTCATTCTTTAACTTTTGAAGATGCTGGATGGTTTCCCGATCGTCTATTGGTGGTATATCAATTTCATGACGAGTTATTTCGCAAAGCTGGGAATTCCTACTTGAATGAGAAGTTTTTGAGATGTCAGTCTTTTCTTCATAAAGTGTTTTGTAGAATTCTGTTGCACTATTGACCACATCATTTCTGGTTTTTGTCGCTTTGTTTTTTGTATTTAGGTTTTGTATCCAGTTTTTATGTGTTGTCAATTGTTTATAGGCTCTTTTCGAGCTTCTGTATTTCTGTAGGTTGTCTTCTATTATCCTATTTCTATAATTATCATAATCTGTTTTTATGGCTTTGCTTGTTGCTTTGAAGAGAACACTTAATTCTTTTTTCATTTCTTTAGTTTTTTGTTTTATTTTTATTAACTCTGTTCGTCTTGTCAGCAAATCCCGGGTACTTTTACTGAGAATTTTTCCAACTGTATCTGTATTTGAATCTGGTGTTTTTACTGGCATACTTTTATTGATGGCGTTTTCTAATTTGTCATATAATGTTTGGACGTCATGATCTTCGTTTTGGAAATTCAATTCTTGTAAGTTTTCTTCTAAATTCTTCAAATAACAAGTGATGTCTTCAGTTGTTTTTAATGACTTAGGTTGTGTTTTGAAAGTTGATCTGCTTTTCTTTTGTTTTTCCAGAAGGTAAGTAGCTCTTACGAGGCGGTGGTCTGATCTGAATCCCAAACCGTGGAGAATTTCTATGTTCCTAATTTTTTTGGGTTCGTTGGACAGAATATAGTCTACCTCATTTTTTGTTTTTCCGTCAGGGGATAGCCACGTCCATTTACGGTCTTTTCTCATTTTGAAGAACGTGTTCATAATAGATAGTTTGTTTTCTAATGCGTATTGCACTAATTTTTCACCCCTTTCGCTTCGAGTTCCATAACCGAATGACCCCATGACTAAGCTGTCATTCATATTTGTTTGTCCTACTTGGGCGTTAAAATCTCCAATAAGGAGCACATGTTCTCCCACCTGGTTTAGAGCTACTTCCAAGGTTTTGTAAAATGAAGTGATTGCTTCTTCTGATGCCTTTTCTACGGGAGCGTACGCCTGTATTATTGATATTATTTCATTATCGAATGTCATTTGTAATACAGCAACCCGCTCTGAAAGGCCTGTGAAGTTTAATATGTTCCTTTTGAATTTTTTCTTGATGAGAAAGCCCACTCCATACAACCCTAGCGTTTCTCCTTTATAACATAGGATATAATTGTCGCGTTCTTCTATATTACATCCCATTTTTCTGACTTCTGCTATACCAAGTATGTCGATTTTTATATTTTGTAATGAGTAGATTAATTCTATGTATCTTTTCTCTGACCCTAGTGATCTGACATTAAATGTTCCAATTTTCAAAATTTTATTTTGTCTTTTTCTTTCAGCTAGAGGGTTATGGTCTCTTTCCCCCACGGGGACCAGCCGGCTTGGGGGAGTTTTTATTAGGTTTATTGGTTGTTGGTTATTTGTGTAGTTATCGTTGTCATTTTTCCGGTTGCTGGCAGTCTTTAGTTGCTATTTGTTAGTTTTTTCCTTAGCTGAGTTGCTTCTAGGACGGGACATAAATTCAAATGCGTTCTTTGCAGCAATTTTCTTAGGGGCCTCTGAAGAGGGTAGTTCAGTTGATATTTTGGACGCCTGATCAGGTGAGAAGGAGGATTCTCTTTTCCTCTTTTCACGGTGAATATCAGTTGGTTTCTTTACTATAAGCTTTTCTCCCCTCAGGTAGGCAATATTGCCTTTGTTCCTTTCTTCTTCAAGTTTTGGCTGCAGAGATTTTCTTATCTCTAACGTTTCTTTCGTAAAGTCTTCCTTTATGTATGTTCCTTTGGGTAATTTGTTTTTGTTTTTATATATTATATTTCGTCTCCAGTTCGAAGTAAAAGAAACAAGAATGGGTCGAACTCCATTGCTCGTTTTTTGTCCGATCCTATAAGCTTTATCAATTTCATATGCTTGAATGTCCAGTGACAGGTAGTTGTTGATTTTTTCTTTCATATATTCTACTATATTTGACTCCTCTTTGCTTTCCTCTTTTAAACCAAAAAATAATAGATTGTTCTTTTTCTTTTGTATTTCAAATCCTTTAAGTTTTTCTTTTAGTTCCGAAACCTCAGATTGTAGTTGCTGATTTTTTTCCTCTAGAATTTTGAGTTTTTCGCCCATTTGCTGCATAATGTTTCGAGTAACATTCTCCGTAATTATTTTTGTTTGCTTGTCCATTCGTTCTTGAATTTTTTCCAGTAAAAGTTGCGACTGGTCATCCATGTTTTAGCATAGGATTCAAATCAAGTCAAACGAAATTTCAAAATTGGCGCGCAAATTTTCTGTCAATGGTAGAATTTAACTTCTTTAGATGGCAACACTCTATATGTCAAATTCAGTTTGTAATGTTGTCTGGACTGACAATATTGTCTATAGTTTGCACTCGATAGTATTTTGAGGTTATGTTATGAACGTTTTTCACAGCAATATAATAACGTCTTGAGGATATTTCGTGCGTGATTTTTATAGTTAGTGCACTTTCCACAGCAAAATGTTTATTTATAAATACTGTAGTGACATTTCCACAAGTTTTAACACTGTTTAAACCAGATTTTATCGCGAGTGACTTTCGGAACGTCTTTTGTTTATTACGCCGGAACCGGAAAAAACTATAATTATATAATAAATCATTATTCATCTTATTCATCATCATTTAACTCGGGCTGATAAAGTAGTAGTAAGTAGCTCAATGCAATTAGGTATAAGTAAGCAGAAAACATCTGTTCAGAATATTCTTTTTAATCATATTTTCTTTTAATAACGCAATATTGTATTCAAAGTTCACAGTAAATAGTGTTTCATAGTGCTTCCTGCCACTTTAAAAGCAATTATATTTTCCTCTTGTGTTTTTCCCTTTGAAATCAAAAGTACCTACGGAACTGATCAATGGCAGAGGGTCTTTATTATGATGAACAAGTAATTAGAGAGGCTCGTAATATCCAATTGGTATCGATCGTTGTATGTCTCAAAGCTAGTAGGGATCAGTTGTAATGTATTTATTATTTTTTCAAAAAAAAATTTTTTTATTAGTAAGTTTTTGTTTTGCTGCTTAGAGATAAAATTATTGAACTATTCGACGCCTGCGTCTTTCCGGTCATGACATACGAAGCAGAACGTGGACACTCACAGTAGGCATTGTCCACAAGTTCAAAGTCCCCAACGTGCTATGGAGAGAGCTAGGCTTGGTGTTTCTCTGAGGGATAGTATCCGCAACAAGGACATCCGTACGAGAACCAAAGTTACCAACGTAGCTCAACAGATTAGCAAGCTGAAATGGCAGTGGGCGTGCCATATCTGTCGCAGGACCGATGGCCGTTGGGGCAGACGTGTTCTGGAGTGGAGACCGCGTACCGGTAAGCGCAGCGTAAGAACCTTCTGGCCGCTGAACCGACGACCTGAAAAATTCGCTGGTACTGTTGGGTTTGATTCGCTACATTCATGGTTCAAGAAGTCGTTATGAGATAATGAAAGACACGAGACTCATAAAAATCTGCGGCCGAAAAAGGCCGGAAGAAAACCACTATTTTATGCGAATAGTTCAGGCGTGTGAATACTTGCTCCATAGGTACCAGTCGCTATAAATTGGCTACCACCACAGTAATTATCGCTCGAATACTTATAGCGATCGGCGATGAATTAGCAAATTGAAAATAGCACGCAGCGATGTTCGAGTCAAGTTTTATTAACGTACAAACTATACTCGAATGGGCCTTACTAGTGATTCTCGGAAGATTTTAGAAATTAACCTGCCAGACTGCTGTAGACCTAGTTATTCGTCTGTTTGTATCTCTATCAGGCAAAGCGTATCTCTGGTAATGTACTTAATAGGTAGAAAACTCTCACTCAACCCCGGTTTATAGCTACTAAGCAAGCGCGGATTCGCAGGTCTCATATAACTCTTTCTTTGAGAATATTAGATATAGAAAATTACCAGGCATTCAGATACTCACTATATTTTCTGTCAAGCAAGTATTTAGTTGCCACAAACTGATTCTAAATGATTAAATGTAACTCCAATAATCAGAGATAATTTAACTCCTGGGACGTGAGCCCTCAAGTATAAGGCCGTTGGAAACCACTAGCAAGGTCTCACATTTTATTAACAATGCATCATTAGAAGATATAAACATTAACCTTCTTTCTCTAGGATAGAGTGTTTTTTTATAGCAAAGAATCCATCCCATCAGAACTTTGCATTATAATGCTGCAATGCCATATGACCACAGAATACCATAGTATGACGCATTAAATTTGAAATTCAAAATTCGAATAATTAATGTGTGCAATGGTTGTGCAGCCAAGGCATCGATTGGCTGGTGATGGTTGCATTGCTATGGTTGCCAGCGATGTTTTGGCAATGTACCATTTGATTTACGGGAAATAACCCAGAATAGATTTATAATAAGTCGTCGCTCGGTTATGTCACACAGTAAGGTCCTTCGCACACGGCTCGTACCGCAATACGACGAGAGCAGTACGAGCATGGACATTGGACATTTTCAAACATGTCCGTAGACGAAGCGGTTTTGCAGCGAATCGTTAGAGGCGTAATTGTCATATTGGTCATAACATAACATAAACGCTTACGCTTACAAGCCGTGTGCGAAGGGGCTGATGCTTTACAAGCTTTATTTGACAGCGCGTCGGTACCAATCCGACTGGATTCTGCAAATATTATATAGCCCTTTACCATTCAACTCATATCACGAGCTGATTCGAGAACAATTAGTAATAGTCCTCGCTTGTATAATAATAGATCACTATATTTTGGCAATTTGTGAAATACATTCGGCGTAGTTTCCAACTAACTTTTGGGCCTTGAATCGCGCGGTTTGTACTTTGCATTATAACAACAAATATCACTCGTACTCGTCTATCGGCTTTGCTGAGTAATCAGTAAACTATGCGGTAGACTTAGGGCTGCCATCAAGCGAATTTCCGTCGCCAGGCAAATATTTCAAATCCTCTGGACATTGTGGTAAAGCTTTCGGACATCGGTTGTTTTACCAGTTACCTGGTATATCTACGGTTACTAATAACGAATCAATTTTTAATGCCTACCTAACCACCTTTACCTACTCTCGGTTGCTGGCAACGGAGAAGCACGCTATTTGAATTGACTAATGAGCGTGCGCGGTGTCATTTTGCGTATAAGGTTGGTACCACGACGTACTGAACATAGTTTACAGATGTAATGCAGTAATTTTTTTTTATGAAGATTTTAATAAAATATTCATGAACGATGGATGTATGAAATCCGGTACCAAGCTGAGTCAAATTCAAACTTAAATTTTTTATAGACTACAGTTTCCACATTAACTCTTTTTTTTAGCTATACAAGTTAGTACTTGAATGCGATCTCACTGCGGTAAGTGATGATGCAGCCGAAGATGTTAGCGTACTAACTTGGAAGGGGACAGTTATGTCAACCCAGCGGTTTCTACACAGCATCGTGCCGGAACGCTAAATCGCTTGGCGGTACGTCTTTGCTGGTAGGGTGGTAACTAGCCACGGCCAAAGCCTCCCACCTCATCTTATCATTTATCAGGCTTCGGTCATTCTTCTTTACCGCTTAGGTACTGTGTTTCAATTAATCAGGATTTTTCTGGTATAAATATCGTCCGGTTTTCACCCGAACACTTTTTGTCCGTTGATGACCCCCCGAAAGCGTATACCTACCTACTTCCAAACCCGTGCGCGATTGGAGGACGCGTACACGTTGAACACGGGTTTGTAAAGATAGTTAGCGTGACAAACCCGTGCGTGTTTCAAGAGAGAACTGCTTCCAAATGAACATGTTAACGGAAATAACCCCCCGGACGCTCTCTAAACTATGCCAAATCTGGGGAAACCCAAAAGCATGGCATCCTTAGGTAGACTGAATAGCTCTTGTGTTTTTAATTAACAAGCAACAACGATATAAGCATCTTATGATCATATTCTCATCTTAGGGCGCCTTCAAATTAGCCACAAAGTAAAGCGCGTCAGTTCATCGATCGACTAGTGCTGCGCGCATGTATTTTTTGTAAAAATCGAGCAGTGTTTTTCGTCAGAGTCCAGCGTGAAACTATGTACAACACTACAATTCTCAAAACTAGTGACAGCAGCGCGGCTGTTGCGCTGCAGCCGCACTTCCGCCACGCTTCACTTTGCGGGTAATTTGAAGACGCCCTTAATTCTAATTTTAGGGGTTCGATCTAACTTCTCTAGATAGATTTTATGAATTTACTACAAGTTGGCAACCCTAGTTGTAGATAGGCTTGTCTGTGGAGATTGTACTGCGGTATTTAATGTTTGATTTTCATTAACAAATAATCATTAAATAACTATTTGACTTGTTCTAAGATTCGTGAGAGGAAAATAATTATTAATCCATTGGTAAAAACAAAACCCTTTGTTGATCACTTTGTTGTCTACCTCTCCGTCTGTGGACGATTTAAAGGTTATTTTTCTGGCGCTAAAAATAGAGCTATAAAAATATTAAAAAATTAAATTCATACTTACTTATAACTAAGGTCTTTGGTGCCTTTAAATAAGCCTTTAATGTATATAGAGTTACACAAATTCCACGAAAATTAAAAAAAAATCAAGAAGAAGATTATTTATTTATCAATAAGAAGATAGACAAAAGAAGATTAAGTGTAAGTGCATCAAAACAATAATCGATGTAAACGGGATCTAGATATTCTGTTTCAACTGGAAATTGCAAGGAAGAAATGGAACTCCGATCAATACTCAAACATTTCAAAAGAGACACCCGAGATAGAGCCGTCCGAGCCATTCAAATGGGGAGCGGACGAGGCGATTAGCGACGACCATCGAATCGGATGGAGCGTATAGTCTGAGAGCCAGCGACAATGTCCTTCAAGACGTTTGTAATGGCTAATACGTCAGAATTAATGTTGTACATCGATAGCGATGATTATAATCGAACATGAATAACAACTTACCTATAGATAACAAATTTAACCTTTCTGCCCTACTTCTTCGTAATACTCGCCCAAAACCAATCAAAAAACCTAATTTCTTCAAAGGAGACTATGTGCAAATTAACGAGTACTTGTCTAAGAATAATTGGCACGAAGCACTATTAGCTGACACTATCGATGGCATGGTCGAGAAATTTTACTCCATTTTAAACGAAACTATAACGAAATTCATCCCTGTGAAAGTGAAATTTAAATCCAATTTTCCAACTTGGTACTCGAAATCTCTAATTCATATAGTGAAAGAGAAACTCCATAAACATAAAAGATGGAAAGAGTACAGTAATCCCCGTGACTACGATGAGTTTTCTTTATTAAGGACCAGGCAAAAACTTACCCAAAAAAAGTGTTACGACTCTTACATTGAACGTATGCAGACCTTTATTCTTAAGGACCCTAAACTTCTGTTCTCCTTCACAAAATCTCTCAGAAATAGTAACAGTGGCTACCCCACCAAGTTAACGCTAGGCAATACCACATTCACAGATGAAGCATCCATTTGTAACGGTTTTAGTAAATATTTCGAAAGTGTCTTTATGAAACCAGCAGACTCCTACGAATTGTTAAGCCCCTCAGATTCTGGCGCGAAGGAGTCTAGTTCCAAAATTACAATTAGTGAGGAAGAAGTGCTTAGAATGCTAAAAAAAATTGAAAATAAATAAAGGAGCTGGCAGCGATGGTATTCCACCTATATACTTAAGTAGATGTGCTTCAACTCTAACTAGACCACTTGCCAGTATCTTTAACTACTCCATCAATGTATTTTGCACTTTCCCAAACACCTGGAAAGAGGCACTAATAGTTCCCATATATAAAAGTGGACCTAAAACCCAAATAGAGAATTATCGGCCTATCTCAATTCTCAATGCGAAGAGCAAGTTATTCGAATCAGTCGTTTATAGCCACATACAACCCATAATCTCTAGATCAATTCCTTACGAGCAGCACGGATTCATGAAAAATCGTTCTACCGTCACCAATCTAGCCGTTTTCACCGACTTTGTATTACAAAGTATGGACGAGAGATGCCAAGTGGACGTGATCTACACGGATTTTGAAAAAGCTTTCGACCGTGTTGATCATGTGATCTTGCTACAAAAACTAGGTATTTTGGGAATTAACGGAAACTTACTTAGATGGATCACCTCATACATTAAAAACCGTATGCAAGCAGTAGTAACAGGGAGTGCTAGAAGCGATTTTGTTACAATTCCATCAGGTGTACCCCAGGGATCCATCCTAGGGCCCCTTCTATACAACGCGTACCTATTCGACATAGGAAGCTGTTTCAGTCATGCGCAACACTTAATGTTTGCAGACGACAAAAAAGTTTTCATTAAAATTCGTTCCCATGAAGACTGTCTTAAATTACAAGATGACCTTAACGCCCTGACTGAATATTACGCTAGAAACAGAATCATTGTCAATGTTAAAAAATGTCATCATATCACATTAACGCGCAAAAATAACACAATATCCTTCGACTATAAAATTAACAATGCGATAATAGCCAAAGTGAATAATGTTAGGGATCTGGGAATTAAAATTGATGCAAAATTGTCTATGAATGAGCACATTGAAGCTGTGGTAGATAAAGCTTACAAACAATTAGGTTTCATTAAGCGAGTCACACGAAAATTTAGCAACCTTGAATGCATTAAGTCTCTGTATTTTGCATATGTTCGCAGTCTTCTTGAATACGCATCGAATATCTGGACACCTCATTACATTATACATACTCAGAGACTCGAATCAATACAAAGACAATTTGTTAAGTATCTAGCCTTCAAGAACTTTAAACAATTTAATAGTTACAAAGAAGCATGTAAATACTATAAAATAGACACATTGGAACACAGACGAAACCAGAGCGACATGCTTCTGCTACAGGCTATTCTTACTGGTCAAATTGACTGTCCCAGCTTGCTTTCAGCCTTTTCTTTAAACGCATCTTCTTTCAGACCACGAAAAACCAAATTGCTTCATGTACCGAAGTCAAATACGAACTACGGCCAAAATTCTATTGTAAGACATTTGGCGAGAACCTATAATAAACTCTACTCTGATTATGACCTATTCCATTTATCCAAAATGCAGCTTAAAAGAGAAATAATTAAAATGCACCGCAGGGAATGAATATTCAGGTGAACGCATCACACACACACACACACACACACACACACATACACACACACACACACACACACACACACACACACACACACACACACACACACACACACACACACACACACACACACACACACACACACACACACACACACACACACACACACACACACACACACACACACACACACACACACACACACACACACACATTAACACTCACATAGACACATACACCCGCAAACATTAATTTGCTGTGACTTCGAGAAATTTTTCTCGACTAGCTCACACACTTCTTGGTAAACTTTTGATCCACCTGCACAGTTAATGTTTTATTTTTATATATATTCATAATTGTTTGGTTGTTTTGGTTTTTCCTATACTGTTGCGTCCAATCATTGTAATTAGTACTTGTCTTTGATAACTTCTCTCTTCTTGCTATATTGTTACACTTTTATCATTTTTCATAATTGTAACCCGTAATTTGTAATCTCAATTGGCCTTATTTATAGCTTTATGTTAATTGTAATTCATTTTTTGTAACGCTGTTGATTACATTAAATAAAATAAATAAATAAATAAACAAATAAATAAAGTAAATTAGCCCTAAAAACAATCGTTGTTTCAACTTTATCCAAACTTTACTTATCACAAACAAATAGAATGTCAATGTCATTTTTAAGAACACTATCATGATCTTAAATATGTATTTACGAACATAGCCCATGCAATATTTATTCTGAAGTACTGAACTACTATGATTAAAAGGAGGGTCTGATCAGAGTTTCAAGGAAAATTATGCAAAAACGGAAAAAATTGTTCCTTTTTGGGAGCTTCGGCTGCTTGAGCTGCGTCGTTTGGTCAGTTACGCAAAAATTATGTTTCACGGACTTGTTCTCCTTCAAAAGTTCCAAAAAAAGTCCGGGACACCACATGTCTACCCTTTAAATTGGACTCATTATAACGGGAATTTATAATTTTTAAGTTATTTTAAACTCACGATTTTTGCCACCAGCTCTCGGGCTAGTGGGATGTGTGTCCATACATCGGGAAAGCAGCCTGTCATTCGTTGATATATTGTCATTCTATACAATTTATATGAAAACAGATCTTTGTAAAGAAAATTTCGAATTCTGTGTGGGTTCTTATTTGACTATAATCACAACTGGTGGTAAGTGACCATACCGCCGAAGATATAGGTAATCGTACAAACTAAATCGGTGTTACGTCCTTGCTGTTAGGGTGGTAACTAGCCATTGCTGAAGCCTCAAGCTAGACTAGACCTGAACTAAATTAGAAATTATAAAATCCTGAACTGATCGTCAAAATATACAGATTAATAATAGTTCTTCCAAGTTTGTACTAACATCATCATACTGTGTCAGTACTTAATAAGTACTCAAATAGACAAATATACACAGGACTCGGTGTACCGCGCAAATATCACCAGTTTACTGGTGCCAAAAATGTTTGTTTTGACACCAACGGACTCAGTAGTAAGCCGACAGCAGTATTGCTTATGGACCTCGGTCATACGTAGGTCTTCGCCACAGATCGCTATAGGTAGGTACTTGTTATTTATTAGTCTTCACCTGCGTGGAAATCGCTATACTTGTTATTAGTCTTCACGTGCGTTTCCACAGGGATCTTTTCCTCCACATTGCGTCGCATATTAGCGGAAAATTTGACAGATTGTGCTTTTGTGCTTTTCTTGTATCTATGAAGAAGGTTTTCGTAAAATGTTCAAATGGGCCCGTCCTTAGATTTATATCGGTGCAGTACATGAAGGTAATTGCCCTGAATGCCTTGTATGTAATTAAATTCCTGTCGTTGAATTCCTTACGGACAATCGCCTTTATAATTGGCTGAGCCCGCGGAATTTGGTGGAAATCTTAATTGAGTCTAGCAGATTATTCTAAAAGTGAATTAAGTAGGCTCATTAATTTTCGTGCCAGGGTTGATTGAAAATGTTGGGCCTAGAATAGTTAAAAAGTTAGTCTAGAATAGTTACAAAGTTATTTAACTTTTTGTTTTTTGTGGATAGTCTTGCGCTTGAAAACAATCATACATCAGGAAAGCAATGGAGCGCTCATGCCTAGAAAATGCCTATTCACCGTTCTCTTGAAGGCACCCAGATTGTAATTGCCTGGGAACACGCGTTGACTGGAAGGGCTTTCCACACCTTAATGGTTCACATCAGAATCTTCTAGGCATCCTAAAAGAAAGAACATCTTTGACCTGATAAAGGATACCCAGGCATCAAAATTAAAAATATAAGTACTGACTCATTATGTGGATCTTCCTATAAAAACATTAAAACGTCTAACTTGCACATTGCACGTTACGAAAAGAAAAATCACACAAACGTCGCCAGTAAACCATTCAGCCAATCGGTGCTTACGTTGTACAACCGATGCAAATATTAACCATTCAGTGCCCTAGATGTATATTTTGGCAGAATCACACATTGGGAGAACGTCCTACTCGCCTCATCATCCTTTGTTATAAAAAAGAAAATTCATCCTCCATTGACTTGAAAGTTCATCGTGTCTCACCTATTTCACTATTCATTTATCACGATGAAAAGATTCAATTTGGAATATACTACCTGAATTCGCAATTAGGCACAATAAGTCGACAATAACCGAAACAATGTGCGAATCGGACACAATGCAGCGACGATCCATTCACAGTATCCACGAAATAATTGGGAAGTGGGTACTTCCAGCTTTCGCCTTAGCAGCTAACGATGTGGGGCTCATTCGCTTTTGTTATCATAATGGTTGTACTACAATAACTCGTGAATAGGTGTACCTATTAAATTGTTATGGAAAAACTAGCGGCAGCGCACGGCACCGCGCCCGGTTTAATTTCAGGTTTTCACAAAGTACTATATTATAAAGGGTTAAAATAAATATAATATGAAATATTTATCACCAGTGTATTGTTACTATTCAACAATTTACTCACTTTTCATTAAGTAAGGCCTATGTGAAATAATAATATCTTTAAGTAGAAAAGTAACTTGCTAAAGATTGCAATTGCATGTTGGTGGAGCATAACGTTATCAGGATATACCTTCGATAGATATCCTTTAAAAATATTCCTGAGCTTAAAAATTTAAAAGCGTTTCTCTCAAAAGTTATGTTAAGTCTGCTTTAGGGTTCTTAAGTCAAATCGATAAAGGAACCCTGTATATTATAACTTAGAGACTTAAATTAGTCTCTTCTTTACTTTACTACAACAATATTTTTACTCCATACGTTATAGACCAGTGGAGCCTCCTTGGAAGGAAATTGACCCATATACATTACTGGTTAAGGTCTGGTCTGGTGGGTTCGGCCGTGGCTATATTACCACCCTACCAGTAAAGATGGTCATAGCTAACCGATTTAGCGTTCCGACCCGATGTAATATATAAACCGTTAGGGGTAACTTACTCCTTCAAAATTGGTACGATAACATTGGATGCATCGTAACTTAAACTAATTTGAAGAGTGTAAAAAAAGATGTGAGTCTCATCACTCATGGGCTACTTGGGCACGAACAAAGTTTGAAATAACACCTAAAACATTCTCCATTTTATATTTTCATGTATGATTTCACCCATCGCTTGTTAGATGGTATTGTCTTCAGTTAGCACGCGCTAACGTGTTCAATACCAAATCTATATACTTGATTGCATGCGTGCCAATTCTGTTGACTGCAAAGAGAAACTTTCATTCTAGATTTTTCGTGAAAACGTTTTTCTTTAGAAATTTTGTTTGAAAAATATCTGACGCCACGGGACCCATAGTGCACCAGTAAGATTCACACTTGCCCATATTATTTTTTATTCGCGAAGCTGAATCGTTCACGGCACGGAGGCACCTACTACCTTCGTTCCGCTCTTTATCTATGCATTATTCCAATTCACAATCTGGAATCGTTTGTTCAATTTGAACTGTTCCGTCGTGAAGGGAATAATATTTCTCCTCGGGCGCTTATTCCTTGGAAATGTGGTTAATCATTTCCCTCCATTGTTTCTAGTTCACTTCATTTCATTGCAGGACTCGTTTTATACTCTGACAGTAAAACAATTGTGAGCAAATTGATATTCTTATTTTAGTTATTTTATTAACTAGGTACCTATTTTACTAGCGAACGGCCTCGCTTACGTTATTTTATTTTCCCAAGTAAGAATATTATCATATTGTTTGGAAATAAACATATTTTTCTTTCTTTCTTTCTTTCTTTCTTTCTTTCTTTCTATTTACTATTGTTCCAAATTGAAAACTTGAATTTTCAATGATGGGTACAAAATATTCTTACGTCTACGGATCTTGTTTAGTTACTTACATGAGGTCTACGGATCTTGTTTTACTCTACAAGATCCGTAGACACGGATCTACTCTCCGGGTAGTAGTCTAGTAGTACGGACTATACTTGTTTTAGTCTACGGATCTCGTGTATCACTACAACTTAAAAGGCCTACGGTTCTTGTTATACAGTTCTTGTATAGCATTATTGTATCCTGTATTAACAGAATACAATAATGCTAATATAAAAACTCATTCGCTGGTCTGTGGCTATACCTATACACACATTTTGATCAAAATTTATCGAACAATTTGTACTAATCCCCTGTTCTTTCTCGGATCACCAAGGTCAACGGATCTCGTTTTACGAAAAAAATACATACACAACAATTGCAAACGTATTTCGATTGTCATGTCAGAGCTTAGTGGTCTAACAATAGCTATCAATCTACGTTAAATCTACGTAGATGTCACGACATCTCTTTCAGATGAATTTATTCAGCTGAAGGATGCAAAGATTTATATCGTTGGATGGATGATAATAATTTATTTGTATCATTGCTGTCGTTGCCAGTTAGCGGGCAAACCTCTAGACTTGAGTCGATATAAGCTTCGGATTCTATTTGATATTGTTTTGATCTTGTCTTTTCAATTTGTCTCCGAAAATGATTAGGTTTTGATCGGGGCTTGTCTCGTTATGCGGGATCAGTTTAAACGCGTATTGACTTGCAAATTTCTGGTCAGATAAAGAAAATAGAGAGTAAATTAAAGTTTTTAAAACAATAACGAAATAAACATTAATTAGGTAACGGGAGAAATAATAGGTCTTTGACGGCAGATAATCTTGAAAAATAATGAAAATCACTATTCCTCAGTGTAAATGGGTACTAGATTAAACATGAAAAAAATAGTAATTAATATAGGTACGGTTGTTAGGTTCTGTGAAAAAAGAGAACGAACAAACATTTATACAAAACACATATCATACAATCTACCTACTCACATTTATGAAATTAATAACCTTGTTCATGACCGTGATAGTCGGTAGAAGGATAGGGCCATAGGGGTCGGTAAGATAGGGGTAGAAAGTCGAATTGATACACATTTTTTTTTAATCGGTTAAAATAATTACTATGACGTAGGTATATTTTAAGCTATTGCATAGCTTCTATCGCGGGCCTTGAGCGTGGAGACCGAATTCAGAAATTCCATAACGAAAATAACCTAACACCCTCCACTCCGACCGGCCTGCTCTATTGCGGGTCGGTCGGAGTGGCCCGCTCTATCGCGGGCCTTGAGCGTGGAGACCGAATCCAGAAATTTCATAACGAAAATAACCTAACACCCCAGTTAGATTGTAATGATGGAGTGTTAGAAGTTGATAAAAAATGCTATGCAATAGCTTTTCCGCGGCAGTCTCCAAGTGCCAGACGTCTATTTTTATAGTTATTCGTTTTATTCTCTCATACCTTTTAGGTTAATGAACTTCTAATTGTAACTACATATTAATTGTAACGTTTAATTCCTTTACATAAATGTAAACTACCAACGTTTCATTCCACGTATGAATGAACTCCATTTACTGAATATTCGCGCAATTAGCCTTAATGACGTCACAGCGCGCGGAATGGAGGCGTGTTATACGATAAGATTTACCTTCATGACGTAGCTAATGTGGTCCCTGATAAGTGATAACATTTTCTACACGAGGCGGACTCTAGTCAAAGGCTCTAGTTTATCAAGTTTCGTGTAAGCTCCGCTCCAGCTTTCGTACTAATTACAAACGTTAAGGGGTTACGGACCAAGTAGCCCGCAAAGATTCAAATTATAATTCATAGTCAAAATATCTTTATTTCATATAGGCCTAACGTTCAGGATCTTCTAAAACATCAATATTATATTTGTCGCATATGTATGTTATGGTGATCACTACAAGTGTACTTAAAACTAAGTTTACGAGGGTTTGAACGCGCCTTGCACTGAGATTTTTTTTTTTGCAAATAGTAGGCATACATCAAGTTTTGAGCGCATAGTTTTTATGCATGTACAAGAAAATTTATGTTCTAAGTAAAACATATAAAAATTTCTTATTTTTCTTTTTTGTTAAGCTAAGAATATCCGTGCTATTATCGTTAGCTCCAATATTTTAAGCTGTCATACAAGCTGCGGGGATTTCTGGCACAAATTCCTGTACAGTGTAATTTTCTCCGGAATAGTGTTAGTGTTAGCCAAAAAATAAAACAGCTATTCCGGTAAACGTTTTCTCAGAAATATAGATATTGTTTTTTCGTTCTGTTTCATAGATTGCTTGCCTAACTCCGCCAAGTTTTAGCGAAGCAACAAAATGAATTATAATCGTTTCTACTTTAGCCATCACTGATAAAATCAGTTATAAATTAATCATCAAGAAGAGTATCTCTGTCATACATTCGTGATGAGAAGATTTTTGTCGTTAGTCGCCAAATTAAAATTCAGTTCAATTCAGGGTCCTTTTTACAATTTTTGCGTGTGGGTATAAGACGTGGTGACAAATAAGAAAAAAAATTAAAACCACGTTTCATATTCATCATAATCAGTAGCTTGTCTCGTATTGACCGATTATGTTTTTTACACAATCAGACACACTTATTCGTTTGTTTTTTTCTGGAGAGATGAAGTAAAGAGATTATAGATACACTATAGGTACAGTGTAGAGTTCAAAGAATTTTCATAAATATTGTCTTAGGCACAGAAAAAATAGTCAATATAAAGTTATTCTCCTCGGTCTGTGGTCTTAGAGCATCTGTTTGCCAAACTTCAGTCAGCCGTGCTATTCTGCAAAACAGCGACGAGCGTACATCTCTGCATCTATGAATTTGTCAGTAGTAAATAGTAATAGAGTACAATTTAGCATGCCATATTCGGGTTGGCAGCTGTCTGGCAGCTATTTCAATTTGTAGAATAGCACAGCTGATCATAATTGTTGAATTGTGCGTTGATAGAACCTTTGATTAGGTATATCTAATCAAAGGATAGAACATTCTCAGACCAGTCAGTCAGACCCATTGATCTATAGACCCTATGTCAGACCTTATTGTCTTTCAATATAATATACAGACAGATCGTATTCTATTTTAATATAATATTATATGTGTGTAGATTCGGGATTAAAAGCCACTGACTAAAATAATACGTAAGAATGACTTGTCGAAGGAAAGTAAAACCATAAAAACAACAAAAAGAAGGATGTTTTTCTGGCTATTACAGTCTCTATGTTGTTCTTTCCTTATTCAGTCTCGTACTAATAATATTTACCTATCCAATTTGTCTGCCAGGAAAATTTTATTATGGAACGAGCATGCCTCCTCCCAGTTAATTTGTATTACCGTTAAGAGAGTAAACAATCGTCTCGCTTCTTTTACCTTCATCGTAATTCAGAGCTGAAAAGTAGGCACCTACTTATGGCCTCAATTTAATTTTCTAGTGTCTGTGTTATCATTTTAATCACGGACGGATTTCTAGTGACAGTTCGCTAAAGAAAATTCGAAAAACTTACAACGATTCTCAGGGTTCCATACCAAAATAGTAAAAATGAAACCCTTATGGTGAGACTTTCTCCGTTCATCTGTTTGTCAATGGGGAAAGTAAAATTCCAAATTGGGAAAGACGCGCCCCACTCTGTCAAAATCTTAACATGAAGCCCGGCTTTGAAAGACTTTGGCAGAGAGGACTGAAGGAGTTAAAGCACGCTTGTGCTTGTGTTGTGTGAACGGGAGTAAAAGCACGGATAATTAATATAAAAGTTAGCTCTGGTAAATGAGGTTTCTCTAGTTATCGCGTCGTGCTTGCGCGGTGATATTCGTAAAGAAAAATTGTACAATAAATTAAATAAATAAATAAATATATAGAGGACAACATCACATACATTGCTCAAATCCCATAGTAAGTAGCTTATGCACTTGTGTTATGGAAATCAGGAACAACGAAGGTACCACATCACCCAGACCCGAGACAATGTAGAAAAGTTATGTTTCTACATTGCCCCGACCGGGGATCGAACCCGGAACCTCGAGATGGCGGCGCCTTGAAAACCGGCACGCTAACCACTCAACCACGGAGGTCGTCAAATTGTAATCATAGCAACGCAGCAATCACAGTTTTTACACGACTGCCCAAAAAAGGAGTGTTATGTTTTTAGGGTTCATGTATGTATGTAAACTTAGTTTTTAAGTCGTTAAATAGTTATCACTATTAATAAGTATATGTACCTACTTGACCTTCATAAGTGCTAACAAGTAGTGGCCAATATGAAATAAATGATTTGAATCTTTGAATCTTTGAATCTTTTTTTATTCCACCGTAATTTCTGAACGGCTGAATAGATTTCGACATATGGGGTATCGTTAGAATCCTTACATCATTCTGAGTAACATAGGCTATATTTTTTTTTGTTTTACCACAGGGCAGTCGTGTTTTTTAATTTTTAAATTATTTACTTGTTAACACAATAGATACTCAATGTGGCACAATATCAGCCAGCCAATCAGTTTGAGAAGGCAAATAATGATGAAATCTACTAGTACGTTTAATCTTAATCAAAATTCCTCCTCCTAGAAACCTAGATCTTAATCATCTGAGCTAACACAACGCAGGCTCACTATCAAAACCTAAGTCCGTTACATAACTAAATTAGGTCAAAACTGCTTTACCAAATTTAACTCTAGAGTGTTCTGTACAAATTAATTCATGCAAGTGTTCTTGAACATTGCGAGGAATATCAAGTTAATTTTGCTAACAGATTTTAGACTTCATTAACGTAATATTTAGAGTTCAAAATTGCGTCATGAGTTAAACAACTTGTCAGAAGACAAGAACAAACTACTGCATTCACAACGATCATTTTAATCACGGACATTCATTCATTATGTAAAAACGCCGGAACAGGAAAGTATTGTCTTTAAATTCTTAGGATTCCTTGAAAGTTTAAAAAAATATTTTTATTCTTTCGGAGTTTTTTAATCAGCAAAGTGTTGTCATTTAGAGCTAAGAAGCATGTCATAAAAATGTGTTAAATTATCTTTGAGATCAGCTTTAATGTTTTAAGCGATGGTAGTTTTACAGTGAAGACGCTTGTTAGATGAAATATTGCTTTTGTATTAAACTAGCAGAAACCCGCAGCTTCGCCCGCGCAAATTTTAGTTTTCCCTACACACGGGAACCATCTATTTTCCGGAATAAAAAGTAGCCTTTGTGCTAAATTGGGACGAAATCTGTCTTCATTCCAATTTTCAGCCAAAAAAATTCAGCAGTTGCGCCGTAAAGGAGTAGGTATATCTCCCGCATAAATATTTGTTTTCACTATTTCCGCAGTAATTGTGGATTCCCAGTACCATATCTATTAATCTAGGATATAATCTATCTCCATTTCAAATTTCAGGCAAATCTGTTCAGTAATTACGGCGTGAAGGAATGTTTTCCCGCGTGGATATCTATTTTTCACTATTATCAAAGAAACCATGGATTTTCTCGGGATAAAAAGTAGTAAATGTATTAATCCAGGAGATAATCTATATATCTCTTCCAAATTTCAGCTAAATTAATTCAGTAATTATGGCATGAAGGAATATTTTTGCCTCGTGAATATCAGCTTTTCACTCGTATTATATCAACCATGGAATTTTCCGGG
The DNA here is from genome assembly GCA_963855885.1 of Coenonympha glycerion. Taxonomy (NCBI): domain Eukaryota; kingdom Metazoa; phylum Arthropoda; class Insecta; order Lepidoptera; family Nymphalidae; genus Coenonympha; species Coenonympha glycerion. Next base: position 12,922,600 of record OY979643.1, read on the forward strand.
ATGAATGGTAGCCTATGTAATAATCCGAATCTCCTTACCGAATTTTAGTCATTTCAGTTCAGTAGTTCATTTGTTTGTGCTCGCTGGTACGGAACTCTGCGTGTGCAAGTCCGACGCGCACTTAGCCGATTAAGATATAGAAATACTACTTTTATAAGTAGTATTTTTGAATACTGAAAAAAATGTATCTGAAGTATAGGTATCCCATTTTTTTTTACGTTATACAAGTTAGTACTTGACTGCGATCTCACCTGATGGTAAGTGATGATGCAGCCGAAGATGTTAGCGTACAAATTTGGAAGGGGTAAGTTATGTCACCCCAACGGTTTCTACACAGCATCGTACCGGAACGCTAAATCGCTTGGCGGTACGTCTATGCTGGTAGGGTGGAACTGGAAACTGTAGCCACGGCCAAAGCCTCCCACCAGACCAGACCTGAGCCAATTTAGAAATTATAAAATTCCAAAGTGGTCCATGGCGGGAATCGAACCCGCAACCTCCCACTCGAATCCGAGCGTGCGTCCACTGCGCCACGGAGGTCGTCGTGGTGGTTTTACACCAGATCATAACATTACCTAAACAAATTAAATGGCCTAAAATTATTTCAAAATTTTCCAGAATTCTCACAAAGTAAATAGCAACGAAAGGCAAATAGGGCCTTGAATTCCGGTGAAATTTAGTAAAATACCGAAGGGAGTCGTGAAGTGAGTTCCACTTGATTACAACGATATCGTTTGCGTTTCGCTGCCATTCCGGCGAACCTCGGTTCCTTGACCCTTGATTTTGAACGCGCGATACGCAAAAATAGATCTGGAAATTCACAGTACAATAGCGCCGTACAATTTATCTAAATAACTGAAACATCTCTGAAATAATTGGATTAACGAGCCCAAAAGAGTGCGAGTTCTATTCGCGTTCCTACGATTTAGATCGTCGTATCGGTTCAATGAAAATCTTAGAAGATTATCTAATTACTTTTTAATGCACTTTAAAAGCAATTGTATTTTCAATTAAAGGCAACGTAAAGGTCCCAAATTAATCTCTGTTCATTTGTTGCCGGGAGGTCTCTTTTTGCTATTTTCCTTATTTCTAAATCCAAACTTAATTAGGGAGTATCGTTCTGTCTCGATATTGTATTTTCTTTACGAATTTTTCCATTCTAGTTTGATTAAAATTTTGTTAAGATAAAATTTTTGCTCTTATAGGGTCTTGATGATTTTTAAGACTTCCTTTCTCTCTAGCCTTATAACATTACGATCCATATAACATACGGTGGATGGAATACATATATACCTATATATATTTCTTTTTCTCGGATTTTTACTTCGGATCTATCGCCAATCCATCAAGATGGCTGGCCATGTTACGTATCGATTCTCTTTGTACAATCACCAACGCTTCGAAAACAAAAAAAGTCGCAATCATGTTTTATCCGTTTGCGTTTGATAGATTGATCACATGATTTAATGTTAACGAATGTCATTCCCATACATTTAATACATTTAATCGGTCTTGAATACTAGTTGAATAAATTTGAATTCCTGAAATGAGCAACAAAAAGTTAACTCCGTTCAAGGACACAAAGGACTGTGACAAAAATATAATATATAGCACCAAATCTCAGTCCCGTATTAATGTTACCGGATATCCCTTAGCCGTCATGCTTGTATGTTGGATTTATTTCCTGCACTCATAGACATATTTTATTTTTCCGTATGGACTAGGCAGTTGAATAAGCGAATTGGCACCGAGTTATATATCTTTATATCGGTTTTATATAGCGATAGTTTTGCGAGTTTTTGTTTAAGGTACTGCTGATTTTTTGTCGTTAAAATTCTAAATTGATTTAATGAAACATGGTGAATGTTACCCTTAAATTATGCGAAGCGAAGATGTGTGAAGTTTGCCAATCCGCATATAGTCAACAATAAGGCTAAACCCTTGTTTTCAGGAATTATTTATTTTTATTTTCTTATTACAAACATTTGCCAAATATGCGGATTGGCAAACCTTAGAAGGAAATAAGTATGTCGTTTTGTATGACTATTACCTAAATTGTGTAAGTTTACAAAATTATTTGATCAAGTACGAAAAATTTCGAGTTTTTTTTTGTATGAGTCCATATGACTCCAATAGTCCATTGGGCCAGTCCATTCGCCGTAGTCTATGCCTTTGCCGACTCGTGTGGGAACGGGCATAGGCAAGAAGAATGGCGGCGTGGAATTGATGACGAGCAAAGTGCGCGGATGATGAGGGTCAACTACCTGACTACGCGTGGACATTTCTTGCTGTCAGGATTAGGAAAGGATGTGCTGAAAAACCAAATACGTCACGGTTTTAAGCTCGAAGTTCAAAATCAAAGCTTTGGCCCGGCATAACATCTAAGTGCAGCCCCTAGATTGTGTAAGAAAAACGTATTCATCGTTATCGTAATCGTTTATAAATTCTGCCCGCTGATTGGTTCATTGGTGTTTTCTTACGCAAGGCCCCAGCCCCTAGATTGTCTAAGGAAAACGTTCCTAATTTGTATCAGCCAATTGCGGGGCAGAATTCGCTAGCGAATACGATAACGATGAATACGTTTTTCTTACGCAATCAGACTCCTGGTTGGTTACCAGCAATTAGACGCATCGCCAAACAATAAGCGTACCGGTGCGATGCTGCGTAGCAACCTTTAGGGGCTATTAACCCTTTCAGGTAAGTACGTGACATAGACCGTCACTTTTCATCAGGTGAGCGACCAGTCAAGAACGTGTATAGGTTTTTTAAAAAAATGGGGGGCCTGATGTAAATTTATTAATCCAGCCTACCACAAAACCACAAGACGCCGAGAGAGTTCCTTATGTGGTTGATGTCCAGCGAACTCAAACGAAACTTTTTTCTTCCACTTTTCTGATACGTACCGCTAAGGTGTGGAACGCCCTTCCAGCTTCTGTGTTCCCAGTCAAGTATCTGTCCATCAGACATGATTGTAGTCAAGCGCAAGCCTATATATAGTAAAAAAAAATCACGGATATTTAGATATCGGGCTTGTCAAAAATACTCTTTATTTGGATGTGGATAATTTATTCTTCAACATGTAAACATTGTGTCTTCGTCATCATCATAATTTCAAACTTCCAAACTGTCCAAACATTTTCTAAAAACTTAACCTTAATTAGTCTAAATGCGAAATGTCACAGATTTATTGAAAATCCTAAAATACGGGCAGAAATTAGAAGGACGTTCCTCACCGCCATAGGACGTGTAGTCGTGTACGTCCTTCCATGTAAACGTGTCAAGGAAATTTATGGGACGGTTACTGGTAACAAAGATTGTAAGCACAGTAGCACCCTACTTGGAAGGTAGCTAGGAAGATATGTAGCTAATAACGGAAGATAAAAGAACATTAAAAACAGGTTCCAGATAAAAATAAGTTTTTTTGGTAATGACGACGAAGACAACATTAAATTATTTTGATGTCTTTCTTTTTTATGTTTTCAATGATTTTTATACGTCTTTGCAATCAACACAGACTGAAGCCGAGACCAAATCTTATAGAAGAAGAAGAAACTCTTTAAAAATAACAACAAAAACATAATAAAATAATACATTCGCATATTATTATCTTAGTATTAGAAATTAAAAAGTCTTCTAAAAACTATAGTCTATGCAGGGAATTGAACCCGGATCTGTTGATTAGATAAATAATACTTATAATACATAAATGTTAGGTCTCAATACTTGAATGTGTAAGCTTTTCTAATACACAGCAAAAGTTCTATACTTCTGTCTGCGATCTCACTTGTTGGTAAGGACGATTCAGCCAAAGATATTATCGTATAACTTGGAAAGGTAAGTAACCCCAAGCTATTTCTACACAGCATTGCGCCGTAACGCAAAATCGCTGTATCGAACGTAGGGTGGTAACTAAGGTAAGTGAGGTGTAATTCGGTATACTAAGGCTACGACGACTTCAAAAATTAATATTAAAAAAACTAAACCTTATTTCTGTTTGAAAGTTTTTTTTAAAAGAACATTGGTCTTTTGCCAGCTAATACGTGCATGAATTAAGTGATTTTAGTTAGAATTTTCTTTTTAAATAATTTATTGGTAGACCTCTTTTTTCCTTCTTATTTCGTGATAAAATTTGGCTCAGCTTTTTAATTCGTGAATTCAGGGTTTTTATTTCGGGATAAACTTTTGTACAATAATTTTATGATATTATATTAAAACATTTGAAATAAAAATATAACAGGAGTTTAATACATTAACATAGCAATAAAGATATTCGATTTCTAAAGGAAAAACATGTTACATTAAGCTCAAATTCAGCTTTAAGTACAAACTGTTCCATAATCATAACTGTTTTCCACGATATCGCTTGCATACCTTAGGAACAATAGATTTTTTCGAGATAAAAAGTAGCCAATATCCATCCAGGATAATGTAGCTCTCCATTAGTGAAAAAAATATCAAAATCGGTTCAGTAGATTTCAAAATAAAAAAATAGTAAAAAATAACCCTTAAAAGTAAACAACTGTTCATTGTTAATACCTAATTATAAACTGTAGAGATTACTCAAATATCTCTTATATAATTGGAATCTCCAAAATTCAAATACCAATTTCTTGAAAAAAAAAATTGGAGTCCATGTTAAATCAAAAATCATTCAGTTTTGATTTAACATGGATACAAAGGATTTTGTTGCTATTATTTCAACATGAAATTTACGCGTAAAAGTTTTAGTTTCAAATAACTTCCTTTATTATAAAAATAAACTAAAAATTTTGAAAAACTAAACCAACTTTAATGGTAAGTAATTTCAGCAACTTTGAAGTCTTCTAATCTCGATTCAATTAATTTAAGATAGATGATTTTTTGTACGGTATATCTCATTATATTCCATGTGGCTGAAACATAACAAAATAACTTTAATTTTTTCCTACTAATCACAAACCTTTACAAAGTAATGCCTGCAGGTATTTGATGGAAACAGTTACTTTTTTATTTTACAGAGAATTTTGAGTTGAGTACCTAAGTGAGGTTTGTAATGAAACTTGAAATGTAGAACTTCATGTTTATTAACCTAAGACATATTTCATCACTAAAACTAATAAATTGAAATTAAATTCCTTATCACGAAATTAAAAGTGAGTGCTAAAATAAAAACATCTTATTTCGTGATACTTATTTTGGAAAAGTCCTGTACTTAAGTTTGTAAATCATTCAAAAATCATTTAAAGTAACTATTAAATATCCTGAATATAAAGATATTATATGAAAATAAATGAAGCAAAACGAACTATAAATAAAACCATGCTACTAGTACCTATGCGAGTTCACCATAAAAATTCAAATTTAGGTTTAGTTCAAACTCGTATTTAAAGAGTTTTATTGAAAAAATCATATACCGAATTTAGCTCATAAGAAAGTTCATTACTTTCAAATTATGATTTTGATTTTATATTTAAAATTTCTTGATTAATAAATTAATACACTAGCTTTAAAAAAGAAACTCATAAATTCTTAATTCGGTAGTGATACGAAATACGCAACCTAAGAAAAATAAGATGCCGGCTATTTCGTGAGTCGATTAATTGAAATTTTAAGTGAATTTAATACTTGTATTTATCTCTGTCTTATATCATATTAATTGTAAAGAAACACAAATTTACACTATAAAAAACTTAATTCAAATAGACTTACCTTTGTCTTTCTGTAAGCTTATAAAGTATGATGTTTAAGCTTACGGTAATTACAGGCACGCAGGTGTACTACAACGGTTTGCGGCCAACTTAGGTTTTAAAGAGTCGTATTGGTCTGAGCTTTTTCACCAAAATTCTCATACTCGATTTTTTAAAGGGTAATATGATGAAGATTTAGAATTTACGTTTAATTTATTTATAACATGTCTTTATTGCTTATTTTTACGCCAGAAGCAAAAACTAACGAAATTACCAGACATACCGAATTACCCCTCACTTACCTTAGTCACGGCTGAAGCGTTCCACTAAACCAAAACTGAGCCAAATTAGGAAATATAAAATTCTAAAGTGGTCCATGATTTCTCCTAAATAAAAAACATCCACCTCCTTCTGAATCAAAAGCAAGCAAAAATGAATGAGAACAACAAAAAAAGAAAGATAGAAACAAAAACAGCATTTTGAGGTACCCAGTGCCCACTAAGTCAGTTTGTGATAAGGTTTCAAAAATTTAGCAAAGTGTCTAAAATTCTTCTTCCTAATGTCTACCTTGACGGCTAAAACGCAAAAACTACGCTCAAAAGTGAAGTGAGTGAACTCTCGTCCGGAATGTGTTCCGTAGTTTACCTATCGGTTTGGCAGTTGATTGAAAGTAAATCTCATTAAAACTACATTTTTTTTTAATTTATATAAAAACCTTTGCTTAAAAGTGTTTTCAGCCAGCCCGGTTATCGAGTTTCTACTACTTTTTTCGCACTAATTTCTTCAACAAGAAACTTTCGAGCCAATATTTTTAAACATGTGTAGATGTATTGCCATTTCAACAATTTTATTGTCATAAGCTTACAATGTGTACATAAGCTTACAAATTGCAAAAAGCAAGTACATAGTTAATTTTAATTTGGCTTGCAAATCTTTGCGTTCTGTTAAAGCAATCGCCGCCGCCCATAGACATTTGTTTGACCGGAACTGTTATCCGTCCCTTGAATAACCCCATGTTATAAGTATAATAATTAATAATGGAAAATCAAACAGACAAATTTTCCTTATACCTACTTGAAGTTCCTGACAAAAGAGTCCAGACATCCAGTTTCCAGATATGAATAACAATAGCCACAAAACGCTCAGTTTTCCTTTACAACGTACGGACTCTTAAAAGAGGAAAAATTACAAACAAGAAACGCCTTTAGGGACTCTGAGAAATATAACCGAAAGAAATCTAAAATGTTTTTATGAAAATTCAACTTATGGCCGTGGCTTCCTCTCGCCGGTGGCGGATGTGGTCTGTGGATTTATTGGCGCGATACGCTGTTTGAATTTTAAGAACGTTTTACTCTCACTCTGAGGGCTTTCGAGCAAATAGGCTTTTAATATTATACGTATATACCTACTTTTTAATTAATTTTTTTTTGCATGGTATCTACAGGGCGTTCCCCTTATTGAAGAAAAAGCACTTCACTGAAAGAAGACTTCATTTTAATTTTTAAAACAATTTAAACTGCATCCATAGATTTTTAAAAAAGGAACTGGTAAACCGGGACTCGAACATACTACTAATGATTAATTTCAATAAAATGTTAAAATTCATGGTCTTCCTTTGATTTCTCATGACATGTTATTTCGCAAGAATTAATCCTTATTAATATGATGTCTCCTTTCAGCACAGACTTGTATACTAAAGACAGGGCGAACATTTTTATCTTTGCCTTTCAGTGAAATGGTCTGTCTACAATACTTAAGATACTTCCCCTCCATGTGGCATTGCCGTGAGACACCCTGTATATGTAGTTATAAACTCTTTATCGCACACATGACACAACTGAACAAATGCTAATGCTTATAGCACAAAAAAGTGATTGTACGTCTGATGAGGGACCTTATTAATAATTAATAAACAATTAATATAATATTGTGCTAGGATTCAGGAAGTTTGCTCTAGCAATCTACTCATTAGATATAGCTGTAAAACATTTCGGTTTTCTTAAAAGATTGTGAGGATCTCCGGGATCAAAAGGTATCTTTAATTCAAATACCTATTGATATTTTTAGTTTTGAGTTTAGAACCATTTGGATATATATTATGCCACTTTTTGTCTCATTAAATCTACGCTGTAACTTCTCAACTCTACCTCTTATTACACTTTAGAGGTAGAGTTACAGAGGTTGAGAGTATTGTCTTTAATTTAAATAGGTACCTACTTATAATGATTTTTTTATCAATGGTAGAACCATTGGGTTATCTCTATTCGACATAACGTGATACTTTTTATACCAAAAAAATCTATTGCTGTTACATCTGCCACATCATCATCATTCATCATCATTCTATTCATCCCATTCGTAAGTGTTGTAATAAGGCCTATATGAAATAAATCATTTAAACTTAAAATTGAACTAAAAAGGGGTTGTGACTTAGAATAGTTAGTTACGAATATGTTAAGCCATCTACATTCCTTTTTACATATAAGTTGAACAGCTATTGTGGTGTGATTTAATAACAAACATCCAAACTCACAATCTTTCACATTTATATAATTTGCAGTATTAAAATAATAGCTTTTATGAACCAAAAAACCTTCACGTGTTGACTGAAAGTAATTTCCCGTGTCGTCCTTGCTGGTTGGCTCGTTGGCTTGCTGGACGAAGACTAATGGTGTCCCGCGGAGTGACACTGACAACCCATTGGAGGGTACATGAAAAATATTGCCTTTTCCTACAATACAATTATGTCGATACATTATAATGATTTTTAGGGTTCCGAAGTAAATCGCGGTGAACGCCTCGATGCCGACATTTTAATGTTCTAGAATAAAATACACAAATAATGAAAAAGCCTTCCATGCGATGGAACTATCTACGTACCTACTTCATGAGTATTGACTTCAAAAGTGCGGCAAAAATACTTTTGCCTGAATTTGTAAACCCGAGCCGTTGCTACACAATTTTTCACGCACTCTAGCAACCGCGCACCATACAAATTTCAAATTAACACACACACTACAAGAAAAAGTTGCCGCACTCACCGTCACGGAGTTGTTAGGTAGGGCTCCATCTAGTCGGAGCGCTAGCGACGACCTTTCATAAATCTATGTTCAAAAGCTTCAACCGATTGAGTTGAAAATTTTGTATGGTCGTGAAACTTTGGACTATTTATTTATTTATTTATTTATTTTATTTATTTAAACATACAAATAGACTTACATACAGTTATATAATTATGGAAGGTGTAGTCATAAACTCTTAAGAGTTTTTCTGTACACCTTGCGTCGCCGACAGTATTGATTATTATGATTTAAGGACGACATCAATAAACAAAGCAAAATATACTAAGATAAACTACTAAACAATAGTGATGTTGAAATTATACAGATACACAAAAGGCAGATAAACATCAAAAGTAACAAATTATTATCCATCGTTATTACTATCTAAGAAGGTTAATGAGGGTAGTTCGAAGTTAAAAGTCAATACGAGCGTAAAACCCTTTCGTTGACGCTCGCGCAGTTTGTATACAGGCGAACCAACGTCGTTCATTCTTGTTGCTATACAGCGTGTATTAATGTTATTAATGGTAAATGAATATATGTAAATAGTTCGGTAAATCAATCTGAGTATTTATTAGTTATAAGTTGTAAGTAGTATTTTTTTAAGTTTATATTTTACATTTTTGCTTGTAATTTCTTCTTTAAGGGTCTTAGGTAGCTGGTTGATAAGGTACGGTACTACATAACTCAAACGCCTCTTCCCATATAAGTTGTTATATTGAGATACTTGAAGTTTTAATTTATCATATCTACGCGTCGAGTTGGTAATATGTACTTTCCTTAAGTTCTCATTAAAGTATTGTTCACTTAACAGATTTAGTTCAATTTTTTCATGAATAGGTATGATTTTGCAGTATGCGAATAGGCTACGATAATCTTCTTTATAAAGATTTTTAATCTTTTTAGGTACAATTTCTTTTAATATACGTAACTGTAGCGAAAATATTTTATCAAGGTGAGTCTTAAATGTTCTTCCGTAACTTGATAGTCCATAAGATATAATTGATTCAACCAATGCTTTATACAGTAATAATAGTGTTTTGTAAGGTATTTTAGACTTAATTAGTGAGAATTTTGCCAATATAGCTCTAAGTTTATCACCTAAATAATTGATATGGTCTTTCCACACGATCCGATCGTCTATAACAAGTCCGAGGTATTTGTGTTTGTTTACTAAGTCTATGGCGTCACAATTACAAGTCACTATGTTGTTTGAATTCATGTCATGAAGGCATTGGTGATTATGGGCTATTAGTTTGGGTTTTGATGGATGGATGGATATTGCATGGATGGTTTTAAGTATGCAAGCGCCTGTAAAATGTTTAATGATTGCGTATCTAACGCAGTCATTTAAATGAATAAAACTGCGGTGGAGTATCTTCATTAAGCGTTTTAAATTAACTATGTAGGATTAGAATATATTAAATGAATTAGCAAGGCAGTCTCAAGTTGTGGGGACTTCTTAATTGGGTAAAAGGATACACAAGGGTATATCTAATTGGCACTTAGCTACCTGGAAATTAAATTGAGTTTGGACTTTGGATTTGTTATGAGCTACGACTTACTATGGATAAATTTAATAACACATTGTATTAAAATTCATCTTAAAATTGATCATTGAACGGCAGACCATCTTATGAAATGGTTGTCAAATCGTCGTAATTTGGTCTTATAGAATTGATTTTTTAAAGAAATTAAAAATTGATCATTGAACGGCAGACTATGAAATGGTTGTCAAATCGTCGTAATTTGGTATTATAGAATTGATTTTTTTAAAGAAATAAAAATATTTTAAGAATTTTTTAAAGTGTACAACGGGACCCTATTACTAAGACCCCGCTGTCCGTCCGCCCGTCTGTCACGAGGCTGTATCTCATGAACCGTGAGATACAGCCTCTCAGTTGAAATTTTCACAGATGATGTATTTCTCTTGCCACTAACAAAAAATATTAAGTACTGGGTCAAGTGCGAGTGTGTGAGAGTTCACTTGGATACTATTGAAAATTGGTCTTGATAATATGGAAGTGCGCGAGTCCCGCTCTAAGCTTTTCTTAGTTTAAAATTACCACTAGAATGAGAGTTAATCAGTTCATGAATATAATATTATATATACCTTGCCACCTTGGAGTGAAATGTAGAAAAAAAGTTTTTTTTTGAAGAAAAAGTTTTTGGAAATATTTTATGAGTAGGTAGATGCTGTCAATTGTCATATTTTAGTACATAATATGGTTTTACTTATATCATCGACTTTGTCTGAGCTCTTCTGACAATGTTTATGAGAAAATACGAAGTTATATCGCACTTCTCAATTTCACTCCAGGCTAGCTCGTCTCTAGAGGGATTTATCTTGAGAACTTCGGTGAGAAATAGGAATTGTTGATTCAGTTAATACAACACTAGTGTTGTCAAGATTCGCTTGATGTTATCACACAAGCTAAAAGGATAAAAGTTAGGAAAAAGTAAATATTATGGTGTAGTTGAGTGATAGTTAGTGTAGAGCAAGCATTGACACCTATACTATAGACCCGGCGAACCGCGCGAAAAAATGTCGCCAGTTTATGGGAGTCATTAGTACCAACGAATATATAATATTACTAACGTATTAGTACCAACAGTACTTATAAGGCAACGCGGTAGTTCTGACTCCCAAGACACGGGTTTTGCCCAAACTAGGCAAAACCCGTGTCTGTCAGGGATTGTTTGAAATTGTAACCTTTTCTTTGGCTAATAAAATTTGTTTCATTTCTTTCAGTTCGGGCTGCGGCGGCGGCGGGTACTTTGACAGATGACGCTACTGTTTGCTTGTATGAAGAAGGTTTACGTAAAATGTTCGGATCAGCCTATCTTTACTATTTTTTATCTATTAGAGCAAGTGATAATTGTACCTATGTCATTGCGACAAATCAAGCTGACCACAGTATAAAAAATAGGTTCAAACCTCCGCCTGTCGCTGGGAGATCAGGGATTCGAGTCCCTGGCAATAAATAATGACGAATGCTAGAATCCATGATCTAAATACTGTTGCCCTCAAAATCTTAATTTTATTTGGTTTTTTGAAATTTGTAAGCTCATAAGCAGGCTTGTATCAGCTAAATCTATGATATAACAAGAGAAAAAAGAGGTAGATCGGGTATACGCGGACCGAAAGTGAAGTTTTAAAACTAAGACAATTACTGTCCAATACGAGCTCAGTCGCACCTTCAGGCTTCAGCGTGTTTTAGGGCGCAGCGAACTATTCGTGATACAAAATAGCTGTCCCTTTCACTCATACGCTTTGCGTATTTCCTGTCGCACTTTTAGCGTGTGTTAAAGCGTGTGTGTTTTATACAATGTTAATAAATATGCATATTAATATAAATATTTTGTGCATGCAGTACGAAGGTAAAGTATCTATCTTATAATCTATGAGTTAAAAAGCGGGAATAACCATCTACTTCACATAATACATATTTAAAAGGTGAAGGCACAGTTTAACAATATCTTTAAGCTATGATGGAAGGAGGAAACATCGTGGGGACAACAAGCTTGAGAATTTTAAGCTTTACTGGAGTTTTATACTATACGAGTACCTAGACATTTTCTCGTACATAAAACACGAATCTAATTTTAATTTCTAACGGCCGTGATCCTAGCTCGACCGCTTACGAGAGGTAGAACGGAACTTTTGATTCGAAATGAATGTTTTATCATCATTACCCTACTCCACGGTTAAGTAAAGTAAACCTGCAATCTTTTTACAACTGTTTAATACGTAATGGGAGGATCGGCCGACGGTTCGACAGTTTTTACGACTGTACCTTATATATTTTTCATTGGGAAATTTTCTTGCGCCTGAAGGCAGTTATTTGATTATTTCCTTATTGCTTACGAATATTAGAGCTGTTTGTCTTCGGGCTTTTTTAAAGGTCACGTTACCTTTACTCTCTGGCTTACTTGTTAAATTCATTGTTCATGAATATTCATTCCTGGTGTGGTTCCATTCCATTTATGGTGTGTGCAAACTTGAGCTATTCCAATTAAAGAAGTGAGACTTATCCAAAGTTTTGTAAGTATTAGACATAAATATAAATACTTTCTAAGCGAAAGTAAGAGTAAGAGTTTCAGAGAGTGTAAGAGTGTAAGAGTTTGTGTATTCTGGTTCCCGTTTTTAGGGTTCCGTACCTTAAAAGAAAAAGAGATGGAACATTTATAAGATCATTTTGTCGTCCGTCTATCTGTCACGACCCTTTATTTCATTAACTATCGACATGTTCGAAATACTTGTAGGTAAAGATAAATTAAAAGGGCGTTCCTACTTGTGTACCTTACTGTGTACTCTTAATTAACTCTGTATCTTTAACAAGATTAAAGTAGCGGTTTGGTAAGAAAAGTGATTTTTATGGTTATACTTTTTCTAGTAGTACGGAACCCTCGGTGCGGAGTCCGACTCGCACTTGACCGGGTTTTTCATTAAATTATGAAGTTTTATTAGGGTTCACGTAATATATTTAAGACCTTTTTATGTTTATTCGAAAGCGTAAACCCGCGTCCGCTGCTAAGTTATGAAGCTGTCTACCTACGTGGTGGAAATTTAAATATAGGTACCTTTCAAACTCAAATACCGATAAGCATCCTATATTTGACCCACAGCTTGATCTTATCTATGCCAATTCGAAGGAAGGATTAAGAGTTAAGACAATAAATTTGTGATGAGACGATGGCGAAAATATATCCACGTACCCACTCCTAGTTTTTCTTTACGATTTTATTTGTAAAACCAGTTAAGTAAGCCTCAGTCGAATGAGATGAAATTTTCCATATATTATTTAATTATAATTACGGAGCATTAGTTCAGTGATATTCTAAATTCAATGATATTCTATGATATTCAGTGATATTCTATGGCGGACTTCTTTTTATATACGGCGCACTGCACACACATGATAACAACAAATCAAAGGAATATCTGAAAAGAATGTGAATAAATTGACATATTGTAGAAGTGAATTCTATCTGCCTATATGCATGCCTCAAAGATCTGTGAAGCTTGCAAACCCGCCTATCAATCGAGAAATTGCCATAGTTCATAATGTAATCTGAGAGTTCATATTACTTAAATTCTACAAGATCAAGATTTTCACGCAAAATGATTTACTTAATTTGTGTGTGTGTGTGTGTGTGTGTGTGTGTGTGTGTGTGTGTGTGTGTGTGTGTGTGTGTGTGTGTGTGTGTGTGTGTGTGTGTGTGTGTGTGTGTGTGTGTGTGTGTGTGTGTGTGTGTGTGTGTGTGTGTGTGTGTGTGTGTACACTTGGAATGGCTACGGATCTCGGATAAATCCACGGTTATTGCAGGATTTGTAAAAAATCTAAATATTCGTGATGGGCATCCGCTAGTCCGTTTGTTTCGTATACCTAGGCCTAATTTACAGGCACCTATGAGAGTCAAGAAAATTATTTAATGCTACATGCAAACTTCAGAAGACTATTATAAAGGAGGTACCTTTATAATAGTCACGGTAAAGCAGTCTAAGTTAGCTACATCGGCCACTTTAATTACGTTCTTCAGGCCAAGTGTGAGGTTTACCTTGAGAGTGCCCTGAACAGAAATAACGATCGCGTTTAAATTCCTAACACGAACTTAGCTCGTAGCTTGAGGGAAAACTTTTACAGGCGAACCATCGACAAGAAACCTCAGGATATGAGCAAACAGTAGCGCCATCTGTCAAAATTCTGTAGGTGTCTGCTGAGCGAACTACAGTCTGGCGTTACTGTTGGTGGCAAAACAAACATTTTTGGCACTGATAAACTGGTGACCTGGTCCAGGGTAAATGTCTATTAGGGGAAACAACCTGCCTGCTACAATTAGCGCACTATTTTAGAAGTCTCACGTTTGGTTCCCGTGACTAACCTGGAATTTAATTTATTAAGGGGCCTGTGAACTTCAATGTCTCCATTTATTCAAAATAACAAATCATTAGTAATTCGTGCATATTTGGATCATGTTGTGGTGTTATTCGGATTCGTATAGTAATAATCTATGCTCCTGGCCATATTTGGTTCGGAAATACTTTTTTAAAACGAAATAATAATCAATTTTGATCAAAATTTTTATAACTTTGATCGAGTTCCGTAATACCAAAAATTATGAATGAAAACTTGTAACTTTCTTTATTAACTGATGTTTTTCTTTAGCTGGACAATAAAAACTGTGCTCCTGAACTAATGCGACGTGAGATAGTGTTGTTTTTATAACAAAACAAATAAGTAGAAAACATGTTCTCTTTGACATAAAAATAAGCAAAACTAAATTCGTTTACATTTTCGTTTAACAAAAGTATTTCGGAACCAAATATGGCCAGGAGCATAGATTATTACTATATGAACCCGAATATCACCATAACATGATCGAAAATTGCACGTATTACAAATTACAGATTTTGGTATTACGTTTGTATGGGAGACACCGTGGGTCAGAAGACTCTTAAGCCATAATATGATTCTCTCTTCTCTTCGTTTTCTACTCGAAGGATTGCCAGCGAAACGCTTTAATAGAAATTCAAAATAATCGCTCAAGTGCGAGTAGGGCTCGCGCCCTGAGAGTTCCGTACTATCATGACCCATTCTTACTTGTATTTGTTGTTATAGCGGCACCTTATACTTACAATATCATCTGTGAAAATTTCAAGTTTCTAATTATAACAGTTCTAGAGATACAGCATGGTGACAGCCTGGTAACAGATGGACGGACGGACGGATGGTCGACGGATGGACAGCGAAGTCTTAGTAACAGGGTCCCGTTTATACCTTTTGGGTACGGAACCGTAAAAATAATCTCTTACAGAATAGGTCTACCGAGTTTTCGAGCGTTTAGTTTGGGTGTGCATAAATATTTGACGAGCTCCGCAGTGAATTCACCTAGTTAGGTACCTACTAGGTTGTAGGTGGTAGGTAAGTATCTACTTAGTAAGTAGTGGGGAGCATATGAGTAAGAGCTTGGGGAGGCTGTGCGAAGTTTTATAACATTAATTTGGCACCTGGCCAAATGACGTCATAAGGTATTATGAGTTGCTTTAAATAATAACTAGTTATACGAGGTAAGTATTAATAAGTATCTACAAGATATTGACGTACAAAGGATTAAGGTAAGTTTTGTTCATATTACATTTAGGCAAGGTATTTTTCAGCCAATGGACTTTTGGACATAATAAAAGGTCTCAATAAGGTCATTTAGACCCCACGACTCATGACTGACCCATGCCAGTGACTTCCAGGTCAGGGTCAACCCCGAGGTCCCAGGGGGCATTATGGGGCTCCAACCTGGAGCTGGGGCTCAAAACCCCTTTGATCCCTCTCCGCAGCCTCCTTCTTCCGGAGAGGAGATGATATGTCTCATTTTTCTATAGAATTATGTGTCGCGAGCGGACAAGCGCTGTAGAGCGGAGATGTTTATAGTCGGGCGGTTGAGCGGTGCCAGCGATTTTTCTCCGAGCCTCGCACACCCGAAAACGTCACTCGACAATTTAATTTACTCTATGGTCATTCGGTTGACGCTATATGCGCAGCTCACATCTCCGCTACGCATCTCTTCTCCGCATTGGTGGAAATAACCACAGCTTCACAGCTGCTTCGGTGGAATCCCAACCTTAGACTATTGTCCACCGCGCAGCCGTCACCAAATCGTCCGTCACCAAGATTGAGATTTTTTCTGTACGAGATTAAAATGACGTGACGGGCGCGCAGTGGACACGGGCATAGACTATAGAGGCCATAGTAAACCTCTATGTAGACGTATGACCTCTACCTACGACTCTACTTCGGCACCGTCGAACTCATACTCAAAATATCTCTATTTCACATAGGCCTAACATACAGACCCTAACATACAGGCCTAATATACATCTATGTAGAGTCTGCCCCAGAAAGGGGAGAAAGACAAAAGGGACAAGGAAGAGAGTAAATAACTTGTAGGGAGCTCAAGAAGGCACCCGAGCTGGGAAAAGCGCCGAGAGCAAGTACCGTTCGGGTGTCCTCCCGCGTTTCGGCCCAAGAGTCCGAGAGGGCGGTGGGGCCATAGGAAGGTGGTGGGTAGGCCTAACATACAGGCTCTTGTAAAAAGTCAGTTTTACAAAACGTCAGTTTTACAGACTCTTGTAAAGGTCTTGTAAAACGTATATATTTGTCACATATGTATGGCGGTTAGCAATTAGGTTAGACGGAGAGGGCTTTACTGCGCTCAGGGTTTAGACTCTCACTTGCTGGAAGAATGACATCATAAAAATGTTTCCAGTCTCCACTTTAACTCGCGATGACAAGACTTGACGAGTGTCCTAATATGGTCCTAATAAACATGTCTGCACGTGTCTAAACGTGTTCAAATTACTTTTGTTCGTCGCTCGGGTGCTCGGAGCGGTGCGTCGGAACTTCTCTAATATCAATCTAACTTTTAAATGGTGCGAACACGTTATTACGTCACACTTTTTTTGTTCTTCCGAATTTTCTTTTGAGTTAGGACTTTGTTTAACTGGTGGTAAGACCCTTCTAGCAAAGTCGCCCCTAGTGGTACTATCTCCCACTTCAGTGTTAGCATACATTTATTTAGGGTTGCCAGGTCACCAAACCTACTAGCCAGACAGGCAAGCCAGTTTGGCTAGACATTAAGACATTGAGGATTTTGTATCTCAGTATTAATAGTAGGTACAGAAAAAATGTATGTAAAATCGGTGGGGTTAGTACATATTATTATTTTTGCACGAATTTCGAGTCGACTCGCATCGCTAAAACGAATCTAATTCCTCCATACATTTACAGCCAGCGCCATCTATGGATACTCACTGACATGCGGTTGTCAATAGATGGCGCTGACTGTAAATGTATGGAGGCATTCGATTCGTGTGTACGATACGAGTTGACTGGAAATTCGTACAAAAACCTATACTAACCCCTCAGTCTCGATTCGATAGAAACGATAAGAATTACGGATACGGTTGATGGACTGAGTTCTTTTGGCTATGCCAGTACAATAGTTGAAATTGTGTAAAGCGAGTTGGGCAAATAAGTCGATCTGTTGACAAGATTTGCTCTAGAGTATACCGAAGATACACAAAGAGGAAATTGATAAAAAGGGTCACCGCCCAAGGAATAAAAGTTAAGGCAAAGTACATCATGTTCCAAAGAAGTTGTTCAACAATCTTTCTTTGGTGTTAGGTACACTGATTTTATTTTTGTCCTTCACATTCTTACGATTAAGTAGATACATTGGTGGGTGCGACATTCAGACAGAAAAATTACGTTAGGCAAGTTTGTTTGTATGTCTGTTCGTCTGTTTGTCTGTGTTTCTGTCTGTTTGTCTATTTGTCTATTTGGCTGTTTGTTTGTTTGAACACACTAACCTCAGGAACTACTGGTATAAATTGGAAAATTCTTGTTATGTTGGGTAGCGAGGAAGGCTAATGGTATCAACCTATGACCAATTAGAGCGGAATATCAATGTAAAATGTGGGAAAAATTGCTTTCATTGCGTAATGAGTAATCGGTTAAACTTACGCAAAAATCATGTATGATGAAATTGTTCTTCTTTAAAAATTCTAAAGGCCCACTACACAGTGGCTGGTGATGGGCCATGCTTTGCAATGCACAACGGTAGGCCACGATCACGTGTTCACACAATGGTGCATGGCTCATTGCTGCCTGGTGAGGCACTTGCGATGGACGTAGAAATAGTTACGGCCGCGGCTATTTATTTACAATATTATTCTTTGTTGAGATTATTTTAAATACTTATACAATTTTAACTAATGATTTCCAATATATTTTGCAAAAAATATCGTCAAAAGAGTACACTATCCGTCTCAGCGGTCGGTGACGAACTAAGCAATGGGCCATTGTGTGAACACCACCGACCACGCAACGCCACGATTCCTTTGAAGTGTGCCCCAAAAACCGACAACATTCCGATCGCGCGCCACGATTGACCATTATACCATTGTATACCATTATACCACCCGTATACTATTCATCGCTGTACACAACGGCGATGGCCTGCAGTGGGCCAGCATACGCCATTGTGTACTGGCTACTTAAAAAAATCTGCAACACCCATTGAGTAACACATACTATAACATGGTAACTCAATGGCAATACCATCATAATTATATTATCTACCTATTATTTTAAGGTTAACTCATTAAAAGGGAATAATATGTAAACCAAAACTCACGAGGACGGAGCTGCTGGCAACAGCTATAAAAACGCGAAGATGACATTGCCCTTTTTATGGGAAGTATAGATTTAAAAATGTGTGATGTATAAAAAAAATATTTTCTCTAACTTAGTTCTCTTTTAAAATTCTTCTCATTTCGAGGATTAAGCGCAAAATGTTCTCATACTTGGAACTGACGAACATAGATAAAATAGGTAGGTATACCGTGTATCCTATTCCGAAGAGCCAACAAAGATAACCCATCTTGCGAACTGTGGCCGACAGTATAGTTCGCATAACATCATCCCTCCTCTCGGGATACATGTTTCTGATCTTGTTAAACTTGCTCTAACTCTCCGGGGAGGGAAGACAAATTTCCGAATAATAAGACAATTTTTCCGAACGTAATGTATGAGTCTTTATACGAAAAGAATGTGTTTAGACCGGGAGACCATACTTAGACCAAGTTATAGGATAAATTTTATGCCAAGCGTTAAAATTCAAAATTCAAAATTCAAAATATTTTTATTTCACATAGGCCTAATATACAGGCTCTTGTAAAAGGTCATTATGATATTTGTCACATTTGTATGGCGATAACTCCAAGTCGACTTAAAACTAAGTTTCCGAGGGTTCCAACGCGCCCTGCACTAAGAAGAAGCCCACAACAAACTCAGCCGGGTTTTGTTTTCTATTATCACCACTTCACAAAAGCTCTTAAAACTAATTGAGCTAGTATAATTACAGCAGTTCATTCATCCCCAAGGATTTGATTCATGTAAGTAATCCTTATTACTATAGTAAGCTTTATAAATGAGCTTTCGTTTTACAGCAACTTTGAACTTTTTGAGGGATAAGTATAATAGTTATTCAGCTTATAGCGTTTTAAGGTGTTTATTTATCGACTTCAAATAAGTTGGTTCGTAACGAGACGTGTTTTTGGTATATGTCACGTAATTCTTTAGTGACTTGCAAGTATTATCATCTGCAGCTTGCAA
This sequence comes from Coenonympha glycerion, assembly GCA_963855885.1. Classification (NCBI taxonomy): domain Eukaryota; kingdom Metazoa; phylum Arthropoda; class Insecta; order Lepidoptera; family Nymphalidae; genus Coenonympha; species Coenonympha glycerion. The sequence goes on from OY979643.1 coordinate 12,942,502, forward strand.
ATTGGTTGCTCTACAATTTCGCATTGTGAAGTCAACATCTCCTGAAGATGTCCCGCTGTCGGGACGAACACCGATTTGGCTGAAATTTGAAATATAGATAGCTAATAATCTGGATTATAACATAGACTACTTTTTAACGGCCTCCCTGGCGCAGTGGCGCGCGCTCGGATTCGAGTGGGAGGTCGCGGGTTCGATTCCCGCCACGGGCCACTTTGGAATTTTATAATTTCTAAAATGGCTCAGGTCTGGTCTGGCGGGAGACTCCAGCCGTGGCTAGTTACCACCCTACCAGCAAAGACGCACCGCCAAGCGATTTAGGGTTCCGGCGCGATGCTTGTGTAGAAACCATCAGGGATGAGTTTAGTTTACTTACCCCTTCGGCTAAGTTAGTACGCTTAACATCTTCGGCAGCATCATCACTTACCATCAGGTGAGGTGGCAGTCAAGTACTTACTTGTACAGTGTTAAAAAAAACCGTGAAAAATCTTAGTTCGGCCGGGAGTTGTGAAAAATCAGTCAGGTACAACCATGGATGTAACATAAAGGATGAGCCCTTAGTGACGTCACGCATATATATTTTTAGACTCCGCCCGGATTTTTAAGTTGTCAAATCTGTAAAATGGCGCTAATGTATGCGACCAACAGCGGATATGTGCTGTCAGCGGTACCGAAACGTATGACGCGCAACGCCATATTTGAGTTCCCGTCACATATTTCCCGTCCTATATTTCCCGTCCTCTTAGCGTAGCGTATTTCGTCATTGGGTACAACCTACAGCTTAACTGTTATTTACTGTTATTTTATGGTATAAATTCATTATGAAATGAAAGCAACGATCACTGTATGGTATACTGATGCAGGAGTTGTTAGTTTTAAAGCGTCACAATATATTAACAAAGTTGGAACCGTTCGAGCGCTCTAAGCTGTGTATTAACTTCACGGAACATTATGCCGAGCGTATAATATACTCGTGAAAACATAACATATATGTACTTGTGTACTATATCTGACATATAGTGCGACAAGGCTATTTTGGCGCGTGGCCAAAGTCTGAACTAACGCCGCTATCTTGTGCTACTGTTTGATAGTTCGCTCTGTCAGTATATCACTATTGTGTGTTATGTTGTTTTTGCCTACTATTAACTATTTTAAACTAAAATTTAAGTAAAATTGAGGAGATTTTATTTTATGGCTGCCTTTGTTTTGCAACAGCGCCCTCCTTCAAGTGCCAAGAGAGCCTTGTCAGACTGTATACGGATATGTAGTAGGTACGGATGTGTAGTATATACACATGCCGTATTAAGGTGGATGGGTAACATATGGCCGGCAAATCCAATTTTAATTGAGTTTATAGTTTTATACCCTGGACGCGGCAAACCGCGTGAAAAAATATCACCAATTTACTGGCGTCTAAAAATATTTGTTTTGACGCCAGCAGAAGGGTAGTTTGCTCCGCAGCAGTGAGCGACCTTTAGAATATTGACAGATGGCGCTACCGGTTGCTTGTATGAAAAATGTTTACGTAAAACGTTCGGGCGGCCGCATCCTCACCGATATAATAATAATAATAATAATAATAAATTTCTTTATTCAGGTATAGACCCATAAAAGTATAAAGTAAGTACAATAAATGTATAAGATAGTAATAAAGACAAATAAGATAAATAATTGTATAAAATATTAAATTACAATTGAAATAATCACTTTGTGTCACTACTTTCTATTTGGATCCCGATGTGTCGAGATCCAATGCGTCACCATAGGATTTCGTACGTCCTGCCCAATCACTCGAAGGATGCTGTTATCAGAATTACGCAGTCTTTCCCAGAAGGAAGCTATACGTGCCCTGATAACAGCAAAGAAATCGGGCATTCTCGTTTCGGCGAACATGCCCGACGCGCTGCAGTATCTCGGCAACTTCATAAGGGTGCGGTATGCGTCATTATACTGCACCCTTATGGTGCTGAAGGACACCCTTTTGTATCGGTACCATAACTGACAGGTATAGAAACACTGGCAGTAGGCCCTGAAGAGAGTGTCCTTAACTTCTTTACTGCATTTAGCAAACCTGCGCGCGAGCATGTTGCACCGAACCGACAATGCCCGCCTTTCACGTTCCATGTCAAGGTCGTCCTTGCGATCGTCCGTGACGATGTGGCCAAGGTATTTGAACTGTCTCACCCTCTGAACCACTGTTCCATCCAAATATACTTCGGGGACCCTCTCCGGACCCTTTCCTGCTTTAAAGACAACCATCTCAGTCTTCGATACGTTGTACTTCAGCCCGTGAGAGCTAGCATAACTCTCACAGACTGACAGTAACTTCCTGAGACCTCTGATAGATGGGCTAAGGAGCACCATATCGTCTGCGTAGCTCAGATTGTTAAAACAAACACCATCGACATGGCAGCCAATGCCAGTGCTCCTCAGCTCACAGATCAAGTCGTTGACATACACATTAAAGAGGTCCGGAGAGGTTAACCCGCCCTGGCGAACTCCACATTCTGACTTGTACGCGCCAGAAGTTGTGTCGCCCCATCTTACAAGATTCGTTTGGCCCCCGTACCAGTACCCCAACACCTCGACGACCGCTTCAGGGACTCCTGAGCCGCGCAGTTTGCTCCAGAGGATTTCATAATTCACTAGATCAAATGCGCGGCTCAGATCCAGGAAGCAAGCATATACTGAAGTGTCGCGGCTTACATAATAGTCCACCGCGTACTTCAGGCTGACAATAGCCGAGTCTGTTGAAACACCGGCACGGAAACCAAACTGCGCTTCATCAATGCAAACATTGTTGAGCAGTTCGGGCTGCAACAACCGCTCAAATACCTTGCCCACTACTGTGCCCAGAGAAATAGGCCTATAGTTCTTAGATGAGCTCAAGTCCCCAGTTTTGCACTTGACGATGGGCACAACTATGGTTTTCATAAGAGGATCTGGAAGGTATGCATGCTTCACACACAAATTGTAAAGCGTACATAGCTTTGACCACAATACCTCACCTGCGTATAGTAAGTGCTCTATACTCAGATCGTCATGGCCGGGAGACTTGCCTCGCTTCATATCACGCACAGCCTGTAGCGGGGATGAGCGGGGACAGTGATATTCTGTTTGGTACTTACGCTTGACCTGGAACCCTTACCCGGTTTCTATCCGCCGCTCGGTCCTCGTACAAAAAAATATGTAATTTAACTACCTATATATGATCAAATTTAAATATTTTTCTTTTATTTAAGGTAAGATAATATTTGGAAAATTTTTGGGATAAAAAAATAACATACGACACGTACTCGGTTATGATTTAATATAGTCGGTGGAATCTCATTTAATCGGTTACTACAATCACACAATATCCAACAAAATAAATCTTTAGTGACGAAAACAAGGTTATGATTTAATATAGTCGGTGGAATCTCATTTAATCGGTTACTACAATCACACAATATCCAACAAAATAAATCTTTAGTGACGAAAACAAGGTTATGATTTAATATAGTCGGTGGAATCTCATTTAATCGGTTACTACAATCACACAAGGTTAAGTATCCAGATTAGAAAAATACAAATTAAATTAACTTGCTTAAAGTGTCTGGTTTAATAAATACAATGTATTTAACTTGCCAATCTAAATTCAATTTAATAACGTGATAACTTCAAGTGTCCAGGTAAATAAATACAATGTATTTAAAAATACAATTCGTTTAACTTAATTACAAGGTTCTTTAATAGCTCAGCACGGTAGGCGAAGGTTCGATATTTACTAGTTATTAGTTGTCATTCATGGTTTGTACATACCTACTTAAATACATCACATTACACTAGTTTCATTTGATAATCCTAGATTTTATGTGCACATAATTCTACAGGTCTTATCCGTTATTTATCTAATTACTATTGACCCTATCCTAGGCAAGGATTCAATAATACACATTTGCTATTTGGACCCTGGTATATAGAAAAATAATAAATTAAGATACCTTGAATAAATCCGAATCTCGCAAGGCTTGCTCCTACCAGCAAACAGTCCTCTGCCGAAGGCCTCGGCCACTCAGCGGTGCTCTGTTGTCAACGATTCCGCTAACACGAAAAGGGTCTCAATGTCATCCAGCTTCACACGTCACCGCGAGAGAAGACCTCAACAGTGTCCTACGCCTAGCAGAACATTCCCAACGAGCGGATGCCTTTTCTTCAGAATAATTTGGATTACAACAGGCGGTGAACCCGTCGTAATTATTAAGTAGTAGCTCCCAGGATTACTGCGACATTTAACACTGGAGCACTGGGAGTTTATTGGCTCATTACAATACGTTACATGGACATTTCACGTCGAGATATTCCACACCAAAGTAAATTTTCCATCAAAGTGATTTTTCATCAAGGCGATATTTCATCCTAGTGATATTCAATCATAGTGATATTTATTTTTCCCACATCGATCTGTAAAGAATAACCTATCGTTAACCTCTCAGAAGGAACAAAAGCACTAAGCTTGTCAAACAATAACTTCTAACAAAAGAAAACTCTGTACGTACCAGATATAACTGACGATTTCCACGCCTCACCCAAAACAAGAAACTAATTTCAACACATTATTTTAACCACCACTAACTTTTTTTTCATAACCGAAGACTACTTAATTACTTTACTCCAGCGCCAGGAGCATGCTTCCAAAATTTTTTAAGATCAGAGAATGCGCGCACTTTGTCGCGCGCAGCGTATTTATTATCTCAGCGCAGTTCCGGAAATCTAATCGAGAGGATTCCAGAATCTTCGAGAGTTCTAATAAAACCCGTGAACAAATATGCACTCAGCCGCTTGGCGGCGAGTGGAGAAACTCCTACCAGCGACGTTTACGTTAAGTCGGGTCTTCGAGATAATTTCCCGATGCACTCGATAGATGTCGCCTAACTATCCTGACTTCATGTCTCTAAAATATCTAGAAAAGACGTCTAGCGATATTCTAAGGTTTCCATCACGAGATGAATTACTTGTATTATTTTTTAGGAGAGTGATTATAATATTCCTCGTGCAGTTTTACGAAACAAGATGCGAACCTTGTCGGCGCATTGCCACGCTAACGACACATAAAGTAGTGTTGAAGGATCTACGCTACTTCTCCAGAGATGGCGCCACAATCGCGTTACCAAATTTTCCTTAACATAAGGCTCCCTCTTGTGGCTGGCGGCTGTAGCATAGCTTTAATATGAATGATAGAAATTAACCGGAAACGACAATACTGTACACAGAAACTTCCAGAGGTTACAGTTAATTCCCTGAATCTGGACATTTCATTCTTTGTCCACAAATACTAGCAATTCCACAAATTTCCTAAAAATTGCCACGTTACAATACCCTCCCCCATGGGAAAAGGTTCAACCACGGTGAACCTTACGCAGTCCCTGCGTACTAGTACACCAAAAAAAATAATATAAGCAATGCGAAGGAAAAAAAAAAAGAAGAAACTCCGGAAATTAGTGGAGAGAAAAATGTAATAACTGTATTTCCGCTTAACTAATAAAAATTTTCTCATATTGATTCAAAACAATTTTCTATTTTTAACCGTCTTCTTTCATCCATCACCTACATTCTTCTTCTTACAAACTGGAGTAAATCAATAAAGTATTTTTTGACTACTCTTACTAACACTTATGTGTAGAAATAATTTCTTTATTTTTACACTTGTAAAATTGATTTATTTGAGAAAATTTTAATGTTTTTTCAAGTCTTTAATGTGCCACGACCCTATAGGTTGATTATCTCTTACGCGTTCTAGCTCGTAAACTAAAGGAGATAGAACTCGCGTTACCCTGCATTTTTCATATTTTGGGGCTAATTTTGCCGTTTTGTATTTTTGTGCATCGCTAAGAGCATATGTTGATTTCCAAACTAAATCTCCTACTGAAAATCTAGCGTCACGACGTCTTGCATTGTAATTATTTGCATTTTTAGCATGTGCCTTTAGTATTTGTTCCCTTACTTTATCAAAGATCCCTTTTAACGTTCCGAATTCACCCGCATATTCTTCCCTTGGCATAGTTGGGATGTAATCCGCGTTAGTGTCTTTGTAGAAATTTCCGTTTATAATTGGTTCGCGCGCGTGTACCAAGAAGAATGGCGAAAATCCCGTTGATTCGTTAATTGCACTATTTATTGCAAATTGAATTTTTGGTAGTTGTTCATCCCACGCGCGGTGGTTTTCCTCAACGTATGATGCTATCGCGGTTATTATTGTTTTGTTATATCTTTCTACTAGGTTCACTTGTGGTGTATATTTTGGGCAGTAATATAACTTGGGAATATTGTATCGAGAAATAAGTTGACGGAATTCTGATCCTATCATTTGCGGGCCTTGATCCAGAATTACGCACTCAGGTACCCCGTGAGCTAGAATTACTGAATTTTCAAAATGTTTTGCTACCGTAGCGGACGTCGCGCGTCGCAACGGGAATAACAACGTAAATTTTGAAAAACAGCAGGTAATTACCAAAAGATAAGTATTTCCAGACCTAGAACGTGGTAAAGGTCCGACCAGGTCTAAAGATACCAGCTGAAATGGTTTGTAGCATCTTTTTGGCTGACCCATGAGACCTGGCGTTGCTTGTGTCGAATGCTTGTAAGCTTTGCAAACGTCACAGTTTTTAATAAATTCAACAACATCTTTGTACATTCCTGGCCAATAATATCTTAAGCATAATCGCCTATGCGTTTTGAACACCCCAAAATGTGCTGCTGTGGACTCGCAATGATTTTCCCGAATAATATTTAATCTTTTATCTTTTTCAATTACTTCTTTCCAATCAAATTCACTTAGTAAATTGTATTTACTTTTACTGTATCTATATAATATTTTATCTTTTACGATATAATTTGGAAAGTTAGTTGGATTCGATTGACAGCCTTCAAAAATATTTTTAAACCATACATCGGTACTGTTAGTAGTAATTATCTGATTAATTGCCTCCACCGCGATTAGTCTGGACAACGCGTCTGGGACTACATTTGTTGTTCCTTTTCTGTGTTCTATTTCAAAATTAAATTGTGACAGACGGCAACCCCAACGTGCTAATCGACCAGATGGGTTTTCTAATTTTAAAAACCACTTTAGTGATGAATGGTCCGTAATAATTTTAAACTTTTTCGATCCTAAATAGGCTTGGAATTTTTCTATGGAATAAATTACCGCTAGCGCCTCTCTTTCTGTCACGCTGTAATTTTTTTCTTGTTTATTTAAAGATCTAGACACATAAGCAATTGGATGTTCAACCCCATTAATCACTTGAGAAAGCATCCCTCCAATTCCTGTTGACGAGGCATCACAATGAACTAAAAATTCTTTTTCAAAATTTGGTACTGCTAAAATAGGTGCTGAGACTAATGCATTCTTTAATGTTTTAAATGATTCTTCTGCCTCTGGAGACCATTGAAATTTTGGAGCGTCTTTACCGGTTCTTGTTAATTGATTCAGTGGAGCAGCTATAGTGGAGAAATTTCTTATAAAGCGTCTATACCATGAACACGTACCTAAAAATATTTTTACTTCTTTAGCTGAAGTTGGTGTTGGAAAGTTAACAATTGCAGAAATTTTTTCTGGATCTGTGCGTAGACCATGTTCATCAACCACGTATCCTAGGTATTTAATTGAGTTTCGAAAGAATTTACATTTCTCGAAAGATACTGTTAGGTTTGCTGATTTAAGTTTATCAAGTACACGATTTAATAATAACAAGTGGGTTGAAAAGTCTGATGAACAGATTACTATGTCATCAATGTAACAAAAAACGTATCCTTTTTCGACGTCACTACAGAAATTTTGATTTATTAATGTATCCATAAGCCGTTGTTGACGTGCAGGAGCACTACATAAACCAAATGGCATAACTTTAAACTTAAATAATCCTCTTCCCGGTACGGTGAAGCTAGTTTTTTCTTGTGATGATTTTGATAAGGGAATTTGCCAAAAAGAAGAAGATAAATCTATCGTTGATAAGAATCTGGCCTCTTTTAAACTATCTAATATTTGTGGAATATAAGGAATTGAGTATGAATCCCCTTTAGTTATACTGTTTAATTTTCTACAATCTAAACAAAATCTCCAATCTCCGTTTGATTTTTTTACTAAAATGGCTGGATTATTCCAGGGGCTTTCACTGGTTGTTACGACATCTAACGCTAACATTCTGTCAAGTTCTTTTTGAAGTGCAAATTTCTTTTCAGGGGATAGTGGGTATTGTTTTACACGAATTGGTGGAGCATCACCTGTTTCAATAGTGTGTTCCATCAGTGATGTTCGACCTAAGCCCTTCTGTTCAAATGAAATTTCTTTATATTTTTCAATAATGGCAGTTGCTAATTCTCTTTGATCAAAAGTTAAAGAATCGTATGACTGGATGGTATGAATTGATTCGTTATTGATTGAACTGCACATATTGCAAAAACTTTGAGGGGGATTTCTATAATCTATGTTTTTAAATATTTCTGGAGCAATGTTGAAGGTTTTCCAGAAATCACAGCCTAAAATTAAATCTGATGTGATTTCTGGTATAATGTAAAATTTTACTATATATGTTTTGTCTTTAAGTGTAATTGGAATGTACATATATCCTGTAGACTCTAATGTTAATCCATTTGCGACAGTACATGAAGTGTCTAATAGATTATTTACTGAATATCCTAGTGCAACCAGATGTATGTGTGAGTTATTCCCTAAGATCGACACACTAGCGCCGCTATCTAAAAGTCCGAATATTTCCAAGTCATTTATTTTTACTTTCATGTATGGTCTAACATCGCCCTTTTGTGTAGTAAAGCGAACTGTAGCGATTGAATCTAGTTCTAAGAAATTTTTGTAGTTGTCATTGAAGTCATCTGTTTTTGGCACACTACAGTTCGCCTTCATGCGTTTTTTGGTTCTTCTTTTTTCCTATCATCTTCTTTTTTGTTACAATTTGGGCAGTTTGACTTTGATGACTGAGGCTTATTCTTACAGTTTGGACAATTATTAACTGTGAAACCTTGAGTGCCACAGGAAAAACATTTTATTTGTCTTCTATAATTATTGTAATGAGAATTGTGATTGTTAAATCCGTATTCAAAACGAGGTTGTCCTCTGTCCTGGTTATTTTTTTGAGTTTGATAATTTTTGTAGTTTTTATTGTAGAATTGTCTAGTATAATTTTGCGTATTTGTGTCATTTTTATTAATCCTTTGCGGCGTATAATATTGAGAATTTTTATTGGAAAAATTTCTATAATTGTTTTGTATTGTAGAGTAATGTTTATTATCACCCTGATTATTGTTATTTTTTGAAATATTTTCAATGTTTTGTTTAGTTGGTTGAGTAACTGTAGCTATTTGTTTCGTTTTTTGTTTGTAAGCAAATTCTTGACTCAAAACGCTCTGATTGGCTTTTGTTGGTTCTGTAAATAAATTTGCTCGATTATTTGCGGCTTCTAATTTTTTGCATTTTTCTTTGAGTTCCGATACTGTATTAATCTCTATTAGCGCTAATTGCTGTGAAAATTTAGGGCGAATATTGTGAAGCATTATTTCTAATTTTGCTTGTTCTGAAAGTGCTACTTTAAGCCTATTGAATAGACTGGACATAATTGAGAAATATATATGGACTGGTTCATCGACACCTTGAGTTCTCGCTCGAATCTCACCTAGCAATCTGTAATCGAAATCTACCGGATCAAATTCTGATAGGATTAACTCCTTCAATTCTTTCCAACTCGAGACCTGGTTGCGGACACCCCTAAACCACAAAAGAGCCTGTTCTGAAAATAACTGAGCTGCAGAGTTAAATAATTTTTCTTCGGAAACCCCAAAACAACTACGCAATTCTTCCACACGTTCGATAAAAGAACGTGTATCAGTAGTTCCGTTGAATTTAACATTCCACTTCGCAATATTCCTATCACCAACACATTCTACTACGGTGGGTGTACTTGTTTCCTCAGCCTGCTGAGTGACCGAGACCGAGGGCTGTGGTGACTCAATGATCGGTAAGTATTTTTCTAATTTTCGGTATAATTCTGATTTGAATAATTTTTGTTTAGCATCAGAAGGCTGAACCCTAAATAGTCTAAAATACAAGTGGTAAGCTAAGGCTTTTGCCCTATGGAACAACATTCGTTCTTTACCCTTTTCCCATTTCTCTACAATAGAAGCTACGTCATTTAGTTTTTCAGATATAATTGTTAGTTCGCTGTCAGTGGGCAGCTCTGTTTCTAAGATTGCGTCTGATGGACATTCTAACATTAATTTTCGCATTTGCTTCCGAAGACCATCGGTTGTTGTGGCTGGTGATTCTGAACGAATAGTCACCTCATATATTAATTCATCTTTCCTCAAGCAATGAAATTGTATAAACCTATGTTCCATTTTGAATAAAATAAAAGAACAAATCACAACCTAGGATTTAAAAAAATTGAAAAAAATAAAGCAAAAAAATAAATATAAGAGACTGTACCTTATCCTGTGTGCAATTGAATCCCCGCAATTGTAGTAATAAGCTGTGTAATATGTTTGCTAAATGGTAAAACACATGAAATGGTTAATCAACAGAAAAAAATTTTACAACTTAAAAAAAAAATCCTTAAAAAGCCAAAAATTTTCCAAAATCCATACAAAAAAACCAAAATTACATTAATCTAAACAGTTGGGCGCCATTTTTGTAGCGGGGATGAGCGGGGACAGTGATATTCTGTTTGGTACTTACGCTTGACCTGGAACCCTTACCCGGTTTCTATCCGCCGCTCGGTCCTCGTACAAAAAAATATGTAATTTAACTACCTATATATGATCAAATTTAAATATTTTTCTTTTATTTAAGGTAAGATAATATTTGGAAAATTTTTGGGATAAAAAAATAACATACGACACGTACTCGGTTATGATTTAATATAGTCGGTGGAATCTCATTTAATCGGTTACTACAATCACACAATATCCAACAAAATAAATCTTTAGTGACGAAAACAAGGTTATGATTTAATATAGTCGGTGGAATCTCATTTAATCGGTTACTACAATCACACAATATCCAACAAAATAAATCTTTAGTGACGAAAACAAGGTTATGATTTAATATAGTCGGTGGAATCTCATTTAATCGGTTACTACAATCACACAAGGTTAAGTATCCAGATTAGAAAAATACAAATTAAATTAACTTGCTTAAAGTGTCTGGTTTAATAAATACAATGTATTTAACTTGCCAATCTAAATTCAATTTAATAACGTGATAACTTCAAGTGTCCAGGTAAATAAATACAATGTATTTAAAAATACAATTCGTTTAACTTAATTACAAGGTTCTTTAATAGCTCAGCACGGTAGGCGAAGGTTCGATATTTACTAGTTATTAGTTGTCATTCATGGTTTGTACATACCTACTTAAATACATCACATTACACTAGTTTCATTTGATAATCCTAGATTTTATGTGCACATAATTCTACAGGTCTTATCCGTTATTTATCTAATTACTATTGACCCTATCCTAGGCAAGGATTCAATAATACACATTTGCTATTTGGACCCTGGTATATAGAAAAATAATAAATTAAGATACCTTGAATAAATCCGAATCTCGCAAGGCTTGCTCCTACCAGCAAACAGTCCTCTGCCGAAGGCCTCGGCCACTCAGCGGTGCTCTGTTGTCAACGATTCCGCTAACACGAAAAGGGTCTCAATGTCATCCAGCTTCACACGTCACCGCGAGAGAAGACCTCAACAGTGTCCTACGCCTAGCAGAACATTCCCAACGAGCGGATGCCTTTTCTTCAGAATAATTTGGATTACAACAGGCGGTGAACCCGTCGTAATTATTAAGTAGTAGCTCCCAGGATTACTGCGACATTTAACACTGGAGCACTGGGAGTTTATTGGCTCATTACAATACGTTACATGGACATTTCACGTCGAGATATTCCACACCAAAGTAAATTTTCCATCAAAGTGATTTTTCATCAAGGCGATATTTCATCCTAGTGATATTCAATCATAGTGATATTTATTTTTCCCACATCGATCTGTAAAGAATAACCTATCGTTAACCTCTCAGAAGGAACAAAAGCACTAAGCTTGTCAAACAATAACTTCTAACAAAAGAAAACTCTGTACGTACCAGATATAACTGACGATTTCCACGCCTCACCCAAAACAAGAAACTAATTTCAACACATTATTTTAACCACCACTAACTTTTTTTCATAACCGAAGACTACTTAATTACTTTACTCCAGCGCCAGGAGCATGCTTCCAAAATTTTTTAAGATCAGAGAATGCGCGCACTTTGTCGCGCGCAGCGTATTTATTATCTCAGCGCAGTTCCGGAAATCTAATCGAGAGGATTCCAGAATCTTCGAGAGTTCTAATAAAACCCGTGAACAAATATGCACTCAGCCGCTTGGCGGCGAGTGGAGAAACTCCTACCAGCGACGTTTACGTTAAGTCGGGTCTTCGAGATAATTTCCCGATGCACTCGATAGATGTCGCCTAACTATCCTGACTTCATGTCTCTAAAATATCTAGAAAAGACGTCTAGCGATATTCTAAGGTTTCCATCACGAGATGAATTACTTGTATTATTTTTTAGGAGAGTGATTATAATATTCCTCGTGCAGTTTTACGAAACAAGATGCGAACCTTGTCGGCGCATTGCCACGCTAACGACACATAAAGTAGTGTTGAAGGATCTACGCTACTTCTCCAGAGATGGCGCCACAATCGCGTTACCAAATTTTCCTTAACATAAGGCTCCCTCTTGTGGCTGGCGGCTGTAGCATAGCTTTAATATGAATGATAGAAATTAACCGGAAACGACAATACTGTACACAGAAACTTCCAGAGGTTACAGTTAATTCCCTGAATCTGGACATTTCATTCTTTGTCCACAAATACTAGCAATTCCACAAATTTCCTAAAAATTGCCACGTTACAAGCCTTGGCTACGTCTTGGACTGTAAACTGCACCACTGGTTGCTCAGCAACGACAGGGCTAGTTTTGGGGATTTGAGCTGGCATCGCGTCTATTTTAAACTTTGAGGCAAATAGTTCTGCTATTTCTCTGGGCTCCTGCAAGCCGTCCACAGAGACAGGTAGGCTTTGTTTGTACTGTAATTTTTTTGTCGAATTCCAAAATTTTGGGAAATTTTTCTCTCTTTTGTAGGTAGCCAGTATGTCCATTTTAATCATTTCTTCATTACGAATACACCACTTCACTTTATTTTTAAATACTTTTCTACTGCACACCATTCTGTCATAGATGTCTCCTGTGGACGGCTTGCCAGCCACCAGCCAACAATCATACTCGCGACGGGCGGCTCGATGGCTCTCCCCGACATGAAAGTTCCATCCAGTGACAGGCTTACGATTTTTATTTCTTGAAGGACGTACATTACAACATTTAATGGCACCGGTCTGTAATATATTAATAATCCTATCATAATATTCGTCAATCATTATAAAACAGTCGTCGCTATCGCTGCTAACACAACTACAATAACATTTACACAGGTTCATACAATGTACACATCTGTTGATGATCACCCTCTCAAGTTCACGCATACAGTAGTCATTATACATATCAATTTGACTAGAATCCCTATTGCCCCAGCGTATCTTATCACTATTTGACAACGCACGGCTCCCGCTGGTGACTGAACCAGAGCTGAGGTCGATGTTGCACTCTACGCGCAGTGGTAGGTGGTCGGAGGTGTACACGCCATACATTACACTGACCGACACAATAGTGTCGCGCGCTGCCTGGGTTGTCACGCAATGGTCCAACCACCTTCGAGAGCCGTGCGCGTCGCTAACAAATGTGTGCGTATCCGAGTTGATCCCTAACACGTCAATGTCAGCGCATAAAAGCTCGTGCTCATCGCAGAAGTTCAGTAATTGCTCTCCGAATCCGGCATTAGGATGTGCATTATAATCACCTAAAATATAAACGAGAGGAATGTCATTTTCTTCAATTATAGCACTCACTCGGGCAAGACAGTCCGTAAATTCGGGAATATTATCTTGCTTATCGGTTGGTAGGTTTGTTATAATGTTTATTAGTTTTTAGCAAATAGTAGACTAATGAAACCATGCTCATTGAATGAAACATTGTTGGCTTATAGCAGTGTGTGTTGCGCAAACCACATTTATACACCTACAATTTTTTTTCAAAACTTTTATAATATAATTATTATATTATAGTATTCTCACTTACTTCATATTGGTTTTATAACTCTAAATCTGGGAAACTGCAGGAAATGATCTTTCGGGAACCAAAATGAGGTGAATAGTATTTTTTAAGCAACGTTTTTATGAAAAAATACAGCTAGGATAACTATTTCGCAAAATTAATTGCCACAAGGCCACAAGCCTGCAATGTGTAATTAGTACTTATGATATTCGCAAAAAATTAAATAAAATTTTAATTTTGCGGGTTAATTTGGCCAAACCACCTTAAATAAGGATGACTCAGGGTAATTTCTTGTTTCTAATGTTTTTCCATTAATCATTCTATGTGAAGTTAAAGTTCTTACTTCAATGTTAAACTTTATAGTATAGTGCTAGTACATTGGTTCAGATCTCTCCTTCGCGTCAGAGAGGTCGTAGATTCGAGTCTAGGGCATGCACCTCCGATTGCATAATATGGTTAAGGAAAACGGTCAATCTCTACAGAGATTTAATTAACTCTGGGGAAAATATTATAGAAAAGTGAGTGCAAAAGATCAGTAGCAAGAGTAAAGACCGACGAGTGAAGTTCTAACTTCGGATTGGCACTAAATATTTATAGATATAAACATGTGATGTTTTTATGGATGTAGGTTTTCGATTATCGAAAAAGTTTCAATTTTTCATGATTTTGGTCATGAGATAAAGATGAGAAATAGGGTAAACTTGCCTAAATCGTACCCGTTAAGGGAAAATGGCTATCGTAGGAATAATACAAGCTTTCAAATAATAAAAACACTATAAATGAAAACTTTGTTTATTCTTCTAACATAATTCGTAACACAAAATAACAAAAATATTAAACTTCTTGTGAAAACAAGACAAAATAAAAAAAATGGAAAAGTACGAATTAAGATTATATTGTCTTAATTCGTACTCATGTACTCCTTAATCGTACTTTGTGAGATCTATTTGCAATTATCACAACAATAATCGTAAGTTGTACTATCGGCACCTGCGCAAAGCTCATGTACCCATTTGGAGCATTCATTGCACTTTATCATGTTCTCCGGCCGATCTTCATTACACAACAAACATAGCCATGCTTCAGTCTCTTTTTCATTGTGCTTTGGTTTTTTACTTGAAATAATAATATTTTCCTTATTATTTCTTTTAGGTTTTTCAGTCTTGACCTCTATTTTTATCTTTGGTTTCTTCTTTTGAATTTCTATCTTTCTCTCTAATTCATTTTTGTATGGACTCTCCGTCTTGATACTGCTGCTGACGTAGTTGTTGTGATTTTAGATCTTCCAACTTTTCTTACTGGTGAAATTGATTCTATTGTTGACTTGACTGATGATACAATATTATAATATAATGCTAGGCAATACAATATTAGATAATATTATTACAGGCGGTTCAGCAGAACTATTCAACAAAACTGAGCCAGAAGTAAATTCAACGGGGGAGGTTTGTTGAGGCACATCTGAAGCAGGATTTAATGCTGGAGTATTAATTTTTGACGTTGATGGAGTCACATTAAACGTTGATATAGTAATATCCAATGTTGAAGGTATCACACTCAATGTTGAGGTTGATGCACTCGCTATCGCTGAGGCAATAATATTAGATGTTGAGGCCGTCATATCTGATGTAGACGGAATTATTTTTGATGTCGGAGGTGTTGTATTTAATATTACTGGTGTGTAGGTACATTAGACATTTCAAGTTCTGGTCTCATTTTGGGGTTCATCTTCAACAATAAATTCATCATCCCTTATTTTAAAACGGTTGCACGGCCACAATCCACTCGATTCGTAACTTCATGGAGCCATCCTTGAATTTTTGGAGAGCAGCTTCCATAGACCATATCTTCCTTAGACCAGATGTTATATTTTACTAAAATAAAAATATTTTGTTAAATTTTATCAATTTCCTTATCATTTTTATTTATGAACGATTTACATTTATCCTTAATCGTACCGGTACCAATTAGAACAAATCGAAAAGTACGAATTAGGCAAACATCTAAAAAAAAATTAAATTTCCCGCGTGAATGAATGACGCTAGCATAGACAACAAAACCAGCAAAAAAAATGAGACGAATAAATGTGTATTTACACTATACTTCGAGCTAAAACTAATACTACTTAGTTATGAAACTAGAAGCTTATGAAATGTCATGAAATATTGTTGAATATGTCAGTAAAAACTTACTTTTTGGATATTTTTTAACGGAGCGGCCGTGAAGCGTCTTACTTTTTTTTGTGCAACATGGCGGACGGAAGCTTACGTTTTAGGCCGCCTGGGGCGCTGTGTGAGCCTCGAGTTGGGAGAAATACACCAGGTACGATTTAGGAACAGGTACGAATTAAGCAAGTTTACCCTAATTTAGGTGTATACATAGAATCTCCGTACGCGAGTGTGACTCTTATTTGGCCTACTATTGTTCACATATCTTTGACACTATTTCTGATTGCCATTTTTTCGTTGTTTGCCATTGCCATTTATTTTTACACATTTCTACCCATAAAACCATCTCGGTATCTAAGACGGTATGTACACAAGGCCTTTATTACCATGCCTGCGGCTTGCGGAGGGAAACAAAGCTAAACTAATTGAGAGTAGCCGGTGCGGAACAATTCGGTTCGCGGCGAGAGGTTTTTTTAACAATATTTTCCAGTACATTTTTTCGACTCTAGCGACTCTAATTGGGAAAGTTTGGAGTTTTACAATCTGTATGGGCTAGTTGCTCGTATCTCCTATACAATTATGGGTACCTACCTATACGAGTTTTAGACTAAGTTTTGATGATAAAAACGTTATACGTATGATAATTATTTCGTACTCAAACAGAACTTAATATACATACCTACAACTACTAATCCTATACGATTAGAGGAGCAATTCTTGTATGTATATATATTTCTATATAATCTGAATCTTGCAGCAGTGGGTTTTGGGGACGATAAATCGATGTAGCTACGATTCATTTTGAGAAAATGACGAATTCACCAAAAAAATATGACTCCTGCTGCCATCTACTGGCTAATAGAATAGATACCGAGCAAAACTCGGTCACCCAGATATTATATAAATATACTTAATTACAAAACCACTGTTGTACATCCTTTCCAATTAAAAATTTAAAACATACTCGTATAATATGGTCTTCTCATGGAAACCATTATCAGGACTGGACTAAATTTAAATAGAACCACACGGAAATCATCAGCTTTCTAATAAAAAAAGAATCATCAAAATCGATTCACTTAGTCAAAAGTTATAGGGTAACAAAGTTAAAAAAAAACATACAGTCGAGTTGAGAACCTCCTCCTTTTTTGAAGAATTTGTGACGCAATACAATATTTAACGCACATTAATTCCTCAAAAAACATAGGATGTTTTTTCCACGTCTTTAATTTAATTATTCATTAAACCAAAAGTACAGAGGGTAATCTAATATGGTGGTCTAATAAGTTCTTGATAGATATAAATTACGACACCACAGTTTGAGTGTACGAAGTTGTAGCGTTCAGACCTCGCCGAAATTGATGACACGACATTACGCTCATCCCTGATCCATCCCTCAGCCCTCTGGTGCCTCCTACCTCAGTGATATTACCCCAGGCCATTATAATATAAACCGTTGATATAAGATTAAAATTTTATATTAATATCCTATTCCATAGGTAGCTCCAAAAAGATCTCAATACGCTTCGAAACGAAACTAACTGAAAAGCATAAAAACAACTATTTCTTACAGGTATTTTGAAATACATTGTATCAAAATCACATGTAATTTAGTGTATATGTTTTGGAAACAAAGTTTTTTTTTTCGGAGTGTTGAGCGCTTGGGGTAGGCGTTAGAGAACGAATTTTTTGCGTGATGAAAATCTCGTCACAAAGAAAATCTACGAAAATCTAGAATGAAAGTTTCTCTTAAGATGTAGTCAAAAGAATGGACACGTATATAGGTCGATGGGCACCGAATTATAGCAGATACTCTTACACTACTGGAGAAAGAGAAGAAGAACCACCGCACGGAATCTGACTTTCAAATAAAAAAAAACCGCATCGAAATCGGCTCCGTTTGAGAGCTATAATGCAAGATACAAACACACACACATACAAACAAAGAGACAACGATATAACACTCCTGTTTTAGCATCAAGGGTTAAAGGAGGTTATTATTAACACTATTCGCCATATTTCGGATATGCGAGTCCATCTCTTTTGTTGTATATCAATCCGAAGACTTATGGCAGTTAATGGGGCCCATAACTCAAGGTTGTTCCATAGCCCATAAGATCGCTGTTTGGGGTTATTTGTACTGATTATGATAGATTATGGATATTTGTTTTGATGTTTAAAGCTATTTCCCGTATTTACTACGACATAATTTTTTTTTATTTAAGAGAATCATCTAGGCTGTAAGATTTTCATACAAAAAAGTGATAACGTTTTCCCACCCTTGAATGTAGTCCGATTTTCCTAATTTTTAGAAATGTTGCAGATACAATGAAGGACTATACTTGAACGTTTTACTTTTTAAGTAATATTGCTTAATTTAAAAGTTATTAGCGTCTAACTATCCATATTTTTGACCTAAAATTAAAGTTTCTCTTACTAGCCAACGAAATTTGCAGGCATGCAATCACGTATAGAGATTTGGTATACGATGAACTCGTTAGCGCGAGCTAACCGAAGGCAGCGCGATCGACCAAGCGATAGGTGAACTCACACATGAAAATCTTTGAATAATCGAGTTTTGTTGTAGATTTTATTCCGAACTTTGTTTCTATAGACTACCACAACACTCACGTCTTTTTATTATTCGCTAGAGTGGTGGCCAGCTATGGCCAAATTCTTCTCGTTTTGAGGGAAGACCCATTCTCAGCTGTGGGATATAAAACACACAGACTTTACAGACACCGCGCGCCGAACAATCGAGTGACTGCAAGTTTTGCCCATGTGTGCGTGACACCCGCCCCTTACACCGTAGCAACACGACGTTTGTTTGTGCGTGTAATGTTGCTAGTTGTGAAGTATCAGATAATAAAATACCCATAAAAATCTTTTACTTTTTCTTTGGTACTTTTTTAATTAGGGCTCCCTATCCAAAATATAAATATTGTATATTATTTAATATGCATATTATGCTTACAAAAAAGAAAATAATAATAATAATAATAAAAAATAAATACATAATTATTCAGAAAACTACTGATATCTTTAAAAATAATAAAGGAAAGAAAAGTCATTTTCATATCCAGCTCCATACATATTCTAATAGCCCATAATTGGAAATAGTTATAAATATAAAACTTGTATAACAATTAACAGTGTTATTACACAATTAAACAATAAATACCTGTGTATTTTAATAGCAATAAGTACCTATTCTGTAAGATAATACGTAACTTGTAAATGATGTTTTCAGTAAATAAAAGGCTAAATTATTTATTTATATATTGTGTATATTATGCACTTATGCAAAAAACACCTTTTACCTGCACGGCGAGTCTTGAAGAAAAATCTTTTTAGCCTCCTATCCTATCCTAATTTCAGGTCGATAGCTTTAATAGTTACTGAAATAATCGAGTGTGACAGATGGACGGACGGACGGACGGACAGACGGACGGACGGAGAAAGTCTCAACATAAGGGTTCCATTTTTACCATTTTGGTATGGAACCCTACAAACTCATTATAAATTACCCCAAAATTGGGGAAAATAAATAAGTCAAATACTTGCAACACTGGTTAAGTGTGACGAAATATTGTTTAGGTTTTGTGTTTAAAAGATATTTTCGTTAAAAAATATGCAAAATAACAAAATTCCTGTGAAAAGATATTCCATCGTGACTTTTTTGTGTATGACGTGAGTTGTTTCTGCAGTCCTTGAAGACATAATACAACATTATGAGTACAAAATCTGCACAGCGAAGTACATTCACGAAGACGTGTATGAGCGCGAAAACGTATTACCCACGCATTTAGTAGCACCGAACTTGGCTTCGCTTGGTTGTTCGGCGCGCTACGTCTGCCATTATTTAATGTAGTCTGAGATAAAACAGTATTGACCATGCCTCAGCCTCGCAATTCCCACACCATGCCCATTCCAACTTTTTGTTCAAGCAGGCCAGGTCCACTTATCGGGTGATCGAGAAATTACAGGTAGCCGTCTCGACGTACTGATTTCAGACGGCCCGGCCGCCGCTCTCCAACTACCGTTTGGTCGCGTTAGTCTTGCGGAGTGAGCCTTCTGTTATCTGTACCATTAGGTACTCCGTGGTTCAAGCCAGTGTAAATACTTTGGGCGTAATTTAACTACAGTAACAATGGAACGGCCGTCACAAAGCAAAGCAGGGTAATACGCGAGCATTATAAAAACCCTGAAAGCCTTTTATTCTTCCGCAGAACCACAGACCCGTGGCGCGTTGTTACCGCAATCAGTATTCAATCGACAGGAGGGGAAATGAGAACTAAAGTCTTTGCAACACACATGCACACGCCGAGCTTAGGTTGCCTACTGTAGGGTTAGTGCACATTTTTGTACAAATTTCGAAGCGACTGACGTTTCGCACAAAAAACCAAAGTCCCCTATACATTTACGACCAGCGCCATCTATAGACGAGCACATGATCAGTTGCTGTCTGTATTGACCTCAATGACAAAATACGCTACGCTAAGAGGACGGGAACTATGTGACGTATGTTCAAACCAACAATTTCTCAATTATGGCGTCGCGCGTCATACATTTCGGTACCACTGACAGTACATGCTGTGGTCGCATAAAACTTGAGTTGACAACTTAAAAGTCCGGCTTCAGGGCGGAGCCTAAAAATATATATGTGACGTCACTAAGGGCTCATCCTTTATGTTACACCCATGATTGACCTGTATTGACCCACCTGGCACGTCAAGTTATTGTAATTTAGTCCTTAGTTGTTAACTTGTCTTTTACTAATCAATTTTCCTAACATATTTAATTATGTTATTATTATATTCGTTTTTACCTACAACCGCTAAATTATAAGAAACACGGAAGACTTTAATAATAATAATTTAACAACAACTGTCACCTTAAGGGCTAAGATGTCTGTCTCTTCTGTAGAGCTAGTCGGTGAAAACAAGCATCAGATTAATGTATTTATATGTATGTACATAATAATATGTACATATTGTACTACTTTTGGTATTATATTTTAAGTAGTAATTGTTAACAAATTCATGTAATGCTCACTCTTCAAATAAATAAATGATGCATAATATTATGTATTCGGGGCCATGCACTTGCCTGTTTTTTTGGCGCATTAATATGACATAGTTGCGGTGAAAGAAAATATTGTAAAGATGTTCTCAAGCCTACGAGTTCTCCGACGAGTATGACCGCCAGTTTTATACATTTGGCACAGACAATGTGCTCGTATTTTCCACTCCTGTTGGGAAAATATTTAATGTGTTACCCAAATTCATTAGAGAACCGCGCCAGCTATTTCACATTACTTATTTTTAGTGCAAAAATATCTGCGCGAGAGAAATGTATGCGAAATGTTACTTTACTAACATAATATGACTGTACTAGTATATGGGAATAATTTATTCATATTCACTTTTTCTGACACATTATCTACTGTATAATTAGATTTACGATCAGTCCCTCGCCATTTTACATATAGATCGTCTTTCTACGATCGCTAACGCTTCAATGAAAAAAAAACCGGCCAAGTGCGAGTCGGACTCGCGCACCGAGGGTTCCATACCATAAAAGAAGTAAAACATTCAAAGAATCACTTTTGTTCAATGACGTGAATTTACGAGTAGGATAATTTATATGTAGACACGTACTTTTGTTGGCGAAACCTAATTTTTTTTGGCGGTTTATTGTTATTATCAAGAAAAGTATAATAGTTAGAGAGTTGATTTTATTTTTCCTGTAAAGTATACGTTAATTCCTATAAGCCATAATTATTTCAGATTTTTCGAACGATAAACTTCGGAGATAAGGGGGGGGACGGTATTTTTTTCGACAGTTTGCCCAATAAATCCAAAACTATCGGGCACAAAAATAAATAAAAATCAGTTTTAGAATACACAAGTAACGCCCTTTCATATGATACCCCACTCAATATTGTTATCTCATTTTGAAATTTCAACAACCCGGTTTACCCCCCCTTTTAAATAAAAATAAAAATGATTTTCAAAAGGAGTTATAAAAAAAAGTAATTCAACGTTTCGAAACATGTGGAACCGCCATGCCACTTATAAAACTTACAAAATTAACCACTTAGAAAATCAGATTATTACAAATTCCCTGTTAATATCTTATTATGTTATCTTTTTTTAACATAATATTGAGAATATTTGTAATGTTTTACCGATGATTTGGTTAAGACGCAAGGTATAGCCTAATTTTCATACAAGAATCGGCATTCCCCTTTTAGGATTGCAATGACGTTGGGTCACTATTACCTAAAACTATTCCAAATTTCAAGTCGATAGCTTCGATAGTTACTGAAATAATCGAGTGTGACAGACGGACGGACGGACGGACGGACGGAGGGACGGACGGAGAAAGTCTCACCATAAGGGTTCCATTTTTACCATTTTGGTATGGAACCCTAAAAGTAAAGACATTTATGACATATCCGATCGACAAATTGATCATGTGACGTATAATAAAAGACAACTAGCTTTCACTCTTTGCATTTCGTTACAGTTAGTTATGGATTTAGAGAGTTATTGATTCGAGCCAATTTAGAAACTGAACAATCTCAAGACTGTCCTTGACCCGGCGAATTGAATGTTGGACCTCCCGCTTTAATACCATAGTTCGACTATTGCGCCAGGGAGTTCTTAGGTCGTATCCACACAGTAAGCGATCCTCTTTTACTCCAATTTAATTTTCTACTCAGATTGTTAAATATCCTCGGGGGTCCGTATAAATATCTCCGACTTTTAAAGCAGTGCCTTTGAACAGGGGTTTATTGAATGTCCCGAACGTAAAAGAGCATAGAACAAAGATTTGAGCTTGAAAACGATGTTATTTGAGAGAATCAAATGAGAAGACGTGATCTCTTCTCGTTATGAAAACACTCATCGCAGATCGCAATATCAACCTAATTAGGGTTCCGTACCCAAAGAGTAAAAAAAACCAGCCAAGTGCGTAAAATATACATTAATGTCTATTGATCATAATTATTTCAGATTTTTCGATTGATATACTTCGGAGATAGGGGTGGGGGGGGGGGGGGGAACGGTATTTTTTTCGACAGTTTGCTCAATAAATTTTCAATGTTTTATGATTGCAATGGCGTTGGGTCACTATTACTGTGGTATAGAACCCTAAAAACGGGACCCTATTACTAAGATCCGCCGTGCGTATGTCCGTCTGTCATCTGTCACCAGGCTGTATTTGCAGTAACGGAAACAGGTCAGCGCCTATTGCCGTACCGTACAACAAGCGATCTTTTTCTCCGTTGTATTGCACTGCGTGCAGCGAGTGTTTAGCATTAGTGTGTGTGTGTGTGTGTGTGTGCAATTAATTCAATTACGCTTCTGTCAGCTCTCGCACATAAGACCAAATTATGTAAGAAAAATTGCAAAAAAATTTGATGACATTTTGAAAAGAACAAGTGCCGAGTTCCTTGCCACTTCTTCTCCTGAACTTTCATTTCGAACTTCGCGGTAGAGTTTTGATTTTTTGTAAGAAATTGTTAGTTAGGCTTTTTTTACACTTTACAAGTTAGTACTTGATTACGATCTCGACTGATGGTAAGTGATGATGCAGCCGAAGATGTTAACGTACTAACTTGGAAGGGGTAAGTAAAGTCACCCCCCAACGGTTTCTACACAGCATCGCACCGGAACGCTAAATCGCTTGGCGGTGCGTCTTTGCTGGTAGCTTTGGCTTATATTAAATATACAGATTTTCATTTTAATTTTCTGCTAGTTTTAACTATAAATTATTTTTAAATTCGAAGTATGAATACGTACTTTTATGAAGCCAAGACCCTTTAGCTCGAGTTAATTGAAGAGTCCTTGCGCAGAGCAATTTTTGAGCTTTAAAGCTTTAGTGAGTCGAGTGAGTCGAGTGAGTCGAGTGAATACAGTGAAGAGTGAGTGTCCTCATCATATCACACTTGTCGTAATAGCGACGTTTTAGGCAAAGGGTTTACGTGTGAGAGCAATCCTCTGACACTCTACACTTGTCCTTTGAGAGCGACACCGTTTGAAGAGGTGCGGATATCTGTAAATATAACTGATAGTATAGGCTATAGCCACAGACTTGTATAATAAAGACAGGGCGAACAGCACGAAAAATGTCGCCAGTTTATGGGTGTCATTAGTACCAACAGCATATAAGACCACGCGGTATTTCGGTCAGCGGCGGCGGCGGGTATTTTGACAGATGACGCTACTGTTTGCTTGTACGAGTATGAAGAAGGTTTACGTAAAATGTTTGGATCGGCCTATCTTTACTATTTTTATCTATTGCTATTGCCTATAGCCAATGTACATAGTATAAGAAGCTAGCTGTTACCTGCGGCTCGGCTCCTCTGAATTTCGAAAATCCCGCGGGAATCACTTTCAATGAATCATTTTCCGGGATAAAAAGCCAACGCCTCAAATATAATATTTGGGTGAAACATCGCGTTGATCCGTTGCGCTTTTATGGCGAGATTGAAGGACAGACAAACAAACAAACCAACGAACTTACACTTTTTATACATGAGTAGGTAATTCTTGTTTAGCAATGAAAATTTGAGAATAAATAAAAAGTCTTCAATTAAAGTTTCCTGAAGCTGTAGTCATGTTACTTGGTGTACTTATTCTTTTTCTAAGATTGCTATTGAATCGAAATTCGAAAAATGTATCAGAATGACAGTTGTCATCGATACACCATGTGATG
This sequence comes from Coenonympha glycerion, assembly GCA_963855885.1. Taxonomy (NCBI): domain Eukaryota; kingdom Metazoa; phylum Arthropoda; class Insecta; order Lepidoptera; family Nymphalidae; genus Coenonympha; species Coenonympha glycerion. The sequence goes on from OY979643.1 coordinate 12,967,597, forward strand.
AATGTCGGTACTTTATATCTAAGAATCTGTCCATTGGATTAATTTCTATCGTAATACTATAGTTTTACACTTTGTTCTTCCTAATGACCTTGTGTTCTGATTAATGTAGCATAGATATGATAATTATGCGGTAAGTAAACACATTAAAAAAGCAGTGATAGCTCAGTGGTTCTGACCTCTACCTCTCATAAGGAGGTCGCGGGTTCGAATCCTGGGCACGCACCTCTGACTTTTCCGAGTTATGTGCGGCTTAGGAAACTAAATATCACTTGCTTAGCGGTGAAGGAAAACATCGTGAGGAAACTTGCATGCCTGAAAGTTCACAAAAATGTTCTCGAAGGTGTGTGAAGCCTGCCAACCCGCACTTGGCCAGCGTGGTGGGCTATGGCCAAACCCCTCTCAGTCTGAGAGGAGACCCGTGCCCAGCAGTGGGATGTAAAAAGGGATTGAAATGATGAGAGAGACATGAGAGAAACGCATTAATCTAATGGTCATTAAGGGATAATCATCATATCTTACATACATACCTCATGTTAGGATCACACCTACCCTTATAATGAGGATTCGCTATCATAAGTAATGCTCATTTCAAAGGTCGGTGAATAATGGCAGCGAACGACCGAATGGCGCAGCCGTCGTGATTCTACCTTCTATGTCAGAGGTCGTGGGTTCGATTCCCACAACTGGATTTTATTTTGTGTGATGAGCATGAATGTTTACCAGTGTCTTGGTGTTATTCTGTATACTGTACCTACTAGGCTAGCAGATGCCCGCGATTTTATCATTTAAATAAAAAAAAAAACATAAAAAAAAGTTTAATCCGTATTCTTCTCAGCGCCAGATCCTGGTTACCATCTAGCACCACACTACTCGTCAAGAAGGGTCATAAGAGTTCAAACTCGATTTTGTGTCGTTTTACTGCTGAGTTACTTTGGCCAAAGATTATAATGATTATATAGGTAGTTACCTATTATCTTTGCTCTGGCCATCTTCTGCATCCATCATCAGATCGGCTCTATGACATTCACAGACAAGCAAACAAACATCGGGACAGATGAAACTAAATGAATGCTTATAAAATAGTCGTTGCCACCGGCCACAAGAGGCTGTCGAGCGCTTCAGCTACCTTTGTGGCCGCTTCTAGATATAGTGTCGGAGTTTGTGGCTGTGGCGTGTGGCTCGTGGCAGCCACAGTTACTGTTTTACAGCTGCGTTCTTGCCGAGCACTAATCACGTCAACGATCCGGCAAATCGTCCCAAAACGCAAATGAGCCACGAAGTGCTCAATCGCTCGGAAATCTCGCTACATTTACAGATCACTCCCTGAATGGGTAGTGTTTTGTTTGGCTATAGATTTGAGCTGACTGCCTCGTTGGTATAGTGGTAGGCATTTCCGGTTGCGGATCATGATCGCGTATGATCATGATTCTTGAGTCGAGACAAAATTAATTGTATGTTGGCCAAGATTTAAATCGCAAGATGGGTCCTTAGCCTACATTGCGCGCATCAAAAACATCCACAAACATGTTGAGTGAGTGTATAATTCTATAGTTTCACTAGTAACAGAGAGAGTGATAATGTGTCGCAAACAAGACAAAAACGTGGACGTTTTTGGAGGTTTAGGGCTCATCCAGCGATTAAAATCTTTGGGTGTTGGAGATTTGAAACAGGAAATTCACCTAATCGTCGGATTACATTTATTTACTAACTAAAAAACTTTCACAGACTTTTACAGTACTTTGGTACTGAAGTTTACTATAGCAGTACTTACCTATGTTTTTATTCACAGCTGGATTATTTCTATAAGTAAATAGTTAATACCTATCATTGCAGCTAGGACAAACCTGTGTGGTGTTTTCGGTGTTTTTGGTCAAAAAACAAAGTTTCTTCGTACGTCGAGTAGATAGATAGATAGATAAACTCTTTATTGCACACCACAGAATACAAATATAGAAAAGAAAGAAATAAATTAAATACAAACAAACTTAGGAGTACAATTTGGCGGTCTTAGCGCTACATAGCGATTTCTACCAGGCAACCAATAATGTGAAGGAATATTTGAGTTTCGTTTTAGTAAGTAAGTAAGTCGTTCGTAGTTAGTAAGGTTTATTCGAGTACCTAGTTGTGTAGTGTAAAACAATGAAGTCTGTTAAATATTATAAATGCCTATATTATAATGCGTAAAAGGGCCTTAACAAAAGTTTTATTTAGACCCACTTCCGGCGCTTGAAAAATATTCTAAATACGTTTGCACAGTTTCTAGTTCGTAGCTCGAGCCCGGATCTTCAAGCCTCGTTAAAAGTTCCATCGCTGCAGTCCTGGATGTGGATAACCATTAATATTTGAACGCGGACCGGGACTTCAACCACAATCTCGGAAAAAGCCACGGTTGAAACGAGTAGTTATCTAATAAGTAGTTACTTAATCTAAGCTAGAGTAATATGAAAGCTCCACTTTCATATTTAAATACGTTACGGATTTCATTAATCTGCACGATGTAATGAAGTAAAGGATATTTTGGCCGCAGAAAGTAGCTCATTTTATCTTAATCCTGGTTATAAGCTATCTCCGAATTGCATCTAATTTGGCTCAGTAGTTATGGTATGATTGAGTAACAAATATCCAAACTCACGAACTCGTCACATTATAAGTAGTAATGATAAAATCTGTTGTTGTGATGTGGCTGTTGGATCGAAGGCCGCATTCAGAAGGCAGTGGTTCTGGAAATGGCACACATTGTGAGGAGGTTCTTTACTCTGGAACCCTTCAACTCTGGAACCAGTGTCTTAAAGCTCGCGATTTAGTGGAGGACTCATTTAAAAAAAAAGTGTTTTATTATTATTTTTTAGGAACATTTACTAAAAAAAATTTTGATTGTAATAAAAATAAATTACAGAGAAATTAAAGGATTTTTAAAGCTCCCTTTTAAAATAACTCCGACATGACACGAGTGGAGGACGTTGAACCCATCGTCAGTTATAATATTATGGCTCTGTGTAGTTTTTTTTAGTACAGATTTTTGTACGAACTTCGAGTGGACTTCCGTCGTACAAAGGAATCGGATTCCTCCATACATTTACATCCAGCGCAATCTATTAACAGTCGCTGACATTCGGTTATCAATAGATGTCACTCGCAGTAAATGTATGGAGGAATTCGATTCGTTTGTACGACGCGAGTTGACTCGAAATTCTTACAAAAATCTGTACTAAACCTACTGTCGTTTCATAGCGAACATCCCGTGTAGCCAAGCGCCAAGCGACAATTGCCGAGTGCCAAGTGCCACCTCGCTTTAACGATATTAGGTATTCTTTTGACCCCAATGCCGTCAACAGAGAGTATCTTGGCGTTTGTAGTGTTGTTTCCAAATGTTTTTTTGTTTAGTAAACACGCATTTTGAGTGTTGAGTTTTGAGTTTTGAGTGTATACTACACATGATGTATAACAAAAAATCAGCAAACTGTCGCTGTCCGCGGAGCAATATAATGAGAAAACACGATGTAATAGTCAGAAATTATAAAATTTCAACCCGCGGGCCACAGCGGGTTTCAAACCCATGACCTCCCACTCGAAATTCACTGCGCCATTGCGCCAGGGAGGTCATCAAACCAGTAGGTGTACTTTTCAGCACTACCTATTTATCTAATCTGTTACAAATGAATCAATTTACGCGTGGGCGTGTCATAGCGTCAGTCGCGCCGCGGTAGATTGCTTCCTAATGACCCTCGTTGCTATTATGATATTATTGAACACGCGCTACTAATGCTGTAATCCTCTTTATAAAAACACAATTGGTTTGGTATTAAATCTGATATAATATAACCCAAGTTATAGTGGTAAGGCACGCGTCCACGCGGTCGATCCCCAACGAGCTGGTAGACCGATCTAATCCGGAGTGCTAAAAGTTCCTCTAATATTGAATGCTCTCGCAATGCCGCCAAAAGGGTCACTGGAGAACTATCGCTAAAGCAGCGAGCACGTCATTGAAAATCGTAAAAAGTGTAACCACGACTTGCCGTGCTATTCTGCAAATATACTTAAAGCAGAGCGTACATCTATATGAATTCGTCAGGTGTATAATAGAATTCAATTTTGCATGCCATCTTCGGTATGGCACGTATCTGACAGCTGTTTCAAGGATGTACATTTTCAAGAATAGCACAGCTGCAGTCTGTCAAGAGTGAAAGATTAAGAAGAAGAAGTTAATATAACCCTGTACATCTAGTATACTTTTAGGCCCATCTTATCTTCTTTGTTATGTAATGACTCAATTTGCGTGTGACCGAGTCATAGCGCCGGTCGCGCTTCTGGAAATTGCTTTCTAATGACCTTAGTTAGTACCGTACCTATTGTGATCTTACTGAACTCGGGTTTATCTAGTGTTCAGCTGAAAAAGACAAAGCAGCCTTTTTTCATGAATCTTGAATATCAAAAAGCATAACTATACTTTTCAAAAATAGTAAACAGAATGGCTTCCCAGAGATTGAAAGAGAAGGCCAGAGAAAGAGATGGAGAAAGTTAATCTGTCATCCCGGACAGGATGTTCGAATCCGATTTAATTATAATTTTTTCACTGTCATAAATAAATGAATAGATTTTTGACTGACGATAAAATATAGAGAACCTTTAAAATGTTTCAATGATTTAAAACGTATTGAATACGGGATTGTAATTAAATTCCGTTTTATAAAAACATATGGCTTTTTTTAATATACTTTCAGCTCTGCTTATCTAATCTGTTACAAATGACTCAATTTGCGAGAAGCCGCGTCATAGCGTCAGTCGCGCCGCGAAAGATTGCTTCCTAATGACCCTCGTTGCTATTGTGGCCTTACTGAATTTCTGACGATCTTTGAGTCTTGATTTTTTCACTGAATCACATTACAATGCTCTCTTTTAAACTTATATTATTGAGCATCTTTGCAGATGTTTTTAAAAAATATGCATCATACTGGTAACTATTTTTGAAACAGGTATATATGGATAAAACTAAAAAAAATATGTGACAGAAACTCGACTCCCCAATCAAAGCAATACAACAAAACTGAAAAATATCTATGTTACGTCGTTGCCATTTTTCCAAACGTCCTAAATGGAAAAAACATATTCAAAGCTATAAAAGTTGTCACATTGATCTATATAGAGTTGTTACGACTCACAAGGCTAAATGAGTTTAGGAATTGAAAAACAAAATGTAATTTTGAACAATAGATTAATGCAAATGGCGACGGAAAACTGAAAACACATGGAGTTACTCATGTGAGAATTTAATTTGTTCGGCGCGAGGATGGAAAAAATACAAATATTACTGATAGGCACTCGATCAAATCCGGAGTGGCAATATTAATTTAGGATTTCAAATAACTTTATTTTTCACTGCGTGTTAGCTCTTTTCACGTATTTTTGAGTTACGAAAACACCTAAAAACAAGCCTTTTACTGTAAAGTAAGTTAATAAATTATCAATTTTCAAACTATTTTTACATATATTTATTTAGGTGCGCGGATGCTAGTGTGCGTGAAAAATTGTGTAGCGACGGCTCGGGTATGTCAACTTAGACAGAGTATTTATTGCCGCACTTTTGAAGTCGAGGGCGGTCTCTTAGACCCTCTATGTATTTTTATTTTTATTCAGCCCATTGCAAGAATCTGATGCAACCCTATCGTTGTTTGATGAGTTTATAAGAAAGGACGTGCATGAACCACATATCTTACGTAAGTAAGCACTATTTCGCTCAAACATTGTTGGTTTGAAAATTAGGCTAAAATGGAGGAAAGAGTTCATATTGCTGTTTAAAGACCTAAGCAGATTATATCCACTAACGCGTAGAACCTCATAGAATTATTCAAAGCATAACTACAGCCATAACCCATTAAATACTGCTTCAGAAACTCAGTCACCCTAGCTGACCCAAGGGTTTATTATTATCTACCCGGACGAACTCCGCAAGCAGAGTTATACACCTCTCTCTAATCCTCATTACTTAGGGGCATGACCCTTCCACCGACGACTTTTTTAGGACAGTGCATCGTGGACGTTCGTGTCGAGTGCGGTGCTGATTTGATCCGACCAACGCAACGGGATCCGTCCTGTCTCCTTCCTTCCACTTTGCCGGTGACTACCATCTTCTCCAGGTTGCCACCTTCCCTTAAACCTACACCTAAAAGCACCTAGATATTCAAATCTGGCAGATAGTAGAATATCCGTCGACATAAATACACAGTGTTTGAGCTGGTGATTGCGCAAACATTGGCGGCTTCGAACAAAATGACGAAATGGATACCGGCGGCGCTCATACAGTGTTTTAAAAGCCTTCCAATCTGCTAAGTTTGCGCAGAGCTTGATAAAATAGCTTGAACAAATAGAGCACGTGAAATCGTCTGCAATCAGGAGTACTATGATCATCATCGATTATTTATTATTTTACACCTGTCTGTCTTTTATTTTATTATTCCTACTTGATTGGTTTTCGACTTTTGCTCTTTTTACCCGCTACCAAGGAAGGGTTATATTATGTTCTTTGCAAGTAATATTATGTTAAATTATGTGGTTTGTTTGTAATTGTGTATGTTATTCGTTTGTATGTACGTATGAGTATGTTTGTATATGTCTTTATTATCTCGTATATTTTGAAACATCTGAATTGATTTTGATAGTTGTACATCAATTGTATCAAGTGTTCTTACGTGTTTTTTACATACGCATGTAGAGTATAACTTTACAAGTTGGTATTTCTGCAGTCGGGTTCTTAATTTTTTCTAAATTATTCTTCTAAACTTGTATTTTTGACTTTTGCGCATTTTCCATAGTGTGATAACTATTAGTTTTAATTTGTTCAAAATATTGGCGCGGTTTTTATTCTATGATGGTATCCAGTGACCTAAAAATCTGACTTACAACTTTATCTTGTAAGTGTTCAAGTATTGAAATATCTTATAAGTTGGAGATTAAGTTTTTAAACTTGGTTTTACTCTGAAAATTTTTACAGGTAAAATTTTGAAAGCATAGTGCGGTAAGTCTTTTTGTCCGCAAGTTGGTAAAATACTTTTTTATCGTTCTCAATTGTAAATCTCTTGTTACGACCCATGACTTTGACCGCGCGAATTAAATTTTTTAAATCTTTAATAATTTTAAATAAAACAGAAAATGATGCAAACCACTGAAATTGGTCGAAATTGCTGTAAAAACCCCTAACGTACAAGCAATACAAATTAGTAGAACAAAATTCCACCCCCGACCACTTCATTGAATAAATTACGATTCTCCAGTAGGTAGGTAGGTAATAGAGATGTAATAAAATTCCATTATTACATTGAATTTACTCGTTAAATTGGATTCGGGTGTGGAACTTTACAATAAAGTTTATATTAAATTAGTTCGCCCTTATGCGCATGAAATAAATTAATCGTTTTCTACGTGACCTAGTATATTATGTTGTTTTAGTTATGCGTATTGCTTTTCAGGGGTTCGTACTTAGCGCAATATAGCAAAAGCCGCCCAAGTGTGAGTCAGACTTGCGCACTGAGGGTTTCATACAATTAGTGAAGTAGAGAAATCACTTTTGTCGACGAACTGCAAAAGTAATTTTGTTTGTGTAGGTTTTTTATCAAAGTAAATTTGTAATTAGTAAAAACCTTATATGAATCACTTTTCTTATCTAACCGCAAAACTAACTTTGTTTGTTTTAAGTTTATTTATCTTTAATATAAAAAAAAAACTATGGTAAAATGGTAAGAGGAAAAACCTACTATAAGTAAGAGTTTTGGCATTAATTTTCCTCTAAAATATACGTAAATCTCAAAAATTAATTAACATTTTCGATTGGAAAATTTTAGAGATAAATTAAGCGATATTTTTCTAAATAAATCTAGAACTATTAAGCTTAAAAATTCTTATGATTACTGAAAAAATTGATTGTCACATACACATGGAAGGGTTTCATTTTTACCATTTTGGTATGGAACCCTAGACAATGTACAAAAAAGTCTATGGTCTAAGCGATCGCGAAAACTTTTTACTTTGTCCACCGGTCTTGAATGGTGATAGCTTTTGATGCTTTTCTTGAATGAACACGCGTTATTGATTTGTTTTTTTTTTGTCGTTGACATCCAATGTCCCTTTTCATCCTTTTTTCATCTCACCGGTTGAGGATAATGACTTTCCATTTGTACTATGAAATCGTGGGAATCTAAGTTCCATTTAATTTTTTTTTTCAAGTTATTTTTTAAGCGTAAGAGATCTAGGCTTTCAACAATATGAAGCCAGAGGATATTAAGTTACTTTGGTTATATTACTTAGATATTGATAGGTAGACGCTTAAAATATTTACAGAATATTTAGTTACTTATTTACTTTAAACATAAATAGTTACATAAAAATAAAATAAAAATTTAAGCGGGCTCCCATACAAACATGATTTTTTGCTACTTTTTGAATTTAAGTTTTCTTTAATACTATTGAGAATAGGTCTAAATAGTAAGGAACCATCCACATCATCATGAACAATTCTATCAAATATACCTACGGTAGGTATATTTGATAGAATTGTTCACCTACCTAAGTATACAAAATGATAATATGAACCGCATTACCTTTTCTGTTGTTCGCAACCGGAAGTAATCAGGAGAAGTTTCCACATTACAACACAGTTAAGTCTGCAATCTAACTTTTAGTAAACGTTCATGGCATTAGAACTTGTTGTTTACACGAAGTAAGTAAAAGCATATTATATTACGGGGTGTACGATAGTTATTTTTACAATAGTTATTTCTAAGATTGGTACGCTTATGGATAGAAACTAAAAAAGTTTGAGAATGATACTTTGTCAGAAATTGGATGCGTTAGTTTATTCCATTGACGAAATAAGCTACGCTAAGAGGACGGGAAACATGTGACGTATGTTGAAGCCAAAAATTTCTTAAATAGGGCGTCGCGCGCATTTCGGTACCGCTGACAGCAAATAGCGCTGTCGGTCGCATACATTAGCGCCATTTTACAGTTATGACAAATTAAAAATTCGGCTTCAGGGCGGAGCCTTACATTGTATGCGTGACGTCAGTAAGTGCTGATCCTTTATGTTACATCCATGATTAATGCACATTGCACATAGAGGTCCAAGAGGCTGCCCTCGACTTCAAAAGTGCAGCATAAAATACTCTGCCTAAGTTGACAAACCCGAGCCGTCGCTACACAATTTTTCACGCACATTACTCCGTGCACCATACAAAGGACATTGCCGATTCTTGTATGAAAATTGGGCTATACTTGCGTCTTAACCAAATCATCGGTAAAACATTGGAAATATTCCCAATATTATGTTAAAAAAAAATCAGTAAGATAAAAACCGGGAATTTGGAGCAAACTTATTTTCTATTTTTCTGATATTTTGAGGTTAGGTTAGTTGTTTTCACGCACTATAAGTACTTATCGGTATTTTTGCCCATAATGATTACATTATTTAAAGTGACCTCGTTATTACCGTGGAACCCTGGATGATGCATATAGATATAATTATTCCTACGGCCATACCTACACCTGTTTACATTACTATAAAGCAGATCTACTTCACAAGTATCTAGGTAGGCATTGGTATATCGTAGTAGGTAGGTACCTATGTAACGAAACGTTACCAAAGTATGTAAGTTTATTAATATTTTTTTCTTTATATATATTATTATCTACGTAAAATAATATTTAATAGTATATAAGACATTGAGGATCTCCAAAATTAAACCACAAATTGTTTCTCTGAAATAACAAAGTTTTGTTTTATTACAAGTTTTGTTTTATTTTACAATTATCTAGTTATTATCAAGTTACGACAATTACACTTCTATCTCACCTGAAATAACAAAGAAACGACATTTAAAGTTCACTATATCTCGAGTCCTCAATCACATTCTTTCTATGAGTTTTTATTACGATAACAATGCACAAAACAATTTCAGCGTCCCTCGCCATTTTAAATCCTCGACACAGATCACTAATCATAGGTACAGACAGCTGATACGCGAAGCGCGGCAAATTCAAATGAATGAAATGTCACTCATTTCATTACATCTCCCCCCCTAAGAGCGAAAATTCTAAGCAATATATCTGTAAAATGTACTTATAAGTCATCTTCATATTCATTATCATCTCCTTCATCTTCTTCAGCCTCTGTTATGACAGGTTGCAATTTTGTTATATGAAATAATGTTGATTCTGTTTTTCTGTTGCCTGTATCAATCCTATAAATGGAATTCGATATTTTCTCTATTATCTTGAAAGGGCCTATTTTTAATTCGTCTAATTTCTTTCTATTCAGTCTATTTCCATTTTCTACATATACACTGTCTCCTACATTAAATTCTTGCATTTTTCTATTTCTATCAAATATTTTCTTGTTATACTCATGAGATTTTATTGTATTCTCTAATGCCAATCTTCTATCAGCAATCCACTTGTCTTCCTTTTCCATCGTTTTGAATTCATTTGGTAGAATACTGACATTTGTACCATCCAGTAAATATTTTGGTGCAAAACCTGTAACGGAGTGTTCTGTTTCATTATATTTTTGTATACATTCTCTTGCCAGTGTTGTCCATGTTCTCTTATTATTTTTCTCATTCATTTTACACCTTATTTTATTTACTATTGTTTGGTTTAATCTTTCATTCAAGCCGTTCGAGAATGGTGTATTCACGGCTGTAAAAATTAGTTTAATATTATTTTCCTGCAAAAATTGTTTAAATTCTCTTGAATTTATGCCCGGATATTGATCTGTCAGGATAATTCCAATCTCATCTGTCTCTAGTACTTTCTTTGTTAAATTTATAAAGTCACATGCATTCTGGGTTTTCGAAGTCGCAATAAATGCATATCTTGTGTAGTGATCTACTAAAAGGTGTAGATATTTCTTTGTAGACCTAGATCCTCCAAATCCACCAATAGTATCCATTGACATTATTTCAAATGGTTTGGTGGCTGGTCCCAGTTGTGACAGTAATCCAATTTTTTTTTGACATCTTGATTTATTTTTTATGCATATTTCACATGTTTTACAAATATTTATGATATTTTTTGTTAGGTTTATAGCCGTATATATTGAACTTATTTTTTTCTGCAGTTGTCTGATCCCAATATGGCATAAATCTTCATGCACCTTTTTTATAAGTTTTTTACTAAATTCTTCTGAGAGGATAATCTTTTCCTGTTTCTTTATTTTTTTATAATAGATATTATTTTTTAGTATTAAATTTTGTTTCTTTTCTCTTATTGTTTCATTTTTCTCTTGGTCTCCAACTATATCTTTTATTTGTATTAAATTAACTATTCTCAATGTTTCCTCTCTGTTATCTTCTGGTTCTAATACAGGGTTTCGGCTCAAACAGTCTGCTTCTACATTTTCTTTACCAGGTATATATTTTACGGTAAAGTCATACTGAGATAGGTAGTATGTGAGATCACCCAATTCTTCATCTGTCCTGCATTTAATGTTCATGTTCTCTAGAGGTTTGTGATCTGAGTAAATGGTGAATTGTTTTCCGATGAGCCAGTGCTGCCAATATTTAACAGCTTCTTTCATAGCAAGACATTCTAAATATATAGCCTTTTTCCGTTTTGGATGTTCATTCAATTTTTTTGAGAAATATGCCACCGGTTTGTCTTTACCATCTAGTTGTGTCTGTTTTAATATTGCTCCAATGCCCTCCAAAGATGCATCGGTAAAGATTTTGATTGGTAAGTCTTTGTCGAATATTTCCAAGACCGGTTGCGAACATAAATATCTTTTTATCAGATTGAATGCTTCTTCACATTTCTCTGACCATACAAATTTCTCGTTTTTTCATAATAAATTGTGTAATGGATCTAAGATAATTGCACTTCTTGGTATATAGTCATGGTAGAAGTTTATTTTTCCCAAAAATTGTCTGATGTTCTTTTGCGTCTTAGGAGTTTTATTAATTTTGAATTTATTATAGAAATCTGTGAGCCTGAATCATAAATACCACTCACTTCTAGTTTATTTTCTAATAAAAGCTTGATTTTGATTAATGGTGTGCTTACTAGTTTTTTTTTTCAGTATTTATGTCTACTTCAATTATGGAGTTATTGTTTACATTTTTAGTTTTAAGAACTTTTTCAGGTTCATTTTTATTTTTCTTGAACCAACATGACTCCTCCGGATGATATCTAATTCCTTTGTCCAAAGACTCACAAGTCTTACATGACTTCTTCTCATAAGTTTTATTTTTATTATAAAATGTACTGCTCTTTATGTTAGTTGAGTTTTTCTTATACATCGTGCCTTCATATTTTCTTATCTCGTTGAACAAGTCAGTAGTGTTGTTGAGTTCGTCCCTGTTTAACTTATTTAAGATAAATCCAGGTAAACCAGTTGCAATAAGATCTATCATTGTTTTGGAATCTATAGATTTGTTTATATCTAATAAAAGCCGTTCTTTTTTTATGGCATAATCAATTAACTGTCCTTCTTTATACCTAAATGCGAGAGCATATGTGACTATGTCCCATCCTTGGTTTTTAAAAGTTTCTAAAAACTTGTCTTTCCATTCACTCCATTTAGAATTTATTGTTAGTTTTATGATCATCGAGCTATACCAATCCAAACAAGGTTTATCTAAAAATAACCTCAAAATATCTATTTTTGTCTCATCTTTTGTTATATTAAAGCGCGCACACTCTTTTTCAAAAATTTCTATCCATTGCATCGCATTAGGATTTTTGCTTGTGAATTTTTCAGTAATAAATTTTTCTGAGATATGTTTTAAGTTATGTTGATTTTCTTTCTTAGTTGTAGTTTCTATTAATTGTTCCAAGATTTGTTGCAAAGTGTCATTTTTGTCCTTTGCTTGTGTTGTGCTCACTTCATCTAAATATTGATCTAAAAATTGCATATTACCTTCCTCATCTACATATGTCTTCTTTAGATTTTCATCCAACTTTATCCATACTTTTCTACTCTGGTGTCTTTTTTTAATGCTATTTTTTACTTTTGCGAAAGTGTTCGTTTTAACAATATATGTATGATGATTCACCGGCTTCAGTTCCTCGGGTAAAACATAACATTTTCCTTCTTCAGTACATATTGAAGTTATGGCTAATACATTTGATTTGCCATCATTTGAGGCTATCATCGTAAACTCAAACTGAAGCCGGTCCATATTCTCTTAGTTCACAAAAATGTCGTTTTATAAGACATTGAGGATCTCCAAAATTAAACCACAAATTGTTTCTCTGAAATAACAAAGTTTTGTTTTATTACAAGTTTTGTTTTATTTTACAATTATCTAGTTATTATCAAGTTACGACAATTACACTTCTATCTCACCTGAAATAACAAAGAAACGACATTTAAAGTTCACTATATCTCGAGTCCTCAATCACATTCTTTCTATGAGTTTTTATTACGATAACAATGCACAAAACAATTTCAGCGTCCCTCGCCATTTTAAATCCTCGACACAGATCACTAATCATAGGTACAGACAGCTGATACGCGAAGCGCGGCAAATTCAAATGAATGAAATGTCACTCATTTCATTACAAGTATTTATTAAGTATATTATTATGCATTTATTTTTTATAATGGCCACCCCGTAGTTCCTTAAAACTTCTGTGTGGTGTCGCTGTCGACGATTAGTGACATAGACAACTAACAGTGACGCTGACCATTGACAACTACGACTGAAGAGCTGATGACATTTAAACCAGTGTTTCTATTTACGAGTTTGGTTTTACCCTAGTTTCGACGGTGGCGCCGCGACAGATTATTGAGATAAGAGAATTAAGGAGGCGCCCCATTTGTAGCATATAATCCGACAAGGCTCTCTTGGCACTTGAAGGAGGGCGCTGTTGCAAAACAAAGGCAGCCATAAAATAAAATCTCCTCAATTTTACTTCAATATTAGTTTAAAATAGTTAATAGTAAGCAAAATCAACAAAACATACAATAGTGATACACTGACAGAGCGAACTATCAAACAGTAGTACAAGATAGCGGCGTTAGTTCAGACTTTGGCCACGCGCCAAAACAGCCTTGTCGCACTGTAGCTTTACGTGACATGCAGCGCCATAGTGAGCGCCAAGATTTGCTGTCAAATCTTCGTGGTACTTCCCTAGGTGACGCCATCTTATGCGCCACTTTACACATTAAAAATAGGCACGCTTATTTTGTAGACGGGGCCCATCCATATTGTTGTACCTAGGAACCAAGCGACAGATAACATTGGAATCGATGAATGAATGATTAGAAACAATAGAAAGATGTGGTAGAGATATATTATGTACAGTCCAACAAGGCTCTCTTGGTACTTGAATGACATTGTCAGGAGGGAGTTGCTAGTCAATAAAGATTTTTTTTCATTGAAAAAATCTTTTGACAATTTCAATTAAATGTAAGCAATACCGTACAGTGTGCTTGGCTTTATTATTTAGCTATTTAATTATAGTTTCTTTATTATGTTTTACATATCTACAATAGGCTATTTGACAACAATGAAAATATACCTGAAATTGTGGTAAATCTCACTAATAACAACGTAAATAAGCATATTTCACTTTATTTTAATCAAATATATGTATATTTTTCAGCAAAATAAGAGTTTAATAATGTTATAATTTTTGATATTTTACCTGTGACATGAACGCCCTGTGATTGGTTGCAACTCTGGTGACGTCACACTCGAAAATTTGCGGGAAAACAACAGCTTTTTGTACTGATTTTTCTGAGTGTTTTGTTTGGCGGGCGTTTTATTTTATCTTTTAGCTATTTAAACAGTAATTTTCTGGTTAACTTTATAACTAAACATACTAAGGAAATAAATAATTAAGTATTTCAAATCGCAGAATGGAATCAAATTTTATGCGAGCTGATAATAGCAACCTACCTAAGGTAGATGCTTTTATGGTTGCACTTTACTTTAAGAATAATACTGATTATTATGGCGCGGAACTGAAAAACATAAAAACAGCAATGTAAGTACCTACCGCGTCGAACATATTAGTCCTTCCTTTATTTATTATAATCATTAATCATTATCTCATTTTAGTTTATGTTGACAAATACTCAGGAAGTTCATGGGAGTTCGGTTTATCATGGTACAGACACAAACACTTTTTGAGGGCAATTTATGGAGGTATTTGTACATAATGGTACTACACAGCATTTGTACACCATTCTTTCTGTTAAAATATATTAATTTTTATTAAATTTAAAGAAAAGCGAAGAAATTCAACTAAACTGTACGGTACTGTAGTCTGTTTATATGCGTTTGACAATGTGTGACGTCACGAGTCAGATGACAAGCGCCATTACAAAATTGGCGTTTTTGGCGCGGTTTTGAAAATTGAAATTTTAAAAGTGGTTTTTAAAGGGAATTACATTAAATTTCCGCGAAATATCAATGTAATGTGCTTAATAGGTAGTAATAAATTCTTTAAAATCATTTTCAAAATTTAGTCAAATAGCCTATTGTAATTGGGTTTTCATTTGATTTATTTCCTATAATAGTTATCCTACTTTTTCCCTAAAAAAGGGAGTTTATAAAAAACTGGTATAATTTGCCAAGTGGTAGTGGGAGTGACGTTTCCAGTGCCTATATGGCAGTTCCGCTTTTATCGAGACGTTTAATTACTTTTATTTTCATAATACTTTTAAACCCCCGTACGCACATCATTGAAAAAATATATGTGATATTATAATTTGAAATAAGATTTTTCATGCATACGTGCTTCAGACGGAGTGTGGACGCAAAATAGCCCATTTTGAGGCAAACTCCTTTCAAATTGACACACTTACACTACAAAAAAAAAGTTGCAGCACTCACCACGGACCTGTCGTTGTTGGGTAGGACTAGTCGGAGCGCGGGCGAAGACTATTATAAATCAATGTCTATGCAGTTGTTCATAATGCTGTACAAATGTTTGAAAATTCGTTATTTCGTTCTTTAGAGAAATTAGTCTTCTTTTTCTTCTCAGCTTCTATCCCAGCATATGCCAGGGTCAGCTTTCCTGCTTAATCGTCTCCATTTTTCGCGGTCTAAAGCATCCTCCTTGCGTAGTCCGTTGGCACAAGCAGATGCTTGTGCGATGTCAATCCACCGCTTGTTTGAGCGTCCGCGGGAATGTCGTCCAGCAATAGCCATGTTGAGCCACCCTCTGCGGCAAACGGTACTCCTAACCTTTATCGAAAATATCTGAGAAATTAAAATGCTTTTGCGGCCTAGGGAATACAGCATTTCCCGCCCGTATCGCATTTTGGGCATTTAATATGTTATACGAGCGGGTGAGATGAAATCGTCATTTTACTGCATCGAATTAAAAATCGCAGTATAGTTATGGAATGTGAATTCAATAGGTTTCTGTGACAATCGTAGTAAATTCATATAGGCTAATGTTGCTGCTGCTGCTGCTGATGATGATGAAGGCACATTCAATATCTTCACTCGCTATCCCAAGTAGATAAATGCGTCCATTCAATTTGTGGGGCCTTCTAATACAGTATCGGTTCAATAATTGATTGCTACCCGGCGACCTCAATTACCACATCAAAGTGGCCCGTAATAGGACGATTTGCCGTTTCAGTAACAAAAGATATCATTACGAACCACGAGTACATTTATATAATACTCTTTTTATTATAAATCAAATTTGCATTACGCATGTTTTCTTTTGAAGTTGAAACCAACTTTGGGCAATAATAAAAATAAAATAAGATGGAGATTATCAAGTGAGTCGGCTGTTTTGACCATTTTCGGGGATAAATCCTATATGTTCTATAGATCGTGATGTCATTGTTATATTTTGTTGCTATTGTAAGGTATGAAACATAACACCTAATTCAAACTCAAATATTCCCATTTTACTATCAAAAATTAGTTACCAAAAGTTTCGTTGAAAATTACTAATTGACAAAATTATGACTGATTTTCTTCATATTTACAAAATATAAATAAGTACATGTCTCCAATCGATCCATTTCCAAAGAAGCTAAGCGGAGAGGAGATGTAGTGGTGGTGAGAAATAATGAAATCCGATTGGTTAATCAAAACACTAGATCGTCTCGTTGCCTCTCCACTTTGGTGGAGACCGTACCGACTTCATCCGTCCAGTCCATCCATCTGACACAGTCGATTGTTTCTAAAAAGCGATGTCGTAAAGTAATAAATAAGTAGTTTTTGAAAACAAAAAACGAAACAAATTGAAACGAAAATTAGAAGTAACACGTGCAAGAAACGTAATAAACTCAAAACACATATTTACACTTGTCAACGTTGAAAACATTACACTCGTTTTTTTAAACGGTTAGTGCAAAAATTGCAGTAAAGAAAATGTTGCAGTGTATTTTATTTTTCCTCGTTATTCCTCGTAAAATGCACACATGGAGGGAAAATTGGAACGAGCAAAGTGCTAAATGAAATGTAAGTCTGGAGTGCAGCTGAGGGTGATTTAATTTGATGTCGATTGTTCTGGAAATTCCGCCAAACTAATAGCTTTGTGCGGTTCTAATAAGGATCCGGGAGCGCTGTTCTCTGTGTTGCTATTCTCAAGAGTCTTAACATCTAGCCTAAAGTCTGCTTTTTTTTAAATTTAAATGAATTTCATCAAAGGCTATGAAATTACTTAGTTACATAAGTAGTTGCCGTACCAAAGACACGTATACAAAGCGGTTTGATTCCTCGTTCCTGATATGCGTTGCAAGCATACATAGTAACTCAATGGTTGCAAGAGTCTGGAATACCCTCCCGGCCTCTGTCTTCCCCGCCACCTGTAATTTGGATATCTTGTAATTTGAATTCTTAGACTGTATCATCAAATTTCATCAGGGGCCATACCACCGTCTCTTATAGCAGTATTATTGTAATATTGTTTTAAAATGTTCATACTGCCGCTGTATGAAAATGTCAAAACAATATTACAATAATACTGCTATAAGAGATGGTGGTACGGCCCAGTTGTGTTCAAGCGATAGTCTGTGTAGATAAAAAAAATGTTACATGTTTTTTTTAACAAAAAAACAATCCAATGAGGTACTCATTCACTCATTACATCATTGCCCAGCCCAACCAAAACTAATAAACCAAATCTTGGTTTATTAACCTAAAACTATCCACAAAATCTGCCTTTTAAAATGTAAAGGAGATATAAGACTGTATGTGTGTCTGAGTTTTTACCTACATGTTTGTTACTCCTTCATTACGCAATTACTCAAACGAGATGGACAAAATTTGCCCCAGGCGGTACAAACATACGAGTAAAAGTATACAATAATTTTAGGTAAATACGCGATTAATTTTGAATAACTATTTACATTTAAAAGCAGTTGCTGAAAATAACTGAAAATAATAAGAAGTTAAATCGATTTTGTCCAAGATTTTGCAGTTTTTTTTTAGTTTACGGCCCTGAGTGGAAGTTTTTTAAGGCTACCACAGACTAAGAAACACACAAATGGTCAGAAAAGCTTAAAAATATTTGTTATAAATTCTTTTTACCCACGACGGAACGGAGTACGGGTATATGCGTTTAGGGTGAGAGACCGTTTGTACATTAGTTGGTTGATGAAATTTTTTGATTGTTTGTGTGTTAAATTGTTCACTGAAAACGAATATCCAATAAAAAAAATGTTTGTTTGTTTGTTTGTTTGTTTGTTTGTTTGTGCACATCCAATGTTCCCATTTATTTCCACAACGGCTGAACCGATTTAAATTCAGTTTTCTGTATAATGTTTGGTATTCATTGGCGATGGTTCGTAGATAGTTGTTACGAACATCGATCACCAGGGGGCGCCATAAAAAACATTTATAGTGCAAACGAATGTTCCCATTTATTTCAAAAACGGCTAAACTGATTTCGATACAGTTTTTAATAAAATATTAGTGACTTATTGGCGATGGTTCGTAGATAGTAGTAACGAACATAGCTCACCAGGGGGCGCCATAAATACATTCGGAATGCAAACGAATGTTCCCAATTTAAGCTTTTGGAATAAAAACGACCGAATCGATTTGGATACATTAATAGATAGTTGTTACGGAAATCACTCACCAGGGGGCGCCACAATAAGCGTTTTTTTATCATTTGGTAGCGAAATTTTCTAATGTGTCTTATAATGTTTCTAGTAAACTCCTAGTGTTTGAGATTGTTTGATATGTTCTAACGAGGCTCACACATTATATTTGGTGACGAGGACATTATATCTGATGATGCAACTTGGGATTGAGTGTTACTCAACAATCGTAACTATTAAAATACTTGGAGCTTGGGACCCATTAGGTTTCGTTTAACTATTCATTATAACACATTTGATCTGATGACGAGGGTCAATGATGCCTTCCGACGCTGCATAGAGGAGATAGTGGCTAGTTTAAAAATTAATTTTTATTTTGTTATAATATAATAGGTACTTAAACTAATTGAAAAAGTATAAAACAAGTGGAAAATTAAAAAAATTTTAAACACCCACGACTCTTATAGACTTGAAATTGAAAAAGGATTAAATAATATTTTTAAAACTCCCCGACTAAAGGAAAGTAAGAACTAAGAACCTATCAGTATAATTACAAATCCAAGAAAATCCGTCGGAGCTGCCATTGACATTTCTGTTTCCAATATCAATTTATGCAGTTAGTACCTATAGGTAAGCTTACCGGTAGCTTATTATAAGAAGAATCAAGAAATTGAATTAGTTACCAAATGAATAAAGTAAACACACACACTGGTAAACAGCAACATCTTGCACCATCAACATCGGCACAGGCAGAAGCAGCAGCTCCGGCGGATTTTCTTGGATTTGTAATTATACTGATAGGTTCTTAGTTCTTACTTTCCTTTAGTCGGGGAGTTTTAAAAATATTATTTAATCCTTTTTCAATTTCAAGTCTATAAGAGTCGTGGGTGTTTAAATTTTTTTTAATTTTCCACTTGTTATATAATGCTGCCAAACAACTCTATTTAAAATAAATAATACATATATAGGCGTGTACATATACTTAATATAATTGATGATTAAACGAACTTACCTGTAAGTGAAGTTCTATCACAATTATGTGAATACATTTTATTCGAATATAATAAACACAATTAGGTATACTTTCATTGTACCTACTGGCAATTTCGCACTTTTATTTATTTTGTTTTTTAAAACTGACCACCCTGATGGACACGCGGTCCCCAGCCTACCTCCGCGTCAAGCTTCATTCTTTAGAGAATATTTAACAAAATTTTCGTATTATACTCATGGGTTTTGGGTATGGGAGGGACCTTATGTTATTATATTCGAATAAAATGTATTCACATAATTGTGATAGAACTTCACTTACAGGTAAGTTCGTTTAATCATCAATTATATTTCATACATTTTATTCTTCATATAATAAACACAATTAGGTAGATGTTTAGAGATGAAAATTTTTGTTAAATTATGGACATTAACAGATAGTAAATTGTTTCCTATTATAATAGGAAATAGGTCCTCTTTATACCACAGAAGTATTTAATTAACACAATCTTTTCGTTCAATTCCTGGATCAATAACCCAGTCACATTATAAATAGGTTTAATTTATATTTAGATAGATTATAATGATTAATGATTAGAGAGCAAAAGAGCTATTGCGACAGAAGCATCATCGCTCAATAAGAGGTTATAAAACTTAGGTAACGTCCGTAATGGTTGTTACCAGCAGACTGCTTTTCTGATGAGGTCAAGCAACAAACTACGTGCTCGCCGAGGAAGTGTTGCTGCGTGCACTGAAACGCAGACCTCTCTCGTGAAGATTCCTCGGCAGACACGTTCTCACGGTGGTCTGCCTGCAGGCGACCTTATGAGGTCGCTTCAACATTATCAGGAGGTTGTCTATTATATATCTTGGTCTTAGATTTTGTAAACGACATATCGATTTGTTTTTCAAAGCTGTGGCAAATTTTTATACTTTCTCTTCAGTTTTAATTATGGTATAATTAAAACTGGTTCGCCCTGAGTAGTAGCTGGCGTTGTATAAACTCAATAATTCCCTTGAATTATATAAAAACAATAATACTAACTTTAACTAATGCTAATGTTCTCATTCTGTGCTGTGTCTACTGCCTAGAGCTAAAAAAGTTACAAGATCAGCAAAGCAAAGTTACGGAATGAATAAACTCTTATTAAGGCCCATTGAGCAATGTGTTAGCATACTATATTGTGTGCTACTATGTGGTGTTTGATGTTAATTTATCTATTCATTTTCGCAATATAATATATATATATATATATGAATAGCAGCAGAAATTAAACTCAATGCCGAATGATAACAAGTAATCGTACCATATGCTACGTCGTTAACAAGTTGTTCTGTTGGAAATTACGAGGTTGACTTATAATGTAGGTACGGATTGTACGGATCTCAGTCGTTATTAAAGCAGTATTGCCACAAAACTTTGTAAATAACACAAAATTTTTGAAACATATAAATTATTAAAAATTCCAATAAAATGTCCCTTTTTTTTTTTTTTTTTTTTTATATATATATTTTTTTTTTTTTTTAATGCCTTCAGAGAACTTCCTCCAGTAATTCCTATGGATTGTGGTTCTCTAGGGAAAGGCCATATTTATTTATTTATCATCAATAAATGTACTATAAGAAGTAAGTCTTTTGACACCTTATGTAAAAGAAGAAAATCCAAAGTTGTAAAGGTCCTTAGACGATGTATGTCTAAAGCATTGTCTATAATAGTATTTTTAAGCATTCTTCCTCTAGAAGAATGTATAGAAGAGCAAAGGTAAACTTGGTGTTCCAAAATGTTCAGAATGCGTCTGTTTCTAAGACGTCTGGGTTCGTATTGATTACATTTCGCATTATTGCAAGAAGCGATAAATTCAATAACTGGATTGAACTCTTTGAATAACTTTGAAGTATATAATTTTACCGCGATAGCTTAATCCCATTAACTGGATGTAACTCTTGGTCAGCTTTTGATTATCTTTAATTTCCATATAAGAAACAATTAACCCAATCGTTTAAATGAGGATATTTGATATCCTCTATGCAACTGATGTAAATCATGTGTATCAAAATAGATGTATCGAAAAATATGGCCATCAACTCTGTAAAGAGGTATTTCGATTCATCTTAACGTTAATTATTACAAAAACAAAAATCCCTCTAATGAAAAGAATTAGTCTTCATCTAGACCGGGAAATCGTGTGAATCACTAGTTCAACCTTTTAGGTTTAAGGGAGTTAGATGACTTAAAAAATGTTTTGTAACCACTGGCCATCTGATAGGATAACCGATGATGGACGAACAGCTGCGTCTAAAGTCTAATTTTTCTTACGGACTACATTTTTTGTTTCTACAGACGTTCTGTGTAACCCCATCCATACCTAATAGCTGGAGAAGTGGACTTTAGGACTTTTAATCGGAATTAAGCTTAACTCTTAGATGATACAACGAGTTAAGCGTATAAAATTCTTTACAGAATTTGAATTGTTACATAATTCACGTCATAGTTTGCGGTTGGGTAACGATACTGCCATATCGTCAGAAATTAAAATAAAACCAGGAAACTGAGCATGTTTTGAGGGTAGTAAATAACTTTAACACTCTAACACCTAACAAATCTTCATGAAAAAACCGCGGTAAGTATCTGAGATGAGTCACAACTTCTTTATGTATTTTACCAAGGATGAATCGGTACTTTAAAATAAGATTCTTCAGTTCATAGGCATAAAACCCTTTTTAGGTATTCGCTTGTAAGCTGTTCTATGAACTATCAATTTCAAAAGATTTTGAACTACAAATTCATTCAACGCCTTTAAATTTAGAATGTATCTTTTACCACGTAAGATTTTGAGGTTAGACACATCTTAACTATAATCGAACATGCAGTGACTCACTCCCACATTATCTCACCCAAAAAAGAAATGTCGATTGTCAAAGACATTTGTCGCTTTTTCTTTGTTGTGAACGTGTAAGGCGGTACACTGTGTTAGTGTACGATTTTTAAAATGGTATTATGTAATAATAATTTTTTGGAGCTAGTTCCTTAATTTGTTCAATTCATTAAAATATTTTATTGAATGTACGTACATTTGTACACCTAGTGAAAGTCAAAAAATAGTCTTCACTTATTATAACTCTCGAAATTCTAGATCATGTTATAGATCGTGACGGATTCCTTGTCAGTGATATGTAACCAATAAACTTCAAAATGTTGAAGACAACTGGCATATAGGTACCTTAATGTCTAGCGTCGTCGATGAACCTGGTCCTTGTTGTGGCTGATGCTGGAAACTTGCTGTCACGTCGCATCTTCCTCGCGGCTGATCGCCAATACTCAAGTGTGTCACGCCCCCCCCTGCTGGCCGAGCCGTAACGAGAGGGGGCCAGCTAGTTTCTCGAGAAACGAGATTGCGCTGTCCCAGCGGTGGGTGTCGATAGCAAAGTCGCCCGCCGCGCCCTGCTGGTTTCTTTATTTACAACACCTGACGATCAGTAACCATTGAAACTAGTATAATGCCCGAAACTATTTCTCCGAAAAAACATCTGGTCCCGTTCGTGAACTTTAATTACTTGTCATTTGTCGAAACAAAATGTCATTTGTCAATACTTAAGCTTCTTCTCAGTTCAGGACGCGTTGTGGTTTAAGATTTTTATTAGTTTCAGAAAGAATTTAACAATTCACTTCAATGAAACTTTCAGACTAATGGTACATTATACATAATATTGTTGAGCTAACAGTTAAATTATCATCCCATTACACAATCTGAACATTAATTTTCGAAAGTAAGTAAAATTATTTTCCACCACAAAATCTAAACATTATTGTTGTAGGTACATAGAAAAGTTCGACGCGTTGGTACCCTCGTGGAATTAGTTTTTAAGTCGTGAAATAGTTATCACTGATAAAAGGCTATAACATTTAACTGGCTATTCATAAGCCAGGCAAGTATATCAAATAAACTATTTGATTCTTTGCAATGAAGGTCGGCTAGAATTTTATAACTGTCGGGACTAACCATTAATATAGTTCTTGTGACTGAGCGCCGATAGCAATTCGGGATCAAAGTCCGGGAGGTCATGCGGAGCCACTTGTAGTGAAGCCGAGAACAGCGCCACACCGACATCGTCCCCCGTTGGTATCCGCAAAGTCCTTTGAGGTTTTTTTTAAAATCCTTCGTGTTGACCCGCAGTCAACCTCCAGGAGCATTGACGCATCATGCTATGCTTTCGTGGTATCCTCAACGTGATACCCTCCAAGCTAGCTTAGAGATGCCTGGACTATTTCGCGCATCATGCTATACTTTCGTGATAACCTCAATGTGATACCCTCCAAGTTAGCTTAGAGATGCCTTAGGATTTCAATTTTTGGACACACTTTCGTCAGCATTGATATTTGAGTTGATGTGATATCTGGGAAAAAAGGTTAATTTTCACTTACCCTCTTTCCTCGGAGTCTGACGAAGATGAATGCACAATTATATGATTTGATTTGATTTTATTTTTGTTATAATAATAAATTTTACTAGCGTCTAAGCATTATCAGTATAGAAAATTAAGCAAGTTTTAACACTGAACACTTAATTTTTTTTACTTTGAACCTAAATTAACAAAAACGAGACGTGTTTTTGTAGTCGAGTGCTCATTGCCGCGCACAATAAAAGAATGAAGCTTGACGCGGAGGTAGGCTGGGGACCGCGTGTCCATCAGGGTGGTCAGTTTTAAAAAACAAAATAAATAAAAGTGCGAAATTGCCAGTAGGTACAATGAAAGTATACCTAATTGTGTTTATTATATGAAGAATAAAATGTATGAAATATAATAATAAATAAAGCATTAAAATTGAAGATTTGTACTATTTAATGACACATATATCATCTCTGTTTGGTTAGCTTTTAAAAATAATTAGTTTACATAACGAAAACATCCCCAGACTGAATAACCTCAAATCTTTTGGCGTTATTATTGAGGCTTCAAATTTTTGATTTTATGAAGAAAATATTAGAGTATTCAGAAATAGGACACATGCCAATATTCAGCTGTATTTTGAACGCAAACACAGCATCGCAACGTTCGCGATTGAACGTTTGAATAGTACCTAAATCTGAAATCAGTATCGAATAGCCAATTAATTTTGTTTTGGTAGACAGACACGATGAAACCAGAAATTATGTGATTGCCTACTGCTTAGAAAGAACCACTATACCAACTTCTTTTATTATCATTTCAATCCAGTGTGTGGGCTTATGGAAATGGGGTTTGCGTGGATAAAATTTATGCAACTACATGTTTTTTCATAAAAACGTTGGTCTACAATCATCATCATCATCTCAACCCCTTTTTATGTCCCACTGCTGGGCACGGGTCTCCTCTCAGACTGAGAGGGGTTTGGCCATAGCCCACCACGCTGGCCAAGTGCGGGTTGGCGGGCTTCACACACCACCGAGAACATTTTTGTGAACTCTCCGGCATGCAGGTTTCCTCACGATGTTATCCTTCACCGTTAAGCCAGTGATATTTTGTTTCCTAAAACGCACATAACTCGGAAAAGTCAGAGGTGCGTGCCCAGGATTCGAACCCGTGACCTCCTTATGAGAGGCAGAGGTCAGAACCACTGAGCTATCACTACTTACTCTTGCTGTTGGTCTAAAATACTCATTTACTAATTCCCGCTAGCTCTAAATCCCTGGGATTTAGAGCTAACTGTACAAATATGAAGTAAATGATTATTTTTGAAAAGTTTTAAATAATAACATGAATTTGTTTTTTTTCAAGATTTTATCATCATTGCCATAAAACTGCAGTGTAATTTGGTGGGCAATATTTATCCATCCTCTATGATGTTTTCCATCAGGCAGGATATTCGTCAAGCGCAAACTTACTGTTTATAATATTGTCGTTACGTGTAAACGCTTTGGATGCCATCACAATGTCACATTAGTGAATGCCACGAAGGTGGGTGAATGTTATCGCGTTTACACATGACGTGGTCGTGACGACATGATGTGTCGTTAGGCGTAATTGCTTCAAATAACTCGCTTACGTGGATGCCTTGCCGGGGCGGTAAATGTAAACATTTGCGTTTGTAATTTTAGGCATTAATTCGTTGAGTTCATTAGTAATTAAAACACTTCTGAAAAGGGTTGTTTTTCTTTGAAATAATAGGTAGACATACTTTTGTAATCGATGCATTCGGTTCAAATTTCAATAAAGGCGTTACCCAAAAAAATCAGAAAGACCAAAGGTAAAAGTATCCAGTTTTCTCACGATTCGAATCCAAAATATTCTAGGAAAAAGAAACTGAATGTTTTAAAACTTTACCTAACTGTAATGGCACTAGTTTTTTTTTAATTACCTAACTAAAATTTAAGGTTTAAGGAAACGAATTTTGCATGTTTTAATAGAAACTTTGCTCGAATATTCCCACTCTCCTCATATTGTTTCCCGAACGAAATTTTTTTGCAGTTTCTCAGATGTCGAGCTATCGGGAACCAATATTAAAAATTATAAATCAGTATTGTTGACCAGAGTTTTTATTAAAAAACATGTAAGTAGATGCATAAATGTTTGTTCCAGCAAAACTCATTGCCATAAGCCTACAACGTATAGTTAGCCCACTATCAACGAAAAACTAAATGGAATTTTAATTATCGCACCCAGATGGTAATCATCCCCATTCAAGAAAATGTTTTCCGTTTTCACGCAACAGTAGCGGGTTATAACCACGTTATAACTAAGGTCTCGAAGGCAATTATGAAAAACGTAGTTTAGATCGCTCAACCAATTATGGTCGCGGGTGAGACCAACTCGTCGGTAGTTTGTCCGTGTGTTTGAAAGTTTAATCGACTTCCACCGCGTATTCTCACGTGGCCTATTATTTATTGCTGTTCACTAATTATCTTTTTACTAGCTGTTGCCCGCAGCTCCACCCGAGTTTTACTAATTGTGGGAGGCATATATTTTTCGAGTATTAGTATAAAAGCATTACTAATGTCGTGCGGTAAATAATTCTCAAAAAAATCAGTATTTTATTCCTAGAACAATTTTGGTTAAGAATCACGAAAAAACTTGATACCACTTTGGTCTTTCTGCTTTTGTAGTTTTATACATATTCATTATAAACTGCAACAAAATAATTTTGTAGGTCGTTGTTCGTTGAACAATTACCGAAATGAGTTTTTTCTAGAAAATTGCATTTGCGAAATCAAAAGTTAAAACAACAGAAGCTAAAACTGCACTGTAACTAAGTATTATTCGTTCATAAAATATTCGGCTCTGCAAGAGCCCAAATATTCCTAAAATGAGAGTGCTCTTAAATATTAAATTCCAAAGTATTTAAAATACAACGGTTTGTAGATCAAAAAGTGTTTTTGGTAATGTGATGTTGGAAACTTTTGCATTGTTGCCGAACGTATTTTTGGGAATACAAGAGCTTTTGCGGTTTTGTTCTGAGCGTAATTTAAATGTAGAAGTTCGAGTTTTAAAAATGTACTTTTAAATAAAATTGTTGGCAATATTTTTTTTGTTTTCACTTACTTACACTTAGCTGCAATCTCATCTACCTGCTCACAAATACCTACATATTATCTATTAAAGTCCCGTTATTATTGAGGTATCCGTATAACTGAAGGCAAGATTTAATCTAGTTTCTACGGTAGTTACTAAAATCCTTAGTTAGGACTAAGCTTTTGACATAATGGGGCGCATCTTCGTGGATTGAAATACCTATACCTATTCTCAGACCTGAGAATCATAGAACTTTGGGCTGTGCACTTAATCCGATTCTAACTCAAGATAATTCTATAAACTGTTATGTGCAGTAATATTTAGGTACTGCGACCTCACTAATCACGATGATGCAATCCAAAAACGCAATACTTTTTAAGAGGTATTCAGTGCTACTATGTATCTATTTCAAATTGAATAATAACAATTATCGTGATTTCTTTTCAATTCTATTATAATTTCAAGCCACGACGGAAACCTTTCACCGCATTAAACCTAAACTCCTGGATAATTTCATAAGTAGGCCCTTAACAGAAGTTGAAATAAAATTGTATTTCTATCTCTTCCTAAATACCATAGCATTATCCACCGTGTAGTGGGAGCTTAGTAAAAATTAACACTTACACGAATTTGCCGTTTCATATAATCCGTATTTTTAACCCTCAACGCAAAAAGAGGGTTGTTATAATTTTGACGTCGATGTCTGTTGTCTGTGTATGGGGGGTGTTACACTATCAATACCGGATCGCGATCCACGGATCGTGATAATTTTATCGCGGCAAGTATTGATGGTAAGGTCTCAAACTATCAATATTATCATCATCAGTACTGTGTTCGAATTCGAAGGGAATAGTTGTACTCTGTGGTTGAAATACATCTAAAAGACTTTGGTTTACAAAATATTAATCTAGGTACTTATGTCAAAAATTACAGCAGACTAAAATGGATAACAGAAAGAAAGCAGCTGTTGCTATAATTTTAGCGATGGCGATTAAAACTAATAAAAAACGAAAGCGTTGGGTAAAAAATTGGATCTTAAAACGAAACCAGTACAGTCATTTAAATCTAACGCAAGAAATGCTTTTAGACCACGAATCCGGTATAGTGCATTATCTATGTCACAAACAACTAGGATCTATAGCACGTATTTATGGTACATCGCGTTCACACTGTCAATATTATTGAAGCCACGCCCCCTGGATCGCGGATTTCAAGACCATCCGGAAATCCATCAATATTATCGCAAAAAAGCGGCCAAACCATCAATAATTGGATCGCGTATCGCGGATCGCGTGATAATACTGATAGTGTAACACCCCCCTATGTGTGTGACTATCTGTGGTATCGTAGCTATCAAACGGATGGACCGGTTCCGATGCGATTTTTTTCATTTGAGAGTCAGTTTCCATGCGGTAGTTTTTATCTATGTTTGGTTAATATTGGTCCAGTAGCAGCTTTAATTTATAAATCGAATCCGAATAGAGCGCAGTGCACAAACAATCTAATCCTATGTTTTTATCTCACTTCGTATGTAAAATACTATTTCTGTAGATAAAGCCAGATTTTTGTGTAGCAGTAACCAACAATGCCTTTGTTTATTTTGTATATTTCATACTGTATCATGATTGAATCCCTGTTTATGGTACCAGGCGGCCATAACTTATGTAGATCCAGGTCTGTCTCACGAAACGCCTCATCTTTAACCACATTCTATACGGTATATGTTCTTGTCACAGATTATAAGAAAGCTCGAAGACTCTACTAAAATTGGTAAATAACAATTGCTGATCTGAGAAAGATTTTTTCTATACATCAGATTGAGTTTCGTATTCAAACCTGTCGAGACGTAAACTTTTAATCGGTAACATTCTAATATATACAGAATATCTTAGTTACAATGGTAGGTACGTTTTAATTGAAATAAATTTTGTAAAGCTGTCTATATTTATCAACTTAAATTTAACTTATTATTCACATAACTGCGGAAAACAGCTCACCTCTGTTGAAACACAACTAAGGAAACATTTGTTTTTATTAGATCAAGTTTTGAAGAGGTTAGTGAACCAAAATGTTAACTTGCTTTAACGATTGTGCTAGCTAGCATGGACAGCTATTATGACGTTAGCATGACGGCTGGGGTGGATTAAGGGTCAATTTTCAATGACAATTTCAATTTTTTTTACAAAGCGTAATGAACTTTATGTCATTTGCATAAAAGATATAAATAAAATAGGAGCCAAAAAATGTCGCGAGTCTTCCGTAAAATCCTCGCGCATTGTCAAGAATTTATTATTTTTAATTTTGTATGCATTATCCGGCAGTATATTATATCAGTCTATTAAAGGCATTTCTAAGATGACTTTTGACTCTCTTATGGAACGAAATACAAAAATGTATGCGAAAGACAACTGTCTGCACTACTTTGCGATCGGATATGTCATTCCCATATAATTTTTTTCATATTATACTTGTACGGCTTATGCAAAAGCTTTAGTAATGAGATAAGTCATGCTGCAGCTGTTGATCTGTTTGACTATGTTACGATGATGTCTACATTTTTCATTTAGTCAGTGATTTTCGCACGGGTTCATTCGGCTTTCTCACTCCGTATACAATTTTATAGCGGCTTCGTTATACTGCATATTGGCTAAGTAAAACCTTCTGCTCTTACCTAATGGATTTCCTTTGTTTCGTTTAAGACTAAAGTACGCTAGAGTTCCGTCGGGGTTCGTTTAGATAGTAATGCTTTGGAGTAAATGGCGTTGTTTGGTATAAAGTAAATAATATTTTGTGAATTTGCAGGTACATAAGTAGATACAAAACTTAGTTTTAATCTTTTGAGTCTTTTGAAAATGTCCGTAAGTTTTTTTGATATCAGCTGTTATAAGTGTCCAATAAAAAATAATATCTGGGTGACCGAGCTTCGCTTGGTGGCAAATAGATGGCAGCAGTAGTCATATTTTTTAATTTTTGGTAAATTTGACATTTTCTAAAAATTAATCCTAGCTAGATCGATTTATCGCCCCCAAAACCCCCTATATACTAAATTTCATGAAAATCGTTCCAGCCGTTTTCGAGATAGTAAAACTCGAAAACTAATATAGGTAGGTACCTATGCTTATTTGAATGTAATTTTTGTATGTGTAAGAAAATGCGGATTTAGCTAGTTAAAAAATAAAATCCAGGCAGAAAGTCACCTATGTTCTATAATAATAATAATCCAATGAAAATTGTAAATTGAGGTTTTTCAAATAATTAAATTTAGAAGTTAACACAAAGCTTTAGAACTCCTAAACTCCTAACTCCGAACTATATTCACTAAAAAAAATATAGTGTAACCATTGTTAAAAATCAAATCCCCCACAGTACTAGGGAGACAGAAAACTAGTAAGTTAAGTAGGATATACTTGTACCCTTCCTCCGAGACATGTGAGACAATGTGGCGACACGAAAGGCAAAGCTGGATCTACATAATTTATGCGACCCGCGTATCATAAACATGAACCCAATCATGCGGGGGTATCAACAAAAGCGTATTTAGTATATTATTGTACGCTAGTGGATCTGTAGAGTTAGTACAGGTTTTTATACAAACGAGTCGACTCATATCGCACAAACGAATCGAATTCCTCCATACATTTACAGCCAGCGCCATCTATTGATAGCCTTATGTCAGCGACTGTCCAAAGATGACGCTGGCTGTAAATGTATGGAGGAACTCGATTCGTTTATGCGATGCGAGTTGATTCGAAATTCGTACAAAAACCTATACTAACCCCTCTGTATTACCATGATCCCGGCCCGACTTCATCTCTCCGGGATATAAAACTGGATTAGGGAGATAACTAGGCGTTATAAATTAGATTCTAGACTATATTATGTTGAACATTTGTATTTTATCTAAATTACTGCAGACAAAATATGTGCTATTCATAATAGCTTCTGCTTGCCAAATTAATAAGTCTTTTTTAACATTAGAAAAGTTATTCTTGGGGAATATACATAATATGTATGTTTATGTACGATATAGTCGAAGATACAATCGGCCTTAGTAGCAAAGCTATCTGCCTCGATACGCTACTTATGTATAACCTAACGGTTGCATGTGCTACTTAGTGCACTTAGCAGTTTGTCTCTACCGATAGGATGGCAACTGGCAAGGGCAACTATAACCACGACCGAAGCCTTGCCAGACTAATCCTGGCCTAGTTTAGGAATAAGAGAAAATCGAAATCTAGCTCTTGAACCTGGGACCTTTAGTCGAGTATATCTATTACGATATCTGCGTAACGGAGATCGTAGAGCTCTTGTATGTCACTTTCAAATTCAAATTTTATTTAGGTTTTCGCAAATATCAGACTAACTGTACATTGTAGGTATATGGAAGTGAATTTTGCGGGCATAATATTTATGCATCTACGTGTTTTAATAGAAGCTTTGCTCGAAAATTTCCATTTACCTCATATTGGTTCCGGAAAGATATTTCTTGCAGTTTCCCAGATTTTGAGCTATCGGGAAACAATATGAAGTTAATGAGTATTGTTGAGCAGAGTGTTATTGAAAACATATAGATGCATAAATGTTGTGACTGCTATGTATAATTAGCCCAATATTTAGCGAAAAAGTAAATAAAATTTGAATTTTCGCGCCCGGATGGTACCTTCAGTCCAAAAAGGATTGCAACGAAACGAGCGAGTACAGTCAGAGGTTGAGGGATGTTAAAATAATGGAGAGAAAGTATTAATCTGTAATTAATAAAGGGATCGGGCTGTATATTCCGGACAAGGGGCATGATTGATTGAATTATATTTTTACATTAAATTTATTGGCGTAAATTTTTAATTCACGTTGGGTAAACGTTGGGAACAACGACCGAATGCCTTGTTTATATATAAAAGAAATCTTAGAAATGGAATAGATAATATTATGGCTACAAGTCTCATTTACTTAATCATACACGTTACATCGGCTAAAGCAGCCATTTCTACATAATAACACCTTTTTCTTGGTAGCTACGTCCTCTGTCCATACAACGCTCTATCATCGGTAAACCTACCTCAATCTTGTTAGAGTTAACAGTATTGTATAGAATAATACTTATCATAAAACTCGTTCATTAATTTCTTTACCTGGTCTTCAAATTAATTCTGATCGGGGACCACTCGTTGTGGGCGGGCAATTAACTTTTCGCCGTCTCAGACAATTAAGCGTGCCTGTCGACAGTCAATTGAAAGATTCCGAACTTAATTCTGTGCAAGTTTCCCCTTAATTTCTGCGAAGAAAGGCCCCCTTCAGCTCTTTCCAAGTGAATATAAAGCTTAACCATAGTAACCTCACCGTAATTCAATTATTTTTAATTTAACAAGCGTCGAAAGAACTTTTTTTTGAAGAATTAGGGAGGCTTGCACTCGACGACATTTTGCATAATGGCAAGCTATTATTATCAGATCAACAAAGTTACATGCGATACATAATTTATACATAAACAGGCCCCGAATATAGGTCCGAATAGGATATGGGCATGATTATTAAGAGTCCCATGAAATACGATGTCTCCATCCATTCGAAATGCCAAATAATTTGTAATTCGTGCATGTTTCGATCATGTTGTGGTGTTATTCGGGTTCATATAGTAAAAATCTATGCTTCTGACCATATTTGGTTCGGAAATATTTTGGTTACGAATGTATGGGAGACATAGAAGGTTAGGGATCCTTAAGGGAAAAGCTATATATACAAATAATTAGTCAAGTTCGAGTCGGGCTCGCGCACTTAGCGTTCCGTACCATCAAGTCCCATCCAACTTTTAGTTTTGGTTTTCGCCTTATGCGGTTGTATGCGAGCCCCTTTTATAAGTATATTTTTATTTAACTCTTTATTTTTAAAGTGACGTGACTTTCTAACTATTCTGTCAATATTTTAATCGTCTACCTGTTGCCATGATCAATATCCAGCTAAAACAAAAAGAAATACGTTTGTGGTATGGGAGAACCCTTAAACAATTTTTTTTATTCTATATTTTAGTATTTGTTTTTATAGCGGCAACAGAAATTCATCATCTGTGAAAATTTAAAGTTTCTAACTATCACGGTTCAAGAGCCTGGTGACAGACGGACGGACGGCGAAGTCGTAGTAATATGGTCCCGTTTTTTTGGGTACGGAACCTTAAAAATGGATACCTAAAAACAAAAGTTTCGGTAACCTAGGGTTCTTTACCAAATGAAATTAGATTTAGAAAAGGTTTTATCTCCCACTTTAGTTTGGTCGATTAATTTTGAAACACCCTCTCAATAAAATCAAGTTCGTGAAAGGTTTTTAGATGCGTAAAATACGTAAAGCTTTTTTCTAAACCACAATCTTTTGAAGGCCCTATCGCTCTCATAATATATCACTTTGTAAGTAGAATTTGAAACTGGTATCAGATTATTCAAAGAGTATATAAAAATCGTAGAAAAGTCTTTGAGATATCAGATGTTTTCATGTCAAGCTCACGTTTAAGGGTTGCACGCCTAAAAAGAAAAATGAATGGAATGCTTATGAATTTTTTTTCCGAAAGAAGATGAGACACGCAAGAGTGATGCACATGTCAAATGCAGTGCATCCTGTAGCGTTGAATATTATATGACTCACTGCACTGGCCTCATCACTCTGAGATATCGGCAGGGCGATCGGCTAAAAATGTATCAATCATTAAATAACTGTATCAATGTCAAAACACAGGTATTGACCAAATACAACGCTTGAACATCACGTTTTGACATTGATATAGTTCTTTAATGATTGATACATTTTTAGCCGATCGCCCTGTGGTTCTTAGGTCTCATTCACTCGGTTATCACGTCGGCATACTGTGGTCTCTTTCAAATTAAAACACAGTTGGGTTAGTACAGGTTTATGTCCGATTTTCTTTTCGAGTCGCATTGCAAAAACGAATCGAATTCATCCATACATTTAAAGCCAGTGCCATCTAAGGAGTAAGGACAGTCGTTGACTGTAATAAGTGAATTGCCTGTATGGCTGGAAATGTATGAAGTCTTTCGTTCCGTTTGTGTGATGCGATTCGACTTGAAATTCGGACAAAAACATGTACTACTACTAACCCGCCAGCAAAGCAAGTGCTTCCTAGAATTTCAATACGTATTTCAATATTCCCATTGCGGATTGTGAATTGTTGATTTCGTACAAAAGGTGGCAGTTTTGATCTGCTCAAAGACAAAGCGAGGCGGTGTTTATTATATTTGTTTGATGTCACGAGAGGCTTCACAATAACCTTATTTACGGTGATGTGATTGTAGAACAAAGGTCGTTTGATTTTGCAATGAATAATAATATTACATCAGTCTTATAATAATTAATTTTACTAGCTGTTGCGCGATACTTCGCCCGGATGAATTTCGGTTTCTATGAGTATATCCCAATGACGAAATACGCTACGCTAAGATGACGGGAATGATGTGACGAATGCTGAAGCCAAAAATTTCTCAAATATGGCGTCGCGCTTCATACATTTCGGTACCGCTGACAGTATAGGCGCTGTCGCGCCATTTTCAGTTTTGACAACTGCACAAAGTTAATAATCCGGCTTCAGGGCGGAGCATAAAAATGTATGCGTGACGTCAGTAAGTAAACTTTCAAAGATAGACATGAGGTGTCGTGGACTTTTTCTAGAACTTTTAAAGTGGCACAATTCCGTCATACATGAGGTTTGCACAACTTCACGCATACTCTACAAAAGGAACAATTTTTCCCGTTTGTGCAACATTTCCCATTGATGTTCTGGTCCTGTGGGTGATGTTATATTATGACGAATATTTCCGCGGGGTTTCTAAAAACTGATAATCACGCGGGTGAAACCGTGGGCGTCCGCTAGTACCTACTCTATAATTGTATGTGTATTATGTAGTATTCCCCGGGAATCGCCGGAAATATGCTAACAGAGCATGAAATCTGTAATGCCCGGTTTCCACCAGAGTGGAGAAGAGACGAGAGGAGAGGAGATGCGCTACAAAGCTGTCTGGTTATTTCCACCAATGCAGAGTGTAGATGCGTAGCGGTCAGGAGATGTGTGTTTTGCGTAGTGATAATGATTACCTAATGATTTCAGGTGTGCGAGGCGTGGGGAGAAGGCGGCGGGAAACGAAGCGCGCGACTCGCGAGCGCCAGCGCAGCCGATTGACATAGGTATCTACGCTCTGCCACGCCGCTTGCACGCTCGCGGTAATTTTTTTTATAAAAAAATCTAGATGACCCGGCAAACATTTTTTTGCCATTAAGGATATAAAAAAAATAACTTACAACCTACTTTCAGACCTACCGAACATAGGTACATATAGAATATTTCATAACAATCGGCCGAGCCGTTTCGTAGGTGGTGGTAACAGAAATTGAATTAAGTATATGTATTAAATTCAATGACGAAATACGCTACGCTAAGAGGACGGGAACTACGAGTATGTGACGTATGTTGAAACCAAAGGAGTCGCGCGTCCCGCTACCGCTTTTCGGTACCGCTGACAGCACATACCGCTGTTGGTCGCATACATTAGCGCCATTTTACAGATTTGACAACGTAAAAATCCGCCTAAAATATGACCGCCGCGTGACGTCACTAAGGGCTCATCCTGTATGTTACATCCATGATTAAATTAGACATCTCCTTTCCTCTCTACTTGAACCATTTTCACCGAAGCTAAGCGGAGAGGAGACGTGGGAATAATGAAATCTGATTGGTTATTCAAAACACATCTCCCACATCTCCGCTTTGGTGGGAACCGGGCCTATACGTCAGAAGCTTCACCCCTCGACCTTATGATACAGACTCGATCCGGAAACAATATGTTACACTCGACTCTTGCAATAAATTCGCTGACCGAGCCAGCAAAGTGAAATTTTATCTTCGTCCTTGGCTAAGACTAAACGAAAAATAGGATGGAAAACAAACCCGCAGCTTTCGGCTTCTTTACATTTTATCATAACTAGGTATATTATATGACTGAAATCAAAATATTGATTATTTCCATTTAATTTTAAAACAAGAATTATTTACGAGTAAAATAAACTGGTTAAATCGGTCAAATAAAAATAATCTTAGAAATTAGACAAATTTTTCACGAAAATCGGTCAAGGCGTTTCGGAGGAGTTTGGTTAAAAACACTGTAACAAGAAAATTTGAATGTATTATACATAAAATAGTTTTTTTTCACATTAATGTAATTTACAAGCATACCACCACACCACAATAAAGTTCTTAAACTTTTCTGAAAAACTTTCATAAATACACTCAAAATAAAACCCTATGATAGTTAGCCAGTCATAAATACCTAAGTAGGTAGCCGAAATAACTAAAATATTTAAAGAAATAGTCATGAGTCTGTTATTGCTATATTTGAACAAAAAAAATACCTATAAACTATTGGCCACTTTCTTAACAAATATTTTACCGGCTTGGTTTCAACGTTGTCTATTCTTGTTATACCGATCTAAGGCCCTCTTAAGGCCTTACATTGAAAAAATTGAAAAAAAAAAGGGGGCGTGGCTTCAATATAGCACGCCGTTTGGCAATATGCGGCGAATTTCGGTACTTTTACGTACGAACACTAGCACAACGGCAGAAAGCGGTATTAATACGTAAAAAAAACTATCACTAATGCCTATAGATGGCGCGGAAAGAATACAATACTTTAAAAGTAGGTACGTGAGCTGATTGTGCAAATAATAATAAATTTGGTAGGTATATAGATATAATTTCACTCCACGAAGACGAATCGAATAAACATAAGCGATTTTGACAGACCGGGGCGCGTCGTAGGTACCTACTGATTTCCTTATTTTTAGGGTTCCATACCAAAATGGTAAAAATGGAACCCTTATGGTGTGACTTTCTCCATCCGTCCGTCCGTCCGTCCGTCCGTCCGTCCGTCTGTCACACTCGATTATTTCAGTAACTATCAAAGCTATCGACTTGAAATTTGGAATAGTTATAGGTAACAGTGACGCGACGTCATAACAATCGTAAAAATTTGAAAATTATTTTTATTTTTATTTAAAAAGGGGGGAAAACCGGGGCTTCGATTTTTCGAAATGAGATAACAATATTGAGTGGGGTATCATATGAAAGGGCGTTACTTGTGTAGTCTAAAACCGATTTTTATTTATTTTTATGTCCGATAGTTTTTGATTTATTGAGCAAACTGTCGAAAAAAATACCCCCCCCTTATCTCCGAAGTTTACCAATCGAAAAATCTGAAATAATTATGATCAATAGAAATTAATGTATATTTTACAGGAAAAATAAAATCAACTCACTGACTAATATACTTTTTTGATAATAACAATAATCCGCCAAAAACAAAGTTACGTTTGCGGTTTGCCAACAAAAGTACCTACATGTAAATTTTACTCGTAAATTCATGAATAAAAGTGATTCTTTCAATGTTTTACTTCTTTTATGGTATGGAACCCTCGGTGCGCGAGTCCGACTCGCACTTGGCCGGTTTTTTTTTACGCTATACAAGTTAGTACTTGACTGCGATCTCACCTGATGGTAAGTGATGATGCAGTCGAAGATGTTAGCGTACTAACTAGGAAGGGGTAAGTAAAGTCACCCCAACAGTTTCTACACAGCATCGTACAGGACCGCTAAATCGCTTGGCGGTACGTCTTTGCTGGTAGGGTGGTAACTAGCCACGGCCGAAGCCTCCCACCAGACCAAACCTGAGCCAATTTAGAAAAACCGGCCAAGTGCGAGTCGGACTCGCGCACCGAGGGTTCCATACCATAGAAGAAGTAAAACATTGAAAGAATCACTTTTGTTCATGATTTTACGAGTATAATTTACATGTACTGTACTTTTGTTGGCAAACCGCAAACGTAACTTTGTTTTTGGCGGTTTATTGTTATTATCAAAAAAATTATAATAGTTACGGAGTTGATTTTATTTTTCCTGTAAAATATACGTTTATTTTTATTGATCATAATTATTTCAGATTTTTCGATTGGTAATCTTCGGAGATAAGGGGGGGGAAACGGTATTTTTTTCGCCAGTTTGCCCAATAAATCAAAAACTATCAGGCATAAAAATAAATAAAAATCAGTTTAAGATACACAAGTAACGCCCTTTCATACGATACCCCACTCAATATTGTTATCTCATTTTGAAATTTTGCCGACCCGGTTTTCCCCCCTTTTTAAATAAAAATAAAAACAATTTTCAAATTTTTACGATTGTTATGACGTCGGGTCACTATTTCCTATAACTATTCTAAATTTCAAGTCGATAGCTTGAATAGTTACTGAAATAATCGAGTGTGACAGACGGACGGACGGACGGACGGACGGACGGACGGAGAAAGTCTCACCATAAGGGTTCCATTTTTACCATTTTGGTATGGAACCCTAAAAATATAAAATTCCAAAGTGGCCCGTGGCGGGATCGAACCCGCGACCTCCCACTCGAATCCGAGCATGCGTCCCCTGCGCCACGGAGGTCGTCGCATTGTCTTTATAATTTCGCATTGTCACTCGATTTACCGATTTATCGGTAGCCATGAAGTGGATTTTTGATTAGATACAACAATTTGGCAAACAAACAAACATCGGGACATGTGAAACTAAATAAAAGCTTGTAATAATAATAATAAATTATCGTCTTCAACCTGCAGGGCAACAGGCGACGTCCTGTTTCCCCTTTTTATTGCATCGCGAGCAGCGAGGTATTTACTCATAGATCTTCGACCAACTAAATTTCTTAATTTTTATAATAATTAAAAATAATATTTCTTAATTTTCTCATTTTTTTATAAAATAATAAACCGAAGTTTTAATAAAATAGGTAAATACAACATATAAAATTAAAATATTATCAAAGTACATATCAAAACCACGTGGGTTTCCTGCGCACATAATCGTTCAGCGACATACTAACAGATGGCGTGTTTGACAGTATATAATATAACCATTCAGCCGCTTAATAGAGGGCGTTATTTCAGCGGTTATTGCCACAGACCAAGGAATAACTTTCTATATTACGATCAGAAATCTACGGCTGCGAAATATACATTCACGCGCACGTCCGACTCTCGCATTAGCGCAGGACAGACTGACGCCTATGAGGCGTATCTGAAAGACAATGATGTCAATATACATGCATCAAGTGTCCGAAAGAGTTAACCATATGCTTATCACTTACGTAATTTGGGGGCGGAATAATGAGTTTTCACTTGAATAGGTTTTAATTGTATTGTGAATAATGTATAGTCCTGATTTCAAAAAAACTTCACGTCGATTTGAGTACTCATCAATAAGGACCCAAAAAAAAAAAAAAACAGAAAACTGTTGAATCGTTTCCGATAAATCTGAATAAATATGAGAAGATTGGAGCAACTTTTGGGAAAACTTTCTATCGAGGAAAGTTTTTCCAATCGTGTTTCTGCGTCTTAACGTTTTGAGGTTAAAGATCCAAAATACATGACGTTCAAATTTGAAACTAATTGTCTCTATAGTTTTCAACTGAGAGGCCGGTCAAAATCGCATAAATAGGCCTTCTATGCCGTTAAGAGATAAATTATAGAAAGGATTTTCTTATGGGAAGCTTTCTTCGGCGACTCCATAGATACTTATTTTTATTCGGAATACAAGCGAACTGTACAATCCATTACCCGATTTATATTTTATTATCCATTGATTTATTTTTATAGCAAAAATACAGATTAAAGATATTCAATAAAAATATAATAGTGCTTTGTGCAAAGCATCTGTATCTTTATAGTAAAGAGCAACGAGACGAGCACCAGACGTTCACCTGATGTAAAGTGATACATACGCCTGTCAATGTTTGATAGTGGATAATAATTAAATAAATATACTGTGTAATGACTAATGAGCATGAATGTTTTCAAAAATGTATCTACACGCAGATTCTAGCCCTGCAGATTTGAGTCAAATTAGGAAGTCAGTCCCGTGGCGGAAATCGAACCCGCGACCTCCCACTCGAATCCGAGCCACCACTGCGCCAGGTAGATACTAGATTAGATAGTCAAAATAAGTCTGCAACTAGTATAGACATTTCAATCCACGAAGACACGCCCCACTCTGTCAAAATCGCTTATGTTTCATTTGATTCGTATACGTAAATGTTTCTGATACGTACTGCTATGGTGTGGAACACCCTTAAGCTTCTGTGTTCCCAGCTAAGTACAACCTGGGGTCCTTCAAGAGAAGAGTGAATAGGCATTTTCTAGGCAAGCGCCCTCCATCTTAGACCTCATCATTTCTGTACATCAGACATGATTGTAAGTAGTCAAGCGCAAGCGCGCAAAATAATAATAAAAGAATTTGACAGAGTGGGCCGCATCATCGTGGATTGAAATATCTATAATCGCGCCCTAAGTATAGTGTGTATGACTATATTATTATGCTGGCCACGGTCCGTCACAAGCGATTTATTAGCGGTAAAGTCGGACATTAATGAACCATCTGCGATCGGCGGCATGATTGATGGACCGACACTTGATTGATGTTGCAGCCTACAGGATACACTACCAGGCTCTCTATGATGCTCTCATACGTATAAAGAACGAATTTTGACGACCATCCCAACCCTACGCGTTATGGAATAAAAGTTCAACATCATTAACTCTCATCATTATATTTTAATCATTTTGCACTAACCCACTTTACACACTTTAAATAACTTCTCACCGAAAAGAAAAGGTTGTCTGGAAGAGATTGCCTATTGCAATAAGACCGCCTTTTGCGCATTATTATTTATGATTTCCTGTTTTTTATGTTTTCCTTTCTTGTAATGTGCAATAAAGTATTAATTAATTCAATTCAATTCATTTATTCATTCATTCAAAGTTCCGGGTTCTCAATCGTGAAGACCAAATCTGCAGCCTAGCCATACCTTATTTTTAACTGAAATTCTTAGGTACTGCTCACAGTACAGGACACGGCGGACCGCGCGAAATAATGTCGTCAGTTTATTGGTGCCAAAAAGTTTGATTTGACACCAACGGCGTCGGTAGTAAACCGACCGCAGTATCGTAAATGGATCACAGCCCATGCCACAGATCACATCACTAAGTTATTAATCCGCACGCGCGTTTCCACAGAGACGGTTTTTCCATATTGTGGCCGGGAATTTTGTCAGATTAACTTTTTCTTGTATGAAGAAGGTTTACGGTAAAAATTTCAGATGGGCTCATCCCTAGGTTCATATGGGTGTTCACAATAGAATTAAGTAAAACTGTGGTGGTATCTACTCGCATGACCACTGCAAGAAAATTCCTCTATCACGAGTTAAACTTACCTTACTGCTGCTGTGCTTGTGTCAAGTAATTTTTTGCCTGCTTAAATATTAAGTGACTTCGTACAATGACTAGGTACACTTGTTGCATAATAATTATTATTATTAAAAAAAAATGATTCCTTTTTAATTTATTAATTTCGCCAGTCTTCCCACAACAGCAATCGGAATTTCACGTGAAGACCACTCTATTTAATGAAAAAGTCGTCACTTAAAAGGCGTTTTAACACAGAGCAGCGTTTTTTGCACGTTCTTTTCTAAGTTAATTTCCCTCTGTAGACAGGAGAGGAAAGAACGCCGGCGTTAAATGATGGCTAGTTAAATAAATTAACTGGATTTTTAAATTAGTTACATTTTTTTAGGGTTCCGTACCTATAGGGTAAAAAAAGGCTGTATCTCTTGAACCGTGATAGTTGCGCACTTGAAATTTTCAAAGATGATGTACTCGTATTTCCGTTGCCGCTATAACAACAAATACTAAAAAATAAAATAAAGATTACAGGGGGCGCCCATACAATGATATAAAAGACAGGATGATCCAAGAGACCCAATATTACCAATAATATTGGGCATAATAGAGCTTCTGGCTTCTGTATCATCATCCCGATAAGTCTATACGTTACTAGATAATGTTACGGAACCATTCGTGCGCGAGTCCTACTCGCACTTGGTCTATTTGTTTATTATTGCACCAGGGTGGTGATAATTCCTTTTCAGATTTAACGTTTAAAATCTGTTAGTTGCAATCTTATTAAATTTAACACCTACTTGTTTATGATTTCTTGTTAATTAATAAACTTTCTATGCAATAGGTAAACTTCTTCAAGCAAGTAATACACCGGTAGTATCCATAAGGGCCGGTTTCCACCAGTGCGGAGCGGAGCGGAGCTGTGTTTGAGTGACCAATCAGATTTCGTCATTTCGACATCCTCTTCTCTCCTCAGTTTCGGAGACGTCATAATGACAAAATCTGATTGGTTACTCAAACACAGCTCCGCTCCGCTCCGCGCTGGTTGAAACCGGGCCTAAGACATACCTTTTGTTTTTTTGAACTAGCTTATATCAGGCTATGTTCACTTATCACGTGACAAGCCACAGGTAGGCGTCTCGACGTTCTGATTCCAGAAGCTCGCCGCGCGTCGTCTAGGTTGCATGCGTTA
Source organism: Coenonympha glycerion (assembly GCA_963855885.1). NCBI lineage: Eukaryota > Metazoa > Arthropoda > Insecta > Lepidoptera > Nymphalidae > Coenonympha > Coenonympha glycerion. The sequence goes on from OY979643.1 coordinate 13,010,549, forward strand.
GTTCTTCTACGGTCTATTTCACGCGCTGCGTGCGCCCGATTACGAGGTAGCCCTAGTACGTCGAAAGAGATGCAGTTACGCGATAGAAAGAGAGCACAGCTTTAGGTGGATATGGGAGGCGGGGCCGGGTGCTTTTGCGAATTGAATTGCACTTTTTTGTGTCAGACACTCTTAGGAGGTTCCATGTATTACATATTATGTTTTAAGGGAGGTCTTAACTGTCTCAGTTAAATTATTCTCTTTCGTTTCTGTAATTAGTTTTACTGTACAATTGTATGTTTCCATGTGCCAACTTTGAATTACTTTGCGCAATTTTTCTGCATCGACGTATAATCACGTTCTTTTTAATCCAGATGTATTTTTCCGTGTTATTTGAGCACGATTTCCTTTGCCGACATTCTGAATACAGAACGTTAATTTTCTTTCCTTATGCTCTGTCGACTTTAAATATGTTTAATTAGGTAGAGAACTTTCGTGTGCCCACTTTAAATAAATTTGTATCATGCTATAATGTATTTATTTCATGAACTAGGCTGAAACAGCAAAAAACTCCCCTTATATTATCCAATAGTATCCAACTCCGTTCCCATTTAGAAGATAAAGCCAAGCTAGCTTCTAAGAAACTCGGAGTGCTCAACAGATCCAAACGCTATTTCATTCGCATAAAACACAGGCTTCAAGTTTATAAAGCGCAAGTACGGCCTCATACGGAGTACTGCTCCCACCTTTGGGCTGGATCACCTAGTTACCAACTACTTCCATTTGACCGAATCCAGAGGCGGGCAGTACGACTTTTTAACGACCCAAGTCTAAGTATCAAGCTGGAACATTTAGAAAACACCTTAGTGACGTCAGCTCTCTGTGTATTCTATCGGTTGCTCAATGGGGAGTGCTCTGAAGAGCTGTTTGAAGTAATTCCTCTCATCTCACCATCATCCTTTCCACCTGGGTGGCTGGCAATCCACGACCACCCGGTATGCCAATCCTTCTCCACACATGCAAACTATGGAACCAGCTTCCAGCAATTGTGTTCCCTCAAAACTATAACATGGGGTTATTCAAGGGGCGGATAGACAAATAGTTCCTACGGTGCGGCAAAATATGTCCATGGGCGGCGGTGATCGCTTACCAATTACCATCAGATGCCCCGCCCGTTCGTTTGCTCGCGTTGACTACAAAAAAACATTTACTCAAGTTCACTACTGAGCAAATCGATATTTTTCTTGAAATTAGGGTAAGTATAAGTATTTGTTTATTTTTATATTAAGAGCAGTCTTGATATTTATTCATCCTAATCAATTAATTTGGCCTCCATAAAATCAAGGTACAATTGCGCGAGATTCAATCCAAATAAACCCCGTAATCCAATATTAATACTGTAGGATAAGACGTCTTAGAATACAAACAGTCATTTAGCCGAGAATTTATGGCAGGTTATACAGGTAAGCCTATTAAAGCTGAAGATTTGATTTTACTGTATTCCAGGTTGCGATGTTCAGGCTCATCCTAGGTTAATTATAAATAAGTAATCGCTTAATACATTAACTTACAGGTAACAAGTTTACTTGTAAGCATATTATAGCACCTTACGGCTTAGTTTATTTAAAGTCAAAGTAATTACTTAATTAGTTGAGGTTCCTACGCTTGAGCTTGATTCAATTCAAACATTTAAGTTCATGCTTCCTTACTCGTAAATGGCAATATGATCAAAGGTAGAATAATTAGCGTAGTACTTCAAATGAGTTGAATTCTTTGATCCGTTGCAACGTACAACAATATATTATGCTAAAGTACTAGCAATATCTACGTTTTTGGTGAAATCGGTGGTTATCTGACCAGCTTTCCATCGAACAAGATATAAATCAATTAGCTGTTGCCCGTAGCTTCGCCCGTATGATTTTCGGTTTATACATATCCTCTTATAGTGTGTCAAGCTAAAAATATATTCATAATTATGGTATCGCGGACATTTTTTAGAACTTTTAAAGGAGAACAATTCCGTCATACATGATTATTGCGTTAGGACGCAACAGAAGCTCTCCAAAAGGATCAATTTTTTCCCCGTTTTTGCAACATGTTTCATCGATGCTCTACTCCTATTGGTCATACTATGATGTAATAATATTCCCTATAGCCTCCATAAATTGAATATCCAAAACAAAAATATTATTTGAATAGTACGGATCAGTAGTTACTAAAATTAGCGCGATCTAATAAACTGAAATTATAATGAAATGTAATGACATTCGCGAATTCGGTTCCCACCACGGGCCACTTTGGTGTTCTATCTATACCTATCTATACTTATAATAAAACTGTAAAGGGTCGAATTCTGTACATTGAAGATATTTTGAAAATTTTTGTTGGAGGACACCATTTAGTCGATACTGAAGCCAAAACTGTAATTTGTTTAATTTTTGTCTGTCTGTCTGTCTGTCTGTCTGTCTGTCTGTCTGTCTGTCTGTCTGTCTGTCTGTCTGTCTGTCTGTCTGTCTGTCTGTCTGTCTGTCTGTCTGTCTGTCTGTCTGTCTGTCTGTCTGTCTGTCTGTCTGTCTGTCTGTCTGTCTGTCTGTCTGTCTGTCTGTCTGTCTGTCTGTCTGTCTGTCTGTCTGTCTGTCTGTCTGTCTGTCTGTCTGTCTGTCTGTCTGTCTGTCTGTCTGTCTGTCTGTCTGTCTGTCTGTCTGTCTGTCTGTCTGTCTGTCTGTCTGTCTGTCTGTCTGTCTGTCTGTCTGTCTGTCTGTCTGTCTGTCTGTCTGTCTGTCTGTCTGTCTGTCTGTCTGTCTGTCTGTCTGTCTGTCTGTCTGTCTGTCTGTCTGTCTGTCTGTCTGTCTGTCTGTCTGTCTGTCTGTCTGTCTGTCTGTCTGTCTGTCTGTCTGTCTGTCTGTCTGTCTGTCTGTCTGTCTGTCTGTCTGTCTGTCTGTCTGTCTGTCTGTCTGTCTGTCTGTCTGTCTGTCTGTCTGTCTGTCTGTCTGTCTGTCTGTCTGTCTGTCTGTCTGTCTGTCTGTCTGTCTGTCTGTCTGTCTGTCTGTCTGTCTGTCTGTCTGTCTGTCTGTCTGTCTGTCTGTCTGTCTGTCTGTCTGTCTGTCTGTCTGTCTGTCTGTCTGTCTGTCTGTCTGTCTGTCTGTCTGTCTGTCTGTCTGTCTGTCTGTCTGTCTGTCTGTCTGTCTGTCTGTCTGTCTGTCTGTCTGTCTGTCTGTCTGTCTGTCTGTCTGTCTGTCTGTCTGTCTGTCTGTCTGTCTGTCTGTCTGTCTGTCTGTCTGTCTGTCTGTCTGTCTGTCTGTCTGTCTGTCTGTCTGTCTGTCTGTCTGTCTGTCTGTCTGTCTGTCTGTCTGTCTGTCTGTCTGTCTGTCTGTCTGTCTGTCTGTCTGTCTGTCTGTCTGTCTGTCTGTCTGTCTGTCTGTCTGTCTGTCTGTCTGTCTGTCTGTCTGTCTGTCTGTCTGTCTGTCTGTCTGTCTGTCTGTCTGTCTGTCTGTCTGTCTGTCTGTCTGTCTGTCTGTCTGTCTGTCTGTCTGTCTGTCTGTCTGTCTGTCTGTCTGTCTGTCTGTCTGTCTGTCTGTCTGTCTGTCTGTCTGTCTGTCTGTCTGTCTGTCTGTCTGTCTGTCTGTCTGTCTGTCTGTCTGTCTGTCTGTCTGTCTGTCTGTCTGTCTGTCTGTCTGTCTGTCTGTCTGTCTGTCTGTCTGTCTGTCTGTCTGTCTGTCTGTCTGTCTGTCTGTCTGTCTGTCTGTCTGTCTGTCTGTCTGTCTGTCTGTCTGTCTGTCTGTCTGTCTGTCTGTCTGTCTGTCTGTCTGTCTGTCTGTCTGTCTGTCTGTCTGTCTGTCTGTCTGTCTGTCTGTCTGTCTGTCTGTCTGTCTGTCTGTCTGTCTGTCTGTCTGTCTGTCTGTCTGTCTGTCTGTCTGTCTGTCTGTCTGTCTGTCTGTCTGTCTGTCTGTCTGTCTGTCTGTCTGTCTGTCTGTCTGTCTGTCTGTCTGTCTGTCTGTCTGTCTGTCTGTCTGTCTGTCTGTCTGTCTGTCTGTCTGTCTGTCTGTCTGTCTGTCTGTCTGTCTGTCTGTCTGTCTGTCTGTCTGTCTGTCTGTCTGTCTGTCTGTCTGTCTGTCTGTCTGTCTGTCTGTCTGTCTGTCTGTCTGTCTGTCTGTCTGTCTGTCTGTCTGTCTGTCTGTCTGTCTGTCTGTCTGTCTGTCTGTCTGTCTGTCTGTCTGTCTGTCTGTCTGTCTGTCTGTCTGTCTGTCTGTCTGTCTGTCTGTCTGTCTGTCTGTCTGTCTGTCTGTCTGTCTGTCTGTCTGTCTGTCTGTCTGTCTGTCTGTCTGTCTGTCTGTCTGTCTGTCTGTCTGTCTGTCTGTCTGTCTGTCTGTCTGTCTGTCTGTCTGTCTGTCTGTCTGTCTGTCTGTCTGTCTGTCTGTCTGTCTGTCTGTCTGTCTGTCTGTCTGTCTGTCTGTCTGTCTGTCTGTCTGTCTGTCTGTCTGTCTGTCTGTCTGTCTGTCTGTCTGTCTGTCTGTCTGTCTGTCTGTCTGTCTGTCTGTCTGTCTGTCTGTCTGTCTGTCTGTCTGTCTGTCTGTCTGTCTGTCTGTCTGTCTGTCTGTCTGTCTGTCTGTCTGTCTGTCTGTCTGTCTGTCTGTCTGTCTGTCTGTCTGTCTGTCTGTCTGTCTGTCTGTCTGTCTGTCTGTCTGTCTGTCTGTCTGTCTGTCTGTCTGTCTGTCTGTCTGTCTGTCTGTCTGTCTGTCTGTCTGTCTGTCTGTCTGTCTGTCTGTCTGTCTGTCTGTCTGTCTGTCTGTCTGTCTGTCTGTCTGTCTGTCTGTCTGTCTGTCTGTCTGTCTGTCTGTCTGTCTGTCTGTCTGTCTGTCTGTCTGTCTGTCTGTCTGTCTGTCTGTCTGTCTGTCTGTCTGTCTGTCTGTCTGTCTGTCTGTCTGTCTGTCTGTCTGTCTGTCTGTCTGTCTGTCTGTCTGTCTGTCTGTCTGTCTGTCTGTCTGTCTGTCTGTCTGTCTGTCTGTCTGTCTGTCTGTCTGTCTGTCTGTCTGTCTGTCTGTCTGTCTGTCTGTCTGTCTGTCTGTCTGTCTGTCTGTCTGTCTGTCTGTCTGTCTGTCTGTCTGTCTGTCTGTCTGTCTGTCTGTCTGTCTGTCTGTCTGTCTGTCTGTCTGTCTGTCTGTCTGTCTGTCTGTCTGTCTGTCTGTCTGTCTGTCTGTCTGTCTGTCTGTCTGTCTGTCTGTCTGTCTGTCTGTCTGTCTGTCTGTCTGTCTGTCTGTCTGTCTGTCTGTCTGTCTGTCTGTCTGTCTGTCTGTCTGTCTGTCTGTCTGTCTGTCTGTCTGTCTGTCTGTCTGTCTGTCTGTCTGTCTGTCTGTCTGTCTGTCTGTCTGTCTGTCTGTCTGTCTGTCTGTCTGTCTGTCTGTCTGTCTGTCTGTCTGTCTGTCTGTCTGTCTGTCTGTCTGTCTGTCTGTCTGTCTGTCTGTCTGTCTGTCTGTCTGTCTGTCTGTCTGTCTGTCTGTCTGTCTGTCTGTCTGTCTGTCTGTCTGTCTGTCTGTCTGTCTGTCTGTCTGTCTGTCTGTCTGTCTGTCTGTCTGTCTGTCTGTCTGTCTGTCTGTCTGTCTGTCTGTCTGTCTGTCTGTCTGTCTGTCTGTCTGTCTGTCTGTCTGTCTGTCTGTCTGTCTGTCTGTCTGTCTGTCTGTCTGTCTGTCTGTCTGTCTGTCTGTCTGTCTGTCTGTCTGTCTGTCTGTCTGTCTGTCTGTCTGTCTGTCTGTCTGTCTGTCTGTCTGTCTGTCTGTCTGTCTGTCTGTCTGTCTGTCTGTCTGTCTGTCTGTCTGTCTGTCTGTCTGTCTGTCTGTCTGTCTGTCTGTCTGTCTGTCTGTCTGTCTGTCTGTCTGTCTGTCTGTCTGTCTGTCTGTCTGTCTGTCTGTCTGTCTGTCTGTCTGTCTGTCTGTCTGTCTGTCTGTCTGTCTGTCTGTCTGTCTGTCTGTCTGTCTGTCTGTCTGTCTGTCTGTCTGTCTGTCTGTCTGTCTGTCTGTCTGTCTGTCTGTCTGTCTGTCTGTCTGTCTGTCTGTCTGTCTGTCTGTCTGTCTGTCTGTCTGTCTGTCTGTCTGTCTGTCTGTCTGTCTGTCTGTCTGTCTGTCTGTCTGTCTGTCTGTCTGTCTGTCTGTCTGTCTGTCTGTCTGTCTGTCTGTCTGTCTGTCTGTCTGTCTGTCTGTCTGTCTGTCTGTCTGTCTGTCTGTCTGTCTGTCTGTCTGTCTGTCTGTCTGTCTGTCTGTCTGTCTGTCTGTCTGTCTGTCTGTCTGTCTGTCTGTCTGTCTGTCTGTCTGTCTGTCTGTCTGTCTGTCTGTCTGTCTGTCTGTCTGTCTGTCTGTCTGTCTGTCTGTCTGTCTGTCTGTCTGTCTGTCTGTCTGTCTGTCTGTCTGTCTGTCTGTCTGTCTGTCTGTCTGTCTGTCTGTCTGTCTGTCTGTCTGTCTGTCTGTCTGTCTGTCTGTCTGTCTGTCTGTCTGTCTGTCTGTCTGTCTGTCTGTCTGTCTGTCTGTCTGTCTGTCTGTCTGTCTGTCTGTCTGTCTGTCTGTCTGTCTGTCTGTCTGTCTGTCTGTCTGTCTGTCTGTCTGTCTGTCTGTCTGTCTGTCTGTCTGTCTGTCTGTCTGTCTGTCTGTCTGTCTGTCTGTCTGTCTGTCTGTCTGTCTGTCTGTCTGTCTGTCTGTCTGTCTGTCTGTCTGTCTGTCTGTCTGTCTGTCTGTCTGTCTGTCTGTCTGTCTGTCTGTCTGTCTGTCTGTCTGTCTGTCTGTCTGTCTGTCTGTCTGTCTGTCTGTCTGTCTGTCTGTCTGTCTGTCTGTCTGTCTGTCTGTCTGTCTGTCTGTCTGTCTGTCTGTCTGTCTGTCTGTCTGTCTGTCTGTCTGTCTGTCTGTCTGTCTGTCTGTCTGTCTGTCTGTCTGTCTGTCTGTCTGTCTGTCTGTCTGTCTGTCTGTCTGTCTGTCTGTCTGTCTGTCTGTCTGTCTGTCTGTCTGTCTGTCTGTCTGTCTGTCTGTCTGTCTGTCTGTCTGTCTGTCTGTCTGTCTGTCTGTCTGTCTGTCTGTCTGTCTGTCTGTCTGTCTGTCTGTCTGTCTGTCTGTCTGTCTGTCTGTCTGTCTGTCTGTCTGTCTGTCTGTCTGTCTGTCTGTCTGTCTGTCTGTCTGTCTGTCTGTCTGTCTGTCTGTCTGTCTGTCTGTCTGTCTGTCTGTCTGTCTGTCTGTCTGTCTGTCTGTCTGTCTGTCTGTCTGTCTGTCTGTCTGTCTGTCTGTCTGTCTGTCTGTCTGTCTGTCTGTCTGTCTGTCTGTCTGTCTGTCTGTCTGTCTGTCTGTCTGTCTGTCTGTCTGTCTGTCTGTCTGTCTGTCTGTCTGTCTGTCTGTCTGTCTGTCTGTCTGTCTGTCTGTCTGTCTGTCTGTCTGTCTGTCTGTCTGTCTGTCTGTCTGTCTGTCTGTCTGTCTGTCTGTCTGTCTGTCTGTCTGTCTGTCTGTCTGTCTGTCTGTCTGTCTGTCTGTCTGTCTGTCTGTCTGTCTGTCTGTCTGTCTGTCTGTCTGTCTGTCTGTCTGTCTGTCTGTCTGTCTGTCTGTCTGTCTGTCTGTCTGTCTGTCTGTCTGTCTGTCTGTCTGTCTGTCTGTCTGTCTGTCTGTCTGTCTGTCTGTCTGTCTGTCTGTCTGTCTGTCTGTCTGTCTGTCTGTCTGTCTGTCTGTCTGTCTGTCTGTCTGTCTGTCTGTCTGTCTGTCTGTCTGTCTGTCTGTCTGTCTGTCTGTCTGTCTGTCTGTCTGTCTGTCTGTCTGTCTGTCTGTCTGTCTGTCTGTCTGTCTGTCTGTCTGTCTGTCTGTCTGTCTGTCTGTCTGTCTGTCTGTCTGTCTGTCTGTCTGTCTGTCTGTCTGTCTGTCTGTCTGTCTGTCTGTCTGTCTGTCTGTCTGTCTGTCTGTCTGTCTGTCTGTCTGTCTGTCTGTCTGTCTGTCTGTCTGTCTGTCTGTCTGTCTGTCTGTCTGTCTGTCTGTCTGTCTGTCTGTCTGTCTGTCTGTCTGTCTGTCTGTCTGTCTGTCTGTCTGTCTGTCTGTCTGTCTGTCTGTCTGTCTGTCTGTCTGTCTGTCTGTCTGTCTGTCTGTCTGTCTGTCTGTCTGTCTGTCTGTCTGTCTGTCTGTCTGTCTGTCTGTCTGTCTGTCTGTCTGTCTGTCTGTCTGTCTGTCTGTCTGTCTGTCTGTCTGTCTGTCTGTCTGTCTGTCTGTCTGTCTGTCTGTCTGTCTGTCTGTCTGTCTGTCTGTCTGTCTGTCTGTCTGTTTCAAGACGGCGCATCACGGCTAATCCGCTGGATGGATTTAAATGAAACTTGACATGATTATAGTTCAGACCCCGAGGTAGGACATAGGATACTTTTTGTCCCGAAATTCATCATGGTTTCCCTGGAAGACGGCATCAAAGTCAAAATGTGTATTTAGTTATAATTCATTAACGCGTTGTCCGATTTCATTCATTCTTTCTTTGTTAGAAAGGAGGTTCTTTAAAGATAATTCCATACAAATTTTATCATCATCACTTTTGTAGTTCAGAAATTACAGGCATCAGAACCTTTCGTATAAGTTCAAGTAGGTGACTTGAAAGTTGAAACTCGGAATGGACAAAGAACCTAGGGCTAAGACGTAGAGCTAAAGTTAGACTGGACTACCCTTACAGCCGTAAATAGATAGGCTTAGCAGAAGATTTTGTATGGTTTTAGATTTTTCACTTTTAGGGTGCACAAAAATCATGAAACTCGCTACGTTATACCGTATAGCGCCATCTCTACAATTTATGTGGAACTTGAATGTAAAACTCTGAGGTAGGTACCTACTACCGATTTTTTTTAAATAATAATTAACTGTCATGTAATTTACTGTTTCATGACTTTATATTAAGATGGCACTGTTAAGACATGAACCATTGATCTATTTGACATGAACAAATTAAAGTTTTCACTTCTGTCGACATTCCCAGAGTGCCGCGTCTTTTTTATCATCCGCAATATGGAAAGGGTAAAATAATGGTTCACAAATATTTTTAACTCTTAGGTAGGTCTTATCGATCCTAACCGAATGACTGTCATAGGTCTTTTTATACGTAAAGAAATATATAGCAATTGCCCATTCGGATATTTTGGATTGTATTTTGGATTAAGCAAAGATTTTTAAATGAATCTTACGGGTATGTTGCCATATATAATTGCCCATTCGGATATTTTGGATTATATTTTGGATTAAGCAAAGATTTTTAAATGAATCTTACGAGTATGTTGGGCTGGGGAATATTGTAAGTAGAGTATTTTATCTCAGTGGGACCTACCCGGCCGAACCCTGAAAGAAGAGCTCTACCACCAGTACAAATTTTCACATGATTTTATGATTTTTGACATATTTCGCGGTTTCAGAATAAAAATCACATTGAAACAGATGGCACAATCGACCCAGTGGCACAGGTCGTGGTCACTACGTGACCACGACTTGTACCAATGTATCGAAATATCGGCAGTTAAAATCGTCCTTTTGATCTTTCAACTACGTATAAATGAAACTTTATATTATGATTAAGAAAAAGGAGTTTCCAAAATCACCACAAGGTAACCCGTGCGAAGTAAGAACAGGTTTCTGTATAACATCACACCAGAATCCCACGAAAAATCAAGGATTTCCACGGTATATGTAAAAAAATCGTAATTCACGCGGGCGCAGCTAGTAATTAATAAATTAGCTCAGGCTTCAGACGTGGCTAGTTACCACCCTACCAGCAAAGACGTACCGCCAAGCGATATAGCGTTCCGGTGCGATGCTGTGTAGAAACCGTTGGGGGTGACTTTACTTACCCCTTCCAAGTTAGTACGTTAACATCTTCAGCTGCATCATCACTTACCATCAGATATGAGATCGCAGTCAAGTACTAACATATTATGTACAGTGTAAAATAAAAAAAAATCTCTTATTATACCTATTGAAGGTCAAGTATAATAATAAAACAAGTTGAAATACAAGTACAAACCGAATGAAATTCAATAAGAAAGTTACTTGATTAAGGAAGAGTAACAAAATTACGAATCACAAAAATTGAGGCGTCCGGGATCTTCCTCAATAAAATGTAAATCGATCAGTACCAATTCAAAAAGGGCATTATTCAAATAGGCCCTCACAGGGCTCTTTTGAATTATCGCTATGTCTATTGACAATGAATCTAGCACCTCTACGGAATGTTGATTTTGTCGACAAAAATAGGCTTGGCTGGCTACAAGATTAAAATGAATTGAGTACATAATTATAGAGATAATTCGAGATATTTATTACCTTTTACATCTTTCATTTACAAAATATGGTTTCTTACTAACTATGGAAAGCTAATACCTAACTGTTTTAGTTAGGAAATGTGTTTAAGCTTAATTTAATAACAATGATATTATAACTAATAATACCTAAATGTTAAAAAATAAAAATTATGTGTGTGTGTGTGTGTGTGTGTGTGTGTGTGTGTGTGTGTGTGTGTGTGTGTGTGTGTGTGTGTCTGTGTCTGTGTGTGTGTAAGCGAGTGCATGCAAAACTTGTCTTAATCTTAGAGCATTATGTGGTAGGTACAATATATTATTTTTTAGAATAAATTTTATTTTATAGACGTTTGTCTATTCCTTGCCTTTGCCTTCCAAATTAATTGCCTTCCACGATTACACAGATCTTTGGATCCAAGGAAGACTCTATCCTGGACCGAATTAAGGCCCCTGTATTAGCCAACGACCTTGAAGTTCCGGGCGGAGCTAGAAATTTTCCCCGCGCCGACCGCCTTACCCCCGCTACAATATTTCGCAACTGCGGTGTGCATGCGGGATAGTGTTGCCGAACTATCGATATTTTGGACACCGGCAGTTGGCATTGAAATTCGTCTATTACATCGATATTTCATTGAATATTGAAGTTCAACGATTATTATAGTTGTTAGGTATTATTTGTGTATCAAAAATATTGAAAGCCACTTTCGCCTCAACTATCAATTGAGGATTATCGATCGGAAATCATAAATTCGAGCCATGGGTTTCAACCCCTAGGGCCTAGGCAAAAACAGAGGTGTAGGAGTATATGTGTGTATGTCTGTCTGTGACATCGTAGCTTTCAGTTGGATTGACCGATTTTGATGCGATTTTTTTATTTGAATGCTATAGTTTCCGTGCAGTTGTTCTTAGCTACGTTTGGTTAATATCGGTCCAGCAATGTAAAAGTATCAGCTCTTTTCCGAAATGATGTAAAGCATTTTTTTTACCACTCCTTCAATATAAGTATCAAATGAAAGAGCTTGACTGTTAGAATACTATACTATGACAAAGGAGACAATTTTTTAGGCCCTGTAGAAATTGCACGTTTGTACTTTGTTCTAAGAAAATTAAACCACAAGTATGTATGTTGGAAAATGATTCTAGACTTTTATTACACACCATTTTGATTTTTGCACACCGATCAAAAGACATGAGTAATGACGGACATTGGACATTATTACAACCATAGATTACACAGATGTCAGAACCTAATTTTGTTTTTTGATACATGATGTTTGGATTCCTGCATTTTTATAATTCATAAACAGGCCCACTGGGAGTTCGAGTTCCCTGTCCCACAGCTCCTGATTTTTATTTATTAGATTTTTTCAAGATTTAATCATGAAACGAAATTAGAAGTTTATTGACTTATTGACCTAATACCTAACTACACTTTTATGTTATTCCCGTTTTAAGTATTTCTTTGGAAAATGGATCACCCAACTTCACAACGCAGTTTTGTCAATTGTACTACTAGATTTCAACACAATGTGCGAAAACAATTACTGTCCGAACTGCGAGACAGCTGCAGTAAGTAGGAATAAGCTGAGGTTCACATTGGACTCTCGATATCCGAATATTCCCGTAAATAAGGCTTAGTTGCTTTTTACCATTCTATTCACAAGATCATAAGAATTAAATCAACATAAGTTTTACTAATATACGTGACAATTTTTGGTGGGACTAATCCCCATACAAAAAGTAATTGACTTCTTTCAATCCCAAGGTTGCCGTCGACACTACAAAATAGCGAATAGTGATGAAACAAGAATTTTTCATTCATTACATAATAAATAGGTATATAATAACTTATTATAAAGAAGTGTCACGTAAAACGTGTAAAGCGAGATGCAAATCCCAGCACTATTAAATTTACTTCAGAATAATCGATATGAATTAATAAACGGCTCCAGAGTAACAAGAAGCGTGACCTTCCCGTCCAACAGTCCGAATCACACTGCCGCCCGTCGCCCGCGCACCGATTCGTCCGTTGATATTTACGTAGAAAACTAAGAAAATTATTTTTAGCCTTATTTTTCATTACTTTGACAAGCCAAACGTACCAATTCTGGAAAAAGTCTCGTTAAATATTTGTGCGAAAGCCAAATACTAAAATTCATTGCCGTTTAGAAGTAGTTACAAGAATTCTAACAAAAAGGACTTCACTTTGAAAATTTTTTTCATTCACTAATAATGTATTTAGAATAATTTCAAACGTTCCAATTAAAGATAACGGTTCAATATATATCATATATTTTTTCTGTTATTTTACATTCACTCAGTAAGGAAGAGTTACACGGAGAAAACCGGAGAAAACCTCTTGTTTGCTAGTAGACAAGCCTTAAGGAGAGGAAACTGTTGGAGAGCCAATTGCTGATTGGCCAAATCTGTTTACATTTTGCCAGCCAATCAGGTGGCAGAAATTGCTTATGAATAAGATACCGAGCCTATGTCCAGTAGTAGGCGTCCATTGGTTGAAATGACGCGATGAGGCAGTACCAATATTTCCTCTTTGGTACTAAAATAACATCCCGGTGTCCTCTCTGGAGCTACGGGAGTAATGAATAACGTCATTTCACTTTTGCTCCCGTTAATAAATAGCCTCTTTAGCCGCGGTGTTTTTCATTTTACTCGCGCTCCAATAAATTGGCTTTTATGATACAGAGTATTTATTTGCTCGTTTTACTAAAGAGAATATTGTTTATGTTTTAGAATTTAATCAATTGCGAGGGGTATTCTCGTTAGCGACGCAAAATATTGTTATTTTATTTTTTATTTTATTTTATTTAATGTAATCAACAGCGTTACAAAAAATGAATTACAAGTAACATAAAGCTATAAATAAGGCCAATTGAGATTACAAATTACAGGTTACAATTATGAAAAATGATAAAAGTGTAACAATATAGCAAGAACAGAGAAGTTATCAAAGAAAAGTACTAATTACAATGATTGGACGCAACAGTATAGGAAAAACCAAAACAACCAAATAATTATGAATATAACATAAAAATAAAACATTAACTGTGCAGGTGGATCAAAAGTTTACCAAGAAGTGTGTGAGCTAGTCGAGAAAAGTTTCTCGAAGTCACAGCAAATTAATGTTTGCGGGTGTATGTGTCTATGTGAGCGTTAATGTGTGTGTGTGTGTGTGTGTGTGTGTGTGTGTGTGTGTGTGTGTGTGTGTGTGTGTGTGTGTGTTATCAAAACGGATCCCATATAATATTTTTCTAATATTTCTTTTATATTGAGTAACAACAAATCTATTTTTATTTCGCAATTACGGAGGCCCGCAGCTCTCTCTGCCTACGTGCATTTTCGTTTTTCACTAATCCCTAGGAAACTATTGATTGTTTTGGGATATTTGTACATCTACCATCCATGATAATATAATCTATCTCCGTTCCTCGTTTCAGACCAACTAAATCACTAATTTTAGAGTGTATAAGAGTAATAAGCAAATATTCACATAAGGACCTTATTATTATTTTTTTCATAAAGGTAGAACATACGTTACTCCTTGATCTTTATATGTCACTAAAAGGGGTATTAAGTAACTCTACAAACTTATTATAGAAACTTCGCTGATGTAAGTTAACGGTCTTGTAAAATATTGCATAGGCCTAAGTGTTCACCTGAGCCCGCAAGAGCGGCGATAAGTACCTATCTTATCAAAAAATGCCAATTTTGAGAAGGTACAGTCAGCAAAACCACGAATGTTATATCAGCATATCGTGTTGCGTGGTTAATGTCACACTCGGCAATTGCTGAGTCGTACACACTTTCTGAGTTATAGGTAATATTATATTATATTCGTTGGTTATAGAGTCACAGATTTTCACAGTGTAATAAGTATTTTGTGTTAAGTTACATAAGAGACATTACTTCATTTTGGGAATAAAGTTTATTTACTTTTTTCTTTCTATCAATACCAAACTTGCAAAAACTCAATAATCGCATAATCGCAGTGTCAAACGTATTCGTCTTGCTGCGTCGTATTATAAACAAAAAAACAAAAAAAAAACTTTCAGTTAAATCGGTTCAGTAGTTGCGGCGTGAAAGAGTAACTAAGATCCATCCATCCATACTTACAAACTTTCGCGTTTATTGTATTAGTAGGATAGAATAGGATAGGAAGAGGAAGGATAGGGAGTATAACAAGTGCGGGTTTGGTTGAAAATTAGATTTTAAACGGAACACGGGCTGGGTTTGTTTAGGATTAAATCAGTAACGGATATTTTACATATATCCATAAGGTTTTAAACCTGATAGACCCTCACCCTTGTTGCCCCTTTTACACTCGTTTGTTGACAGATTAATTTATTAATGTAACCCCAGAAGTAATGATCCGATACATTCTTATTAATTACATACAGAGCTGGGGATTTGGTTAAAAAAATCTTTGCCCCTGTCGTTATTTATTACCAGGATTTGGTTATTTATTACCGTGAAGTAACTTGTGTTTGGGTCTTTAAAGGATACTGTAAGACGACTTGATTACTTCGCAAAGATGTCACAGGATGATGGGCGCATGTATGTCATATTGTGATATTGTGATATTGCAATGTAAAGTTGCGGAAGGCACTGCATCTGACATGGGCGAGTCTGATATAATTGTTTTGTTCGTCTCATTATTTGTTTCTTTAAAAAAAATGTAGTTTATTAAGGTTCCATACCCAAAGGGTAAAACGGCACCCTGTTACAAATACTTAAAGGGGCTCCCAAACAAAAAACGTATTTTTTTTGCCGTTTTTCTAGATCATGGTACGTGCAGGAATCCGACTTGTACTTGAGCAATTTTAAATAAGACGATCTTAGTCAGTAAGTTACAGTAACAGTTGAGTTTTATCCATCTTAAAATTGCCCAAGCCACAGAAGTTTT
The DNA here is from genome assembly GCA_963855885.1 of Coenonympha glycerion. Classification (NCBI taxonomy): domain Eukaryota; kingdom Metazoa; phylum Arthropoda; class Insecta; order Lepidoptera; family Nymphalidae; genus Coenonympha; species Coenonympha glycerion. The sequence continues at coordinate 13,025,725 of OY979643.1, forward strand.
CCCTTAAAAAATTAGATATAAACCGTTAGATAATTTAATCCTTTCTAATACATACGTTATTTTATAAAATTAAGAGCACTCCCGAAGCACAGCTGGTCCCGGTCACAGTGAAAGCTTTCGTGATAAATGTATCTAGCGCTCATACGTCTTGTAGTACTCGTAGCTGTGTTTCCCACACTCGCTAACTTGTAAGCCGAACTTTACTAAACAGTTCTTCTTGAGCAGTTAACAAGTCTAGAAATAATATTATTAATGGTTTAAGTTATATGAAACATTTAGTTTCTGTTGGGTAAAATTTACTCGTATGTCAGCATTTTGGTCACGTGTTGAATTACAGTAAAGTAAGTACCTATCCACCATACAAAGGGGCAATGGGTCAGCATATTGGGAATTATTAAATTTTAAGTTACCTATAGGTAGTATGCAGATTTTTGATTTATAATTCTAATATTTTTTTCCCCTTTATATTTAGTTCTATTTCGCTTCTAAATTTTATGATCAACTACATACTTTTAAATAATGATCTACTGGTAATGCTCCGCTATTGAGGCAAATCAATTGACATTACTCTAGACAGGGCGAACCGCGCGAAAAAATGTTGCCAGTTTATCGGTGTCATTAGTACCGACAGTATAAGGCCACGCGATAGTTCGCTCAGCGGCCACCTATAGTATTTTGACAGTTGGCGCTACTGTTTGCTTATATGAAAAAGTTTTAGGTACGTAAATCGTTCGGATGCCCATATCTTGAGGTTAGTAATCAGTGGGCAAATCATAATAATCATTCACTACAGGTTTTTGGTAGATTTGTGGGCGTATGAGGCGTCGTACCCATTAATTATAATTACTAAGACGTATTGATTTTATTGAATAGCAAATTATTTTTACTGTTTATTGATAAAAATTGTAAAAAAAATAATATAATAATAGTCATAGAAGCAGTGTCGTCATAATAAATTATTTGATCCGATAAAGTACTCGCCCGTACCAACCACTTATCAAAGGCAAACTTCGTCCATTACTCTTGAACAATAGACCAACATACTTTTATGATGATAAATGACATCTTTTGGACAGTGTGGACTAAATTATTATGCTCCTCCGAAATTGTGTCCAGATAAACTCTAGATCATAATAATATATCATGAGGAAACAAGACGGTAGCCACAAAGGGTATCGACAGACGGTGCCAATATGATCCAATATTGTAAACCAACTGAATAAATGGTCAAGTGCGAGTCGGGCTCGCGCACTGAGGGTTCCGTACTATCAAGACCAAGTTCAACCAAAACACCCAAACAAATTAAAAACCGGCCAAGTGCGAGTCGGACTCGCGCACCGAGGGTTCCATACCATAAAAGAAGTTAAACATTAAAAGAATCACTTTGGTTCATGAATTTACGAGTATAATTTACATGTAGGTACTTTTGTTGGCGAACCGCAAACGTAACTTTGTTTTTGGTGGTTTATTTGTTAACTTTTTAATAAAGTTTAAATCTCTAATCTAAATTTAAGTTAATTGTTAACTTTTCTCGGAAATTCCCACTCACATCATATTGGTTCCCGAAAGATAATTAAAAAAAAATTAGTCTCATATTTGCGAAAAACTAAATAAAATTTGAATTTCGCGGGCTGCTAGGGTCGAAACACCTTAAGCTTACAAAGCTTCAAATGTATTATTAATGCACTTGAAAATATAAAATTTCGACGGATGAAAATGTGCCATTAATCGGTCAAGTGCAAGTCGGACTGGCGGACCAAGGGTTCCGTATGGCAAAAACTCGTTATTGTATTCTGTTTTTGAGTATTTTTTGTTGTTATAGTGGCAACAGTACCTAATACATCTTGTGTGAAAATTTTAACTGTTAACTACATAATAATCGCATGTTTCCAGAGATTTGGTGACAGACATACCCTTTTGATACGGAATTGTATATTTTAGTTTTTTGGATACCTTTGGGTACGGCATCCTAAAAACTAAAATTCACAATATAAACAATTCCAATTGTATCCAAGTAACAATTACCTGATAAAGTTCCCTACCTAAAAGTTGTTCCCTCACCTAGTGTCCCCGGTTTGCTCGGGCGATGTTTGAAGAAAGTTCTAATTGAATCAGACTAGTTAGTGACTTGTACTCATACCTAGGATAACTAACAACTGCGGTCCTTGGTTAATAGAAACTTTCTGTTGCTTGCGAAGGTTCAAAGCATTCAAAGACTGCGACTGAACATCATCTCTTTTTTTTACACTATACAAGTTAGTGCTTGACTGCAATCTTACCTTAAGGCAACGAATATAATGTAATATTACTAACTGATGGTAAGTGATGATGCAGCCGAAGATGTTAACGTACTAACTTGGAAGGGTTAAGTAAACTTACCTCAACGGTTTCTACACAGCATCGCACCGGCACGCGTGTTTGTAAAAATCCGATAATTAGAAGCGAACATTATACAACTTATATTAAAGCGAACAAGCGGTTGCCTCAGGCTTTGTACAATGTACAGGCTCTCGGAAATCTAGCTATGAAAGCTATACAGTACCTACAGGATAAGTTTTGTATCGTTCTCATAATTATAATTTATGTTATCCATACTCCTACCTACTCGTATTTTAAAATTACAAATTCTTTGTTTATAATTGTCAAAACCGTACGTTAGAGATTTGAAATAATTTTTATTTTTTAAATCAGTATTAATCGGCTGTTAACGCTGTTAATTAATAATATCTGGGTGACCGAGCTTCGCTCGGTAGTTTAACGACTGACCAATAGGTGGCAGCAGAAGTCATATTAGTATTTTTTTTTGGTAATTAATTTGACATTTTCTAAAAATGATTCCTAGCTAGATCGATTTATCGCCCCCAAAACCCCCTGCATACAAAATTTCATGAAAATCGTTGGAGCAGTTTCCGAGATCCAGATTATATCGAAATATATATACATATATACAAGAATTGCTCGTTTAAAGGTATAGGATAGGATATAGGATAATTAATGTAGCGTTCATCACAAATAATATGCCTATGGGATCGCTACGCAATGAACATTGATTGGAATGAAAACTTATAGTTTTAAATAAGTAGTGTAGATAATTTTCATGAAGTTTTGTATATAAATACAATTCAATTAAATACTTCCTTGCGTTATTCGTTACTATATATATTATTATTTACTATATATATTCGTTACTATATATATTATTATTGCGTTAGTCGTTACTATATATACGAAACTCAAAAAAATGGCTGAAAAATAATACTAGTTGAAAAAGACCATAATCAACTCAGGCGAAATCGCGTGTAAAAGCTAGTCATCTATAAACCTCTTAATTTCGAACAATGCCGTTTAAAAATAAACCAAAATCCATTGAAAAATTTAGGCGCTCATCAATCACATAGATTCGGCAAAAACGAACAATAAATATTTGTGCAAAAAAATGGCTTTAACGTTTTTTTAGCCAAAAACGTGACTGAAATATCGTTTGTAAAAATAAATCTATGTTTGTTTACAATCTAAAATCTATAGCCCACCAAAGAAAATTACAAACTTTTGTGTTTGAAACACATTACATTTTCTTAAAATTTTGTAGAACAAAATTTCCATTGAAGGACACTCCCAACGCTCGTGTTGATGTCAAAACATTTTGGTGTATTAAACAATTAATTGAATGATTAAGGGACTGTGACCCTAGATACGTTACACTTTTAGATAGGTACCTAACAGCTACACTTCTACGACTTAGGAAAGATAAACTAAGACTAGTTGTATGTACGAGTATGATCACAGGGTATTGCCCACTAAATAAATATTTTTCAACTTTAGGAATTAAGGACAGCCTTCTGTGCAGAGCCTGTATGGAGGAGGACGAAGCATTGGCACACGTGCTACTACTTGGAGTAACGGACCAACGCGAGACCTACTTGGGATCCTTGGGATATATAATAAATAGCAACATATTATATAGTTATGTGTTATATAGTTACTCAATTAAAATTTATATTATTTAGTTTAATATATTTTATTAATAATATTAGATTAATTAGAAGGCGGGTAATATTAATAATAACTCACTGTCAGTACAGTAATTAAGTATAGTAGTTGTTAGGTAATTAGTGTTATATTATAGCATAGTGATATTTGATAAGAGGATAATTGGTTGGAATCACGTCTATGGACACTTTAAGGTTCCTCCTGAAAACCAGCGCTGCAGCTTGCTGTGGCTTTGTGCTGAGTGAGGAGCCTTATTTGTTCACGTATAGCTGAATTAGTAATAGAATCATTTACTTTTGTAAGCATGCAATATCGTAATGTTTCGTGAACAAATAAAACTTCTATCTATCTATCTATCTATCTATCTATCTCAGCAACACTTCAAGTTAGCCTGTGCGACCTGGGAGGCCTCATCGGATTTTGGAGTGATTCAGCGAGGACCCGAATCGGTGACTCCACTTGTACTTATAGAGATCTCTGAGATTTCTCGTTTCCCTTGATTGATAAATTCCCTCCTGAGATTGTTGTGGACTTTTCTTAGAGTTTAAGTCAAATAGCAAAGATTTAAATCGCTATATGAGTCCTTAACCTCCAAAAAACGTCCAATTTTTGTCTTGTATGCAACACATTGTCACTCTCTCTGTCACAATCACAAGTGTAACTACTGTATGCTGAGAGCATGTGCGCAATGTAGGCTTAAGGCGCATCTCGCGATTTAAATCCTTGTCAACAAGTTTTTATTTCAGTTTGAAAGTATTGCGTATGCGTATTGTGTGGCAGTGTGCGATAAACGCCCTCATTTCCATCACAAATAGAATAACAAACCACTTTATAAATACCGGAAAAGCGATGCTACGTGACGAACCTACGAAAATAGGGGAAAGGAAAATTCAAAGCTCTTTATGAACAAAAAACTGAAATAATCAAGCTAATATTTACATACAAGGCGTTCATGGTCGCCGTTTTGCTGCACTAATTTTGCTCCCACACCCTCCAAACTATTACTAACTCTAAAACTATACAGTCAAAGTTTAATTTCCTTTGGAATTACCTCCAAACTGAAATTAAATACTTAAAATCTATTGTGAACTTTATTTCAATAAACTTAAGATTGGAATTTCTTTGTGCTGTGTAATCTAGACTGCAATATCACGTGGTGACCTCAGAAGTAGGGCGCAATGAGTAGATGTTTTGTAGAGGGAGGGAAATAAAGCCGGTGTTTCTTTTTCGTCTACTGTTATAGTCTGTGGTTGATCAAAGACAATGCGCTTTTTTCGGATTGAATTTTGAGAAGTAACACAATAGGGGAAGAGTTTTTTTTACGGGTTTGTCTTCAGTCACTTCAGCCGTGCTATTCTGCAAAACAGCGACGAGCGTACATCTCTGCATCTATGAATTTGTCAGTTGTAATAGAGTACAATTTTGCATGCCATATTCGTGTTGGCAGCTGTCTGGCAGCTATTTCATTTTGTAGAATAGCACAGCTGGTCATAGCTTTAAGTGCAATACCCAACAAGTGTTGTATTGTTTTTTAAACACCATAAGTAAGTAACTTGGCTCATGGCTGTAATCTCACCTAATGGTAAGTGACGATGCAGTGAAGATGTTATTGTACTAACTTGTAAGGTGAAAGCAATTAAACCCGCAACTCGAACTCCGAACTGGTAGTATGGGATGGGGTATCCCATTTCTAAATATAAGCCGGAATCTGAGCAATTAAATATACAGAAAAGAGATAAGGCCCGGTTTCCACCAAAGCGGAGCTGTGTTTGAGTAACCAATCAGATTTCGTCATTTTGCCATATCCCAAACTGAGGGAGAGGAGATGTCAGAATGACGAAATCTGATTGGTTACTCAAACACAGCTCCGCACCGCTCTGCTTTGGTGGAAACCGGACCTTAGCCTTAGCCTAAATTACAATTGTGGCAACTTTTCACATGACATAATATTTTATTTGAAGTTCGTGAAATAGGTCCAAAAAATAAAGTATTAGGAGATGTACCTACCACGCAGACAGCCTCTATTTTTAAACTTAATTTACGCGTACTATCTTTGTGAATATTTGTTTGGTATCCCAAGGTATTCCAATACTTACGTGTCGCACTGTTATACTCTACAAAGTCTAAAAATATAAAACCTAGATACTATATAGGAAAGGTATACTTACAATAGTCTCCTACATTGGAAAGATATACAAGTGGATTCTAAAGCGAGAAAGCCACTCAAAGATTCATACGTAACATTTTGTCTTCGTTGAATCACAGTCGTACATCAGTAAATCCTTCCCGTTCGAACGACTGCATCCGACGCATTTACATACTCTACCGCACATGCATTATTCCGACTTACATACAATCCCGACCGTTTGTCGATTATCATTTATACAAGACAAGCTTGGCTTTTTAACCCAAAGCTGCTGCCTCCGAAGGAAAGTTAGGCCATTTTTCGCCTTTCGGCGCTGACACAAAAAGTGCTATTGAGTTCGCAATAGTGCATGGCTCCGCCTCCGTAAGCAACAGGCAACAAACGCAAAATTGTGGTCTTTTTCTATCGCGTAACTTTATCAAGGTACTAATGTTGCTTCGCAAGCAGCGCGTGAAATATACCGTAAAAGAACTAACGCGAGGAAAGTAGCCGGCGCGCGGCGGCCGTCTGAAATAAGTACGTCGAGGCGGCTACCTTTAGTTTATCGATAATAATAGGATATTATTATCCATCCCTGTGTTAAAAGTGATCGGTGATCTATCCACAGTATACTAATAGGTTATCCATTATCCACACTACGGTTGCAATTTTCAAACAAAAGAAAATTGCTACGTACTCTAATTATTTTCTTTTCATAGTGATTTTTTTCGCAAAGTCGTTATTTTCGATTAATTCCGGCAAAATTTCGGGGCCTCCAGTTCGTTCTAATTAAAACTTCTAATGGACAATGGACAAAAGAATCTCTGTTTTCAGCAATAATAATAATTTAAACGAAAAATGTTTTTGGAGCCCATTAGCAAAAGTTAAAATATTTAAATATTTTTATTTTTTAGGTTTATATTACTAAAGTGATGCTAATAATTGCATCTATTGCTAAAATTTCAATAGATATTTGTATGTTAGCGCCACGTAAGCGGGTGGTAACTCACGAAATACAATAAATGTGTTTTTCTGTTGCCACTATATAGAGCCCCAGCGAAAGCCTCATAAGAATTTTTATATACATATCTGTAAACCGTAGAATGGAATGAAAATTATTATTAACAAACATTATTAATTAAGCTGCAAGGAACACGCCAAAAGCAGGGAAATAAGCAATCTGAGAGAGGAAGGAAAATAAAGAACAGGCTTATCTCTCATTTGAAATTACATTTTAATTTCGTTTCTTGCAATTTAATACTCGTATTATAAACTGGCCTGCAAAAGTAAGTATCACACTTTTCAAATTAAATTGATACAAAGTGTGATACTTACTTTTGCAGGCCAGTGTATTTATTACACTATCTTTTTTTATTTATTGCACTGTTCTCATATAGGTGACGTAACGATAAAAAATAAAGAAAAGATCTAGAAACTTTACTATAGTTTGGTAACTAAGAGTAGCGACACAAGATCGATTAAAATTCAAATATTTATTTACGCTCATTTTTAAAAGGTCATAAAAAAATAAAGTGGAAAGATTAATTTATTATGTCAGGAAAAGTAAGAAAACACGAAACACTCAGTTTTTGGCAGTCCGATTAATATTGGAAAAGCTTCGTTATGACTACCACAAGACCTTGTGACCTCAGTCAGTCAGGCAATACAGGGATCCATTGACAACAAGATACAAGAGACAATGCGTTCTTTGCTTCAGGGAAAACAAAAAAAAAAAATAATAAGATACCTTTGTTTATTGGGACAAACAAAGCAAACGAACTCTACAAAATCAACGAAGCATGAAATGGACGAATAAAATTCACCAAACACAATGGATCCATGCGACAATGGTCCGCGCTGAACTCCCTACCCTTTTGGACACTTGACATATTCTGTAGAGCACTCGCGAATACCCAATAAAGGGGTAAAAGCAGGGTAAAAGCTAGCGAAAGTTATTGAATTGAAATACCCCTTTTGTATGCTAATAGGGGATAAAATACTTTCAGTATAATTTATGCTTTTGCGTTCAGTTTTGAATAAGCAGAATCCACTTTATTTATTTACGCACCCGTACCCAATTGTTTGCGTCTTCATTTACATGGAATATATCTATTTATTCGTTTTTTTTTTTCATTTCATTTAATTTTTACCCCACTGCCAAGTATGTTTTTCGCACGTATCTTGTATGTATGTATGTATGTTTATTTGATTGTAAAGTTCCTTATTACCTCATATCTTCCAAATGGCTGGAAGGATTTCGTCAGTTTGTTTCAAAAATACTGGATATTTGGCGCTAAAATACAAGTCGTTAGTGAAAATTTCAAAAAGACGCCTAATTCAATTTTACTGGGTAGTTACTGTACTTGACTATTAATAGTGTCTGTGTACAAGTCTGTTCCCCTTTTTTCATCATAGTTATGACGTAATCAGGGCCAATGGGAAAAATGTGTGAGATATATTCCATCCATCACGGCTCAACAAAATCTCACAGTGGTTACATGGGTAGAAGGGGTTTTCCCATCCACCCCGGTGCCGGGGTAATACACCGGGGTAGACGGAGCCAACCCAAATCTCCATCAAAAAATTCTTTGCCACCAGTACTTACTAAAGCCTTAATTCTAAGCAGCAAATTCTTATTTCATTCAATTAAAATCTGATCAAACAAAGGTCAAAGGTAAATAATTTTCCTCAAACGAAATCGTAAACGTGACTCCCTCTGTAATTAAATAACCAAATACTAAGAATATTGTAACTTGAATCCAATTCCAATTTCTGGGAAAATATCAAGAAAATGGAGGCGTTTAGTACTAGTCACTAGACATAATAAAAACTTTCCCGGCTGAAAATTAGCTCAGACAAATTAAATCTATCTTTACGATATTATTTTGTTAATAAAGAACTACTTAGCCAGAAACTAAAATCGCTTACTGGAACGAACAATCGGTATAACTACAATAATCGAAACTTGGGGTATCTTGTATTGTAATTATAAATAATATACCTAATAGTAAAATAGTAGTAATATAGTCGTAAAAATAATATAATTGTTGTATTGTATTATACACTACAGAGTCACTAGGATTTAAATGAAAATGTTCTGATCCTTACAAAAGCCACGCTTAGCTGTTCTGTATTCAAGTTTTACGTCGTATTTTATATATTTTTAAAACAATATAATATTTAGTATTTATTTGACTATTGATATCACGAATAGCACGTCACTTCCTAACTAGCATAACAAATATTGACAATTCAATTAACGTAATAAGTACAATAATAAAATAAGAAAACGAAAATAGTAAGGTGCATACAAATAGTACATTGTTAGGAAATAACAATAATATTACAAGGAAGTATTGTTTTTACCTCAGTTTTTTTTATCTTTTGGAATGAAAATTGTTCGTTCCTTCATTGAGCAACACGTCTAGAAAAAGATAGGAGTAACAGCAGTAACATACGAGTAGATTTAGAATTTAAAAGCACAATAATTCAAAACTAAAAAGTTGTTTGTGTTTTTTAGGGTTCTTTACTTGGAGGGTTGGACTCAAGAAACCTTCATGAGTGCCCGAGTGCTACGGGTGCCCTCTGGATACGTTGGGACGAGTTATAACACTTTGCGTGATATATAAATCACGTTTTTTTTCACTCTAATCAGCACAAGGTATAGTGAGGAATGTTCACGCCTACCTACACCGTTTTTATGGAGAACGTAGAGGTTTAATGTTGAAATCAATAGTTCATAGGTTCGTAATCCCTTGAAATCCATCTGCATATGTATCTTGTAAAGCTTACAATTTATTGACTGAGAATCAGTAGGTATTAATTTTTATGGGTTAATTTTTGCTAGGATGGACCCAATGGTCGGATAAATTTACAGAGGAAAACTTTTCGCTTACTTTTTCCTCCTCAAGGGTAGGTGGGTGGCTTTCCCCTTCCGGGTAAACATGTCATCACATAATGATGTCATTTTGGGTACATTAAAGGCACAAAAAGATCAAACTAACGACTTTCGGTAATTGCGGACCTTTACAAGTATATTATTGAAATGAAATGAATTTTATTTGCAAGAAACATTGTACTTAAGATGTTCACATAAAATTAAAAATTTCCAGTATGTTTCGTCAATTGACATGCAAAATATTATGTGTTTATTTTATTATTATCTTTCCTCCAATTATAATAATGGATACATGATTAACTACACCGGTCGAATTTAAGCATGTCTATAGTTAGGTGTATTAAAGTTGTGAAAACTATGAGCCATCTATTCAAATAAAAAGAAAATGTAAAATTAACATTAATTGAAACTTTGCACAGTACTTAGTAAGTTCGCTTCACGTTAGCGATAAGAGATAAGGAAAGACTTTCTTTCATATCCTCCAACATCATTGGAGCCTATGTAAGCTATTTACTACTCTTTCATATACTCTTTCGTATAGGTTTTCACGATCTCTCTGGCGCAGGGGACGCGCCCTCGGATTCGAGTGCCCTCGGAGGTCGCGGGTTCGATTCCTGCCCCGGGCCACTTTGGGATTTTATAATTTCTAAATTGGCTCAGGTCTGGTCTGGTTGGAGGCTTCGGCTGTGGCTAGTCACCACCCTAAAAGCAAAGACGTGCCGCCAAGCGATTTAGCGGTGCGATGCTGTGTAGAAACCTTTGGGGTGACTTTACTTACCCCCTTCCAAGTTAGTACATTAACATCTTCGGCTGCATCATCACTTACTATCAGGTGAGATCGCAGTCAAGTACTAACTTGTATAGTGTAGAAAAAAAACAGTTCTGGCTTGAGCGCCTCTCGCACTTTCATTCCTCGTATACTAATTATTTCTGTCATCCATCACCTTTCGATTCTGTGTAGGTGGGTTTTCCACCTAACTAATCTCTACAGAATATTTATTTTCTTTATTCAAATAAAGGATTTGAACAGGACTGTTCGAAGTTCCCACAGGATTAACTGAGTGCAGCACGGGCGCGGTTAATTGCTATTGTCAATAGACTGTCAAAATTCTTTTCGGATTAATTACTGGATCATCTTGCAAGGCTTTATTATTCTTATTCTAAGATTGGACAGTGACAAACTAGACGGCATTCAACGAGACAGGTTTGATGAACGACCCGGTACCAGACGGGTTAGTACATGTTTTATTGTACTAATTTCGAATCGACTCACATCGTACAAACGAATCGAATGCCTTCAGGCATGAGTGTTGTATTTTATATTTTTATAAAATAAAATTCATCAGCTCGATTATGTCCTTCTTTTTTGTCCCTTAAAATGTCCATTGAATATTGGCGCAGTGTTGCGCGCTCGGATTCGAGTCTTTGAAATTTTATAATTTCTGAATTGGCTCAGGTCTGGTCTGGTGGGAGGCTTTGGCCGTGGCTAGTTACCCCCCTACCAGCAAAGACGCACCAAGCGATTAAGCTTTCCGGTGCGATGCTGTGTAGAAACCGTTGGAGTGTGTTTACTTACCCCTTCCAAGTTGGTACGATAACATCTTCGGCTGCCTCATCACTTACCATCAAGTGAGATCGTAGTAAAAGTACTAACTTGTGTAGTGTAAATCAAAAAAAAATATGGAGCAATTCTATTCGTTTGTGCGATGCGAGTCGTCTCGAAATTCGTACAAGAACCGGTACTAACCACACAGTGCCGACTGTCCCTATTGTGGAGGGCGACATCCATCATCGCTAACACCCTCTGTCGATGGACAAGGATGAAGGACTCTCATACAATTCTAGAGAACCCCTTGTATTTTAAAATGTAGGAACAATTAGAAAAGAGATAATATGTGGAATTTACATATATTCCGACAAGCTTTTTAAAAGGGCAAGGGTACCTTTAAAAGAGCTCATCTACAACAGCATTATGAGACCAGCTCCAGGGGAGCTGCCATGACTTATCTCTTCGACTTCTATAAGGTTGCTAACGCCACGCTTTCGGATGAAATTCAAATGCTGAGGGCACCGATAAGAAACCTCAGGATTGGAGTTATATTATAACTAGCTGTTATAATATAACTCCAATATATATGCGTGCCGTATAGTTTTTTGCAAATCCCGTAGGATTCCTTGATTTTTCGTGGGATAAATGAGTGAAAGTTCTCGGGTTCGACGGGCCAGTAATGGAGTTTCATTCTCTATACCAGTCTCTCTATGAGCTGTCACTGTGCAATCCTCTTTCATACAATCCATCTACCTCTTCTTAGTTCTTTCTCTACTTACTAATCTTATTCAGAGAGGAAACCCACGCCCAGCCATTGTATAAGGTTGAGAAGAAATTCAATTAGGTCTGATCGTTGGTTCTGCAAAGGGATTAAGCGTTCTGGTAAGATGGAGCATCCGAACGATTAACGTAAACCTTTTTCGTACAAGCAAACAGTAACGACATAATTAATATAGTTGTCTGCTGAGCGAACTACAAGCACGGCTTTTGTACTGTTGATGGTGGCAAAACAAGCAACAATACCTCCCGGGAGGCTTCCGATGAGGAACTTCGCTCGAATTACGAATAGAAGAAGGTATAATTTAGTTCATAATAAATTAATAAGTCTCATCAGATGAGAAAAAGGCTGCCTTCTTTAAACATGGACATCAAAGTCAAGCGTGTTAATTTAATTTAAATATCTGGGTAGTATATCTACCCACCAATAGATGGCAGCATTGGTCATATTTTGTTTGGTAAATTCGACATTTCCTAAAAATGAATCCTAGCTAGATCGATTTGTCGCCCCCCAACCCCCCTGTATACTAAATTTCATGAAAATTGTTCGAGCCGTTGCCGAGATTCGGATTATATAGAAATATATATACATATATACTCGTACAAGAATTGCTCGTTTAAAGGTATAGGATTACATTTTAATTTAGGTATTATAATTATATCATCCAGTAACCTCTTACAAGAAGCTCGTATTACCCGCTTCCTACAAAACTGAATTAATACGGAGATTTTTGTTTATTTAGGTAATTATGTTCCCTCTTTACTTAGCCTTAGGCATCGGCCTCTCGCTTGAGTTCATTTCTAAGAGGACATTTTCGTTTTATGAGATAGCCTTTTTAATAGAAAATTTTCATTTAATTTTCTCCTCGAAATTGGTATTGAGTTTCCATTTAATAGTTATAGATTATCTAAAATGGGATAGAGTTTTTGCCGTGTTCCTGAATTGGGAAAGGTAGGTCACATTTCGATTTCACCTTTCTTTTCTTGTTTTTATTCCTATAATTTTGTTTAGCGATGTTTGTCTTCTTTCGTTTTTTTCTTAGCATCGGGAGGTAGATGGGAGACATCAAATGTACAGTTAGGGTCAAAAATGCATATAGCTTGAAGGCTATTATGATATGCAAGTAAAAGTTAAGACAACAGCGTTAGGTTCAAAATGTTTCTACATAATATTACACTATATATTACTCGCCGAGTGCAAGGGATTTTGCAAATTCTATTTACATTTTTGACCCTGATTTACTCATTTATTAGGTACCTCTCGTCCACCTGCCCCACCTGTGGCTCACATGCGTGAGAAATTTGTTACTATTGTTATTGTTGTGTAAACAGAAATGATTATCATACAAGTAAAAAGAAACCAAATTTCATGGAAAGGTATAACAGAAAGAAAAAAAGGCGTGTGGCACTCGGAGACTGCCGCGGTAAAGCTATTGCATAGAATTTAAAGTTATTTTTAGTTTTGCCATAAATCGAAAAGTAGAACTTTTGGTACTAGGCTATATAATGTCACGCACGTGATATTTCAAAAACTCATTAAAAAGTTCTGCTATTTTTCGATAGATGGCAAACTAAAAACTAAAAAGTTTGTGAAGTTGCACTACCTGCTTTTATTATGATAGCCTAGTACCAAAAGCTCTACTTTAGGAGTGCCAGGTTATTTTCGTTACGGAATTTCTGGATTCGCCTGCACCGTCAAAGCCCGCGATAGAAGCTATGCACTAGCTTAAAAACAAAACAACACTTAAGTGCAACTCAGGATTAAACCATTATGTAGTTGTACGGAACCATAAGTCCGATTTCCTCTTGACCGTATAGTATAATGTATATATTACAATATCAAAAAGCGGTTGCTATAACTAGTTGGCATCGCTCCCATATATTACTTTGCGTATCTCCCGTTTCCTTTCTTAATATTCCATCTAAATGTAAACTACGCCCATATATCTCCATGAGCGCAGTAAACAGAAAAAATAAAGAAATCTCCAATTTAACACGCGACTAAGACTTAACGGGTGACTTGACGAGGGTAGAGAAATAAAGAGCTCTACACAAACATACAAGTTTATTTTGTGTCTTACATGAAAGTATACCCACCCATTTCAGTATAATATACGACTTTTATAGACCTAACACTGGTTCTCCTGTTTACTAGATAAGGTCGCCAACGTAGATACAGGGGGTCTATTCTTTAAAAGCCAGCCTTGACTACATTTGTGATGTGAAATGTTTAAAAAGGTTACATTTACGTATATTATAAGCAGACGATATTGAAATCAAATCATTTTTTGCGAACTCTGAAAAATGAGATTTATCACTATTGACATAGAGCGTAAAATTGGAGGAAGTTCAAAACTCTACATGATCGACAATTGTGAGATTGAATTTACTGAAGCGCATCAAAGTCTAGCATTGTATGCATGTAAAATACATTCAATTTTACACTCTTAACCAATAGACGTAAAGTTAATTTTTCAGTGTTCATTGTTTTCTTTTCCTTGTTTCCGATCACTGTGTGTGAAAACGTTACATAAGTGAATAGCTCCTCAGATCAGGAAGTGAACAGGCGTAACTGACATTGCTAGAATTGGAACGCTTCTAAAGTGGAACTGTACGGGTCATGTAAGCCATAGCAAAGATGAATGTTGGAGCAGGGAATTACTGAAATGGCAGCCGTGGACTGTAAAACGAAGCATCGGCTGACGATCTACATGAAGACAAAGAAGGAAGTAGCCACAACACACCAATAACAGGAGTAGATGGCGTGCAAATGGAGATGCTCAGACCAGCTGTCAAATCAATCATTAAAGAAATTGACGCCAGTTTATTTTAGTTCAGACTTTAACTCTTCAAATATAGATCTGATTAAATTTTTCGTTTGGGCAGAGGTGTTATACCTTATTAAGTAGTTGTTAGGTTCCTATAGTAAATTATGGTACAGTGGTTGTACCGTCACGATGCCTTACAAAATTCCCCTAATGCATTTCCCGAAGACAAAGTGTAACTCCAGCCCCTATTGTTTAGTGTAAAAGCCTTTTGAGCCTCCGCCGCGCGTAGAAGCCTGAAGCCTCATATTGTCAACACTACTTACAAAGGAGTCCTTTCGTTTCGTTTTCTTGCGGTCTCTCTCCTTTAAGTTAATGTATTTAAGAAAGCTGTGTGATTCTTTAAAGAAAACGTTACTACATTACATTTTGTATCCATACTAATGATGCATCACAGCTAAGCAGCCCTAATCATATGATTTATTTATTCTATTTTTGCTTTTGGTACCATTTGTCGATCGACAACTGTAGGTTATTATTATAGGTAATTAAAACACACCTGTCCAAAAAAATACTTGTCGATGCTGATTTACGGTAGGTAGTCAGAGTAACTAGTCTTGTAACATGGAAGCTTGAGGGTGTTCCATACCTTAGCGGTTCATAACAGAAACGTGAAAGATATAGTTTCGTGCTGTTGTAATAACAATGTTCTGTCGTATTAGTACAGTTTTTAGGGTTCCATTATCCATACCAATTTGGTAAAAATGGAACCCTTATGGTGAGACTTTCTCCGTCCGTCCGTCCGTCCGTCCGTCCGTCTATTACACTCGATTATTTCAGTAACTATTAAAGCTATCGACCTGAAATTTTGAATAAATGTAGGTAATTGCGGCGCGCCGCCATTGCAATCATAAAAAATTGAAAAATATTTTTTATTTTTTTTTTTAAATGGGGGAAAACCGGGTTGTCAAAATTTCAAAATGAGATAACAATATTAAGTGGGATATCATATGAAAGGGCGTCACTTGTGTATTCTAAAACCGATTTTTATTTATTTTTATGCCTGATAGTTTTTGATTCATAGGGCAAACTGTCGAAAAAAATACAGTTTCCCCCCCCTTATCTTCGAAGTTTACCATTCGAAAAATCTGAAATAATTATGATCAGTAGAAGTTAACGTATATTTTACAGGAAAAATAAAATCAACTCTCTAACTATTATACTTTTTTTGATAATAATAATAATCCACCGAAAACAAAGTTAGGTTTGCGGTTTGCCAACCAAGTACCTATATGTAAATTATACTCGTAAATTCATGAACAAAAGTGATTCTTTTCATGTTTTTCTTCTTTTATAGTATAGAACCCTCGGTGCGCGAGTCCGACTCGCACTTGGCCGGTTTTTTTTTATAAATTCCGATTCCATTGGAATAAGCGGATCAAGCGACCAACGCCTAACCGACAAAGGCGAAAGTTTAGTTCAATAGAATTGAATCGAAATTCGAATCGACAAATTTTGACGCAGTGGCAAGACATTAGAGAAAGTGTGTAAAATAGCTCAAACCTCTATTGTTTTAGTGCAAAAATGCCTTTGGTTCCCCGCGCGCAGTCACTTCATATTGTCAACACAACTCACAAAGAAAACCCTTCGCTTTGTTTTGTTTGCGGTCTTTCTCCTTTAATAATGCGTTTAACGCAGTCTGTGTTCTTACTTTTGATATAATTGACCACGGAACTTATTCTTTGTTGTTTGATCTGGGGTATATTTGCGTGAGAAACAAAGTTTTCATCATTATCGTAATCCCTAGCGAATGCTGCACCGCAATTGATTGATCCAAATCAGGAACCCAATCAGCGGGCAGAATTAGCAAACGATTACGATAACGATGAATACGTTTTTCTTAGACGATCCAGGGGCAGGTGAAAATGCAACTTTTTTATTCAATTTTTAGAGTAGAGATATTCACGCTTTTTTGTCGATTTCCTTGGTACACGTACAGTACGCGTGCTTGAGATTTGAGTTAGAAGTCGCGGCTTCGATTCCCGCCACGACTTTTGACGTCACTGTCTCGTGTGTTTTTGTTATTCAAGAGTAATTTTCATGTCATTGCATTGGAATAGGAAGATATTTTCTGTAAATTTAATCCCAGCAAAAACATTTTCATGTAAAATGTTGCCAAGACGAGAACATGTGGCTCACACTATCAAAAAGTTATCAGATCTCATGTAGAGCAAGACTTCTAACTCTACACGCCCTAACTCTATAAATCCTAACTTTATAAACTCTACACTTTAGTCAAAATATATTATGTCTTGGCTGTTTCGGTACCATCACATGGGCGTAAAGTGAAGAATTTATTCACTGTGCAGTACTTTTCTAATAGAGTTTTGCAAGTGGCATAATGGACCATGCAAAATTCAAGAAATTTCACATTAAAATTAAATGGTATCACCATTGTTATGGGAAAAAACTTCCATTTATTAAAAATATCCTCTAAAGCAAAGGAACACACTTTTGCAAAGTGTGATGGAGTATTTGAAACCAATGCAGTTAGTAAAACCTAAGTGCAGTTTCTGAGGAGACTCAATACCTATCTAATAAATAATCGTTACTACAGAAACTAGGTATTGTATATCAGAAAAGTACAAAGTCAGTGAATAATATTTTTACTTTACACCCATGTGACAGTAACGAAACAGCCAAGACATAATATATTTTGACTAAAGTGTAGAGTTTATAAAGTTAGGATTTATAGAGTTAGGGCGTGTAGAGTTAGAAGTCTTGCTCTACATGAGATCTGATAACTTTTTGATAGTGTGAGCCACATGTTCTCGTCTTGGCAACATTTTACATGAAAATGTTTTTGCTGGGATTTCACTTCTTTTTGTAAGTTGTTTACGACTATATTTTTTATTTGGTTAATTTCCTTTTCTTTGGTGTATTTCTTGAATATCATTGCAAGGTGGATATTTGTTCGAATCAAGTATCCCCCCCCTTTATCATTTAAATGAGGGAACCCTCCTTGGTTCACCTAGTTTATTTTTTTTCTTATTTGTAGTTTATTACAATGAGTCCCTATATCAATTTTGAGACTCTAGCATCAATATTTGCGGTAATTTCATACAAACTTCCATCCCCTATTTTAAGGGGTTTTGGGGTTAAATTTCCAACTTTTGGAATTTTTTTGTTGGTTGTGTGCTAATACTAGCTTATATACCAAATTTCAGAAATTAAGTTTTTATTATACCTATAGGTATACTTATGGGAAACCCCATACGAACTTCCAACCCCCTAATTTTATGGATGTGGGGTGATTAACTAAAAATCCTGAAACACGTATTTAATTGTTTATTACAAAGAGTCCCTATAGCAATTTGGAGACCTCTAGCATCAATATTTGCGGTAATTTCATACAAACTGCCATCCCCTATTTTAAGGGGTTGGGGGGTTAAATTTCCAACTTTTGGAATTTTTGTTGGTTGTGTGCTAATACTAGCTTATATATCAAATTTCAGAAATTAAGTTTTTATTATACCTATATACTTATGGGAAACCCCATACGAACTTCCAACCCCCTAATTTTATGGATGTGGGGTGATTAATTAAATATCCTGAAACACGTATTTAATTGTTTATTACAAAGAGTCCCTATATCAATTTTGAGACCTCTAGCATCAATATTTGCGGTAATTTCATACAAACTTCCATCCCCTATTTTAAGGGGTTGGGGGGTTAAATTTCCAACTTTTGGAATTTTTTTTGTTGGTTGTGTGCTAATACTAGCTTATATTTCAAATTTCAGAAATTAAGTTTTTATTATACCTATATACTTATGGGAAACCCCATACGAATTTCCAACCCCCTAATTTTATGGATGTGGGGTGATTAACTAAAAATCCTGAAACACGTATTTAATTGTTTATTACAAAGAGTCCCTATATCAATTTTGAGACCTCTAGCATCAATATTTGCGGTAATTTCATACAAACTGCCATCCCCTATTTTAAGGGGTTGGGGGGTTAAATTTCCAACTTTTGGAATTTTTTTGTTGGTTGTGTGCTAATACTAGCTTATATATCAAATTTCAGAAATTAAGTTTTTATTATACCTATATACTTATGGGAAACCCCATACGAACTTCCAACCCCCTAATTTTATGGATGTGGGGTGATTTACTAAAAATCCTCAAAGACGTATTTAATTGTTTATTACAAAGAGTTCCTATATCAATTTTGAGACCTCTAGCATCAATATTTGCGGTAATTTCATACAAACTTCCATCCCCTATTTTAAGGGGTTGGGGGGTTAAATTTCCAACTTTTGGAATTTTTTTGTTGGTTGTGTGCTAATACTAGCTTATATACCAAATTTCAGCTTTCTAGGTCTTCAGGAAGTACCTAGGAATTTTGATGATCATCAGTGAGTCAGTCAGTCAGTCAGTGACGAAATTTGGGTTTTTTAGACGTCAATAAAATCTAAAGTATAAGACCTATAAAATTGAAACTTTATAGGTTTAATAAGTTCACTGGCGACATCATTTTCCGAGAATTTTGATTATCTGAAATAATTCAGGCCCAAGTTATAAGGGTTTAAAAATACGGCGAAACACTTCGAGAAAAGATAGGTAGTGCCCTCGCGCTTCGCTTGGCTCGTCTTGGCGGGGACACTACCGTGTCCCCAGATCCCTGTAAAAACGCTTTTAATTCCCATAGATTGGCTCTTAACTTCTAAGTTCAACTAAAATACAATCATAATCATCATAATGTATTATGTATTTTGACGACCTCCGTGGCGCAGGGGACGCACGCTCGGATTCGAGTGGGAGGTCGCGGGTTCGATCCCCGCCACGGGCCACTTTGGAATTTTATAATTTCTAAATTGGCTCAGGTCTGGTCTGGTGGGAGGCTTTGGCCGTGGCTAGTTACCACCCTACCAGCAAAGACGTACCGCCAAGCGATTTAGCGTTCCGGTATGATGTTGTGTAGAAACCGTTGGGGTGACTTAACTTACCCCTTCCAAGTTAGTACGCTAACATCTTCGACTGCATCATCACTTACCATCAGGTGAGATCGCAGTCAAGTACTAACTTGTATAGCATAAAAAAAAAATGTCCACTGTCCAGTGGTCGCTAACTCTCTTTTGTTAAAGAAAGTGCTCACTCTCTATTAACAATAAACCCTCCATACTGCTTCAATCCGAATCGGCGGGCATAAAGACGGAAGAAAACTTCATTATTTTTACGGCTAAAATTTTCACGACTTCACATATCACAAGTATATTTTAGGCGCGTCTTATAAACTTTTCCTTAAACGCCCCGACACTTCTCTTTATGAAAGAGGGGGAAAAATGATTAATCATTAAATTTTTGCAATGAATCTTCCCGAACGCGGCGCGACGTAAAGTCCGACAAGTCTCTCTTGCCACTTGAATGACATTGACATTTGACAGGAGGGCGCTGTTATAGAACAAAAAGCATCCAGGAAATAAAATCTCCACAATCTTACATCTATTTTAGTTTAAAATAGTTAATAGTAAGCAAAAACAACGCAACATACAATAGCGATATACTGACAGAGCGAAATGTCAAAGAGTGTCACAAGATGGCGGCGATAGTACCGATTTTGGCCACGCGCCAAGATAGCCTTGTCGCACTGTACTCGTAGGAGTAAGTAGGTACGCAGGTGCATGTACAAGTAAAACGCCACACTTTCCTCAATATTTTCATTTTTAATTAGTTACTCCTTTTTACGACCTCCTTGGCATCAGTGGCGAATTATCCTAAAGGCAAACTAGGCACGTGCCTAGGGGCGCGAGGTTACAAAGGGGCGCGCGCGGCGCGGCCCTTTTGTACATCCCGATCGCGCGCGCGCGATCATGAAGAGTTGGATCGGTGAGAGTTTGCGTTTCGGAAATCTTCGTTTCTATTCAAATTCATTGAATACTTTATTTATGTTGTATTATGAGAAAACAAAACACATTTTTTCAATTCTAATCGAAATACATTTACAAGGGCGGCGGGCTCCGCACCCATGTGGTCCCCCGGCGAGCGCGGGCCCGGGGGCGGGAGTACCGCTCGTGTTGTTATGGTTGTGCCGTTGTCGTCAGTGACCAGGCGGTGCAAACTCTCAAGGCTTATTTTCACAGGTCCAGTATTTTGAATCTAGCCCAGCAATTCAGTGGCCTGGATCGGCCAAGGTACTGGGTCCGTGCGTTTAGATGAGTCCAGTAGTTATTTTCAAAGTGTTAGGGTGACTACATGTTATGCGTATCTCACAGGTTGATAAGCGAAGGCAACTGTAGCCATTGTGTAAAAAGGAAGAACTTTACAAAAAAAAGCAAACGTAAATTATAAAATAGATAGATTACAGAGATTTTTCTGAACTCGATTTACTGATTTCTCGAGATTTTAGATACTGATTACTCATGAACCAACTAAACTCAGAAGACCCAAAGGAGTTTTTAAATCGGCTTTAAGAATGGCTACAGATATTTTTGACGAATTATTGTTATTGATCAACAGTTCCATTTAACGTGAAAATACGTTTATGAGAGAGAGTCTTCATTTGTCGTGCACATGGTCACCTCACGATAACACGACATCGACTGGATCGACACGTTTAAGCAGGCCCAGCGGCACAGGCACGGAAGGTTCGGGGTGCGGGAGGCGGTGACTGGACTTAAAAACTAGCTTCCGCTTTATTCTAATCCAGTGCTGATTACTGAATTCTGGACTGGATTGCAGTGTTTACATTGGTCAAATATCGATCCAGTCCACTTAATTGCTGGCCTGGATCGAAATACCTACGGGGGCTGAAATTGCCATTGCTGAAACTTTAAATAAAATTGTATATTTTTTTAGTATGGCAAGTATGCAGTTGTCTTAAACTTGTTATTTTTTTATATAAGTTACACTTAAACTTAATAAGTTAGTAATATTTAGTTTTGTGATCAGATTCAAGAAATCGGCAAATAAACTTTTTTGTCAGTATTATTATTATATTATCTGTGGTTTTCAGTTTTATGCAGTGTTGCCAGAACCTTGCAGAGGTCCTTTTTTACCTTTTAGGTGATTTTTCGTATCTTAAAGAATTCATTCTTAATTTTTTTATACAACCAAGTTAAAATGGAACCCAAACCGACAAACAATTTGTCATTTTACTGCAATTCATAAATCACATCAACTACCAGCCTGGTAGTTGATGTGATGTTGCCTGGTAGTACCAGGTCACAGTCCACCGGGCTTAATAAGCCCGAATGTCACTTTCGTTGTTCGCATAGTTAGGTTCAGTTATCCCTACTAATATTATTTGGAGTGACCGAAACCGCCTCTTCTTTAATATAGAAAAGTGTCGAATGATGTTCTTCACTCGTTCGAGATAGTACAATAACCAACTTAATAGTAAACACCAACTTGTAGCTACCAGTTATGCAATGAGACGATTCCTCGTGCTTTCGGAGTTAATAAACTTTTTGATATAGCTGCTAGGGGGGCGACCATAAGGTGCTTGCCTAGGGCGCTCTCTACATTTAATCCGCCTCTGCTTGGCATTGTGGGGTGCACGCTCGGATTCGAATGGGAGTCGGATTAGGGAAGTCCCGGGTTCGCTTCCCGCCACGGGCCACTTCGGAATTTCATAATTTCTGTAGAAGAGAAGCAGGCGATATCTTGCGGAAATCCATAATTAGTAAAACTAATCCATATAACCTGGAAAATATCTACGATTTTGCATTGTGAAGTCAACATCTCCTGAGGATGTTCCGGTGTTGGGACGAAACGTGCGTCGAAGAAATTGCTAAAAGAATTGTGTGTGGTGTTTCATAGGGGCGGTGATCCTATAATTGAATCATACAAATTCTAAATTCTAAATAACTACGAGTACTACTACTGTACTAACTTGGAAGGGGGAAATAAAGTCACCCCAACGGTTTCTATACAGCATCATACCGGAACGCTAAATCGCTTGGCGGTACGTCTTTTCTGGTAGGATGGTAACTACCCACGGCCGAAGCCTCCCAAATCCCACCAGACCAGATTTGAGCCAAATTAGAAATTATAAAATTCCAAAGTGGCCCGTGGCGGGAATCGAACCCGCGACCTTCCACTCGAATCCGAGCGCGCGTCCCCTGCGCCACGGAGGGCGTCAAAAAGTTGCATGCAATGACGAAATACGCTACGCTAAGAGGACTGAAAAGATGTAACGTATGTTGAAGCCAAAAATTTCTCAAATATGGTGTCGCGCGTCATACATTTCGGTACCGCTGACAGTACATACCGCTGTCGGTCGCTTACATATTTAGCGCCATTTTACCGATTTGATAAATTAAAAATCCGGCTTCAGGGCGGAGTCTAAAAATACATGCGTGACGTCATTTAGTGCTGATCCTTTATGTTACATCCATGGTTGCATGCGGTTGACGATTGACGGTTTTCTTTGGAAGAAAACAAATAGTTCGACGTCTCGATAGATGGCGTTGTCGTACTTTATGCCGCTGGAGTTGCTCGTCCGCTTTGTACGTACAGGAACATTTTTCCACCAGGTGACCACAAGGAGACAGGAGTAGGTATGTATTTGATAAACTTTATAATTTTTGTAACGCATCCGTATGAAAGTGCTTGAGCGTGAATAATATTATTTAATTTATCTACGCTCATTGCTTACAGTTCGAATTATGAAATCAAAATGTGTCACATATTGACCTACTTTATTCACAGATTTCTATTTATTTTTTATAACAACAAATACAAAAAAACCGGCCAAGTGCGAGTCGGACACGCGCACCGAGGGTTCCATACTATGAAAGAAGTAAAACCTTAAAATAATCATCAATTGTACATGAATTTACGAGTATAATTTACATGTTGTTACTATCAAAAAAAGTATAATACCTACCTAGTTAGTTAGTTGATTTTATTTTTCCTGTAAAATATACGTTAATTCCTATTGATCATAATTATTTCAGATCTTTCGAATGATATAATTAGGAAATAATTTAGGGAACGGTATTTTTTTCGACAGATTGCCAAATAAATCAAAAACTATCATGCACAAAAATAAATAGAAATCGGTTTTAGAATACACAAGTGACGCCCTTTCATATTATGATACCCCACTCAATATTGTAATCTCATTTTGAAATTTCAATAACCCGCTTTACCCACCCCTCTTTTAAATAAAAATAAAAATAAAAATGATTTAAAATTTTTATGATTGCAATGACATTGGATCACTATTACCTAACTATTCCAAATTTCAAGTCGATAGCTTCGATAGTTACTGAAATAATCGAGTGTGATAGACGGACGGACGGACGGACAGAAAAAGTCTCACCACAAAGGTTCCATTTTGGTATGGAACCCTAAGTTATTACAACATAAACGTGCCTGTTTTTGCTCCGTATTAATAACGGCAACAGGTAGACGCTTAAAAAAATAAATAAACTATTTAAGGAGGGCTCCCATACAACAAACATGATTATTTTTCTTGTATTTCAATTTGAGGTGTTTTGGTTCAATTAGTCTTAATGCTACGGAACCCTAAGTGCGCTTGCCCGACTCGCACTTGACCAATTATTATTTTGTTACGTTCTACAATAACTGCTAAAAAGTTTCCATGATGTACGATTGTACGCTACAACAGTTGACACGATGGCTCGATAGATGGCGCTGTCGTACTTTAGGTCGCGCTGTCGAGTCGCTCGTCCGCTTAGTATAGGAATATGGTGAATCAACTTTGCGTACGATGATGCAGCCATATAATATGGTATCGTACTAACTTGGAATTTTTGAAACGCATTCGTACGTAAGTACTTGAGCGTTTATAATCTAGATAAGAGTTAATATAAATAAAAAAAATTAAAATTCGTAATCCTTCTAAGCATTACTTATTCTTCATGTACAATTAGCAAAGTTTCTAATTCTACACCATAGTCTCCGATTCTAACTTTCTGATTTCATTTATAATTTTGTTAAAAATGGTAAAAATAGTTAAGAATGCCCTGACCTACGATTTCTTCATACATTCGTAATACCAGCATCATTAGTAATTCGTGCATATTTCATGTTGTGATGTTATTCGGGTTATAATCGAGTGTGACAGACGGACGGACGGACGGAGAAAGTCTCACCATACCATTTTTACCAAGTTGGTATGGAACCCTAAAAAGTTCCGTCAAGATAGATGCAAATTATATTTTACCTATACACATAATATTTTTTTTTGAACTTTATCGATGTATGTGTCACAGCCAAAGCGATTAATCCGGATATTATACATATCATCTGGCCATTATTAATAATCTCAACTCAATTTGGATAAAGTGATAATTGACATAGAATTAATCACATTAACCAGCTATTTTTTATACCATCTTCGAAGACTTGGATAATGTAATAAAACAAGTATGGATAAAGATTATTTACCTGTTTACTAACTTATTTATGAATGTTTTTATGTAATTCCCTTCACAATGTCACTAGCTTTCGTAAATCACGATAAATTCACACATATTCACACACACGATTTCGTAAATAACCACTAAGAAGGATGGCGGGGCCTGCCATCCTTCTGAGTGGTTATTTACTTTTATGACCACCCAGAAATAGGAGCCCCGCGAAGCGGGAACGGGGGCGTTTTACAAGCCAAATAGACCGTATTATCACTTTCGCCAACTGTGACCAGCGCCTATGAATAATATCCAGATAAAGTGATTAATTTATCAAATTGTCTAGTCAATTTGGCTATTATCCATAGTAACCAGTCATTATTAATAATAGCTGTTTAATCACTATGACTGTAACATATGTACTGGAAAGTTTAGTGCCACGTCTTTGAATGTGAGGTCTGATTGCGCTCTCAATATTTCTCAGTGATAATAATGTTTTAGACCACGGAACTAGTAGTCTGGGTGCAGAGGTTTTCTTCATAGTGTAGACAAGGGATAAGAAAGTAATTATTAAGTAATTATTTGACATACGCTCGGGGTCAGGATCACCAGGTCTAATTGGTATAAATTATTAAGCTAATTATTACCTAAGTAGGTGTGTAGCCGTATCCCTTGGCATAAGGATTATCCGTAGCCCATCAAACTGGTTATGAGTGGCTTGGCAGGTTGCACCATCTTTGATACACAATTTTCAACGCAAGTTTTCTTACCATAATATTTCTTACCTACCTCTTACCTTTTTTTTACGCTATACAAGTTAGTACTTGACTGCAATCTCACTTGATGGTAAGTGATGATGCAGCCGAAGATGTTAGCGTACTAACTTGGAAGGGGTAAGTTATGCCACCCCAACGGTTTCTACACAGCATCGTACCGGAACGCTAAGTCTTTGCTGGTAGGGTGGTAACTAGCCACGGCCAAAGCCTCCCACCAGACCAGACCTGAGCCAATTTAGAAATTATAAAATTCCAAAGTGGGCCCCGTGGCAGGAATCGAACCCGCGACCTCCCACTCGAATCCGAGCGTGCGTCCCCTGCGCCACGGAGGTCGTCAAAACCTAACCTATTTATCACTTTTCCTCCTTTTTCCTATTTTAAGGAGCACACCACAGGTGTGCCCGCGAAATTCAAATTTTTCGTGGTTTTTTGCGATTTTTAAGCTAATGAGACATAATAGGCTTATGGCCGTCAAATTGCGATAATCCCAATATTTTCTTCACGTGTTTATATAAAAATCTCTGCTCGAAAGTGTCGAGTTAAAGAAATTAGTCCAAGATTTGCGAGTTACTCACATAAAACTCGATACTCGGATTAATTTCCTAGGATACACATTTTTATTCAAAGATTTTGATATAATCATGTAAAGATGATACTGCCGTTCTCGCAAATTGACTGCCATAAGCCTATCATGTCTAATTAGCGTACAAATTGCAAAAAACCACGAAAATTATGAATTTCGCGGGCAGAGCCGTTGATTTCACGTTAATGGAAAAGGCTGTAATGTAACAGCTGTATAAAAGGAGACGTTGATGCTAGAGCGGGAGCACGAGAGCAAATCGTGACGTATTCAAAAGGTATCTCAATTTAGTTCGTGAAGTCAGCCGAAATAGCGTGCTGGAATGTCGTTACATTGCTAAAGTGCAGGACGCGTTAGTTGAGCTACAGCGGTTTAAACAAACATCTGATTTTTAATATCTTCTTTGTCACGTAGAAGCTTTAAAAATTCGAGTTGCTCTAATTTTTTTAGGCAGGATTGGATAACTATTAAAGAATACAATTTTATCTTAAACGTATTTTTACAGGAAAACAGACAAAGGAATATTACCGATACTTTCATTGTGCTAAGACTTTTAAGGTATTGTACAAAACTTTCTTGGCAATCTTTAGCTCTTCAAAGTAACACATGTAACACTGTCGCGACTTCAGAGTTTTTTACATCTCAAAGGTGTCGATTACGGTAACAGTGTCGCGAATTCAATGGTTTTTCCCATATCAAAAATGAGTTTTCGCTACAAAAATATAACATTCGTGTCCGCTATCGCTATGTCACGGGGCTAAGGACGGTAGCTCTTCAAAGCGTTATGGCTAACTTTAAAGCAAGTTTGCGTTGACGGAGGTTTATTGAGAATGGCTTTTTGAATGCTCACATATTCTGCTGGATGCATACAGATTAAAGGTACATATACACATGCTAATAAAAGCATGCTAGTAGAGCATTTATAATATCTAGTAATAATTTGCGGAATAAGCGCATGCACATTACTAGCAGACACTTCGTACACATGCTAGTTAGTAGCAAATGTTCGAAAATAGCATGCTTACGCGCTACAACTTAGCATGTCTATGTCTTATCCTATCCTATATTATATATAACTTTAAACGAAGAAATTCTTGTACATATATATATTTCTATATAATCTGAATCTCGGAAACGGCTCGAACGATTTTCATGAAAATTAGTATAAGGGGGTTTTGGGGGCGATAAATCGATCTAGCTAGGATTCATTTTTATAAAATGTCGAATTCACAAAAAAAATATGACAACTGCTGCCATCTATTGGCATATAGAGAAAATACCGAGCACTGCTCGGTCACCCAGATATTTTAGCTTATGTTATCTTAGGATAAAAGAATACAGACTTCAAGGATTTAAACTTACTAACAATCTATACCGCTTCAAGAAAGAAACAATATGGAATGATATTCGTTATCGGTAAATCACGTGATCAACCTATCGAAGGGATATGTCATTCTCATGTTTTTGTTAGACTACTCATGCGGCATTTTGTTGCTAGTGATCATGATATTTTGCTATTCATCAAGTTTATGTCGTAACGCCACCTAACGCAAGTCTTCCTACGGCTTTTTAATGGTGTCCTACTTAGGGTAGGTACACTAACTACCACCTTTGCACTTTGCAGTACATTGGCGTGTAGCCTACTTCACTAAAAATATCATAGTTCACACACCAGCAATGCAAATGTTAGCCGCTTAAATAAATCGCATCCACAGTTGACTAATGCCTCGCGTAATGTGAAACATGGCGTACGTTCAACGCTCTACCACAGATAAATGACGGGTTAAATAATTTCGGAATAGACAATCATGAACATCGAACCTTACACATTTGGGGACGGGTCGATACTTCTGATGTTGATGTTGTCCTGGTACCTTGTCCTTATACATCCGGTCCCTTCAATCAATATATATTTTCTTGTCTTTATTAATATACTAAAAATTTGAAGAGTTTTTAACGCTAGGCGAATCGAGCACGAACCGAGTACGAGCGGAGCCGTTTCGGTTCGTCGTTCGCGGCGTCAAGTGTGGACGTAGAACGAACCTACAACGATCACTGTCCTCCAATCCCTTTGTGTTCGTCAAAAAACCGACACCAGGCGGAATGCAGCTGAGCACGAACGAAATGCTCGCAGGGCGTTCGTTCGAGGTTTGTAAAGTCGGTCCACTCTAGACGAATTGAGTTCGGCTCGTGCTCGATTGGCCTAGCTAAAGGTGGGTCTACGCTAGGCGAATCGAGCACCTTTAAGGTGGGTCTACGCTACCTGATGGTAATTGGTAAGGGATACTAAGGTAGGGTTAGTACATTAATATCTTCGGCTACGAAGATACTACTAACTTGAAAGGGATGAGTAAACTCAACCCTAACAGTTTCTACACAGCATCGCGCCGGAACGCTAAATCGCTTGGCGGTGCATCTTTGCTCGTAGGGTGGTAATCGGTATGTAGCCACGGCCAAAGTTTCCCGCCAAACAAGACGCTCTGAGCTATACATAAATAAGTACCTAAATGTTATCCTTATTATGTTATACGTAGATAAGAGTAACCCGATAATCTGGAAATAAAAGAAGTCTTAGTTAAAACAGTCGGGTTTCTTGCCAATTCTTAAAAAGGAGTGAAAACAATACCCCTTAATTTAATTATACTCAGAAATAATTACGTTACAGATTTCGTCGAGGGAAATTTCTTTTCCTTGAAGCCGTGACCTGTAATTTTGTAATTGCGCGAGAAACAATGCTGTAATTTTTAATACTCTTTTTTAAGCGAAGCAAGTAATTAGAAAGTTAAGTAAATGGATTGTTATCACGATTACCGACTTACCTACTGGAAAATTAAAAATTCAAAAATCATAATATTGACGTTTTGACGCCTGTACGTTAGGCGGCCTATGTGAAATAAAGATATTTTGAGTTTGAAAAATCTAAATTAGACAATAGACTTGAACTTACTTGAAGTCGTGCAGGGCCAGTAGAACATATTATAATAATGCTAAGAACTGCCTCGTTGACTTAGTGGTGAGCATACTCGAATGTATCTCGGGGTCCTGGGTTCAAAGTCAAAGTCAAAGTCAAAATATCTTTATTTTATAGGCCTAACATACAGGCTCTTGCGAACGTCGATATTAAGAATGGTGATAACTACAATTCGACTTAAAACTAAGTTTACGAGGGTTCCAAACGCGCCCTGCCGCTGAGAAGAAGCCCACAACAAACTCAGCCGGGTATTTTTTTATGTTATCACCATTTAACAAAATAAGTATAAATACTAAGGCTATAAATACTAAGTATAAATACTAAGGCTAGCAACGACAACAGAGCAATCTACCACTTATCAATTCCAAGGGTTTGTGTCGCTAATATAGTCCTTAATAAAGTAGTTCTATGAGCGATTCCCGGGTTGAACCACTATATTTTATCGTTCATCTGTGCTACGCGCTTTTGTCCTCTAAGCGTAACGAATTTCGTCATTGGTTGAGACACACTTGCCATTAGATCTACTCTTACTTCATATTACCAACCGTAGCTCTGCACTAGTGAATTTTGGTACTTCACAAATCCCGCGCAAATCATGGATATTTCCAAAAACAAGTTATGATTTAAAAGACTATTTTTTTAAACAAGCTCTTATACATTTCATTCACCGATAATAAACTTCAAGATATGGGTATCTGAACGATTTACGTAAAAATTTTTCGTACAAAGAGCAGCGCCATCTCTCAAAATTCTTATCGGTGTCTTCTGAGCGAACTACAGCGTGGCCTTATTGTTGGTGGCAAAACAAGCATTTTTGGCACCGACCTAACGCATGCCTAGAATTCATAGGTGAAATGGTCCAGGCCTATCGGATTAAGCCATATTTGGATGTATGTGTATCCACCAAACATACCTGCCAAGCCATTAGAGCCAAAATAGTGGACGTGTGAGGCCAAATTGGAATTCAGCCCAATTTATACGCCATTTTAGCTGACCTGTCCTGATTTCGCGAAGGTAAATTATGTCATCATTTACTTTGTCCAAAATACATCAAAATAGATACGTTTAGGAGATCATCAAATACGGGCATATAATTTAATAAAAAATAAAATATTTAAGTCACGTTCGAAAAACAGGTTTTCACTGAGAAGAGCTTGCAAGAAACTCGCCACGTGCTAGTTTCACAGTAGTATAGTGCGGGAACGTGTATTTATTCCTAGAAATCTTTGATTTATAAATATTTCACCAAAAATAAAGAGGATTGTGTGGTTTTATGAAACCACGGTAAAAGTGAAACATTTGCGGCCTTAGCTGCTCTGACGAGCGCCTTTCACTTTATCCGACCGTCACGCGACATGCAACACTCAGACGAAAAAGTTTGAGACGATGTAATAAAAGTTTCACTTTAAAAAAGTAATTTACTTAATTATATGTGTATTCAAAAGACTTTAAAGTACAGAAAAAAGCAGAAGAATCATAAAGATTCCAACACGAAATATTATAAGGAACATAAGATATCTACGAGCTCTAAGGTATTTACGAACTACCTTCACTTAACACTACGACGTAGAGCAGACTTTTAATCTAAAATACACCTTTTGAACACAACATAGAGTTGAAAATAGCGTGTCAACGTGCGAATGAGTACCGATAGAAGATATTCTGAGATACCTAGCTTGTTTAGCGAGATACTCGTGGGTGCTGTTATGAAAATGCTTTTATATGTGACGATACGACCACGACGTAATACACCACCACAAATTACACAATAGTTTTGTTTATCTATAACACATTTGAAAGAGGAACGCTCCATAAAGAAATAACCGTGGAGTACATAAGGGTCACGTCCAAGATATAGCTGATACATCGAGACATTTATTGCTGTGTGTCTTGAGAGGAAACTCGGTTGCTGCATACTCTTTGTGGTAGTGATTTTGAAAAAGGGAAGAAAATGTGTAACATGAAACCGGGAAAGCGCACTGCAACGACGTACTACTATTGGGCAACATAGTGTACAAATGTTATACATCATACTATAAGGCTCGATCTTTTTTATACAAAGATAAGATGCGATGGCGATCTTGGATAATTCTTAATCTTAGGATAATTGCTAAATATTGTAAAGTGATAAATTGGGAAGCGGTTAAGATTTTTGTCTTCTAGCATAGTTCGAATCACTATGTCTTTATTGGGAGTCAATTAAATGGGCTTTTCTACAAAATAATGTTACTTGCTGGGAGTGCTGAAGAATTTCAATTGTAAGTTCTCCGTAACTTTCTCAAAGGTGAACAAAATCCCGCCAATCTGAACTTGGCAGCCTTTAATTCTTTGCGACGAGACTCTGTTTAAGTTGAGCTTAGCTTTTACTCTTGTTGCGATATTGCAATTCGATGCGATATATCGTGCAATGTAAATCTCTCCATTTGTGCTTTTACCCGCCAAGGAGGGTTCTATAGATGTACCTACTCAACTTAGTGGTTGCTGGTATCAAGAAAATAGGAAGCCAAGAAAATACGTGACTTGAAGTTTTTTAGCAATCATCATCATCATCATCATCATCTCAGCCTGCGGACGTCCACTGCTGGACATAGGCCTTCCCAAGCGCACGCCACCACACCCTGTCCTCAGCCTTCCTCATCCAGCCGCTTCCCGCCGCCCGCTTGATATCGTCGGTCCAGCGAGCTGGAGGTCGCCAGTTTTTAGCAATACCCACTGATAAATCAGTTTTATTGTTTTATTTTAATTTATAGCTCATACGTTACATGGAGAAATTAGAAATAAAATGTACTTATTTTAAGTAAACTATCTATAAGTGTTCAACTTTCAATGATAAATAAATTTTAACCCAAGTGTTACCCAAGATACCAGTATTTTAATTTATTGGCGATAATATGGTAACATAAAAAAATGGGACTGCCGAATTCCAGTAGAAGGGAACATTTTAACATTTTCGTGAGGTGTCGTTACGGTAACAGAGTCGCGAGTTCAATTTTTTTTTATTCGCGGCCAAACACGACTGGGACTCCTCCCAGTCTGAGATGGGGTTGAGATGAGAGATGAGATGAACCAAGGCATAGGCCAAGGTAATAGAAGGACGGACAGACGGTGAAGTCTTAGTCATAGGGTTAAGGAACCCTAAAAACAGTTTGACAATGAAGTGGTTAGGGACACAGATATGGATTAGGGACAACCTCCCCCCCCCCATGGCCCAATCAACCTCGCGGTTATGAGGGCCGAATCTCGGGAGGGCGCCCGTTCGGTACTTGCTCTTGGCGTGTTCCCGGGGCGCCTTCTTGACTCCCTACAAATTGTTTCCTCTCGCGCCTTGTCCATATGTGCTCACTCTCCCCATTCTGGGGCAGGAAGATACATAGACGGACTCGCCTCGCGCCGTCTCTGTCCGTAGCAAAAAAAGTCTCTGTGTCACTCCAAGCCGCTCCGCCTCTTATGCCATGCGTGCGTGAACTCCCGTAGTTTTCCGAAGTGGTTAGGATTGATGGCATTGCTGAGGCACGGAGGCTTCGTTATTTCGCTCCGGGAACATAAAGCTCCGCAGACGCAGTTTGGGGATGAGCGCACGACAATCCAATTTATTGCGCCCACTTCCCCGCTCACGAATCTGAACAAAGTACCGCCACAATTGAGCTAACGTACAGTTTAGAATTCGGTACTTGCTCTTGGCGTGTTCCCGGGGCGCCTTCTTGACTCCCTACAAATTGTTTCCTCTCGCTCACTCTCCTCATTCTGGGAAAGGACGATACAAAGACGGACTCGCCTCGCGTCGTCGCTGTCCGTAGCAAAAAAAGTCTCTGTGTCACTCCAAGCCGCTCCGCCTCTTATGCCATTCGTGCGCGAACTCCCGTAGCTTTCCGAAGTGGTTAGGATTGATGGCATTGCTGAGGCACGGAGGCTTCGTTATTTCACTCCGGGAACATAAAGCTCCGCAGACGCAGTTTGGGGATGAGCGCACGACAATCCAATTTATTGCGCCCACTTCCCCGCTCACGAATCTGAACAAAGTACCGCCACAATTGAGCTAACGTACAGTTTAGAATTCGGTACTTGCTCTTGGCGTGTTCCCGGGGCGCCTTCTTGACTCCCTACAAATTGTTTCCTCTCGCTCACTCTCCTCATTCTGGGAAAGGACGATACAAAGACGGACTCGCCTCGCGTCGTCGCTGTCCGTAGCAAAAAAAGTCTCTGTGTCACTCCAAGCCGCTCCGCCTCTTATGCCATGCGTGCGTGAACTCCCGTAGTTTTCCGAAGTGGTTAGGATTGATGGCATTGCTGAGGCACGGAGGCTTCGTTATTTCGCTCCGGGAACATAAAGCTCCGCAGACGCAGTTTGGGGATGAGCGCACGACAATCCAATTTATTGCGCCCACTTCCCCGCTCACGAATCTGAACAAAGTACCGCCACAATTGAGCTAACGTACAGTTTAGAATTCGGTACTTGCTCTTGGCGTGTTCCCGGGGCGCCTTCTTGACTCCCTACAAATTGTTTCCTCTCGCTCACTCTCCTCATTCTGGGAAAGGACGATACAAAGACGGACTCGCCTCGCGTCGTCGCTGTCCGTAGCAAAAAAAGTCTCTGTGTCACTCCAAGCCGCTCCGCCTCTTATGCCATTCGTGCGCGAACTCCCGTAGCTTTCCGAAGTGGTTAGGATTGATGGCATTGCTGAGGCACGGAGGCTTCGTTATTTCGCTCCGGGAACATAAAGCTCCGCAGACGCAGTTTGGGGATGAGCGCACGACAATCCAATTTATTGCGCCCACTTCCCCGCTCACGAATCTGAACAAAGTACCGCCACAATTGAGCTAACGTACAGTTTAGAATTCGGTACTTGCTCTTGGCGTGTTCCCGGGGCGCCTTCTTGACTCCCTACAAATTGTTTCCTCTCGCTCACTCTCCTCATTCTGGGAAAGGACGATACAAAGACGGACTCGCCTCGCGCCGTCGCTGTCCGTAGCAAAAAAAGTATCTGCGTCACTCCAAGCCGCTCCGCCTCTTATGCCATGCGTGCGCGAACTCCCGTAGTTTTCCGAAGTGGTTAGGTTTGATGGCATTGCTGAGGCACGGAGGCTTCGTTATTTCGCTCCGGGAACATAAAGCTCCGCAGACGCAGTTTGGGGATGAGCGCACGACAATCCAATTTATTGCGCCCACTTCCCCGCTCACGAATCTGAACAAAGCAGCGCCACAATTGAACTATCGTACAGATTAGAATTAACCTCAAATTAATTTGACCTCCTTGGCGCAGGGGACGCACGCTCGGATTCGAGTGGGAGGTCGCGGGTTCGATTCCCGCCACGGGCCACTTTGGAATTTTATAATTTCTAAGTTGGTTCAGGTCTGGTCTGGTGGGAGGCTTTGGCCGTGGCTAGTTACCACTCTAACAGCAAAGACGTACCGCCAAGCGATTTAGCGTTCCGGTGCGATGCTGTGTAGAAACCGTTGGGGTGACATAACTTACCCCTTCCAAGTTAGTACGCTAACATCTTCGGCTGCATCATCACTTACCATCAGGTGAGATCGCAGTCAAGTACTAACTTGTATAGCGTAAAAAAAAAAAACTAAAAAGCAGCACCGCTGGAAGTTATTCAGGCAACAACTTCCAGCGGTGCTGCTTTTTAGCATTAACTTAGGGACTTGAGAATTTGGATGATGTCAGAATCGACAGACGTTAGGATCCAAAATGCTGCGGTGGCACCTTTGACCAGGTGGACTAGTGACATAAAGAGTCTTGGGAATGTCGATGGATCCAAACTGCATAAACCTGTATTTCTTGGAGTTCCTTTCAAATCAGGAGGCTTATATCCAGCTTTTGTTCGTTGACTGAAATAAATGATTCTCTAATATAAATAGTTTTTAATTGCAACCTCACCTTAGTAACAGACAAAATTAGGCACTACTAACTAGGAAGAGACAAATAATCTACAAAAGTTGCTACACAGCATCGAGTAATCGAGCTAAATCACTTAGTGGTGTGTCTTTGCCGGTAGGATTGCATCTGGGTTAGGCCGAACCTCCCACCAGAGTAGACTCGACTCATTTTAAAATTTATATTGAGATTTGAGATGACAACAACTTAAATCGGTTCTTGCTAGAAATCGAACCCGGATCTTGCCATTCAAATCCGAGAGCGTATTGTAACTCATAAGTATAAATAGTTTGTTGATTTCGTTGAAATTTGGAATGTAGTATTATTACTCATATCTACGTGGATTAATAGAACGACTACTTTTCATCTCACAAAAGTCACGGTTTTTGCATGATTTTGAAACTACAATTATCATGTGTTTAAAATTGATTGGTGACAAAAACTAGACTTGCCCCAACTGCGTGATTGCTAAGCTATACCAAAGCTTTGTAAATTGACTGCCACTCGTCCAATGTAACAAATTCCAATTGTATCGCAAAGTTGCTTGAAGTGGGCTAACTGTAACGAATATCAAACACGAGTAACTATCTGATTCTGATATGAGACATCTGAAGTGACTCTAACTTTGCTGTAACTAAATAAAACTTTATTAGAATTGGAAAAGATTTTGGATATTCCAAAGCGAATAAGATTTACTGAAGTGCTAGAAATTGAATAAAGTTTTATTTAAGTGCTTTAAGTATTTGATACTTAAACTTTATAGGTATCAATCAGTTTAACATTTAGTTAAAAATAGACACAACTCTATGAACCCTTTCAATTAAAAAGAATAAAACGCACACTATTTTGAATTTTCCATATTACTATTACCTTTGAGAAGAAACTAGGAGGTTCCTACTTTTTTTCTCCTCATAGGTTTGTACCTACCTATTTCGAAATTCGTATGTATGCAATATGGATATTATAACTTCTTATAATATCATCCATTATATTATGAAAAACAAATGCAAAAAAAAACCAACACGACCGAATCGAAGGGACAAAGCGTAAACTTCCTTAATAATCGGCCAAGTTCCAGTCCAACTCGCGCACGAAGGGATCCGTATACCATTATCTAAATAACGTAGAGCCAGAACTCTTAGTTATTTATATACCCTACTATTACTAGGTACTATATAAGTAGAGTAATATTGGGAGGTCTGGACTATGGACCAAAAATGAGCGAAAATCATGTTTGTTGTATGGAAGTCCTCTTTAACCTTTATTTTATTTAATTTTTTAGTATTCATCTGTGAAAATTTCAAGTGTGTAACGTAACTATCACGGTTCAAAAGATACAGCCTGGTGACAGACGGACGGACGATGAAATTTCGGTAATAGGGTCCCGTTTTAACCCTTTAGGTACAGAACCCTAAAAACGAAATTGAACTTTGTTCTCGCTACCCCTGAAATCAATTTTCGTTTTTCGAATAATTATCGTGAAAAATATATATTCAGAAAAGCTTTAAAAGTTTATAATTGAAACACTGTTACATACATATTACAGGCGTAAATATCAGCGTAGCAGCGTTGCGTCCAGAGGGGTTAGTACGGGTTTTTGTACGAATTTCGAGTCGACTCGCGTCGTACAAACGAATCGAATTCCTACATACATGTACAGCCCGCGCACGCATGCATGGAGTGGTCTTCTCTGTTGGGCCTTAGCCAAACAGGGGTACGGGCCTCGAGGCTTGGCCTCCTTACCCGGGAATAGGCGCAGGAAAGATCACTTCCCAGGAAGTGCTCTTTAAGCCTATAATGGCTAAGGCCTGCCGTCTTGGCTTCGGGCCCCGGGATCGTGAAGGTTTGTAGGTTCCTTGTCCCCTACACGTCGGATCGGCTCGATGCTAAGTGCAAGGGAATCGGCGAATCCGGCAATGTTCTAATCGTCCTCTTCGTCGCTGTCTACGCCTGCAGGTTGGAATAAACACAGCCCGCGGCATCTATTGACAGCCGCATATTAGTGACCGTCCATAGATGGCGCTGGCTGTAAATGTATGGAGGAATTGGATTCGTTTGTGCGATGCGAGTCCACTCGAATCTGGTACAAAAACCTGCACTAACCGTGGTCGCTTTGTCGACATTCTTTTGTTAACCGGAAACACTAGCTGTAAATAATTGTGTTGCGGAGTGCCCACCTACGTTCCGGACAGAACAATGGCGGCAGGGCCCAGTGCCCTCCCACAACACTGTTGTGTGGCATTAGCCCGTTTGTATGTTGAAACAAAAGAATACACTTGGGAACATTCTTCAAACGCATATAAACCTGAGAATATAATTCTAGTACTCGTAAGTAGTAGGCACGGTACTGAATGCAAATTGTTTTGGACTTAGCTACCTTTGTACAGGTTTAAAGTAACTATCATACAACATTTATAATAATTCAGGGTTACTATACCTTTGAAGAATTTATAATGACACAAGGATTTTTAGAACTATACCTAGGATATTATGCTTCCATCTTCTCACGAGTAATTCATTAAAACTATGTTATACCTCATACTATGTAAGAGAGGTTGTATGATATAGTGACATTTTTGAAAACTGCAAGTGCCGAGTTTCTTGTCAGTTTTTTTTTTTTTTTTTTACGATTGATAGGTTTACGCTTGACCACAATCATATCCGATGGGCTGAAATGATGAGGTCTAGGATGGAGCGCGCTTGCCCGTGTTAGCGATTCCTTCCCGATTATTCTGCGATCAACCGAGTCCAATGCATCGAGCTGGTATTTGACAGATCCATCCCAGAGGTGACTGCAGTACTCCATGCCCGAACGAACCTGAGCTTCATACAGAGTCAGAAGCTGTTCGGGCGTGAAGTACCGCTTAACCTTGTTCAGGATGCCAAGCTTCTCGGCGAAAACCTGTTCTCTCTTATGTGGAGCAATTTCTCAGTTTCTCGGCTCCACTGCTTGCTCGCTCCGGTGGATTGGCAGCCTTATGCACACCTCACGTCTCCTCTCTGGTACGCATGTCTTCTCCACTTTGGTGAAACTTACCTGAACCCTTCGTAGCGCATCTCCTCTCTTGATCTTTTGGCAAAAACCGGGGAGACGGCAGGTAAGGCTCTTTTTGCAAAGTCTTACCTGCCATCTGAAGCGCGGTTTTCAGGCTGGATGGTCTACATCATCAGATGTTGAATTCAGCTGAGTTGTATAACTCACCCTCCTAGGAATAGGTAAAATATGCGAGCCCTGTTCAAACATTAACACGCATCATACCGGCATATAAACAGCCAGATTATGCCCCGCAAGTATAGTGCCTACTTTCCAACGTTGAGGGATTTATATGTATTACTTTATCTCCCAGACAATAAATTCAACTCAAGTTTACTGGCGATAGTATAAAGTTTATTTGAAGGTTAATTTATTGCCTCGGTTAACAGCTTCGGGGATTACAATGAACCTACAGCAGTAAAGTTTACAGACTCGTCAATAATTCTTTATTCCATTAGCATTGCTATGCCCGAAGAATTGGAGAAGCTAAAGGCCCGGTTACCACCAAAGCGGAGAGGAGTTATGAGTAACAAATCAGATATCGTCATTTTGACAACTCCGAAACTGAGGGGAGAGGACATGTCGAAATGATGAAATCCGATTGGTTACTCAAAAGTTTAGTTATGATATTTTGCTATACTTACAAAATTGGCGGGAATGCGAAAAACTCTTACCACATAGAAAGGTAAACTTAATAGATGGACCTTGTAAATCAATCCGTATACGGACAAGGTAAACTTAATACCTACTTGGAGCTTGTAAATCAATCCTTATGCGGACAAACTGAAGGTACGATTATTGTAAGGGTTCCTTCCTGCTATTTGTGTTCGGGACCCTAAAAACTGCTCGGAAATCATAACGTTCGATATACAAATATTTATATTACGTATACGAGTAGGTACGATAACGAACGAGAGAACGTTATAGCAAATACGTAATGAGTTTTCCGACCTCCTTACATCTTTGCTCGTTTCCTTATTTCTTATTCTCCTTCAGAAAGTCAAACAAGATATACGCTGAGCCCTTAAATGGGATGTTTAACAGAACATATCCTTCCACACATGACGATAATTATTACAGAAATCACTCCCTCTTGTTATGTTATGCGTAGCAAATTATATTTCAACCGTAAATCTCTCTCTGCCTGTCATTTGGTAGAACACCTTTTTATCCCGCGAATAAAAACCGTCATATTGTTAAGGAGCATGCCACGGGTGTGCCGGCGAAATTCAAATTGTTTGTGGTTTTTCACGATTGTTAAGCTAATAAGACATAATAGGCTTATCGCAGTCAAATTGCGGGAATTCCAGTATCGTCTTCACGTGCTTATATAAAAATCTGCTTGAAAGTGTCGAGTTAAAGAAATTAGTCCGAGATTTGCGAGTTACTCACTTAAAACTCGATACTCGAACCAATTTCCTAGGATAGACATTTTTAATGCAAAGATTTTGATATAAACATATAAAGATGATACTGACATTTCCGCAAATTGACTTTCATAAGCCTATAATGTGTAACTAGCGTACAAATTGCAAAAAACCACAAAAAATTTGAATTTCGCCATTTCGCCTTAATGTAGATACGTCATTCTCTGGCCTTACAAGGATATTTGTTGACTAGAAGAGAAACCATTTCTTACAATCCCACTTATATTATAAAGCCGAAAGTTTGTAAAGTGTGTGTTTGTTACTCCTTCACGTCGCAACTACCTACAGAGGGGTTAGTACAGGTTTTCTTTACGAATTTCGAGTCATCTCGTTTCGCTCAAACAAATCGAACTCGTTCATACATTTACAGAAAGCGCCATCTATAGATTATACCCAGGACTAACACATACTAATAGGCTACTTTTATTCCGAATAAATCCATGTTTTAAACGGAATTTGTATTTCCACTCTTTTAATCTTGACTGTCATTTTTGCAGCTGGGTAATTTAATAAGAGACAGGTTGAACTTATCCTCGTTGTTTTTCGGTTCTTAAATATTGGGTAATATTTTACAATAAAAAGGACGCGAAGGAAGGAAGTCACAATGTATCATTGTGGCATTGAAAGTAACACACATTTAGACGAATGCTCTACTATTTGATTCGATATCTTTGACTCGCATTTCTGACTATATCAGTGTTTAGGATAGCTTTTCGTGTTTTTTTTTGTCAAATATTGTTTGGGGAAAAGATGTACCGCTCTCCTTGCACATGATAATAAATATTTTCCTTGAGTTTTCCTTACATCTGATATTATATTTTGTTTCTTTATCGTGATGACAATACTTGGTTTTGGTGATTTACTATCCTTTGTTATAAGAAATTTTTAGGTTATATTCCAGTTGATCTAATTAGTATAAAGTCATAGTCATTAGATTGAAGTAGAGATATCAAATAAGCTAAAATAGCCTTATGGTTAAAACTGCCTTTGCGACTTAAGGGTCTGGGTTCGACTTACTTGTTGGAGTTATGTTAGGTACTTGTTTTGACGATCTCCCCGGCGCAGGGTACGCGCGCTCGGTTTCGAGTGGGAGGTCGCGGGTTCGATTCCCGCCACGGGCCACTTTGGAATTTTATAATTTCTAAATTGGCTTAGGTCTGGTCTGGTGGCAGGCTTTGGCCGTGGCTAATTACCACCCTACTAGCAGACGTACCGCCCAGCGATTAGAAATTTCGGTGCGATGCTGTGTAGAATCCGTTGGTGTGACTTTACTTATCCCTTCCAAGTTAGTACGTTTACATCTTCGGCTGCATCATCACTTAGCATCAGGTGAGATCGCAGTTAAGTACTAACTTACGAGTTTAAGTGTAAAAAAAAGACTCAAAGACCATGCACTTTGGAAGGCTTCACACACTTTTGGAAAAATGATGGAAAACCTAAGAAAAGATGTTAAATTGTCATGCGGAGATGCGTTTTCCTACTTAAATAATATAAAAGAAATTTTTAACATTAACCTAACTTAGCATCATTAAACGTAGAATTAATGTCTCAACGAATTTGTTATTCGAGTAAATTGGAGGTGGGAGATTTTTTCGTGTTGTTCACGGAACAAATTGAATTGCGGTGCGATTACGAGTAATGACCTCAATTTGAGAGATCCTTTGGAAAATATGTAAACCTGCCGGGGAATTGTTTGCTTCGGGCTCAATTCGGGCCACTGTATTTAACTTTTTTGTGAGCTCTGTTAGCTTTATTTGACTGTGGGTGAGTAAGTGCGTATGAGTCAAAACTCGTGAGTTGCAACTGAGTTTCATCTCTAGACTAATCACTTAACGTTCTCATGAGGCCCATAGTCAATGACCATGTTTCGGATCCATATAATAACATAGATGGCTTAGTAGAACTCAGAGGGCGATGAATAGAGTATGCTCGGAGTTTCTGTTTCAAATATGAAATGAGAAGATCCGTAGACAAACCACAGTCAACATAGCTCAACGTATCGCGAAGCTGAAGTGGCAGCGGGCATGGCACATAGCTCGTAGAACCGATGGACGTTGGGGACCAAGTGCTGAAATGGCGACCCCGCACGGGAAAGCGCAGTGTTGGGCGTTGGCAGACCTCCGACCAGATGGAATGACGACATTAAAAGGGCGCTAGATACAAGTGGCCTGAACTGTGTGGGCTGAAAATCATTGCAGGAGGCCTTCCTCCAGCAGTGGACGACCGTCGGTGGAAACCAATCAAACAACTCATGAGGTAATGTGTGTGACGATACTAATGTAGAGTTTTAAAGAGAATAATACAACATGATATTCTTGATCTTGATTTTCTCATTTTGTTCGATGGCGCAGATTCAAAATCATTCGTCTCCGTCCCCATCGCACACACACACACACACACACACACACACACACACACACACACACACACAATGTTTCTAAAAGGAAGAAGAGCAATCGTTTCTGGTAGTACGTGAAAATAAGGAATCAGATATACAACGTGTAACGAAAAATTGAAATAATATTGAAGGGTACATAAGTGTACTTGATAACGAACCACGCAGTAAACAATTTAATACGAAATAAGCACATTTATTTTTCCGTACGAGTAATGTATGGAAAAAAAAATATGCTTATTTCTTTTTAATATCGTTACAGGGTGATTCGTTATCAAGTACACTTATTTACCCTTCAATATTATTTCAACTTTCCGTTACATATTATAGAAGCTTTGGGGACGTTTAAGATATTTCAGGCTCACAGCTTCGTGTAGTTTTACAATAACATGACAAAATTCTGCGACAAAGCTCACCGTAACTACAAAGCCGGTGAAAGCGTATGACTGAAGTTTACTTTAGCACATTCCTTTCACATGCACACGCGTAGACACACACGGGCGCATATTGTGGACGTGCCAGACGCGTGAATAAAGTTTAAGTCGGTATCTACGAGATCCTTTATCTAAGACTCCGCTGTCTGTAAATAGTTAAAATGTGTACAGAAAGAAACGTATTTTTTTCGGGTTTTTTATTTGCACTTTGCAATTAATTAAACAACTTCACACTACAAACCCCTTCGTTTGACTAGAACTCGGCATATATTTAGTAACCTTACTGCCCACGGAGCAATAAAATAGGGAACAGACCGTTTATCTCTCTATCACACTTACGGGATTTCACGGCATACCTGCCAGGCAACAGGCATCTCCCTGGTCCCCATTCTATCTGTACTGTAGATACGTTAATAAAATAAGTTTTTTTCTTCCGAGTCAAATACAATACTTATGACTTCCAAGCGAACCAATTCGTGCTACTTATGCTCCCCTTTTGAGGCCTGGTTTCGACCAAAGCGGAGCGGAGTGCAGAGCTGTGTTTGAGTAACCAATCAGATTTCGTCATTTTGACATCTCCGAAACTGAGCGGAGAGATGTTGAAATGACGAAATCTAATTGGTTATTCAAACACAGCTCCACTTCACTTCGCTCCGCTCCGCTCCGCTCCGCTCCGCTCTGCTATGGTGGAAACCGGTCCTTAGTCAGGGCCCTGTTAAACTATTTTTAATCCAAAATCTATTATTTCGTTCGATATATTACGAGCAAATAATAATTATTAATTACTTACCTACAAAGACGCTCGAAATAATATCGAACCGTGTGTTTTTCAAATATGGGACGTTTGGCGTGCCTCGCTTGAATACTCAGGTATATTGAAGCAAAATATAATACATATACTGCTTATATTGAACCCTATAGTTCTCGACATGCGGAAATCAGTTTCTTATAGTTACTGAAATAGACTGTGATAGAGAGACAGTTCGGGAAAAAATATACAAATAAATGAACAATTA
Organism: Coenonympha glycerion; assembly: GCA_963855885.1. NCBI lineage: Eukaryota > Metazoa > Arthropoda > Insecta > Lepidoptera > Nymphalidae > Coenonympha > Coenonympha glycerion. The sequence goes on from OY979643.1 coordinate 13,069,727, forward strand.
AATAATTTAAAAATTAAAAAACACGACTGCCCTGTGGTAACACTACTTTTTCCAAAAAAAAGTTAAATTACTCGAGACGATCTAAGGATTCTAAGTCTAACGATATCCCATAATATGTCCAAATCTATTAAGCCGTTCAGAAGTTATGGTGGGATAAAGAAACTCACATACCTACATACATGCACACATACATACAGTTAGGGAACGAAAAGGTTCGTCAATTTTCAAACAGATTCGTTTGCACTAGTCGATTGTTTTGGTATGTCGACATTATAGAATCTTGCAGAACTAGTGCAAGCGAAAATCGACACTAAGGTGACGAACCTTTTCATTCCGCGACTATACATGAACCCTAAAAACATTACACTCCTTTTGGGCAATCGTGTAAAAGAACACATCTCTAATACCACGGTAGAGATGCAGAGTACCTAAAATGGCTACTTATTTTTTAACCCCTTTTGTATGGCCAAACTGATATGCTACCAGTTCCCTATCCTCACCGAAGAAGTCACGATAGTTCTATGAAAAAAACCCTAGCATTCTCACCCAACGACACCAAGGTCTTAAAACCAAACGGCACAAAAATGCATTTAAAATAGACATATACACAGACAGATATTTAGTTTCCTAAAAACGCACATACTCGTAACTCGAAAAAGACAGAGGTACGTGCCAAGGATTCGAACCCGCGACCTCCTTATGAGAGGCAGAGGTCAGAATTTAATAATTATTTAGTCCAAGCATCAGTGTGAATTCTACGTAATAGATACACGTTGCTATTTCCAGATTGCCATTTGGCCGCTCCGTTCCCTGAATACAGATTGGTCGCCGCCGCTGCAGATAGAGCACGCGAATCAATTTATCAAACTCATCAAACTCTTGCTAAGTTGACACAGGGTCGGTTTGCGGCGAACGGCAGACACCCGATAGCCGAAGGATCGACATAGCTAACAAACTATAATTTGTTGTGAAAGATAAGTAAGACTTTGCCTTGGCATCATAAAGTAGACATAATAATATACACAGGACTCGGCGAACTGCGCAAAAAAGTGTCGCCAGGTTACTGGTGTCAAAAATGTTTTTTGACACCAACGGCGTCAATAGTATACCGACTGCAGTATTGTTTATAGACCGTGGTCCACGACACAGATTTATACTTGTTATTAGTTCGCACGCGCGTTTCCACAGGGACTTTTTCCGCCATATTGTAGCATACTAGCGGGAAATTTGACAGCTGGTGCTACTTTTTTCTTGTATGAAGAATGTACTTATGGGCTCATCCTTAGGTTCATGTCGGTGCAGCCTGTTGGTGCAGCATTTAATTTTATTATTATTGAGCCCAAGCGTCAGTATGAATTCTACCTAATGGATACACATTGCCATTTGGCCGTACTCCGTCCCCTGAATACAGATTGGTCGCCGCCGCTACAGATAGAGCACGCGAATCAATTTATCAAACTCATCAAACTCTTACTAAGTTGACACAGGGTCGGTTTGCGGCGAACGGCAGACACCCGATAGCCGAAGGATCGACATAGCTAACAAACTATAATTTGTTGTGAAAGATAAGTAAGACTTTCTCTTGGCAGTTTATTCTACGAGTCTGAGATTTGAAACCCACAACTGGAGGAATTTTGGGGATTCACTAATCCCGCGGGAACGATGAATTTTTGAAGGAAAAAAAGGTATATTTTATGTTAGTCCAGGATATAATCTATTTCTATTCCAAATTTCAGTCAATTTGGTTTAGTAGTTTTGGCGTGAAGGAGTATCAAACATATATACACTTACAAACCTTCGCATAATTCAACTGAAGAGTATATTTGTTTTTGTTTGAGCGCGCTAATCTCTGGAAGTGCTAAAAAAATATTTTTGTGTTGGAAAGGCCATTTATTTAGGAAGACCAAAGGCTATATAACATCATGCTGTGACCAATAGGAGCGGAGCTTCGATAAAAAATGTTGGAAAAACGGGCAAATTGTTCTATTTCGAGAGCTTTCGTTCCATGTGCTGCGTTTACTAACCTACGTAACAAACTTAACTTTACGTAACAGTAAACGGTTATATAAAGTAACGCAATAGTCATGTATGATAGAATTTTTTCCATTTAAAAGTTTTAAAAAAGTCCGCGACACCACATGTCTATTGTCCATGTCTTTTAAGGTAGAGTTACATTATAACGGGATATGTAAAATCATAAAAACGGAGAAACCAATACATATTCCGTTGACAACTGCAACTAGGCAATAGATATTTTAAATACCTACCAAGAACCACAGTAAGCAAAATATTGAATAGAAGTAGGCACTATTTTACAGAAATCTATAATAATTAGAAGGAAAGATTAATTTGTTTACAATCTCGCAATTGTGAAGTCAACATCTCCTGACAATGTCCCGTGGTCGGGAAGAAACGTGCTTCGAAAGTGTTGCTTTGCTGGCTTGGAAACTTTGCTTTCGTACTTGAATAGGAGGACGGGTGGTGCTTAGCTTGTTTCTGTATGTTGAACCTAAAATCTGTGGTTGGACCATACAGATTCTTATCAGGTAGCGGATTACATCAAAACAAATTAATCTTTAAGGCAAGCAAATTCAAAGAATTTAATATAATGACGGTACATGCTCAGTATATATTTGATAACTTGATATATGTGCATAAAAATATTAATAATTTTGATAAGAAAAGCGATCTCCATGCTATCAACCTTAGAAGTAATAAAAATGGGAAATGCTTTCCAAAAAACCAACTTCAAATGCCACTACAAAGAGTGAAATAATTTTTATTTAAATTTTAGGTACCTACACCAATTCGCAGTCGGGCAATGTTTCATACAATCCCTAACTTACTTGATGTGCGAAGAAATGACGAAGTCATAGGCAATCGCCCGACTTCGAATTGGTGTAGGTACCTAAAATTTAAATAAAAATTATTTCACTCTTTGTAGTGGCATTTGAAGTTGGTTTTTTGGAAAGCATTTCCCATTTTTATTTTATACTTTTTAGTGGAAAACAATAAAATGCACAAGGCGTTGTAAAAATACCCAAATCACTTGAGGTGTGTTCATAAACTCTGAAGAGATACCTAAAATTCACCAAGATCCCATCATCAGACCCTGACTTGATGACTTTAGTCATCAAATCAGTATCTGCTAGCAAATGCACCAGTAACTATAAAAAATACCCAACTCGCTTCAAGTATACTAGCAAAATTTGAAGAGTTCCCTCGAATTCACCAAGATCCCATCATCAGACCCTGACGTGATATCTGTTAGCATATGCACCAGTAACTATAAAAAATACCCAACTCGCTTTAAGTATACTAGCAAAATTTGAAGAGTTCCCTCGATTTCACCATGATCCCATGATCAGATCCTGACCTGATAACCATAGGACAACTTGGAAAATATTACTCTTTGTAATAATACTCAAATAGTTTCATGTGTCCATATAAAATTTGAAGAGTTCCCTCGATTTCTCCAGGATCCCATCATCAGATCTTGACCTGATTAAAATGGGACCACCTGGAAACAAAACCCTCTTAAACAAAAAAATAATTTTTCAAATCGGTCCACGCGTCATCGAGTAATCGGTGAACATACATAGATAAAAAAAAAGAAAAAAAAAAAAAAGACTCCGACGAATTGAGAACCTCCTCCTTTTTTTTGAAGTCGGTTAAAAACAAACTTATAGTGCATAAAACAAGACTGGAGAAAATAAATAAATCATTTAAAGGCAATGGGATACGCTTTTACAACAAACTCCCTAATGAAATATTAAACTTATCCCTCAAAAAGTTCAAAGTCGCTGTAAAACGAAAGCTTATTAACAAAGCTTACTTTAGTATTAAGGATTACTTACATGAATCAAACCCTTGGGGATGAATGAACTGCTGTGAGCACTAGCTCAATTAGTTTTAAGAGCCTTTGTGAAGTGGTGATAACAGAAAACAAAACCCGGCTGAGTTTGTTGTGGGCTTCTTCTCAGTGCAGGGCGCGTTGGAACCCTCGTAAACTTAGTTTTAAGTCGACTTGGAGTTATCGCCACAAATGTGACAAATATCATACTGACCTATAACAAGAGCCTGTATATTAGGCCTATGTGAAATAAAGATATTTTGAATTTGAAAAAAGTCGTGACTGTAAAAGCAAAGTGATAGATAAACAATCACATCTTTTTACATTTAGCTGGGGGCTTGGGACACTGTCTTTTACCTAAGTTATTAGCGTCTCTCTCAAGAAATTTTCACCCTGGAGAGCACGACGTTGAGCTAAGAAAAAACAGTCATTTATTTTTAAAAACGCTCTTATACATTTTTAGATCAGTAGTAAACTTCAAGAATATAATATTTATTATATCAATCATATGCTACCGGTTTTTGCTTAATCAGCTGGTAATTGGGGCTCCTGAATAAGAAACCTCCATACAGTATAAATATTTCAATCCACGATGACGCGCCCCCCTCTGTCAAACTCCATACGAATCGAATGAAACATAAGCGATTTTGACAGAGTGGGGCGCGTCTTCATGGATGGAAATATCTATACCAGTTTCAGTTAGTAGCTTTTTCAGTTCCAACGGGTTTTAAGTTCAGAGTGCATTGGAACAATAGATAAAAATAGTCAAGATAGGCCCATCCGAACATTTTACGTAAACGTTCTTCATACAAGAAAATGTAGCGCCATCTGTCGAAACTCCTGCGAAATACATGTTTATTTTTTTATATTTTTTTATCTATGTGTCTGTGGTCACCTTGCCTGCAATATTATTATTTATTCAAAAAAAAAAAAGAAATAGGTCTTTACCTATCTACCTATACTGACTACAGACGGGGGAGGGTGCAAAATAGTCATTCTTGCTCCCTTAAACTGCCGACATTTTATTCGCCCTGTCTTTAGTATACAAGTCTGTGATTGGAACCCTCGTAAACTTAGTTATAAGTCGACTAATTATTAACACCATTTTAAATAAGTATATCCCAGATATTGTACTGATCTTTCACAAGTGCCTGTAAGTCAGGCCTATGTTAAATAAAGATATTTTATTTCACATAGGCTTCCGTCATGAAGCAGTTACTGCATTTCTATGTTTAAGCACATATTTAAGTATGTTCAGTATAATGAGACGTAAGCCAATGTCTCAGGATGATTCATAATGTGAATGCAATGCGTTGTACGAGTACCTTGTATACTTGAACTTGAAATGACAAGTCTTAGGTCGCACTCATGCGTCTCATAGTCATTATAATATATTGTCAGTCTTATGTGTTTTTGTGTGTGTAACCTCCCTAACATGTAGGTCAAAGTTCTCGCTACGAGAACGACTCAAAAGTCAAAACAATAACCATTGAGTCAACAATCCACATGGCGGTAATCTCGTGAGCAGGGTCTTTTGATACTTTTTCGAGGAAAAGTATTATGTTTATTCGTTGATATTACCCACGAGCTTTCGCGCTCAAGCCTTCGCGTAATATTTAACAAGCAATTACAGTAACTCCCACTTTGTAACTGAGATTGCTATAACGTAACGTCTATGTTACCATTCATATTTTGTGTTACCATTTTCAAGTTACAAATTCGTTAATAAAATAGCTTAAAATCTACTGTAAAGGCTAAAATTAGGATAGATTCTAGCTTTTACAGTATTTAATTTAAAATTTTCTCCTCTGTCTGAAATTAGTTGGGGATTTTGTTAGTGGAGAATTAACTCCCAGGATAAAATTTCTACATCACTAATTGCAATTAGGTAAAACTATAGTTCATAATTTTGTGATATTGGTAAAAATTCTTTGATTTTTAGATCTAGGCCTAGGCCTGGATGATAAATTATGGTTCGCTGACAATAATTTCTTTATATTAGGAATTAGGACGCATTTATTTTGAACAGTTTGATTTAGGAAATTAGCTCATTCACTCTTGATTTGAATGAAGGCGAAAGACGAAAGCTTGATTTGAAGGAAGGCGAAAGATGAAAGCATGATTTGAAGGAAGGCGAAAGACTTAAGCGGTACGTATCAGGAACGAGGAATCAAAGCAGTTTGTACTGTATACACTGGTCGCGGAATGAAAAGGTTCGTCACCTTTAGTGTCGATTTTCGCTTGCACCAGTACTGCAAGAGTCCATTATGTCAACATACCAAAACAATCGACTAGTGCAAACGAAACGAAAATTGACTAACCTTTTCATTCCCTGACTGTACATCCATTTAGAAGTACAACTTATAGCTATTTACTTGGGTATATGGTTGCCGACTTTCACGATGTTGAGTTCAGTTTAGAGTTCAGTATAAAAGAGGAACGTAGAAACGAAGTTAATAATAGCTCCAAACCTGTATTGACTTTATTTTCTTGACGTAGAAAGAGCAAATAAATTTTATCCTCAGCTAATATAAAACACCTAAGCCGTTAGATATCATACCGTTTATGCAAATATCGCATGTTACGCCTCCGCCTATCACCCTTCCACTTTTTAGTCGCAAAATCATTAAGGCTCGGTTGCTTGACTTGACTTTAACCGAAACGTTATAGTTAAATATGGCTGCCTGACTCTTATTTCGAAAGACATAAGAGTCAGACCGCCATATTTAACTATAACGTTTCGGTTAAAGTCAAGTCAAGCAACCGAGCCTAAGACGTTTCAGCTCATAAGTCACGCTTCTAGTGAGTTATGGTGTGAACATTAAGCTTTAAATATGCTCCATATTCAGCGAAATACACTTACCTCTACAATGGTCAAAATCATAAGAGCAAGCGTTATTCTTTTCTTCTACTATATAAAAATAAGTCGGGTTTTCCTTCCTGACGCTATAACTCCAGAACGCACGAACCGATTTTCACGGTTTTGCATTCGTTGGAAAGGTCTCGGGCTCCTTGAGGTTCATAGCAAAGAAAACTCAGGAAAAATTTCAACAGAAAAGTGAGAAAATCTTTCTAGCGGGAAAGCCATCTGGTGGCGAAACGGAGTTCGCCGGGTTTGCTAGTTAAATATAGATATTTCAAACAACGAACACGCGCCCAACTCTTGTCTAAATCGATTATGTTTCATTCGATTCGTACGAAGTTTGAGACAGTGGGGCGCGTCGTCGTAATTTGAAATATCTTTATCAGGTTTCAGATTCTACACCAGTAATACCCACAGTTATCAAATTATATTTAAAGAAAATATGACTAACTGATATATTGTCGGATAGTTTGAAACACTACGTACTCGTATCGGGTATAGTATATAACAGTTGTGATATATAGGAATGTTGTGATACACTCAATGCCTGTAGCTTTTTTCTGACGTGAGTTTGAGCTTCGTCGTCATACGAAAAATAGTTCTGACGTGATACGCACTGAGCGCTTACTGTACTTGGGGCAAAACGCCTAATCTCTTTTGGTATACAAAGAGAGCTGAAATTATTGTAGAAAATTCAATAGGTACAAGAGAGGGTAACGTGAACAAGAAGAATAAGGATCATCATCAGACAGCCCAAATGTACCATATAACACTTTGGCTGGCGTCTTTCCTTATACTTAAGTTTTAACGTGTAGTTGAGTAAAAAAATCTTCCTTAGCAAGAAACAGGTGTTGCTACTAAGTGAAATTGTGTGGTTTACCTGCTATTACTAATCAATTTCGCATTGTGTAGTCAACATCTCCTGCAGTCATCGGTGTTGGGATAAAATATGCGCCGTGAGTTGTGTAAGAGTATTGTGTGGTGTAGCGGATTATTTAAGCATTCTTGCTAATTGTTATGGACTACTGCGTAGTAACAGCTAATTCTGTTCGATATTTAAAACTTCTTTGTAAGTTACCACCCGCTTACTTACATGAATGAAAACTTCTTTGTAAGTTACCACCCGCTTACTTACATGAATCAAATCCTTGGGGATGAATGAACTGCTGTAATTATACTAGCTCAATTAGTTTTAAAAGCTTTTGTGAAGTGGTGATAACAGAAAACAAAACCCGGCTGAGTTTGTTGTGGGCTTCTTCTCAGTGCAGGGCGCGTTGGAACCCTCGTAAACTTAGTTTTAAGTCGACTTGGAGTTATCGCCATACAAATGTGACAAATATCATAAGGACCATTTACAAGCGCCTATATATTAGGCCTATGTGAAATAAAGATATTTCATTTCATTTCATTTCATTTCTTACTGCTAAGACTTGAGTCAAATCGCAGCAGCGAACGGATCGACTCTCGCCCGCTCGTTGTTTGCGCAGTTCCGGGGCATTGTTTTCAATTTATATAATTTCTACGAGCACGAAATAATGACTCCGAGTTAAAACTTCCCTAAACGGAACCTACAAGTGCCGCTTTATTGTTTCGCAGCGATATTTCTTGCAACTCCTGATGAAGATAAAACAATAAGTTAAAGCCTGTTTTAATTAAATGTAAATCAAGGAGTTCCGTTTCGCAACAAGTTCAGTCGTCGTTAAAATTATATTTTAGTTGTTTAATTTGTTTGATTGCTCGCCTTCGACGCATGCCGAATGTTGTTTTAATAAATCACGAAACTCAAAACAATTATTGTATTCGTTTAAAAACTGAATTTTGACTAAAAACCTTCTTTTTAACCGACTTCAAAAAAAGGAGGAGGTTCTCAATTCGTCGGAATTTTTTTTAGGGTTCCATACCAATTTGGTAAAAATGGAACCCTTATGGTGAGACTTTCTCCGTCCGTCCGTCCGTCCGTCACTCACTCGTCACACTCGATTATTTCAGTAACTATTCAAGCTATCGACCTGAAATTTAGAATAGTTATAGATAATAGTGACGCGACGTCATAGCAATCGTAAAAATATGAAAATTGTTTATATTTTAATTTAAAAAGGGGGGAAAACCGGGTCACTGAAATTTCAAAATGAGATAACAATATTGAGTGGGGTATCATATGAAAGGGCGTTACTTGTATATTCTAAAACCAATTTTTATTTATTTTTATGCTTGATAGTTTTTGAGTAATTGGGCAAACTGTCGAAAAAAATACCGTTCCCCCCCCCCTTATCTCCGAAGTTTACCATTCGAAAAATCTGAAATAAATATGATCAATAGAAGTTAACGTATATTTTACAGGAAAAATAAAATCAACCCTCTAACTATTATACTTTTTTTGCTAATTACAATAATCCGCCGAAAACAAAGTTAGGTTTGCGGTTTGCCAACAAAAGTACCTATATGTAAATTATACTCGTAAAATCTTGAAAAAAAAGTGATTCTTTTAATGTTTTACTTATTTTATGGTATGGAACCCTCGGTGCGCGAGTCCGACTCGCACTTGGCCGGTTTTTTTTTTATCTATGTATGTTCACCCATTACTCGAAGACGCGTGAACCGATTTGAAAAATTCTTTGTTTGTTTAAAAGGGTTTAGTTTCCAGATGGTCTCATTTTAATCAGGTCAGGATCTGATGATGGGATCCTGGAGAAATCGAGGGAACTCTTTAAATTTTATATGGACACTTGGAACAATTTGGGTATTATTTGAAAGAGTAATATTTTCCAAGTTGTCCCATGGTCATCAGGTCAGGATCTGATCATGGGATCTTGGTGAAATCGAGGGAACTCTTCAAATTTTGCTGGTATAATTGAAGCGAGTTGGGTATTTTTTATAGTTACTGGTGTATTTGCTAGCAAATACTGATTTAAAGACTATAGTCATCAAGTCAGGATCTGATGATAGGATCTTGGTGAAATTGAGGGAACTTTTCAGATTTTATAAACACACCTTAAGCGATTTGGGTATTTTTGCCTTGCCTTTTGCATTTTGTCGCTTTCCACTAAAAAGTAAAAAATAAAAATGGGAAATGCTTTCCAAAAAACCAACTTCAAATGCCACTACTACAAAGAGTGAAATAATTTTTAATGTACACCAATTCGAAGTCTACCACAATTTCACGAGCCAAAATGAGTAAAACAATTCGCGATTTGGAAACTATTCAAAAGAATGGGATTAACCCTGGCCGAGTTTTGTGCAGTTTAGCCTACGTCGATGACGGCATAATATGGCTGAAGCCATTAAGTAGTCTAGCCTCCAAGAGCAGAAACTGAATGGCAGTCAAATCTGTCATAGTAAGACGCAGTCATAAGCTTGTATACCTACATGAGGACATTGTATTGCATTGCATTTTGAGGGCCAAACTTTTGTAACATTTGTGTCAAGAAGGGAGCATAGATTATTATAATAAATAAGTTTCAAGCTATTAATTGATAAGACTTTTGGAGTCCGGAGTTCGGGATTTGAAAACCAGGGCCTTTCTAACAAATTAGGGTAACTAGGCTAAGTAGTAAAGGAAAATCAACGTTAGGAAACTTGCGTGCTTGAGACTTCGCTGTAATCTTCCCAAAGGTGTAAAGAGCCTGTTAAGTTATACTTCGAAATTTGAAATTTTATTTTAATATGATATTTAATCCGCTCCTGAAGGTTATGACTGGAGCACGCTGTAACCTAAATACATTCGTGGCTTACAAAGCTTTGACTATAACGTGGTTCCTGAGCTTTGTAACTGCGGAAATTATAATTAAGCTTTAATTTTCCAAAAACTGTTGTCTCATCACCGTTGTCATTATCTTCATCATTAGCATATTCACTATCCACTCCTGTGTACGGAATACTGACTCTCTTTTTATAGAATAGGATTGGGAGTGGAGATTATTGAGGATCTCCTTGGTGCAGTAGCGTGCTTTCGGACTCGAGTCGAGAGTCATTGAGGTCGCGGGTTCGATTCCCGCCACGGGTTACTTAAGAATTAAATTGGCTTAGGTCTGGTCTGGTGGACGGCTTTGGTCGTGGCTAGCTACCACCAAGGGCAAGAAACGTACCATTAGCGATTGAGCGTTCTAGTATGATTATTATTTATGTAGAATCCGTTAATGCTATTTAACCCTTTCAAGTTAGTAGTTAGGTACTAACTTGAAAGGGTGAAATAGCATTATATAGTTAGTAAGATGGCATCGTACTAACTTAGTACGATGCCATCTTCGGCTGCATATGACTTACCATCAGGTGAGATCGCTGCCGCAGCCAATTACTAACTTGAAGTGTGTAGAAATTACATTGTTTTGAAAGACAATTCAAAATAAATAAAACAATGGCAAACTACGAGTATTAAGTGTGTAGTACGAGTAAAATTTTATTTCCAAATAGGTAACTATAACTTTGTTTGTTTAAATCTAACTCTTTAACTAAAATATTTAAAATGTAATTGATATCACTTAGGCATAATAAAAACATAACGTTACGAATAAAAAATTATTAATTTTCTACATGTAAAACTCCTCAGAAAAGGCTTAACCGATTTTTATGAAATTTTTATTTACATTCGGTAGGTCTAATGGCAAAACAACGTTTGTCGCGTCTGGAAGTATAAGTATGTAATTTTAATAATCAAATATGAATAAAAAACGTTATTAAAAATAACAACAAAAAAATTATTGCATCTTACACAAATAAAACATTTTTCGCTGTTTATATTGATTGCATTGCAAGGTAATATGTACAACTATGTACCTATGTGAAATGTAAATGAAACAACGGAAATTATTATATAATGAAATTTTATTTCCAAGTAACTATGTTATATTATGATAATAATAATAGTAATATCTCTTTAAATTTAAAAGTATTTACACGTTATCACGTAGGCAACAACATAACGTTACAAATATAATGTTTCTTCGATTGACCTCGGGCCCTAGCACTACTGGTACCGGTGCGAGCTAGACGCGCGAACGTGGCGCTTGATAATAACGGTTGCGAGAGAAATAACGTTATAACAAATAACGTTACTATCGTTCTTAACGACGGCTGAACTGATTTCACCCCCGCGTGGAGCTCCGCGAGGCTTTCTGTAACAAATGAGGGCATTAGTGGGTTAACGTGAAATCAACGGGTCTGCCCGCCTGAAATTCAAAATTTTCGTGGTTTTTTGCTTTTGTTCGCTAATTAGACACGATAGGCTTATGGCAATCAATTTGCGAAAATGGCAGTATCATCTTTACATGATTATATCAAAATCTTTGCATAAAAATGTGTATCCTAGGAAATTAGTCCGAGTATCGAGTTTTATGTGAGTAACTCCCAAATCTCGGACTAATTTCTTTAACTCGACACTTTCGAGCAGAGATTTTTATATAAACACGTGAAGAAGATATTGGGATTATCGCAATTTGACGGCCATAAGCCTATTTTGTCTTATTAGCTTAAAAATAGCGAAAAACCACGAAAAATTTGAATTTCGCGGGCACACCCGTGGTGTGCTCCTTAAATGATTCTGCTTCTTGGCTTGTTATCTCGGCATATGCCAGGGAAAGCTTTCCAGCTAAGATGCTTCCACTTTGTCCGGTCTAATTCATCCTTTTAGTCCGTTGTAAAACTTATCTAGGGTGGATGCTAATGGGATATCAATCTACGATATAAATATTTCCATTTCACGATGACGCATCCCACTCTATCATACTCCATACGAATCAAATGAAAACTAAGCGATTGGGAAGCGTCTTCGTGAATTTATCTACATCTTTGGCTGTCTATATGAGTGTGCGTGTGTGTGTGTGTGTGTGTGTGTGTGTGTGTGTGTGTGTGTGTGTGTGTGTGTGTGTGTGTGTGTGTGTGTTTGAAATCTCTCTTTTATATTAAAATTGTACTAAATTGATTTGGAATAAAGAATGATCAAGAATGATCAATGATAAAGAATGGATAAAGAATGATAGATTGGTGTATTACCGAACTTTAAAATGTTTATACAGTAAAATCCACGGTTCCTGTTTCAGTTTTCGTGAAAATTTAAAAACTGCAGCTGAAATGGCTTGTAAAAGCTGGTAATTAATTTAAAGGTAGATAAAGTTTATATTTTGTTGTAACGTAGCGCTTTCAGGGAAATTCATGAAATTTTAAAGTGTACATAGTAGAATATGTCCAGAGACTAGATTCATAGAATTAAATGAAATAAAATGAAAATGAAATGAAAAAGTTTTATTGGTGATTCACATTATGTCTAAACAAAAAAAAAACATAGGAAGGACAATGTGCAATCCCAAATGGGCCCAATTAAATTAACTGTAACCTCTGGAAAGGACATGGCCGAAACTTGTATGGAGCTGTGCCCTGGAAAAAAAAATTTCATGGCCATCGACAAACAGTACGTCATTATTAAAGCTTATAATTATGTCTTTACAATCGTTTAAGTTTTATGATCTGAAAACTTGCGAGAGACATAATATCAGCATAACAACTTGCAACAAAATGCGCCTAAATAATTTTAATAGCAATGATTTTTTATTAAAAAATGATGCGTATTGGTTATGAACTCATTATTTTTTCATATTAAAAAGCTTAGAAAATGCGAGTAAACATTTTGAATAGCATTTATTTAGTAAAAAAATCATTGCTATTAAAATTATTTAGGTGCATTTTGTTACAAGTTGTTATAGTGATATTATTTCTCTCGCAAGTTTTCTGATCATAAAAATTAAACGATCGTAAAGACATAATTATAAGCTTTAATATGACGTACTGTTTGTCAATGGCCATGAATATTTTTTTTCGAGGGCAGAATCCGGCCATGTCATTTGTGTGGTCAGTTGGTACCGTTTCCGGTTATTCTTTCAGCTATAATGTATAAGGCGCATAACAATATGACAATTACGCCTCCTACGATTCGCTCCAAAACGCTTGGTCTCCGGACACACTTGAAAACGTACGCGAGGATTACGCTACGCTTACGCTTATGCGCCGTGTGCTTAGGGGCTAAAAGCCATCCCCGCCATAAAAATGGGGCTAAACTTGGGGTGCCATATTCTACTTTGTCCATTTGAAATTTCATGAATGTCCCTGAAAGCGTTACGTTACATGGTAAGAAAAATTTTAAACAACAGATTAAAAATGAAGTCAACTATTATATTGAATTCCGTAGTCAAGTAAAGCGGTGAAGTACTTCAGAAAAGAAAAGAGATGCAAACAAAGTAAAAATATTCATGGCGTAAAAGTTAATATTATGAAGTGAGAAAGTTTGCACCTATGATAATAAACAAGAACGCTAAGACGCTAAGGAAACTGTTTTAATGAAAAGTTACACGGAGGTAAGGAAAATATAAACACTATTAAGTTTATAGCCTTCTACTTCGTTTACTGACTGCATATAAAAAGTTTTGCTTTTGAAGTGTATTCATGATGTATCTACTCGTATGTACGAGGTTGCGTGGTTTTAAGGTATTTATTATTTAAAATTTTGATGGATTTTTCCATAATATGTCACTTGTACTCCTTTATAAGCGTGGTATGGAATAATAGACTGTATAGGCATTAGAATCGTTCTCGCTCGAAAAAGAATGAGTATTTCCATCAAATTGTTTATTTTCACATAGGCATTTATTTATGGAATGTCAGACTCTACAGTCACATGTAGAAAATTGCACCAATTGCAATTGATTGGGCAAGAAACTCGGATCTTGCTCCTTTATAAAATTCGCGTTGCACGATTTTGGTTGACTAATACATCAGATTATTTATATGCAGAGGGAAATCCAAGACTTGCTGGAATTCCAAGTTTAAATTTAAGAAGACACTTTTGTGTTAGTAATTTCAGATTTCAGAAAGAGAAATATATATACATTTGCTCTAAAACATCAAAGTTGGATATATTTTCAATCTTCCACGGTAGAAAACGCTTTCGCGAATCAAATTGTATATTTCATACGTTTGTACCTATCAATTTTGAAAGCTGCACGAAAAATGGAATCGAAAGCTTGAAAAATAGATGTACAACTTCATATCGCTTGTAAAGAGCATACGTGGCTTTCAAATGTTACGACTGAATCGAATGCGGAGTCGACATTGCGGGATAAAATGCGCATTTTTCACAAATTTGCGGTTATATGTATTTGACGGCTATACGGCTGAAGTCGTTTATACATAACATTCAACTTGCTATGGGTAACATTCAACGGTGACATTACAAAATATAAATATCGAATGGAAACAGGCGTTAGTTTGCGGAAATTAATAACCACGCACGATTTCGCATTGTGAAGTCAACATCTCCTACAGATGTCCCGGGTGTAGGGACGAATCGTGCGTCGAAGAAAGTGTTAGATTGTGTGTGTGTGGTGTGGTGTGGGTGGGTATAGTGTTCCTGCATATTGTACCATACAGAATCTTTTCAAGTAGCGGATTATAGCAAAACAAATTAATCTATCCTGCTAATTACAAAATATTAGTTATCATTTAAATTAAAAAAAAAAAAAAACAAGCTTTTAGTCGCATTTTTTTCAGCACCAGAACCTGGTTACCATAATATAACACCAAACTACTCGTCAAGACGGATCAAACGAGTCCAAACTCGATGAGGTTGTGTCGTGTAACTATCAAGTTCCTATGATGTAACTTTTGTTCCCATCATCCGATTTACACATGCAGACAAAATTTCAGCTCAATTGATAACCGGGATCATGTTTAACTTGCAAGATTTGATTACAGAAAAAAAATATCGGGACAGATGAAACTAAATAAAAGCTTGTAATAAAGTATCCCAGCAAAAACATTTTCATGTAAAATGTTGCCAAGACGAGAACATGTGGCTCACACTATCAAAAAGTTATCAGATCTCATGTAGAGCAAGACTTCTAACTATACATGCCCTAACTCTATAAATCCTAACTTTATAAACTCTACACTTTAGTCAAAATATATTATGTCTTGGCTGTTTCGGTACCGTCACATGGGCGTAAAGTGAAGAATTTATTCACTGTTCAGTACTTTTCTAATAGAGTTTTGCAAGTGGCATAATGGACCATGCAAAATTCAAGAAATTTCACATTAAAATTAAATTGTATCACCATTGTCATGGGAAAAAACTTCCATATTAAAAAATATCCTCTAAAGCAAAGGAACACACTTTTGCAAAGTGTGATGAAGTATTTGAAACCAATGCAGTTAGTAAAACCTAAGTGCAGTTTCTGAGGAGACTCAATACCTATCTAATAAATAATCGTTACTACAGAAACTATGTATTGTATATCAGAAAAGTACAAAGTCAGTGAATAATATTTTTACTTTACACCCATGTGACAGTAACGAAACAGCCAAGACATAATATATTTTGACTAAAGTGTAGAGTTTATAAAGTTAGGATTTATAGAGTTAGGGCATGTATAGTTAGAAGTCTTGCTCTACATGAGATCTGATAACTTTTTGATAGTGTGAGCCACATGTTCTCGTCTTGGCAACATTTTACATGAAAATGTTTTTGCTGGGATTTCACTCCTTTTTGTAAGTTGTTTACGACTATATTTTTTATTTGGTTAATTTCCTTTTCTTTGGTGTATTTCTTGAATATCATTGCAAGGTGGATATTTGTCCGAATCAAGTATCCCCCCCTCTATCATTTAAATGAGGGAACCCTCCTTGGTTCACCTAGTTTATTTTTTTCCTTATTTGTAGTTTATTACAAAGAGTCCCTATATCAATTTTGAGACCTCTAGCATCAATATTTGCGGTAATTTCATACAAACTTCCATCCCCTATTTTAAGGGGTTGGGGGGTTAAATTTCCAACTTTTGGAATTTTTTGTTGGTTGTGTGCTAATACTAGCTTATATACCAAATTTCAGAAATTAAGTTTTTATTATACCTATATACTTATGGGAAACCCCATACGAGCTTCCAACCCCCTAATTTTATGGATGTGGGGTGATTAACTAAAAATCCTGAAACACGTATTTAATTGTTTATTACAAAGAGTTCCTATATCAATTTTGAGACCTCTAGCATCAATACCCCCTCCGGTGACCGTAAACAATTTCAGGATATAATGGAGGAAGTACTTAAACGACTGTCAGTTTCGACTAAAAAAATATTAGTATGTGGCGATTTTAATGTTGATATCTTATTGAGTAATTCAAATACTGTTCAGTTACTCAATTTATTTAAATGCTTTGATTTAAATAATGTGTTTAGAGAGCCCACTAGAATAACACAAACCTCGGCCTCCTGCATTGACAATATATTTTGCAACTGTGAGATTTTGGATAAGGCTATAATAAATAAGCTTAGGTCTGATCACTGTGGTCAACAAATTTATGTCTTAAATAGTGTCGTCAAACTGAAGCATATAGTTAAATGCAGACCCATTACAAAAAATAAGCTAATGCGGTTTAAAGATAAAATATCTACTACAGTTCCTGCCCTAGTCTTTGAACATGAGCATCCTGATAGCATTTATGGAACCTTATTCAAAGCTCTAGATACGGAGTTTAATAATATATTTAAATTGAAAAATATAGATGTTATGAATAATAAATTGAAGTTCAGCGATTGGGCAACTCCCGGGATTCATAAAAGTAGAAAAAAATTGTATGAGCTTTATGAGGAAAGACAGTTTAATCAATCTGCAATTTTCCGAGATCGGGTTAAAACTTATTCAAAAATCTTTAAAAATGTTTGTATGCAAGCGAAATCTCTGCATTTTAAAGAAAAAATAACTCAATCCGATAACAAGATAAAAACAACATGGAATGTAGTTAATAGAGAAGCAGGAAAAACCAAATCTCGCAACTCCAAGATCGAAATAGTTGCTAATGGTAATAAATTAACATCAGACATAGAGGTCGCGAATACCTTTGAAAACTACTTCCAGAATGTTCCTGTTTTGTTAACGGATTCTTTAAAGTCCTCACCAACAACAGCTCAAAAACTTTTAAGGGACAACGTGAAAGAGTGCTCTATCGTATTTAAATTTGAACATATCACTGCAGCAGACATAAAGAAAACCTCCCGGTCGATAAAAATTAAAAGAACTGGCGACCTTTGGGGAATGTCTGTGCAAGTGGTTTTCAACATAATCGACACTATTGCCCCATGTTTGGCTATAATATTTAACCAATGTGTTGATTTAGGTATTTTTCCAAATTTAATGAAACATAGTAAATTGATACCGCTATATAAATCTGGGGATAAACAAGATCTTAATAACTATAGACCAATTTCAATCTTACCAACACTTAGCAAGATATTTGAAAAAATCATACTGGACCAACTCCTAAGTCATTTTAACTCAAATAAAATTCTTCATTCCGAGCAGTATGGTTTTACTAAAGGCAGGAACACCACTGATGCAGGTGCCAAGTTATTAAGTCATATCTATGATGCCTGGGGACAGTCTCAGAATGCTATCGGGGTCTTCTGTGACCTGTCCAAGGCTTTTGATTGCGTTGAACATCAAACGCTACTATGTAAACTAAGCCATTACGGTATCAAAGACAGAGCTCTTGATTTCGTTGCCTCTTATTTAAGTGATCGAACACAAAGGGTATGCATAAATGACACAAAATCACAGGGTTGTTCCCCCATTATGGGTGTGCCACAAGGTTCAATATTAGGCCCTTTTCTATTTTTAGTGTATATAAATGATTTGCCACACCATGTAAATGGTATTTGCGAGATAGTATTGTTTGCTGATGACACTTCCCTAGTTTTTAAAATAGATAAAAGTAAAGAAAATTATGACGATGTAAATTGTGCTATCGCGCACGTATCGCACTGGTTCACAGTTAACAATTTGGTTTTAAATTCAAAAAAGACTAAGTGCATTGAGTTCGCACTTCCAAACGTAAAAAAATTAGTTAGCAACAAAAAGGTGATTGTGAATGGAGAAACACTAAAAATGGAGAACTCTACAGTATTTCTGGGGGTAACCTTAGATGATAAACTACAATGGGGCGCTCATATTGAGACTCTGGCAGGTAAACTTAGTTCAGCTGCCTATGCTGTGAGAAAAATTAGACAATTTACAGACATTGATACAGCCAAGCTTGTTTACTACGCCTACTTCCACAGTGTTATGTCCTATGGTATTCTATTATGGGGCAAAGCTGCTGATATTCAAACTATATTTGTATTGCAAAAGAGAGCTATTAGATCCATATACAAAATGAAGCCACGCGAATCTCTTCGCCAAAAATTTAAAGAAATAGGCATTCTTACAGTGGCGTGTCAATACATTTATAATTGTCTACTGTTTGTACGTCAAAATATTAATAATTACAATAAACGGATAGATATAAGTAACCGTCCAATTAGAAGTGGAGCACATAAGTTAGTTGTAGTGCCACACCGTTTGCGTAAGGTACAAAAGTCCTTTGTGGGGTTGAGTGTACGCTTCTACAATATGATCCCGAAGTCTGTCTTGGACTTACCTTTGCACCGGTTTAAAGATACTGTCAAAAAACATCTAATAAATCAGGGTTACTACACCATTGAAGAATTTTTAAATAACAAAGATTCTTGGAACGATAGTGATATGCTTCCATCTCCTCACGAGATATCTTAAAAATATTGTTTCATACTAAGTACTAAAAATTGTATATTGAGACATTTTTTTTAAAAGAGCAAGTACCGAGTTTCTTGCCAGTTCTTCTCGGTGCAATCCTGCTTTCCGAACCTGGCGGTAGAGTCTCGACATTTTCATGAGAGCTTATATCTAAGCCTATGTGAAATAAAGAATTTCATTTCATTTCATTTCATTTCATTTCATTTCATTTCATTTCAATATTTGCGGTAATTTCATACAAACTTCCATCCCCTATTTTAAGGGGTTGGGGGGTTAAATTTCAAACTTTTGGAATTTTTTTGTTGGTTGTGTGCTAATACTAGCTTATATACCAAATTTCAGCTTTCTAGGTCTTCAGGAAGTACCTAGGAATTTTGATGATCATCAGTGAGTCAGTCAGTCAGTCAGTCAGTCAGTCAGTCAGTCAGTGACGAAATTTGGGTTTTTTAGACGTCAATAAAATCTAAAGTATAAGACCTATAAAATTGAAACTTTATAGGTTTAATAAGTTCACTGGCGACATCATTTTCCGAGAATTTTGATTATCTGAAATAATTCAGGCCTAAGTTATAAGGGTTTAAAAATACGGCGAAACACTTCGAGAAAAGATAGGTAGTGCCCTCGCGCTTCGCTTGGCTCGTCTTGGCGGGGACACTACCGTGTCCCCAGATAGACATCCTTTCTTGTTCTGCTGACCGCAGGTCCCGATTCAGACAGACAGATTTGTAACTTTTAAACTAAATGACTTACAAGATTATAAAGTATTGTTTTCAGTATAGAACTAACAAACATATTAATATAGTAAGAAGGTACATTTATTTTCTAATTTCAAAAGTAAACAAACTTACTTTGTGTCTATTTTCATTTAGGTTGACTCTGAATTTATTCACAAAATGAAGAAAACACAAAGAAACCCGGTTTACCTCGGAACACGAGTTGTTGACACAATTTTGGGGCTACTTGTACCTTTCTTTATTCACTCTGTTTTACGGAATATTTTTTATTCTAGGTAAACCGCTTAAATGCAACTCCTATGTTTGTTTTGAGATAGTTATTTATGCTTAGCGCACGTTTGATATGCCGGAGTAACTACTTGCTGTGATGTGTAAACGATTGTATAGTAAGTAAACTTTACCATTGAGCACGAGTAGACTGTAGAGTGTTGTTTTGACTATGCGAATGTTTATTATCAACGTATTCATTGTTTCGTAATCGTGAACAATTTCTGCCCGATTTTTTGGCAGTGTGAATGAATATGTTTTTCTTACTCAATTACCTCGATAGTATGGGGCCGTGCTCCACGCAAGGCGCAAGTAAAGTTGCCTACTGTTGACGCGTGCTAGGTGAAGCACGCTATCAGAGTCGTCAGAGACTTGCTCTGTTGTTATAAAGCGAGTAAAATAGTAAACATTACCATTGAGCACGTGAAAAGACACGGTGTGGGGCTGCGCTCCGCGCACGGCGCAAGTATAGTTGACCGCGTTGCTGCTGTAGACGCGTGCTAGGTGAAGCACGCTATCAGAGTTGTCAGAGGCTTGCTCTGTTGTTATAAAACAAGTCAAACAGTAAACTTTACCATTGAGCACGTGAACAGACTCGATGTGGGGCCGCGCATGGCGTAAGTATACCTAGTTGTTCGCGTTGCTGCTGTTGACGCGTGTTAGTCAAAGCACTTTGTCAGAGCAGACAAGGACTTGCTCTGTTGTTATAAAGCGAGTAAAACAGTAAACATTACCATTGAGCACGTGAACAGACACGGTGTGGGGCCGCGCTCCGCGCATGGTGCAAGTATAGTTGCCCGCGTTGCTGCTGTAGACGCGTGCTAGGTGAAGCTCGCTATCAGAGACTTGCTCTGTTGTTATAAAACAAGTCAAACAGTAAACATTACCATTGAGCACGTGAACAGACACGATGTGGGGCCGCGCATGGCGTAAGTATACCTAGTTGTTCGCGTTGCTGCTGTTGACGCGTGTTAGTCAAAGCACTTTGTCAGAGCAGACAAGGACTTGCTCTGTTGTTATAAAGCGAGTAAAACAGTAAACATTACCATTGAGCACGTGAACAGACACGGTGTGGGGCCGCGCTCCGCGCATGGTGCAAGTATAGTTGCCCGCGTTGCTGCTGTAGACGCGTGCTAGGTGAAGCTCGCTATCAGAGACTTGCTCTGTTGTTATAAAACAAGTCAAACAGTAAACATTACCATTGAGCACGTGAACAGACACGATGTGGGGCCGCGCATGGCGTAAGTATACCTAGTTGTTCGCGTTGCTGCTGTTGACGCGTGTTAGTCAAAGCACTTTGTCAGAGCAGACAAGGACTTGTTCTGTTGTTATAAAGCGAGTAAAACAGTAAACATTACCATTAAGCACGTGAACAGACACGGTGTGGGCCCGTGCTCTGCGCACGGCGCAAGTGTAGTTGCCCGCGTTGCTGCTGTAGACGCGTGCTAGGTGAAGCTCGCTGTCAAGGACTTGCTCAATTGTTATAAAGTGAGTTAAACAGTAAACATTACCATTGAGCACGTGAACAGACACGGTGTGGGGCCGCGCTCCGCGCACGGCGCAAGTGTAGTTGCCCGCGTCGCTGCTGTTTACCCGTGCTAGTCGGAGCACGCTGTCAGCGCCGCCAGGGACTTGCTCTGTTTTTACACTGTAACAGAATACACCTATTTCAATACCATACCATTATATGATTTGTATATCATCAAACGTAATGGACACACAAAAGAGCTTAGACGTTGCTCCATTACAGGTTGTGGGATTATTTTTCTAGCGAATAAGGCACTGATGATGGGGCATTTGCTTTGTCCGTAGGTTAGTCGCTCTATAAATAAAGTAGTTCGTTGGTAAATAAGAGCCTTATGACTTTTGAATTCATCCACATAATTACTTCAAATTCTATCTATGATGTTAATTTTTTAAATTTAAGTAAGTCCTACTTATATTATTATACGATTTTCTTCTAGTATGCATGTTTATATACACAAACCTTTTAATTGACATTAAGTATTGTAAACTTTGAGCCTTCGGTTTTTGTTAATAAAACACGAGGTAAACCTACCAAACACTGGTATTCAAGATATCTGTCTAATGCATATCTAATGAGATTTATATCACCTACGTATGACGTATCATGGACAATAGGTATAGAGGGGAATCTCTCTGAATTTTAGCTCATTTTCGTAGATATGCGAACGTCAAGATTCCTTTTACGTGCCGTATATTCCGAGTTAATTATGCAGTAATTTTGCTTAGATCACCCGAGATTAAACATTTGCGGTTATGACGTAATTTATGACGGCGTTACGCAAGGCTCGTAGAATCTTAATTTATCTTTGATCCCATTTATGCTTAGCTTATGAATATTTCCATAGCATTTGGTACAAAAAGCGGAATATACCCGCCGTGCTATTCTGCAAAACAGCGACGAGCGTACATCTTTGCATATATGTATTTGTCAGTTGTAATAGAGTACAATTTTGCATGCCATATTCGGGTTGGCAGCTGTCTGGCAGCATGCTGGCAGCTATTTCATTTTGTAGAATAGCACAGCAGCTCGCTTTCTTTTTGTCCTATTTTTTTTTAATTCATCAAAAGTGGAAATACTTGTAACCTTATGTTAAGTTAAGCCGAAAATATTCCGATGATTTTTACCTAATAATAAACTTTTATAAGTAACGGCTATTAGTTAAGTTATGCTTAGCAAAAACTTAATTCAACTTTAAACCTTTAAAGGGACATTGATGTTCTATGATTTTATCTGAGCAAAAAGAAACATTATTTGAGTGTCAAATATCACGTTTCAAAATATATTCTTAACTTATATATTAAGTCCTCTTTAAAAGGTAAATGCGAAAAACCTATCGAGGTTGGAACACATTGAGCTGTTCAGTCTTCGTGAAAAGATTTACCCTTTTCAAAGCGGATTAGCCGCCCAGCTAAGAGATTTTTCTTTCACATTTTTAGATGCATATTTTTACATTTAATAAGAACTTGATATGACGTACCTACGGGATAGTTAATTTTGCTCTACCTCAGAAATAAGGATTTTAATAAAAATTAAATACATCTTGACTGGTTTTATGTGTATTTTTTAAGAACAGGTTATAATCTTGCTCGTATGTTGATACCTGTGGTATCAACATTCTTTATTTTAACACTTTGAGAGGACGAGGTGTAAAAATTCCCTCACATGTAGGATCAAATAATGATTATGGGTCAAATAATTAATCCGTACAAAATGATTGATCTCGTACCGTCATATTGGATTTTAAGGCCAGCCGTAAAATATGAAAATACATTTTAGTTTCGTTCGAGGTAAATGTGGATGGCTCATTTATCAACGTTGTTGCACTTTGAACCAGAATTACGGTGTAAACAGATTTGAGCTTTCCGGCATGTATTAACTGTCATATTGAATCTCATGTGCACACTGCTTTGTGCTGAACATTTAGAGATATTTAAATATGCGATGACGCGCCCCACTCTGTCAAACTCGATACGAATCGAATGCAACACAAGCGATTTTGATAGAGTGCGCTTCTTCCTGGATTTAAATATTTATAGTTTCAATATTTACTGCTTAACAAAGAAATTCGGTTTTGTCCTTCTCTGTCATCAGCGTTTAAAATTTGATGGAACAAGACAAATCACAGTATAACAATTGCACCTTTATTCCACGTTTATTTACACTAGATTTTGCCCACAGCTTCACTAGTGTGATATGAAAGAAAAAGCATGGGATATATAACCAGCTGATAAAGCTGAGGTATGAAGGCACACACAAACAATGTTTGTCAGAACCTAAATATGATATGACAAGAGAAAAAAGAAGTAGATCGGGTATGCGCGGACTGAAAGGTAAGCTTTAAAACTAAGACAATTGTCCAATACGAGCTTAGTTGCACCTTCATCAGTTTTCAGCGTGTTCTAGGGCGGAGTGAACTATTCGTGATACAAATAGCTGTTCCTTTCAATTTCGCTTTGCGTATTTCCTGTGGCACTTTCAGCGTGTGTTAAAGACTTAATCTAAGAAGACACAGAGAATATAAGCAATTTAATTGCTTATAAAAATTAATATAATTGCTTAAAAATTGTTTTTAAGGACCTTAGTGAGAATGAAAAAACTACAACTTTCCGAAAGTCGTGGTAGAGTCTAAACTTCCTTCCTTCATTATTCTGAGGTCTACGAGTAACATCTTGTAATAACTAAGTATAACATCCTGTAAGTTAGATCTATGTGAAAGTATGATACATTTTGATTTTGGACAAAAGTGTCTTGATATTTTTTTTCTATTTACACTGTAACTGCAACCGACATCTCTGTGTAGTAGTATTTAGAATTTAGCTTTTGTCAGCATTCCCGGAGTGCAACAACTTTTCCTATTTTCTAACTGAGTGCACGTTTTACTTTGCGGCTGTGTAAGCCTTTGAGTTAATTTATATCCAAGCTACGGGTTATATAAAAATACCATATCATGACTACGTAAACAATTACAGACTGAGCTGTAATTGTTTACGTTAAAAGTAACAACTTTTGTTCTACGAGTTTTTTCTAAGTCGATATTTTGAGAAATATCAAAATATATACAATATTTAACACATATAATATAATACTATTATAAACTCTGCGATGTAATATTAGAGGCATTATCCGTCTCATTAGCACCGCGTATTTTCTTACTGCTCGTAGTGGTTTGGCAACTGGAACAGTAGATTGTGGTGATTGTTTCGCTCATCACGTCATGTATTTGATTCTACAGTGTAATGTCACTTTACAGAAATACATTTACAATACATTATTTTTTTACATGTAATAAATTGATACTAAATTTTGTAGTCTCATATTAACAAAAGTTGTTAGTTTTAATGTAAACAATTATAGGCCGAGAGCGATATGGTATCTTTTACACGACTGCCCAAAAAAGGAGTGAATGTTTTTAGAGTTCATGTATGTATGTATGTGAGTTTCTTTATTCCATTATATCGTCTGAACGGCTAAATATATTTAGACATATGGGGTATCCTTAAAATCCTCACATCAATCCGAGTGACATAGGCTCTATTTTTTTGGAAAAAGTAGTTTTACCACAGGAAAAAGTAGTTTTTAAATTTTTAAATTATTTACTTGTTATATACCGTACCTTGTATATCACAGCCCACGAGTCATTATTTATTATAATGTAACACATTCCGCGCACGCACAAAAAGGTTTACGGGTGTCACACCGTCATATCGCGTTTCAAAGTCGAACCAGCAGGTGCCGGGGAGCTGTATGGAAATGTATTTTAGCTCCTTTTGAGGTGAGCCCGGATCGGATCATCTATCAACGTAGGAACACGTTGTGCCGGAAAGACGACGTATACAGATTAACGCATTCAGCTGTCAAATCGAATTTTGTTTGTATTAATTTCAGATGGATATCATCGTGGCATTTATATTTTCATTAATGGAGATAGTTTCCTCGTTTGACTGTGTATACTTTGAATAAGACAGATAGATAACTAAACGCATTTACCCGTACTCCAATACGTTATGGGTAATTAATAAAACTAATCTCTCCGGGAAAACTAGTAGAGTGTGACCTTACTTCATTTTGCATCTCAGTCTCTTCGCCGTACGAACTCAGTCTAATAATGAATTAGCGATTAAAAACAAGACCAATAAAAATGAATTCCATGTGACAATAAATAAATTGCACATCAGCGCGAGGGTCGACTACTTGTGACTGTATCGTCAGTTGTTCAGTCACCTGATGCCTCCTCTTAAGTGGTGTCAGCGTTGAGCGCCCTGCCCTCGTGCAGCCACGTCAGCACTGCCGGCGTGTCCACGTGCCGCGCCCTGCACATCAGCGCGAGGGTCGACTACTTGTGACTGTATCGTCAGTTGTTCAGTCACCTGATGCCTCCTCTTAAGTGGTGTCAGCGTTGAGCGCCCTGCCCTCGTGCAGCCACGTCAGCACTGCCGGCGTGTCCACGTGCCGCGCCCTGCACATCAGCGCGAGGGTCGACTACTTGTGACTGTATCGTCAGTTGTTCAGTCACCTGAAGCGTCCTCTAGTGGTGTCAGCGTTGAGCGCCCTGCCCTCGTGCAGCCACGTCAGCACTGCCGGCGTGTCCACGTGCCGCGCCCTGCACATCAGCGCGAGGGTCGACTACTTGTGACTGTATCGTCAGTTGTTCAGTCACCTGATGCCTCCTCTTAAGTGGTGTCAGCGTTGAGCGCCCTGCCCTCGTGCAGCCACGTCAGCACTGCCGGCGTGTCCACGTGCCGCGCCCTGCACATCAGCGCGAGGGTCGACTACTTGTGACTGTATCGTCAGTTGTTCAGTCACCTGATGCCTCCTCTTAAGTGGTGTCAGCGTTGAGCGCCCTGCCCTCGTGCAGCCACGTCAGCACTGCCGGCGTGTCCACGTGCCGCGCCCTGCACATCAGCGCGAGGGTCGACTACTTGTGACTGTATCGTCAGTTGTTCAGTCACCTGATGCCTCCTCTAGTGGTGTCAGCGTTGAGCGCCCTGCCCTCGTGCAGCCACGTCAGCACTGCCGGCGTGTCCACGTGCCGCGCCCTGCACATCAGCGCGAGGGTCGACTACTTGTGACTGTATCGTCAGTTGTTCAGTCACCTGATGCCTCCTCTAGTGGTGTCAGCGTTGAGCGCCCTGCCCTCGTGCAGCCACGTCAGCACTGCCGGCGTGTCCACGTGCCGCGCCCTGCACATCAGCGCGAGGGTCGACTACTTGTGACTGTATCGTCAGTTGTTCAGTCACCTGATGCCTCCTCTAGTGGTGTCAGCGTTGAGCGCCCTGCCCTCGTGCAGCCACGTCAGCACTGCCGGCGTGTCCACGTGCCGCGCCCTGCACATCAGCGCGAGGGTCGACTACTTGTGACTGTATCGTCAGTTGTTCAGTCACCTGATGCCTCCTCTAGTGGTGTCAGCGTTGAGCGCCCTGCCCTCGTGCAGCCACGTCAGCACTGCCGGCGTGTCCACGTGCCGCGCCCTGCACATCAGCGCGAGGGTCGACTACTTGTGACTGTATCGTCAGTTGTTCAGTCACCTGATGCCTCCTCTAGTGGTGTCGGCGTTGAGCGCCCTGCCCTCGTGCAGCCACGTCAGCACTGCCGGCGTGTCCACGTGCCGCGCCCTGCACATCAGCGCGAGGGTCGACTACTTGTGACTGTATCGTCAGTTGTTCAGTCACCTGATGCCTCCTCTAGTGGTGTCGGCGTTGAGCGCCCTGCCCTCGTGCAGCCACGTCAGCACTGCCGGCGTGTCCACGTGCCGCGCCCTGCACATCAGCGCGAGGGTCGACTACTTGTGACTGTATCGTCAGTTGTTCAGTCACCTGATGCCTCCTCTAGTGGTGTCAGCGTTGAGCCCCTGCCCTCGTGCAGCCACGTTAGCACTGCCGGCGTGTCCACGTGCCGCGCCCTGCACATCAGCGCGAGGGTCGACTACCTGTGACTGTATCGTCAGTTGTTCAGTCACCTGATGCCTCCTCTAGTGGTGTCAGCGTTGAGCGCCCTGCCCTCGTGCAGCCACGTCAGCACTGCCGGCGTGTCCACGTGCCGCGCCCTGCACATCAGCGCGAGGGTCGACTACTTGTGACTGTATCGTCAGTTGTTCAGTCACCTGATGCCTCCTCTAGTGGTGTCAGCGTTGAGCGCCCTGCCCTCGTGCAGCCACGACAGCACTGCCGGCGTGTCCACGTGCCGCGCCCTGCACATCAGCGCGAGGGTCGACTACTTGTGACTGTATCGTCAGTTGTTCAGTCACCTGATGCCTCCTCTAGTGGTGTCGGCGTTGAGCGCCCTGCCCTCGTGCAGCCACGTCAGCACTGCCGGCGTGTCCACGTGCCGCGCCCTGCACATCAGCGCGAGGGTCGACTACTTGTGACTGTATCGTCAGTTGTTCAGTCACCTGATGCCTCCTCTAGTGGTGTCAGCGTTGAGCGCCCTGCCCTCGTGCAGCCACGTCAGCACTGCCGGCGTGTCCACGTGCCGCGCCCTGCACATCAGCGCGAGGGTCGACTACTTGTGACTGTATCGTCAGTTGTTCAGTCACCTGATGCCTCCTCTAGTGGTGTCAGCGTTGAGCGCCCTGCCCTCGTGCAGCCACGTCAGCACTGCCGGCGTGTCCACGTGCCGCGCCCTGCACATCAGCGCGAGGGTCGACTACTTGTGACTGTATCGTCAGTTGTTCAGTCACCTGATGCCTCCTCTAGTGGTGTCGGCGTTGAGCGCCCTGCCCTCGTGCAGCCACGTCAGCACTGCCGGCGTGTCCACGTGCCGCGCCCTGCACATCAGCGCGAGGGTCGACTCCGCCTCGTAGTACTTCTCTTGGAGTGGCCCGCCGGCTTCGTCGACTACCCATACTTGGGGAGCTGGTGAAATAATACATATACCATAAGTTAATATTCATTTAAGCTACTCGTAATATCGCGTAAATATGCCTTGTGGAAAGTTTCAGAAAATAAATGTCAATAAGTTATTAAATTTTCAGTGGGTTACATACATTATGTTAGTAGTAAGTACTAGTTATTCAAAAGCCACGTCTCCTTATCGATTCCATTTCTGTTATAGAAACAATACTGTAGAAAGGAAATTTAAAAATATATGGGAATCTCATAACATATCAGATCAATAGGGTGATCACGAGACTTATCGATTATTACAAATGTTATCTACATACATTTTCAAGTGTATGAAAATAAAATTAAATAAAGTAAGAGAATAAAAAACTTCGTATATGTAAACCTGCTTACTGTTCACATGTAGGTAAGTTCTGCTAACTCTAGGGGGGTGCGTGGATATCTGGCACTCGTATACTCCTTCGTCGTCCGGCTTCACCTCCCTGATGAGGAGCCGCCAGTTGCCCGGGTACCGCTTGCCGACGGACACGCGGTTATCAGCCGCGTACGTCACAGCGCCCACCGTCAGCAGCTCCGGGATGTCGTCTTTGCCTTTACGACGGACCCAGGATACCTAAAAAACGATCATACAAATGCACTTTGTCGAGTCAACGCACACTGATGATGCTGCGGTGTCAGAGCGAAATGTATGTTGGGGCATTTTTTGTGGCACTGCGAATCACATTCAGCCAAGAGTGTCGGATGTATGGACGGATACTCTTCGTTTTACTAAATGCAACAATTGAAACTAACATAAAGTCACTGAAGACATTATTATTATATTGCCAAAGTTTGTGTGTGTGTGTGTGTATTTTTTTTTCTTCTTCACGCCGCAACTACTGAATTGCCCCTGAATGTGATTTCCCCGAGATTAATTTAAATACCGATACGTTTAAATGATCGTAGTCGCGGGCAAAATCTATACTAGTGTTTTTATAGATGAAATTGAATGAAATTAAATATCGAAATGAAATAGACGTAATGAGAGTGGATGGGATTGTATAGTATGGGATAGGTCACAGATTTGGAACAGTTTGAGCATTTTATCGCGGATATATTATAATCGGTGGTTTGTATGAGGAAAAACCAAATTTTATGTGGACAGTGCAGGAGCAGAAGCTAGTAAATAATAATTACCTTATTCAGACAAAGCTTAAAGTAAAAGTCACAAACAAACATATCTAGCTGAAATAGTGTTTATGTTAGTGAACACCCCGTCTCATTTTTGCCAAAGACAAAGAAAATTAAAGTTTCTCAGTTGGACACTGAAGTTGTTGTGTTTAACTTATTAAGACAAAGTTTAATTTAGTAGTTCACAGAAGTAAAAGAAAACAACGAAGACAAAATGTTTTTGTGTACAAACTACAGAGTTATTTATCCTAACAGTTGACTTTTCTCTAATTACCAAGTTAACATTAAGTTCTCTGGTAGCACGTACTATTTAAATTAACAGTGTTTTATATCTAACTAGCAAACCCGGCGAACTCCGTTTCGCCACCAGATGGCTTTCCCGCTAAAAAGATTTTCCCGCTTTTCTGTTGAAATTTTTCCTAAATTTTCTTTGCTATAAACCTCACGGAGCCCGAGACCTTTCCAACGAATGCAAAACCGTGGAAATCGGTTCGTGCGTTCTGGAGTTATAGCGTCAGGAAGGAAAACCCGACTTATTTTTTTTTATATCTAATTTCGCCCAAATAAATCTAGATTACTGAATTATTCTTCTGACCCAAAATCGTATTGTACCTGAAATACGTCATTATTCTTATATTCTGAGAGAGCATCAGTAATTTTTGGGGGTGTTCGAGCAAAACTCTAATTAACTATTGTTAGAAAGTTTTTTTTTCTACTGGGTTTAATGAGTACCTATTTAGGAAGTATAAATGATGTTTTAAACATATAATACACCAGTTTAATTTTTTAAAAGGTGTTATGTACCGCCTTTTTTGATACGTTTATGCATAAACCTACCCTAAATACAGGTGTATTTAAATATCCTTGTAATTTAACTAGTCGTTGAACTTTGGGCAGAAAGGCGTATTCCTTTCTGCTCGCCGGCTTAGAAAATCTACTTCTATAATGATTGGGCAATGGGTAAACCCCTCTCATTCTGAGAGAAGACTCGTCGAGAAGTGGTGGAAAATTACAAGAAAAATTGCGACACGCGAAACACTCCCCAAAATTCACCCCTGCCCTCCTGTAGTATTTCTTATCTAAACAAGCACGAAACGGAATAAATTCATGGAATCCTTTTGTAATTGGTCTTTCGAGTATCGTAACAATTCCGGTAATTACCCGAAAGGATCTGAAACAATGAAGGCTTTTGCATTTATAGCGGATTCTGTGTAGCCACACCTTCGAAATAATCGTGGAGATATTATTTTGAAAGCTTTTAATTTGTTTGAGGTAATAATAAATATTTCCTTTGATATTTTTACTCGATGTTTATTTCTGAGATTGAGGCGCGCTCTTGTTTAAATGAGTAAGTAGGTCTATTTATAGCTAAATGCTAATCCATTTTTATGTAGGTATAATTAGTTAATATTTCAGGACTCAACCACTTTCATTAGTATTTTACTTTGTTGTTATGAATCTTGACGACACAAATTTCGCAAAAACTACAACAGCATCAAGATAAGCTAACGGAGACGTTATCAAATATTTCGAGGAGTACCTAATTTAAATATTTTCACTATCCAAGATGGTAATTCAAGTAAAGCAATATGGAGGACATTAATTATACCCGAAAGAAGACGGGACTAATCTCAATGGTATTTATGAGGTTAATTAGCCATGAATCAAGGGACGAGCCGTTACCCTTCGAAATATTTTCGTTTTGGGTATAATATTTGAATAGCGTGTGTTGATAATAATAATTATTTTAATTTATTGTGACGTTTTTGCTAGTAATGACATAATTTGGTTCTGCACCTTGATTGCACACTCCCATGCTCTTGTCTTTTACACATTTCCTAACACCATTTAGGAATTGAATAGATTGTCGTGCATTGAAAAATCTATAGTTTCAAATAAAAGACACTTTTGTTCTTCTACTAAGCACGAGTAAAGACCTCCAGTAAATATCGTAGTATTATAATCTTCTAAAAATTTAAATTTTCAACCCTTGGATAAAACTTTAGTTCAGAGACTTAGTATTAACTTGACGCAGATTTCCTGATAAGTCTAGATCTTTTAGAATCCTAGAAAAGTAGGGAAAGGTTTAAACTTGATACTTACAGTATTGTAGTTACTCTGAACTTAGTCGCTACTCTGTGGCAACTGGCAGTTGTTTGGCCACGTTCAGTAACTTACATGTAAAAAGTTAAAAAACTTGACGAAATTATACTGTAGAAATTTTAGCTTAATATGTTCAGTATTTGCGGTGTGAAGCAATAACAGTTTCTCACACACACAACATACAAAATTTCATCTTTTTATAATTTATTAGGGCTAGATAATTACCTAATAGTACTTTTACTCGTAGTCTACGAATTCCCATCGCGCCATATGGTTTAGAATCCCTGGGGAACCGTTTGTTGTCCCGGCATAAAAAAGGGTTTGCAAAAAGGGATTGTATACCTTTTTGTTCGGAATAATTTGCGAATTGCCAGAGGACTCAATCGGAAAAACGGATCGACATGATTTTTTGTACGAGTATGTAAATAGCTAAATACTTTGACGATGTCTACTGACAGTCTGGTAGCAATTTACGGTATAGACCTCCTTGAAGTGGGAGGTCGCGGGTTCAATTCGCGCCACAAGCCACTTTAGAGTTTTATAATTTTTAATTTGGTTCTGGTCAGATCTGGTGGAAGGCTTCAGCCGGGGGCTAGTTATCATCCTAAAAAGAAGCATTGCCAAGAAATTTAGCGATCCGGTACGATGCTGTGTAGAAACCGTCAGGTGTTGCTTACTCCGTCCAAGTTAGTACGATAACATCTTCTTGTTGTGTGTAAAAAAAAATAAAACACTAAAATCAATATCCTCGTGTTTGAAGATAGTTGAAAATATCTACCTACTCGTAGGTCAAATACATAATCGTAATTACACTAAAGAACTAACTTCCAAATAATTTAAACTATATTCTATCTAATTCAGGTGGTAACCAATCAGAAATTTGTCTTATTGTTCTTTTTATGGTAACTAAATATATATCAGATACTAAATATTATCACGCGATTGAGGCAAACGTTATGAAGATAATATCTGAAACCCGAGAGTTTGTAGGCAAAGTTGTTTGCTGCATGCCACTCCGCTTTTGATCAGCGTGGTCGGATAAAGCTTTTTATACTCCGTTCTTTTTGAGCAGAGGGACGTAAACAGGGGTAGAGAAAATCCAACTCACCGTCTTATCCTGAAGCAGACTAATCCTACAATTCAAATGCGCGTCCTCCCCTAACTGTACAGTAATTTTAGTAATGTTCCCATCTGGAGTGTCTTCAAACGTCGGACCGTACCTTCGGTCGTGATCGAAGTACGTGTTCTTAACCGACACTACATGTGGCACCATATCGATGTTTGTATTTATTTGATTAACTTGGTTCGGTTGAACTGTAGAAGTTCCTATGTCCGGGCTGCTGGTAGGTTGTGGCACTTTGAATGCCTTAGTGCTGTCGATGGTGGAGTTCCCCAGTCGCAGCATCACCGGTGCTGGCGCTATTCCTGTGCTGAGGGCGTAGTATGGCGTCACTGTTTGGTCCACTTCCGTTGTTGATGTTAAGTTATCTGTGGACAGAGAACTTACTGAAGTGTTTCTAACAGAACTGTAAATCTTAGTCAAATAAAGTGCCTAGTAGAATCTACAGGTTATAAATGAAAAGCGTATCAAAATTAACGCTACCAACGGGATTCGAACCCGTGACCACCACCTGTCGCGAGTGACCGCTCTTCCACTGAGCTATGGTAGCGAATACCGTTGGCACGATAATTTCGATACACATTGTTTTTTCCAGTCATAGGCTGACCGCGGAGCCATCTATTGGGAAACTATGACTGATCAGCCTATGACTGGAAAAAACAATGTGTATCGAAATTATCGTGCCAACGGTATTCGCTACCATAGCTTAGTGGAAGAGCGGTCACTCGCGACAGGTGGTGGACAC
Organism: Coenonympha glycerion; assembly: GCA_963855885.1. Classification (NCBI taxonomy): domain Eukaryota; kingdom Metazoa; phylum Arthropoda; class Insecta; order Lepidoptera; family Nymphalidae; genus Coenonympha; species Coenonympha glycerion. The sequence continues at coordinate 13,103,537 of OY979643.1, forward strand.
GGGTTCGAATCCCGTTGGTAGCGTTAATTTTGATACACTTTTCATTTATAAAACTATACCTAGTGTGTGAAGCACTATAACAATAAAGTTACAGGTTATGGGCCAAGAAAATTGTTTTGTTTAAAAGACTATTCAGTCAAAGGTTTAATACAGCAGGTAACTTGGACTTAAGACGTATGAAAATCAGGGGTCGGATTGCGTAAGAAAAACGTATTCATCGTTGTCGTTAGCGTTAGCGAATTCTGCCCCGCGATTGGCTGACGAAAATCAGGAACCCAATCAGCGGGCAGAATTAGTTAACGATTTTTTAACGACGAAATGATTTTTGTAACGACGAATACGTTTTTTAGACGATTCCCCTGATCTCCTATTCATATTAGTTTAGATGATTCTATGGACACAACAATGTATAAGGCAAAAATTTAATCACTATAGTTCGTTATCGAAAAACGCAATTCTAATATTACGTTCTTGCGGATAGGAATTATAGGTGAATGGTGTATAATGAGTTTTTTGAGCGAAGTGCCCTGTGCCGCGTACCTGTGGTGAATTGGCAAACAGCTATCTGGGAGAGAAGGAACACGCCCACGCTCCACATAGCGGCAGGTGGAGGCCGCGCCGCGCACCGCCCCTCATCTGGAACAAACGAAATGCGACGTCACACACTGCAGTCACATCAGCGTGTGCCGAGTTTCTTGCCCGTTCTTCATTAGACGTTTGTTAGTCCTATACTCCTCCGTGACGACCACCTCGCCTCGTTGACGACGACGGTTGAGTGGTTAGCGTGCCGGTTTTCAAGGCACCGCCATCTCTGAGGTTCCGGGTTCGATCCCCGATCGGGGCAATGTAGAAAAATAACTTTTCTACATTGTCTCGGGTCTGGGTGTTGTGGTACCTTCGTTGTTTCTGATTTCCATAACACAAGCGCATAAGCTACTTACTATTGGATCGGAGCAATGTATGTGATGTTGTCCTGTATATACTCGTATTTATTTATTTATACTTTTTATATTATTTCATTTTTTCTTTACAAATTATAACCAAGCAAAAACTGATTTAAACTACGCAAAAATCACAACAGCCCAGCGTCAAGACTAAGGTTGTGTTACCGAAGAAGTGTTATCGAATATATCAAGGAGTAATTTAAAAAGTTTTCTAACATGGCGGTAGTCTTATTGTTAATTATTTTTTTTTAATCTAATATTTGAAAGGTGTCTATAAAGAGAAAATAAGTTCACCAACACATGGACTCGTCAGCGAGCAATATCGTTGTTTGTGGACGGATTAAGGGCGAAACAAATATGTGAATATTTGCCGACTGAGGGATGTGTTGCTGTGTTGATGTGCTCAGGGCTTTTCGGTAAGTTACAACTTACCGAAAAGCCCTGTGCAGCAAACATTAGTGCAGCAAACTGACAGATTGAATCACTGTAGCAAAGGAAAAAATTGGGAGCGCAAACAAAAAAGGATAAAGAGATGCAAACCGTTTCAGATTCATAGAATTTACTTCGACTGGACATGAAAGTGTAATTGAGATTGGTCTGGACTTTTAAACCGACGGATGGACGGGCGGCGGGTACATGTCTGTGAAAAATGCAGTTTTTCTCGAGTGCTGAAATTTTTACTGCTAGTTGGAATACTACACGAAGAGTTACTTGATTTTTGGACTCCTTTACATCTCTTTCGCTACACTCTTGTTAGAGCGATCGTGGTCTTCACTTTTCAGTCACACACTTGACAACCCGTCTCCATTCTTCCCGGACATCTGCTTTTCTTGAGCATATATGTGAAGGGACGTCTACTGCAGATTTTACTTGGTCCGTCCATCTCATAGATAATCTGCTGCGAGGTCTGGTTCCTTCTATTTTTCCTTGGACGACTAGACGTTCGATGGAGAATTGTCATGTCTAGTTACGTGACCAAAGAAAGTGCAAATTCAAGCCTGCATGATGGAAAATAGATGCTGCTTGATGCTGAATTCTTCCAGAATGGACTTGTTGGTTCCAGTTTTTCTCAACATTCTTCTTCAGTACCACATCTCGAGAATGTCTGTTTTCTTTGTCTCAATTTCTCGCAGGGTCCACGTTTCCGAAGTGTAGAGGAATATGGAGTATACCAGTGGACTCCTGGTAACAATTTTAACTCCTAACAACGATTTTTATAAAGGTTTGGGGAGAAAATCTTTTCGTATTCAGCAGAGCAATAATGCTAAAAATTCAATATCGTTATACGTTTCTGTTACTCCCCCCATTTACGAATGGCGTAATCGAAACGAGATTCGAATCAAAATTTATCCAACAACTTGTACTAACAATACACGGAATTATAATCTTTCTTTGGTTGAAATATTTGTAACTTAGTTGGTTATGACTGTTAAAAAGGTGAAGATAAATAACTAAATAATCGGCCAAGTTTGAGTCAGACTCGCACGAAAGGTTCCGTACCAGAACCAGCGTGGGTCGTGACCACACATTTCTGATTCTAAGCTGCTGAGGTGATGAGCTCACTTTAGACTTGATTTTTTGACTGATTTCATGGCTAAAACTCGTCTCATCTCAGAAAGAACGAGGTTTGGCCATTGTTAAGTGCCAGATGGTAAGGCTTCACATATCTCTGACAGCTTCATGTATACGTACTTTTACGATGTAAGCGAAGCAACCAAAAAAACTGTGTCAAACAAAATGAATAACCATTTTTATCCGCACAACAACAGTATTATCTTCATTTCGTTCGGCGCAAAAAAAGTTAGTTTTTATACCATGAACGTGATGTTTGTTTTAGTTTTATTCCAGTTCCAGTTCCCGGGGCACCTGGTTCTAATGTGTTTTGTTTTGAAATAGTGTGTTTTGCAAATATATGGAAGCCTTTATTGGAATCTTTTTAGCCGCTTAGCAGCGAGATTTTGCTGTTTGTTTTTTTACGAACGTATGTTTCTATTAATTATATCTCACTTAGGGGTATGAAAAATTGAAAATTATTTTACTTTACAGCCTATTTTTAGACTTTACGAATTTTATCTATGAAAGAGACGAATTTCTGAACGCACCTATAAATACTCGTATTAGACAGCCATATAATTATTAATTCTTTTTATTAATTCTAAAAAGACAAAAGACATTATGTTTAAAAGTTAAGAAAAGTTCTGGAAAATTAAATAATCATTACTAGTATTTTCCTTTCAGTAGGTAGGTACTTATTATATATATTTCTCACCATTCGAACTTTAAACTTCCAGAAATATTTCAAGATTTTAAATAATGATATAGATGAGATGTATTTTTATAATCTCGAATCGTCTTCCTACATTTAGAAATTTGTCGTATAATGGCTGACCCGCCCTTAATTTTTTCGCTCTTATTATGTTCCTAAATTAGCTTAGTCTCAAGAAATCCTTCTTTCTACTGTTAAAATACAGACAATAGTTTCTGAGAGGCTATGTAGAGAGCATTGGCGTTTATTTACCTCGTCCAAGTTATTACGATGCAGTCATTTGCGTACCATTTACCATTATTTGAGAAAGTATGTCGAAGTATAAGCTGTTGTAATGAATAAAAAAAATCGGGGGTCAAGTGCGAGTCGGACTCGCGCACCGAGGGTTCCATACCATAAAAGAAGTAAAACATTAAAAGAATCACTTTTGTTCATGATTTTACGAGTTTAATTTACATATAAGTACTTTTGATGGCAAACCGCAAACCTAACTTTGTTTTCGGCGGATTATTGTTATTAGCAAAAAAAGTATAATAGTTAGAGGGTTGATTTTATTTTTCCTGTAAAATATACGTTAACTTCTATTGATCATATTTATTTCAGATTTTTCGAATGGTAAACTTCGGAGATAAGGGGGGGGAACGGTTTTTATTCGACAGTTTGCCCAATAAATCAAAAACTATCAGACATAAAAATAAATAAAAATTGGTTTTGGTATATACAAGTAATGCCCTTTCATATGATACCCCACTCAATATTGTTATCTCATTTTGAAATTTCGGCAACCCGGTTTCCCCCCCCCCCCCCCCTTTTTAAATAAAAATAAAAACAATTTTCAAATTTTTACGATTGCTATGACGTCGCGTCACTATTATCTATAACTATTCTAAGTTTCAGGCTTGAATAGTTACTGAAATAATCGAGTGTGACAGACGGACGGACGGACGGAGAAAGTCTCACCATAAGGGTTCCATTTTTACCAAATTGGTATGGAACCCTAAAAATTCAGGAGCCACCTGATTTTAGTATTCACAAACTCACTTGACCACGAAAATAATAGGGTGCGTTAGGGAGGGACTTATTTTTTTAAAAATCCCCACTCGACCAGAGATTAATTATGCATGTATTTATGTTAATTAATTCCAACCTCGGATCTTTTAGCGCCGTCATCCGACGCTGAGAGGCAGGTCTGGAATTATCGCGCGGAACACGGCGGCGCGTATTACCGCTGCTGCTGTTTTGATTACCGCCGATTACCGAATTACCGCTGCTGATTACCGCTTATCCGGTAAGCCGAGATCGTGACATTGTTAAATGGATAAAAATTAAAAAAAAAAACAAAGTGTTCATAATTTTACGTAGGCCTAGGCATTTATCAGATGACTATACCGCCACGTTTGGAAAACTGTTTTGCACCGAGAAGAACTGGAAAGAAACTCGGTACTTGCTCTTTTAAAATTATCTTTATGGTGTTGTCTATAAACGAAAAGCAAAAATCTACATTATTATTATGTTCCTAAGTTACGAGCAAAATAATTTTCTGGTATTAGGAGTTTTCTTTATGAAAACAACATTCAAATGACGCAGTGCCTGTGAGTGTAGGTATACCTGAATATTGCTATTCAAAATCCTGGAAGCTCTACAAAAATGATTTATGAAAACTGAACTCCCAAGAGAGTAAAATAGAAGCCATGCGTGCCAAGCCCGAACCGCCCTCTACTTTTAACATAAAACTGACACTCGGTAACTATGTACGATTAACTGGTATAATGTTGATCTACCCGTTTAGTTCCATCGTAATCTTCAATTTGCAGCCCTTTTTGTAATTTTAAATTAAATATTCTTTGCGGGTGAAGATCTATTTCAGAGTTCTAAATTAACGACTTTTGGAAGTCTCGAGTGAATACGTTTGTCGCAGACTGATGCAACACCAAAATGTGCATAAGACGTAAGGCAACTAAGTGAACACGCATCGCTTTTTCAGCCAATATGTACGGAAATCAGTCAACTACTGTCGGCGACTAGCTTAAGATTTAGTTGATACGATTTTGTTTTTAAGCGGCTAGTCTTAAGATATTTAGTTAACGTTCATTTTTGCTAAGTTAAAGTTTAAATGGTAAATAAACGCATTATTTAGTATAGATACCTGATAGACAAATAGATATAAGATTGAAGAAAATGTATATAAATGTTATTTTACGCTAAATAAAGAATGTCTTCATGGGCGAGTAACTGGCGATCGCAACAATCTTCACTTGATCCCTATCTTCATGTTGCCGATCGCTACTTTCATATAAATAGCCCCATGTGGCCGACCGCCAGTCAGTCGTCTCGGAGCATTGGAGCGAACAAGACGTGTTTTATTTCACTCCTACGAAGAACCTCTGCAGCTGAAGAAAGAGATAGCATACAGTCCACTGCGAGCTGCGCCGAAGAGGACACGACGGGCACCGAAAACACACGACGGGCGACGACCACCTATCGCAGACGGGCGCCGACCGGCGCTGAGACAGGTTCTATACCTGTCTCACTCATAAGGCAGGGCTCCCTATCCCTGCCTTACTGCGCCACGTCTACCTAGTGGGGACACGTTCCCTGGCGCTAGGTTCGGCATACAACCGACGCGCCGCAACAGTTGGTCCTTCGAGCCGGATCGTCGAAGAATTATCGTCGTTCGAAGATTATCGATCTAGAGAAGATGCCAATCACCAGATCAAAGAAGGACGAACTCCGCGAAAATACGCCGTCGGAACCTACGGAAGCTTCGACGCGAACGGAGTCACCGAGATCCATCGTGCCCGATACCAATGTCTCCAGAGATATTGAAGGACGACTCACGCAACAGAAGACCACTGAGAAGAACCCCGCGCGGAAGAATCCTATCAAGAGCCTTCAAGAACAGGAAGCAATGAAAAACAGTTCCATAATGACAGTAGTTCCTGGAGGTTCAGTCCGCGCGAAGTCATTACGGTCTACGAGCTCTGCAGCCCGGCGAAAAACATTGGCAGCAGAAGAAGAGGTGTTGCAATTGGAACTCAAGCTAGCCCGCATTAGGCTGGAGAGACAGAAGCTTGATGAATATGAAGAGCAAGACAGTCTGGATGAGGAGCCTGCTCATGAACACCGCGCAGCTCAAGTTAAGAACTGGCTCCAGACGTCGCCATTGACCGAAGTCAAAGACGAAATCCTAGACCAAGGACTTCAAGAAAGCAAACCGATGGTGAAGATGGAGCAGCCTTCAGCGTCAACTACGCAGGCGATGATTATAGCAGACGCTATAAAACAGGCATTCGAGAGTCACACGTCTTCAGCGAAACCCCGTCAAGTGAATCAAGATCTGCCCTACTACGATGGAAATAGCTCCGAATGGGTAGCCTTCAGAGTTGTGTACGACGACACATCGAAATTGTACTCGCCAACGGAAAACATGACGCGACTGAGAAGAGCAATCAAGGGAGCGGCAAGAAATACTTTCAAGAGTTTACTCTACTCAGATGCCACTCCAGATCAAGTTATGGAAGCACTTCAGCGGCGTTATGGAAGACCAGATTCACTTGTGATGGAAGAACTCGATCGCATCAAGGCCCTACCGAAGATTGGAGAGAATCCGCGTGACATATGTGCGTTCGCAAGTGACGTCGACAACTGCGTTACCGCTATCAAGGGTCTAAAGAAGCCACAGTACCTGTGTTCACCAGTAATTGTGAGAGAAATAGTGGAGAAGCTACCATCGTATCTGAAGTTCCAGTGGTACGAATATGCAGATTCACATACAGATGAAGAACCGACAGATCTTACTTTGATGGCGCAGTTTCTTAACAAGCAAGCAGACAGGTGTGGAGCTTATGCACCACTCGACAAGAAGAAACAGCCACGAAGTCGCGAAGTGACCCACACGATCACAGAAGATGAAGACGAAGAACGTCAGCCTGTGAGAAAAGAGTCTAAGTCCGATAAGAAGTGGACCTGCATTGAATGTCAGGGAAATCATTACCTGACACAGTGTCAACGTTTTCTCAAGAAATCCGTGGACGAAAGATGGGCGCTAGTAGTCAAGCATGGCGTCTGTTTCAAGTGCCTTATTGGAAGACACCGAAAAACTAGGTGCAGAAAACCACCTTGCAAGATCTGCAGATATTCTCATCACAACCTGCTCCACTCAGAAAAGAAAACTTCAGAGCTAAAGACTGGAGCTACCAAGTCAGCAAGCGAGCTCGAGAAAGAAGACGCTGAACAAGCAATGACAACGAGCATTACCCTGCCTGTTCACGCAGTGAGAACAACCAGAGCTTATTTGAAGATAGTTCCAGTGGAAATATATGGACCGAAAGGTTCTCAGAAGATTCTAGCTCTTCTAGATGAAGGTTCAACCGTCTCGCTCCTCGACTCGGAAATCGCAAAGAATATCGGAGCGAAGGGAACTGAAGAAGAGTTGGTGATTGAAACAGTCGGAGGGAAGTTGATACGGAAGATAAACTCTCAAAGACTGAACGTAGAAATACGAGGCATTCACCAAGAAGAAAAGAAAAGCCTTGATCGAGTCCGCACTATTGATGAACTGAATCTAGCTCCACAGTTCATAGATAAAGCAAGAATTGAAGAATGCTCGCACCTCAAGAATATGACAAGCGTGCTTTATTATGAGTTCGAGCCACCTCGTCTACTCATAGGACAAGACCACTGGGAGCTGATTATTTCTCAAGAAATCAAGAGAGGAAAACCCGGCCAACCAGTCGCATCACTTACGGGACTTGGTTGGGTTCTTCATGGATTCGACAACAAAGGGGCAAAACCAGTGCATTTCATAAACAAATGTATGCACATGAAAACGATGGAAGAAGAAATCCACGACACAATCAAAGAACACTTCGCTATTGAATCGTTGGGTGTTCAATCAAGAAGACCAACTACAGACTCAGAAGGCAGAGCTCTCGCTATACTAAATAAGACATGTCGAAGGAGAGAAGATGGGCGATTCCAAGTGGGACTACTATGGAAAAATGAAGACGATCAACTGCCAGAAAGTTACAAATCAGCCAAGAGAAGACTGATAGGCATTGAAAAGAAGATGGATAAAGACCCAAGCCTTAAAGAAGAGTACATCAGGCAAATACAACACTTGCTAGACGAAGGCTACGCAGAAGAGGCACCGACCATAGAAAATTCAAAAAGGAAATGGTACCTGCCTCACTTCCCGGTCATCCATCCACTTAAGAAGAAAATCAGAATTGTCTTCGACGCTGCAGCGAAGTCTCAAGGAAGGAGCCTTAATGACGCGCTCCTCCCAGGACCAGACCTCCTGCAATCGCTCTTCGGGGTACTCACAAGATTTCGACAAGGTCCAATTGCAGTGGCAGCAGATATAAAAGAAATGTTTCTGCAGATAAAAATACAAGATGAAGACAAAGACAGCTTAAGATTCCTTTGGCGAGAAGGAAATCAAGACATACCACCAAAGGAATACAGAATGACCAGTGTTATATTTGGAGCGACTTCATCACCAAGCACTGCAATCTTTGTGAAAAATAGAAATGCTGAAGACTACAGATACCAGTATCCGGAGGCAGCGAAGGCAGTTGAGCGCAATCATTATATGGATGATTATCTTCATAGCTTTCACTCTGAAGAACAACTTGTGAAAGTCGCAACTGAGATAGATATCATCCACAAGAAAGCAGGCTTTGAACTAAGAGGGTGGGCTTCAAATCAACCGAAGCTAATTCAGCAAATTACAAGAGAAGGTGCTGAGAAAACTGAAATCGAGCTTGGAGAAAAAGAAGAGAAAACTCTAGGCCTACGGTGGTTTACCGAAGAAGACACCATTGGGTTTCGTGCCAACTTAAGAAACACGCCGAATGAAGTCCTGCTCGAAAACAGAGTTCCTACCAAGAGAGAAGTCACCAGCGCAGTCATGAGCACTTTCGATCCGCTCGGGCTGGCATCGCCAATCCTAATACAAGGAAAGAAGCTTTTACAAAGCATATGGAGAAGCGGCATCAGCTGGGACGACCAAATAGAAGAAAAAGATCAAGAAACGTGGAAGTCCTATGTGAAACACGTCGAAGTATTGAAGAAACTCTCTGTGCCAAGATGCATCGCCCCACATAGCACTGAGGGGGAGCTGCATATCTTCACTGACGCTAGTGAAACAGCATACGCAGCAGCTGCATACTGGCGAACGAAGAACGAAGATGGAACCTTCCACGTCAACTTGATAGCTGGCAAGGCCAGAGTAACGCCATTGAAACCAGTTTCTGTGCCTCGACTAGAGTTGCAAGCTGCACTTCTGGGAAGCCGACTGGCTGACTCGCTTGCAAGAGAGCTGGACCTGAAAATCAAAAGGAAGACGTATTGGACCGACTCAAGTATAGTCTTGTCATGGATCAAGTCAGACCCTAGAACTTTCAAAACGTTTGTGGCTCACCGACTGGCCGAAATTGAAGACCTAACAAAACCACACGAATGGAGATGGGTTTCTACTGCGAATAATCCAGCAGATGACGGCACTCGCGATGTTCCTGAAAACTTCTCAAAGAATCACCGGTGGTTTACCGGCCCCGACTTTTTGAAAAAAGAAGAGAGTTCGTGGCCTGAGAAAAGAACTTTTAAGAAAGAAAAAACCGGAGAAGAAAAAGAAATCGCAGCACGCGTAAATTACAGTTGCAGTAACTTCGCAACTCCGGATCCCGAAAGATTTTCAAGCTATAAACGGCTGTTGAGAACAATGACCAGAGTACTGCAGTTTATTAAACTATGCAGGACAAAAAACAAGACCTACATCTCAAGAAAAATGGATCCGGTCTGGAAGAAAAATAAGAAATCAGAAGACAGGAAAGCTCGAAATAAGCATTCACAGCAAGAAGACATAGCCAAAAGAAAGTTCATTCCTATTGATCAAGAATTGCTTGAACAAGCGGAATTACTGCTTCTAAAGAAAAGTCAAGCCGAAAGTTTCAATGAAGACATCAGAAACATAGAACAGAGCAAGATATTGCCAAACAGCAGCAAGTTGAAGAAACTAGACGTGGAAGTAAACAACGGTCTCTTACGTTTAAGAGGCAGAATAAATGCAGCCCGCGGCGTGTCGGAAGACTACAAGACCCCCATCATACTGAGCAGCAAGAACAAAATCACGAAGTTGATAATAGAAGATTACCACCGAAGATTCAACCACGGTAATCATGCCACTGTCATGAATGAACTTCGTCAACGCTTCCTGATATTGGGATTAAGATCAGCACTTCGGTCTACGCTGCACCATTGCCAGTGGTGCAAGACATACCGCTCGAAGCCTCAAGAAATACCTATGGGAGATCTTCCACCTGAGAGACTTCGTCATGGAGCATCACCATTCACTTGCTCCGCAGTGGATTATTTTGGACCCATGATAGTCACAGTGGGCCGAAGACACGAAAAAAGATGGGGAGCACTATTTACGTGCCTAACAACAAGAGCAGTGCACATTGAGTTGGTTCATTCTCTATCTACCAGCTCTATGATCATGGCATTAAGAAGATTCGCTGCACGAAGATCAATGCCAAAAGTTTTGTACAGCGACAATGGCACGAATTTTGTCGCTGCGAACAAAGAACTTAAAAATGCCATCGAAGAAATGAAGAAAGGAAATCTGATTCAAGAAACCGAAGAATTAGGCATCCAGTGGAAATTTATACCACCAGGTGCGCCAAACATGGGAGGCGCGTGGGACAGACTCGTGCGATCAATCAAAATCGCACTGAGTATTACACTGAAGGAAAGAACGCCAAAAGAAGAGACTCTACATACTCTTCTTCTCGAAGCGGAACACATAGTCAACTCGCGCCCTCTCACGAATGCTGCCGACAACCCCGAAGAAGAAGCACTCACTCCAAATCATTTCTTGATTGGCAGATCGAACGGCGCCGCAAGAATTGGAGTCTTCACGGATAAGGAACTGGTTGGACGAGAATCCTGGAAGACAGCACAGCAGCTAACAGATCACTTCTGGAGGCGATGGCTGCGGGAATACCTTCCTACTCTTCTACCCCGGAAAATAGATGGAAGATCGGAACAAGCAAGTCTCAAAGTGGGAGATGTCGTTCTCATCGTGGATGCATCTCTTCCAAGATGCACTTGGCCACGAGGAAAGGTCCAGAAGATCTACCCGGGGCCCGACGGAAAAACCAGAGTTGCAGACATCGAGACCAGAGGAGGAGTACTACGACGTCCCAGTTCCAGACTTGTGGTGCTGGTACCTTCGCCGAGTCCGAAGATTGGTGCTACGCACGAGGGGGAGACTGTCGGCGACTAGCTTAAGATTTAGTTGATACGATTTTGTTTTTAAGCGGCTAGTCTTAAGATATTTAGTTAACGTTCATTTTTGCTAAGTTAAAGTTTAAATGGTAAATAAACGCATTATTTAGTATAGATACCTGATAGACAAATAGATATAAGATTGAAGAAAATGTATATAAATGTTATTTTACGCTAAATAAAGAATGTCTTCATGGGCGAGTAACTGGCGATCGCAACAATCTTCACTTGATCCCTATCTTCATGTTGCCGATCGCTACTTTCATATAAATAGCCCCATGTGGCCGACCGCCAGTCAGTCGTCTCGGAGCATTGGAGCGAACAAGACGTGTTTTATTTCACTCCTACGAAGAACCTCTGCAGCTGAAGAAAGAGATAGCATACAGTCCACTGCGAGCTGCGCCGAAGAGGACACGACGGGCACCGAAAACACACGACGGGCGACGACCACCTATCGCAGACGGGCGCCGACCGGCGCTGAGACAGGTTCTATACCTGTCTCACTCATAAGGCAGGGCTCCCTATCCCTGCCTTACTGCGCCACGTCTACCTAGTGGGGACACGTTCCCTGGCGCTAGGTTCGGCATACAACCGACGCGCCGCAACAACTACGTACGAATATTAAGATTATAAATGTGTTCTTTAACATAATTATTTATCGTCTCTCTATTTTCAATAGAGTGAATATTAAGTATTACACCAATATTTTTTTCAAATTCCAAGACAAGCTTTTTTTTTCTCATACCCGGAACAAGGCTGAAGGTCAGGAACAAGACTAACATCGAATTAACGTATTATCTGCGGCACGAGGAAGAATTAATCACCTTTAACTTCTAAAATAAAACCTACTTAGTTACTGAGCATTTTGTGATGGAAAATTCCCACATGTTAACTTTTTCTGACGACACTAAGCCATTATTGATATAATTTATCTTCTTGATCTACAGCCGAATGCTAATTAATCATTTAATTTACAAACCTTTGCATTCACGAGGTTTTTACTGAAATTATCGTATAAGTTCAGTAGAAAAAACAACCACATAGAATCCTACCTAATAATGTATGATAGCGGTAAAAAAATTTTTGATTGTGGCAGCGTACTATGATAAATCTGAAAATCAGGCGCAACTTTTAAAAGAAAGATTCCATTTAAAAAAAAAAATCTTTTTGTAGATGGATATTGGCTTTATTTTATCTCTGGAAACATGGTTTCCTCCGCCGGATGCGAACAAGAAACATCAGGTCTTAGGAATCTGTGGTTTGGTTTAAAGGGCACTCTAGCTGGCGCAGAGCATAATGATACTTAGGATCTAATGTCTCAGTGCAGTCCGTCGTTAAACTTTGAAATGCAATGTTCTAGGATGTACTGCATCGGCAGGCGAACATATGGCAAGTATCATCTCTTAAAGTGTATTAAAATGGTACTGTTGCGTAGTGTGTTGCCAGCGTTACTTGCGGCGCTTGCGACAGTATGCAATAAAACAATGTCAGGTCTTATTTAACGAGTTCTGCAAAAGTCACGAGACAATTATTACAAGAGAGGAAAAAAAGTTCGCAATATCTGAAATTAAATTACAGTTTTAACTTTTCTCTCCCTGGGGACTTCTAAGTTCCTCGGTTTATTTCTTAATGAGGTTAGTATTTTTGTTAAAACTCTTTTAAATTACATTGGAACTTCTTCTCTGGTTTTTGGGGTTCTGTGCTTAAAGGGTGTCAATGTTGGGTTGTCTTTTATATTCTTCGTCCAACCGCCTTTCAGTGAATACACCTCATGAACCGTAATAGAAAAACTGGGTTTCTACTTTCTATCACCACACAATAATTAAAAAAATGGCCAAGTGCGTGTCAGACTCAAGCACGAAGCAAATTTGAAGTGTCTGACTACCACGGCTTAAGAGATAGGTAGTTACAGCCTGGTGACAGAAAGACAGACGGATGGACAGCGGTCCTAGTCTCGTTTAAGAGTTTGTGCACAGAAACCTTAAAAGAGATATTTGTTCGATTTAATCGATAGTTTGTCCGAGCGAAGGTTTATTTCCAAATATTTATTGATATCAGAATATTAAGCAAGTGGTGGCTGAAACCAATTATTTAGTGATCATCTGAATACAAACTATTCATGCATGATTATAAATTATATTCGATTTGTATATATGCAATACAATGCATAATCATTCATGAATAATTTGCAAGATCATCCGAGTCTCTTACTGAATCTATTTCCGAACGCAAATACTACATACAGCCTCCTGAGCCAAGTGAGAAATAGCGTTACGTCACGACGTATAGAAATGGAACAAAATTTAAAAAAAAAATGCGATTTTGCGTTCAGTGAGGCTTTGCTGGGCATCGCGACGACCAACGTATAGAAATGGAACAAAAATCCAAAAAAATGTATGCGATTTTGAGTTCAGTGACGCTCAGCTGATGGTCGCCAAGTGTCAAAATAGCGATAGTTCGTATACATTTTTTGAATTTTGTTCCATTTCTATACGTCGCTACGTAACGCTATTCGTCATTTGACTCAGGCAGCAGAATTGATTGTTCATAAGCACTTATAAAATAAGGTTTATTTTCGGTACGAAATAGTGAAATTGAATATTTTTCCGGCCACGGTAGAATGATGCGGTCTTCGATGCCTTTGTACCGTTGGCAGAGAAATAAAAACGTAAAGACTAACCCGAACCGCTCCAATTATATCAGCCGGGTGCACAAAAGATCTGAAACGGAGATACTTGTACAACAAAATACTATTGCTAGCATCTGAAAAATGTATCGAAATATTGTGAAATTGGAACTATATATTTTTGTTTTATTTTTTTATTCAATTTGGCTCAAAAAATACTGGATTGGAGCGTGTTCAGAATTTTATGAATTTCGTAGTAATCGATGAGTTATAAAATTATTTTTCTGTTGTCCGTAATATTGGTTGTTTGTTAAAAAAAATGCAAGCATTGGCAAGTCAACATCTCATGCTGATGCTCAGGTGTTTTGACGAAATGAAAGTAGAGATACTATAAGCTCATATAGAATCATCCGATTTTGCGAATAACACTAAGAATTTTGTGGTTTTTCGACTATCAATTAGGTAAAAGTTAGTGGTTGACTGCGAGTCCACCTGATAGCAAGTGACCTGATAGTGAGTGACATTTGTACCTAATCACACTAACTAGTGAGTTTACTACACAACATCTCATCGGCACGCTAAACTGCTTGATGGTAGGGTGGTAACTAGCCGCACTAAATCTTCATTTAAACCAATTTAAAAATAATAAAATCCTCAATAGAACAAGAAATGAACTCAGACCGTACCACAATAAGTTGTCGAAAAATCATTCCTTTAAAAGGATTTTTTTTAATATTTAAACATAATATGTATATATTTTATAAGAACAAGATGAGAAAGCAAGATGTTTTGTTCTTACACAACTCTATTGTGAACCGCACTCAAGTCAGGGTAAAAATTAAAAGAAAAAGTCCAAAAATGCAATGAGCAGAATTGTATGGTGAAAAAAAAATTGTTCTACTTTTGACAGCTGAGCAGAATAGGTGGGAATGTTTAATCGATAGGTATATCTTATCTCTGTTATATAAAGTTCTATAATGTCACAGAACCAATGAAATTTCTCCGAATTGCCTTGACCGATTTTTATAATTTTTTGCGTATATTCGATAAGTTTCAGAAAGGTCTTAAACTATTTTTCAAGCCGGATATATAAAGATTCGCCGGATCAGCTAGTGTTATGTATATGTTTCATTTGACCGAAATAATTTAATCTTTATTTGTCGCGTCAATACATCTCGTCGGATTCAGCAAAATAAATGACTATTGACCGCGCGAGATGACGCGAGTTTAAAATCCGATTAAAATAAATGTTTAATATTTTCAATTTATAAAATGATTTATCTCGAATTTCTCGATCGTAGCTGTCCCATTTAAACTGAGTTACAAGTTTACTTATTATTTTTGTTTTTCAAGTTTTTTCTTGTAATTAATTCCACTTACTAAGGAAAAAGACAAGTAAAATTAAGCTGGATCAAACTTTTGCTAAAAGAGGCTTCGGCAATGGCTAGTTACCACTCTACAAGTAAAAACGCACCGGCAAGAGATTTAGCATTCCGGTGCAATGCTGTGTAGAAACCGTTAGTAGTTCGATAACATCTTCGCAGTCTAGCCCCAAAGTAAGCGATAACTTGTGTTATGGGTACTAGATAACTGATATAATACCTATATTTTGTAAACGTACATATTAATATACGTATATATAACGTATATATTGAAAAATACCCAGAACACTAGAAAACCCTCATCACACAAACATTTTCCAGTTGTGGGAGTTGAACCCACCTCCGACGCAGAAGGCAGGATCGCAATTCGGTCGTCAAAAAATTTAATAAACGATTCATCAGTTGCACCTGTTTTGTCGTCTATGATAAACGAATTAAGATTTTCGCAATTTATGTCTATGGGTTTGCACATAAATCACTCTACCCTCGAAACTTCTAAAAGCTAACTGAAACTACTGTTTGGGTCGAAAAGTTTTGACCTCACCAGATGTCACTCTGACTGGACTGACTTTTGTGCTACTAATTGTTTTAGTTCAACCGCATAATGATTAAAACTAAATAGGATTTACTATTTTTATAGGTCTGAAGTTCGAAGTCTCTGAGCTCCACAGCCACATCGCATACTCTCCATCAGTCTCTAGGAGCCATACCACGGATAAGCCGGCACGCGCGGCAAATCTCTCTCGCGAGATAAGTACCGAGTTATGACCACCACGAGATTTGAGACACTTTTTACAGGTCTTCTAAAAAACTATTTTACCTGTCCTATACAAGCTAACTATAAAGACGCTTCTCTGCTCTAGGGAATATTGAAAATGCTTTTGCGGTATAAAGATTATAATAACGTTTCCAAGCGGGTGAGATGATTTTTTTTTACTAAACGATACCAAGCTTTAAATACCTTTGATCAATATTTTGAACTCTCATGTACCTATGCCGGTTTTCTCTTAACGTTTTTTTCATCACAAAGGGCCAAACATATTAACAAACGAACATAACTATGAAAGTTACAGGTGTGTGCCCGGGATTCAAATCCACGATCTTTGATGAGAAGCTGAGATGACGATGTGGCAAATACTGCTCAATAATCAATTCTCAATGTTAACAATATCCAAAAAAAACCTAAAGAGGAAATTTTTCCATACCCCACGGGACCACCCAAGCGAAATACAAGCGGGACAAGTAAATATTAATAAAACCGTTAACAATACTTATGGCTCATACACAAACAATACACAAGCCCGTATTATATTAACGTCGGCAATATATTTATTGAGTGTTCGTCCACAGACCATACCATTATTACGAGGATTTCTATAACACTCGAGTTCACTTGACGGCCCTTTCTATGGCAAAATGAGAAATTGAGGAGGCCACCCTTTACGGCCAATATTGAAATTGTAAGAGGTCTGTAGGGTTAGTACAAGTTTTTAGCTTTGTCTGAAAAATAATCTAGCTATTGGCTCCATGCCCTGCCATCTAGAAATCTAGGCACTCTTCTCGAAAATGAAAGTTTCTGTGTAGCTGTAGGACTCAGGTTGGGTGCACCACTGTGCCACGAGCACAGGTGTCCGTGTGGAAAAGAGGTAGATTTTCCACACGGTTTGGAATTCACGGACTTTCTTGCCACAGGAGCGCCGGTAGGCTTTTTCGACATGGTTCCCTCAACGATGTTATTAAAAGGGCTGCCACCACTGATATTCCTACCCTATTGGAGCCAGCTGGAACTAGACGTGATGATGGCAAGAAACCTGATGGATTGACGGTGGTTCTCTGGGAACGGGGTCGGGCGCTGATGTGGGAAGCCATATGCGTTGGCTTCGATTCAAATCAGGGAGACAGAATCAAATCCTGCTGCAGCTGAAACTGCTGAATCCGGTAAGTGTCGCAAGTATTTTTCTCTCTATAAAGGAATGGGATTTCTTCATACATTTCCAGTCAGCTCCCCAAGCGGACAACCACTGAAAGCTTAGGTCACAATGTGTCTGCTTAGGTCGCGGGTTGTGGAGAAACCCGATCCGTTTATTCGAATCGAGTCGACTCGAATTTTGCACAAAAACCTGTACTAACCCTACTGTTCGAGACCTCTACAAGTGCTGTTCACTTACTTGTAATTAAAATAGTATTATAAAGGTTTATTGTTATATTTGATCTATTCTATATCGAGTCAGCTGGTGTCACTAAAGTTGATTGAAGACTTAGAGATGCATACGACAAGTAAAAGGAGAATGGCCAAAGGTGGTATCAAGTTTTCTCATGAAATAAAACCAAAATATTCAAGAACTATTGGCAATAGGAATTTGTTTTTCATATCCGAAATTTAAATTTTACATATTTCATTGAGGAGTACAACTTGTTTATTTGCCTCTAACTTTGTAATACAAAATAATAATTATTGTAAGAGTTAATGTAAAGGAAAAGAAGGATCGTAGTCTTAAAAAATTAAGTTTGGTTTTGAATCAGCTTGGTACGGAATTCTATACATCTATGGTTATTAATCCTTTGCACGATCGAGCAGTAATTATTGTCAACGAAAAGACATGTCAATCAATTTTTCGGTCAGATACCATACATCATACCATACAATATCAGATACAATACGTCAATCCCTTACAATTTTTCAATTTCGTTCAAAAGTACCCAAAGAAATAGAACTATGGTTCTTTCAAAGCTTAGACTAAAACTATACTCTGGAAAAACACGCTTTTTATTTCGGGAAAATCTACAATTTTCGTGGAATTTTAAAAAAACCTTCAGGAACATCTAATACTTCATAATATAAAAAGACTTTTACGTTTCGTGGCCGCCAGTAATTAAGGCTTATGCGAAAAAAAAAATAAGAAACTTGAATAATTTATTTTGGCCTCCCAAAAACTTTGAGTGTCAAAGTTATTTTGCGCCGTCATAATGAGTTCTGAATAAATAAAGCCTTCGTATTAACGGGCACCCTTTGTACACAGTCTTAGGAGAATGGTCTATCAAGAGGGACCTTGAAAACTTAGGCCGAGATTTACAGACCGGCTTGGCTTATCTGAGATAGGTATTAAGACTTAGTACTTACATGAAAACTAGGGAGTTGAAATGAATTGGTTTGTTGGAAAATTATTTTGTTACCATAGTATCGACTTAGCTTACCAGTGAAGTAAAATATTCAATGATTCAACATTCGGGTAGCTTTAATAAACTTATTAACGTATTTCATTGATAATATTATTATGGTGATAAATATTTAACGCCTTAAGGAGCACACCACGGGTGTGCCCGCGAATTTCAATTTTTTTTGTGATTTTTAAGCTAATAAGACATAATAGGCTTATGGCAGTAAAATTGCAGGAATCCCAATATCATCTTCACGTGTTTATATAAAAATCTCTGCTTGAAATTAGTGTCGAGAGTCCGAGATTTGCGAGATACTCACAAAAAATTCGATACTCGGATAAATTTCCTAGGATAGACATTTTTTTGCAAAGATTTTGATATAATCATGTAAAGATGATACTGCCATTCTAGCAAATTGACTGCCCTAAACCTATGATGTGTAATTAGCTTACAAATTGCAAAAAACAATGAAATTTTTTTAATTTTGCGGATAGAGTCGTTGATTTCGCCTTAAACTAAGTAAACGACCTGCCCTTAGTAGAGAATAAACTTATTATATTATAAACAGTGAGTTTTATTTTTCTTTCGGTCACAGACTACTACAAATCCTAATATAATAAAAAAATCCTAATAATAGCAGAAAAGCCTAAATATAAGATCTTATAAAAAATCAAAACTATTCCGCCAGGTTCGGAAGGCAAGTTTGCACCGAGAAGAACTGACAAGAATGTCGGCATTTGCTTTTTTTTTAAAGTAATTACATATTTTTAGATGTCTCATCAGGAGATTTAAGCATATTCGCTACCCATTCTACGAATTCTTGGAATGGTAGAAAAAGAAAAATTCATTGCATCACGTGCAGCGAGATATCGGAACCTCTTGTTTTCCGTGTAACTTATTTTCGACATAAACGCAGATAATTAGCAGTTGTCTGGTAGGTATATAAATAAAACACATGAATTTACGCAAGTTTCCCGAACTTCCCACCTAAGTATCTCCCGCGCTAATCAGTGGTAACTTAGTCCGATGTAGTAGGTACCCAATTGAATACATTCTTGTGGAATACACAAATTGTGTTACCCAACTCACGTAATAATTTAGTTCTGGGTATTTTCGGCGGTAAAGATTTTCCCTTTACACAACCGCCACTAACTTCTGTATACGTGTGACGAAAATTACATTATTATTGGCGAGATACGAGTACGGATAAATTATTTTCGCAAGGCTGGGATTTTCGTACGAGGGAAATTACTTACAGCCTCCATTGATGGCATTGATCTAGGGAATGATAGACGTTATGTTTGACTGAGCGTCATGAAGACTGGGTGAAGTTGAAGACATCGGGAGATTCTGAGCATGTGACGAGATTTGTGGTTTTTTGGGTTACGGGTAAAAAAACTAGACCCTATTACTAAGACTTCGCCGTCCATCCGTCCGTCTGTCTTGAATTTTCGCAGATGATGTATTTCCTTGCCGCTATAGCAAAAGATATTGAAAAATGGAATAGAATCCTATACCTTTAAACGAGCAATTCTTGTATTTTTATAAATTTCTATATAATCCGAATCTCGGAAACGGCTCGAACAATTTTCATGAAATTTTGTATACAGGGGGTTTTGGGGGCGATAAATCAATCTAGCTAGGATTCATTTTTAGAAAATGTCGAATTAAAAAAATAAAAATTCTCCTGCTGCCATCTATTGGCGGGTAGATATACTACCGAGCAAAGCCAGTCACCCAGATATTGAAGATTAAAGGGAGCTCCAATATAATAAATGTGATTTCTTGCGCGTTGTTGGTCGATGATCCAGTAGTCCAAATATTAATCTACCTCGTAGTGGTAGTAGGCAAATGGGCCTAAAATTCTGTATCATTACCTCGCTACATTGTATAGATAATGTATAAACCCAAAGTGAAATACGGAACCTTTCGTGTGCGAGTCCGACTCGCACTTGGCCGTTTATTTTTATCTTACTGAATACAAGGTTTAATTATGGCGTCGCTAATATAAAGAGGTGGTCAAGTAGTTCATACATTTTTTTTTACATATCAACCTATGCAGCATAGGCTGATATGTAAAGAAATTGTCTACCTTTATCGATCTCTTTTCTCTGTCTATCTAAATGGATTAAAAAGAGAAAATAGACCGACAAAAGCAGACAAAATTAGATCTACGTGCACATCCTAGCCACCTGGGATATTAAAAAAATCGCAATGTACATTTAATATTAATTAATAATTAAAAATGCTTAATTTAATAATACATAATTCATATTAAATATACATGAATACAATATACAGTAACACACACAGACTCTGGGATTCATGCTTATCAAACAAAAAAGATCCACATGTAGAAATTGAACCCACGACCTCCGACACTGAGTGGCAGGTCCACTATCGCTACGCCATTCGGTCATCTCCATTTAATGTAGATGCCAGTGAAAAGTTTACTCAAAAGTTTGTTCCTACTTAGTTCTGAAGACGAACTATTGGTAAAACCCAAGTAAAACCTATGATATTACAAGAGAAAAGGGTTAAAACCTTGACCTTCTAGTAAGAGCATTTTGTTATACCACAAGTTAAGAAAGGGAAAGGGAGCTTGCTAACCTTTATTTTATTTCCAATAATTCAATTTTTGTACAAGCTAGCTGACCCGTTCCTACTTCATTTGAGTAATCCCGTGGGAAAGTTCATTTTAGATCAGAATCAGATGAAATATAGGTAGTTAGTAGTATAATAGTTATAGTGTAGCTGAGACTGCAGTCTTCTTAACCGACTTCAAAAAAGAAGAGATTCTGTAGGGGTTGTATTTTAGATCAACCAAAAATGCTCCACTTACGACTACAAGTTTGCAAATTCTCCGCATGAAACTTAAATTGTTATACAGCACCGACTTCAAAAACTAAGAAGGTATGCTTACTCAGATAAGTAGACAAAATAATCATTAAAAACTTCTTCGTTGACGTGATATTATATTAATTATTAACAAATAAAAACATTTATTCTTTCTTTCTATCTTAACCCTCTTCCTCACTTCCATCAGTCAACCTTATCTAATACCTAAATTCCCGTTGCTCCGGTAATTTAGGAGTATAAATGCTCGTTTGATGGACTCAAACGACCGCCTCGCGTGATTGCAAACGAGATGCATCCCTGGACTCTTCTTGCTTTTAGCTCCACAAAGTATAACGGTAAGTACTCTCGCATTTCGTAGATGCATGTTTTATTTCTGTGTTAAAACGATAAAACAGCAGCCCCCTGAGCCAAGTGACAATTAATAGCGTTACGTCGCGACATATAGAAATGGAACAAAATTCTAAAAATGTATGTGATTTGAGGTTCAATGACGCTCAGCTGAGCATCACCAAGTGTCAAAATAGCGATAGATTGCATATTTTTTTGGAATTTGTTCCATTTCTATACAGCGCGACGTAAAGTTGTTTGTCACTTAGCTCAGGCAGCAGCTCGGCAATAGGTGGAAGAACAAAATTCTAGTTTCATTTTCCATTACATCTAGCGGATCGAAATGTTCGTATGGCTTGAGCTCCGGATCCGCCTTTTTCTCCTTTTGCGATCATTTCGTCGTCCATCCGTTGTTGTAGGTACGTCATTCAAAACTCCTCGAAATTCGTAAGTGGTTAATTTCTAATGGTATTGGTTGTACAGAACTGTCAAAATGATTCCAACTCGCTTCAAACAGTTTTATTTCTATTATTTTAAAAGTATTAGAAAATATAATGCTTTGGCATAAGTTTGATGCAATTTTTGATGAAACTGTTATGATTTTATACTCGGAATTAAGTATTTTTTTGGATTTATTAATAATGTTAGTATGTAGGTAATTTCGTTAAATTGTCCAAATAACTTTAATTTCTCTCGAATACGCATAGAAAATAACGCCTCAATTTTTTTCTACTATTTTTGAACAAACTATAGGTACTTGTAAAACAAAAGTACAGCAAAGTGATATTTATGTGGAAGTGATTAATAATTATCTTATAAATGAAACTTAATAAAACACAAACGAAACTCGAACGAAAAAAATCCCAATCCAACTTTTAAACACAATGATGAGGCACAAAAAAGCGCTAGAGTCGAAGATTCTCCTAAATTTATTATAACAGTCTGGCCAGAACACTTACCCGCAGAATAACTTTGATCGCGAGCAATAAAACAATATATACGATCTCAATAAACCTCCCACAGCTCTCAAAGGGCGTTCGCGAGATTAATATTGCCTTACCGGCTTACTGGCTTATGTACTCACAACTTCACCGAATATAGTTAGCTTCAAAGCGCTTCCTCTTCCTATTATACATAATATCCCTTTAGTTCTTACAAGTTGACCGGTCTCTGCTTCGCTCGGATGATCCCATTGGTATTTCGTGACATTCTATCCTATTCTGTTCATAAATAATAAGCTTTATTATAATGCTCAAATAATTCTGCTTTATTAACCGACTTCAAAAAAAGGAGGAGGTTCTCAATTCGTCGGAATCTTTTTTTATATTGTTCAATATCGTGTGAAAATCAGTACAGTAATTATATCCAAAAAACACGATAACAAACTCAAGACATCACTAATAATCTTTGAATAATTATGCATAAATACTGACACCATGGATTTTTTTTTTTGCTGACACCAGTGGTACCCGTTTGAATGGATCAGCAAAAGCAAACCACCATTCTGTCACGTTTATTTTTACCTTTTGAACCTATCATCACATTATTTATCTAGCTTAAAAACAACTCACTACTGAGTAAATTGTGTCTCCTTGACACAATGTACTCAATAGGATGAGAGAGATATCCATAATCTATCTCGCTGGCCAAGCTCATATTTGGAGGCTTCACACACCAATGAGTGCACCAAATTAAGATTATATCTATTTAAGATTCCTTGTAATGGTTTTTCTTTCACAGTTTTCGCAAGTCATGATTAATTGCGACAAACGACCAAAAACTCAATTCTTTTCTTGGAAAGAACGTAGCATATATAGCTGAACTAAAATACAGTGATATAAACATATAAACTAGCTTTTTGGTACCTTATAATATCTCAATAAAATTTCAAAGATTTACTCGTAGCAAACAATCATTTTTCTCTTCTTAAATATGAAGTGCACAGAAAGTTAGCGAGTTTAAAGTTGATATAAATTCCTAACGCCGTTAAAAAAGAAATAAAAAGTTCTCTCAGTAAGATTAAAGAGAATCGCTTCTCTGTGTCATCCCTGCGCTAAAGGAAGATTATTTTTAAAACCACTCTGCGATGCATTGTCCGTTGTGCCCACGCGAGCCGCTCGTTTTCTGCTGCAGGGAACAATTCGGTTGTGATGAAATTGCAGCTTAATCTCTATTGTCATGCAAATTCCTTAGGACATTAGGATCTACAACAAGTTTTATCCTGGTTATATTCCCTGCTGGGAAAGAGCCTTCTTATTTCTATGAAAAATGAACAGTTTGTTTAATAAGAGTAGAAAAAAACAGAGGTGCCACTGACGCCAAACTCGATTGGAATTCAAGTAGTTTGAGAAAATGTGACGAAAAATTAATAATATTCACGAATTCCAAAATATTTATATATTCCAATGAGTCCTAGCCAAGCTAGTCGTAAGAATAGCATAGCATTGAAACAATTTCTAAAGTTTGATTGAGTACAACTTGGATCAGGAAAACAAAAAAAAAACCTCCGTTTCAAGATGTTTTTGCCAAACTATACCTTCGTATAACTGTCACACCATATTATTATGCGGAAGGCAAACAAGTGAATTGAAATTATGTACTGTGTAGGTACGTACCTGCTGAATAGTTTTATATACAGATATTTAAACATAAATTAAAAAAATATCTTTCACGAACATTAAGACAAATATTACTAGACATAACCGTCAATCAGACCTATTTAATATACTTACCGACAATTGTTTTTGTATGCATAAAAAAGTAATAAGCTAATTTATTGAAAGTACTGGTAAATACTCTTTATTACCAGTAATGCAAGTTCCCCAGTCGATTTATTATCAATCGAAGTAATCGCGGAGGGAGTAACCGAGGCTCCACCGCTCGGTCGTTTTGTCCTAATGCACGCCCTAATAGCAGGCGATACGTGAGCCAAATAGATAAACAGATCTCTTCCCACTTTGCGCACGAAAACAACTTTAACTTGAAACGAGAAAGTATGAAATTGTCTTCAACTTTCACAAAGTATCGGAAGTACCAGCGGGTCTAAAAAGTTTTTTTTAAACAATGTAGCGGATACCTGATTAACCCAAGGATGAGCCTATCTGAACATTTACCATTATACCATAAACCTTCTTCATACCATCAAAGAAAAGAAGCGCTTAATGAAAAATTCCTCTAAATACACCTAAATATGGAATAACCTGTCTATGTCTGTGGAAACGCGCGCGCGCACTAATAACATAGTGAAATAATCTGTGGCGTGGATCACGGTCCATAAACCATAATATTGCGGTCGGTTTACTTCTGACGTCGTTGGTGTCAAAACAAATTTTTCGGCACCAGCAAACTGTCGACATTTTTACGCGTGGTCAGCCAGTTCCTGTGTATTTCTATTCCGATACCCGTAGCTTCACTCTTGTGACCCCAATTTCCACACTAAGGAGTTGAATTTTCAAAAATTCTTTATTAGCAGATGGTTATGTCATGATCTAGACACGCGGCAGCGTGTCAAGCCAAGTTCAAGCAAAGGAACTGGCTAGCCAGCGCCAAGAGTAAGTTTACACGAACCACTTGGTGCCACTTTTGACCCTTCTATAACTCAAAACCTATTTAACGTAAACACATAAAACTACGTGTGTTTAATTATATCCATAAGATCATATAGAAGCCCAATTTTCATGAAGCTAGCTCAAACGGTTATAAAGATATGAAGGTCAAAAAGTCGTTAAAATTCATACTGACTGACATATAGTACAAAAACCTAACCTACTTCCAGATGACCTAGAAGGATGAAATTTGGAATCCAGCTCGGTAACTGTGTGTAAGCGTAGGAAAAAATCAAAAAATAAAGAAAAGTCAAAAAATAAGGGGTGTTCCCATACAAACTGACATATAGTACCTAAATCTAACCTATACTTCCAGATGACCTAGAAAGATGAAATTTGAAATCCAGCTTGGTAAGTGTGTGTAAGCGTAGGAAAAAATTAGAAAATAAAAAAAGTAAAAAAATAAGGGGTGTCCCCATACAAACTAACATATAGTACAAAAACCTAACCTACTTCCAGATGACCTGGAAGGATGAAATTTGGAATCCAGCTCGGTAACTGTGTATAAGCGCAGGAAAAAATCAAAAAATAAAGAAAAGTCAAAATATAAGGGGTGTTCCCATACAAACTGAAATATAGTACCTAAATCTGACCTATACTTCCAGATGACCTAGAAAGATGAAATTTGAAACCCAGCTTGATAAGTGTGTTTAAGCGTAGGAACAAATCAGAAAATAAAAAAAAGTCAAAAAATAAGGGGTGTCTCCATACAAACTAACATATAGTACAAAAACCTAACCTACTTCCAGATGACCTGGAAGGATGAAATTTGGAATCCAGCTCGGTAACTGTGTGTAAGCGTAGGAAAAAATCAAAAAATAAAGAAAAGTCAAAAAATAAGGGGTGTTCCCATACAAACTGAAATATAGTACCTAAATCTAACCTATACTTCCAGATGACCTAGAAAGATGAAATTTGAAATCCAGCTTTGTAATTGTGTGTAAGCGTAGGAAAAAATCAGAAAATAAAAAAAAGTCAAAAAATAAGGGGTTTCCCCATACAAACTAACATAAAGTACAAAAACCTAACCTACTTCCAGATGACCTAGAAGGATGAAATTTGAAATCCAGCACGGTAATTGTGTGTAAGCGTAGGAAAAAATCAGAAAATAAAAAAAGTCAAAAAATAAGGGGTGTTCCCATACAAACTGAAATATAGTACCTAAATCTAACCTACTTCCAGATGACCTAGAAAGATGAAATTTGAAATCCAGCTCGGTAATTATGTGTAAGCGTAGTAAAAAATCAAAAAATAAAAAAGTCAAAAAAATAAAAAATAAGCGGTGTCCTCATACAAAAAACTTGTAATACGCGCTAAAAAACCAGGTTCTTCGTGCCTTAACCAATAATAGTATAAAAGTGAAGTAATATATGAGATTCAATGAATAAATAAATACTTTATACAACTCGTTCGCTATAAGTTTGCCGCTGTCAACTGTCACGCGTTTAGCGTTGTCTCAGCCACTCATTTCTATTTCCAGTAAGAAAATGCTATACTGACATCATTTGACAGCAGCAAACTTGAAAAAAATCAGAAAATAAAAATAAAGTCAAAAAATAAAAAAGTCAAAAAAATAAAAAATAAGCGGTGTCCTCATACAAAAAACTTGTAATACGTGCTAAAAAACCAGGTTCTTCGTGCCTTAACCAATAATAGTATAAAACTTGGCGAGTTTTTATCTGAATTAAAATGTTGTATAACTTTATAAAATGACTGATGTTATGAAAACTGGCCAAGTCAAATCTTACCTATTTTAAGATCTCACATTTTTGAATAACAGTAATTGTTATAGGTATCCAATAAAGCAAAGAAATAGAGTTTAATAATTGTTCATATTGTTTTTTTGTTCCTATAAATACAAATTTCGATTTTACATAGAACTTGGCACTCATTTTGATCTCCATTCTTTTTGCGGCTCTCGAACTTGGCTCTCCTTTTTTACATTTATGTTTTTGGTGGGATATTAATGTTCATAACACAGTAAACCGATCTGATCGTTGCTAAATTAACTCTATCAACGCACAATTCTGATTGGTTGCAGTTGCGCGTTGATGAGCATCAAGTCAATCATGTCAGTGAGTCAGACTCGCTATTACCCGCAGATATTTTTCATAAATTATGCAGGTCTAAGCCTTGTGAAAATCATGACTTTAAGATCTTCGTACATTTGGACTTTTGGATGAATAAATAAACATACATAGGACATACCTACAACATACGTTGTACATCTAATCTTGATATTACCAAAGAATATATTATAAACATTATAATCTGGTACCTAAGCACACGCCCTTTCATTTCTAAAACCATATTATACATAAAATACAGATTTTATATGCATTTATTATTATGACTCTAGCAATGAAACTTATACTTATTTTATGATGCCTGTTTCATTTTATATTTATCATAGTTACAATAATAGTGAGAAGAAAGAAGAGTTGTTGTAGTGACAAAAAGAATTCAGCGAAAGCGTTAAACAAGGCATAACAATAAAAACCCCATTCGCTGAAGACGTCCTTAATTCAGGCCATCGAACTGAGTTTCTTGTCGCTCGCTCGTCGAATTTTAAAACTTGTTTTGAGTTATGAGCAGATCATACGTCGTGATTTTTATTTGAGATATTATGGTGAAAAGCATAATAGTGGGATAGAACCCACATAATAATACTTATCAGTTATTATACTTAGACACATGTATATTATAAGTAGAGGTAATGTATATTATCATAGGACTCTAGCTACTCTATCTTTATTCGAAGGATCTTAGGTTAGTCATCCACTCCTGGAGCCAAAAGCGTAGTAAGTAGGTATTTCTATGAACATTATGTCAGCTAGATCTTAGAATTGATCACTTCAAAATAACCAGCTATAGGAGTGTTAAAATCTGTCATAGAAATCGCTATTTCTAGAAAACTAAAAATTAAAAATGTTTAAGGAATGGTCTGTCATATCCTGAAGTGATCAATTACAAACCATTTTACACTCTAAAAGTTTAAATTCGTTGTAGATTGAAAGGAATAGGTAAGTAAACTCACCCCTAACCGTTTCTATGTATAGGTACAGCAGCCATGACGAAACACAACATTAATGAAATGGTCAATTCAAAAAATTAGTTGCGACATACCTACCTTATGTTATGGAAAAAATAATAACTTTTTTCAGACGCTGAAATGACATTTTAACGTATTAATTAATGATATTAATTGTCAACCCATTCATTTATTTATCAAATTCAGTTAAAATGCTCACATAAACGCATTAATTCATTAGATAAATATCAACTCATTAATTCATCAAATTCATTATGACAATTTATACAATCGCATAACGGCGTGCCAAAATAAACAAACGTAATTTATCAATTTTGTTGGGTACACAAGTGAATTGTTGTGCTGTAACAACTCTCATTTAGGTAATTCTACTCGAAATGAGATAAAACACTTAATTCAGCCGCGGGCACTCCGATAAGTGTGACTTCACGTTACGATTTCTCCAGGATTGTCCCGCTATGAGTTATTCGTAATGGCGTAACCCGATTTTTGATTTTTATTTAAGCATTGAATAAAATTTGGAATGTAATCAATCTAGGTACTTACTAGATACTTATTAAAGACTAAGACTAGATACATATAGATTTTATTAAAAACGTTTGTCATATTGTAATAAAATAATTAAAATCATTAAAATAATTGCATCATAAATAAAATATTATGGACGGAATACCTAATGTACTATAACCAGCAAATTCCCAAAATGTATCCAATCTCTGGTAATTTTGATAAATGTACCACTAAAATGTGTCCTTTATAAAAGCCATTACAGAAGCTAGTTAAAAATAGATAAATTATATCAAAATTGTTGAAAAAATTTACCGTCCCAATAATCATGGCAAATGTAACAATAAATTGTGTCCCTTTGTAAAAGCCACCATTACTGACGCTTGTTAATAAATGTATAAGTTATATTATATCAAAATTGTTAAAAGCTTTTATAATAAATATTTTTTACCGTCCCGTTTCGAGGCTCTATAATCATGCCAAACGTAACAAAACGTAACAATAAAACGTGTCCTTTGTGAAAGCCATCATTATTCTGGAGGCATCAAATGGATTTCGCGCTTGCTGAATTTTAAACGGTGTTTCCAAAACGAACGATTTGATGCCGCGATTTTATTAGGGTTTTTATAAAGAGTAATAAAATTCGTGTAAAAAGGTTCGTCACTTGCAACTCGTTTTGGCCAATTTAGGATTTTATGATTTATTTTGCTGGAACCCTAGTCAGGTTCTCTATTTCGCACTTCAAGCACTTATAAATACACAATGAAACTCATATTGGTATACTTAACATCTCAAAATATTCAAAAAACTTTTTAAATACTAAGCTTATTTTGCTATCAGTTCACGAACCAAATTTACTGCATGTTTAAACATCTTAATAAAAGCAGTTGATTACTAGTTTTTTTTAATTATTACTATTATGTTATAATATAAATACTAAGTACATTCAAAAACATATACATATGCATAACTACAATTATTACAATAATACCAATTTTGGTACTAACAAAGTTTATACGTAAGAAATAGGCTGACAAAGTGTAGATATTTCACCAACTTTATTTTAAAAACTGTAACTTAGCGATTGATCAATTCATGAGCTTATGAGCAGAGATTTAAATCTGTGTCTATGAGACTAAAACTGCAATACACTGTGTAAATAAAATGCACCGAGAGTTATTTCGTTGAATCCACGTTCAAACCTTTGGTTCATACAAGACCGACCTCGGTTACCGAATGAGATTTGCAAGACTCAACTGCGATGGGATAACTGGATGTAAGTGGAGTGAATTTTAAATTCAGAACGGCAGCCGCCGCCTTCTTTGTTATTCATAGATGTGCTGACGTGGAATTTGTCATGCCTGCTGCCTGCGACCGTGTTAGGAAAAACCAAATAATTTTTGATATTATTTACATCTTGATTGTATTAATAACTAACTAAAAGATAATGACTATGGACGTACGGAATCCCGTACCAAACAGATTTATTGATTTTACACTATACAAGTTAGTACTTGACTGCGATCTCATCTGATGGTAAGTGATGATGCAGCCGAAGATGTTAACATACTAACTTGGAAGGGGTAAGTAAACTCACCCCAACGGTTTCTACACAGCATCGCACCGAAACGCTAAATCGCTTGGCGGCACGTCTTTGCTGGTAGGGTGGTAACTAGCCACGGCTGAAGCCTCCCACCAGACACTGACAGACAGAGAGCCATGGTGGTCGTCAAATTCTGATTCAATTTTTTTATAGACTACAAGTTCCACATTAACTCCTACAATTATTATTTTTTAAATTAACATTCGGATTCCATAATTAAACTTATCCCTCAATAAGTTCAAAGTCGCTGTAAAACGAAAGCTCATTAATAAAGCTTACTATAGTATTAAGGATTACTTACATGAATCAAATCCTTGGGGATGAATGAACTGCTGTAATTATACTAGCTCAATTAGTTTTAAAAGCTTTTGTGAAGTGGTGATAACAGAAAACAAAACCCGGCTGAGTTTGTTGTGGGCTTCTTCTCAGTGCAGGGCGCGTTGGAACCCTCGTAAACTTAGTTTTAAGTCGACTTGGAGTTATCGCCATACAAATGTGACAAATATCATAAGGACAATTTACAAGCGCCTGTATATTAGGCCTATGTGAAATAAAGATATTTCATTTCATTTCATTTCATTTCATTTCAATTATAGGCAAATTAACAAGTTGTACTTCTTAATTAATCAAAATAAGATTTCAGATATGAAAAATAAATTCCTAGAGCCAATGTTTTTTAAAAAACACTATTTTATTGTCCTAGACTATTTAGGTTTTGGTTCATGAGAAAACTTGATACCACCTTTGGTCATTCAATTCATTGGAACTCAATATTCAATATAGTTAATGGAATGAAAATGGTGTATAATGCTGGCGGCAGAGTTAAAGTAAAATTTTAAAGCAAAATATTTTTATGGAATAGAGGTCTCAAATAATTGAATTGAAAATGAAATTAAAACACCTCGTACGAGGCTTTGTGAGCGCTTTAATGATGCGGATTGCTGGTAAAGATCTTCTAGGTCCGAAGAGCTTCTTCCGACCCACACAAAATTAAACTTTGTTAACTATAGTGCTGAATTAAACAGGAAGTGTGGTTTTATGAAATCATTATGCAACAGAAGATTTTATTATCACATCGCACTAAAATTATAAAGGCGAAAGTTTGTGAAACGAGTGAAAGTAGGTATTAGTAGACAGGTAGTTAGGTTATGGGAATGGGAAAGAGAATATCACGGGATGTCTTTTAAGTCGAATTTAACGCGAGCGGGGCCGCGGGCGAAAGCTAATGATTGTTACTATAAATGTGAAAATGGGCACTTTGTTGGTTCTGAAATTATCACTGTTTGTGTTTTAGTTGAGCAAGGGGATATGGATTACTAATAATAATATTATAACTGTGAAAACGGGTATACCTATATTATAGTCCCTGACTCCTGAACTAACAACTGTTTCACAACCTATTGACGTGTGTTTTTGTTAAGCAATCGGATATAAGATACTATTATAATCTTATCTAGTGTAGTTATAACAGCGCCACTCTGACGCAACAGTTTATTGGTTGTGATAGTAAAAGCATTAGTTGTGAGAGTAAATGTTTGTAATGTTTGTTACTTTCTTGTATAGATACTTCAATCCACCAAGACGCGTCCTCTCTGTCAAAATCGCTTGTGTTTCAATCGATTCGTAAAAGTGTTTTACAGAGTGGAGCGAGTCGTCGTGGACTGAAATATCTATACCACATAAATTTTGGAAATTTTTAGACATTTGACATGCTTGGGACGATCCAATAAAAGTTTCATTTTAAAAATGCACTGACCTACTTTTTCTCCATACATTCAAAATAAAAATCATTTGTAATTCGTGCATATTTCGATCATGTTGTGGTGTTATTCGGATTCATATAGTAATAATCTATGCTCATGGCCATATTTGGTGCGGAAATACTTCTTTGAAACGAAATAATAATCAATTTTGATTAAAATTTTTATAACATTGGTTGAGTTCCGTAATACCAAAAATTATGAATGAAAACTTGTAACTTTCTTTATTAACTGGTGTTTTTCTTTATTTGGACAATAAAAACTGTGCTCCTGAACTAATGCGTTGTTTTTATTACAAAACAAATAAGCAGAAAACATGTCCTCTTTGACATAAAAATAAGCAAAACTAAATTCGTTTACAATTTCGTTTAACAAAAGTATTTCGGAACCAGATATGGGCAGAACCATAGATTATTACTATATGAACCCGAATAACACCACAACATGGTCGAAATTTGCACGAATTACAAATGATTTTGGTATTACGTTTGTATGGGAGACATCGTGGGTTAGTGGACTCTTAAAAGGAAATGACGAGACGTCTATCAAAGTTCTGAAAATTATAGCCCACTTGAATTTGTCTTTGCAAAATATTACTAGAGATTAAAATTGAACCCAGCTAATGCAGAGTAGATAGTAGATCACTTGTTACGTGACGCGATGGCTAAACTTGTCACGCGTCGGCGTCTTTTGAACTAATAAGAATTTAATATAAGGTGACCTTCATCCCGCTCGTCTTAGTTTCTGAGGACGTGATGTACAAAATATCTTCTTAGAAGAATTTCTTTGAACTTCAAGTATGACTGCAAAAATTGGAAGTGTTGCTGTATAGTGAATACTCCTTGTGTTTTTTTTTTTAATAATAATAATATATAAATAATAAATAAATAAATAGTGGAAAACATCACATACATTGCTCCGATCCCATAGTAAGTAGCTTATGCACTTGTGTTATGGAAGTCAGAAAAAACGAAGGTACCACAACACCCATACCCGAGACAATGTAGAAAACTCATTTTTCTACATTGCCCCGACCGGGGATCGAACCCGGAACCTCAGAGATGGCGGCGCCTTGAAAACCGGCACGCTAACCACTCAACCACGGAGGTCGTCAACGGTATTTGAATGATACAATGGACGATAGAGAGAGCTATGCCCGGAATATCCCTACGTATTCGAATGAGAAATCAGGAGATCCGAAGACGAACCAAAGTCATCGAGATCGACATAGCTTAACGTGAAGCCGAAGTGGCAATGGGCGAGGCACATAACACGCAGAACTTATTTCCATCAGTCCAAACTAAGATTGCTGGAGCCGCACTAGAAAGCCCAGTGTTTTTTCCAACCAGGTGGACTGACGACATTAAGGGAGTGGCGGGGAGCTGTTATGTAAAAGTGCAAAACGGTACAGGTCGGAGTTTCTTTCAGGGGGCCTATATCTATGAGTGATCAGTGAGTTAGTTCACATAATAGACCCTGGACCCTTGGAACTGAAAAATGTCGCGAGTTTACTGGCATCAAAAGCATTAGTTTTGACACCAGTGGTAAGTGTCAAATGGCGCTATTATCTTTTATTATGAAAAAATTACAGATGATCCTTAGGTTCATATCGGGGGTTAACATTAAGCAATCATCTCAACGATAAAGCGGAGCTATTTACCTCTTCTCCCAGAGCGACATCTGGAGTAATTGTTTTCCAAATTACGCTGACACAGCAACGAATGTAATTCTTATTATTTCATGTCCTTATCGCTATGTTACTGTAGAACCGTTTTTCTTATTATCATATTCTCAGATCATTCAAACGCGATCACCATTATCATTCATCATCGTTTTTTCCTATTCCTGAAGTGAAGTTATTATTCCCATTTTTTACAATCTATTGTTCTTTTATTCCTTTTTCGAAGTCATTTTATAAAATGCGACGCTTAACGGTCAAATAGATCCGAGTACTGTACGTCCATTAAAGAAAGACCATATTTCCACTATAAATCCTCCACTTTTGAAGTAAATCCGTCGACCGCAAATCTATATGAAACGGTGGGAGATAATAAAAAATATCCTCTGAGAAATATTTCAAAAAGACGCGAACTTCAGAGCTGTCGTTATCTGTAACGATATAAATGAGCACAGCACATGTTCGCGACAACTTCGGGCGACAGATTTTTTGCCAGGGGTTTGAAACAGTTGAAATTAGAAAAATACGTTCGTTTTACAGATCGTCGTGTTTTCTATTCGCACACCACAGACAAGATTTATGGTTAAGTATTTGCATACCTATATTATGCATAAAAGAAACGGTCATTGACCACGAAATACATTTTGGTGATCGTTTTTGTAATTCATCTTATTACATACGATGCAATAAATCTCTTCTTATAATTATAGACATAGAGAGATGAACTTGTGATTCATCTTACGCTATTGAGTTACAAAATGTCGCTGCTCAGGATGGTTATATTTTCAAACTTATTTAACTGAGCAAAGTTCCAATAAAAATTTTCGTTTTAGAGCGGAACTATTTGAGCTCACAAAATCGTTCTCATAACAGTGTAGATAAAAGAGATACCTTCTTTCCCGATATTTCTAGAAAATTCCGGCTTCAGGACGGTCATTTTCTGAGAAGAAATAGTACTACTCGGATAAATGAGATCGATCGAAGCTTACGGGCCGGCTCTTGGCTACTGAATAATTTCAATGCTGGTAGCAATAAATTATTGTTTGAATAAATGACTGACAAATAGGCCGGCGCCACGTCTATTCCCGAGAGCCGTTTATCGAGATAAGGTCGACATTATATCACATTATGCGTGTACCGTAACGTTTGGTAAATTTATATCCAATTTACTAAACTCCCAAAGCCCGTCATACGATCCTTGAATTAGAAATGATGACGGATAAAACACGTATTTTGAATAAGAATATATTTAAGGTCTCGAGGGAATGCGTGCTCATATTATAACCAATCACGTGGTACCTTGTGATGTCAACGTTAGTATTGATATAGAATCTCATCTATGTGATTTAAGCAAAGATTTATATCGTTAGATGAGCCCTAAACCTCCAAAAACGTCCACGATTTTGTCTTGTGTGACACGTTGTCACTCTCTTTGACGCAAGTGAAACTATAGCATGTTGAGAGCACTCACTCGACATGTTTGTGGACGTTTTTGATGTGCGCAATGTAGGCTTAGGGCCCATCTAGCGATTTAAATCTTTGGATTTAAGCAATTGATTTACTTATGTTTTTAATACGTAGAGGTAGGTAGTCGATTTCATTTCATTTTGCATTGATAGAAATAATTCAAAAGGTAAAATTTATCAATTGTGAATATATTGTACTGCAATATTTTAAATATAAATATACAAATATTGCCAAACCGCTAACCGCCTTCCAAAACCTTTGATGTTTAACCATAAGCGTAACCTGTGTGTTCAACCGTAAAAGTATAATGTTAAATTGTAACTTTAAAAATAGCCTATTGCTTTGGGATTATTTCAAATAGGTACTTTCGGATTATTTCAAATTAAGAGAGAATATCTTCGAGCATTTTATCATAGTGAATTAAATGAATGTAAATAAGATTTGTGTTTTATTTTAGGTACAATTATTATACCTATGCAACAAAAATAACCAAAGGTTGGTAGTGACTCAATCAATACTATAAAATTGAACCAGGTGAAGTGGAACGAAACGAAATCTGCTAAAAGCATTCGTACGTTTTTGGCAACCCCCAAACTACGAATAGATTTCCCACATGTAAGACTGACCATTTGTTTGTAGTCACGTAAACAATATTCCCTTTATGTATTGCAAAATAAATCATATAAAATACTGTTTAAGCCGCCACACAGGTTTGATCTCTATATGACAGTACCTACAGCGCGAACCGCGCGAAAAAATGTCGCCAGTCTATTGGTGTCAAAAATGATTGTTTTGACTCCAACAGCGTCAGTTTAAAGCCGACCGCAGTATTGTCTATGGACCGCGACCCACGCCACAGATCACTATCAATGCTCTTTATTAGTGCGAGTTTCCACAGGGACGATTTCTGTCATATTGCCGCGTATTAGCGGAAATTTTGTCAAATGGCGCTACATTTTTTGCATCGTATGAAGCAAGTTGGCGTAAAATATTCCGATAGGCTCATCCTCAGGTTCATATCAATGGTTCCGGTGCGATGCTGCGCCTACATCATGACCTGAGTACCTTCCATAAAGTACAATCGCTATCTACATATAAAAAGTTAATGTCTCCATGTCAATTCCATAAAGTCTGTAAAATTCACAAAAGAACCGGAAAAGACATCGGCCTTCCAAGCAATATAATCCAGTACAATGAGAGCCAGGTGTGGCAAACAATTGGCGCAAAAGTCATTAGCGGACACAATGCAGTGATTTATTGTTTATTGTCGTATTCACCTGTCGAATCTATTTCCCCATTTTCCCCACTTGAAGGTTGTTGTGTCACTGTTATTATTCCGGATGATTTCCCTCATCGCGAATGATTAATTTTGTTCGCGAACATCGGGGAAATTGTTTATTGTCGGTTTAGCTTTTATTGTTTTGTCGGCGGAATTGATTCTTTATCGCGACGAGGTGATTCTTTTATTGAGCCGGGGTTTACGATACCTGACTTAAACAGGTGGGGGTGTTCTCATAAACGACGTTATTGTTACCGTGAGGAATAAATATAAGAGTACTTTCACACGAAACATCTCCATTTGAATCAGTTTTAGAATTTCTTGGTTTATAAGAATAGTGATCATACAAAGTAAATAAATGAAAGATCACTTCTTAGTAGATTAGTAGTCTGAACATTGAAATATCTAATATAAATAAATTTACTTGAAAAAAGTACCGGAATACCTATGTCCGGTAGGTCTGAGAGTAGCGCGTAGGTCGTAAGCTATTTTTATATCCATAATGGCAAAATGACGTTTGCTGGGTCAGCTACTTTGAACATAAATACATATTATTAACTAATAGTAAAAACGAAATTTCCATAATATTATACATAAATATAGTTTATACTAATGTTTGGATGTTTGCTTGCTTGATACTCCGTTACATTACAGTAACTGAATCGATCACTTTGCATAAAATCTTATTTAATGTGTGGTATTTTATTTCATTTTACGATTATTTTTGTTTACTTATTTTATCATGCACATTTCATTTAAATAATGTAGCGTAATTGAAAATGGCCGCACCAGCGACGCAGTTGGAGTTTCGCAGTAAATTGGACGACGTCTTTGTCTGTTTAAATTTCACTATCTAAGCATCCAGGGCTCGTCTAATTCGCTCTGCGAATGCGGGATAGTGAAATGCTGACGTGATTTTCATTTTCTTATAGAGACCGATCACACTTTTTCGTTACCTTACGTAGGTACTTAAACACCACTTGTTGTATGTATATAATTTTATTGTGCACCCAAGAAACAATTAACAACAAAAATTAAAGTAGAAATAAAAAGAAGAAACAGGTTACTATGAGGCGCACTTACGAGCTAACTAAACTTAGTATTTCATCTATACACAGTGTATTTTTTAAACCAATAGAAAATCATGAGAAGTACGAAGAAAAAATTGTCTTTACCGACACGTAAAAATAATGGACGGTATGTTTGAGGCGTTAATTGTCCAAAAAATGTTTTATTTTATCGAAAAAAGCACGTCCTCACGTTGATAAACATTATGCGTGCAGGGTTCCCTCGAATCCTGCACGCATAATGTTTATCACAGGCATGTGAAGCGTTTCAGATGTGAAAGAGGAGGGCTCGTAAGTGGGATATTTATAGACCCTAAGTGATAGGTCAGTTTAATTTGCATAGATAGGTTATATAAATTCTCTTAGATGAGTATCATTATTATGACATCATCAAAATTACCTTAAGTAATATACAATAGCTTTTTAATAAAGAAAATAACTCTCCAAGACTCTTTTTCATATTATTATAATGATCTAAGGCTCTTAGCTACGAGTATTATAGTAGCGTTGCTTTAGTATTACATAATATAAAAGCGAACAAGTGTATCTTCTCCCCGAACACTCAATCTCCTCGGCTGTTTGAATAATGTCTTAAATCTAAATTCCCGACTTGCCTGACATTGTAATCACTCTCGGTAGAATCTAAACTACATGTACGCATACTCGGATAGTATGTGAGTATGAAACTACATTTATTTTTGTCATTCTCCCTCTTAGGAAAACGTTGGTAGGTGCGACAGGCAGCATTACGGCAAAATAGCACAGTAATTACTTGGAAACTAAGCTAGTTATCAATTTTCGTTCGTTCAATCGTTTTTAGAACTTAACTGCCGACACAAATAAAAAAAAAAATTCATAATCCACTGTTGTTTCTGATTCAAATAAAAAAAGTTTAGATTTTGAGCAACATTTGGGAAAACTTTCTATAGAGATTTCCTGCAATCGTATTTCTGCTTCTAAGCGAATTTAGATTAAATACCCACAGTACATGACATTTAAAATTTAAAAAGTAATTCCAATTCCGTTATTCAAAATCTCTTAACTATCTGCTTAAAACTAGTGCAGTTGTTTTTCATGGGGAACATTTTGAATAGCTATTAAATGTGTTTAATTAGTTTCGTTTACAGATTTTTCACAAGAGAATTGCCCACCACTTTTCTCTTCTTCTTAGTTTTAAACATAACCGTTTCATTAATTTAGATATCATAAAATAGCTTAATTGGTTTCAGCCAGGAATCCCAACTAGGAACTTCCCCAACCATGCTGCTAAGTTCACCAACTATTTCCACCGAATTTCCTTTTATGAGTAAAATTCCTTTTGCGGTAAAATTTAGTGCTGGAGATATTACACAAAGACCTTTACAAGGAGGATATCCTTTTAGAGATCCTAGTATAGTTACTTACATCAGGTTATGAACCGTTGTAACGAGGTGATTAAACTCGGTCCATTTTTACTGCGTTGAACCATTAAAGGCGAGATTCTTAGTGGTTCATGAGATTCATGATTGGCTCATAAAATGTTACGGTTTTGATGGTGCTTATTAATATTTTATAACGGGATTGTTGAAGCCAAGTGTCCATCTTTGTTCGTTTGTTATACAATACTTTTCTATGTACACCTATAAGTACTTCATTTTAACGCACTTTATTTAACTTGGTCTGTATCTATGTATATGATCTTTGAACATGATTTCAATCGACTTCAAAGCGGCGCATTAAATTGAAACTTTCGATACGTTAA
Organism: Coenonympha glycerion; assembly: GCA_963855885.1. Taxonomy (NCBI): domain Eukaryota; kingdom Metazoa; phylum Arthropoda; class Insecta; order Lepidoptera; family Nymphalidae; genus Coenonympha; species Coenonympha glycerion. The sequence goes on from OY979643.1 coordinate 13,143,151, forward strand.
ACCTTTATTTCCTACTATACTTTATAACCTATGACAATACAATATTATTAAAATAAAAGTTAGTTAGTTTGTCTGTTTCTATGTTTGTTTGTAGTTAGCCTAACTAAAACTAAAAATAAATAAATAATACTTGAAACACTAAAAAGCTGAAAAATTAATAAAAAGGAAAGTTGTAAATTATTTTCTGTTTTTTAGTTGCTAGTAACAAATGCGTGATTTTATGTCGGTTGGCATCATTGGTTGGCACCATTGGTTGGCACCTATTAGTAAAATTTTCATGATCGTGTTTTTGAATTAATCCTCCATCGAAAAGACCGAACGATCCAAACAAAGTCTGCCGGCAGTTGATTGTAACATTTTAAAATGGCTATCGATTTTCCATGAATAGAATTCAGTGTCTTGTCCATAACGGACTGGCCAACGATTATACTATTTTAAACGTAAGACATATTATAATTATTCCACTGACTTAAAACTATATTTCAATAATTTATTTACGAAAAATAAACTAATATTAAGTTACTCGTCCATTTGTCGCATACAAACAAGTACCTAATACAAGTGTAAGACATATATTGTTTTCTCATGAATACCATTGTCAGAATTGGACAAAATTAAAATGGGATTACAAGTAAAGATCAACTTTCAAATGTTAAAAGAATCATTAAAATCGGGTTCACCCGGTCGAAAGTTCTGAAGTTACAAACATTGAAAAAATACAATCGAGTCGAGAACCTCCTCCATTTATGAAGTCGGTTGAAAATTAACAAAATTATACAGAAACAAAGAAAAATAGCAAAACTAATAGTCGAATTGATACCCTTCTTTGTGAAAGACTGTTCGATTTGTAAGGCCTGCTTCACAAGTATAACTAGAAGCAATAGTTCGATATTGATTGCGGATTGCCTCATACGAACATGTTAGTTCGAGTAGGCAAGCCTGGCACCGCCTTTACGATGCCAATAAATCCGACAACTGATAGCCTCCAGAGGAAAAAATGGCCTACTATACTCGCTCTATGATACGGTTACCTATGCTGGGATTTATTCCGTATATCGTCGGATGGAAAGAAAGGCTATTTAGTACCTAGTGCTAAAATACGTTTACCTACTTACTTTTTGAGAATACTAATTGTGAAATGGAGATTACAAAAAAAGAAAATCCGGCTTTGTTTGATGTGGACTTTTTCTAAGAGCGCTTTGGTAAACTAAAGTTAAATGTGAACTAATAAATAATTTTCACCATTATTATTTTATCTTATAGCCACGTTTTCATTACAGCCACGCTCGCTAATCACAGAGATTTTGCCAAGAATCGCAATCAAAAGATCACGCATGAGATATAATTATGGTGCCACAAGGGTGTTAGCAAACACTACTCTCCATTCCCTCACTCTTTTTGTCCAATGGGACTATAGCTGAAGGGAGATCAGGCTCAACATGCTCCTCAAGGTACGGGGGTGATTCACCGCTAATTTTCAAACTCCCGCTTGTAGGTAAAAATAATTTCTTGATAGTAAAACTTAAAAATTTTGTGATCTGACCTGGGAATGGAAACCTGGTACCTCGTGATATACAGGCGAACATGCTAATACCACTGCACCAACAAGTACAGAGGACTTACGAGAAACAGGAAATATGGTAGGTGTTTTGAAATGAAACTTTTTGTAATTAATTATAACAACGCCATCTGTTGGCGCAACAGTTTATTAATTGTGACTGTAAAACTTAAGTCAAACTATTAAATTGACATTCAAGAAGAGATGGCGTTACGTTCCCGGCCGCGGCCCTGCTGTATTGCGACATTCGACATGCTTGCAAATACAATACAATATAGGTACAATATATAAATACAATAACATACATAACAAATACATACAGTAAAAGTTTTTAGTAATTATAAATTATAAATGTATCAAAATTATCGCTGCCAGCGGGATTCGAACCCGCAACCACCACTTGTCGCGACTCGCGAGTGGCCGCTCTACCAATTGAGCTATGGACGCTGACACGATAATTTCGATACACATTATACCTAGTAGTATAGATTATAATTATACCTAAACTAGCGGCACGCTATGATGGCCGGTTTGACGTTTGTCCGCTCATGAAGTTCCGTATTAATTGATAACGACTTTGAAGGAAATAATTGTATTACTTTATTGACGATAGTGATGTGCAGAGATTCATAAATTTTATCGAATGTAGTTTTAGGTTTAGGACTCAAAATTTATTTATTAAATTGATTTCTAAAATGTTTACAAGTGTAGAAAAATCAGTTTGCACCATTTAAGGGGTGAATGTACTTGTGAATATGAACAATTTTCACTATGTGGACAAACCTCTGAAATCGCAAAAAAATATCAGCTGTTTCATACAAAAGGTAAAATTTTTATTTTTATATGATATATACCACAACTCGGCATTTGGTTTTCTAAATTGAAAATTTTTAAAAATGGAATCTAATACGATCGTCACATAGGATCGCTGGCTAGCACAACTACTACCTCCGGCAAACTCGCGTCAATGCTCAATGCAAAACAAAGCAGTTTCGAATTGACGTTGCTTCGAAAAGTATAAACTGTCAGTTCAATGCGATTGTGATATAGTTTTGACCTGGCTTTGGATTTCAAATATTGATACTGCATTACTGTTGACCCTTGCTCGTTAATTTGGACTCTGTTCAAGCCCTTTGTTGTGGATTTCGTCGATATGACCGAACGTACGCAGAGAACTGTTCTAAATAGTCAGACACGTGAGTTCGTAATACGCCTTCGTAACTATTTCGATCGTGAAGCTCAAAATGGAGGGCCAATTTTACCTATAACGTCAGTGGTTGAACGCGTAGCTGATGCGCTTAATATTGGACAACGAACTGTTAGACGGATAACTAAAGAAAAATATGGCGAGACTGGCACAGAAGAAAATAAACTTCACACACCAAAAAAGAGAAAACGAGCAAAACCAGTCGTAGGCATCGATAGCTTTGATGCCGATGCTATCCGAAGACATGTTTACGGCTACTATTTACAGAAGGAGTATCCAACAAGAAAAAAGTTGGTGCATTCACTGAAGGAAGCTGGATTATTCTTCGGTGGGGAAAGTTCTTTAACGAAGATTTTGAAGACCATTGGATTTCGATACAAAAAATGTAACAAACGCAAAATATTGATGGAAAGATTTGATATAGCGATGGCAAGGTATACTTTTTTACGGCAAGTGAAAGAAATCAAAAATTGGCAAAATGTTGTGTTCTTGGATGAAACATGGCTTAATGCTAACCATACTGTAGGCCGTTCTTGGAACGATGACACAGCAGCATCTACTTCCAAAGTTCCTGTAGGAAAAGGATCGCGACTTATAATTTGTCACGCCGGAACCATCAACGGGTTTGTCGAAGGTTCTCTCATGGCTTTTGCGTCAAAAACCACTGGAGACTATCATGAAGACATGAATGGAGAAAAGTTTACTGAATGGTTTACCTCAATGTTGTGTAGCCTCCCTGAACCATCTATTATAATTATGGACAACGCCCCATACCACTCGATGCAAATTGACAAGCCACCTGCCCAATCCCAAAAGAAAGCTGATATCGTCGCATGGCTTCGTAAAAATGGCGTAGATGCAAACATGAATATGTTAAAAGCGGAATTAGTACGTCTTTTAAAAGAAAACAAACCAACCAAGATCCGATACGTCATTGACGAAATAGCATTAGAACCTGGGCACAGAGTTATACGGTTACCGCCTTACCATTGTGAGTATAATGCGATTGAGTTGGTGTGGGCTCAAATTAAGGGATATGCTGCAAGACACAATACAGAACCCCCATTTACCACAAAAAAAATGCTAAAATTATTAGAAGAAGCTTGTGAACATGTGACTAAAGGAGACTGGGAAAAGGTTGTGAATAGAACTGTTAAATTAATAAGGGAAGATTATGAAAGAGATGTGAAAATAGATAATATTATAGAAAACGAACATATTATTTTTAATATAGGTGATGATAGCAGTGACGACAGTTGTGGCACCTTTTTTGGTATCTTTTGTATTCATATGTTTCTTGTGTGCATATAAAGTATGTATATTCATTTTCATTCAAATATTCAGTTCGTTCAAATAAATTAAATAAACATTTACATTTTTGTTTTATTAAACCTATTTAATCAGGTACAAAAACAAAACTTAATTGTTTTTTGTTCGAGAATAAATTGAAATTCCACATCACTATTGTAATGTGTCAAACCGGCCATCATAGCGTGCCGCTAGTGTAGTGTGTGAAGCACTATAACAAAAAGTAAATAATATCAGGGTGATTATTGATAATGATGAAAAAGTACCTTTACATATTTTCGTTGTATTTTGCTTCGTTATTCTAAAATAAAAATACGTCTATACAAAACAGCTACTCGATTCTCATTTATAAGCCGATCTTGGTACTCTTATTATAGTCTATTTCTAGACTGTGAAGTATATCCAATAATACAAATAGAACTGAATAAATAAACAACTTTGCAAGCCTCATAATGAAATATCGATTTTATAAACTAGGCTGATACTGAGCTGATACTCGACATCTTTTGCATTCAATTTTTCTGGTTTTATAACGGCTAAGACAGCGTTCAATTTGTAACCGAGATTTTTAATTGTTCCCAGAATATAATGTAAAAATTAATCTTTTTTTTGAGACACGAGAATTTTATTTATTAGAAAACCTGATCCTAATACCTATCTAAACAATGATTAAGCGAACAACGAAATAAATGAACTCCAGACATCAACCTCTCATAAATATAATTTTTAATTGCCGTCGTATATTCATGTCAATATGATTTAATTCTGAAGTAATCGAGTGTGACTAACAGATAGACAGACGAATAAGATCGCTCCATAAAGGTTCAATTTCCAATTCGTGTATGAAACCCCACAGAAAGGCTAACGATAAAGAAAGTAAATTCGAATAATAAATATAAAACGTATCGTGCGCCATTTTTTGTGCGTGAGCTGATGACAATATTGGGATTTACGGGCGCTCGTAAACGGTGCCAGCCGGGAATGGACACGGCACATTCACATATTCCTTACTATAATGATATACAGAACAAAGAAATTCGTCACGGCACGAAAATATTCGAGCCTTAATGGGGATTGTCGTAAAAACATTCATGGAACTATTTCTTTATGATTGAGGATTCGGAGGGCTCCAAAAATCGCTATTTTGGAATTTTCGTAGAGTGTGTATTGTTGTAGGATAGAATATAAATTAGGAAAAACAGCAAGGTATCTTCTCTCGACCAAAAACTAGCTCCATTTGAAATTTATAATGGGTCTTTAAAATTGGATTGATACTGGAATGTTTCCTAATAGATGACTGTCTAAGGACTGAAGTTAAAATGAAAATGAAAATAAAAATCTTTAGGCCTAAGTATAGGCTCGAAAAGTCAAAACTAAAAAAGGGTTCATAAAAGGGGTAGAGTCAATGATAAAAATACAATATTAAAATTAAATGGGTTCCCAATACAGTATTCTTTTTGATTCGATGGTACGGAATCCTTCAGTTAGTTGAGTAAAACTCACACTTGGCCTGTTTTTTTATTATTTAACTGACCCAGCAAACGTTGTTTTGCCATAACTATAGATTATATTTGTCACTTAGGGTTATGCAAAAAGAATTTACATCCTATTCTCAGACTTATCGAATATACACGATTTTTTTTTATCACGAAACAAAAGGAGTTTTGTTAGAAACGCTGGACACGAGAATTTTTAGGGAAAAATTTACTCGTAGATACCCACCCACTAAACAATGATTAAGTGAACAACGAAATAAATGAACTTCAGACATTAATATTAATTCATGAGGCCCGTTATAGACGCCCATACCCGCAGACAATGGTCGTAACTCACTTCATAGAGCAATAAAGCATTGACGCAGCCCCTAAACTGATGCGAACTTATTATTATTACTTATTTGAGTAAAAATACTGAAATTCTAAGGAAATTAAAAAGTCCATTGCTCTTGATTGAACATGAATATAATGAAAATTATTTCATTCTTTGCAGTGGTATTTGAAGTCGGTTTATTGAAAAACATGTAGATGCATACACGTTATGCTCGCAAAATTCATAGACATGAATGAGCCTACGATGTATAATTAGTCCAGTGTTTGCGAAAAACTATATAAGACATTGAGGATCTCCAAAATAAAACACAAATTGTTTCCCTGAAATAACAAAGTTTTGTTTTATTTAACAAGTCTACAATTATCAAGTTATTATCAAGTTACGACAATTACACTTCTATCTCACCTGAAATAACAAAGAAACGACATTTAAAGTTCACTATATCTCGAGTCCTCAATCACATTCTTTCTATTAGTTTTTATAACAATAATATGCACAAAACAATCTGCGCGTCCCACGCCATTTTAAATCATCGACACAGATCAATATCATAGATACGCGACAAACAGCTGATACGCGAAGCGCGGCAAATTCAAATGAATGAAATGTCACTCATTTCATTACATCTCCCCCCCTAAGAGCGAAAATTCTAAGCAATATATCTGTAAAATGTACTTATAAGTCATCTTCATATTCATTATCATCTCCTTCATCTTCTTCAGCCTCTGTTATGACAGGTTGCAATTTTGTTATATGAAATAATGTTGATTCTGTTTTTCTGTTGCCTGTATCAATCCTATAAATGGAATTCGATATTTTCTCTATTATTTTGAAAGGGCCTATTTTTAATTCGTCTAATTTCTTTCTATTCAGTCTATTTCCATTTTCTACATATACACTGTCTCCTACATTAAATTCTTGCATTTTTCTATTTCTATCAAATATTTTCTTGTTATACTCATGAGATTTTATTGTATTCTCTAATGCCAATCTTCTATCAGCAATCCACTTGTCTTCCTTTTCCATCGTTTTGAATTCATTTGGTAGAATACTGACATTTGTACCATCCAGTAAATATTTTGGTGCAAAACCTGTAACGGAGTGTTCTGTTTCATTATATTTTTGTATACATTCTCTTGCCAGTGTTGTCCATGTTCTCTTATTATTTTTCTCATTCATTTTACACCTTATTTTATTTACTATTGTTTGGTTTAATCTTTCATTCAAGCCGTTCGAGAATGGTGTATTCACGGCTGTAAAAATTAGTTTAATATTATTTTCCTGCAAAAATTGTTTAAATTCTCTTGAATTTATGCCCGGATATTGATCTGTCAGGATAATTCCAATCTCATCTGTCTCTAGTACTTTCTTTGTTAAATTTATAAAGTCACATGCATTCTGGGTTTTCGAAGTCGCAATAAATGCATATCTTGTGTAGTGATCTACTAAAAGGTGTAGATATTTCTTTGTAGACCTAGATCCTCCAAATCCACCAATAGTATCCATTGACATTATTTCAAATGGTTTGGTAGCTGGTCCCAGTTGTGACATTAATCCAATTTTTTTTGACATCTTGATTTATTTTTTATGCATATTTCACATGTTTTACAAATATTTATGATATTTTTTGTTAGGTTTATAGCCGTATATATTGAACTTATTTTTTTCTGCAGTTGTCTGATCCCAATATGGCATAAATCTTCATGCACCTTTTTTATAAGTTTTTTACTAAATTCTTCTGAGAGGATAATCTTTTCCTGTTTCTTTATTTTTTTATAATAGATATTATTTTTTAGTAATAAATTTTGTTTCTTTTCTCTTATTGTTTCATTTTTCTCTTGGTCTTCAACTATATCTTTTATTTGTATTAAATTAACTATTCTCAATGTTTCCTCTCTGTTATCTTCTGGTTCTAATACAGGGTTTCGGCTCAAACAGTCTGCTTCTACATTTTCTTTACCAGGTATATATTTTACGGTAAAGTCATACTGAGATAGGTAGTATGTGAGATCACCCAATTCTTCATCTGTCCTGCATTTAATGTTCATGTTCTCTAGAGGTTTGTGATCTGAGTAAATGGTGAATTGTTTTCCGATGAGCCAGTGCTGCCAATATTTAACAGCTTCTTTCATAGCAAGACATTCTAAATATATAGCCTTTTTCCGTTTTTGATGTTCATTCAATTTTTTTGAGAAATATGCCACCGGTTTGTCTTTACCATCTAGTTGTGTCTGTTTTAATATTGCTCCAATGCCCTCCAAAGATGCATCGGTAAAGATTTTGATTGGTAAGTCTTTGTCGAATATTTCCAAGACCGGTTGCGAACATAAATATCTTTTTATCAGATTGAATGCTTCTTCACATTTCTCTGACCATACAAATTTCTCGTTTTTTCGTAATAAATTGTGTAATGGATCTAAAATAATTGCACTTCTTGGTATATAGTCATGGTAGAAGTTTATTTTTCCCAAAAATTGTCTGATGTTCTTTTGCGTCTTAGGAGTTGGAAAGTTCCTTATTGAAATCAAATTGTCTTTTAGTGGTCTTACTGAATTGTTCTGAATTATACGGCCGAGGTATTTTACCGAGTCTGAAGCAAAGGTACATTTCTTAAACTTCAGTCTAAAGCCTTCTTTAATTATTGCCTCTAATACATTTCTAATGTGCCTTATATGTTCTTCAAAGGTAGACGAGTATATCAAAATATCATCGATATAGTTAACAGAGTATCCTGTGAGATTGTGTTTTCTTAGAATATTGCTTAAGATTCTCTGGAAAATTGCTGGTGATGTTTTCAAGCCAAAAGGGAGGCAGGTCCACTGGAAGTGGCCATCTTGTGTGACAAATCCTGTTTTACTTATGTCTTCCACCCGTAATGGTATTGCCCAAAATGCTGAGTTTATATCTAGTGTAGTAAAATACTTGCAATTTCTAGTTTTAATAATTAGATCATCTATCAAAGGAAATGGTTGAGCTTGTGGTATAACTATTTTGTTTAACTCTCTGAAATCTACACATAAACGGGATTTTCTATTTTCACCTTTTTTAAACGCCAATGTCACTGGAGCAGCGAAAGGACTGTATGATTCTTCTATTAAATTGTTCTTTAGTAACATCGATATTTGCTCTTCAATTTCTAATCTATCTTGTATTGTACATCTGTATGGTCTTTTACTACAATATTTATTTACTTGTAAATCTATGCGAGCTTCATAATCTTTAACTGAACCTATATCATACTTGTCCTTAGCAAATATTGTTTTATATTCCTTTATAATTTTCTCTATCTCAATTTTCTTTTGATTATCTAAATGGTCTGTCATACTTATAAATTCCTCTGTTTCTATGTGTTCATTGAAATTTACTGTATATTTTTTTATATTATTATCTTCATTTCTGTTATCTTTAGACATCCTGTCTATTTTATTTGTTATTTTCTTTTGTTCTATCTGCAAGTTCTCATTTTGGGTTAATCTGAATTTCTTTATCATATCTAATCCGATTGTGAAATCATCAAAATCTTCATTTTCTACTATGTATACATCCACCTCTTCTTCTAAATCAAATATTTTAATTTTTATTGTTATCAAGCCATCCATCTTCTTCACACCATTAACCGTTTTCATGTATGCTATGTTCACATCATCTTTTTTTTCTTTTACTTTTATTAATCTTGAATTTATTATAGAAATCTGTGAGCCTGAATCATAAATACCACTCACTTATAGTTTATTTTCTAATAAAAGCTTGATTTTGATTAATGGTGTGCTTACTAGTTTTTTTACAGTCGTGGCGCCACTGTCGTCATTACAACATCAGTTCCGTGTTTAAATACGAAATTAATTTGAAAAATAGTGCTTTTCCATCAAAGAAAGTGGTTAAACAGGAAGATAATAGTGCAAATTCGATAGGGAAGTGTTTTCTCAAGTAAACAAGTGAAAACAAAGTAGTAAACACGAATACATTGCTGGACACTGTAAAACCTAATAACTTTTTAACGCCATAGTTTCTCGTTGAATAAATGGTTTCTACATATTTGCAATAACATATACGCAAAGCTTACAAGTGCCATTTTTGTGAAAAATCTGCAAAATTAAGATTAAAAGAACGTTTCAAAAAACAATTTATACTTTTGACAGTTGCTTTGACATTTAAATCAGAAGTAGATACGACAGGGAGAAAAAGTGCCATCTGTTAGCTATACCTAGAATTAGCACACCAATTAAAACACATTGTAGCAGTGCAGCAGTGTGATTGATCTACGAGCACGTGTAGTGTGATCTAACAACGCAGATACCAAAATTACCAACAGGTGGCGCTGTAGCGGTTTAGTCGGCTCTGAAAAGATGGCTTCTGATTTAAGTAAACTAATACATGAGCTTAGACTACAAATTAAAAGCGACATGAACATTTGCCTTAGCGAGCAAGAAGAAAGGATCACAACCAAAATAAATGAGAACATTGACCTGAAATTTATCCAAATCCAGAATAGAATAGAAAACATTACGGAGACCGTTGAAAAACAGGAAAAAAGGATCTCTTTACTTGAAAAACAAATAAGAGCTAGAAATTTGATATTTTTTGGAGTAGAGGAAGAGGAGGGGTCTTATGAGTGTTTGGAAGAAAAAATCCTCAGCATCATAAGGACTATGGGTGTAGAATGTACAAAAAATGAAGTGGAAATCGTTCGAAGAATAGGTATCGCGCAAGAAGGTAGGACAAGGCCGATAAACGTTACATTAACAACGTTCGGAAAAAAACTATCTATCTTAAAGAATAAATCTAAACTGGAGAAAAGCAAAATATACATTAAAGAGGATTTCCCACCGCACGTGTTGGAAGTCAGGAAAGCTTTACAGGAGCAATTACAAAAAGAGAGGAGCGAGGGCAAAGTGGCATATATCAAGTACGACAAAATTTTCATTAAATCGTGTAGCAGCTACAATAATTCTACACAAAGCTCTACGCGAAAACAAATCTCCAAAAAGAGAGAGTTAGAGAACACCCCACCACAGCAGGAAGGAAAACCACACTCCACAAAATTTAAGTCAGCAACAAAGCACCATCAAACTGCCAAAAAAAACAAGATAACACGGGGGGGCCAGGGTTCAATAATTAAATTCGTACAAAGAAGAGACAATTCACCAAACCCGCCTCTGACCGCATCCGATGACGACACCGAAGACTAGGGACACAAAAATGCACACCAATACCATCCACGACTATCGCAAAATTAACAAGCCGCATATAATAATCGAAAAGTATACAACGATCTTCCCCAGTATGGTTGGCCCCCACGGGGACAGTATGGCCACAACCCTCTAAAAAGCTATAGAATAATATACAGATAATATTGCGTGTTGATAGAGGAGGCTTTCACCGCTGATAGCGGTCCTTCCACTAGTTATTCAAGTTTAAAGAAAATTAAATTAAATAATAATAGTAATGTAAAACTAACTAAACTAAACTAAACTTATATTTTTATATAATACAGGGGTGTTTACTATAAAAAAAAAAAAAAAAAAAAAATGAATATGTATTAGGTTTAGCATAAGATGTTACGTACTATGTAGGTACTTAACTATATGTAAAATAGCTATATCTAATATATACATGTTAAAAAAGTAAGTAACACTTAGTAATAACCAGTCTGTGTAGCCAGTAAATATAATAAATATAGCCCATAAAATATTACCTTAGAATAAGCTAGCTAAAACTGTGGAAGGAAAATAAAGCTATTTTTATTTTTTTATTTTTATTTTTTACTAGTTTTTTTTCTCAGTATTTATGTCTACTTCAATTATGGAGTTATTGTTTACATTTTTAGTTTTGAGAACTTTTTCAGGTTCATTTTTATTTTTCTTGAACCAATATGACTCCTCCGGATGATATCTAATTCCTTTGTCCAAAGACTCACAAGTCTTACATGACTTCTTCTCATAAGTTTTATTTTTATTATAAAATGTACTGCTCTTTATGTTAGTTGAGTTTTTCTTATACATCGTGCCTTCATATTTTCTTATCTCGTTGAACAAGTCAGTAGTGTTGTTGAGTTCATCCCTGTTTAACTTATTTAAGATAAATCCAGGTAAACCAGTTGCAATAAGATCTATCATTGTTTTGGAATCTATAGATTTGTTTATATCTAATAAAAGCCGTTCTTTTTTTATGGCATAATCAATTAACTGTCCTTCTTTATACCTAAATGCGAGAGCATATGTGACTATGTCCCACCCTTGGTTTTTAAAAGTTTCTAAAAACTTGTCTTTCCATTCACTCCATTCAGAATTTATTGTTAGTTTTATGATCATCGAGCTATACCAATCCAAACAAGGTTTATCTAAAAATAACCTCAAAATATCTATTTTTGTCTCATCTTTTGTTATATTAAAGCGCGCACACTCTTTTTCAAAAATTTCTATCCATTGCATCGCATTAGGATTTTTGCTTGTGAATTTTTCAATAATAAAATTTTCTGAGATATGTTTTAAGTTATGTTGACTTTCTTTCTTAGTTGTAGTTTCTATTAATTGTTCCAAGATTTGTTGCAAAGTGTCATTTTTGTCCTTTGCTTGTGTTGTGCTCACTTCATCTAAATATTGATCTAAAAATTGCATATTACCTTCCTCATCTACATATGTCTTCTTTAGATTTTCATCCAACTTTATCCATACTTTTCTACTCTGGTGTCTTTTTTTAATGCTATTTTTTACTTTTGTGAAAGTGTTCGTTTTAACAATATATGTATGATGACTCACCGGCTTCAGTTCCTCGGGTAAAACATAACATTTTCCTTCTTCAGTAGATATTGAGGTTATAGCTAATACATTTGATTTGCCATCATTTGAGGCTATTATTGTAAACTCAAATTGAAGCCGCTCCATCTTCTTTTAGTTCACAAAAATGTCGTTTTATAAGACATTGAGGATCTCCAAAATAAAACACAAATTGTTTCCCTGAAATAACAAAGTTTTGTTTTATTTAACAAGTCTACAATTATCGAGTTATTATCAAGTTACGACAATTACACTTCTATCTCACCTGAAATAACAAAGAAACGACATTTAAAGTTCACTATATCTCGAGTCCTCAATCACATTCTTTCTATTAGTTTTTATAACAATAATATGCACAAAACAATCTGCGCGTCCCACGCCATTTTAAATCATCGACACAGATCAATATCATAGATACGCGACAAACAGCTGATACGCGAAGCGCGGCAAATTCAAATGAATGAAATGCCACTCATTTCATTACAACTATATTAAATTTGAATTTTGTACCTGTCAATTTCGGTTATGTACGTGAGAATGAACCACGTCCTGCAAGTTATAATAGCCTGTGAAACTTTGTGCACCGACACGTATTACCGAGTCAAGGTAAATGAGAGCATACACAATAATATTATGTGATCCACTGTAACAGTTTTGAAGGAATTTGGTGTGTTTACTAAACAATATGATAAGGTAAGTTTAAGCGTCAATAATCAAATTGAGCATCCAAATTTGTCTTATATAGCCTGGTCAAAATAGACCTCCAATTAATAACATCTTCCACAGAGCTGCATTTTGCTACAGAACTTGGGTATACTAATAGAAAGTCCCCATCGATCCCATGTGTGTTAAAAAAGTTATTCAAGTTCTCAAGATGAAAGATTTTGTTTTTGTTTTCAAAAATCTAAAATGTACCCCAAACAAAAATTGTAGACCATCAAGTTATGATATCCTTGGAATGGTGACTGTGAAGAAAAAAGTATTGCATCCTTAACCTTATTGTTAATTTTAAAAGATGGATTTACTTGGGGCCAAGGAGTTAACAGGCAGTCACGCGAATAAAACCGCAAGTCCGATAGTTTAAAAGAAAATCGATTAACAAAACAAGATCCACAACAAAATTCACGTTATTTGTAGAAATAAATGAATGGAACGGATTCTCACAACCACATGCAATTGATTATTGAATACATCGTAGGGCACTGATAGATCACCCATTCAGGCAGGGCCTGACAGTGATATTGAGAGGGTACGCGCATCGGACAATAATGATATTGGTTCTACATGGGAAACCTGTGATACGTACTTTGTGTGAAACATCTTTTATCATAATGGGATACGATAAATAAGTAAAATGGAAAAGCTAACAAAAAACAAATGAAGAAGATTCATAAAAATAAGATGAAGTTTAGGCGAAAATCAAAGAATTCCGTCGTCTATTCCTAAAAATCTTTACCACATTCTAACCAATTAGACACCAAACAATAAAGCCCATGAAAAACATCGAATTTGGTCAATAATATACATGAACTAGATAAAGGACATCATATTTTGAAACAGAAAATGAACAGACTTAACGTCAACTCCTCATACATAAAGCAAACCTCTATTCCAGGCTATTCAACAATTATATAGATGAACTAGAAAAAGCACATCATAATTTGAAACAAAAATGAACAGACTTAACGTCAACTCCTCATACATAAAGCAAACCTCTATTCCAGGCTATTCAACAATTATATAGATGAACTAGAAAAAGCACATCATAATTTGAAACAAAAATGAACAGACTTAACGTCAAATCCTCATACATAAATCAAACCTCTATTCCAGGCTATTCAAGGGTGAATTCCTTCTCGAAACACCTCCAACACTCTAGTCCAGAATTCCTCAGATAATGTCTGTGTCAACACAATTAGACATCAAGCGAAACATCAAGTTTTACTTTTGCCTTATGAGCTGTAATGAAGTCTCAATGGTAACATATTATGATGCTTAAATGCCATTCAATGTGGCGCTTGCAAACGTAGGACAGATAAGCGAATGGGGACGGAAATATGGGGTGCATGGCAGGCGTTCTAAGCGGTAGAATTGGTAGTGGTTGCCATCAAAACAGCTCGATGCATTGGACTTGGTTGATCATCGCGTTCACAGAATAATAGGTAAGGAATCGTTAGCGAGGGCTAAATTACTCAGCTTACAACCCCGACGCAATGTTGCCTGTATAGTGGTTTTTACAGGATATGCTTTGGTGAGTTTGCTCAGGAAGTACATAATCTTTTTGCCATAGGAGCGAGAGACGCCGAGAGCGGTGGCATCGTTATCTACATAGCCAGCCATAGTAAGTTGTTTGGATGCCAAGTAGTTGGCATCCAAACAACTTGTGTTTTTCTTCCACGTTTCTGATACGATCCGTTAAGGCGTGGAACGCCCTTTGGGTTCCTAGCCAAGTACAATCTGATTGCCGTCAAGAGAAGAGTGAAAGAGAAATAATTAGGCAAGCGCGCTCCAACCTTGACCTTATCATTGCTTCCCATCAATCACAAGCCTACAAAGAAAAAGCATTATATATTAATTATACAAAATATATGTATAATATGTCTGTCAAAAAATATTTTTTTGAATGTAGAAGTAAGTACTTGACTGCAATCTCTTCTGATGGTAAGTGATGATGCAACCGAAGATGTTAACGTACTAACTTGGGAGGGGTAAGTAAAGTCACCCTAACGATTTCTACACAGCATCGCACCGCAATGCGTAATCACATGGCGGTATGTCTTTGCTGGTATGGCAGGAATCGAACCTGTGACATCCCACTAAAATCCGAGCGCGCGTCCCCTACGCCAGGGAGGTCGTCAAACCTGTCAGATACGTAATCGCTCGCCTCAGCGTATCACTTGCGCCACAAAACACATTATAAAGTAATGGCACAGGTACAACTACAGATGCCTATAGAGTTGTAATTGCGTGTGCCATTGTGAAAAGTTCACAGTTCCGCGCACAAAACAATAAGTAGGTTTTTGAGTTTGAATGGAAAACGGTTGTTTTTTATGCGAACTCCCCAAGTGTGCGCACGATGAATGCTGGAGTGTTTTTGTATTTTAATACCGTTTCGTGTGACGTTAGATAATTTATTTCTCGTGTTTCGTATTTCAAACGCTTTTATGACGAGAAAGAAGTTAACTCGCGCCTTGGTTTTCTATTATTAAAGTCAGAGTAAAAGTATATTTTATAAAAATCACAGCTCTTTCCGTTCGTTTTGTACTGATAGAATCTACAGGAGGATGTGCCAATCCATCAATGCACAATTAAAGCCAAACGGGATCAAAGTTTGAAATATTGGAGGAGTTACTCGTAATTAAATATGTCGAGTGGACTTAATCGTGCACTTTAATCGTCTGTGCATTTTCGAGAATTTCAGAATTTTCACGATTTTCGGTGTGTGAAAGGGTTTTTAAATAATCGACTTAATTTGGATTCGTACAGGAAGGTTTCCGTGCCGATGCAGAAGCCAGAAGGCTCGTTTTATCACGAGTATAGCTCCCAGTCTAAGCCATATTGATGGAGATAAGACTTTACCCACACAGCTAAAGGATTAGCATCACTGTTAGTGGCAGCATGTTCACAGGCATAGAGGTACTAGCGACGACGTTTATTAATCAATGTTTACAGGATTAACTCAAGTAGTTACTAACACCAACCACCTAACTGCGCTTCTCTGTCATGACTTTACACGACGCTGCTAGCAGACCGTTCCCTGCCGTCATGTTGGCTTTGCTTTGTTTGCTTTATTCCTTAGAACTTAGGGTTCATTATTGCGTGATTTCCAATGTTGCCAACATAACTGTCAAGGGGCAAGGTATAGTGGACGGGCTGTACACTAATGAATTGTGTCACGTTCATAGAGGTTGAATATACTTAAGTACCGGCGAGTCATGTTTGACTGTCCTTTGCTTCAGTATAAGCATTGAGTTAGCTCAATGAGTATAAGACATTGATGAAAAGATCAGCACTTACTGACGCCACGCATACATTTTTCGGCTCCACCCTGAAGCAGGATTCTTAAGTTGTCAAAACTGTAAAATGGCGCTAATGTATGCGACCGACTGCGATATAAGCTGTCAGCGTTACCGAAATGTATGAAGCGCGACGCCATATTTGAGAAATTTTTGGCTTCCACATACGTCACATTTTTCCCGTTTTAGCGTAGCGTATTTCGTCATTACCGCAGCCGTCGCGTCGTCACCTGGGATTAGCAGACGGCACCGAAGTAGTTGTCAAACAGTTACTAGACGATAGCAGGCCAGGTTCGCTTATCACGTGATCGAAGAAACTACAGATAGCCTACGTACTAATTTCAGATGGCCGCCGCACGCCGGCTACTTTGCTCGCGTTAGTTCTTGTACGGTCTTTTTCACGCGCTGCGTGCACCCGATTGCGAGGTAATCTTAGTACGTCGAATGAGATAAAGTTACGCGATAGAAAGAGACCACAACTTTGCGTTTGTTGCGCGTTGCGGTGGCGGAGCCAGGCGCTATTGCAAACTGAATTGCACTTTTTGTGTCAGCGCTAGAGTCGCTATTTCTTGTAATCATCTTGCGGAGTGAGCCTTCTGTACTGCTATAGGTACTATTATGTATTCCGTGACCATAGTATAGTCCAGTTTAAACATGCAAGGGTACCTACAATAATTTATATAGAGCTAAAGATTTGCATGAATACATTGATATATTATCTTCTATATATATAAGAGAAGAAACTGACTGACTGACTGACATATCAACGCCCAAATTTGGCACACATGTTCCTTGTGAGGTCTAGGGGTGCACTAAGAAAGGATTTTTCAAAATACACCCTCTAAGGGGGTGAAATGGGGGTCCGAAGTTTGGATTTTATCAATTTAAAATACGTCTTCACGCTGTATTTACTGAACTGATATGGCTCAAATTCGGAATAAAGATAGATTATATCCTTGATCAATATAAAGGCTACTTCTCATCCCGTAAAAATTCATAGTTTCCGCGGAAAGCCTGAAACATTGATGTTCACACGCGAAAAATACTACTTTACGCTGTAATTACTGAACTAATATGACTGAAATTCGGAAAGGAGATAGATTTTATCCCGGATTATTACAAAGCCTACTAACTTTTCATCCCGGTAAATTCCATGGTTTCTATGATAATAGTGAAAAACACAAATCCACGCGTGAAAAATATTCCTTCCTGCCGTAATTACTGAACTGATTTGGCTGAAATTTGGAATCGGGATAGATTATATCCTGGTTTAACACAAAAGCTACTTATTGTTACAAAAAAATCCATGGTTCCCGCGGGAAAACTTAAAAACAGATATGCACGCGGGAAAAAATACTAGGTACTTCACGCTGTAATTACTGAACGGGTATGACTGAAATTTAAAAAAGGGATAGGTTTTATCCTGGATTAATACATAGGCAAATTTTTATACCAAGAAAATCCATGGTTTCTAAGAAAATAGTCAAATAGCAGATATTCATGCGGGAGAAATCCTCTCAAATTAACACTAAGGTTTTGATAATTTCTTAATCACTCTGCTAATCCTCTCAAATTAACACTAATGCTTTGACAATTTCTTAATCACTCTGCTAATCCTCTCAAATTAACACTAATGTTTTGATAATTTCTTAATCACTCTTCTAATCCTCTCAAATTAACACTAAGGTTTTGATAATTTCTTAATCACTCTGCTAATCCTCTCAAATTAACACTAAGGTTTTGATAATTTCTTAATCACTCTGCTAATCCTTTCAAATTAACACTAAGGTTTTGATAATTTCTTAATCACTCTGCTAATCCTCTCAAATTTACACTAATTTTTGATAATTTCTTAATCACTCTGCTAATCCTCTCAAATTAACACCAATGTTTTGGTAATTTCTTAATCACTCTGCTTATCCTCTCAAATTAACACTAATGTTTTGATAATTTCCTAATCACTATGCTAATCAACTCAAATTAACACTTACGTTTTGATAATTTTTTAATCACTCTGCTAATCCTCTCAAATTAACACTTACGTTTTGATAATTTCCTTATCACTCTGCTAATCCTCTCAAATTTACACTGATGTATAGATAATTTCTTAATCACTCTGCTAATCCTCTCAAATTAACACTAAGGTTTTGATAATTTCTTAATCACTCTGCTAATCCTCTCAAATTAACAATTATGTTTTGATAATTTCTTAATCACTCTGCTAATCCTCTCAAATTAACACTAATGTTTTGATAATTTCTTAGTCACTATGCTAATCCTCTCAAATTAACACTTACGTTTTGATAATTTCTTAATCACTCTGCTAATCCTCTCAAATTAACACTAATTTTTTGATAATTTCCTAATCACTCTGCTAATCCTCTCAAATTAACACTAATGTTTTAATAATTTTTTAATCAGTATGCTAATCCTCTCAAATTAACACTAAGGTTTTGATAATTTCTTAATCACTCTGCTAATCCTCTCAAATTACCACTAATGTTTTGATAATTTCTTAATCACTCTGCTAATCCTCTCAAATTACCACTAATGTTTTGATAATTTCTTAATCACTCTGCTAATCCTCTCAAATTAACACTAATTTTTTGATAATTTCCTAATCACTCTGCTAATCCTCTCAAATTAACACTAATGTTTTAATAATTTTTTAATCAGTATGCTAATCCTCTCAAATTAACACTAAGGTTTTGATAATTTCTTAATCACTCTGCTAATCCTCTCAAATTACCACTAATGTTTTGATAATTTCTTAATCACTCTGCTAATCCTCTCAAATTACCACTAATGTTTTGATAATTTCTTAATCACTCTGCTAATCCTCTCAAATAAACACTAATGTTTCGAGAATTTCTCAATCACTCTGCTAATCCTCTCAAATTAACACTAAGGTATTGATAATTTCTTAATCACTCTGCTAATCCTGTCAAATTAACACTAATTTTTGATAATTTCTTAATCATTCTGCTAATCCTCTCAAATTAACACTAATGTTTTGATAATTTCTTAGTCACTATGCTAATCCTCTCTAATTAACACTAATGTTTTGATAATTTCTTAATCACTCTGCTAATCCGCTCAAATTAACACTAAGGTTTTGATAATATCTTAATCACTCTGCTAATCCTCTCAAATTAACACTAATGTTTTGATAATTTCTTAATCACTCTGCTAATCCTCTCAAATTAACACTAAGGTTTTGATAATTTCTTAATCACTCTGCTAATCCTCTCAAATTTACACTAATTTTTGATAATTTCTTAATCACTCTGCTAATCCTCTCAAATTAACACCAATGTTTTGGTAATTTCTTAATCACTCTGCTTATCCTCTCAAATTTACACTAATGTTTTGATAATTTCTTAATCATTATGCTAATCCACTCAAATTAACACTTACGTTTTGATAATTTTTTAATCACTCTGCTAATCCTCTCAAATTAACACTTACGTTTTGATAATTTCCTTATCACTCTGCTAATCCTTTCAAATTAACACTAAGGTTTTGATAATTTCTTAATCACTCTGCTAATCCTTTCAAATTAACACTAAGGTTTTGATAATTTCTTAATCACTCTGCTAATCCTCTCAAATTTTGCACTAATTTTTGATAATTTCTTAATCACTCTGCTAATCCTCTCAAATTAACACTAATGTTTTGATAATTTGTTAATCACTCTGCTAATCCTCTCAAATTAACACTAATGTTTTGATAATTTCTTTATCACTCTGCTAATCCTCTCAAATTAACACTTAACTAGCAGCACGCTATGATGGCCGGTTTGACACATTACAATAGTGATGTGGAATGTCAATTTATTCTCGAACAAAAAACAATTAAGTTTTGTTTTTGTACCTGATTAAATAGGTTTAATAAAACAAAAATGTAAATGTTTATTTAATTTATTTGAACGAACTGAATATTTGAATGAAAATGAATATACATACTTTATATGCACACAAGAAACATATGAATACAAAAGATACCAAAAAAGGTGCCACAAAAGGCCATAATTAATCAGATTCGTCCATACTACTATTTTCACTGTCGTCACTGCTATCATCACCTACATTAAAAATTATATGTTCGTTTTCTATAATATTATCTATTTTCACATCTCTTTCATAATCTTCCCTTATTAATTTAACAGTTCTATTCACAACCTTTTCCCAGTCTCCTTTAGTCACATGTTCACAAGCTTCTTCTAATAATTTTAGCATTTTTTTTTTGGTAAATGGGGGTTCTGTATTGTCTTGCAGCATATCCCTTAATTTGAGCCCACACCAACTCAATCGCATTATACTCACAATGGTAAGGCGGTAACCGTATAACTCTGTGCCCATGTTCTAATGCTATTTCGTCAATGACGTATCGGATCTTGGTTGGTTTGTTTTCTTTTAAAAGACGTACTAATTCCGCTTTTAACATATTCATGTTTGCATCTACGCCATTTTTACGAAGCCATGCGACGATATCAGCTTTCTTTTGGGATTGGGCAGGTGGCTTGTCAATTTGCATCGAGTGGTATGGGGCGTTGTCCATAATTATAATAGATGGTTCAGGGAGGCTACACAACATTGAGGTAAACCATTCAGTAAACTTTTCTCCATTCATGTCTTCATGATAGTCTCCAGTGGTTTTTGACGCAAAAGCCATGAGAGAACCTTCGACAAACCCGTTGATGGTTCCGGCGTGACAAATTATAAGTCGCGATCCTTTTCCTACAGGAACTTTGGAAGTAGATGCTGCTGTGTCATCGTTCCAAGAACGGCCTACAGTATGGTTAGCATTAAGCCATGTTTCATCCAAGAACACAACATTTTGCCAATTTTTGATTTCTTTCACTTGCCGTAAAAAAGTATACCTTGCCATCGCTATATCAAATCTTTCCATCAATATTTTGCGTTTGTTACATTTTTTGTATCGAAATCCAATGGTCTTCAAAATCTTCGTTAAAGAACTTTCCCCACCGAAGAATAATCCAGCTTCCTTCAGTGAATGCACCAACTTTTTTCTTGTTGGATACTCCTTCTGTAAATAGTAGCCGTAAACATGTCTTCGGATAGCATCGGCATCAAAGCTATCGATGCCTACGACTGGTTTTGCTCGTTTTCTCTTTTTTGGTGTGTGAAGTTTATTTTCTTCTGTGCCAGTCTCGCCATATTTTTCTTTAGTTATCCGACTAACAGTTCGTTGTCCAATATTAAGCGCATCAGCTACGCGTTCAACCACTGACGTTATAGGTA
This sequence comes from Coenonympha glycerion, assembly GCA_963855885.1. Lineage (NCBI taxonomy): Eukaryota > Metazoa > Arthropoda > Insecta > Lepidoptera > Nymphalidae > Coenonympha > Coenonympha glycerion. The sequence goes on from OY979643.1 coordinate 13,165,110, forward strand.
AAATTGGCCCTCCATTTTGAGCTTCACGATCGAAATAGTTACGAAGGCGTATTACGAACTCACGTGTCTGACTATTTAGAACAGTTCTCTGCGTACGTTCGGTCATATCGACGAAATCCACAACAAAGGGCTTGAACAGAGTCCAAATTAACGAGCAAGGGTCAACAGTAATGCAGTATCAATATTTGAAATCCAAAGCCAGGTCAAAACTATATCACAATCGCATTGCACTGACAGTTTATACTTTTCGAAGCAACGTCAATTCGAAACTGCTTTGTTTTGCATTGAGCATTGACGCGAGTTTGCCGGAGGTAGTAGTTGTGCTAGCCAGCGATCCTATGTGACGATCGTATTAGATTCCATTTTTAAAAATTTTCAATTTAGAAAACCAAATGCCGAGTTGTGGTATATATCATATAAAAATAAAAATTTTACCTTTTGTATGAAACAGCTGATATTTTTTTGCGATTTCAGAGGTTTGTCCACATAGTGAAAATTGTTCATATTCACAAGTACATTCACCCCTTAAATGGTGCAAACTGATTTTTCTACACTTGTATACATTTTAGAAATCAATTTAATAAATAAATTTTGAGTCCTAAACCTAAAACTACATTCGATAAAATTTATGAATCTCTGCACATCACTATCGTCAATAAAGTAATACAATTATTTCCTTCAAAGTCGTTATCAATTAATACGGAACTTCATGAGCGGACAAACGTCAAACCGGCCATCATAGCGTGCCGCTAGTGTAATGTTTTGATAATTTCCTTATCACTCTGCTAATCCTCTCAAATTAACACTAATGTTTTGATAATTTCTTAATCACTCTGCTAATCCTCTCAAATTAACACTAATGTTTTGATAATTTCTTAATCACTCTGCTAATTCTCTCAAATTAACACTAACGTTTTGATAATTTCTTAATCACTCTGCTAATCCTCTCAAATTAACACTAAGGTTTTGATTATTTCTTAATCACTCTGCTAATCCTCTCAAATTAACACTTACGTTTTGATAATTTTCTTATCACTCTGCTAATCCTCTCAAATCAACACTAATGTTTTGATAATTTCTTAGTCACTCTGCTAATCCTCTCAAATTAACACTTATGTTTTGATAATTTCTTAATCACTCTGCTAATCCTCTCAAATTAACACTTATGTTTCGAGAATTTCTTAATCACTCTACTAATCCTCTCAAATTAACAGTAAGGTATTGATAATTTCTTAATCACTCTGCTAATCCTCTCAAATTAACACTAACGTTTTGATAATTTCTTAATCACTCTGCTAATCCTCTCAAATTAACACTAAGGTTTTGATTATTTCTTAATCACTCTGCTAATCCTCTCAAATTAACACTTACGTTTTGATAATTTTCTTATCACTCTGCTAATCCTCTCAAATTAACACTAATGTTTTGATAATTTCTTAATCACTCTGCTAATCCTCTCAAATTTTGCACTAATTTTTGATAATTTCTTAATCACTCTGCTAATCCTCTCAAATTAACACTAATGTTTTGATAATTTCTTAATCACTCTGCTAATCCTTAATAAACTTGGAAATTTTTAAAGTCACTTGGAGTTGGCAAATGTTCTCATAAGACTCCCGTCAATATAGATATTGAACTTCTTAACAAACACTTCTCGACCTGTGACACAATTGATAGTGCCGAAAAAGAGCGTACTCTTAATATTCTGTCTGCTTGTTCCACTCCTGACTTTACTCCATTTTCCTTCAAGTCTTTCGCTGAATGTGATGTTAAGAAGGGCATATTGTCCATCGCCTCGAATGCAGTTGGTACTGATTGCATTAGCCGTAACATGATTGTGCCTATCCTGGATGTCGTTTCTCCTGTCCTTACTCACATCTTAAACCATTCCATCAGTTCCAGCGAATTCCCAGAAGCATGGAAAAATGCTCAAATTATTCCTGTTCCTAAAAAGGCAAAGCCTACTTCAACTGCTGATTTCCGTCCCATCTCCATACTGCCTTTCCTCTCCAAAGTCCTTGAAAAGCTCGTTTATCAGCAGTTGAGACTTTTCCTTGATAGGCACTTACTCCTCAGTCCTTTGCAGTCTGGATTTCGGGCTGGGCACAGCACAGTTACGGCTCTTGTAAAGGTAACTGATGACCTTCGGTGGGCGATGGACAATAAGCAGCTCACAGTTCTCACCTTGCTTGACTTTAGCAATGCATTTAATACTGTTGACTATGACATCTTGCTGAGACTGCTATGTTCATTTAATATATCTCCATCAGCGGTAGACTGGTTTCGGAGCTACCTCAAAGGCCGACGACAGCGCATCCGGGTGGATGAATCGTTTTCGTCTTGGTGTGATGTTACGGCTGGGGTACCTCAGGGTGGCGTGTTGTCTCCTTTACTTTTCGCTATATTCATTAACTCTATAACTCGTAATATCTCTTCTCTTTATCACATGTATGCAGACGATATCCAAATTTATCGCTCTTCTCCTCTTGATGAGCTTAACTCTGCGATCTCCACCGTCAACAGGGACCTGGCTGCTATCTCTGATTGGAGCTGTCAGTTTGGACTTAAGGTCAACCCTGCTAAATCTCAAGCCATTATTATTGGTAGCCCTGGGATGATCGCAAGAGTTGATTGGCCAAATCTCCTTCCTGTAAAATTTAATGGGGTTGCTATTCCCTACTGTGACACGGTTAAAGACCTTGGCATACATTTGGATCGTGAGCTATCTTGGTCCACGCATCTAAAAGAAGTCAGCAGGAGAACTTTTGCTGCTATGAACTCACTGCGGCGGCTGCGATCATTCCTTCCAATTCCGACCAAGATTATGTTAGCACAAACTCTCCTTCTCTCTATCCTTGATTACGCGGATGCAAGCTTTCTCAATCTTACTGAAGACCAGCTTAATAAACTTGAGCGTCTCCAAAATCTTGCGATTCGGTTTATATTTAGCCTGCGCAAATATGACCATATATCTGTATTTCGACAGAAGCTCAACTGGCTCCCTATTCGACGTCGCCGGGATCTGCATGTTCTCTCTCTTCTGTACTGTGTATTATATAATCCTAGAACGCCGTCCTATCTGAAGGAGAAATTTAAATTTCTTGGAGTGCATTCTGACCTAAGACCGTCTCGTACATTAACGCTCACAATGCCCCCCCATAAAACTATGATGTATGAGCAGTCTTTCAGTGTGCGGGCAATTATTTTATGGAATGCACTTCCCTTAGAGGTACGGCAATCGAAAACCCTCAAAATATTTAAAAACGCTGTAAAGAAGCATTATATTGCAACTCTAGCTACTTAATGATGACTAAGTATTATTTGTTTATTTGTAACATAACAGATTATATACATAATATATTATAATTATTGTATTATTAGTATTGGTATTCAGTATATATATATATTAGTTTTTTTTTTTATTATTTAATATTTATTAATATTTATATTTATTTTATTATTTTTATTTGTGTAATCTAGTGTATGTAGTAGTATGTACTTATTTGAATTTAGGTATAAATATTGTAGTGTTGCACCACCTGCAGTCCGTGATTCCTCTGTATTTTCCTAATCTGTAGGTTGCCTGGCAGAGATCGCTACCTAGCGATAAGGCCGCCTTTTGTACTAATTAATTTTTTACTTCGTAGTTATAGTATTATGTTTTGTGGTGTACAAATAAAGTGTTAAATAAATAAATAAATAAATAAATAATCCTCTCAAATTAACACTAATGTTTTGATAATTTCCTTATCACTCTGCTAATCCTCTCAAATTAACACTAATGTTTTGATAATTTCCTTATCACTCTGCTAATCCTCTCAAATTAACACTAATGTTTTGATAATTTCTTAATCACTATGCTAATCCTCTCAAATTAACACTTATGTTTTGATTATTTCCTTATCACTCTGCTAATCCTCTCAAATTAACACTAATGTTTTGATAATTTCCTTATCACTCTGCTAATCCTCTCAAATTGACACTAATGTTTTGATAATTTCTTAATCACTCTGCTAATCCTCTCAAATTAACACTAACGTTTTGATAATTTCTTAATCACTCTGCTAATCCTCTCAAATTAACACTAATGTTTTGATTATTTCCTTATCACTCTGCTAATCCTCTCAAATTAACACTTATGTTTTGATAATTTCCTTATCACTCTGCTAATCCTCTCAAATTAACACTAATGTTTTGATAATTTCTTAATCACTCTGCTAATCCTCTCAAATTAACACTAACGTTTTGATAATTTCTTAATCACTCTGCTAATCCTCTCAAATTAACACTAAGGTTTTGATTATTTCTTAATCACTCTGCTAATTCTCTCAAATTAACACTTACGTTTTGATATTTTTCTTATCACTCTGCTAATCCTCTCAAATTAACACTTATGTTTTGATTATTTCCTTATCACTCTGCTAATCCTCTCAAATTAACACTTATGTTTTGATAATTTCCTTATCACTCTGCTAATCCTCTCAAATTAACAATTACATTTTGATAATTTCTTAATCACTCTGCTAATCCTCTCAAATAAACACTAACGTTTTGATAATTTCTTAATCACTCTGCTAATCCTCTCAAATTAACACTAAGGTTTTGATTATTTCTTAATCACTCTGCTAATTCTCTCAAATTAACACTTACGTTTTGATAATTTTCTTATCACTCTGCTAATCCTCTCAAATTAACACTAATGTTTTGATAATTTCTTAATCACTCTGCTAATCCTCTCAAATTAACACTAATGTTTTGATAATTTCCTTATCACTCTGCTAATCCTCTCAAATTAACACTAATGTTTTGATTATTTCCTTATCACTCTGCTAATCCTCTCAAATTAACACTTATATTTTGATAATTTTCTTATCACTCTGCTAATCCTCTCAAATTAACACTAATGTTTTGATAATTTCTTAATCACTCTGCTAATCCTCTCAAATTAACACTAACGTTTTGATAATTTCTTAATCACTCTGCTAATCCTCTCAAATTAACACTAATGTTTTGATTATTTCCTTATCACTCTGCTAATCCTCTCAAATTAACACTTATGTTTTGATAATTTCCTTATCACTCTGCTAATCCTCTCAAATTAACACTAATGTTTTGATAATTTCTTAATCACTCTGCTAATCCTCTCAAATTAACACTAATAATTTGATTATTTCCTTATCACTCTGCTAATCCTCTCAAATTAACACTTATGTTTTGATAATTTCCTTATCACTCTGCTAATCCTCTCAAATTAACACTAATGTTTTGATAATTTCTTAATCACTCTGCTAATCCTCTCAAATTAACACTAACGTTTTGATAATTTCTTAATCACTCTGCTAATCCTCTCAAATTAACACTAAGGTTTTGATTATTTCTTAATCACTCTGCTAATTCTCTCAAATTAACACTTACGTTTTGATAATTTTCTTATCACTCTGCTAATCCTCTCAAATTAACACTAATGTTTTGATAATTTCTTAATCACTCTGCTAATCCTCTCAAATTAACACTAATGTTTTGATAATTTCCTTATCACTCTGCTAATCCTCTCAAATTAACACTTACGTTTTGATAATTTCTTAATCACTCTGCTAATCCTCTCAAATTAACACTAAGGTTTTGATTATTTCTTAATCACTCTGCTAATTCTCTCAAATTAACACTTACGTTTTGATAATTTTCTTATCACTCTGCTTATCCTCTCAAATTAACACTAATGTTTTGATAATTTCTTAATCACTCTGCTAATCCTCTCAAATTAACAATTATGTTTTGATAATTTCTTAATCCCTCTGCTAATCCTTTCAAATTAACACTAAGGTTTTGATAATTTCTTAATCACTCTGCTAATCCTTTCAAATTAACACTAAGGTTTTGATAATTTCTTAATCACTCTGCTAATCCTCTCAAATTAACACTAATGTTTTGATAATTTCCTTATCACTCTGCTAATCCTCTCAAATTAACACTAATGTCTTGATAATTTCTTAATCACTCTGCTAATCCTCTCAAATTAACACTAACGTTTTGATAATTTCTTAATCACTCTGCTAATCCTCTCAAATTAACACTAAGGTTTTGATAATTTCTTAATCACTCTGCTAATCCTCTCAAATTAACACTAAGGTTTTGATTATTTCTTAATCACTCTGCTAATCCTCTCAAATTAACACTAATGTTTTGATAATTTCTTAATCACTCTGCTAATCCTCTCAAATTAACACTTATGTTTTGATCATTTCTTAATCACTCTGCTTATCCTCTTAAATTAATACTAATCCTAATCTAAATATATAAAAGAAGAAACTGACTGACTGACTGACTGACATATCAACGCACAGCCCAAGACGCTGGGTCTAGAAACTCCAAATTTGGCACACATGTTCTTTATGAGGTCTAAAGGGGTGCACTAAGAAAGGATTTTTATAAATTCTCCCTCTAAGGGGGGAAACGGGGTTCCGAAGTTTGGATTTTATCAAGTTAAAATACGTCTTCACGCCGCAAATACAGGACAGATTTTGCTAAAATTTGGAATGGAGGTAGATTGTATCTTGGATTAGCACATAGGCTACTTTTCATCCCGCAAAAACGTGATAATAATGACTTAACTGATATGGCTGAAATTCGGAATAAATTAGATTATATCCTGGATTAATATCTTTTCATCTACTTTTCATCCCGGAAAAATTCATGGTTTCCGCGGAAAACCTGAAACATTGATGTTCACACGCGAAAAATACTACTTTACGCTGTAATTACTGAACTGATATGACTGAAATTCGGAAAGGAGATAGATTTTATCACGGATTATTACAAAGCCTACTTTTCATCCCGGAAAACTCCATGGTTTCTATGATAATAGTGAAAAACAGAAATCCACGCGTGAAAAATATTCCTTCATGCCGTAATTACTGAACTGATTTGGCTGAAATTTGGAATCGAGATAGATTATATCCTGGATTAATACAAAAGCTACTTTTCATCCCGGAAAAATCTATGGTGTCCGCGGGAAAACTGAAAAACTGATATTCACGCGGTAAAAATACTACTTCACGCTGTAATTACTGAACTGATATGATTAAAATTCGGAAAGGGGATAGGTTTTATCCTGGATTAATACATAGGCAAATTTTTATCCCGGGATTTTCCCGGGATAAAAATGATTTCTGAGAAAATAGTTGAATAGCAAATATTCATGCAGAAGAAATACTCCATCGTGCCGTCACTTCTGAACCGATCGGGCTGAAATTTGGAATGGAAATAGATTATATCCTAGAATCAACTCCTTTTTTCTCGGGAAAATCCATTGTTTTCGTGATAATAGGGATAAACACATATTCAAGCGGGAGAAAATTTATTCCTTCACGCACAACTACTGAAAATTTTTGGTTTAAAGTTGAAATGAAGATAGATTTCATGTAAATTAACACGAAGGGTACTTTTTATTCCGGAAAATGGATGGTTCCCGTAGAATAGTTAAAACTAAAATTTACGCGTGCGAAGCCGCGGCTATCTGCTAGTAATATATAAAAAGGAGCATGAATATTAGGAGCACCATTTCAAATTTAGGCTGAAACGTCTCCATCGATCCCATACCTGATTATTATTTTCAAGGTCTCAAAAATGGGATTTACGCGTCCTTCAGCAAAACGAAATTTCAAAAGTCCTAAGAATCTTTATTTTGTCGTTATTATTATACTAGTCTTGTACAAAATTCATAACTGACGAACTATTAGGGTTATTGGTCTCAACTATGTCAGAGTCGTAAAAACTTCGGCTATTGTTCGTTCGTTACCTTCAACACGCCTTGAACCCGTAAAGTTAGCGGGTAGTGTGGATGAAGGCTGTCGGCAGTGAGTTATGATCGTAGTTCAGCCGAGTTTCATCCCCTTCAAGGTTACTTGAACTTTTCCCAGCCAGGGTGTGAACTTTTGAATGAGTTAATTAAGAATTCTGATGAACTCTCGAGTGAACTCGGTTCACCTTTTTGTTTTACAAGCTTGAAAGTGAAGTCGGTTGCGAAGCATTCCTAAAATCACCGATATGAGAATGAGCCCATTGGAACATTTTACGCCATCTTTCTTCATACAAGAAAAAAGTAGCACCATTTGAGAAAATTTTCGGTAATACCTACGCCGCAACATGGCGGAAATCGTCTCTGTGGAAACTTAGGCTTAAATTTTGATAATGGTAATTAAACACCACTAATTCTACTCAATTATAGAGTATAAACAAGTTTAAATTATTATCGTAACTAGGTTGCGTTAGGTATTCTGTTAGTTTATCTTACATCTAGATTGAACATCTTGTAAATGAAACATTCGACCATCGATCGTTTTCTAAATTGGCTCAGGTGTAGTAATTCCAGTGGGAGACTTTATTTGCGACTAGTAATCAAGAAGGCGCTGCGCTATTAAAATACAGTGCGACAAGGCTATTTTGGCGCGTGGCCAAAGTCTGAACTAACGTCGCTATCTTGTGCTACAGTTTGATAGTTCGCTCTGTCAGTATATTACTATTGTATTTTATGTTTCTTTTACTTACTATTGACTATTTTAAACTAAAATTGAAGTATAATTGAGGAGATTTTATTGTATGGCTGCCTTTGTTTTGCAACAGCGCCCTCCTTCAAGTGCCAAGAGAGCCTTGTCGGACTGTAGACGATACGCTCGTATTTAAGGTTATCCAATGATCTGAAATATACGAGCTATTCTGTGTTAATTGTCTATTGATCTATCTCGGTTTGCAATGAGTGTCCCGAACATTTCTATAAATTTTCACGTGGGCAGGTACGGTAAATAGGTTTTTAATAAAACTATATACTTAACGTTTAAAAAAAATTGAAATTAATTATATATATTTAACGGCAGGTACTTGACAAGAAATCAATCACCCTGTAAAAATAAAAATAAGCAAACACGCCATAATGCGTTGAAAATTGCCCTGTACATAATGCTTAAAAATATTTAAACATGTTTATTTTTTCATAATAATATTATTGTGGGAAAATAAATAACATGCTCTTTTTATTTTTACAGGTGATTCCTTGCCTATTAGGCTAGCGCTGTTGTCACACCTTGTGTAACATAGGCTACTTTTCATAATGAAAAAATCAAACACACGTAGAGCCACAGGCTAAAAATAGGCAGTAGAGTAGCTAATCTTGTAAATTGCACCCAAATGGTGTAGATATACTTACCAAAGTATGGCGAGTAGGTATCTTAAATCAAGCTCCCATCCAGTCTATCGCGGTTCGTTCGGCGCAAATTATGATGGCACCCGAAATGACCAGTCATACCCTGATGGAACGCCCTTCCGGCGTTTTTCATCACGGTCGGGACACACTTGGCTGTTGTGGTTAGCCATTCATGATACTGTGTCGGTGAGATATGAACTTTATGTTTTTCGTCTTCCGACTAAGACTGTCTTTGTATTACATGCTGACCCGGCAAACGTGTTTTTGCCGTATAATATACATATTATATCAAACAAACAATAATATGTATAATATACATATTATTGTTTGTTTGTTTGTTTGTTATATAGTGGATGTCCGCGTGAGTTTCAGTGATCCGTGGATGTTTCCTGGATAAAATATAGCGTTTTAATCTATGTCCGTTTGAAATTTCAACCAAATCGGTTCAGTTGTTGCGGCATGAAGGAGTTATAGATACACACAAAAAATACTTTCACCTTTGAAATATTAGTATAATTTATCACTAAATAAAAATAGTTAAAGTTCTGTTCTCAGACCTACCGAGAATACACAATAAATTTCATAAAAATCGGTGAAGCCATTTCGAAGTAGTTTTTTTTACAAACACTTTTGACGACCTCCGTGGCGCAGGGGACGCGCGCTCGGATTCGAGTGGAAGGTCGCGGGTTCGATTCCCGCCACGGGCCACTTTGGAATTTTTTAATTTCTAAATTGGCTCAGGTCTGGTCTGGTGGGAGGCTTTGGCCGTGGCTAGTTGCCACCCTACCAGCAAAGACGTGCCGCCAAGCGATTCAGCGTTCCGGTACGATGCTATGTAGAAACCGTTGGGGTGACATAACTTACCCCCTCCAAGTTAGTACGCTAACATCTTCGGCTGCATCATCACTTACTATCAGGAGAGATCGCAGTCAAGTACTAACTTGTATAGCGTAAAAAAAATAGAAACAATACGAGAATGTTATACTTAGGTCTCAGACTAAAGTCTGTGACTTAGGCAAATTAAAACTAGCTACACGGCAAAGGTTGTCTTGCAATATAGGATAGATGTATATGAAAAATAGCTTACGACCTATTCTCAGACTTAAGTACCGAATCTAGATAAAATTTTCATAAAAATCGATAAAGTCGTTTCGGTCTCTGTCATCTGACAATGTCGATGTTGGAAGGTTTACTAGCTTAGAATTTTTTGGTTAACCAGCAATGAAACCTAATTTTCCAAGTTGAGATTGCAGTCAAATCCTAAGTTGTAAGTATGTATTAAGAAAATCATATTTTGAACTCAGTATATCACAATCTCTCTCTAAAAGGGCTCCGTAGTTACTCAAGTCAGTGAAAGCCAGTCTCTCCAGTTATAATGACGGCAAAGTGGCGGACTGCAATCAAATGGCCAATCTGCAAATTGGCCGTACATTCACAACCGTTAGATTTGGCCATCCATTTAAACCTTAGCCAAATTGCGTATCTACGTACCATGAATTACTTATAGTGAGAAAATATTTATTTGGCATCTACATGCAGTCGTAATAGTATGTTCTTGTGATATAAAATAATTGTGTTACTCTATTCCTGGAAATTAGAAATTTAAAGGGCTAAATACATATTACTAAAGCTCAGTACATAAATAATGTTCTATTGTATATAGTTATATACTCGTAATTAGGAGAATAATCAACTGCAGAACATGTATTTTCTCGTCTCTGATACGCACTGGCAAAGTTCTGCAATAGCTGCTCCAGCCTGCATTTTTTCCCACCACATTGGATACCTTCACATCGTGAGGTTTGGCATCTCCTAGAGAAGTGCCCTTCGACTTAGACTGTATCATCATTTTCCATCAGGTGTAATAGCAGTAAAACGCTAGCCAATATGATTAAAATAAAGCCTGCACAATAACTAAGTAAGGTGAGAAGAATACTTTGTTAATAGAATTATATCTAGACAGGGCTAAATTATCCAGCCGAAATAACAAGATCTGAGCTAACAGATGAGATCATATTCCAAATGTGCTTCGCCGTAACCCGCCTCCGTGTCCTACCGCTTGGGAATATTCACACCTCTACAAAGCCCGAATACTTGCTACAATATCAGTCTTAATTTCAGTATAAATTTCGGCAGAGTTACACAACCGCCTGGCTAGATATTCGCCGCAGTGATAAATCGCGACACGTCGCGCGATATTGATGATGAATTTGTTTGTTTGTTTATTTGTTTGTTTGTTTGTTTGTTTTTTGTTTGTTTGTTTTTTGTTTGTTTGTTTGTTTGTTTGTTTGTTTGTTTGTTTGTTTGTTTGTTTGTTTGTTTGTTTGTTTGTTTGAACGGGTTAATCTCAGGATCTTCTGGTCCGAATTGTTTTTGTATTTTATAGTCCATTTATCCAGGGAGGCTTTGGGCTGTATAACGTTACGCTGTGATCAATAAAAGCGTCAGTGAAAAATGTTGCAAAAACGGGGAAAATTTTTCCTTTTGGAGGTTCCGTTGTTGAATATAAATCATAAATGTTGAAATAGTTTTCCTTATAAAGTCCTGAAAAAGAGTCCGCGATACCACAAAATGTCTAATTTTAAAGGTCGACTTATTATGGGATTTATGTAAAACCGAAATTCATGCGGGAAAAGACGCGGAAAACTGCTAGGTATGAATGATATAAAGAAAAGGTCGTAAGGTTCTCATTAGATGAACATTTTTGAAATGTACATTTGATGAGAGCAAAGTATTGTTAAATGTTTTAGCAACATTAGCAGAAACAAAAACAAAAAATTGGGCCATTGTTGTCTGAAATAAAGAAATTTATTTATTTACTAGCTGTTGCCCGCGGCTCCGCCCGCGTGCAGTTCGTTTTTTTTACAAAAATGTTTCCCGTGGAATTTTTCCCAAGATAAATGAGTGGTCCCTGGGTTCGATGGACCCGTAACCCGGAGTCTTCTTCCAATCTCTCCTGTCAACGTGCTATCTTCTTTCACACAATTTACCTATATCTTCTTTGGTCTTCCTCTACTTATACACTCTGTCGAAATCGCTTATGTTACTCAATTCGCATGGAGTAAGACAGAGTGGGGCGTGTCATCGTGGATTGTAATATCTATACTAACCAAACTTATCTTATTCTGAGATGATACCAACGCCCAGATATTGTAATTAAGCATTCTGATGCGCTGATGTGTACGTAGCAACCAGTTCCTGCTACGTACGGGTTATCTTGTATAGTTATACCTAGTTGCACGATCAAAAGGACGATTTAAACTGTCGATATTTCGACCCCGTTTTGATTGTGCTACGTAGATAAGTAGCTATAAGTTTTTTTAAACATCCCACGGGTGCTCTCAAATTTTTCAGGATGAAAAGTATCTTAAATGTTGACCGGGCATATATATAAAGTAGGACCATAAAATTTCATTTAAATCCGTTACTTGAAAGACGCCTGCTAACTGTTTTTGTAATGTTTTCTTTCCCGCGGGAACTCGATTGGATTAATAAGTTTTACTAAGTATATATATATATTTTGTTAAAGAGGCAACATAAGGTATCAGCATAACAAATTTTACTAAATCAAGTTCATTAGTTGTTGTTTACAAAGCTGTTAAATTAATTGCAGTTTTTTAACTATCCCACGGGAACTCTTTATTTTACCGGGATGAAAAGTATCCTATATGTTGACCAGGGACATAAGCTACCACCACACAAAATTTCATTGGAATCGGTCCAGCCGTTCCAAAGATTAGCCCGTACAAACAGACAGACAAACAGACAAACAGAGAAACAAAAAATTTAAAAAAAATTTAAATTAGTTCTATTTCACTTCTTACATCCCCCTGACTCTGGTTTTAGCATTTTTTTATTTGTACAGAAATTCGATCTCTACAGATTTATTATATGTATTGATATTGATTATTTATTTATCGCTGAAGCTAGTTTTCCCATGACCAGACCTAGTGTAGTATGTCTACAAATTATATTATTTTCATAATGCAGAAGTGTCACTTTAACATAACATTGTACCTACTCGTATTTGTACATGCAAAAGCTTAGTAATTGTACACTTGAGATCTGACAGGGTACTTCATAACGTACTGCAGGCGTCTAGGTATGTACTCGTACTACGGTATTATGAGTGGGTATGAAATAATTAATAGTACTTTGTATGTATTTGAGTATTTCGCAAGTTTATCAAATAGGTCACAGGTACAATGACTGTCACTGTGAAGCTCTGTCAACCGGAATAACAATACTGAACTACTGCTACTTAAAAGTAGTTCAGTGCTTTTACTAATCGGACTATATTGCAACTAAAACGTTGTATTAGTTCAATCAACTTGTCTAGCGATCGAACTATTGCAGGGCTAGACAAAGTAACAGTCGTTTAGCGTTGACGACAGTAGACAAAAATGTATGGACAAACCACGTGACTGTAGACAAACCGCGTCATCGAATAGAGGGAAACACACTGTTTTTGAAAATCGAGTACGACAATTTGAACGCTCCCTGGCGTTCTCGCAGACTTGTAGATAACTGCAGCGTACTGCGCGTGACAAGCGACACTATAGCAGGCATTGGTGGTGGCTACGCATAGAGTAGGTACATTCTGTCTGTAGGACTGTCGTCAACGCTTAACGCTTGTATTACATTGTCTAGTCCTGCTGACCGGAATATTTGCCACTGTAAAATTGCACCAGCAGCTAGGCGATTCGCGTATTGTTTTGAAATAATGAGTGTTATGATTCACTTCACTCCACCACAGACTTTACGTAGGCGTGATGCAGTAGACGTGAGAGGGAGAGTGCTATGGCGGAAACGGTGGGTTCACATGTATAGTCATGCCGTGCTGTTTTTTAAACAATTTCACTCCAGGAAATGCAGCCGACGTTGCAGTTACATGAATTGCTAGGCATTTCGGTCAAATAACTACCGAACTACTTCTACTAAGAAGTAGTAATATTTGCAATGCTACTAAAAAGTTTCAGTAGCTAGATAAACTTGATTATAGCTACAGAATTGTTGCGACTAGAACAGATTTCATTACTCTTATCATTATAAATTAAAAGTGTATCAAAATTATCGCTACCAATGGGACTTGAACCCGTATCCCCCGCTATAATTATTATTATTCGTCGTGTGTGAGACACTGTAACAAAAATATAAATTACTCGTTTCATATCATATTAAATGTAATTCTCTCATTATCACTAACTTTATTTTTAAATTATGACTAGCTGTTGCCCGCGGCTCCGCCCGCGTGCAGTTCGTTTTTTTACAAAAATGTTTCCCGTTTTCTTAATTTTTCCTAAGATAAATGAGTGGTCCCTGGGTTCGATGAACCCGTAAAGGAGTCTTCTTCCAATCTCTCCTGTCAACGTGCTATCTTCTTTCACAATTTACCTGTATCTTCTTTGGTCTTCCTCTACTTATACACTCTGTCGAAATCGCTTATGTTACTCAATTCGCATGGAGTAAGACAGAGTGGGGCGTGTCATCGTGGATTGTAATATCTATACTAACCAAACTTATCTTATTCCGAGATGATATCAACGCCCAGATATTGTATAGTTATACCTAGTTGCACGATCAAAAGGACGATTTAAACTGTCGATATTTCGACCCCGTTTTGATTGTGCTACGTAGATAAGTAGCTATAGGTTTTTTTGAACATCCCACGGGTGCTCTCAAATTTTTCAGGATGAAAAGTATCTTAAATGTTGACCAGGCATATATATAAAGTAGGATCATAAAATTTCATTTAAATCCGTTACTTGAAAGACGCCTGCTAACTGTTTTTGTAATTTTTTCTTTCCCGCGGGAACTCGATTGGATTAATAAGTTTTACTATATATATATATTTTGTTAAAGAGGCAACATAAGGTATCAGCATAACAAATTTTACTAAATTAAGTTCATTAGTTGTTGTTTACAAAGCTGTTAAATTAATTGCAGTTTTTTAACTATCCCACGGGAACTTTTTATTTTACCGGGATGAAAAGTATCCTATATGTAGACCAGGGACATAAGCTACCATCACACAAAATTTCATTGGAATCGGTCCAGCCGTTCCAAAGATTAGCCCGTACAAACAGACAGACAAACAGACAAACAGACAAACAGAGAAACAAAAAATTTGAAAAAAATTTAAATTAGTTCTATTTCACTTCTTACATCCCCCTGACTCCGTTTTTAGCATTTTTTTTTATTTGTACAGAAATTCGACCTCTACAGATTTATTATATGTATTGATGATTGATTGATTGATGAATACCGTACATTAATAATTATAATTACTGAATAATTAATAGAGTACAGGGCTTTGTGGATTCATCAATTAATATCGCGCCGGTCACGGGTAAATGTGTAATATCAGTCATTAACGCTGAAAAATATTAATTGCCGATTGGCTAACCTGCAGCCATATCTATACTCTATATCTAGATCTATCTATACTAATGTTGTAAAGCTGAAGAGGTTGTTTATTTGTTTGTTTGAACGTGCCAATCTCAGGAAGTACTGGTCCGAATTGAAAAATTAATTTAGTGTTGGATATATTAAGAAAGGCTATAGAACATCAAGCTATGACCAATAAAAGATCATTGAAAAATGTTGCAAAAACGGGGAAATTGTTCCTGAAAAGAGCTTCTAATGCATGCGCTGTGTAAACGGTTAAAGTTACGCTGAAACCATATATAAAATATGACCACTGCAGATTACTAACCTCAGGATATGGGCATTTTTTCGCGCGATCCGCCTCGTCCAGGGTTATACGTCAATTTGTCAATCAATCAATCAATCAATCAATCAATTTATTCATTTGCTGGTATAAGTATTAACAAAAGTTGGTTGTTACAAATATATAAGGTCTAACTATACCACACCATATTGGCATGCAAATATAAATCATTAGAAAGTCAATTAACATTTTTAGAATCACAAACAAAAAATTATTAATTTACTATGAACATTGCACAATATAATATCATGAAAAAAGAAATATAATAATATCCAATTACAATTTACATCTTTGAAAATATCAGTATTTTGTTGTATTAAAAGTCAAAATTTAAAACGTTATAAAAATTGTCATAGTGTCGGAAATATCATACTGCTAAAGGAACAATAAATATTATCTTAGGTATTCTTCAATGCTGTAAAAATTCTTTTTTATTAGGTATTCCAATAATTTCTTTTTTAGTAATGTTACTTTGGTTTGGTTTGTATGTTGGTTTGGTTGGTTGTATGACGGAATTTCAACGTTTTCTTATTTTATAGTATGGAACCCTCAGTGCACGAGTCTAAATCGCACTTGGCCGGTTTTTTTAATGGCTTTTTCAACACACTTGCTCATAAAGTGGCTCTAATTTTACCGCAATTATGACACCTATAGTCGCAAACTGACTTTTCATTACTACATTATTTTATCTACTAAATTAAATTTTATTTATTTTTAATATTATTTTATTCACAAGTGTGTTGAAGAACATCGTATAATACACACAACAACATACATACAACTTTACTCACTTGTACCATAAACTACTATAATTTGTGCCAGCACTGAATACTTCTGCACGTGAGATAGTGCTACCTAAAATCTCGTAATCTCGACGTATGTTATAGTTGCTGATAGCTTACTATATCATAGACTAGCACTAGCAAGCTTTCATGTCTTTGTAGAGCGTTATCCAGCCACTTGACGCCGGTTCAAAGTCCCTTTATGATCCCCTGATATGAGGAGAAATCGCTTGAGTATGATAGTCCTGTTTTGCTTTTAGGGTTCCGTACCCAAAGGATAAAAATAGGATCCTTCGTCCTCAATCCTATTATAATTTTATGTTTTCGAGAATCACACCCGTCATTTTGGGAACGATTTTCTCTGTCAGCGGCCTACTAATTTTTTTAAGACATTTTTTTATTACGAAAAGAAACGCGAAAAAAAAAACAACGTGTGATGCCAAAATGGGCCTGCACTTAGGCCCGGTGTCCACCAAAGCCGAGCGAAGCGGAGCTGTGTTTGAATAACATTTTGACATCTCCGAAACTGCGGGGGAGAGATGTCGAAATGTCAAAATCTGATTAATTATTCACAGCTCCGCTTCACTCCGCTTTGGTGGAAACCGGGCTTTAGTATCAGACGTGCCCTATGGTACGGGAACAAGGTCTTTCGTGAGGCCTTCATGATGTTGTAGGCATAGTTACGGCAGAATATACTTTAGTTGTAAACTGAGTTTGTTTAGTATCCTATGCTTCATCATTTCGTAGTAGCAGGTCTGCGGCAGCGGCCGACACTTTATACCTCCCACGGCTCGGCTGACAGCAGATCAATACGTACGTACGGCCGAACGTGCTCGTTTCATCACTTATTCACCACCCGCGTCATACAGAAGGGATGAAAAGGTGTGGGAAATGCCAACGTCATGCGTTTTATCTATAACTGTTTGTAATTCTTACAAACATTGCAGAGGCTTAAAAGTAGGTGGAAGTATTAAAGTACGTAGTATAATGTGTGTTCATCATCATCATCATCATCATCATCATCATCTCAGCTTGCGGATATTCACTGTCGGACATATGCTTTCCCAAGCCCGCGCCACCGCTCCCAGTTCATGCAGGATTCCTCACGATAAAGGAAAATACCATGTATAAAAAATGACCAGGATTCTGACCCCTGACCCCTCGAAGAAAATCAATGGGTTGTCACTATTTTTATATGCAGTGATAGCTACGGAACAAGATACATATTATGGAAAGAAATGAAAAAAGATGTATCGGACGGACATAACATCTATCGGTAAATTTATCACGTGACTTATCGAACTACTATTGAAGCTTCTGTCATTCTCGTAGTGTCTGGATTTCGTTCCAATTATTAGATAAAAATAGTAAAGATAGGTCGATCCGAACATTTTACGTAAACCTTCTTCATACAAGCAAACAGTAGCGTCATCTGTCAATATACCCGCCGCCGCCGCTGCTAGAACTACCGTGGCCTTATACTTTTGGTACTAATGACACCCATAAACTGGCGACATTTTTTTCCAGCTGTTTGCCCTGTCTTTAGTATACAAGTTTGTGTTCCAATTACACAAGTAGTTATGAAATAGTAAATTCATTGTCTAGTGATTGAGTTCAAAATTCACGAGGACGCGGGGAGTCTCTGACACCAGCTAGTTTTATTAGAGTTGCGTACCCAAAGGGTAAAAAAGGAACCCTATTACGGAGACTTCGCTGTCCGTCACCAGCCAGTATCTCTTGAACCGTGATAGCTACAGACTTGAAATTTTCACAGATGATGTATTTATGTTGCCGCTATAACAACGAATAATAAAACCTATAATAAAATAAATATTTAAGGCTCCCATACAATAAACGTGATTTATTTGCTCGTTTTTAAATTTGGTAGCAATGAGAATGAATCTTGATGGTACGGAACCCTCAGTCCGCAAATACGACTCGCACTTGACCATTTTTTTAACAAAGATAACATTGTTAATGGGGACCCAACTTGACATTCTACACAAGTTAATAACCATACCCCCCTTAACAACTGTAGTTGGTACGCACAGCAAGGTGAAATGGAATTTTTAATTAAAATTTTTTTGGTGTCGCAATTCTGTTGACGGCTTTCATATGTTTATTTTGACGCAGAGCCCTTTAGGGCAAAGGTCAGTTTGACCACGTTTCACGTTGCTTTTAGTTCAGTGCTGATGTTAGCAGGTAGGTCAACGATCAACGTGGTGGCTACGCATAGAGTAGAGTACATTCTGCTTTCATTTGTTTTGTACGCCCGCAGTTCTTTTTTTTTTTTTTTATGCTATACAAGTTAGTACATGACTGCGATCTCACCTGCTGGTAAGTGATGATGCACTCGAAGATGTTAGCGTACTAACTTGGAAGGGGTAAGTTAAGTCACCCCAACGGTTTCTACACAGCATCATACCGGAACGCTAAATCGCTTGGCGGTACGTCTTTGCTGGTAGGGTGGTAACTAGCCACGGCCAAAGCCTCCCACCAGACCAGACCTGAGCCAATTTAGAAATTATAAAATTCCAAAGTGGCCCGTGGCGGGAATCGAACCCGCGACCTCCCACTCGAATCCGAGCGTGCGTCCAAAAATTGCGTCTGTATTTTACCTTCTTCACAAATTTTCAAAGGATATGAATTTCTCATAAAATATGTAAGTAAAACGTAGATTTATTTCGCTCTCTCGAGAGCCGTGCGACAGCCGCCAAATAATCGCGCTCAAGCGTATTCCCCGAATACCGCGCAGTCGTGAGTGTCAAGTGTCAAGGTCTCGTATGAAGGGAGTTTTACTTTAAGACGAATGGTCAAGCAAATGACCTTGGGCGTTTGGACGCGGAGCTACCGCCATCTATTTTTGATTAGTAGTTCAATGTAGCGTGCAACTGCATTCGGTTGTCTTACCGCTAGATGGCGCATTTAGCGATTTATTTCGCAGACTCGCAGAGTTGGGCAGACAGAGTAATAACGAAGAGAATACCTACATTTTTTTTCGAATTGTAAATAAATATACATCGAATACCTACCTTATTTTTATTTTATCCCCGTTATTTTATCCCCGTTTAACCCCTATAACATGTATGTCCCGTATTATATGTATCTTGAATACGGCTCAAACGATTTCATGAAATTTGGACTGGGGGTGGTTTCGGGGGCGATAAATATATCTAGCTAGGTTATATTTATACAAAAAAGCAAATATTACAAAACATTGATTAAAAAACAGGGTTGTCTTTAGTTGGTGACCCGTAGCGGAGGGGGGTGGGAGGGAGGTAAAGGGGAGGGTGGAGTGGGGGGGGGTCTATCCCCCCAAGCCAAACCCGTAGAATCTTAATAGTTTTCGAGAAATAAATATTTAAAGTTCAAAAATTTTGAGGTTAATTATGATAACTTAAATAATTACTTTGACAGATAGCTCTAAAATAGGGACCAATTCGGAATTGTGACGTCTCCGGCGCTGCGGGAAGTGCAGCCTCTTCGCCCTTGCGTAGCAAAGCACAGGCACCCATGACCCACACTCACCTCCGCAGCCCCGGCGTGCTGGTCGCCTTCTCGCCTCTCGGCGGCTCCGGCTCGCCCGGGGGATGCACTCCCTCCGCGCCTCCGGTTTAAAAAAAACACTCTAGGGGTAGGACAATTCGATGGTGTCGGGGTAAGGCAATTCGATTTCTTGACATGTTCGTTTTTAGGGTTCCATAGCAATTTGGTAAAAATGGAACCCTTATGGTGAGACTTTCTCCGTCCGTCCGTCCGTCTGTCACACTCGATTATTTCAGTAACTATTCAAGCTATCGATCTGAAATTTAGAATAGTTATTAATATATATATAGCTGCTTGTGCTGATTGACTGATTGATCACCTCTCCTGAACAATTTTGTATGGAAAATTTTTTTTTCAATGACCATTTCGTAAAGAAAGGAAAAATTCATGAGGAAGAAAAATATAGCGAGAGCTGATGATTGAGGATTTTGAAGACGGGTGAAGAGCACAGCCAAGGGTATTGCAGATAGGTGGGGGGTGTTCGACCAAATGTCATTTGAAATGTCATCCAATTGGCAATTACCTGAAAAAAAATTCAAAATGGCGGAAAAAAGATGGCCGCCATACAAACTTCATCGGTGTCTGTCTCGAAAAGTATAAAAGATGGAAGAGTAGTTTCTTGACAAGAGTTGATCAGGACCCGAGGGTCTATTCGATGGATAGAAAAAAAAATCAAAATGGCGGAATTTATTTTTCCATAGAAAATGTATGAGGAATATTGAAGAGACCACGAGTTGTAAATCATGAAGTGCTTTGATGCGGTTTTTTGGAAGACTACAAGAGAAAAATATGGAATGAGGTGATGATTGAGGATTTTAAAGACAGTCAAGCAGCATGGGCAAGGTATTATAGTTAGGTGGGGACTGCTGAAACAAAAAATACTCGGAACTTCAGGCAATTGGCAGTGAGCTGAAAAAAACCAAAATGGCGGATTCAAGATGGCCGCCATACAAATTTCGTGTTGTTCTATCTCGGAAAGTATAAAAGATAAGAGAGTGGTTTCTTAGCAAGAGGTGATCAGGATCTCAAGTTCTACGGGATGCATGGAAAATAATTTACTGTGGCGGAATTTATCTTTCCATGGAAAATATACATACTATGTGAAGAGACAATGATCTAGGATTTGGATGATGATTGAGGAGCACTGTCATGGTTTTAAAGATAGTTAAGGGCTGTTCGAACAAAAAATACGCTGAACCTCATCCGATGAGGTTCAGCGTATTTTTTTGTTCGAACTGCCCATAACTATCTTTAAAACCATGAGAGTGCTCCTTGGTAATTTTTTCAGCTCACTGCCAATCGGATTCCAATGGGCGATGGAGATGACGGCGATACCTTTATGGGCGGGATGACTGCACGCGGGCCACATGTGGCCCGCGCACACACGCGCCCTACTAGTTACAATATATATAGCTGCTCGTGCTGACTGACTCACTGATTGATCACCTCTCCTGAACAATTTTGTATGAAAAAAAATTTTTTCAATAACCATTTCGTATACAAGGAAAAAATTCATTAAGAACAAAAATATGGAGAGAGCTGATGATTGAGGATTTCGAAGACGGGTGAAGAGCACGGGAAGGGTATTGAAGATAGGTGGGGGGTGCTCGACCAAATGTCATTTGAAACGTCATCCAATTGGCAGTTAGCTGAAAAAAAATTCAAAATGGCGGATTCAAAATGGCCGCCAAACGAATTTCGTCGATATCTCGGAAAGTATAAAAGATGGAAGAACGGTATCTTGACAAGAAGTGATCAGGACAAAAAGGTCTATTGAATGGCTAGAAAAAAATATCCAATATGGCGTAAAAAAATTTTCATAGAAAAATGTATGGGGAATTTTGAAGGGATTTTTTATGAGCGGGAAGACAGCACGCGGGCCACATGTGGCCCGCGCCCCCACGCGCCCTACTAGTAGATTATATAGTGACGCGACGTCATAGCAATCGTAAAATTGTTTTTATTTTTTTTAAAAAGGGGGGAAAACCGGGTCGCCGAAATTTCAAAATGAGATAACAATATTGAGTGGGGTATCATATGAAAGGGCGTTACTTGTATATCCTAAAACCAATTTTTATTTATTTTTATGCCTGATAGTTTTTGATTTATTGGGCAAACTGTCGAAAAAAATACCGTTCCCCCCCCTTATCTCCGAAGTTTAGCATTCGAAAAATCTGAAATAAATATGATCAATAGAAGTTAACGTATATTTTACAGTAAAAATAAATTCAACCGTCTAACTATTATACTTTTTTTGCTAATAACAATAATCCGCCGAAAACAAAGTTAGGTTTGCGGTTTGCCAACAAAAGTACTTATATGTAAATTTAACTCGTAAAATCATGAACACAAAATTTCTTTATTTACATAAAATTTTAAGTTTTCACCTTGTTTCACATTTGCACAGCTCACCAAAAGAAGAAAATAATATATTTTTCACTTTTTTTCGAAATCGAACCCTAGTCACACAACAATCGACATGTACACAGTACAACGGTACCAAAATGTCAAAATGTACAAAAAATACTCTGTGATGTCAAATCATAACACACGCGCGCACTGCCAAAATGCCTGTGCGCGGAACGGCAACGCGGCATGAGTTGCGCCGAACTGGCAACGTTGCATGCGTAACTAAACGCCTGATTAATTTTGTGAGCAAATACTTTATTAGTGGAGTTTGATTTACAGTAGGCACCAAAGAGCTTTTATGATATAACTTCTATTTTGCAATACTGTTTGTCACAAATGGACTTTGAATAACAAGATACAAAATAAAGAAACATGTATGCAAAGATTCATGATAAACGGATTAGCCAAACCAAAAAAAAAACCATCTTAAGATATTCATCTTACGCAAGTCATAGCACTTTCTAAATTGTATTTTCTGATTAGTGAGTAAAGATCACCAAAAATATCGACACAACAAGATACTTCAAGATACGCTTTATAATAACACAAAATTGCTGTAGTTCTCTAATCTGTAATTTAGCTGAAAAACATCGCCTAAAAGACGTCTAAAACGCATTTTGCTTTACCATTCGTCTTAAAGCTACGTTTCCAAAAATAAAGGAAAAACTCTTAGTAGGAGAAAGGCCTAGGCGGTATTGAGTTCTCTAAAAAGTCAAAATCAAATATCTCTAAGAAAAACGTATTTTTTAATGACTAATGGACATCCAAGTATTGGTTTTTAATCGCTGGAACTTTTTTTTTAATATCAGGTTACAATATTACATTACAACCAACCAATGACGAAATACGCTACGCTAAGAGGACACGAAAGATGTGATGTAGGTTGAAGCCAAAAATTTCTACAATATGGTGTCGTTCGTCGTACATTTCGGTACGGCTGAGAGCACATACCGCTGTCGGTCGCATACATTAGCGCCATTTTACAGTTTTGACAAATTAAAAATCCGGCTTTAGGGTGAAGCCTAAAAATGTATGCGTGACGGCAGTAAGTCATTTTTAACCGACTTCAAAAAAAGGAGGAGGTTCTCAATTCGTCGGAATCTTTTTTTTTTTTTTTTTTTTTCTATGTATGTTCACCGATTACTCGAAGACGCGTAGACCGATTTGAAAAATTCTTTTTTTGTTTAAGACGGTTTTGTTTCCAGATGGTCCCATTTTAATCAAGTCAGGATCTGATGAAGGGATCCTGGAGAAATCGAGGGAACTCTTCAAATTTTATATGGACACATGAAACTATTTGAGTATTATTAGAAAGAGTAATATTTTTCAAGTTGTCCTATGGTCATCAGGTCAGGATCTGATCATGGGATCTTGGTGAAATCGAGGGAACTCTTCAAATTTTGCTAGTATACTTAAAGCGAGTTGGGTATTTTTTATAGTTACTGGTGCATATGCTAGCAGATACGGATTTGATGACTAAAGTCGTCAAGTCAGGGTCTGATGATGGGATCTTGGTGAAATCGAGGGAACTCTTTAAATTTTGCTAGTATACTTGAAGCGAGTTGGGTATTTTTTATAGTTACTGGTGCATTTGCTAGCAGATACTGATTTGATGTCAGGTCATCAAGTCAGGGTCTGATGATGGGATCTTGGTGAAATTGAGGGATCTCTTCAGATTTTATGAACATACCTCAAGCGATTGGGGTATTTTTACAACGCCTTGTGCATTATATTGTTTTCCACTAAAAAGTAAAAAATAAAAATGGGAAATGCTTTCCAAAAAACCAACTTCAAATGCCACTACAAAGAGTGAAATAATTTTTATTTAAATTTTAGGTACCTACACCAATTCGAAGTCGGGCGATTGTCTATGACTTCGTCATTTCTTCGCACATCAAGTAAGTAAGAAGGACTATTAGGGATTGTATGAAACATTGCCCGACTTCGAATTGGTGTAGGTACCTAAAATTTAAATAAAAATTATTTCACTCTTTGTAGTGGCATTTGAAGTTGGTTTTTTGGAAAGCATTTCCCATTTTTTAGTACAAACAGTTTTTGTTTTCAATGTAAAGAAGAATGACCAAACTGTGGAACATGTTCGTGCTCATATTGCTCTCGTTGCACGCGCGGATTACGATTTGCTTACGCTACGACGCTACACAGCATCACGCATTTCTAAAGAGACCCGTGGCGGGAATCGAACTCGTAACCACTCGTGGGAATTAGTGTGCCATAGCTGTCGTTAAATATTCGAGTATTTCATGTAAAAACACCTAACGTCGATGACTGAACACAAAATCCTAATTATCCCGTCATGCAACTCGATTTTTGCTCGCTAACTTCCCAACTCACAAGTCAAACGATGAGTCAGCAAAATCGAGGGAAACTTGTCTATTCATGACTTTTTCAGTCGGTAATCTGGTCGACATGGCTTAATTTATTTATGGCATCGAATGAGATGTTTTAAGGTAGGTCTACGCTAGGTGAACCGAGCACGAATCGACCACGAGCCGAACATAATTCGTGTAGTGTAGGTACTATTAGGTATTGCGTGGTAGTGTGAACGGACCGACTTACAAGCCTCAAACGAGCGCGCTGCGAGCATTTCGTTCGTGTTCGGCTGCTTTCCGCCTGTTGTCGGTTTTTTGACGAACACAAAGGGTTCGTTCGTTCGTTGTACGTCCACACTTGATGCCGCGAACGATGAAGGGAAACCGCTCCGCTTGTGCTTCGCTCGTTCTCGGTTTGTCCAGCGTAGACCCACCTTTATATGCTCGGGCTACATTATAGGTTAATGTGAATGCCCAACAATGAACATTTTACAGTTTTGACAAATTGAAAATCCGACTTCAGGGCGGAGCCTCAAAATACGTGCGTGACATATTTTAAATCAATGGTGGCCATGCGGTTAATTCATTTGAGCCCTCTTAAACTTAGTTTTAGGTCGACTTGTAGCCACCATACACTTGCGACAAATATCATATTGACGTTTTACAGGAGCCTG
Source organism: Coenonympha glycerion (assembly GCA_963855885.1). Taxonomy (NCBI): domain Eukaryota; kingdom Metazoa; phylum Arthropoda; class Insecta; order Lepidoptera; family Nymphalidae; genus Coenonympha; species Coenonympha glycerion. Next base: position 13,190,780 of record OY979643.1, read on the forward strand.
TACTTTAAGGCTTATGTGAGATAATGAAATTTTGACTTTTACTTTGCAAACTTTTATCCCGGAAAATCCATCATTCCCACGGGAACAGCGAAAAAACCGAAATTCATGCGGACGAAGCGAGCCGCGGGCAACAGTTAGACGTATGTAATATTTCAAAGCGAAATTACCTAGACCTAGACCTAGCTCGTAGCACTTAACATTAGGTGAACGTCTAGCTCGTAGCACCTAACATTAGGTGAACGTCTAGCTCGTAGCATTTAACATTAGGTGAACGTCTAGCTCGTAGCACCTAACATTAGGTGAACGTCTAGCTCGTAGCACTTAACATTAGGTGAACGTCTAGCTCGTAGCACCTAACATTAGGTGAACGTCTAGCTCGTAGCATTTAACATTAGGTGAACGTCTAGCTCGTAGCACCTAACATTAGGTGAACGTCTAGCTCGTAGCACCTAACATTAGGTGAACGTCTAGCTCGTAGCACTTAACATTAGGTGAACGTCTAGCTCGTAGCATTTAACATTCGGTGAACGTCTAGCTCGTAGCACCTAACATTAGGTGAACGTCTAGCTCGTAGCACTTAACATTAGGTGAACGTCTAGCTCGTAGCATTTAACATTAGGTGAACGTCTAGCTCGTAGCACCTAACATTAGGTGAACGTCTAGCTCGTAGCACCTAACATTAGGTGAACGTCTAGCTCGTAGCACCTAACATTAGGTGAACGTCTAGCTCGTAGCATTTAACATTAGGTGAACGTCTAGCTCGTAGCACCTAACATTAGGTGAACGTCTAGCTCGTAGCATTTAACATTAGGTGAACGTCTAGCTCGTAGCACCTAACATTAGGTGAACGTCTAGCTCGTAGCACCTAACATTAGGTGAACGTCTAGCTCGTAGCATTTAACATTAGATGAACGTCTAGCTCGTAGCACTTAACATTAGGTGAACGTCTAGCTCGTAGCACTTAACATTAGGTGAACGTCTAGCTCGTAGCACCTAACATTAGGTGAACGTCTAGCTCGTAGCATTTAACATTCGGTGAACGTCTAGCTCGTAGCACCTAACATTAGGTGAACGTCTAGCTCGTAGCACCTAACATTAGGTGAACGTCTAGCTCGTAGCATTTAACATTAGATGAACGTCTAGCTCGTAGCACTTAACATTAGGTGAACGTCTAGCTCGTAGCACCTAACATTAGGTAAACGTCTAGCTCGTAGCATTTAACATTCGGTGAACGTCTAGCTCGTAGCACCTAACATTAGGTGAACGTCTAGCTCGTAGCACCTAACATTAGGTGAACGTCTAGCTCGTAGCACCTAACATTAGGTGAACGTCTAGCTCGTAGCATTTAACATTAGGTGAACGTCTAGCTCGTAGCACCTAACATTAGGTGAACGTCTAGCTCGTAGCACCTAACATTAGGTGAACGTCTAGCTCGTAGCATTTAACATTAGATGAACGTCTAGCTCGTAGCACTTAACATTAGGTGAACGTCTAGCTCGTAGCACCTAACATTAGGTAAACGTCTAGCTCGTAGCATTTAACATTCGGTGAACGTCTAGCTCGTAGCACCTAACATTAGGTGAACGTCTAGCTCGTAGCACCTAACATTAGGTGAACGTCTAGCTCGTAGCACCCATCAATTCGGGAAAAGCCCATATTTCTCATCAATATTAATATATAACAAGCTCCCCGAATCGTAAAAAAATTATAGATGACCACAGAAAATTTAAAAAGGAACTGCAAGAAATACTCACGAAAAGATGTATATACAAAGTAAATGACTTTCTTCATAGCCCAAATTAACCTCAATCTCACTTTAGAAAACTTTAGAAAACATTTAATTACTTTACTTAACTTTTTAACTTATACTTCTAATAACTATTTTGAATGATTTTACAAAATGACTTTATAACATTGAAACTCACATCCATTATTTAATGTAATTTTATAATCCAAGTTTGTTTAGCTAATAAGAATTCATATTATTTTCATTGTACGAGTACCTATACGAGAAAAATGTTTTAGATTAAGGATAACCTGCTACGCCCTAACAGGGCAATATGACTGTAACTATTTGGTCATGTATGCAAGGAAATAAATAAATAAATAAATAAAAAACATTAGGTGAACGTCTAGCTCGTAGCACGTAACATTAGGTGAACGTCTAGCTCGTAGCACTTAACATTAGGTGAACGTCTAGCTCGTAGCACGTAACATTAGGTGAACGTCTAGCTCGTAGCACGTAACATTAGGTGAACGTCTAGCTCGTAGCACTTAACATTAGGTGAACGTCTAGCTCGTAGCACGTAACATTAGGTGAACGTCTAGCTCGTAGCACGTAACATTAGGTGAACGTCTAGCTCGTAGCACTTAACATTAGGTGAACGTCTAGCTCGTAGCACTTAACATTAGGTGAACGTCTAGCTCGTAGCACGTAACATTAGGTGAACGTCTAGCTCGTAGCACGTAACATTAGGTGAACGTCTAGCTCGTAGCACTTAACATTAGGTGAACGTCTAGCTCGTAGCACGTAACATTAGGTGAACGTCTAGCTCGTAGCACTTAACATTAGGTGAACGTCTAGCTCGTAGCACGTAACATTAGGTGAACGTCTAGCTCGTAGCACGTAACATTAGGTGAACGTCTAGCTCGTAGCACGTAACATTAGGTGAACGTCTAGCTCGTAGCACGTAACATTAGGTGAACGTCTAGCTCGTAGCACTTAACATTAGGTGAACGTCTAGCTCGTAGCACGTAACATTAGGTGAACGTCTAGCTCGTAGCACTTAACATTAGGTGAACGTCTAGCTCGTAGCACGTAACATTAGGTGAACGTCTAGCTCGTAGCACGTAACATTAGGTGAACGTCTAGCTCGTAGCACTTAACATTAGGTGAACGTCGAGCTCGTAGCACTTAACATTAGGTGAACGACTAGCTCGTAGCACTTAACATTAGGTGAACGTCTAGCTCGTAGCACTTAATATTAGGTGAACGACTAGCTCGTAGCACTTAAAATTAGGTGAACGTCTAGCTCGTAGCACTTAACATTAGGTGAACGTCTAGCTCGTAGCACTTAACATTAGGTGAACGTCTAGCTCGTAGCACTTAACATTAGGTGAACGTCTAGCTCGTAGCACTTAACATTAGGTGAACGTCTAGCTCGTAGCACTTAACATTAGGTGAACGACTAGCTCGTAGCACTTAACATTAGGTGAACGACTGGCTCATAGCACTTAACATTAGGTGAACGACTGGCTCATAGCACTTAACATTAGGTGAACGTCTAGCTCGTAGCACTTAACATTAGGTGAACGTCTAGCTCGTAGCACTTAACATTAGGTGAACGTCTAGCTCGTAGCACTTAACATTAGGTGAACGTCTAGCTCGTCTCATCATATTTCATCATTAAAAAAACTTATTTGGCTTTAATCAACTTCAACATACTGAAATCATTCGGTGAACCAATATAATTCATTATATCACACGATATAATGAATTCACTGATGTTGAATTCAAATTGGCTCAAAGCAAAATTACATTATCCAAATACTGTCGAAATTCTCGTAGTTCCTATAATAATATACGGACATACATTATTATGATTACGATTTTGATTAAAGCCCGCGTCCGCCATCTTTTATGCCACCCCAGGCCTCGAATTATCGAGTGCACATTAATTAATAACGTATTAATTATTTGAACACGCTGTATAATTCGAGCCGGTAGTTTTACCAGGATTTTTCGGTAAATTCATTGGAACATCAGTTTTTAACAAGCTTTTGTTTAGTTTCAACTTTCAGCTGTCCCGAAGTTTGTTTGTCAGTAATCAAGGGCCTGATTGCGTAAGAAAACTGAATTCATCGTTATCATTTGCAAATCCTGCCCCCCGATTGGCTGACGGAAATCAGGGAACCAATCAGACAGGGACATGGGGACAGAATTTATAAAAGATTACGTTATCGAACGTTTTTCTTATACAATCTAAGGGAAAATCTTGCAAGCTTTTGATCCAATTCCTGGTTACCGATTGAGCTGACATTTGCATGCATGTGTAATTCCGCTGGACCGACGATATCAAGCGGGTGGTGGGAAGCGGCTGGATGAGGAAGGCTGAGGCCAGGGTGTGGTGGCGCTCGCTTGGGAAGGCCTATGTTCAGCAGTGGACGTCCGCAGGCTGAGATGATGATGATGATTTGTAAATCAGATGAAAATGCAAAATTGCAAAAATGCAAGGTGGCCATGGTAACTCGGTGGTTAAACGACACAGCCTCTTCGAGTTTGGACTCGTTTGATCCGTTTTGACAAGTGTTTTGGTGCTAGATGGTAACCAGGGTCTGGTGCTGAGAAGAATAGGAATTACAAGTATAAAACCTTGTTTTTAAATATTTTTAAATCATTATTAGGGTTCCATACCAAAATGGTAAAAATGGAACCCTTATGGTGAGAACTTTCTCCGTCCGTCCGTCCGTCTGTGACACTCGCTTATTTCAGTAACTATCGAAGCTATCGACTTGAAATTTAGAATAGTTTTAGGTAATAGTGACCCGACGCCATTGCAATCATAAAATATTGAAAATTGTTTTAAATTTTATTTAAAAAGGGAGGAAAACCGGGACTTCGAATTTTCAAAATGAGATAACAATATTGAGTGGGGTATCATATGAAAGGGTTTTTAAACCGATTTTTATTTATTTTTATGCTTGATAGTTTGCGATTTATTGGGAAAACTGTCGAAAAAGATACCGTTCCCCCCCCCCCCTTATCTCCGAAGTTTACCAATCGAAAAATCTGAAATAATTATGATCGATAGAAGTAAATGTATATTTTACAGGAAAAATAAAATCAACCTATACTAAACTATTATACTTTTTTTAATTTAATTAATAACAATAATCCGCCGAAAACAAAGTTAGGTTTGCGGTTTGCCAACAAAAGTACTTACTCCGACTCACACTTGGCCGGTTTTTTGATTAAGTTAGCAATCGGGTAGATGACTGAAATGAAAATATTGTTTTTTTTTTATCTAAACAAATTCAAACATCAATCAACGATTTTTCATCGCAACTAGGCCTCACCTACCTCAAAGGCGTGAAGGATTATCTCCATTCGCACAAAAAAGTGTGGGAGTCATCGTTGTCGGAATAAATGGACTTGTAGCCGTTTGTAGCATATTCCGGCGAATGAAAAAACCTGACAAGTGCGTGTCCGGCTCACACACGAAGGGTTCTGTTGAGTAGAGTGCAAGCGATTAACGGCCGAATGAAATAACCTATCTATATTCTATTTGCCCTACTAGAGATATCAGTTTGACATAAATAAGCTCCATACAAGTTATGTCAAATTTCTATCTTTAGTAAGGGAAACCATGGATAATTAAGATATTGGGAGCGGCCGTAAGAGCATCGTCTAGTGATGAAGTGCGACAAGAGTAGGTCTTTTCAAAAAATACACCTGTGTTCGTATAAAGAAAGGTGCAAGTCCGGAGCTAGGCCTACATTTGGTTCTTAAAATATTGCTTCGGGTGATAGAAAGAAGAAAGAAAGAAAGAAAAATATGTTTATTTCCACACATTATGCCACACATAAAACAAAGTACACACTCATGTACTAAAACGTTGTCTGAAGCTTCCACCACCTGGGCAACAAATACTAGACTGTTGCTCAAGTGACGGAAGCACCAGACACCGCTTGTCATGTGTGGCACAACCCAGAAATGGGCCCCAACTCAGCATAGTGCTGCGCGCCCCATGCAAGCATGAGAGCACACAGCGCTGATTTTCAGTTGGAGCCCTTGACAGGGTGACGCCACGAACTAAAGATCGTGTACACAAAAACGCGCAGGAAAAAATTAAAACAAATAAATTAAAGAAGTTATAAAATTATAACAGTGAAAAAGAGTAAGTAAAGGTATTTCAATAATATAATAATAGTAAAGTAATAATAAGAATATGATAAGAAAAGAGTATAATAATAATGTGTTATATATACATTCCACTAAAGAAACGAAAACTCCGCCACATGATCTTGAAATTCAAGCTGCTTAGCAAGAAGGAATTGCTTGAGCCTTTTTTTAAAGCCCAACTTACTTTTTGTGTTCTTAATTGCGTTTGTACCCCTCAATCGAAATAGACAATTTCAGTCTCATTAAATTCAACAATACACCTTAAAGTAGGCTCATACGTTTAATTCTTTTAGTTCATATAAGTTAAAAAAATACGGTTTCGTACACGCTAATAAATAACTTTTAAGGTAAGTGATATTTATTTAAAATTAAAACGTAACAGCATATTTATTCATTGTATCTGCAACATTTTTAAAATTTATGAAAACATTATCGCTTTTTGTATGAAAACTTACAGCAATAGACGATACTCAAAAACAAAAGAATTAGATACGTTTGCTGCTAGAATAATTTTTTTCCTATCCACGGCTACTGTATCAGTCTCCCTTCTTACTAAAGGCGCTTATTTAAGCGCTTTCGAGTTATCTGCATCGCGAAGCGGATACAGCTGAGGCTCATAAATAAGGTCCCGATTACACCCTTCGTGTGCGGAACCCTAACAAGCCAAGGCCACTCTCGAGTGCCGCGCGAACGTTTTTCATTAATATTTTTATTACGTTCTCTCCGAGCCTACTCGTTGACTGGAATAAACTGCGCTTGGACCATTAAGTAATACGCAACAGGAGTGGAATACCCCGTTTCAAGTAAAACAGCTTTAAAAGCTACTGATGAGTGGCGTAACCACCAGCGGGTCCATCGATAGATAAACACAGTTTTTTGTGGTCCATACATTTTTGGTGGAAACTTTTTCATAGGAAACCTTTGAAAGTTTGAAGGAGGAGTATGCATAGTTAACTTTCATGGGAAAAAACAACAAAGTTTGTATCCCATATGATATGACCTGGGGTCTGATTGCCTAAGAAAATAGCATCGTAAGCCAATTCTGTTCCCCTATTGACTGACGTAAATCAGGGAACCAATCAGCAGGAGGAGTTTCTAAACAATTACGCTACCGATGAATACGTTTTTCTTACACAATCAAGGGACTGTCCCTTTTGGTACACAGCCTTACAGGTTTCAGGTAGTCTTGCCTTTTTACTCTTGTTGACTGAGTACTTACTTAATTGTTCGAACGCGAATTTTATTTTTATACTGTCGTTAAAATGTTCACTTTCTGAAAGCCTGTCAAACACAACAGTACTTAACTAAAATAAGCCCGGAGAGGTAGTATCGAAAAAAAAGTTCAAAGAAATGCACTACTGTTTTTAAAATAGCATAAAATATAATAATATCCTAATAGATGCAACGTAATGCTTTTAATAGTGGTTCTAATCGACAACGTGGAAGTACGAGTACCTAAGAAAACTTCGGTAAATACAAATTTCGGTATTCATAAAACCCTTCAGTGCGACAGAGATCGCACCTGGCGGTTTTTCCCCTATTGCCGTTACGGGTAGCGGCTTTTTAATACCAGAAATTAGTTTAACCTATTAGCGATATCTCGCTGCTCGCGATATAATAAAACGGAGAACAGGACTTCGCCTGGTGCCCTGCAGGTTGAAGACGGTAAATTATTATTATTATTACAAGCTTTTAGTTAGTTTTACCTGTCCCGATGTTTGTTTGTTTGATTATCTGTAATCAACTGATTTATATACGCATCCTTATTGGGTCTTTGTCACAACTCACAACCTTTCACCACTACAATATAATATGGTCGATGTTAATGTCAGAGAAAAAAGTCTAACAGTCACGTAGCGTGAATAAAACACGGCTTTGAAGATGCGCAGTTACTGAGATTACTTTGAGGATCACAACTCTTGTTGAATTCGTTGTGCGTCTTTGACTTGAATAGCAATGAAGAAGACGTCATGTTTTAAAATGTTAGGTGAAGCTTTAATCAAGAACTTTACAGAAGTAGGTGCTTCTTTTTTTTTGGTCCTGATCTGACCTGACCTCTTGCAAGTCAGCTTGAACAAGTGATTTACATTACCGTACTCAAACCTTTTGATATTCGTTTTGGATGATGATTTCACCGTTACCTGCGGGATGATACTCGTAAACAAAATTGTACATTGCCAAATTACTTACGCCACCAGCACCAGCTAATCGGTGCGTTGGGTGCATAACCGATGCAAACATTAACCAACCTGAGGGGTTAGTCCAGGTTTTTGTTCGAATTCGAATCGAGTCGACTCCCACCCGAATCGGCATTCCGCAACGAATCGACAACGAATCGTTCGTTCAACGAATCGAATGAAAAAATGGAATACCGTGCACATCAGTGTGACCGTTTCAAAATTGGCAAATCTGCCAAACACCAGCAAAAAAATCTGGCAAATCGATTTCTGAACTGTAAAAGTACAGTTATTGTACAAACAGTGATAGCCTAGTAGTTTTGACGTCCAGACATCCTAGTTACATCAACACAAGCCAGCTTATGATGTAACATAATATTTGAGTAACTAGGTCAAACAAATATAAGTAAATAGACATTAAATCTTGAGTTTTTCATTTTAATAAGGATTTCCTTGAAGTCTGCCACATTCTGTCACTTTCTTAAATCGTCAGCTTATTCTGCAAGAGTTGAAATTTTGAAGCCAAATTTGCCCAAATGTCAGAAATCTGCCACAAACGGTCACACTGGTGCACTTGGAAAAAAATTATAAAGATAAAGGGGGCAGATGAAAGCAAGGACAAGAGCTAGATAAGACTAGCAGCAGTGGTGGTAGGCCTAACGACGGGTACATCAATGCTAGGAGCCAGGAGGGGTTTTTTGTCGGTCCGGCATCGGCACAGCGTCCATGAGGATTTACCCTTCCTTTGACAAAAAAAAAAGTATTGGACTCGTTCTTTCTTTAAATATCTGAGTTCGCTATACATAATCATAAAAAGCTGAAATATGATAACAGTTTTTTGCGACAAGGCCTACGGGTGTGGAAACTGTTTTAATTCCCAGAGGGCTTCTATATCCGAGTTTGAGGAGATGTTTATGGCTCGAGAGACCGTGGGATATTTTCAGGAAGCGTTTGATAAATGTTGAAAGTTTATTTCGCAGATGGTCCTTCGATAGGATATCTCATCTCTCTTTTATAACAGATGGAGACACTTTTATTACGCTTAGATTTTGTCAACTTTCTTAGGCTCGGTTGCTTGACTTGACTTTAAGCGTAACGTTACAGTTAAATATGGCGGCCTGACTCTTATGTCTTTCGATATAAGGGTCAGACCGCCAAAAACAATATCGTTTCCGTTAAAGTCAAGTCAAGCAACCGGGCCTGCAGGATGATTATTTTCCTATTATATACCTAATCAAAGTTATTTTCAGAGTTAGATTACTGACACTTTACGTTTTTTACTTAAATTCACAACGTAATAATTAGTAAAATACCTACATGATTATCCATACTAGACGTTTTTAATGTAATCTGTCTAATCAATAATCTCTAATGTAATTAAGAGTAAAATGGGACCCTATTAATAATACTCCGCTGTCCGACCGTTCGTCTGTCTTCACGTGTGTCCGTATGTCACCTGGCTGTATCTCATGAACCGTGACAGATAGTTGAAATTTTCTTAGATGACCCATTTCTGTTGTCGCTATATACCTACCTATAAATATTGAAAAGTACAGAATTTAATAAATATTTAAAAGGCTCTTATACAAAAAAAAACACTGATTTTATTGCTTGTTTTTGCTCGATGTTGATAACGGCAACAGGTAGACGCTTGAATTTTTAGTTATAACATTATATTAACTTCAAAAAAACCGGCCAAGTGCGAGTCGGACTCGCGCACCGAGGGTTCCATACCATAAAAGAAGTTAAACATTGAAAGAATCACCTTTGTTCATGAATTTACGAGTGTAATTTACATGAAGGTACTTTTGTTGGCAAACCGCAAACGTAACTTTGTTTTTGGCGGATTATTGTTATTATCAAAAAAAGTATATTAGTCAGCGAGTTGATTTTATTTTTTCTGTAAAATATACGTTAACTTCTATTGATCATATTTATTTCAGATTTTTCGAATGGTAAACTTCGGAGATAAGGGGGGGGAACGGCATTTTTTTCGACAGTTTGCCCAATAAATCAAAAACTATCAGGCATAAAAATAAATAAAAATTGGTTTTAGAATATACAAGTAACGCCCTTTCATATGATACCCCACTCAATATTGTTATCTCATTTTGAAATTTCGGCGACCCGGTTTTCCCCCCTTTTTAAATAAAAATAAAAACAATTTTCAAATTTTTACGATTACTATGACGTCGCGTCACTATTATCTATAACTATTCTAAATTTCAGGTCGATAGCTTGAATAGTTACTGAAATAATCGAGTGTGACAGACGGACGGACGGACGGACGGACGGACGGAGAAAGTCTCACCATAAGGGTTCCATTTTTACCAAATTGGTATGGAAACCTAAAAATATATAATTACTTAAAAGTAAAACGAATATTAAAGGGCTCCAGTCCTGTAACAACAATCGTGATTTTTGCAGATACCGTTTTTAGAGATAGTGTACAGAACCCTTCGGCACAAACTCGGCCGGCTTTTCTCACAGCTATTTTAAAAATATCGTTCAGGCAATTGGAAACAAAAATACTACCTATAACAGGAAATATTTTTCAATTCACAATAGGTGTATTTATCTTGGCAAAGCTAACAATAATTCTAAAATACGGCCACGAGTTTTTATAAGCGAAGTTTCACGACCGCCTAAACTATAAGTAAAAAAATATAGTATTTTTGAAGTATTGTTTGCAATTTATTGCCGGTAACAGTATGAAAAGATTTATTGGTCTGGAAGTAGTTTTTATCTGTGAAATGTGTGGGTGGAAACTTTTCTTTTTATTCACCGCTATAATGGGAAGGAATGGGGAGATAATCTGTTATCAAAACTGAACTCTGTTATTGGTCACCGTTTAGGATCTGTATAGAGAAACACGTTAAGTTACTTTTTATTTGGTTTAAGAGATCCGTACCCAAACGGAACCCTATTACTGAGACTTCCCTGTCCGTCCATCCGTCTGTTACCAGGCTGTATCTCTTGAAGCGTTATAGCTACATACTTGAAATTTTCCCAGATGATGTATTTTTTTCCCGACACCGGGACATCCTCAGGACATGTTGACTTCACAATGCGAAATTGTAGAGTAATCTAAGATTACGGGACGAAACGTGCGTCGAAGAAAGTGTTGGAAAATTGTGTTTGTTGTTTCACGTGGACAGTGTTCCTGCATATTGTACCATACAAAATCTTTTTATGCCGCGGATTGTAGCATAACAAATTAATCTGTTCACTTATTATGGATTTCCGCAAAATAACGCCTGCTTCAAGTCAATATTTAATTTGCAACAGATAACAATATTATTATTGCAATAAGCCGCTACTTATACTAATGAACCGTGAAGCTCGTCTGAAAATCACGTAGCGCTCGCTATTATGTCAATGCACGTAGTTCCTCTATAATTCACTTATTGATATAATTACTCGGTATTCGCCTAGTAAATATCCTTTTTCCTGAACACAGTTTTTAGGGTTCCTTACTCAAAGGGTAAAGAACGAGACTCTATCACTTAGACTCCCCCAGAAGCAGCACCCGCAGACAGTTGAACCGTGATAATTAGACACTTGAAAGAACCACGGATATGTGGATGGAATCCAGAACCAAACTGATTCAATTCCAAACATTATTTTTTATAGACAACGATCTGAGTAGTACATCAACTCTAACAATTATTATTTTTCTAATTAACATTTGGATTCCAAAGTTATACGCACATAAACTAGTTGTACTTCGCAATGAAATCTCTGAAATCTCATGAAATCTCTATGACTCTATAAAATTAAATTCTGGATATGACAAATTCCTAGTTCCTGGTTAAAAATTCTGGTTCCTGGTTAAAAATACTGTTTAAAACTTTGGCGTACTTACTGTTAAAAATTCTGGTTAAAAATACTGGTTCCAAATTCCTAGTTAATGGTTCATAAAAAACACTATTATATTTTCCTAGAATATTTTTGATTTGATTCATGAGAAAACTAGATACCACCTTTGGTTCTCTTTTTTGCTTCAATCTGTTATCTGAAGATAATATTCTGTATGGTCCAACATTAACAGTTATAACAAAGCAAGCACCACCCGCTTTCCCACTCAATTGTGAAGGCCAAATTCCCAAGCAAGCCTTACCACTATACCACCCTATATTATGTGACCTTGCTTAGTGCCAAATTTCATATTACAAGGTCAACGGGAAGTACCAAAAAGGCTTTGTTAGATGAGTTTGGCGTAAATGACGGTAACTTTTGATTGCGTTCACTTTGTTGCTTGAATTTTTTACACCTCTAAGGCCACCACCAAACCGGATAGGAGACGAGACTAGATAAGAGTTGTGTTTTGAATAACCAATCGACCGGCCTCCCCAGCTTCGGTGGAAATGGACCACATCCTAGGACATCCAGACCCGAAAACATCATTTGATAGACTATACGCACAGATCACACCTTCTCTACGCTTTGATCGAAACAACCAGACAGCTTCGTAGCGCATGTCCTCTCGTATCCCTCTTGTCTCCACTTTAGAAACTGGGCCTCTAAGGGGTTGTATCCCCTAGTATTTAAGTTAAGTTTCAACCCGTATTTATGTTTCACAAGTCACGGACACGGTCTCGTTCCAGGACGAGAGGGGTTTGATTATAGCACACTCACCAAGTCCAAATTGGCGAGTCTCTACTCTGAGCACACTCTGATGAACTTTAAAGCATGCCTTACTTAGGAGTAGTTTCTAAACGGTAATGACATACAGAGTAGTAACGGGGATACTCATAGAAGTTTTATTTACAAGTATAAAGGCGCTCAGCGTCCGATGGAGAGTGCTATGCTGGGTGTTTCTCTGAGGAATAGAATCCGCAACGAAGACATCCGTAGAAAAGCAAAGTCACCAACATATTATCCCAATGGATTAGAAAGTTGCAGTGGCAGTGGTTGGGTCATATATGTCTCAGAACCGACAGCTCTTGGGACAGACGTGGACCGACGACCTGAAACTGGTCGCTGGTAGCGGGTGGATGAGAAAGATGGATGGTGACGCACTCTCTTAAAGGCCTTTGTCGAGCAGTATACGTAAGCTTTAATAGGCCTACCTATGCCTAATTATGTAAGTAAATAAGTATGTTTTCTAAAACGTCCATATCTCGGAAATGTAGCGGTTTTGAAGTTATAATAAGAGAGGTCTGAACTCTGAATAATTGGACTGCTTCTGAAAAATACGTAAAATTATCTAATTAGGGTAGGCCACAAATTTTAGGGTAGGCATTCGCAGTTCAGGCGGGAGTGAAAATTTTTGCCCGATCATCAGCTAAAGTGGCTCGAAGCCGCGATTATTTTCAAGTTGCTAATTGATGGGCCGACTTTGAGAGTTTGATTAAATATCTCGTTTCTGTATCTGGCATTTGAACAAATTATCGTTCGGCCGCAGTAATTGGATGACCTCTGGTTATGTAAGTCTGGTTTGTAATTGAAATTAAATTTATATAATCGATTAGGTACCTACTAATAGGGTCAGATCTATTAGTCGACCTCTATCTAGCACCCGCCACTGGGTCCTAATCCATATAATAATTATGTATAATAATTATGGTACAAGATCATAATTATGCGGTCTACACGTTTTGTCTCTGGTAGGACTGCTTTATCAGTCATCTTTAAAGATGTTTTTTATCGTAGATTTATATTATAAAAGAGGAATATCCCATTGTGCATTGTATTGTTATATCTCGGAAAGTTCAACAAGTAAGCTCGCTTGCGTTTGACAAGTTTTTGATAATGTTACATCGGCTGAAACTACAAAGCATTTTACGTAACAGTGGGTACTTACAGTCAATCGTGTAGTTGCGCATTTAATGCGTTTTGAATTACGCGACCAAAAGTTAAGTAAGTCTGTACTCAACTAAAATATTTATTAGGTACTCTATGAAACCAAACTCTAAGTTTAGTAGAATTATGATAATTGATATAACTAAAATGAGCCCGCAAAACTGTAAGAAATGAAGATTGACAAAGTTTCGTGTAATAACTTTAAGTTCACTAGTTAAATTGACGACCTCCATAGCGCAGTGTTAGAATTTTAAAATTTCTAATTAGTCATAGGTCTGGTCTTGCTAGAGGCTTCGGCCGTGGCTAGCATACTACAAGTACTAGCAAAACTCACTCCAAAGCGATTTAGCGTTCCGGGGCGGTGTAGTATAGACTGTAGAAACCGTTAGAACGTCTTCTAAGTTAGTACACTTACCAGCAGGTGAGATTGCAGTCAACTACTAACTTGTTGTGTATTACAAAAATGTAATATATTATGGTCCCGTTTTTACCCTTTCGGTACGGAACCCTAAAAATGGTAATATTTCGGGTTTGACCAATAATTAACAATATCCCGACTACCAAGTAACAAAGTAACAACAGAAATCCCACGTTTAGTTCGTACAGAATTTCACTGTTTAAATAACACAATAGCGATGTACCAACTATTTCAGGCGCGAACGTACAGACCTACAAGCGTACACGACAGTTCAATATACAGTAAGAGCTGCACCAAATCTCGGGCTCACTGCAAAGTCCGCTTCGTCGAAATTTTGAATTGCTAGTGTGGACTCCCGCACGTCCATATTGGAATTTAAGAAGGATGTTTGTTTATTTAAATAAAGGCGCATACTACATACACGCCCAAACATTATTTTGCGTGCAATGAGCAATTTTTTTACTGTAAAATAAAGGGTTACAAATTATATATTCGTTGGTTTACATTACATTCGTAAGTACATATTAATATATAAAATAATTTGATATTCGATTTTGGTTGTTGACAAAATTCTTGTTTAAAATGACGATTGTGTGACAGAGAAGTGAGATACTCAAGTGCAAAGAACATGGGCAGAAATGTACACAAACAAAGTTTAGCGTCTAAATGTAACATTTATTACAAGAAGATTCTAGTAAATAACTGAATTTTTTCAAGGTATCACCAGTTATTGTAAAGGACGGGTCAAAAAATAAAATATTTAAAGAAATTCAATTGATTACTGATAGTTTCCGTTTCCACATTCCTGACAGCTAGTGTTGCCGGATGCAAAACTTTTCCACTTTTATACTACATCGTTTTGACGATCGGTCCACTTTTGTACGAGAACAACATGTAACAGACTATACTAAAGATAAACCTATTTTCAAGTACTACGTTAATTCTTAGATCAGAATTTAGAATACAAGACAATAATAACTGTGCCGATTTCAATCGTTCTTTTTTTGAATTTTATTTTACTCGAATATATTTACATAAAAATATTAAATTAGTTTAGGGTTTTCCATTGCTTTGGAGTAAAACTGAATATTATTTTTCCGTGTGAGCCAGTCTCACTTAAATAAACTGTTTGAATATTTGTGATTATTTGTCAGAAAACTACACCTATTAGTTACTAATACTGAAATCTATTACAACCGATTATTTTGAGGATAGATTATTTTGTCTTGGTAGTTTAGCGTTTTCGAAATACCCTTGTAATTCAATATTAATTTATTAACTCAATTAGATTTTTCTTTCAGTCAATTGGAGTTTTTTAATTCCGGCATCTCGCAACATTGTCCGACAGCTACATGATTGCTACAATGTCTCAACTGTCGACATTGACAAATTCTGGGACAAGTGACAAGTATTTATCAAAGAGTATATAGTGTATTGTCTATGCTCTCAGATGCTTCATGGCGGAGGTCGCAGTTGTTATAATACTCAGATACAATATTTTGAAAATAAATATTAATTTTTCTCCACTTTTTTGTAAGAAAAATCTTTTAGCATTGAGTTCAGGCTTGCAGGTCCAACCAAAAAAATATTTTTTCATTTATAGTTGCAATAGCGTAACGTGACCGAAAGCGATGTATGGGCCCGCACCATTGTTCTTTGACTGTGTGAAATCCTCAAGGGATTAGTGGGGTGAAGCAGGGTGGCTGGGCTTGTCAACAATTCTGCGATATAGCTTAAATACTACAATGTATTTCCAGTGAATCAGTGCATTAGAGATCAGTGCGTGTAATAGACAGCTGTTATTGAAACTGTTATCGATATTGCTATAGCTGTGTATATACTATATAACATGTCAATAAGCATGTCATACACATGGAATGTACGAGTATGTATTGTGATATATCGGTAATACCTCATCTTATTTCTACTATTAACAGATTATTCAATAGAAGCAGTATACTTTGCACCAATCTATACATAGCTAGAAAGATTAAGAGACAAGACGGTTTTTAGGGTTCCGTAGCCAATTGGCCAAAACGGAACCCTTATACATTCGTCATGTCTGTCTGTCCGTCCGTATGTCATATAGCCACTTTTTTCCGAAATTATAAGAACTACTTATACTGTTGAAACTTGATAGGTAAGTACTAAATAGATATTGTATTCCGTGAACGGAACGCCACTGAGTACATGGTTTATTCGATGCGTTAGACCATTTTATGACTTCTGTTAGGCGAAATTTTGCAGCAATTTTTTTATTTAATATCTGTCTGCTCAATGGATAGGCAATACAATGAGCTTACTTTACGTATAATTTTTATGAAATTTAGTCCAAAGCTTTGGAAATACCATTAAAAAAATGAACAAAAACGACCTGTTTTCAAAAATTTTTATGATCGAGGAAAGTTTAACTTATCGTGTTTTCATGAGGCCATTATAGAGATAAAGCATGTATCTTTAATATGTATTTTTAACAGTGAAAAAAAACAATTTTTTCATGACTTTGAATTGCTTTGAAAAGTGGCGTAGTCGCTAAAAACCGGGATAATGGGCCGTTAAGATTTTCACACAAAAATAGAAAAAAAAAACAATAAATTTAGGGGGTTCCCCATACTTAGAAACTCAAAAAAAAAATTTTCATTAAACCCAAAGGTGTGGTGGTATTGAATTTCCAATTAGAAAGTCGCTTTTCACTGTGTGTCAAAAGTCTTGCGACTAAAATTACCCGTGTAATCCTCCTACGCATTCAATAATATCGATACTTACATTTTGCATCCCTTCCTCAGTGAGATTGTTCCGAATACACTACGTTCCGGAGTCCGATACGCGATAAACTAAATCCCCAATCCCAGCCACGGCTAAACCGCGCCAACTGTATCGTACGCTATCGCGGTGGACATCTCTATATACTGCAAAAGAATTATTCCCTCTACAGCATTTGCATATATATAAATCTATGGACCCCGGGTAATACACAATTCACGTAAAAAGTGTCCCGAGAAAACCTATATAAACGAGGGTACATATGTATTTTTATTATAAACAAACTAAAACATTGTAATTTATGTCTTAAACCATTATTGTACAGCCTAATTTTGCTTAAGTGCGATTGTAACTCTTTCCGCGTTTTGGATTTCTTTAGGTTCGGACACATTTTAGCGCTGACCCGAAATAGTATTTATTCTATATCAATGATATCGATACTTATATTTTGCATCCCTCCGTCAGCGAATTTGTTCCAAATACGCTACGTTCCGAAGTCCGATACGCGATAAACTAAATCCCCAATCCCAGCCACGGCTAAACCGCGCCGACTGTATCGTATACGCTATCGCGGTGGACATCTCTATTTACTGCGAAAGAATTATTCCCTCTACGGAGATTTTTCCCGTTTTGTCCGCCCCTATCGAATGGGAGAGTTTTTAAAAACCGTTGATTTTTTTTTGTTTTGTAAGATAGGTTTCTACAGTTATAGCAAGCAATTCCAGTTTTCATATTCCATGCTGTCTTGAAAATTGAAGAAGTATGTAAGAGATAATATACTCGTACAGAAACAATTAGCAGTTAACCTTCTGTGGATAGCTTTTATTTCAGTAAATGGTTAGTACTGTCAGCTGTAAAAATCAATAAATAATGAAATAGACACAATACACAACAATTAGAACAAATTATAGACATTTCAATCTACAAAGACGCGCTCCACAGTGTAAAAATCGTTTATGTTTCATTCGATTCGTATGAAGTTTGACAGAGTGGGGCACGTCATTGTTGAGTGAAATATATACTTAACAGTAGCTAAATCAAGGAATACCTAATAGTACTTACCTAACGGTAGAGAAGGCTCGCTCGCCAAGATGACTAAATGAGACTATAGCGGGACACAAAAAGTGCAATTCAGTTCACAATAGCGCCTGGCCACGCCTCCGGAAAGAACACGCAACAAACGTAAAGTTGTGGTCTCTTTCTATCGCGCAACTTTATTGCATTCGACGTACTAGGGTGAGCTCGTCATCGGGCGCACGCAGCGCGTGTAATAGACCGTACCCGAACTAACGCGAGCAAATTATCCGTGGTGGCCGTCTGTTACCGAATTAGTACGTCAAGACGCCTACCTGTAGTTTCTCGATCACGTGATAAGTGGACCAGTGTGCTGATTCTGTATCGTTCAGTTAGTTAGTTAGTAACCCGCACTGGGTTATTAACTAAGAAAACGGAGGCAAAAATCCTATTCTTGTATTCTTTTTGTACAAGATAGCAACTAGCATGGTATATTGACATGACCGACCTAGGTTGGTAATTAGTGCAAAAATAGGATTTTTGTCTTCGTTTTCTTAGTTAATAACTCAGTTAGGGTTACTAACTAACTAACTGAACGATACAGAATCAGCCCACTGGCCTGGCTAAATGGACAAATAATATGGATAGAGCAAGAAGCGCTTAAAGTTATATTAATCTTAATCAAACTAAATCACCAAGACAAAGTAAAGATAATGAAGTAGATAGGCCAGCAATCAACATAAATCTATTAACAATGCCCCTAACGATCCTTTTAAGCCCTAACTATGGGCTATTCGGGACTATTCAAACGTTGGGAGCAGAAGCGAGATATTTAATCAATTTCGCAAACTTGGCTCATCAATTAGTAAGTTATTGATACGCACGATTTAGAACTTTACAAGAAGAATCAATTTTGGTTAGAGCGCTTGGGAACGGACATAGAAATATGTTACTATTCGTGCACGAAATTTAACTGGCAGAATGTAATATGTAATATGTTGCGCTTAATTTCATCTCTTTATTGAGCCTTTAACTATTTGTTTCAAAATTACCAAAAGTTTGTCTGGTTTCTCCGTCTTGTTTTTAGTTACTTTATTTAAGGCGCTTCTGTAACAAAACTTACAAAATTTCAGCTGACGAAAACATTAATCAGTGACTTTTGGTTAATTTTTTACTTGAAATATTTAAATTCAAGCTTACCATTAGGCAAGGGATTGTTAGTTCAATACCAGTTTTACGAAATGTATAACAGAATTAATAAATTGCAAAGAATTAAGAAGATAGAGAAAAATAAGAAGATCGCTACATTCCAACTAAAAAGAGAAAACAACACACATAAAAACTATATCAAAAGAAAATATAGAACAGGGTACAAACATCAGAACATAGAACTTCAGAGAATAAGATCAGACGGCCTTAATGTCAAGAAACCAGAATTACTTAACTTACAAGCAATAAAGAAAGTTTAGTTCCTTCTAAATCTCTAAATACTATATGCAGATGAAGCCATTTTATGTCTCATCCATGTGTTATTTCAGATTGCTTTCGAACTAAATTCAAACAATGAACACATAATACCTTTTTTTTAATTTTGTTCCATTTCCAATAATTCTACGCATAGTATCGCTGTTTGTCACTAGGCTCAGAAGGATAATATTCTATAGATAGTTCTATGTCACAAACAACTTTACAAGAAGCAAAGAAAAGATTAGTCACTTCTAAATCACAAAGTTCTTGGTGAATGGGAGCACTAGTAATCCACTAAGACGTTTTTATACGGACAACTTCTAAGTGTAGCACTAAAAAGTCGTTTAGACTTAGATACTTAAAGTTGGAAATGTTCGCGGGTTTTATACTTCGGTGCAAAAAAGTTTTATCTCACGTAAGGCGAACTTTAATGGAGGGAGGGATGGAGGGTCCTGAATACAAATTGTTACGAAAAATCTAGATATATTTAGCACCTTGTAGGCCAAGTTTTAAGACTTTTATGAAAATAGCAATCTATTTTCATTAAAAAGTTTCATTAACCTTTTACCTACTGAAAAAACTCTTCAAAAAAGATGAAATTATTGATCGAGATGTAAACAATAGAATTAAAGCGGGATAAATGAAATGGCGACAGGTCTCAGGAGACATTATGCGATGTTGGGTGTATGTGGTGTTGGGTGGTTAAAGAGACGGATGCAAAAATGGATATGATTAGGATGTAAAGGAAGAGTTTGAAAGCTATACCGGTAACAGAAAAGATGCGTTGTTGAAGGTTAGGGTTGCGGATTAGCAAGCTGAAGTGGCAGTGGGACCATATCTGTCGCAGGATCGACGGCCATTGGGCAGACGAGTTCTGGAGCGCAGACCGCGTACCAGAGCGCAGCGTTTCACGTCCTCCTGCTAACGACGACCTGAAAAAGGTGGCTGGTAGCGGGTGGATGAGGAAGATGAAGGACTGTATAGCGTGCTCTCGAAAAGGCTTATGTCCAGCAGTGTACATCCATAGGTTGATTAAGTATTAAGTAAAAGGTTAGGGTAGCAAGGCGTGTAATGTGGAGAGATGACAATCACGTAGCTAAAAGAATGATGAATGTTTATGTGGAGAGACGAAGAAGTAGAGGAAGACTAAAGAAGAGATGGATGGATGGATCTTATGTGTAAGAGGATATATTATGCTTGTGAAAGGAATGGATTGCACGTGGACAGCTGATAGGAGTGAATGGAAGAAGAACACGACACTGTGTTACGCTGACCCTACATAATATGGAAAAGGGTGGAAATATAGAGTACCTATGTAAGCAACTCATTACGAAATTAGAGTTATAGCTATGTGGCCCAAAAACTTACTCGCTCCGCTTCATCATTAGCTTTGGTAGCCATACTGCACATGAAAATCTATTAGTGTACACCTACACCTCAATGTATTATAGTTACGAAAGACCTATTTCAGTGCTTCAATTAGAAACGCATTACATTAATGAACAAAACGCGGCGGACTTAACTTGACCCTAAAGTTTGAATACACCGTTCGCTAAGTATACACCGGTTGCTAACTCGGTTATTGTTAACTGGAATGTGTTACTTGATGATTGTAAGTGAACATTCGTGGAGTTAGTACGGTACAGTTCGCCACTATTTGCCAAGCAAATAATAGGTGCTGTTTCGAATATACCTTAAAGGCAAGCACATTATCTATTAATAAAGTGTTTGCTTGTTATTAAGACCTTAAATAACGCAAATTTTATTTTGATCAAGATTGAACGAGATCTAATAAGTAATTTTTTTGATATTAACAATTAACCGCAAAAAACAAAGTTTAGTTTGCGGTTGGGTAGGCAGTGATTTTTATGGAATATTTTTGTATAGTAAATAGTACGGAACACTCGGTGCACGAGTCGATTTTGCAATTGACCGGTTTTTTTTAAATTGCTCTCGAACGTATTTCAAAAAATTTATAAGAATGAACGGAGTGATGTGACCAATTATTTAGCGATTATATTCATAGACTTTTAAATTTCGTTCCATTTCCCTTTGTTTACATATTGCAAAATGCTATATGGCTACAAGTGTGGTACTGCTATGATGTTAATGTGGATTTACAATGGAAATAAAATTCTCCAAGTTACTTCATTGCTTGTTGTCAGATCAAAAGTGTCATAATCTAACTGGTCAAAGAAAACCGCCGTGGCATAATAAAAGTAAAGTTTGTTCAGTTACTAACATGATTATTACTGTCCCGCGGGCAAAACTTGGGAAACTATTACTAAATTGGTTGGCAAGTTCTACTTACGAGATGTTTCTATATTTGGGAACAAAACTTAGCAGTAATTATGATTAAAACATAAATGTTGGCGAAACTTATGGGCAGTGAATTTTCATCAAAGCCCATAGACGTATAAAATTTACAGCCTAGCCTTTGTAATGTAATGTAAGTGTAATGTAATGTAAGTGTAATGTAAGTGGCACTGCCATGCTAATAATAATATGATGTTAAACATTAAAATAAATAATTCACTTAACATCAGGCGAAATTGCAGTCCAGTACCAATTTAAGAAGATCAACATAATCCATACGGCGTAAAATTCACTGATCTCTATTCTATGGATTAATCATTCTATACATCTGACAGTTCCTTTTTTTGTTCCGATTTGAAGCGCAACCCTCGAACGTTCACGTTACTAAATTGACATTTTTTGCTTGTGACCGTAGTTTTGAATGCCATTTTATGTTAGTTCTATGGATACTCACGCCAGTTAACGCAACAATCTGCGCCAAAATGTCGAAAATCAAGTATCTTCATTTCTACGGTGACAGTCAGCAATCCACAGAACAGAGTTCAGTGCTAAAATTAAATGAAAATTGCCCATGACCAATTACAGGACGAAATGCATTGTTTGGATACTCGTATGATATAAGTTCGGAGGCCAGCTCGTTAAGCTAATGCGTGTACAGACTACAATACACGGTATCGGCAAAATGTTTGTACACACATTACGTGCACAGTTATACAAATGCCCCCATGTTCATGGACTAAGAACTCAAGATAACCAGAATTATGTTATTAAAGGTAAAATTTTATCAGTAAGAATAAAGTTTATTACGGTGTGTATATTTAAAAGAATATAAAATAAATTGACCTTATGACGCGTATAATATATAAAAAAAAAAAACAGATTTCAACACATTCTATAAATGATATTTTTTGCCTCTTTTGTCTTTTTTTTTACTATGGTCCTGAAATTGATCACCACATTTATTAGCAGGACAGATTACCATTTAACATTTATTATCTAGCAACAATCATAATAATAATCAACGGTCAGTTTTTACTCGTATGGTGCTAATGTGTGGAATAGACCGTATCAGATTAGATACACGGATGACGTTTGCTGATTATGCCAAAATATGATGATTGCAATTTTATGAATGAAAATTTGAAATGACACAGAGTAAGTGCAGAACTATTAATTTCAATCAGTTATCCTGTAGCACTACAGTCAGTTATCACTGTTAAAGAGTGTTGAATTAAAACATAGATTCTGGAGCATTGGAATAAAACAGCTGTTTTACTGCTAATTTCCTGCAATTGAAAACTCCAGGTTATCTATATAATAAATTATCGAACCCTTATTTCACGTAAGTCTGGCGGCTATAGTAACTCCGCATCCGAGATGGCCAGGGAGAGGCTATCGGTAAGTTTATAGCCCGCCTCGTTAACCTAATGCGTGCACTAGATTGCCAAATGTTTCTACTTCCTGTGCACAACCGCTGCGGTCGGCGGCCGCTCGCCAGTGCACAGTAGGGTTAGTACAGGTTTTTGTAAAAATTGCGAGTCGACTCGTTTCGGACAAACGAATCGAATTCCTTCATACATTTACAGCCAGCGCCATCTAAAGACGGCCGCGAACAAGCGAGTGTCAATAGATGGCGCTGCCTGTAAATGTACGGACGAATTCGATTCGTTTGTGCGAAACGAGTCGACTCGAAATTTGTACAAAAACCTGTACTAACCTTACTAGTTCTGGCTCGTTTAACTTTACTTTAGTTACTAGTTTGGACATTTGGGGTTTATTGAGATGACCTCGGCGGTTTAGCGGTTGGTACGTTCAACTGCGAATTCTGATACCTACTTACAAATCATAAAATATCGTGACGTCGATGTAAACCATGTGCATAGTTGCGTACATCTAAAAATGTCGAAAATAATCAAAAACCAAAAAACATACATTTGAAATTTCAAACAACATTTAAAACATCGTATTGAATGTTATGGTTATAATATAATATGAAAGCTATGATAATAACATCAAGATGAGCCCATCCAAACATTTTACGTAAACCTTCTTCATACAAGAAAATGTAGAGCCATGTGTCGAAACTCCTGCGAAATACTGCGTAGGCTTACAGCTTACTACTGACGCCGGAGGGGGTTTTGCTCCCATAAACTGGCGACATTTTTTCGCGCGGTCCGCCGGGTCTATAGTACAGGTGTCTTTGTATGAAAGTAATCAAGGTCGTATTTAATTTTTATGAAATACTGAACTAATAGGAAACTTGCCATGTTCGAAGAAAATATCAGAGATATTTAGATATGCCGAAGGCACGGTATTTACGATTGCCATATTTCTCAGTGTAGCTAAATGTATTTCGATTCCTCACGTACATTTATCACGATTTGAAACTCATAATAAATATTTAAATAATGATAATCCGGATATAACCAGAACAATAATTCTAAAAAATATGCATTCATATTATAGAGAAAACACGTTTGCACGTCAATCAAGACAAGGGACGAGTACAGAAGCACTTTTATTGAAGTCGATTAAAAAAACATGCTGGTAACCTTATTGTAAACTTCGTGACGCGTACCTCAAAAAAAAAAATTATTAAAATTGATTAAAAGAGATGGTAATTCTCAACTTAATTGTAAACTTTGTCACACATACAGTGTCTTCTATTGAAGTGATTCAAAAGAGATCGTAACCTAATTGTAAACTACGCCCGCATACACTGTCACGCCATATTTACAAAGCCAACAACACAGGCCAACAAAATCAAGGCTTCATCGAAGCTCCTTCAGAATAAACCAACAGCGGTCGGAGATAACTAAGTTAGTAACTTCTGAGTACTCTGCGACTATTATTATCTATGTAGTAGTGAAAGGGATGAGGAAGTTCTGACGATTTTAACTTCCAAAGCTTAGTAGTGACCTTGCTTCGATTTCCTTAGTTGTTTCTTCAATTGAATTTTAGTTCTACGCAAGTCGTGTGCGACCCATTGGATTTGTCCCAAAAATTTCTGATCTAGGATACCAACAAATAGGACTACTAATTTTTGGGATCAAATTATTATCTATCTCTATTCCAAATTTCAGCCAAATCTGTTCAGTTGTTGCGTCGTGAAGGAGTATTTAAAATTGGTAAATTACAAACTTCGGACCCCCGTTTGACCCCTTTAGGGGTGGAATTTCAAAAAATCCTTTCTTAGTGGATACCTACACCTTACAAAAAACACACACTCCCATTTATTTAGTATACCAGAAACGTGTCATTTAAAATGTTTGTAAGAAAAGTGTTCGTATGAGGATACTCTTATCCTATCTAAGAGATACCTCCCAGTGACCCTTCCTAGTGAAATTTCATTTCTCTAGCACCAGCGGCTTGGACTCTGCGTTAATTATTATAAGTCAGTCAGTCAGTCAAGACTTTGAGTTTTTTAAATCTAGATGAACAGCCAGATAAATGCTCGTGTCTTCATTCAATTATGCAATAAATTAAAAAAAAGCTTCAACATTTTCTCCTCGCAGATAATGTGACGACCTCCGTGGTTGAGTGGTTAGCGTGCCGGTTTTCAAGGCGCCACCATCTCTGAGGTTCTGGGTTCGATCCCCGGTCGGGGCAATGTAGAAAACTTTTCTACATTGTCTCGGGTCTGGGTGTCGTGGTACCTTCGTTGTTTCTGATTTCTATAACACAAGTGCATAAGCTACTTACTATAGGATCGGAGCAATGTATGTGATGTTGTCCTCTATATATTTATATATTTATATTTATAAAAAAAAAATGTTGCGCAGCAGACTGAAATAAAATATTTTCCTCGGATTTGTGTACTTCGACTTAAAGTTCTCTGATTTCACTCGGTTACTTTTCACGAATTCGACATAATGCCTAGTTCATGAATAGCAACCCGCTACCCGACGAAGAGAATTATTCATACCATTAAATATTGAAAACCCTTCAAAAGAGCTCCCTTGTAAGTCATTACTTAAACTGATTCCTAACTCTTTCGCGAGATTTTGTTCTTGTTTAATTAATGGTTTAAGTATTATGTTTTTAGTTAATTATCTACACAGCCTGATGGTAAGTGATGATGCAGCCGAAGATGTTATCGTACTAACTTGGAAGGGGTAAGTAAACTCAACCCCTAACACACACAGGTTTCTACACAGCATCGCTCCGGAACGCTAAATCGCTTGGCGGTGCGTTTTTGCTGGTAGGTTGGTAACTATTCATGGCCGAAGCCTCCCACCAGACCATACCTGAGCCAATTTAGAAATTATAAAATTTCAAAGTGGGCCCGGGGCGGGAATCGAATCTGCGACCTCTCACTCGACTCTGAGTGCGCCAGGGACTAAGTAGTCATCAAAAAGGTTTTCTTAGCGTACTCGGCATTTATTTATTTTCGGACACAAATACAAAAATGCAACATAAAAATTTTTTGCTGATTAATATTAAAAAAAATGTAAAATTAGAATGTTTGGGAATGCCTACTTTATTTCATACTTCATCGATATTCATTTATTTAAAAATCGTGTTTCGATCTCTAAGCGAATTTTCAGAATGCATACATTATCATATTATGTTATGTTTCAATTTGAAAGTTATTGTGTTCTTACCTTCAGATCACTAAAAATCATATATCATTTTTAGCCCCTACGTTTCGAACTATTAAGGTAGCTTAGACCCAGGATTAACATAACAAAGGCACTTTTTATCCAGGGAAAATACACGGTTCCCGCGGGATTTGGCATTTCTTCATTCTGTGGCGAAATCTAGTCTCTGTATAAAAGGAGCAGGCAAACTATTGATTGAGTATGCATCAATTTAATATACAGCTGAATTCACTGGACGCTTTTAGTTAAAAATTTACAAGCCCTAACTTTACAAACTCTACACTCTAATCAAAATGTGGCTTTCATCAAACGAGTATATTTGATGGAAGCCAAATTTTAAATTTTGGTCAAGAAAAGAAGTAACAGAAAAGAATAGTATAAAAACAAACTATGAATAGAAAAATAATATACGTCTCATCTATATTGGGTTCACTTTGCATGAA
This sequence comes from Coenonympha glycerion, assembly GCA_963855885.1. Lineage (NCBI taxonomy): Eukaryota > Metazoa > Arthropoda > Insecta > Lepidoptera > Nymphalidae > Coenonympha > Coenonympha glycerion. The sequence continues at coordinate 13,217,686 of OY979643.1, forward strand.
CTTTGCATGTTCGAAGCTCGAAGCACTGCGAACTGTAAAAGGCTAGGTTGGAATCAATTGGTTCACATCTTTGAATACAGGACTTTATAAGTCATACATACGAGTATAGCCGCGATATTCACAACACATCCTATCCTTCTGACTTACCTATTAACCTATCCTATTCTTAATGTTAGCAATTCTCTTTCGTCTGCGCCAAATTATTGAAATTCCTATTCGTTTACAGGTCCAGTATTGTGAATAAAAGATTCTTTCCACTTATTTATCTTTTTGTATTTTTTCATAAATCAATAATTCATTAGTAACATTTTTTTTCGACATATCTTTTTCAATCACAGACAGAACTAAACTACCCTTCCATTTTCAAATTTCATAAAAAGACAGTACTCAAAAATAGTTTTCTTTCCAAAAATTATACTTATTAAATACTTCACGGTGACGCAAAATATTAATGAAAACTTGTACATGAATCTTCTATACACTAACATTAAATATGGCGTCGCGCGTCGTACATGTTAGTGACACCACATACCGCTGTCGGTTGCATACATTAGCGCCATTTTACAGTTTTGAAAAATTAAAAATCCGGCTTCAAGGCGGAGCTTAAAAATGTACGCGTAACGTCAGTAAGTGCTGATCCTTTAATATGTTTAATCAATGGCCATCAGTAGGAACTTTTCTTCATTTTTTTTTTCCGAAGGAGTAAAAGACAGAAACAAAAGAAATGCTACAGCGCATTTCTTTTAAACGACGTTTTTCTCTGAATTTAAGACCCTAATTACGCGAAATGTCGAAATGCTGCCAATTTAAATAAACAAGGCTGTCGTCTACAAGTTTCAAAAGAGTCCGAGACAATACCAATTACGTATTACGTCTTAGTACACCGCATCGCAGAATAATCTGCTGTTCAGCTTAAAAATAAATGATATTGCCTAACCATATACCGGAATATATAACAGAATACCGGAATATATAACCGGAATATATAAAAGTATGTAATGGTAGGTATACATAACGCTCACTCCGCAAGATGATTTAAAAAATAGCGACTCCAGCGCTGACACAAAATGTGCAATTCAGTTCGCATTAGCGCCTGGCCACGCCTCTGGAAAGAACACGCAACAAAGTTGTGGTCTCTTTCTATCGTGTAACTTTATCTCGTTCGACGTACTAAGGTATCCTCGCACGCAGCGCGTGAAATAGACTGTACAAGAACAAACGCGAGCAAAGTATTCGGCGCGCGGCGGCCGTCTGAAATTAGACGGCTACCAGTAGTTTCTCGATCGCGCGATAATTAGAGCTGGCCTGGCCTAACACTAAACATTGATGGTCTAACATTGGGCAATTAGAATATTATACCCGTATTATAAAGCATCAAAGAATTTGTTTTTGTTTTTTCGTGTTTCAGCATTAAAATATTATCTTCAAGACACAAATATGTTACATAGTTTCTTGGCCTCTTCACAGGTGAAAAAGCTTCTCTGCATGTGTCTTCTTATGTCCTACTTAAAGTAACGCCTAATGGATGGTCTAACACTGGGCCTTTACAATATTATACTCGTATATTACACAAAGACACCCGGCAGGGTCCCACGTACGACCGAATAATGTCCTTTGAACAGAACATGAATGGCTCTTCGTGAGTCGGTCAGGATTACGCGAATTTATTTGTGAAAAGACGTATAAAAATGTTTTGCTAAAATTTTTGTGGGACAGCTAACGCGTGGAACATTTTCCAACCCCACTTTACCACCACTTATAAGGCAGGTTCAAATCGCTACAGTAAAATATTATATAGCTTAGCAAACGTAGAAATAGAATAGATACAGTAACATGGCTACGGCTGTAGCTCAACATAAATAAGTGATACTGGGAGAAAACATTTATTTGGAATGAATATTGATGCGAGCATAACGAGTCGTGGCTAATGTGTATTACATGATTACGTACCGACTAACTGCGGACTACGCGCTAAGCTTGCCCAACTACGCGTGTACGAACTTGGCGGAATATTGTATTATTTGGTGGTAGCTGGTATAATGAACTATAACTATTGAAATATACCTACAAAATAAACAGCTATCTTTTCTGGGCCCGTAGGACCAACGGAAAAGCACCAACAGCAAGAGCTTTTGACATCAACGTTGTATGAAAATGTCAAAACAGTACTGCAACATTACTGCTTTAAGAATACAGACCACAATCAACTCAAACACGGGTACAGACCGATGTAACTGAAGATGTTATTATCGTACTAATCCCCAACGATTTCGCGATCGCACCATAACGCTTAATCGCTTAGCGCGAAAAATGAGCAAAAAAATCACGTTTGTTCAAGAGATACAGTCAGACGGACGGACTGACGGACAGACGGCAAAATCTCATTAACCCCGGTCCCGTTTTTCACCCTTTGGGTACGGTCATTACTAAAAAACCAAGCCAGTTATCAAAAATCCGTATGTGGTTGTTTTCCGAATTTTATTATTAGAAAAAAATTTAGATTTTGGAGCAACTTTATAACTTTTTATCGAGAAAATTATATCTAATCGTGTTTCTGATGAATGATTTTAGAATAAAGACCCAAAATATATGACGTTTAAATTTGAGAGAAATTCTTTTTATATAGTTTATTAACTGCAGGGACTAATAATAATCGGTTAAATACGCCGTCTAAACTTTTTAACATACGCGAAGAAGTGTAAACGCGTAGTCAGGAGTTTTCTCATTTCTTCTAGAACTTTCAACAAAACATTGTTCCCACCGATTTGTTTGGAACTTAACCGATTTAGGAGATTCAGCCCGAGTTAAGGAGCTCCCAATGTTAGCCCACAGGCATAGTAGAAGTTTTATCTCCTATCGGTTATTTCCAAAATGAAAGTCGGGCAGAAGGGATCTGAAATTTTGTTTTCGAAGAAACTGTATCAAATAGTTCAGTTTATTGCCTACAGCTATGTATTAGGATTTTTTTGTAAATGTAAAGTTGGAAATTTGTGATAATTTTTGAATATAAAATAAATGGTTTGATATATTTCAACCCCTCTATTAAATTTTATGAGAAAAAATATTTTGCTTAAATATTTAGAAGTATGGAATTCAATCTCCATGCTCTGACTTTTAAGTACCTATGAATGTTTGTATCCATAAAATATTACTAATATTAATTGAACAGCGACAGAAAACATAGCGAAGAATTCATAACATGTAGCTTAAGTCTACCTTACCTTACTCATTCTGAGATATAAGACTCCTAAACTGGGCCATTAAAATGTCGAGACTTTTTTTACTAACAAAAATATTATAATATTAATAAAACGTATTTTTAAAATAAGTCCTAAAAGTAATTCATTAAGAAATTTCTATTAAAATTAATAGTTTATTCAAGCAAATTTAATATTATAGTATTCAGCAAATAGAAAATGGTTTCAGCAAATAGAAAATTTGGCAAAGACAAGAAAACCTTTGTCCCAAGCAAACAAATGTCTTATACATAAGCTATTACTTTATTTCCGAATTGATGGTAAATAAGGAGAAATCATAATTCTGTACGGCAAATTCTGAATATCAATAAATGTTAGGAAGATAACATGAATGTAACAAAAAAAAACAAAGATCAAATTTCTTTGTATTAAGGAAACGCTACATCGTTTTATTTAGTTTATCAAATAAGATAACAGGAGTAACTTTTGTTCTTATTTTTTTTGGTTAACCAAACTTATATTTGAAGTAACGATGTTCCTAGAGTTTCTTTGACAAACGCTATTGCCGTCTCTTATACTAGAATTTGCACCCCATATTATTCCATAAACTACCATAATCTTTACTACCATAGTTTTAAATAATAAGTCATGATTTAACTGAAAATAAATTATTTCACATTTTGAATTATAAAAAGCTACTTGTTTTAACTTTGAACGTACGATTTAAACTGTCCACAACTGAAATTTTATTGAAACCCTTTCTTGAAATCAGTTTAAAAGTAATATCAGAAAATCAGCCTGCAGAATTGCACTAAGTCAACGATTCGGTTTTTGAGTCTCTAAATTTAATGTATCTGGTATCCGTGGAAAGGGATAACAGACTTTTAAAAGCCTTTTCCAACCAAACTTTTATTTTTAGAATGTTTCCATTGTCAACACAAACATTTATCTCGTAAGCTAAGAATTACTTTTATTCGGCCGACCATAAGGTTAATGTAGAAACTTTCTATGTCTATGTTGTAGTCAATGCCCTTTTTACTTTTGGACTTTATCCAACACGCTCTGTAATAACATTGTTCCCATCGTCTTGTTGAAAGCTAAACCGATTTAGATTTTTTTCCTTTTCCAAGAAAAAGATATAAAGACGCAAATATAAAGAAATATAATAATTGGAGGCCTAAGATATTGGTTTCCGAAAATATTATTTATTCTTTGTACCTAATTTTTATTTTGGTGTTGTGATATTCACAAAAAAAAAAACTTTTTTGTAATAATGTTACCACACGGTAACATTACTTTTTAATCTGAAAGATTCCCCCATGAATTTTGGCTTTCAAGTGTATTCTTCTATCATTGTATAGCATTACTATTTCATATTTGTCTGAATATTGTAAGGATCTTAAAACTATGTTTTATCTCAAGCTAGCACTTTGACTTTTAAACGCACTTATGATTCGCGATTTTTTTGCAATACATTAATTACATAGAAAACAAAAGTCAGTCAAGAGAAAGAAATGTGACATTTAAATGCACAAACGTTACAGTTTTTTACGTAGTTTTGTTTGTGAGTTTGTATAAACTAAATGTTACTCATGTAAAGTCGTGAGAAAACTTGCATATATATCAAATTCATCAATGTTAGAAATACGTGTGGCCCGGCAAATTGCAAGTCTTAAGATATTATGTTCAAACACTTTACATTCTGAAAAGAGACCATTATAGAACTGGGTCGTAATAATGATATTTTTTTCATATGTCAGAAAGTCGTCAAACACTGGTCAGAAGTACCTAACATTGAAACAAGAACTTGAAACTGTAGAAACCCCAAGTTGGGTTAATTTATATTAACTGAATAAATAAATATCTAAAATCACCGTTATTACCTACATTTAAATTACTGCTACTACGAGTATTTGAAAGCTATTGATATAATTTCAATAAACTTTTATACAGTTCCGAGAAGGTCGTAGTCACTTAGTTCCATTGAGAGATAAAACTATAATAACGATTCAATAGGCTGACCTTGATATCGAAAACTACTAGCGAGGAAATTGTATCCATTATTATTTTCAAGACAAAAAGTGAGTATAGAGTTATAATAGAACATTGGAAAAAATAAATAAGTAAGGGAAACATATTGTATGTATTGTTTGGATAAAATATCTTAAAATTAGAAAAATATTATTATAATTAATTAAAATTATTTTCACGTGAAAATTAAAACAGCACAAATTTTTAGCTAAATTCTCTCTACACGAATACAATTCGTCTATTTTCCTTACTGTGCTTAAAAGATAATTCAAATTAATTCCATCCACGCTTAGAAAAAAAAAACAAACAGCCAAACTCAGCATCCTAATTAAAAATACACAACTAACCTGTAAAATGGAAAGGTCATCGCCGGCTGCGGCAAATTTCACGGGAGCACAACATTGTAATCAACATTGTAACACTCGCACATTTTTGGGCACCACTCAGAATTTTTACACGTATATGCACTGTGATAATCACTCACTGGAATTATGATTATGACAAAGTTCGATCGTAGACAGTTCGTAGCATCGGTACATAGCGTGCGTAGCGCTCCGCGTAGATCGAGTGACTGCTACGCTGGTATAGGGAGCGCGCAAGTCCGAATCAAAGATGAGTAAAACTTGAATCTAGTAAAACCAAGAAAGTTTTGCGTACTACTGATACTACGCCTTAGTAGATTACGCTTTCGTTGATACTTAAGTCAACATCTTTGTTAGGTTTTATTTGCTTTTAAACGGTGTTAAAAAGTTTGTAGAAGTGAAAACTTCTTTAGCCTTATTAAATGATTCTTGGGTAAGGTTATGGGAAAATTTATGGGTTTACGTGTACTAATAGACATGCTCTACATTTTCATGACACTTTGTGTCCTTTACATAATAAGCGTACTTATTGACATTATCTACAAATTAGATTATTATGTAGATATTCATTGTTAAACCAAAACTATAAGTTTTCATTGCTGACGGCAGTTCTAATGTCCGCCTAACATTCTTTATCTTGATTTTCAATTAGGTAATATATGTATATTAGGATCCTCTATACGCATCTTTGCTTCATCCATCAATACCATATAGGTGCTTATATAGCATTATGGCTCCTATAGGAGCCATACGCATCTTTGTTTTTTAAGTAAAAGTTGGTCAGCAGGGCAAACTATCACCAAAACATAGCAACGTCTATACTGAGAGGGGACTTGTCCTCTCTCTCTCTCTTACGGGGGCCGTAAAACAGTCCCGTTTGATATTTTTAATAGATCAAATTTATTATAAAATCTCTTAATATAGGGATAAGGAAGTCACGCTCACAGATTTTAGACACCCTTTTCTTTTCTTACAAAGGTCTCTACGGAATAAAATGAAGTTTTGGGAGCAGGTATTTTATGATAAAAGAAGTATCGAATTTTTTCCTCAAACTCACAATGCAATTAGTGCAAAAAATTGGATCCGTCAACAAATTTTCAAGACGAACTTTTTCTCGCTAAGATAAAAATATCTCAGCTTAATTTTCTCCTTTCCTTCGTTAAAACTTTCCATAGTATTGTTCTGAGCAGAATTCGGTATTATACTTTGTTTGATATTCGTAACATCGCACAATGTTAATATCACACTAAATATTATAAAGACGAAATTTTATGTTTGTTTGTTTGTGTGTGTATGTGTGTGTGTATATATATGTATGTGTGTGTGGCTTCTACCGGAGGTTGCGCCTGTTGTTAAGCAATCACCAACAACTATGTACATTGCAGCACCAGAGGAATTTCAAATGAGCTCCCGGCTCATAAGGAGTTTGTTTATCCGCTCCATAAATAACCCCATGTTATAGACTGTTACCTATTATCTTACTTTGGAATAGATAGAAGTTTAAACACATTTAGCGTACTAAGAGTACAAAATTAAAATCAATCTTAATCAGCATACACTATTTAATGCAGGTATGTTTGGGGTTAAAAACTTTAAAACCTACATTTTTACACGACTGCCCAAAAAAGGAGGGTAATGTTTTTTAGGGTTCATGTATGTATGAAAGTATGTTTGTGTGTATGCATGTTTGTATGTATGTGAGTTTCTTTATTCTTCTTTAACTTCTGAACGGCTGAATAGATCTGGACATATGGGGTATCGTTAGAATCCTTACATGAGTCCGAGTAACATAGGCTTGGAAAAAGTAGTTTTACTACAGGGTAGTCATGTCGTCCAAGTGCGAATCAGCCACGCACAGTAAGGGTTTCGTATCATTCGCACAAATTAAGAAAAATAACTACGTCCCTTGTATGTTGAGTAATGTATATGGTTTTTACCAAACAAGCGCATTTAACTTCTATTATTTTTGTTACATCGTCTACAGACTCATTATTTATTTATTGTAACAAAAAAAATTATATGTTGTTACTTTCTGTGTTTAGTACACAGAAAGTTACAACTACTCACAAACATAGAGAGGTTATGCACAAGGACATCTTATCCCTACATATTACGAGGATCTCTTCCAGATTCCCTAAATGTGGGATGTAAAACGTGATATGCGAAGTAGACATAATAGAAACATAAATTGAATATTCATAACTTAAGTACAATAAATAAGGACGCAAATATAATATATTACACACATATTTTGAAAAAAAAATTGCCTATTGTTATTGTTCATGAAATAAAGCACGCTTATAGTTACAGATGGACGGACAGTTCTACAATTCCCTTTAAGTATGGAACCCTAAAATATATTTTGGTTAAAAACTTCGTGTTACAAAATTAGGGCCGGCGCGAAAAAGATTTATTAATACTTCTCGTTATTTATCTTCAAAGTTGGTATGGATTTAATGTAACCCTAATGGTCTTTAGGGTGTTTACCACAGCCTCACTAACGAGGAAAACGAAGTTGTATGAAATATATAAAAGCTTTTAAAAATTATTATTTGCGCATATTTTAAACCTGATAATTATATAACGAGTAGTTTCGAAAGAAGAATTTCAAGATTTGTTTTAACATAAGTATGTAAATAAGGACCATAAGGTTTTGTTTTAAATTTCAACTTGATATCTTACCTGTAATTTAATAAAGATAAGTTAAGATAAGATCAGAAGGGCATAAAGATAAAGAATTGTTTGGCTACACAGCATTGCACATTGATTGGGCGTTTGGGAAAAAGAAAACAGCGGAAAAATTTAATGAAACGTGTTCCAGGAAATACGCGATTTTGAAAAAGCCTTACAAGTATGTGTAAATAATGTTTGTTATTTCGAATCTCCATTAGTTGTACGAGGTTTCTATAGAGTTGTTTTTTTTACTTTTGCAATATATGAGCTAAGCGAAACGACCGAAGTTTATGTAAAATTTCTGCAAGAATGCAGATTTTTGGAGGCGTGTACTGAATTTGTTGCTAATAAATTTCAATTTTTGTTTCTATACAAACCTAGATATAGTGTGCAAGGTAACTTCTTATTAAAAATATTTCAAGAAAATGTTGTTAAAACGCCATAATCGCGTACGAGCGTTTGTATGGAAAATCTACCGGGATGGCCGCTCTTAAACCAGTTTTATAAATTTGAATTCTTCGGCTGCATTATCGCTTACTATCAAGTAAAATTGCAGCCAAATACAAACATGTAGTGTACCAATATATTATCCTATAAGCAAGAGTACGATAAGGGTTTTGTTTTATAGTTATGAGATACGGAACCCTAACAAGGAAGTAGCATTAACTTAGTAGTCATTTGTTGAGGCGTTTATTTAAATGGCTGTTATACTAAACTTTGCGAGAGACTTTGAAATACGAAGCTCTTGAAATTTGACGTGTCAGCTGGCTTCCTGCAAAACAGAGAGTACTTTGGCGAAGTTTATTTCGAATTAAAAAATTTGTGAAGTTTATTTACTCTCCCGGACAAGCTTGTAGAAAAGACTATATTCATCAAATTAACTACCAAAACAAAAAGTTTTTACGCAAAACGATAGAGAATCTTTACATACCTACTGAATATTGCAAATGCGAAAGTAACTGTCTGTCTGTCTAACTGTTACGCTTTCACGCCTAAACCACTCAACCAATTTTGATGAAAATTGGTACGGAGATATTCTAGAGCTTGGGAAAGAACATAAACTACTTTCCATCCCGAAAAACTGCATTATTCCCACGGGATTCAGATCAGTGAAACAGGTGAATTCAACATCAATAATAAACTTCCTGTGTTATAATTTCATCATCATCATCATCATCATTTCAGCCTGCGGACGTCCACTGCTGGACATAGGCCTTCCCAAGCGCACGCCACCACACCCTGTCCTCAGCCTTCCTCATCCAGCCGCTTCCCGCCACCCGCTTGATATCGTTGGTCCAGCGAGCTGGAGGGCGCCCCACGCTACGTTTACTTGTACGCGGTCTCCACTCCAGGACTTTCCGGCTCCAACGGCCATCGCCCCTACGACAAGCGTGACCTGCCCACTGCCACTTCAGCTTGCTAATGGTTTTGGCTATGTCGGTGACCTTGGTCCTCCTGCGGATCTCCTCATTTCTGATTCTATCACGCAGGGAAATCCCTAACATAGCCCTTTCCATAGCACGCTGAGTGACCTTGAATTTGTGGATCAGGCCGCTTGTTAGTGTCCACGTCTCAGCGCTATAGGTGAGGACCGGCAGGACGCACTGGTTAAATACTTTAGTTTTCAGGCATTGAGGTTATAATTTAACGTTATGAATTTCAATGAACAGTTGACACATTTTGGATCAAAATAATTATAATACTTTAGATTTGTGGAACATCTAATCACTTATCCCAATAGTCGTTAATCAACTTCGCGTGATCCATTATGAATTTTTTTAATCTAATTGTAATAATGCCATTATATAAAAGAAAATGATTGTATGTGTGAGTGTGAATTTGGTTAAAATTCAAAACGAAAAAGATTTTGATTATCTTGCTGAATTCTAGGAAGGGACGTATTAAGCAGCTGTCGACTTGTGACAGCTTAATTTGTAAGCCACTGTCATGTCACGATAACTCGCTACGAAGCAAATCTGGATAGCTGAGTTAGCCACTCGCTATTAGTTAGCTAGATAATAAAATTAGCTATTAGGTAACTCGTCAACTATCTGTCTGTATAATATTCATTAAAATTATTCAATATTTTCTTTCTAAATATATGAAATTCTCGTATCAGATTGTTTTTAACAAAACCCTTGCGAAGTTGATTTTTTGTGTATATTTTATAGGTCCAAATGGGTCTAAGATTAGAAATTAAACTATTTTTCGAACCCCTAAGTGAGAAATAATTATATGAAGAAACAACGTTTTACGGATCATAATGACTACGTTTTAAATAATTATCTCGTGGTAACCCTCGATTTTACCGTGATAAAAATAAGCCTACCTATTTCCATTTCTCGGGCAAACCGATTCTTAAAAGGCGAAATATTAAAGCAGTGATAGCTCAGTGGTTCTGACCTCTGCCTCTAAAAAGGAGGTCGCGGGTTCGAATCCTGGGCACGCACCTCTGACTTTTCCGAGCTATGTGTTCGAATGTGCGTTTTAGGAAACTAAATATCACTTGCTTAGCGGTGAAGGAAAACATCGTGAGGAAACCTGCATGCCTGAGAGTTCACAAAAATGTTCTCGAAGGTGTGTGAGACTCGCCAACCCGCACTTGGCCAGCGTGTTGCTATTGCCAAACCCCTCTCAGTCTGCGAGGAGACCCGTGCCCAGCAGTGGGACATAAAAAGGTGTTGAGATGATGAGATGATAGAAATCTTCGGAAGTAACAGGACAACCTTTTTCGGCTTTCGGAAATCACATGTAGCAGCTTTACATTATATTCGATCTGAAAAACATTACCAAAAATCTCTCTTATAAAAAGGCGAAATTGTAATAATTACATTCAGGTGAAGTAATCCCCGTTGCAAATCTCTTTTCCGAGGGTTAAAAATCACGAAATAAGGCAACGCGTTATTTAAACACGGCCTTTTTAGCAACCTCAACATGTCACATCATTAAAATGTACTTACTCTCTTTTGTGAGGAAGCCCGGGGAAAATCCTAACGTTTTTTGAACACTCCCTCATCTAAAGGAGGTTTTTATTTAGATTTTCGTTTCACTTTTTGTTTTTAGGCAAAAAAAAGCAACAATTTGCTTGTAATATTGCTAGGCGAGCTATGACAGACGCCTTTTAAGTGATAAAATCCTTCAGTAGGTACAATATACGTCGATGCCTTCAAAGATTCAAATTCTATTAGCACTAGTGTGCGTGAATTACTCATTATTACAAATCTTGTGGGAAATGTGGACTGGCTGAATTTTGGATCATAGATAGCTTTTAACCCGGATTAACACATAGGCTACTTTTTATCCCGGAAAAATCCATAGCTCCCACGAAATTAGCGTAAAACCGGCGGAGCCGCAGCCAACAGCTAGTTGAAAATAAAATACTTATCCGACAAGGAAATCAAAAGTTACGCATTTGAATTTTCAGAGTGGGTGTCTGCCGTCCCTTCAGAAAACAAATATTTATATAGAGCTACTCTAGCATTCCTGATAGTGACGTCACTGTCCAAATTCCAATATAGCTATCTCTGTTCTATCCAGAAATATTAAGTTGCTTCTAACTTTTTCTTTATTTTCTCGATTATATTAGTTTTTTCTAAATTTTATTTATTATTGAATAAAGTTTCATATTATAATTTGAGTACAATACCTTCTTGAACCCCCGACCTCCCTTGAAGACGAGTCCAAGCGCGTGCAACTGCGCCATAGAGATCGTCAAACGTTGAGTACAACACCCCCATATCGAACGTCGTGTCGATAAAAATGGTATCTCTTTCAAACGGTCTATAATGTACGAACACATCCGTATATCACGTGTAGATAAAATATAATTTACATTTACCAAACATCCGTGATTAATGGCTGCGGTACGCGATGATAAGGGTCTGCCCGTTTTTAGGGTTCCATACCATAATGGTAAAAATGGAACCCTTATGGTGAGACTTTCTCCGTCCGTCCGTCCGTCCGTCCGTCCGTCCATCCGTCCGTTCGTCCGTCCGTCTGTCACACTCGATTATTTATATCTCATTCGTTTTAGTACTCATCTGGTTAATAGACGCAAGATAAATGTGTCCAGCGACTCCCCGCCACTCTTTGCGTGCCACTTTAGCAGCAGTTTGGAAGGACAAGGCAAGGCAAGGCATGAAATGTACAGTGGTACAAGGCTATCTTAGCGCGTAGCCAAAATCGTAACTAACGCGGCTATCTTGTGATACTGTTTGATAGTTCGTTCTGTCGGTATATCGCTATTGTATGTTGTGTTGTTTTTAATTAATATTGGCTAAAATAAAACTAAAATTGAAGTAAAATTGAGAAGTGAAAAGAATTGAGTATTTTCTGGCTGCCTTCGTTCTATAACAACGCCCTCCTGACTATTTCATGCAAGTGCCAAGAGATTGTATGTTGGATTATATTTATGATTGTATCGAAGTGAATTGAATTAGCGATCGAAATTCCATGAAGTCAAACTGGAAGCTTGTAATATAAGCTCTAATTCCGTGATGTAGGAATTGACATCTACAGGGTGAACCGCGCGAAAAAATTTCGCCAGTTTATTGGTGTCATTAGTACCAACAGTATAAGGCCATGCGGTATTTTGCTCAGCGGCCACCGTTAGTATTTTGACAGTTGGCGCTACTGTTTGCTTGTCTGAAAAAGGTTTACGTAAATCGTTCGGATACTTACCCATATCTTGAGGTTAGTAATCAGTGGCCGTAGGAATGGTAGGCAGCTACAGATGCTTTTGATTGTAAGTAATAGCTAGTGCAAAGTATTGCTAAAAAAATAAAATAGGGAAACTATAATAATTAACAATAATTTACTTAAATATTCGCTTCTTTTTTGAAAATTGCATGTCAAATGGCAAAAAAGGGAGAGCATTACAATGTTTAGCTTAATGGGAGTTTAATGCTCCTCGGTGAAATAAGGGGGAAATTATGGCGTTTAGAAACGCAATAATCGCACGACTAAAAAGATAAGTAATTTTTAGGGTTCCGTGCCCAAAAGATAAAAACGGAATCATATTAGGTTACAAGACTTCGCTGTCCCATCGTCCGTCTGGCCGTCCGCCACTAGCACCGATCACTTATGGTCTGTGTCACTGGCAAGAAACTCAGAGCCTGCTCCTTTCAAAAATGTCATTAAATACCTACAAGTTTTCTTATAAAGTATGAGAAATTTTATTACATTTTCATTTCATTTCATTTCAAAATATTTTATCGTAAATGTTACGTCATTTGCCGTCTGAAATGCTTCTCTTCGCGCGTGTAATTTTTTTTCGAATCAAACTTCCAATGAATAACCGGACGCAACCGAGTGAGATATTTCCAATTTCATCAATTTAAATGCATGTAAGTCATTTCAAAGGACTTTAAATTTCACTTTCCAATGACTGATGCCCGCAAAAACCAATCCATACCCATCTGCTTGGACATATTTTTTATAAACCCCCGCTGCCCAGTTTTTATCTCGGGATAAAAAGGTACTCGCGTACATAACTGTGTGAAATAAATATTATGTAGGTACTGTTTAAAATGAAATAAAGATGTGAAAAAAAGTAAGAATTTCTTCTCAACCGACTTTAAAAAAGGAGGTTCTCAATTCGACTTAGAGTTATCGCCATACAAATGTGACAAATATCATGCTGACCTATTACAAGAGCCTGTATATTAGGCCTATGTGAAATAAAGATATTTTGAGTTTTGAGTTTTGACTTGTTTGTTTTTTTTTGTTTGTTACCTCGTAACTTTTGACTGAATGAATCGATTTTGATGATTCTTTTTTTATTAGAAAGCTGACGCTTCCCGTGTGGTCCCGTTTAAATTGTTCTTATAATGTTATCCACGAGATAAGTATTACATTTTTAATTCGAAAGGATGTATTCAACAGCAGTTTGATGAGAGTTGAAGTCTCGTTCTCATTTTTACAAACATTTCAGTTCACAGTTCATTCACAGCCATTTCAGTTTATTTGTGCGAGGATTTTTAAAACTTGTTATACATCTAAACGTGATGAAATTTATTCATGCCGAAAATACTATAACATCGTAGTATAAGAACCCGCCCAACGATAAATCTGACTTAAGAACAAAGTCTTGTCGAGGTCAAAGCACTGTAATGCGAAACGTTGTGTATCCCGCTTTATTATATCCCTTACAATCTTGCTCCTGGTACGGGAATACTCGACCTCAAAAAATAAGGGCAAGTTCAATTTTACAGCGTACTCTCTTAGGCTTTCTTTCATTTAGGTTCTTTCTTAGGTAATTCCCGCAGCCTTAATAGTTATTCTGCCCTAAATGCATTACTGTTTTTCTGTGTAAGGGTCACTATAGCCGTAGATTTTACTGGGTGTAATTCACTGATCTCTATTCTCTATCTCTGGATTGCTACTGTCAACGTAAAAATGAAGACACTTGATTTTCGCCATTTTCACGCTGATTGTTGCGTAACCTAGCGTGAGCGTCAATGGAACTAAAATAAAATGACATTCAAAGCGACGGTCCACTACCAACAAATGTCAATTTAGTACAGTGGACTTCAATACTTCAAATCGGCACAAAAAAGGAACTGTATACATCTGTATAGAATGGTAACTCCAGAGTTAGAGATTAGTGGTGTAATTCGACTTTAACCTAGCTGCCTATAACTTGCCGCCAAAGGGGCAATAAAATATGGAAGCATGGATTGATTAGTCTGTTGCCTAGCAGGTGTGCTGTAATGTAAATCCTGCATGTGCGACAGAGATGGAGACAGGCGGTCCGTAATCACATTTTACTGCATCGCGAGCAGCAAAATGTCCCAAACTCAGATGTGTCGGTTACGGTTACAGTGAACGGTAACGAATGCAACGGTTTTTACCCATTTCAAAAATGCCTGACGGTCTAAAGGAGATTACATTTCAAATATCTTTTCCTGACAGGAATAATAAAAAGGCTATGCGCATTTTTAACAAACCATTTGTCCTTACCACGTTAGTGATTATAAATATGACAGTGCCTAAAAACACAGAAAACCAACGAAACTATTCTTTAAAAAGTGCGTGTTCCAAAAGCGGTAGGATATAGTTGAAAATGTTGTCAACCGAACACATTCTAGCGTGAAAGCCTTTCGCTAATAAAATTAGGCGGTCACCCAAATGTACTTTTATTATAACCATCGATAACATACAATCTAGCGGCCATTGACGTACAATAAACAACTAGACATGAAATACTAATCACGCTCTCGAAATTTAGAGTGTAAGTACAACAAATTATGATCCCGAATTGCTAGGTTACCTTTGCACAGGGTTAAAGTCACTGTCAAAAAACATCTAATAAGTCAAAGTCACTATAACATTGAAGAATTTTTAATTGACAAGAATTCTTAGAATGATAGGGATATGTTATGGGCAAAGATTTCCCCCGCCGATGGATTCCAATCTTGTCGCGATGGGGGGGCTCAGTAGCCGTGGTTGGGCCCCACGGTGAAGCCAAAAGGAATCCAGGAGGGGACGCTCGGAGTGGGCCTGGAGATGGGCCCGCTCTGGATGCGTCCAAGAGGGGTGCGGGGGACAGAGTTTTCTGTCTCCTGCAGCCAGGAGGGGTCGCGGGTGGAGAGGCGCGTCGGTGTGTCGTTGCCGCTCGCCCTATCTCCCGCGACCAAACGGTGGCGCACCGTTAGATGCGTCGGCGGCAGGGCCGCAGGGGAAGAGGAGTGTCGGTGTGTCGTTGCCGTTCTCCCTGTCCTCTGCGGCCGTTTGGTGGTTTGCGGCGGAGCCAAAGATCAGATACCCCGCCGCGGGGTATGGGAGGTCGATGCCTGCGAAGTACAGGAGCAAGCTTCGCAGGTATCGGCTTACCCGTGCCCACGGCCCCTGGGTGGCGGTCCCGGGGGGGTCCGTCGCCTTACGGATGGGCGCCGAGGAGGTAAGGCCGGCTTAGGTGTTTCTGGCGGGCCTTGCTGTTGGAGGGGAGCTCCATGCTCCACCTCGTGGAGGGGCTGCGCAAGCGGCCGCACCGGCGGGTTCGCGGAGGTTTGCGCAAGCGTTCCCGTGTTCCCGTCATACGGTGCGAGGAGGAAACACCGTGGGGTTTAGCCGGTAAGAGTCCGGCATAACCCAGCCGCTCCCCCGGGCGACTGGGTATCCATGAGGATTCCCCACGATAAAAAAAAATGGGCAAAGATTTAAATTTTTGGTTATGGGTATATAAACAAGCAGAAACATTTTTTTGAGAACACAGAAAAGTTTTTACGTCTGCTATGATATTGTTTGCGAAATTATGATCTTCATAAGCTTGTATTTATGTATGTAGTAAAAAAATATATTTTTTTGGAAGTTCGCGGCCTAATTTTATCAACCAACCACGAGAAATTGAACTTTTCTTAGCGACTGTGAGTCTACATCTTTATTGTACTTCAATGGTTCGGGCATTTCTTTTGCCACATGTTGCTGCGCCAAATCCGGGCACATTTTTCACAATTTTTAGGTAAGTCGTAAACTCTGGATTGTACGGTACAAAAAGCTTTTAAAAAATTGGTCTTCGCCACTTTATATACGGGGGTTTCTTCCCGCACTAGGTTTCTACTTTTTAGCCAGTAAAGAAACATAGTATATCTGGGCAATATCCGGGTTTTACGGTGTAAAAGGGAAAAACAAGTTTTCCGTCTTTTAGGCTGCATTGTTCGAAATTTGATACTCAATATACTTTATTTAGTTCAACACCTTTTCACAATTATATCACAATTATATCACACAAGGTTTACTTTCACACAAAACTTTTTCTGTCATTTTAATCTACCTATAGTTGTGAATTGTTTATAACTACCTAAATGTGAAAAATCAAACCAATGTTTTGATTGTATCTACAATTATTATATCGGGAACTGGTATCACTATTACTAGCTGGTCCAGCAAACGTTGTTTTGCTATTAGGATATAAAAAAATAGCTTATGAGTTATGTCCTGCTTTCAGACGTACCGAACATACACAGAAAATTTTATAACAATCGGTCAAGCCGCTTCGAGGTCGAGGTATTCGAATGAAAGGATTTTCAAAAATTCAGCGTAAGGAGGTAAAAAATTGGTCAAAAGAGGGACGAGGACGCCCTCCTTTTACAGAAAAGTACAAAACTTTGATCACCACTCGTGTTGATGGTCTTGTCATAATCAATTATAATAACAAAAATATCTTAGAGTCATTCTCTGTTGGATCTCAACGAAACAAAAAAAACTCAATCTCGATAAGTAGTCTGTATACAAAATACTAATTAATTACACAATAATTAACAATCTCTCTCGGCTAATATTCTGTAAAAGCCCGATTTTCCTTTTATGCTTTGTTATCCTTCTTATCCTATTTTATCTTATTCTTGTTCCATTTAGGTACATCTTTTTTTTTTAATTTTCCTTTGATCGTCGAATACCTACTTTTATTGTATATTCACCTAATGATAATACGAGTAAGAAATACCTACCTCACCTACAAAAAAACTTGTAAATTTTTTCAAACTATAATCCAAAGTTCTTGAAATCTTTTAAACTCCTTTTTAAATAATTTATCTAGATATGAAGTATCGATTTCATAAGATTTCGCATTGTGAAGTCAATTTCTTCTGAGGATGTCCCGATGTTGTGACGAAACTTGCGTCAAAGAAAGTGTTGAAAGAATTCAGTGTTGTATTTCATGTGGGTGGTGTTCCTGCATATTGGACCATATGGATTTAGCAAAACAAATTAATGTGTCCTGCTAATTATGGAAAATAACGCCTACTTCAATTCAATACCTATCTTTTAGTTTTATTAGAAAGCCGTTGCATCATAATATTATTTTCATGATGAAATAATTATCTTGACAAAACACAGACTTTCATACAAATGTTCATCCCTCGTTTCATTTAGGCAACAGGTAGATTGATATTTATCATCAAAACAAATTCAAGTTAAACATTGTTAAAAATAACATCAAGATGTTGTTAAAAAATAAAAAATTTCAACATTTTTCATATATCTCACGCTAGCAACACTGTGTCTGTCCTTTCATTTAGTTCAGAGTAATTATTATAAGAGTGCCTTAGTGCTTCGATAAGCTCGTCTTGGTAGGAAGCACTACAGAGCACCCAAATATTATGTATCATATACATAATATATACATAACTACACAATATTATACATAACCACACAATATTATATATGCAAATATAATATATATATATATATATGGGTTATGTTGTCTTCAATAAATATTTATTATTATTGTAATATGTACATTTTTTATTTACAAATTCATACATGGGTTTTTCCACAAAACAGGGGCGGGAGGGTGTTAATATCTTCATACAGGAATTCATAAAATTATGATAGAACTTCACTTAAGGTAAGTTCGTTTAATCATCAATTTTAATTCATTCCTGTATTCTATATTAACATGTATACTTATTAGGTAGATGTTTAGAGCCATGACATTTGTAAATAAGAAATGCTTTTAAATTAATAGAATAATAAGCATAATCGCTTAATATTGAGCAAAAAAATAAAAATAACAACTTAAGTTGATATTCAAAGCAAATTAATAATTAATGGCATAATTTTGTAGAAATATTAAAACTGTGATAGATAGTAAATCAATATTATTAGTATAATATATTAATAATAATATATGTACAAAAACATATATTTTTATATGTGCGAATACCAAGGGTATATTAAGACTATATTCTAGCAGTACTGCTCGTATGTAGTCTTGACGATTAAAAGAGGTTTTAAACCTCTTTCAACAAGCTTGAATATATTTGTATCAGTTTAAACTTTTAAATGCAACACTTGATTAATCGTAATAAATTGAGCTGTTAATATGCAACCATGAAATATATATTTTAAACAGTAAATTTATCACGAATATATTTTTATAAACTTGAGTAGAATAAATATTACCGAGACATATTTTTGGAAAGAAAAAAAAATAAGATCAATTTATTAATATATAAGATTAATAAATCTATGGGTTGCAGAGAACTAGTTCGTAAATTTTTGTTCATCTTGACTTCACTTTACGAAAATACAGGAGTAGGCATTAGTATTTTTGTAAAGTGTTGTTTAATTTTATTCATAGCTCTTTAGAGTTATTTCTGTTGAAGGAGTTAACAATGATATTTTTATTTAATTTCCATAATAATATTGTTATTTGGGTTTTGGTGTAGGTACAGCTTTAATAAGGTCATTAAGATTTAAAGTGACCTTAAATTATATTTTTAACTGAATAGGGTGAAGTAAGAATATTCTCAAGAGATTTAAAAAAAAGCCATAGATAAATCATCTTATAAGCCTATTTTAAAGTTGATTCTGAGACAAAGGCTGATGAAGTAACTGTATCTACTGTTTATTCCTGAGTTCTAATAAAGTGATAATAATAGAAACTTAAGATAGTCTGAAAAAAGCATGATTTTCTAATATTGTCAGACAGTAAACTTCTTATACAATATTATAGTATGTAAAATCGTGTTGAGTTTATCATTTCACATAATATTAAAATTTTAACTGAAGGCATAATTGTTATTCTTATTCATGTTATAATAATGTTGTTTAATATCATTAATTGTTATTTTAACAGTCACCCCAACACTACTATCGCTGTTGTACTGGTTAGTTGTAAACAAAAAACCACATATATACAATTGGAATACAAATATTAGACAATACTTTTTAAGTTCTTCAGTTTCTGCATCAAGACCATTTTTTAATTTAGCAGTCTTTCAGTTGAAAAATGTGATCTGATTTTTCCAAGTTGATAATCGCAAAAATCAACGAGCAAATATAACATGTTAATAGGTAGACATGTCGAAATGTTATTCGCGATTGTTCGCGATTAATGCTTTGTTGACTTGTTGCGACGATGAAAAAAAAATTTTTTTTTTTTTTTTTGTCACTTACCCAATAATTCCACTGTCATCACAGAAGATAAAAGTCTTGAATCTTCGTTTAATAATAATCAGTTAATTACATACCACAGCTGAAGTACTACTGTACTGGTATTCAAGTTCCTAGTGAAGCAGTGATGACCCAATTTTCAATTATCATTTGACCTTGGTCAGTCATCATCGAGAGTTAAATCCTTGCAGCGGCGTCATCCATCGGCATGAAAGTTAAACAAAATATTAGACTTATTTAATAATGATTAAATACCTACAGAAAAAATAAAATGTAGGCTATGTATCAACTCTAAAAGAACAAAAAAAAAATATGATACATGCAAGCCAAAATTATGAACCATCATTGTTCATATTATCATAAATCCAATGAAGTATTTAATGATTCTATGATCTTATAATTATTGGTAATTTCCAAATCCTTTAACATTTCATGCATAGATAACCATTAGTTAATTAGCGGCGCGATCGCCTGAAAATAAAAATATTTGATCTAGCAAAAATTAATTTTGGTCTTTAAATATATTTTCCATTGCGTTACGTTATTCCTAGGTATGGATACCGATATTCCTGTAGATACAGGTACAAGGATACCTAAAATAAATTTAAATTTATCATCGATTGTTTTATAAGGACTCTACAGTTTCCATATTTAATATTCATTTAAGAAATAGTCAATTTTAGAAACTATAAATAACTTTGATATTCAAAAATATTGCATTCTTTTAAAAGCATGCATCCTAACTCAGTTAAAGCATTGATAAATTTGATGTAATATCTAATACATCGAGTTACGATGAAAGAATGGTTGTATTAAAAACATGTATTTGTAATGGAATAACAAAAAAAATATTAAGTATGTTATCGAATAGGTTGTCTCATATTCAATTGTATGTGAACAGAATATAATAGCCGAGTTTTTTGCCAGACCTTCTCAGCGCAAACCCGTTTTTCAGATTCAAGCTTTCATAAAAGCCTGTAAATCAAGCCCATTTGAAAAAAATCATTTTCATTTTTAATTACTTAAACATGAAAATTAATTGTAATATTAGTGGTTCAATAGTTTATAAATCTTCATAATATAAAACCTTTTGTATAAAAGTAAATTATTATGAATGAAACTAGGATAGTACCTAGATATCTAAAGTGTCATTGCACTACATGCGAACTAAAGAAGAGAAAAAAAAATACACATTAAATTCTGTTCATAGTTTTGAGAACATAAAGAGAGAAAATAAATAAATTTTCCACTCATATTTAAGCATGATAAAATAATATCATCAGGCTCGAATATTTTATGAATGCGGTTATTCTATAAGCTAAACGGCAAACGTACGAGTAAGTAGGTGTCGTTTATTGCCGGTGGTACCCCCGATGGTCCCCCCGGGGTACCACGGGTTGCCTTCTTACCCCGACCCGACTATATGCGAACATGCGCGAGTCCGCACGAGGTTCGAAACAGCGCAACGCTCCGCCAGCACTCCGATCGGCGGCCGCGCGGCGCCTGACATGACAGGTCGACGGAAATGTCAAAAGAGGACATCGATAAGTACTTGCAAGGCTGTTTTGCTCCTGGTGCTGCTCTTGTGGGGAAATCAAGACTCTTCTGTCCTGGGTAAATCTTCGAGAAAAGTCGTCGCAAGAGACGAGTGCTGTCCTGCGATTTGGCCCGTGGGTCCACCATGGTCCGACAGGTGGATTGCTCAGATATTCCTCCAGTGCCAGTTAATATTGGATCTTGATTAACTGTATTTCATATTATTGATAAAAGACAATATACACAGAAGTTATTAGAATATTATATTATCAAATAAAATTTTTGTGTCTCACTCGTACATTTCAAATTTTGAGTAGTATTACTAGTTGATTTTGTAAGACGTTGTCAATGGACTTTTTATTGATGTATCTATAAATAATGACCACAACAAGAAACGATTCGTGTGGAAGACTAAAATAATTGTAAATAGTGCATTTGATTGCGGGTACTTTTCAGACCTGGTCTAGTAAAGTAATCTTGGTTCATTTAAATTAGCAGACAGTAAAAGAAAATATTGATATGAGGGTATATCGAAATAGTTTCTAAAGGTAATCGTTTTTATCCTTTATATCATTCCAATGCGGTTGGTGATAAAAAAAACAGCATCGCGCGGTGTTCCCAGGTGGTCACCCATCCAAGTATTAACTGCGCCCGATGTTGCTTGATTTCGGTGATCGGACGAGAACCGTCAACCGGTGTTTTCAACATGGTATGGGGGCGTTTAAGCAACAATTTGCTATTTTGGAAGTTGCTTACAAGATAATCTTGTCATTTTTGGGAATGATTAATCCATAGGCGTTTGAAAGGACAGACACAGTGTTGCTAGCGTGAGATATATGAAAAATGTTGAAATTTTTTATTTTTTCTCTCAACTTTAGTGTCTGAATGGCTATCACTTGGCGTAAATACCTAATAAGTATACATGTTAATATAGAATACAGGAATGAATTAAAATAGAAAATATTCATGTAAATTCAGCAAACAGCCCTTTAAAACTGTCTCTTAAATGACAAGACTTGTTCAAGAACAGACTTCACTGTAATAATTCATTACTTACTTCGTATTATAATATTAATTTTCAACTCTGCGTAATAAATAATGAATCATCTGGTAAGATAACTTTACAACATTCTAATCTCTTAACTCCAAACTTAATAATCCAGCTTATTAACGTGAAATCAACGGGTCTGCCCGCGAAATTCAAAATTTTCGTGGTTTTTTGCAATTTGTATGCTAATTAGACATGATAGGCTTATGGCAATCAAATGCAAAGATTTTGATATAATCAATGTAAAGATGATACTGCAATTGCGAGAATGGCAGTATCATCTTTACATGATTATATCAAAATCTTTGCATAAAAATGTGTATCCTAGGAAAATAATCCGAGTATCGAGTTTTATGTGAGTAACTCGCAAATCTTGGACTAATTTCTTTAACTCGACACTTTCGAGCAGAGCTTTTTATATAAACACGTGAAGAAGATATTGGGATTATCGCAATTTGACGGTTATAAGCCTATTATGTCTTATTAGCTTAAAAATCGCGAAAAACCACGAAAAATTTTAATTTCGCGGGCACACCCGTGGTGTGCTCCTTAAATCAGTTGTTATGTAATAGACACCTTTGACCTTCTAAACTGAAATGCTGAAACAATTTTGCGTCTAGAATCTAGCAAACTACATCGCAATTATCTATAATTACAATTTACAAGCTTAGTAATTGAAGAAGCCGAATACAATATTCGTGTTGCTTTAAAATTATTACTACCTATTAAGGGCGATGGGTACCATCCGGGCGCGAAAATTCCAATTTTATTTAGTTTTTCCCTCATAGTGAGCTAATTATACATCGAAAGCTAATGGCAATGCGTTTTGCGGGCACAACATTTATGCATCTACATGTTTTTAATAAAAACTCTGCTCAACAATACTCATGTATTTCATATTGGTTCCCGATAGCTCGAAATCTGGGAAACTGCAAAAAATATCTTTCGGGAACCAATATGAGATGAGTGGGAACTTTCGATAAAAGTTTCTATCAAAAACATGTAGATGCATAAAAAGTAGGCCCGCAAAATGCATTGCCATAAATCTACAATGTGTAGTGTGTCTAATATCTGCGAAAACTAAATAAAATTTGAATTTCGCGGGCTGGTAGGGCCGCAACACCTTAAGGTGAGACTTACTGTATCGTCCTAAGCATAGATTTATAATGTCGCTCGCGCTCCGACTAGATAGAGTCTTTCTTGTAGTGTGTGTGTGTCAATTTGAAAGAACATGGCAGAAATGTACGCAAATAAAGTGTAGCTTCTAGATGTAATATTTATTACAAGACGATTCTAATAAATAACAGAATTTTTTCAAGGTATCACCAGTTATTGTAAAGGACGGGTCAAAAAATTAAAATATTCAAAGAAATATAATTGATAACTGATAGGTTCCGTTTCCACATTCCTGACAGCTAGTGTTGCCGGATGCCAAACTTTTCCACTTTTATGCTCCATCTTTTTGACGATCGGTC
Source organism: Coenonympha glycerion (assembly GCA_963855885.1). NCBI lineage: Eukaryota > Metazoa > Arthropoda > Insecta > Lepidoptera > Nymphalidae > Coenonympha > Coenonympha glycerion. The sequence goes on from OY979643.1 coordinate 13,241,906, forward strand.
CACTTTTGTACGAGAACAACATGTTACAGACTATACTAAAGAAAAACCTATTTTCAAGTACTACGTTAATTCTTAGATCAGAATGTAGAATACAAGACAATAACTGGGTCGATTTCAATCGTTCTTTTTTGCATTTTATTTTAATCGAATATATTTACATCAAAAGATTAAATTAGTTTAGGGTTTTCCATTGCGTTGGAGTAAAACTGAATATTATTTTTCCGTTTGAGCCAGTCTCACTTAAACAAACTGTTTGAATATTTGTGATTAGGTATTTGTCAGAAAACTACACCTATTAATAATACTGAAATCTATTACAACCGATTATTTTCAGCATAGATTATTTTGTCTTGGTAGTTTAACGTTTCCGAAATACCCTTGTAATTCAAAATGAATTTATTAACTTAATTAGATTTTTCTTTCAGTCGATTGGGGTTTTTTAATTCCGGCATCTCGCAACATTGTCCGACAACTACATATTAAGTCTCAACTGTCAACAGTGACAAATTCTGGGACAAGTGACAAGTATTTATCAAAGAGTATATCATTGATCTATAATATATAGTGTATTGTCTATGCTCTCAGATGCTTCATGGCGGAGGTCGCAGTTGTTATAATACTCAGATACAATATTTTAAAAATAAATATTAATTTTCCTCCACTTTTTTGTAAGAAAATTCTTTTAGCATTGAGTTCAGGCTTGCAGGCCCAACCAAAAAAATATTTTTTCATTTATAGTTGCAATAGCGTAACGTGAGCGAAAGCGACGTATGGGCCCGCACCATCGTTCTTTTATGGTGCGCGGATGCTATTATGCATGAAAAATTGTGTGATGGCACGGGTTTGCCAATTAAGGCAAAGTATTTTATGCCGCACTTTTAAAGTCGAGGGCGACCTCTATGGTCCCAAACATGTAGATGTCGTCGGGCAAAACCGGATGTCATGTCAATTGCGTAGTAATTTTATAGCGCTATCTTTATTTTTGTGTTTTTTTTTTAAGTTAATTTTTTTGTCTTACAAACTTTTACTGTCATAACTAATACTTTTAAACTTAATAGTTTTCATCAAGTAATAAACAATTGCGTCAAACAAACAAACAAATATCAGATACCATAGATGTCTAAAAAATTCTTCTTCGGCGGTTGGGTAAAAGTTTGATAGTCGCAATACCAGGCTGCACGCGGGGTATTAAAATGTGAAAACAGGCCACCTGTTACGTTCTCTGTTGCTTTATGGTATGTCTGCAATGCAAAAAGCGCTATTCTTTTTCCCGAAATTTATTGCACCGTGGACAGCGAGCTTTTATACTACCTCAAATTATTTGCTTAAGTGGAAACGCACCTAAAAATAATTACCAGACAAAGACACAGCGTCTTACGGCAGATGTACGTACGGGTGTAGCGGAAGACGTCATGAATATTCATCAGCTGACTTGATAATGTTCCCAACTTCGGGAATCGCTTCCACAAACGGTATTCAATTTGTTACAATCGCGAAAATTACATCACGTGATTGTTTTACGTAAGATACTTGCTTATAAGAGTTAAGGTGAACTCAATACCTCAGCCCATCGAATACAAACAAAATCGAAATATGAAATACAAATAAAATCGAAAAAAAATTTGTTTTTTTTTGGAACTTATTTCCTACAATAAACTTCTTCTGAGCAATTATTTTTTTATATAAAAAGATGTATTATACGTGTGAAAATGTAGCGTTATACCCACCAATTTTACTATCATACACTGACAGTGTATTATTTGCTTATAAATAAATTACAAAAAACCTAATTCATTGTCATCACACAAACATTTTCCAGTTGTGGGAGTCGAACCCACGTCCTCCGAGAGACGGCAGGATCTCTACCGCTACGCCATTCGGTCGCAAATCGCAATTGAGAAGCAAACGTAAAATTTCGTAACGGATTATTATTATTTCGCACTTTAATTCTGAATCAGAATTCATGACAGTCGTATCAGAGCTTCCTGCGTACAGTCATGGCGGTGGGGTGTAATGACGTCACTTCCGTCGGTATCGGCCGCAATTTGCTCCAATAAATCAGCGAGCCCGCGCCCCGTGCGAGCCGTGGCACGACGGGTTTATGACGTCATTTGTACGTAACACACCTGCACTTCGTCAAAGTATTCTATTTTTTAAATAAAGTTTGTTTTGGATGGTACCCCACAGAGGGTAGGCGAAAGAAAATGGATGACAGGTAAACAAACACGGTGGTAGGCCCTCTGAAGTTAGACAAAATGCTGTGAATACACTTAACTTTTGGTAGTAAAGTCCAATGCCCAGTGTCGCCCTTTTTTGACAGCACAAATTAGTGCTGTAGCCTATGAGATATCAATAGAGCTGTACCAAGTACTAATCGTGATGGTAAACGACGATGCAGCTGAAAATTTCAGATGCAGTTGTATTAACTTATGGCGGTTCCCAATATTCGAGCTATCCATGGTTTGCCTTACTAGAGATAGAAATTTGGCATAAGACCCATAAAAGTTATGTCATTTTCTGCCTAGTATGGTAAACCATGGATAGATCGAATGTTGGGAATCGCCATTAGACGAGATACGTAAATTCGACGATTACGGCTTCTACACAGCATAGTGCTGGAACGCTAAATCGCCTAGCGTCTTTGCTGGTACTATGGTAACTAACCTCAGCCAAAGCCTCCCACTAAACCGAGGCCGTCGTCAAAAGGTTGTAAATCTATATTTCTATACTATATATACTATATATATTATTATATTATATATATTGTATATATATATATAATATTATAAAGAGGTAGCGTAACGATGTTTGTGAGTTTGTGACGTTGTAAGGGGTAATCTCTGGACCTACAGAACCAATTTTCAAAATTCTTTTTCCAATAGAAAGCTACGTTAGTGTGGAGTGTCATAGGCTATAATAATTTCCAAAATTAATTACGCATCTGTACTTAAACTTGAATAGTGTAATCCAAGTCGTAAAAAAAATTGCTATCATCGCGTGCGCTGCGGAAACTATTGAAGATAGAGCAAAACAATGTTCTACAATATTAAAGAACGTATAAAAATCTGTAAAAAAGTCCGCATTAGCATATGCCTATCTCCTACGGATAACTCACAATAACTGCTTTTACTGTTTAAATTGTGGATTAAAAATAAATAATTTTTGTGAAGCTTATTTAGCCCATATGGTATTAATTTATTTATTTGTAAATATGTTTTCTAGAATGGAAATTTAATGTAAAATATTTGTGCCCTTAACTCTATACAGTTTAAACAACTATCTTCACGACAAACGGGCCGGCACAAAAATATTTCGCGGAACGGAGTCCGCGGGTACTGCTAGTCTAAATTATGGATACGATCTAGGTAAACCATGGTAGTAAATATCGCTATACTATCTATGGCAGGCCGACGTTACGCCATGGCTTCCGTATTGGCTGCAATTTTGCTCAATAAATCAACGAACGCCTGTTTATGGTATCATTTAGTTGATGTATAGATTGCGAGGTCAGTTTTATCAGCTGCCAAATCGAAACTCCTCAACTAAATTTTCTTTAAGAGTTTCCTATGAAGGTTTCATGCCAAATATACTTTTATGCAACCTCCTGGCACTGTTTCATGATGAAGAAGAGGTACAATTATTATCAATTCCCAGTGTTGCGTAACTACCTTAAGGGGTAGTTCTGATGCGTGTTACTATTGCATATCTTATGCAATACCCAGCACGGTCATGGAATACATAATAGTACCTAAAAAAGTTGTGGTCCCTTTCTATCGCGTAACTTTATCTCATTCAATGTACTAAGTTTGCTTTGCTATCAGGTGCACGCAGCGCGTGTAATACACCGTACAAGAACTAACGCGAGCAAAGTAGCCGGCGCGCGGCGGCCGTCTGATATTAGTACGTCGAGACGGCTACCCGTAGTTTCTTCGATCACGTGATAAGTGAACCGCGCCTAGCACGATCCGATTTCGGATTTTCCATCCTTATGTAGTTGGCATCCAACAAACTCGCTCGAAAGGTTTTTGTTACACTTTTCTGTAACATGATACAAAGCGTTAAAGTGTGGAACATCCTTCCAGCCCTGGGAACATACACCCCAGTAATTACAACCTTCAAGAGAAGAGTGAATAGACATTTTTAGGCAAGCGCTCCAATCTAGACCTCATCATTGCTTTCCATCAGGCAAGATTTAAAGCAATAATAAAGGCAAGCCTATATAATACATTGAAAAAAAAATATTTGTCTCTGTCATGCCAGTACTTGTTCACCAGTTAGTCCACCTTAGCTTACGAGTACGTTCATGATTGCCATCACATGAAATATCACTTTACTTTTAATCAGATAAAAATATTTTACTTGATAAAAAGGAATTCCGATTCAAAAGTTACCCCTAACAAGAAAATAGAGTATTTTCATACATTCAATTATATCCCTTCAATACGATGTCACAGTGCTTCACAATAAACTGACACGTTAATTCCTACCTTGCTGTGTGTGTGTAAGGTTCAAATTCGAACGACAAAGGCGCACATGTGGTAACTACACTCAGTGACAGTGTTATAAACAAGCGTACAAATTCCCCGGCTCTTGGCTTCGCGGCCTTTTTATGGCATGTCGGAAATAAAGCCGCGGGCGTTGCCGCGCCGATGGTGTTGGGTGTGCCACAAGCTTTATTCAAATATTTATTTTAATATGTAGGAAAAATCACTACAGTTAAATATATATAAGGAAAGTAACCTTAGATTAATCGGTATTTTAAATCAAATATAATAATCATTACGTTTATTCTTTACAAAACCCTAACTTACAGGCAATTAAGAAATGCCAGACGCTACTGCTACATTCGGGAAGAAGTTTTGGACCAAGAAGAACGGACAAGAAACTGGACACTCGCTTGAAAAAACAATGTTTAAAAAGTACATTAGATTATAAAAGCATCTTGGAAACTGAAATATACGCTTAGTTCCAAGTCTTTTTGTTGTTTAAAAATTTATTTATTGTGTAGTGATCCTGACTTAAAATTAATAATTTACATAATTTACACTGTTAGCTGGTGTTTGTATCTTTAAGTTAGTCACCTTGTAGTCTAAAGTGCCAAATAAAAGTCTCCGAGATTTCAACATCGCTAATATCCTCATCAGAGTTCTGATTGTGTAAGAAAAACGTATTCATCGTTATCGTGTGATAGTAAGTGAATTATGGCCCCCGATTGGCTACGTAAATCAGGGCACCAATCAGCGTGCATAATTTGTTTACGTTTACGATAACGATGAATACGTTTTTTTACACAATCGTCTAGCAGGTGACAAAAAAGTGGCTCATTTTTTTGCGTAACGAATCAGCCTAGGTGCTCAACGAAAAAATAAAATAAAAAACAGAACACCACTCCATTAGTAAAAGCTAACGATGAATTTTACTAGAGTAATTAAAAAATTAACTTTACACGCTTCCAGCAAAGACGGCACGTCACGTCACGCCAAGCGATTTAGCGTTCCGGTGCGATGCTCTGTAGAAACCGTTGGGGTGACTTTACTAACCCCTTCCAAGTTAGTACGTTAACATCTTCGGCTGCATCATCACTTACCATCAGGTGAGATCGCAGTCGAGCACCAACTTATATAGTGTAAAAGAAACTTTACACGCTGTTAGCTTATCACTTGCACCACAACATGATTGGTAAAGAACTGACATCCGTATCACCTTGTTTCCATATCTATTGCAAAAGGCGTGATTGTTTACACAAACCCAAAGAGCCAGCCTTTGACGCAGCACGGCATTATGTTTGAAAATGCTGAAAAATGACTCCTGATAGAGACTCCTTCATTTTATGGTCGATTTATGGTCAGAGCCTGTATTGTAGACAACGTGACTTTGTATTAGCGATGTTGCGAATAGAAAAGTCCAAAATGTATGAGATTGACATTAGCTAACCTAGCGCTATGGCATAGCGTTAGCTCTGCACGTTAATTTACATTTTTGGCATTCTATATCGCTATACTTAGCGAATATTGCTAATAGAATATGACTTTGTCTAGACTCCCTGGGGTTAACTAGCATCTAGCAGACCTAGCAATTAGTAGTCTTTGATATAAATTATTTCTCATTTAGGGGAATAGGCTTCTAAATCTACGGACGACGGGTGTAGTATTCTTGTATTCATGTAATAATAAAAAAAAAGTCACGAAAAAAGAGTCCCCAAAAAACCTACATAAACGAGGGTACATGAGTATTTTATAAACAAACTAAAACATTGTAATTTATATCTTAAACCATTACTATACAGCCTAATTTTCAAACACGAGACTGAAGTGCGATTATATTATGTCTTTTCGCGTTTTGTATGTCATTCGGTTCGGACACTTTTTAGCGCTGATCCCAAATCCTTAGTTTATAAATCAATGCTTAGAGGTAGGTAGCTTCCATTCTAGCATAGCTAGCTATGGTCGCTTTGAAAACTAACATTTCTACGAATTACACCATCCTTTTTATAGGTGCCTTTATCATGTTATCGATCACAAAATGTCATTGTTCGCATTTTCTATGCGATCGTAAAAATATATTATCAACACTTTGCTAGATGGACAGCACTTTAGATGAACCAACGCAACGTTATAAAATCAATTTTCATTAAAATGGTTATTAAATTTAGTACATTTAATTTTATTTCAGAATTTCCCACTTGTTCAGTATAATTAAAAAGTTAATAGATTTAAGCTTGTTTTAATTATCGGTTCACGCTTATGAAAAATTCAATAGAATTTTAGTATAACATTTTAAAGATTGACGTAGTAGTTTTTAGCAAACAATTTTGCTAAAAATTTCGCGGCCCTTTGTGGAAAATTCCATAAAAATTTCGTATATCCAACGCATTGTTAAATTGATTTGAAGTATCGAAAACAATACGTTATTTTTGAGAGTATATTTTTATTTCTAAATTCAAGCTTTTCGATCTGTAGGGTTAGTACATGTTTTTGTACGAATTTCGAGGCAACTCGCATGGCACAAACGAATTTAATGCCTCTATTTATAGCCAGCGCCATCTATTGATAGCTGCATGTCAGTGATCGTCCACATCCACGTGTAATTTTGAAACGTTCCACAAATTTTTCTATACCTACGGTTCAAACACGTGAAGAAAATCGTAATGAAAAATGTACCCTAATCTTTTGGGTCACAGTTCATTTCCCAGAGTCATCCATATCGAAAACTCGTTTATTCGCCTTTAATTCTATTGAAGCATTGAAGCTTTTGTGGGTCAGAGAGTCATAACGCTCTGTATCTGTTCAAACTTCAAATGAATCACTAACTCGCGTCACAATTCACACGTTTAATTCCCAAAGGATTTTAGTTTCATACAGGAGTAAAGGCGTGTGCATACTGCCAACGCGAGAAACTTGGAATAGCCAGCCCGCGATGTACGATTTCTTTGAAACGGGGCAGAAACTTGATATTTCCCCCGCTTTGCTTATAACCCTCAATACCTTCTTCCTCTGTTCCTGAGACTTTCCGCGATTGGATGATTACTTTGGCCGTTGCGCATGGAGTCGCCGATGCAAGTCCTCGCTGGATCACTCCACCCAGCCGAGCTCACTCCAGAATCCGAGGAGGCCTTCCAGGTCGCAAAGGATATCTTGGAGTGTTGCTAAAGAGCCCAAGTAGGTCTCGCGTTGGTCCGACACTTCAGTGCATCTTTGTTGCACGTGTGCCGGTGTTTCTTCCTCCTCCATGCAGGCTCTGCTTAAAGTGCTGTCTGTACAGAGCCCACACGGAGAAAATCTTTTATAGGTGCATCACAATATAAGCTATTCATTTAAAAGTTAATGCGCAAGCGAAATAAATAAAAATTGATCAGCGTTGTTAAAATTAGATGAGGCCACATAAGAGAGAGAGGAAGAGAGAGAGAGAGAGAGAGAGAGAGCAAGAGTCATGGAGGGAGAGCTTGCCCGCGAGAAGACTTTTACTCGTATTATAATCTATTTAAACTTATTTTATTTTACGTACAATTTCGAAACTCGTGGTTCATTAGCGGGGTGTTACGGTTATGTATGCGAATTTTAGTGAGAGGTTGAAAACTAAGGGCATTGCATTCTTTGCAAAACATCATTTATTTTGGGTCATTATCGGATCGGATAAATTAATATCTTCGATAGAAACTTTACCCAAAGGTTTACCATTTTTCTATCCATTATCTTCGTTATTATTTTAAACTTTAGATGACCTACAGCTATCACGATCTTTGACACCTTGGAAACGTATAATATTGTACCAGATTCTGATACTGCGTATTAAATGCATATAATAATAGCGTCAAACAACATTATTAGGAACACGCCTTTATCGCAAGAGTAGTTGGCTTGATTCCAGCTATCTCCCGGACAATACTCATATATAAATTACTATTCCGAATGCATTGCTTGCGAAGACGACTATGTAACTCATAAAAAGATTATTTTATGGGGACATTCAATATTTTTTGCTAGGGGAATAAGGAGCTTCGTATGGGACCTTGGAAATGACCAGTAGGGACTCTAATGGGCTATCAATTCTGAGATGGTAGACAATGTACATTGATGTTGTGTAATTTCATTCGCTTAAAGAGGGCTCAGGGCTGATAGAAGAAAATAAAAGTAGATTTAATTTTATTCAGGTTTCACCCACAGAACATCAATAATTTAAAGCCTTCGGAACATTTTACGTCAACCTTCTTCAAACAGAAAAAAGTATTTTGTCAAAATTTCCGCTAAAACGCCGCAACATGGCGGAAATCGTGACAACTCGCGTGGGGACTAATATTTAAAAAGTGAAACGCGGACCATAATATACATACAATACTGCAGTCGGCTAAAAATTGACGCTGTTGGTGTCAAAACAAACATTTTGGACACCAGCAAATTGGCGACATTTTTTTGCGCGGGGCCCCGGGTCTTATGTGCATACGTCTATTACAAAAAGATACATTAATTATTCTCCTTCGAATCCTAGAATCTCATCCGAACTCCTTCTGTAAATTAAATTTAATTGTAACGATTTTCTCCGTCGTCGTTTTGGCCGTGGGCATTTTGAATTTACGACGCCCACACTTGGCCTGGCTCGTAAATCCGACTGCGCCTTCAGTGTAAAGAATTTTTTACGATATCGTATATTAACCTAGTACGGCTGAAATTGCTTTTGTAATCTTGAGCTTGAAGCAAAAATCGTTTTCGGAAACATCAGCATCGTTTGCACCTATAGCTATATGACATTTTGCAATACGCTTATAAAATAATGTATTATTAGGTTATGAAAAAAAAACGAAATTCAAAAATGTATGAAAATGATCGCTAAATAAGTCACTTGGCTCCACGCATTCATATACATTTTTTTTATTTAAATAAAAAGCAATCTTAAAAAATGCATGGATGCACGTGTGGTAAGAGGATCGTCTAGTGACTAAGCACGACGCGAATAGGTGTTTTCAAAAATGCTACCTATAACGAGAGTTGCAAGTTCAGAGCTAGGGCCTACATTTTGTTCTTGAAATTTTGCTGCGGGTGATAAAGTTTTTACCCCCCAAACGTTTAACAAATAGGGTAATTTTGATCTCATCAGATTTAGTTCACACTAGCTGTTGCCCGCGGCTCCGCCCGCGTGCAGTTCGTTTTTGTTACAAAAATGTGGGTGGTCCCTGGGTTCGATGGACCCGTAAAGGAGTCTTCTTCCAATCTCTCCTGTCAACGTGCTATCTTCTTTCACACAATTTACCTATATCTTCTTTGGTCTTCCTCTACACACTGTCGAAATCGCTTATTTTACTCAATTCGCATGGAGTAAGACAGAGTGGGGCGTGTCATCGTGGATTGTAATATCTATACTAACCAAACTTATCTTATTCTGAGATAATACCAACGCCCAGATATTGTAATTAAGCATTCTGATGCGCTGCTGTGTGCTTGCTACGTACGGGTTATCTTGTATAGTTATACCTAGTTGCACGATCAAAAGGACGATTTAAACTGTCGATATTTCGACCCCGTTTTGATTGTGCTACGTAGATAAGTAGCTATAGGTTTTTTTAAACATCCCACGGGTGCTCTCAAATTTTTCAGGATGAAAAGTATCTTAAATGTTGACCAGGCATATATATAAAGTCATCAGGATCATAAAATTTCATTTAAATCCGTTACTTGAAAGACGCCTGCTAACTGTTTTTGTAATGTTTTCTTTCCCGCGGGAACTCGAGTGGATTAATAAGTTTTACTATATATATATTTTGTTAAAGAGGCAACATAAGGTTTCAGCATAACAAATTTTACTAAAATAAGTTCATTAGTTGTTGTTTACAAAGCTGTTAAATTAATTGCAGTTTTTAACTATCCCACGGGAACTCTTTATTTTACCGGGATGAAAAGTATCCTATATGTTGACCAGGGACATAAGCTACCACCACACAAAATTTCATTGGAATCGGTCCAGCCGTTCCAAAGATTAGCCCGTACAAACAGACAGACAAACAGACAAACAGATAAACAGACAAACAGAGAAACAAAAAATTTGAAAAAAATTTAAATTAGTTCTATTTCACTTCTTACATCCCCCTGACTCCATTTTTAGCATTTTTTTTATTTGTACAGAAATTCGACCTCTACAGATTTATTATATGTATTGATTAATCTAGCCTCGAATGTTACATTTTTTTTAGAATTTTAGTTTATTTAAATTAAAAAAAAATCTCGATGAAGTTTTCAGGTCAGTTTAATAATATCGAAATTAAGACGCTAATAACTTTTAACATAGGCAATACTTACTTCTAAAACGCAACAATTCTTAAAATTATGAACATCGGACCACGTTTACGGGTCGGAAAAGGTTTTCGCTTCTAGACGATCCTCTTAACGCACACACTTGTGTAATATATCCCGCGCAGATAAATTATCTCGCCAGAGATTGACCGTCGTGGACAGATTGGTTTGAAGAACATTCATTCATTTGGTATTCAATGCCAAAACTGAAAAACAAAACTTGGAATGCCAGACTCGCGTTCTGAAGTTTTCATTCATTACTCTTAGCATTTTCATTATTAAAAGTCTTTTGTCTTTGTCGTCGGTAAGGTATTCATCGTACCTAAAGTTTTGCTTTTATTGATATTATACTGAAACCGTAAAACCAATGTTATTTGTTTCTAATTATAATACGTCTAGACTGGTGAACGCAATTTTTGTTTTGCATATTTATTAAAAGCAACAAAATGACAGAAGTTAATTTAAAGTTTTCTCATACAAATGTCATACAATTTTAATGTGTTGAAACTTTTTCTCTCAGAATTGCGCCCTTAGCTATCGTTTACTTAGACTTACCTACAATCGTCATAGAAACCTGTGGTTCCCTCATTCCATATCCGAATGTATGGGTATAACATAGGTGCTCGACAATTCATCCCGTGACTTATTGAAGACAGCTGTCATCCTCATTCATTTGTTTTAAATTCGTTCCATATAGTTATGGAATAAGCGATAGACAGGTTTCGATGACAATCCTAGATTAGTCGTATGGCTACTAAGGCTTCTGGTCGCAGTTCTACATAGTTATAGTCATTTAAGACTATTAACAGAGTGTAAAATTGAGCGTAAAAAGTACTCGTACCTACTTCAAAATCGTCACCAATATAATTTAGGTTTAGCCCGATAAAGTCGAGCATTGTATTAATTTCCTATGTTGAAGTACATTCAAATTTACACTCTATATTTATAGTTGTAAAATTAATTTTTCAGTGTTAATTTTTCATTTTATTCAATGATTCACTTCCCTCAGTGTGCAACAACGTTGCGAGAATTGCTATCCAGCTACGATTAAAACCCAATAAAAAAGGCAAAATATACCTTATGTCATGCGTAGGCCAAGCTTACACCGGCAACTATGACTAGTCATTTCATTTTGCAATATCTCTGATAATAATTATTATGAATAATTCAGGACGTAACAGCGTTTATTACGAAAACATACGAATTTAATATTACTTTTTACGTATAATAATGTTTTATTTTCATTTTAAACTTTCCTCACTTTGACTCTACCTTTTACGATACAATGTCAGTAATAACGGTCTAAAAAATCAGAGCCATTCACTATCACTCCCATGTTCTTGTTCGACAGGACCTTGACATAACCTGTCACATAACAGTTCAATCCTGCTCCTTTCGGTTTGATACTCAACCGTTTTACCTCACCTAGAAGTTTCTGTGAGCATTGAAAAGTCCTAGATCGCGATCAAGAGGCAAACTTGCATTAATTAGTTTAAGGAGCACACCACGGGTGTGCCCGCGAAATTCAAATTTTTCGTGGTTTTTCGCGATTTTTAAGCTAATAAGACATAATAGGCTTATGGCCGTCAAATTGCGATAATCCCACTATCTTCTTCACGTGTTTATATAAAAATCTCTGCTCGAAAGTGTCGAGTTAAAGAAATTAGTCCGAGATTTGCGAGTTACTCACATAAAACTCGATACTCGGACTAATTTCCTAGGATACACATTTTTATGCAAAGATTTCGATATAATCATGTAAAGATGATACTGCCATTCTCGCAAATTGATTACCATAAGCCTATCATGTCTTATTAGCGTACAAATTGCAAAAAACCACGAAAATTTTGAATTTCGCGGGCAGACCCGTTGATTTCACGTTAACCATGGAATAAATAAGTACTTCGTACTATTAATTCCATGAGTTTAACTGACAAGCGCCGCCGGTATAGTTAGCGAGTTCACCAGTGTACTATTATCGAGAATTACTACCACAGACCAGGGAATAACTACTACAATGGAATATTGAGAACTGGTGACAGTTCGGGCGATGTACTGTAAAACTATACGACTCGGTCTCACGATGTTGTATTGTAGCCATTGAGTAAACATATTAAATAATCAGCACTAACCGACGTCACGCATACATTTTTAGCTGAAGCTGAATTTTTTGTCAAAACTGTAATTTTTTTTATATTGTAGATAGGCTTGCGCTTGACGACAATCATGCCTGATGGAAAGCAATGATGAGGTCTAGGTTGGAGCGCGCTTGCCTAGAAAATGCCTATTCACTCCTCTCTTGTAGGCACCTAGATTATACTTGGCTGGAAACACGGAGGCTGGAAGGGCGGTCCAAATTGCGCTAATGTATGCGACCGACAGCGGTATGTGCTGTCAGCGGTACCGAAATGTACCGCTGACACTACGCGCGACTTTTTATTTGAGAAATTTTTGGCGTGTGTCGGCTACTAATCTAAAATCTTAGAAATAGCTATCTGATTAATTGTGAAAACTTGATTACCCTTAACATTAAACAAGAAGAAAAATAACAAACCCGCCTCGTTACGAAATGACTGGAACAAACAATACACAAGAGAGAAATTATATATTTATGAGCGGTAATGGAATAAAGGAATGCAGTATGAATCCATATCAGTATGCATTGTGCATCGCCTTCCTTCCCGCATCTGCAGGAGAAAAAAAGGAACTCATGTTGGTTGCATACTGCTGCAAGAACCGCAACACGTGTAAAAGCTGTCATCATGGGAAGAGAAAAATGCAGACTAAAATTTTATTTTATTTTATTTTATTCGGAAGCCAACGTGTACACAACGAACGTTAGTATATGATAACTTAAAGCTAACGTTATTAATGAAATTTAAAAAAGAATGATAATTACAAAAAATGAAAAAATAAATTATTAGTAACAGATAGGTACAAAAAAAACAAAATTAATAAAAAGAAAATAATAATAACCACAAAAAAAAATGCAAAATATCATGCATAAAATCCAAACAGATATACGCAACGCAACGCATTTTATCAATTTTTTTAAATACTATTAAAGTAGATACCTTATTTAAACAAATAAATAATTGATAACTTGGATGTTCCCTAAATGTCAAACTTGTATCTCAAGTATAAATCCAATGGTGAATAACTGAGATTATTGAAAACCAATATTGACAAAAGCAATTTGCCATTGTCAATATTTGTTTACTAGTTTCCAGGATTTACTCATGTTTCTCTAAATGTATCAACTAAAGATCAAATCAAGGTATCAAGATATCGAAATGATATATGGATGAATTTTAGCACATCGAATGTGATCGAGTACAAATATTCCATTAGCATCATTCCAAGTTTTTATTTAAAAGCGCATAGCTGATAGTGTATTTAAGTAGCAACATGCGGCATTGCAGTAATTTGCATTAAACGGATAGCAACCTGAAATGAAAACTGAAATCGGGAAAATTACCCCGAGACAAAACATCGATGAGCCAATACTGAGCTGATTATTTTTGTGGCTCGCCATTGTGTTCGCTGTTGAAACATCTGATAACAACAATAGCTGTCATCGTCCTTTAAAGAGGTAATGTCCACGGCTGGACGACCTTCTGACATAAACCAGTGACTATCCGGGACTCTTCTGAGGTCTTAGATTAAATGACGTTATAAGACGTTTATTGATCGCTGTTGAAACGTCTGATAACAGCAACAGCTGTCATCGTCCTTTATGGAGGTAATGTCCACGGCTGGACGACCTTCTGACATAAACCAGTGACTATCCGGGTCTCTTCTGAGGTCTTGGATTAAATGATACGTTATAAGACGTGTATTTATCGCTGGTGAAACATCTGATAACAACAGCACCTGTCATCGTCTTTAATGGAGGTAATGTCCACTGCTGGACGACCTTCTGACATAAACTAGCGCCTAACCGCGTCTCTTGAGGTCTTGGTTTAAAAAGGTACACGGATTTAGTTTTTGTCTGTTCTGTTGAATGTAACAGAAAAACGACGTTTTATCTAGTAACTAAAAAACTATGCCAGTTATTAAAAATTAGCTTTTGATCGTTTTTGGGTATCATTATTACCGACACATTAAAACAAAAATTACAATTACATCCATTGTAGTCTTCGATGAAAATATAAATGTTGAGATTTTGGGATAGCTAGAATCCAGATTTTTTTTTCTAATCGTGTTTTCTGCTTCTCAGCGAATTAAAAATACAATACTTATGATATTTAAATTTGACAGTAATTATTGTCTTCATAGCTTTTGAACTGCTTGATTTTCAATTTCGTAAGCAAGCCAAGAACCGCCCGCGACCTCCCTTCCACTTTATAATATAACACATACGTCCTTAAGCTAATGCTACCTAAAAGCTTATCAATATTATACTCTGAAAGCTAAACCTAGCGCCTTGCAATTAATCTCTTTGATACTAGTACCTACTAACTTAGCTGAGTAAATCAAGTAAGTCGAGATGCAGTCTCGTACACGCGCCTCCAAATAAATTGCTCACACAACTACTTAGCTTACTAAAATAATATGAGCTTTAGGTACTTCTGTATTTTATTTTTTATCTAAGACATAAATCGTCATCATGAATGACGCTACAGCCCTTGAGCCTGTTAAAGCAGTATTCGCCGCCCATTCCTATCGTTAGAGCTCGCTTTCCAATTTCGTGTGCCAAATCGGTTTGACACATTTTTCGTTCGACATTCATACGTTATGTTACACGTGTCCACTGTCCAACCCACTGCTATCTCGCGATCTTTATGTGTTGGACTATGCTAGGCTAACCACAGGTGATATATAACTCATTCGTTCGTTCGTTCGTTTGTTCGTTTCAGCCGACGGACGTCCACTGCTGGACTGCATTTCCAGCCCACTCGATCCTGCGCTAACTGTATATCCAGCGCCTTCCCGCAACTCTTTTAAGAAGCACACCACAGGTGTGCCCACGAAAGTCAATTTTTTTGTGTTTTTTCGCGATTTTTAAGCTGATAAGACGTAATAGGCTTATGGCAGTCAAATTGCGATAATCCCAAAATCATCTTCACGTATAATTATATAAAAATCCGAGATTTGCGAGTTGCTCACTTAAAACTCTTTACTCGGATTAATTTCCTAGGATAGACATTTTTATGCAAAAATTTTGATATAAACTTGTAAAGAAGTAACTGCCATTCTCGCTAAATGACTGCCATAAGCCTATTATGTGTAATTAGTTTACAAATTGCAAAAACCCACGAAAATTTTGAATTTCGCGGGCAGACCTGTTGAGTTCGCCAGTCAGTCGTCAGTCCATTTTCTGGTCGGAGGCCTGCCAACACTGCGCTTTCCCGTGCGGGGTTGCCATATCTATATCATCGCCATAATAACTCATAGATGTTCCGAATGCGCCATATCCACTGACCTCTAATACAAAATTTACTTTTTTAATTTACCTTGGACTAAGTATTAGTAGAGCAAAGGAGTCCTAAGAGTTTTAATAGTGCATCGCGCCAAACGCTACGAGTAAATCGCTTGATGGTGCATCATTTTTGTAGGGCGGTAACTACTAACTAGCCACGGGCGGAGGCTCTCACCAGATAACCGAATATAAAGGAATCTCTGTATCTTTATCTTTACAATACTATATAAATATAGCTAAGTCTGAATTTAGATCTAGTTCACAGCAATTAGTCTTGTTGACTTTAGGCTTAGCAAAATAGCTAAGTGAAAGCAGTTCGGCTCTGATACTAACTCTAATAGCAGCTACCAAATAGATTACTTACAGATACTACGTTATATAATACATTAAAATATTATTCTGTACTTATATACCTACCTACTTCTATTTTTTGTTACTTCCTAACTTATAATCCTTAATGTTTAATGGTACCCACGAAGACTGAAATTAAAGATTGCGACGACCTTATCGCAATTGGTTTTATTAACCTGCGCCATTAGTCATTTAATGGAAAGAAATTTAAAAGAATGTACAGAAATTATGTATCTGACCGAAAAATTGGTCACATGACTTATCGAAATATGACTTGGATTGCCGGGGATCCGGATAGGGCCGGATATACTCGTAGTTAGGCTTTTTGATTTTCAAAACAGTACTGCAGTACGGCACCAGGGAATCGTATCCATCCAACAATTTATTTTATTATTGATTGATTTATATTATTATTGAATATACTGACCACTAGACCTAAAAGGTTTTAGCTAAATAAACATGCAATCAACGTACGGTACAACAAATAGATTGACCCAAGTGAAAGTTAATCAAGTAAAGCGCAAATCACATTAAGAACCACAGATATAAATCGTAAAAAATTCTATAATGCCAGTAAAATGAAACTTTTTTGCTCTTTTCTGCAATAGGAACATCCTTTGAATATCAGAAGCATTGCCCCATAGGAAGATACTATAGGACATATCACTGAAAATAAGCAAAATAGACAAGCTTAGCTTAAGCACTATGTTTAAGGTGTTGTGGCCCTACCAGCCCGCGAAATTCAAATTTTATTTAGTTTTTCGCAAATATTAGACTAACTACACATTGTACATTTATGGCAATGCATTTTGCGGGCCTACTTTTTATGCATTTACAGGTTTTTAATAGAAACTTTGCTCGAATGTTCCCACTCATCTCATATTGGTTCCCGAAAGATAATTTTTTGCAGTTTTCCAGATTTTGAGCTATCGGGAACCAATATGAAGTAAATGAGTATTCTTGTTATTTTATTAAAAATATATTTTATTAAAAACATGTAGATGCATAAATGTTGTGCCCGCAAAACACATTGCCATTAGCCTTCGATGTATAATTAACCCACTATGAGCGAAAAAATAAATAAAATTTGAATTTTCGCGCCCGGATGGTACCCATCGCCCTTAAGCGCTAACATTATTTCCGTGTCTGCTGCTCACCTTTTACCCTAAAATATGACACCCCAGATGACGTCTACAAGGGATTTAAATTCACATGACTCACACATACCCTTCTATTCATAAATGGTATACGAATAGCGCTAGTGCCCCTATAGGTAGTTAAATCATGTTATTTGTATTGAGTGTCAGGGGCTTGGTGGTGGACTATACCCAGACCCCTAAGATTTGAGAGGATATCCGCGCCCAACAGTGGAGCCTTAAAATAGGGTTGAAACGAGTTTCGAAAGTGTTGGCCATATCTAGGGTTACTTGGTCAAATCTTTGTCAACCAGTGTATAATTAATTATCACTGAGTGATTTGTCTCGGCTTAATTAATTCCTATTGAGTTAACAGCTTACCAAACAACGACATCTGTATAATGTACACTGTGTTGCGATTCTTAGGTATACCTTGTAGCAGAACGTGGTTGGTGAAGATAAACATCAGATTTTAAGTGGAGAAAATACCAGTTTATTGTAGCTATTTTAGGATCTCAAAATAGTATGTCACAGTCAAAAATAAAAACGTATTCCAAACAAACTATCTTTTTAAATTCAAATTTAGCCATATACAAAAAGTTTGTATATCCAACACGCCCCTATAAATTTAAATTTAAAGATATCCAAAAGAAAAACTCAGCTGGCCTTAACACCTAAACCATCTAAACACTTATTGTGTTTAACACTAAATAACGGCTTAGTAAGCACATCAGCTAACATGGATGCAGTGGGTACATGTCTCAACTCAATGTCGTTCTTGTCCCTCAAAACCTCCCTCACGCAATGATATCTAATATCAATGTGTTTGCTACGTGCATGAAACACTGGGTCCTGAGCTAAAAATATAGCCCCTTGGTTATCGACATGAACAATCACTCGAGCGTACCTCATGATTCCAAATTCCTTCAATAAGCTATTAAGATATACAGCCTCCTTCATACTCTCCGACAGGCTAACATACTCTGCCTCGCACGTTGAAGTAGCTACGCTACGCTGCTTTCGAGACTGCCACGATATACAGCCACCACCTAAAATAAATGCATAACCAGAATAAGATCGTCTGTCTAATAAACAATTCCCCCAATCAGCATCTGAATAACCCTGCACACATTCACCAGTTCTCTTGTACACGAGACTGTATTGGCTTGTTCCCTTCAAATAACGTAAAACACGTTTCGCTGATTTCCAATCGGATTTTTCAGGATTTTTCACTTTCTGGCTAAGTTTACTTACCGCATTAGCGATATCGGGTCTGGTTGCATTCGCTAAATAATTCAAACAACCTATTAGCTCTCGATAAGGCCATGCCTCGCTGCTCTCATCACTGCATTTCTCTTCTTCTTTCCGTTTGGAATTTATCTCCATAGGAGTTGCACATTTATTGCAATTTTCCATGCAAAAACGTTTTAGTAAACTTTCGATGTAATTTTGTTGTGACAAAACAATGACATTGTCTTTTCTTCGAATATCTATGCCTACTATATTTTGCTAAACCATAGTCTTTCAAATCGAACTCTTTCGACAACTCATTCTTAAACTTCGTAATTAAACCTCTTTCTTGACATGCGACTAAAATATCGTCGACCCCATTCAGGTTTATCACTACTCTTTAAAGCATTTTTCAAAGTAATTTCAACTGAACCTGCGAAATCTTCAATTTCATTTTCATCAGCAGAATTGATCGGTTGTGTAATTTCAGTCATTCGATAAATTTTCTTCGGACAGCCTACACTACCTGTGTGTGAAATCCTAGGTCTACCAGGAGCTCTCTTCATCAACCTTTGTTGATCATCATGATTTATTTCTTCAGACGCTTGTTCAAGTTCTGCAGGTCTTGTCGAAGAATCATCTTGATCATCTCCAGGATATGCTTGACATTCACTCCATATTTCTTCATCAGTCTCTACTCGGTCTGTCTCATTCTCGCTCCTATGTTCTTCAGTTATTGGAACATTTTGCCCGGAGAATTCAATTTCAATGAAATCCTTATCTTTGTCTTCCGTGAAGTTCACTGGCCTTGGTTCTTGCTTCGAGATTTCATTTTCGTGAAATTTCACATCTCTCGCAATCATGAATCTTCTTTGCTCTGGAATCCATACTTTGTATCCTTTTGCATTACCCGGGTATCCTACAAAAATACCTGCGATCCCTCTTGCAGCAAACTTATCCTTCTTTGGATCTTTATCCAGAATATGTACCTTGGTTCCAAATCTTCGAAGGTATTCAATCTTCACCGGCTTGTTATGCCACCTCTCATAAGGAATATCACCTTGTAGACTGCTCGTAGGACAACGATTCCTGACATAACATGCTGTATGCACCGCTTCTGCCCAAAAACCTGAGGAAAGATCTGTACTCAACAGCATACACCTCGCCATTTCCACTAAGGTTCGGTTCATTCGTTCAGCTATCCCATTCTGCTGTGGTGTTCGAGCAACTGTCAGTCTTCGCGTGATGCCTGCTTCCTTTAAGAAATTATCAAATTCAACGTTACAATATTCACCTCCATTGTCACTTTGAAGAAATTTGATCTTCATTCCCGTCAGGTTTTCAACGTGACTTTTATATGATTTAAAGGCATCTAATGCTTTATCTTTCGACCTTAGAAAATATACTACACACCAACGAGTGCTATCATCAATAAAAGTTATAAAATATTTTGCACCTTCCATTGATTGACATCTCATAGGCCCTACAATATCAGAATGAACTATGTACAACTTTTCAGCGCAAGGCCCATTGGATTTAGAAAAAGGTAACGCGGTCATCTTTCCTTTAGCACAAATATCGCAATCACGTAAGTTTCGTACTTCGGCAACGTCAAATTTAGCACCTAATTTACCTAAAAGCTTAGCAACATCTCTACCGTTCAAATGTCCTAATCTCTCGTGCCAACAACGTACATCAGCATTTGCATCACTTAAATTACAATACTCAGACCTATTTACACAATATAAATTACCCCTACGATATGCTATCAATTTGATTTCACCTGTCCTGCCAAAAATATAAGCTACATCGTGCCTAAATGTAACATCATAACCATCGTTGGTTAACTTGGCTACTGAAATCAAATTCGTCCTTAAATCCGGGACATACAGCGTATCACGTAATTCAAATGAGGTCTCAGAGTGATCGTTACATGCCGATAACCTTACAGTACCCTTACCTTTTATAACAGTACTTACATGCGTAGCTAAAGTTATTTCTCCGCTAGTCATTGCTAAAGTGCCCCCGAACTTACTTGCATCATTACAAAGGTGAGACGTGCAACCACTGTCCAAAATCCATTCGTACTTTTGAACATTAACAGCA
Organism: Coenonympha glycerion; assembly: GCA_963855885.1. Lineage (NCBI taxonomy): Eukaryota > Metazoa > Arthropoda > Insecta > Lepidoptera > Nymphalidae > Coenonympha > Coenonympha glycerion. The sequence continues at coordinate 13,262,932 of OY979643.1, forward strand.
TTAGAAACTTCTAAATCTGAAACATTAAAAGTAGTTAGAGTTTGATCTACACAATGTGTCTCTTCAGCCTTCAGGGCATTTCCACCTTCTTTCCTTTTACAATCAGATGCTTTGTGTCCAGGTTCGTGACATTTAAAGCATTTATACTTAAAACCTTCATTTTTTTTTGTTCCTTCAGCCTTAGTACTCTTTTTAGTGCCTCTCTTTCCTTTCTTGAAGTTTTTATTTACGTTTGTATACATAACGCCTTCATACTGAATTTTATTCACTTCTCTCGACGCGTACTCTTCCAATATTTTAATTTTTAATTTCTCTGGTTTCGGCAACTCGTCTCTCGACTCAATAGCACATCTAAAGCTTTCGAAATTTCCGGGTAAACTGTACAACAACATTATAGACAGCAAATCATCGTTGATCTGTATACCCATATCTCCTAGCTTATCAACAGCATCGAAAAAGGTATTCAAATGTTCGTGAACATTTCCTGTTTCCGCCATCTTGTGCAATATCAACCGTTTTAAAAGTGTTGCTTTCTTAGCAGGCCCTTTTGAAGCATAAATTGACTTCAGCTTCAGCCATACTTCTCTCGAGGTATTACAGCTCCTAATATGTCTTAGTTCGCTTCCACTCATCGATAAAATAATGTCTGCTTTAGCTTTTTCGTCCTCTACTTCCCATTTTTCAGCCTCTACAACTTCAGTTGGTTTCAGTACTTTACCATTTACGTACTTCCAACCATCATTTTTAGTTAAAATAGCTTGTACCTGTATTTTCCAGCTATCGTAGTTGTCCTTATTCAAGGGCTCGATTCGCATCATGTTGCTCGTCATCGCACCTCGATACTCGTTCAGCTACTCCGTCTCTTATCGACTTTAAAATCAAATTTTATCCTCTACATACGATTACTTCTCTCGTATCGTATCTGGGCCCATAACCAATGTAGCAGAACGTGGTTGGTGAAGATAAACATCAGATTTTAAGTGGAGAAAATACCAGTTTATTGTAGCTATTTTAGGATCTCAAAATAGTATGTCACAGTCAAAAATAAAAACGTATTCCAAACAAACTATCTTTTTAAATTCAAATTTAGCCATATACAAAAAGTTTGTATATCCAACATACCTAACCTACTAAGTATGTTTGTATTGACCACACCAACGACTTGATAGTTGATAGATTGCCTATTTGATTTATATTTCCTATTAATATCTTCTTCTTCGGGGTGTTCTAGTGAGTTGGAGAAATGAGCGTTCTTTAGAGTGCAGTTGAAACGCTAGTAACGGTTGGAACACAATCGCACCGGAACGCTAAATTATTCGGCTGACACTGCTCATCAGACAAGTAGCCATATCTATCCTATTTCTACTATTGTTTTTTATACAGTTTTGGAATGAAATTCAAGAATATTAGGTATATGAGAATCTATCTATAATTGCCATATACTTTTGACTTTCGTTCCAAATGTATACAAGAAGTAGGTAAGTAATCACATAAGTAAATCATAATATTATGGCTTCAGTCCTGAACAAACGAAAAAGTTATAAAATTTAAAAAAAACCGGCCAAGTGCGAGTCGGACTCGCGCACCGAGGGTTCCATAATATAAAAGAAGTAAAACATTAAAAGAATCACTTTTGTTCATGAATTTACGAGTATAATTTACATAGTAGGTACTTTTGCTGGCGAACCGCAAAACTTTGTTTTTGGTGGTTTATTGTTATTATCAAAAAAAGTATTATAAAATTTTGGGAGTTGATTCTATTTTTCCTGTAAAATATACATTAATGTCTATTGATTATAATTATTTCAGATTTTTCGATCGATAAACTTCGGAGATAAGGGGGGGGGAACGGTATTTTTTTCGACAGTTTGCTCAATAAATCAAAAACTATCGGGCATAAAAATAAATAAAAATCAGTTTTAGAATACACAAATAACGCCCTTTCATATGATATCCCACTCAATATTGTTATCTCATTTTGAAAATTTTTAAGTCCCGGTTTCCCCCCCTTTTTAAATAAAAGTAAAAACAATTTTCAATATTTTATGAGTGCAATGGCGTTGGGTCACTATTACCTAAAACTATTCCAAATTTCAAGTCGATAGCTTTGATAGTTACTGAAATAATCGAGTGTGACAGACGGACGGACGGACGGACGGACGGACGAACGGATGGACGGACGGACGGACGGAAGAACGGACGGACGGACGGATGGACGGAGAAAGTCTCACCATTAGGGTTCCATTTTTACCAAATTGGTATGGAACCCTAAAAAGAGTGCTGGGAATTGAACTCGGGATCAACTCGGGCACCAACTACGCACGGGCTATTTAGAAGCTCCTGCTGAAATGGATCAAATAGTGAGATCCACAAAATCTGTGAACAATCAATTAGGAGTGTTTGCACGCTGGGAGGAGTCCCGGACGTGTCCTGTTTACGTTGTTCTCTGTAGACTCTCCGGAGTGGAGTCAACACGACTAATTGCCTCTTACCACCCTCGGGGTCAGTGACCTTACGTAGACAAAAGTAGATGAAAATAATGCACAAAGGAAATACGAAAGTATCGCGTTGTGGACAAGACCGTGTGTTTAGGTATTGTATGAATGTAATACGTGTAAATATTCTAGGAGACATCTCGGGATCTTTCTATCTTCAAAAGTAGTTGTAGCGTGGTTTTCACCGGTGGGTGTGACTTCCCTCGGGGGAAAGGGGAACGGAGACGCTGCTCGGTGTTGATCCTTAAGCTCCTGCTGTTAGGGACTAAGGCCTCGCCTATTGACTTTGGACGGCTCGGGTCCACGAGCGCGGTTATGTCATTGGTCATGTCCAGTGAAGATCCTTGCGTTGACTTCTTCGTCTACATCGCTATCCTTATGCGGCACTGATACTAGCCTCAAGATATGGGCATCCGAAAGATTTACGTAAATCTTTTTCATACAAGCAAACAGTAGCGCCAACTGTCAAAATACCGCTGAATACCGCGTGGCCTTATACTGTTGGTACTAATGACACCCATAAACATTTTTTCGCGTGGTTCGCCGTGTCTAGAGTAGATGTCGATTGTTGTCGGGCAGGGGACAGGGACCATAAGTAGTTCACGATGGAATTGATGTGGTCGGTCGAGTATCCTCCAAATGTTTGGCGCCTACCAGTGCAGTCCGTCACCGTCAGTTGGCGTAACCAATCCAATAGCTTATTTTTATTTATTTATTTTTATTATTTATGCACCAACATACATAGGAAAATAGAGTAAATAAAAATTAACGCATAGGATAGCTTATCTCTCAAGAGATTTCTTTCAGCTACCCTAAGTGTGAGTAAGGTGAAGAGAAAAATGGGATAGGTCAGAGGGCACATAGCAAAATTATTGTACACAATTAATACAGTAAATAATTACAGCAAACAAAATATTGGTACCTACATATTAATACATGATATATGATACATACTACCAAGTACATAATATAATTACATACATTATATGAATACATACTAATCATCAATACATATAATAAATCTGTAGAGGTCGAATTTCTGTACAAATAAAAAAAATGCTAAAAACGGAGTCAGGGGGATGTAAGAAGTGAAATAGAACTAATTTAATTTTTTTTCAAATTTTTTGTTTCTCTGTTTGTCTGTTTGTCTGTTTGTCTGTTTGTCTGTCTGTTTGTACGGGCTAATCTTTGGAACGGCTGGACCGATTCCAATGAAATTTTGTGTGGTGGTAGCTTATGTCCCTGGTCAACATATAGGATACTTTTCATCCCGGTAAAATAAAGAGTTCCCGTAGGATAGTTAAAAAACTGCAATTAATTTAACAGCTTTGTAAACAACAACTAATGAACTTAATTTAGTAAAATTTGTTATGCTGATACCTTATGTTGCCTCTTTAACAAAATATATATATATAGTAAAACTTATTAATCCAATCGAGTTCCCGCGGGAAAGAAAACATTACAAAAACAGTTAGCAGGCGTACTTCAAGTAACGGACTTAAATGAAATTTTATGATCCTACTTTATATATATAAATGCGCGGTCAACATTTAAGATACTTTTCATCCTGAAAAATTTGAGAGCACCCGTGGGATGTTTAAAAAAACCTATAGCTACTTATCTACGTAGCACAATCAAAACGGGGTCGAAATATCGACAGTTTAAATCGTCCTTTTGATCGTGCAACTAGGTATAACTATACAAGATAACCCGTACGTAGCAGTAACGGGTTGCTACGTACACAGCAGCGCATCAGAATGCTTAATTACAATATCTGGGCGTTGGTATCATCTCAGAATAAGATAAGTTTGGTTAGTATAGATATTACAATCCACGATGACACGCCCCACTCTGTCTTACTTCATGCGAATTGAGTAACATAAGCGATTTCGATAGAGTGTATAAGTAGAGGAAGACCAAAGAAGATATAGGTAAATTGTGTGAAAGAAGATAACACGTTGACAGGAGAGATTGGAAGAAGACTCCTTTACGGGTCCATCGAACCCAGGGACCACTCATTTATCTTGGGAAAAATTAAGAAATTCCACGGGAAACATTTTTGTAAAAAAAACGAACTGCACGCGGGCGGAGCCGCGGGCAACAGCTAGTACATATAATAAATCTGTAGAGGTCGAATTTCTGTACAAATAAAAAAAATGCTAAAAACGGAGTCAGGGGGATGTAAGAAGTGAAATAGAATTAATTTAATTTTTTTTTAAATTTTTTGTTTCTCTGTTTGTCTGTTTATCTGTTTGTCTGTTTGTCTGTTTGTCTGTCTGTTTGTACGGGCTAATCTTTGGAACGGCTGGACCGATTCCGATGAAATTTTGTGTGGTGGTAGCTTATGTCCCTGGTCAACATATAGGATACTTTTCATCCCGGTAAAATAAAGAGTTCCCGTGGGATAGTTAAAAAACTGCAATTAATTTAACAGCTTTGTAAAAAACAACTAATGAACTTAATTTAGTAAAATTTGTTATGCTGATACCTTATGTTGCCTCTTTAACAAAATATATATATATATATTATATAGTAAAAAATATATATATAGTAAAACTTATTAATCCAATCGAGTTCCCGCGGGAAAGAAAACATTACAAAAGCAGGCGTCTTTCAAGTAACGGATTTAAATGAAATTTAATGATCCTACTTTATATATATGCCCGGTCAACATATAAGATACTTTTCATCCTGAAAAATTTGAGAGCACCCGTGGATGTTTAAAAAAAGCTATAGCTACTTATCTACGTAGCACAATCAAAACGGGGTCGAAATATCGACAGTTTAAATCGTCCTTTTGATCGTGCAACTAGGTATAACTACACAAGATAACCCGTACGTAGCAGGAACGGGTTGCTACGTACACAGCAGCGCATCAGAATGCTTAATTACAATATCTGGACGTTGGTATCATCTCAGAATAAGATAAGTTTGGTTAGCATAGATATTACAATCCACGATGACACGCTCCACTCTGTCTTACTCCATGCGAATTGAGTAACATAAGCGATTTCGACAGAGTATATAAGTAGAGGAAGACCAAAGAAGATATAGGTAAATTGTGTGAAAGAAGATAGCACGTTGAGAGGAGAGATTAGAAGAAGACTCCTTTACGGGTCCATCGAACCCAGGGACCACTCATTTATCTTGGGAAAAATTAAGAAATTCCACGGGAAACATTTTTGTAAAAAAAACGAACTGCACGCGGGTGGAGCCGCGGGCAACAGCTAGTATAACAATAAATACAATACTAAATAAATACCGATAATTACCGCTTACATTTAAGAAGTTTTCGACGAGCGTTCCATAAATACAACTTCTAAACACAAGCTTCCTCCAGGCTTAAACCTTGCAGAACCGCTTGTGTTCTCAGGAATCCTGGAGGAAAATTTCTAAATCCAAATCAACGAAGACATAACACATAATAATAAATCTATCGCAGCCTACTAACTTGTAGAGTGTATAAGGAACCTTTCATACACAACAATACTTATGTATTACCTGATATATTTCCTGGACAAATATACCATGCCAGAAACTCTTTGTGTACTACATTTTGCGATCAAATCATGGATAATTCGAGACCATTTCAGCATTTGTAGTGACTCGTGTATGTTATGTATACCGAAATGTACGACGTGCTATTGTATGACGGCGAATAAATTCCTGTCCTATTTTGTTTGATGCGGACTATTTGCTATTTGGCCAGCGTCTCTGTGCGGGCACATATTTCATGTTTACGTTTGCGATCAGACTTAGTTTAACCACGGCGACATACTGTCGTTTCTGTCTACCATGAATTCTGCTTACACCCGTTCAGACATGTGAAGATACATTACTTATGGCGGTTCCCAATATTCGATCTATCCATGGTTTAACTTTTACCGGGTCATCTGTTCTATAACATAATACTGATAATGTATGCCATTTAGGGGTATGAAAGTGAAGGTCTTTTCCTAGCAGGTGAGATGAAAAATACTTAATTAAAATCACGACTATTTAGTATGCAGTTCACATCTTTGAGTTTTACTCACTTACATTTTTCACAAAAACCTGTGAAACTCAAGCACTTCATAAAGGAGCCATTTTTACAGGTATTATAAGTTACCTCATGCATATTTATCAGACGGCTTTACAATGTTCTTTTATTACAGAATCGCTTTTCACAAAGGCTTCTTAATGTCTTTTGGGATTGATACTCCAAGAGTATAAGCACCTTGTGGGGGGTTTGTAGTACACCGTAACCTTTTTTTAGGGTTCCGTACATCAAAAGGAAAAACGGAACCTAGCTTATAGGATCACTTAGTTGTCCGCCTGTCCGTCCATCTGTCACTACCCTTTATTTCAGTAAGTAATAAAGCTATCGATATGAAATTTGGAATAGTTGTAGGTAATAGTGTCCCACGTTACTGAAATTATAAAAAAAAAATTAAAGTAGTTTTTATTTTTATTTAAAACCGGGAAGTCGAAATTTCGAAATGAGACGACAATATCGAGTGGGGGGTTTAAATACGATAAGGCGTCACTTGTATATTCTAAAACCAGTTTTTGAATAAACAACCCCCACCTCCTCATTAAAATCATGAAAATTACTATTCTTCCCACAAAATTTGTAGGTCTGGCGCTATAATACTCGTACCTACTTAATTAAATGCATCAACATCTCTGTGACATAATACTAAATTCCAGGAATGTATGAAGTTTCGTTAGTTCTAATGCAGTTGGTACTTGCTACGATTCAGTAACTTTGGTTTTACATGCCTTTTTGAGAAAAACAAACTCTCAGTATCAAATTACATAAAATATAACATCGTGAAATTATGAGAAACAAGAGTTCGTTCGCAGAAACTTTCAGTAATTAAATAGTCTTGAGCCTCTGAGGAGATATTAAAAAAACGTCCCGGAAACCAAACATGTACCAAGACCAACATAATCGAAACAAACGCTATACATTAACAGAAATACAAGTGACCTCTTAAACAACTACAGATCAAACCAGCAATGTAAAAGACGCACGTTATAGTAATCTAAGGAAATTATAAAGATATAACAGTACGGGGAGACAGCATGGCGCAATATGAATTGATATTTAGGTCCCCCGACAATCTTTTGCTTTCTAATAAATATTGAGATTATTAAAATATAAATCAAAAGGGGATGCATTAGACGATGAACGTAATATTTATTAAAGCTCCAAAAGGATGTTCAGCAGAATTTATGTAATGTCGCCCATTTATTAATATTTAAGGGTGGCTGTTCACCAGGCAGTTAAGGCCAGTCCCATTTTCACACAAAGTACGACACCTACGTGCCTTTTGAGATATGGGGGGAAAACACCGTTACTTTCAAAACTCTTGGTTAGTACTTAACTAAGAATTTTCTGATACAAAAACCCAATATTTATTGGCCCGATTCGCATATTAAGATTAACCGGTGAAATAAACATAAGCCCGTGTTAACCAGCACAAAATTAAAACTAGAAAGAAAACTATTTATATTAGAGACACAAATCCTTAGCTAGTTAATTGCTGCAATTTACTAGCCTATTTAGTATTTATACTCATAACATACTCGTAAAAGAATACCCGGCTGAGCTTGTTGTGGGCTTCTTCTCAGTGGCAGGACGCATTTGCGAACCCTCGTAAACATAGTAAGTAAAATAGTTATTATAAGTATTAAATATAAAAAAATAGTTATTATTGTAAGTCGTGAAATAGTTATCACCATTGTAAAAGTAGATACGACTCGTCATTAGTGCCTTTGATCTAGGCGTATAACTTATGAAATAAAATATATTATTTTGATTTTAGCAGGACAGATTAATTTGTTTTGCTATAATAAGTACTTGAAAAGATTCTGCATGTTACAATATACAGGAACACCGCCTACATAAAACACCACACACAAGTATTCTCCCAACACTTTCTTCGACGGGACATCCTCAGGAGATTTTGACTTCACAATGCGAAATCGTAGAGCAAGACTCTACGATTTGTAGGAATTAATCTGTCCTGCTAATTATGGATTTCGGCAAAATAACGCCTGCTTCCATTCAATATTTTGATTTCGATTGTATCCAGGACCTCGTACTTTGCGGTTGATCTTGCTCACCACTAAACCACCGAGGCAGTCAGTAATAGCACAATTTAAAGATATGGATCTTAATACTGGTAATGGCATACTAAAATGCAAGGCATGAGTGATACCAAAGGTGATTTGGCAAGGACTATAATTATAGTGATCTATTCTCTAAACTTTGAGAACTTAGGAGTTCAGTGTTCAGGCACTTTGTCAAAGAAATATCAAAGTTTGACTGCAGGAACCTAAAGAGAAATTGGGACTACAGTTTACATTGTTAGCTGGATTATAACAGTGCTTTAAATTCTAAAAACTCTAAGGTTGTTTATTATATTTTGTAGTGAATTTAACTCAAAGCTTTGAATTAAAATTTTTGCATACAAGAAAATAAATATTAGAAGGAAATTTAGCCGCAAGAAAATTCCAAGAACACTGGCGCTAAATTAAAATAATACATAATATAATATGCTTGGAAAGCTTGTTGAGTTATTAAAATTAGCTAGATTATATTGTTTGTTTGAATTGATCCTCTAAGCTCTAGGGATTACTAGTAATCCCTAGAAAACATCAATCGTCATATTATGTGTTAATTTTGATTGCGTTGATTTTGAAGTTTAATTTATTTATACCCCTGGGCCGTTTGTCTGCTGAAAACACAATTCCGGCTTTGATCAAGAGAAAAACCTAAATTCACGTGGACGGAGCAGGGTGCAACATCTAGTATATTGATACGAAAAGATACCCTGATAGGTTAGCGGTTGAATTTGTAACCCTTGTAAATTTAGTTTTAAGTCGATTATTATAGTTATCACCATGTACATATTATAATATCCCAAATAATATGTCATTGGCATAAGGGCTTGTATGTTAGGCTTATGTGAAATACATTTTTTAAATAATCTTTATTTCACATCAATTTGAGCTTAAGTTCAAAATAGCTTAAATAAGGAATTGTTTCTGTTATATTTTTCTCTGTACCAACTATTTACCAACGTATTCGCAAGATTAAGAAGGGCAATAATAAAATAAGGATTTACATTAATATTGTATTTTAAAAGGAGTCAGCTGTCAGCACAAAATAGGTATCAATGGCTATCTAGAACACACAGGCGGTGTTCGTTCCAATTTCCTTTAGATTTTTTTCCGTAAGCAAGATCGCTCGACAAAGGACAGCTCCCAGATCGACTGCAATAAATCACAACATCCAACAAGATTAAATTTCAACTGGCTAGAACGTAAGGATGGCCGCACGTCGCATTTTAGTTCCTTCTCCTCCACATGACTAGCGGCGATTATGTTTAAGTGCATAATCGTTTGTTTTTGGCGGTTATCGACACAATTATCGCACAATACCAGCAAACTACGTATAACCTGCATTAATATTGTACGTAGTTTGCATACACAAGCATCTACATAATCGTGATCAGTAGAAAGTGTTTGTAACCAAACTCCTCGGAAACGACTTGACAGATTTTATGAAATGCACCGATTTCTATGGTCTGAGAATAGGTGTTAGCTATTTTCATACCCCTTAATAGCTAAAAACAACGTTTATTCAGTCAGCTAGGAAATAAATAAAATATTGCTATGAGCAGCAACTACAATGATGAAAAATAATGGGTAAATAGACATATACCCCGGACATGGTAGACGGCGCGTGTAAATGTAGTTTACCGGTGTCAACAATGATTCTTTAGTTACCAACAGTAAGGCCACGATGTAGTTCGCTCAAAAGCCACCTATAGAAATTTGACAGATGGCGCTACTGTTTTCTTGTACGAAAAAGGTTGAAGCAAATTGTTCGGATACCAAAATCATCAGGTTCTTATCGGTAATTGGGTAGTGACTATGGTATTTGCGCTTTAGCATGGTGCGGGTAACGCAGCTGTACATTCGCATAGTACTCGATCTGTCTCACCAGAGTGAGTGAGTGAGACCAAAAAAAGCAATTGGGAAGGGCCAGTTACCAGAGTAACTGGCCCTTCCCAATTGTTTTTTTTACCTCATCTTTCACCCGCACCATGCTGCGCAAATACTATAGTGTTCAAAACGATGTTTTTCTTACAAGATCATTGGATGAAAATCGAATTTGGCACCACAGATAAGAATAATAGTTAGCCACTAATAATAAAGCAACAGTAACCAATGTGCGGCCAATCTAACTATCTTTCATGGGCCGAGCGTCAGAAGGATCGTCGGAATTTGAATTCACTGGGATTGGCTAGTTACATTTCAGATCGCACTCCTCAACAGCTTGTACAAAATAAACCTTTTTGTAAGGTATTGCCAATAACATGTGCGGCTATTATCAGTAGCGTTAAAACTTTTGGTTGTATTCAGAGTTAGGCTCGAAGGTCACAAGGTTTCTGCAAAATAAATAGAATTGAATTATAAAGAATCACAGTTGGTTTTTGAAACAAAGTTTCTTTTAGGACGGTACAGCGAAGGCTAGGCGAAAGCAAAATTGATTTTTCCGTCACGAAAATCCCCATATAAAGAAAATCCATAAATATAAAATATAGTCTCTAAACTTTAAATGAATATTTCGTCTAAGCAAGCATTCAATCAGTTAAATTATGATGAACTCAACTCAGCGCCGTCTATCGAGCGGTGGGTGAACTGCGTTTCAACCGCGTGTGCCACTACTCTCACGATTTTTAAGCTATTGCATAGCTTCTATCGCGGGCCTTGAGCATAAAGACCGAATCCAGAAATTCCGTAACGAAAATAACCGATAACAGAAACTGATTGGCTCGCGACATTGCGGGCCTTGAGCGTGGAGACCGAATCCAGAAATTCCGTTTTCGGAGTTTCGGAGTTTCGTACTTTTCCAGGACAGTGGGCTATAGACAAATCCTTGTCATTCCCAATCTTAATCGTTCATATTCTTTCCTCCTATTTCTTCTCCAGAAAAAGGGCCTCGTATCCAATAACACTAAAACAGTGTGGAAATGTCCAAGTTTCCGCAGTTTCAGCAGACAGTGCGATTTTCAGCGACAAATGGCTTCGCGAACATTCCATTATGGGATTTTTATGCCACCGCAGTAGGTTTCTGGTGTGAAGTATTTCAACCACCTTGAATTTATGTTCAGATCAAAATGATTTTAGGCAGCATAACCCGGTTGCATTTAAAATAAAATTGCTCCAATAATAATAATTGCGGGTGTTTATTCTCTTGTAGCCTTAACTAGGTATTGGAAGATATGACTGAAGTTAGAAGACATTTAGGAATTGTAGTTATGTTAAAAGTTATGATCCTTAGATAATCTGAATTTTTGAAGAACTTTGAACGTTAATAATTTTATCCTAATTTCAAATAATATTCACTGTTGGCAAGACACAAGCAAATGAAGTCTTGGGTTGAGAATAATTTAATTATAAAAAGTATGAAAATATAATGTTTAATCTTTTCTAAGTGCGCATGAAATAAAAACTTAATTTGATCAAGTTTTTAATTATCGGTTGATGGTTTTACGAGATCGTAGAAAAACTATTGTAGAGAAAGATATTGAAACATGAACACAAAATTCCGACCAAAATATTTTTAGCACATTTTTTATCATCACATTTAGAAGAAAAATTGTTTTAGGGAAAAAAATCATAAATAGGTATGAAATAAATAAAGAAATGTCCTATCTACACGTCTTTTGGGACTTGAATGATATACCTACTGAGTAAAATTATTATTATTGTAGGGACTTGAATAATAAAATTATAATAATATCATGTTTGATTTTGTAAATTACTTTCCTTATTGGCAAAAGCAAATACAATGAAAAGAAACTTCCCCAATGAAATCGTTTACTTATCAACTTTTGTAATAACCCCAAATGTTATGGGTAAAGGAAACGAGAAAAAATAATGGGTAATAAGTCCGGGATGCCAACCACAACCACGCAACTCTGATTTTTATTAACTAAATACTATTACGAAGACCTGGGTTCGATCTCCGGTTTGGGCAAATAAAATAGGTAGTATATTTGTATTTATCCTATGAGAAATTTTTATTACCAAGGTAATAAAGAAAACAAACAAACAAATAAACCAGCCGTGCTATTCTGCAAAACAGCGACGAGCGTACATCTATGCATCTATGAATTCGTCAGTTGTAATAGAGTACAATTTTGCATGCCATCTTCGGGTTGGCAGCTGTCTGGCAGCTGTTTCTGAGATGGACATTTTGTAGAATAGCGCAGCAGATTCGTTCGAAACACATAAACCTTCCTTAGCAGTCAGGTAACAAGTAAATAATTTAAAAATTAAAAAACACGACTGCCTCGTGATAAAAGGGCATTTTCCAAAAAAATATTGCCTATGTTACTCGGAATGGTGTAAGGATTCTAAAAATACCCCATATGCTCAAATCTATTCAGCCATTCAGAAGTTATGGTGGAATAAAGAAACTCACATACATACATACATACATACATGAACTCTAAAAACATTACACTCCTTTTTTGGGCAGTCGTGTAAAAAGGGATATCTATGGAAATAGAATAAATCCGACGCACTTGTAGTAGCTCTTATAAAATGTTAAAATGATAAAGGAGGGTTATTTTTTGAAGGCGCTGATGTATGAAATGAAATTTCCCCACCGTCTCAACCCGTGTCTATTCTTCCATGTGATATTATGTGAATGATTCTTCCACAATTTCGCTGAGACCGCGCCATTGTGGGGTATAATAGACCCAATCTATCGTGGCCGAAAGCCGGGCACGGTGCGTGTGGAATACTAATCGTGTGTTTGTATTCTACACACGTAAACTCGACACAGACGTCTGTGTTGTTGTTTTTGTTTACAATATGCCTCGGCTTGCCTTCGTACTTCGTGTTACTCGCGCTCTACACTACTCACGAAGTTGACCGAAGTTGTCCGAAGCGAGCAGTGTGGCACTTCGTCTAACTTCGCCAACTTTTCTTAGTACTTCGGTAAACTTTCTGAGTACTTCGCCGAGAAACTTCGCGAGTAGTGTAGAGGCCGGGTTAGAGCTTGAATGAAGGTGCGAACAGGAGCTTATTATAGGTACAGGATTTAGTTGTATCACAATAATGTAAAATTGTACAGTCAGGGAATGAAAAGGCCCAACAATTTTCAAATTGATTCGTTTGCATTAGTCGATTGTTTTGGTATGTTGACATAATGGACTCTTGCAGTAGGTACTAGTGCAAGCGAAAGTCGACACTAAGGTGACGAACCTTTTCATTCCGCGACTATATTATATAGTGTTACCAAAATTGCACAACATGATAAAACAACCAAATGTTTCGGAAGTTTAAAATTATAGAGATGGATTTTGATGAGTATAGTATTGTATATTAACTTTATGGAAAGGAACCTTTTGCGTGTATCACCACTGATAAGAAAACTCAGAATATTTAGTCAATATAAAGTTATTACTTGGTCTGTGGGCATCCGAACGATCTACGTAAACCTTTTTCGTACAAGCAAACAGTAGCGCCAGCTGTCAAAATTCTATAGGTGGCTGTTGAGCGAACTACAGCGTGACCTTACTTTGTATCACAGCTTTTCCATTTTCACCATTTTAGTACGAATATTTGAATGCATTTATTTGCAAGGAAATCAAATAGTTGCAGTACGACGCATTTCAATCTCAATTCTCGTCAGCCCCGAGCGCAAGTTGGCGAACATGGAACTTTAAACTACTTTCGAGTTCGCCGCATACTTCACAAAACTTGAGCATCTGTTTGCCCCACAATTTGGTCCCGTGTCCGGTAATATGGCCGCTAATAATTTACATAATAGTGCAAAACTTAGCTAAGGCACGGAATACATAATAGTACCTAACGGTACAGAAGGCTCACTCCGCAAGATGATTTAAAGAAATAGCGACTCTAGCGCTGACACAAAAAGTGCAATTCAGTTCGCAATAACGCTTGGCTCCGCCTCCGCAAACAACACGCAACAAATGCAAAGTTGTAGTCTCTTTCTATCGCGTAACTTTATCCCATTCGACCTATTAAGGTTGCCTCGCAATCGGGCGCACACAGTAACTAAAATAGACGTACTTTGCACAAATTTGCAAACTTTTTACAAGACTTTGCAAAATAGAAAAACTCTTGAAAAATTGTTATTATAATTAAGATACGCAAATAAAAAAATACTAAGTAGTTAGATATTAACGAAACAAAATTAATACCAAATGACTCCCTTGTTTAAACAGCATCGTATTTTGCAGACAAGCAGGCGTCTTGATATTTAAATAATATCAGCGACAATAAACGCTCAGACCCTCCTCAAAGTGAATTAATAAGTCTGGCAATAAGTTATGATAACTAAAGAGATATTAGCAGATATCTTAACCGAGATTACAGAGCAGGCACGGTGTGCCAGACATGTTACGTCTCAGTAAACAAGAATAAGAAATATTCTTCATTTCAACCATTCGTAAATATTCGGATCTTTAATTTTCAACATTCGAGTGAAAAATGCGATTATATTCCCCGGGTTGAAAAACCATTTCCAAATTCAGACATGACGAACTCTCGAGGTTGAACGGACATGATTTCTTTTGCTTCGGGTGATAACGTTTTTACCTCCCCAAACTTTTTCCGAATTTTCCGAAAAAAAATGTCCAATTTTACACTCGTTATGTTTAGTACACCTTAATCTAAGCTCGTATGTTTTACTTTTTTGTATTTAAGTAAAGTAAAATAAAAAAATACGAGGTAGCTTTTAGGTAGCTAATAACAACTTTTAAGATAAGCAATATTTCTTAAAAATTAAAACGTACCACCATTGTTCTTCATGGCATCTGCATCATTTTTAAAAGTTATGAAAATTTCACTACATTTACAGATAGGAAAACATTATCGCTTTTTGTTTTATATCTTACAGCTACACAATCCTCTTAATAGAAGACATTCGGCCCTAAATCACTCGCGGCCTTGCTTCCGGCCTTGCATACCGAATAACTATTACAACGTATTTAAATAAAATACGAAAGTCTTAACGTTTCTCAAACGACGTAGCCCATAGGTCTGGCATACAATACCAGCTCTGGACTCTCGGTGTAAGGAAAGCGAAGAAAGAATCGTGGATGATAACGGGCAGAACAGCTGGTGTCTTCGAATTGCCCTCGTACAAACGTTAGATGTTCACTTTACTTCTTAATTTCGACCTTCCTGGCATAGTAATTGCACAGTGTTAAAAGAATATCTTTAAACTATGGTGAATGCCGAATTACACTGTGGTATTAAAGTGGGACCGGGTTTGATGCCCTGCAAAGACCTTGGCCCGGTTTCCATCAAAGCGGAGAGAAGAGCAGTTTTTCAATAACCAATCAGATTTCGTTATTTCCACATCTCTTCTCTGCTTATCTTCGGTGGATATGGATTTCGAGTGAAGAGGAGAGATGTCTCATTTTTCACGGTTCCGTACCCGAAGGGTAAAAAAGCAACCCTATTAGCTAGACTGCGCTGTCCGTCCGTCCGTCCGTCTGTCACCAGGCTGTATCTCTGGAACCGTCATAGCTACAGACTTGAAATTTTCACAAAAGATGTATTTGTGTTGCCGCTATAACAATAAATGCTAAAAAATAGAATAAAATAAATATTTAAGGGGGCTGCCTTACCAAAAAAAAAATTGACTCTGCCTGACATCTATTGGCGAAAAGTAAAACTATTAAAGTAAAGGTAAGTAAAAAAAAAAATATGACTCCTGCTGCCATTTATTGTTTGATAGTAATAAAACTGAGCAAAGCTCGGTCACCCAGATTATGTTCCACTTTTCTCATCCGGGTCTCCCATACAACAAACTTGAATTTTTTTTGCTCGGTGCGGCGCTCTGATTGACGGTCTGAGAAAAGCACCAGCTTAACCCTACATCTTGTATTCAATACGTGCTCCTTATGAGACCAACCCTCAAAGCGGATTGGGTCTATTATGCCCCATGTTTGGGGTTGCGCCGCAAAATTCAATAGCAGAAGACTGACTGGAAAAGGTCCGGAAATGTCACCTCACGCTTATAAAAATGGCACGTCGTGTGATATCGATACTTTAAGGTCCATTGTGTTCACACTATTCATAGATGCGAGTATCTTGAGAGTTTCTTATATACGTACGAGTGTATTATACATATTATTATGTGTGAAGTGCCCTATGAGGTTATGACGGTTCACGCGATCTTTAGATTTGTTGTTAATAATTTTTTAGAAACGCATATATTATGCCCGAGAAGCAGTTTTTTAGATTTGTTGTTAATAATTCGAATTTATTACTTTAGATTTCGTGATGCTCATAAAATATAATTAACTTATTCAAAGTACATAGGAAGTAGGTACCTACTTGTTTTTCGCTAAAATATTACAGTGCGAAATTGTATAGGTACCTCTATCTTTCTAGTAGGTACTGTATAGCAGAACTCACGAGTTTATTTCCACATATCATGTAGAGACATTAGTAATATTTTAAGTAGTTTGTTTATGCCACTGCAGCTTGACTCTATTGAGATTGGTCAGCAACAAATGAAGAAAATTAAATTAAATTTATTAAATTGAATTGAAGCAGGCATTATTTTGCGGATATCCATAATTAGTAGGATAGAGTTAACGACTCAACGATTTCGCATTGTGAAGTCAACATCTCCTGAGGATAGTCCCGCTGTCGGGACGAAACGTGCATCGAAGAAAGTGTTGGAAAATTGTGTGTGTTGTTTTATGTGGGCAGTGTTTCTGCATAGTGTACCATACAGAATCTTTTCAAGTAGCGGATTAAAGCAAATCAAATTAATCTATCCTATTGTTTTCTTAATTTTTAAAAGTTACAATAAAACTTATCATTAGCTTATTCTTATTAATATACAAGTCTTGCTCGTGTGGAATGGTGCCAGAAATACTGGCTGCATTCCGCGTTGAACAGCTAAGCTGATACGTTGCGCAAAAAATGAGCCAGCCCTTCTGTGTGATTTAATTTTCCTATTGTTTTAACTTAAATAAAACTTAACTCTGTGAATATTCTATTTCGGAGTGTTACTGGTAAACGTACACGAGTTTTTGTACGAGTTTATGAAATTAATCGGGCGATTTGAGATTGTTTCTGCTCCCATTCCTCATTTTGTAAACAATATAAAATTACGGCCCATCCAAATAAAACCCACCGCGGCGAACGAAATATGGGGTCTTTTGTACCTCACAATGCTGCGATCTGCGCGAAATTAACGACAGCATGAACCGGTTATAGACTCCGAAAACTTTTTCACGCCCGTTTCCAATATTTGGGTTCTTTCTGATATACAAGTTAATTAATCTAATACAAGAAATCCCCTCCGAAACAGCGTGACCCATTTTTATGAAATTTTCTGTGTATATAATAATAGACGGTGAGTCTGAGAATACAGCACGTAAACTAAAACACCTACATGAGAATTTGTTTATATGGCAAAACAACGGTTGCCGGGCCAGCCAGTATAAATTAAAATGAATGTCAAACGTTCAATGATTTCACACAAGACACTCTGCTTAGTGGCCAAGTCCCTCAGTAAAGAGGAAATTAGGTCACATAACCCCTTGACCTAGAAAATGTTTTATGCAGGTTATCCTGAGAATACCCGAAATCCCTCATCATTCCTTTGTAATTGAGTCTCAAACCTAGAGGAGTGGAATTGAGAATTCGCCTAGTTTGAAGGGTTTTCGAACCCCTGTATGTCGGTCAAAATATACAACCACCTCGGATCTCCCCAAATATATCAGAAAATACGAATAGGAAAACAATATTAATAAAATCACTCAAAGAATCCTACTAATACCTAAGTACCTATTATATACGCGAAATAGTTTTTAAGTAACGGGTGATGATCTTTGTTACTCTTTCAGGCCGCAAATACTAACTAAATCGATTTGTCTAAAATTTGGAACATAGATAGCTTAACACATAGGCCACTTCTTATGCGCAAAAAATCCATCGTTCCCACAGGATTAGCGAACAACCGAAATTCACGCGGGCGGAGCTGCGGACAACAGCTGGTATTTCATAAAAAGAAGTTATTACCTACTAGTTTGACGAATACTTAAATAATAATGAAATTATTAAAACGGTCTCTCGACCATTGAATAAAATAATAGCAACGCCCTAATATGGCCCATACCGTATTACCTAGTAACTAAGGATTACCTACTGTTTGAATTACATACAAAATTATGCCGTGGTTAATTCTCGCCTCGTAGCATGTCGTATTACTGGGACAACCCGTTTGAATGTTTATTGATAAAAACTTAAAATACCTTGCCAGGCCATGACCAGTCTGCGGTAGTCCTAAGATTACCTTAATAATTATTATTAATTATTAGACATGACGGCTAATAATTACTGACAAAATGACAAAAATGAATAATACAATTTGTACTTCAAACATATTCAAGCAAATCACACAACGACGCATTATCGCAAATATACCTGAATCCACCTTAATTACACGGATATGACTGTCAGTGTTATCCATTTGACAGGACGATGTTTTTACCCACTCCTGGTACTGAGTACTTAATGTCCTGTATAGACGCTCCACGTGTTATTGTGCCCAGATAAACGATGATTGATAACACCTGATACAATATCCCTTTACTGCCGAAACCACGACCGAATGATATGAAAGAACGATGCCATTCATGAGCTTTAGGGTTCCGTAGTGAAACTGTGGTAAACTAGTAGGTGCCACCGCAGAAAACATTCAAACTCAAATCGAACCCACGAACTCTGAAGGCAGGTTCGCTACTGCTACGCGACTCGGTCGTCGCAGTTCATCATCATCATCTCAACCCCTTTTTACGTCCCACTGCTGGGCACGGGTCTCCTCTCAGACTGAGAGGGGTTTGGCCATAGCCCACCACGCTGGCCAAGTGCGGGTTGGCGGACTTCACACACCTTCGAGAACATTTTTGTGAACTCTCAGGCATGCAGGTTTCCTTCACCGTTAAGCAAGTGATATTTAGTTTCCTAAAACGCACATAACTCGGAAAAGTCAGAGTCGTCGCAGTTATTGTGTCAATAATATGACCCCAGTGTTGCATTCTTGGCGAAATTGAATGGTACGGAACACTCAGTAGGTACATGGGCCGATTCGCACTTGACCAATAATTATTATAGTAAAAGTTGTCTTCCAAAGAATTTTTATCTGCCTGTGCGTGTCAATGGTATATACAAATAGCTTGTACAAAATGGCTAATACAAAAAATTGTTTGTTGCGGACTTGCGGTTGTATTTTGTAAATTCAACCGTAGCCAAGGAATAGTACCTAATGTCGTAGCAAAGAACACTAGCCTATTGCGGGTTGGCAAGATTCAGACACTTTTGAGAACATGATTGTGAAACTCTCAGGCATAATATTTTCCTTCCGAGTTTACCAAGTAATATTCCTAATGAACATCGTGAGCGGTGTAACTTATAAACTGACTGACTGACTTAACTAACACAGTCATTTGAAAACTAGAGATTCGTGCCTGGATTACAAAAACCAATGGACTGTCAACATGTATCAACTATTAAATATTATCAAGAGCTTAATCGCTCGAGTTTATAATATAAAAGGTTGAACAGCTATTATTTTCGCAAACTGACGCATTTAAAAAGCTCTTTGCAGAACCATTGGCTGTGTTCGAAATGCGAGCCCAAATTTACATTAGGGTCGCATCATACTTGTACGACTAACTTCGCATTCACGACTTCAGCCCACGATTGGACTTGCGATTCAGAATTTAAGAAGAGCTTTTTTATGTTACGTTACTATGATATGATATTTGTATACCTGTAATAGGTCTATAATCAACAAAATTTTTGAATTTTAATTTGTTGTTCCGTCTTAGGTCTAGCATAAAATATAAAACTGCTTTGCCCCACTAACCATTAATATCGGACCCACATTGTATATCTAAAGCTCTATAGGTAATATTCCTCTTTCATGCAAAGATGACTTTACCCATCAAATCATCAAACAATTTGACCAAATGAGTATTTTTCAATTTAAGTAAATGTTACCTGATTGCAACAAAGAGTATCAGGACTCTTGTGTATCTCAGTGACTTCAGCGAGGCAAAGATTTCGAACCGTTTGGACGTGGATAAGTGTATGTAGCCCCCTAAACCGTTCAGTTTTCAGTAAATAAGAGCATGTAAGTGGGTCGTCGGTTTTCCATCGAATTATGTGTATTGTTGATAAGGGCTCAGCGACAATGTACTGCGGTTCCAATTATTGTAACTACTATTGTAATTGTGGTATTTCGATGAACTCCCTGACGCGATTGGTTTAGAGCAGGAAGTCCCGGCTTCGATTCCCCGCATGGACCGCTTTTGAATTTCATAAAGTTCCATCATCACCATCATCTCAATCCCTTTTTATGTCCCAGTGCTGGGCACGGGTTTCCTATCAGACTGAGAGGGGTTTGGCCATAGCCCACCACGCTGGCCAAGTGCGGGTTGGCATGCTTCACACACCTTCGAGAACATTTTTGTGAACTCTCAGGCATGCAGGTTTCCTTACGATGTTTTCCTTCACAATTGATATTTGGTTTCCTAAAAACGCACATAACTTGGTAAAGTCAGAGGTGCGCGCCCCGGATTCGAACATGCGACCTCCTTATGAGAGGCAGAGGCCAAAACCATATATAACTGCTTATAAGGTATATTTCAATTCAATTCTAATCAATTGCTGTTTTCAGGGTTCCGCACCTCTACTTTAAAAAAGAAAAAAATATGTAAAAGTCGTTCAAAATGTTTGCGAATCTTTGTTACTTGTGATAATGATTTTTATTTGCCATCTAACCCATCCCATCCATTCGAGTGATCCTTCCTAATCTCCTATGCAGAAAAGCTTTAGTTGCTCACGACCTGCATCTCATGACAGTGTTATAAATGCATCATTGAATATTTTTATTATAATCAAATTGCAACCTGTGGTGGAAATGGTTTATTAGTTCATATTTACACGCATAATATTTAGTTGAAATTCAAGTTTAATTGTACAGCCATGTTTTCGTATCAGCAATAATAAATAAACAAGCTATCTACCCACGAATAAATTGATGCTATGCCAAACATTAAATTATTAGTCGCGAATACACATAACGATCACGACACGACACTTCTTTTCGAAAACTTTAAACAATTTACTTTTTTTTATAGTGCTTCACTCACTAGGTATAATTATAAATTAAAAGTGTATCAAAATTATCGCTGCCAACGGGATTCGAACCCGTGACCACCACCTGTCACGAGTGGACGGTCTTCCAACTGAGCTATGGTAGCGAATACCGCTGGCACGATAATTTCGATACACCTTGTTTTTCCAGTCATAGGCCGACCGCGGAGCCATCTATTGGGAAACTACGGTTTCACCAACTAATAAAACCAATAATAAAACAATTTATAACTTAAAACAAATCACCTAATAATAAAACAATTTAATAAATACTTTTTCACAAACAAACACAACAATTAACAATTTAATAATAAAACAATTTATAACTGAAAACAAATTGGTACACGTGTAACAATTTATAAAGGTAGGTCTACGCTAGGCGAATCGTGCACGAACCGAGCACGAGCCGAACACAATTCGTCTAGTGTGGACTGACTTACAAGCCTCGGACGACTTACAATGACGAAGGCGAGAACGGCTCCGCTTGAGCTTCGCTCGTGCTCCTTTACATTGACTCTTCGAGTAAGTAACACACGGCATAAATCTCTTCACAATAGATAAAAATAGTCAAGATAGGCCCATCCGAACATTTTACGTAAACGTTCTTGATACAAGAAAATGTAGCGTCATCTGTCGAAACTCCTGCGAAATACATGTGTATTTTTTATATATTTTTTATCTGTGTCTGTGGTCACCTTGCCTGCAATATTATTATTAATTAAAAAAAAGAAATAGGTCTTTACCTATCAACCTATACTATTGACGGGGAAGGGTGCAAAATAGTCATTTTTGCTCCCATAAACTGGCGACATTTTTTCGCGCTGTTCGCCGTGTCTTTAGTATACAAGTCTGTGCTCTTCACGGAGATACTACGGTTTCCAGTGTTGTAGTAATTCGTTTCAATAAGAGTGAATATAGAGAAAGATTCTTACTTATATCTACGAGTTAATATTATAATGTGAAGAACTAGTAGCAAATTGGTTTCCCTATACACAACTAGCTGACACGGCAAACTTTGTTTTGCCATTTCTAAATTTGAGGTATGAACGCCCGACTCCATTGGAAATGGTGCCCAAAGTCTGTTTATTTATTTATTTATTTTTATTTATTTATTAATAAAGCGCCGCCCACAGAATTATATGTAATACAATGTTACATTATAAAGACCTTAGTGCTAAATTAACATATAATTCAAATTAAGGGTAGCTACAGCATGCAGTATAAATGTTGATTAATTATTTTTTGATATCACCAATAAGTATCATACAGGGATTTTTCCTCCTCCCATATCAAAAAACAAATAAAATGAGGTATGAAAAAATAGCTTACGTCGTATTTTCAAACCTACCAAATTTCATACAAATCAGTCAAACACCCTGTTTCGAAGGAGTTTTATTTCAAACCCGAGATTTTATACATTAGACTATCTGGTCGGGCAAACGTTGTTTTGCCATTCAGGGTATGAAAAATAGATAACAACCTGCTATCAGACCTAGTAATCATACACTGAAAACTTCATAAAAATCGGCGGAGTTCGGTATTTTATAAGTATATTAGAAAGATTAAACTCTTAATTTGCTACTTGGTTCCCTGAGGTCTATGGCCCACCTTGTGTGTTGAGTTTTTTTTTAATAATATTTAGTTACATAATAAGTTTTTTGGCTGAGTAAATGCTATTTTATTTTTACTTTTATTTTAGTCCTTCATGCAACCGTAGTTCATCATATCGCATCGTCTCTTCTAAATATTCATTAAACACGATAAATGCTCAAGCTTCAATATCCATTTGTGATTGGCGCAATAATTGGAAGGCGGCGTACATCAATACCATAGCCTGTAGTAACAACTTGAAGTGTTTGCTTTTCCCTACAATAACAATTATGCTGGGCTGAAGGGCGAGTGACATTGGGCTCTGATAAAACTAAAGACCGTGACTGTCAGTAAGAAAGAGTTTTACTTTTAACCTTGTTTTTGAAAGGGTTTTCATTATTTTTCGTCATAAATATTCTAATATATCTTAGGCTTTGGACTTGCAACTTTCTCTATGGCTTGCGCCATGACGGGACCCGGTGCTCTAGCTGGTCGAGACCTGGCGGGAGTGCGGTGAACACGACAGTGAATCCCGTACTCCCGCCAGCAGGTCCGCCGTGGAAACAGATAGTTTTTAGTGGGTGCAAGCCCCACATGACCCTTCCGTTTACCCTGGCGTCATGATCCCCTGATGCGTTAGGCGTTTTCTGTCTATAAAAAAAAATTATCTCTGTACAGTACAGTAACAGATTATTATAGCATTATTGCAAGCACCTATTCGCGTTGCGCTTTGTCACTAAGGTCCACTTGCGCGAAACGGCGGGATTTTTTTTTGTTTTTTATTGTACAAAACCAAACACAACAATCAATATGTATACATCTTGCCATCCTCTTAAACTCAAAGAGTTTATGTGATGATGGCGAGTTCACATAGATACATTAATATAAATAAAGAAATCTAAATTCTACGTAATTTATGCAACAGTCACTTCCTAGACAATGCTTTCATAGGAATAGGTTTATATTTACATTTTTAACCCTAGAGTCAACGTCTCTTATGGACAATTTGACAACTTCACTCTGGGTTAGCGAGCTACCTCTGAATGAATACATCAACCCAGGCCGACGCAAGTGGGCCATAAGGACCAGTTTTTATTTGCTGTTGTATTTTACTTTTAACCCAGTGATATCCAGCAATTTGTAATAGAACTGCGTAAAGAAACACCCAGAGAGGAGTTCGATTGTCTTGTGTACTGTGAGTTGTATTATACTGTAGAGTGTAGATAAAATCTGTGACTGTAGATTACTGTAATGAAATTCAGTAAAAATCCAACGGGATCAAAAATCTTTATATCGAAAAGGGAACAAAAAACTAGTTTCAGGAAGGGCCTCGGGTGACCACACAAAGAGTTTCCATGTACCTACAACTATGTCATCCTATAAAACGCCCTCGGAGATAGCTTCAGGACTTTCCTGTCCCTTTTCTCTTTATAAAATGCCCTTGAGTCGAGATCCTTCCTATTATGTGTGAATTCAATAGAATTTTATACGGCGACACCGACAATATACACGTTACTTGTGTATTCTAAAACTGATTTTTATTTATTTTTATGCCTGATAGTTTTGGATTTATTGAGCAAACTGTCGAAAAAAATATCTTTCCCCCCCCCCCCCCTTATCTCCGAAGTTTATCAATCAAAAAATCTGAAATAATTATGATCAATAAAAGCAAACGTATATTTTACAGGAAAAATAAAATCAACTATTATACTTTTTTTGATAATAACAATAAACCACCTAAAACAAAGTTACGTTTGCGGTTCGCAAACCTACATGTAAATTATACTCGTAAATTCATGAACAAAAGTGATTCTTTCAATGTTTTACTTCTTCTATGGTATGGAACCCTCGGTGCGCGAGTCCGACTCGCACTTGGCCGGGTTTTTTTTATATAGCGAACGCGAATAAACGACCAAGCGGGTCACCTCATGTTGAGTGAACACCGCCACCCGTGGACGTTTGCCGCACCAAAGAAACGTGTCTCTACCCGCCCTTTGAGTAACCCGATGTAATAATTTTGAGAGTTACTTTTTATACTGTGCTGTGTAAGTACATGGCTACGTTCTCATCTGATGTTAGTAAAGATACAGCCGAATTAGATGTTGTCGTATTAACTTGATAGGGATAAGTAAACTTACCCCTAACGGTGTCTACACAGCATCGCGTCGATACGCTTAATCGTTTGGCGGTGCGTCTTTGCTAGTAGGGTGGTAACTAGCCACGACTGAAGCCTACCACCATACCTGGCGATGGCACAATCAAAAAAGTTACAAAAGTAGTAACCTTTCCTTTTAAAGAAAGAAGGATCTGGTACAAGTGGTCGTGGATTGCTAGCTCTCCATGTGGTAGGAATGGAACATGTTTCTACACTGAAGTGTACACTGTACATACAGGGAATGCGGAAGGTGGAATCACCTCAAGCAGTTCCCGAGAGCATTCCTTACTGAACAAACGATGTAACATAGCACACACTTACGAGTGAAACCTTGTAAAAAGTGCCGGTTACCGCATGGATACGCCTCGAGGCATATAATAAGGCAAATTAATGGCAAGGTAAAGACGGACGTCGGTCTGCTGGCGAGAGATACGGACTGGACGTGTGCACTTCCCTCCCTTAATAGACGTAAGTCCGAGAACCAGCGGAAAACGAAGTAGTGCATAATAGTAGTTTATGGTACAAGTGAGTAAAGTTGGAGATTACCGCTGAGGCGCCATTGAGACCCGAGCCGTTAGGTGAGGGTCTTAAGATAGCCGAGGACGGTAATCATTAATACTCACGTGTATCATACGACGTTTTTCAACCCACTTGTAAATAAAATAATACTAAAAATAACTTTGTTTACTAGAAAAAATTTAAAGAAAACTGTCTAACTCACTAGTGAATAATATTAATGAAAAAGTCACATTTTGCGATTATAGGTGTCATTATGTGCCTAATTTCGGTGAAATTAGAGCCACTTTATGAGCAAGTGTGTTGAAAAAAATTAAATTTGGTGGATTTTTGTGACAGGATGACTACCTTCAGGTTACTTATCCACGAAAGATGTGCTACGTTGCTAATGTACGTTTTTATGTCATCAATCATAGATATCTACGATTTCGTATTATGAAGTCAACATCGCCTGAGATGTTCCGGTGTCGGGACAAAACGTACGTCGAAGAAAGTACTAGGAAAATTGTGTGTTGTGAGTTGTTTCATGTGGGCAGTGTTCCTGCATTTTATACCATACAGAATCTTTCAAGTAGCGGATTGTTTGTCACTGCGAATGTTTCACGAAATATTTTCATAAGGTATGAAATCAGATTAAAATCAAGCAATCTATTGGTGCATTTTACATCTACACAGCACATCTCACTAGTGGTGAAGCACCCGTAAATTATTGTGTAGCTGCAGAAAAACTTTTGATTTTGGCTGCAACTAAAGGCTATAACTTATAAGGAAATATCTAACTTTTTCTCGTACATGTCACATAAACTTTAACAAAGCTTTTACAAAAACCCTTCACACGAGTTAAAATAATGAATTTATTATACATTATTATATATTAGTACATGAAACAATAGGGAAAAATGCTGTAGTTTCGTGGCCGCGTTCGGTCGACAGCCTGTATCTAATTGACGGCAGCCTACACTGGCCGGTAATAGCCCGAGCGGCCCCAAATATCCGCCGTGTCCGCCGACTTCGACACGTCACGTCATTAAGCCGTAATTACCGTAAGTGTCAGATATTCCGGAAAGTTCTCGCCCGTACGGAAACTTAATTGGACAGTGATAATGGGACGGACTATATTTATATGGCACGTAGGTACGTATTTACGGTATATTTATATGGTCAACGTCAATGTCACCACGCTGTATCACTAGTCAAATACCAAAAATAGAATAATATAAATATTAAAGGGCAACATACGTGATTGATAATACACAATAATATATATTCACTGAAAAAAAGGTATAAAATTAAGTAAAACAAATATTTAAGGGGCTCTCTTTAGGGGAACTGTAGTATGATGTAAATTTATTACAAATTTAATTTAATTTGCTTTCATTTAACATCTATACTATTAACTATTCAACGTCTATTCATTTGATCTAAAATTGATTGTGTGCTTCAAAGTAAATACTATAGTATTCAATTCTACTAACTAACCAGCACTAATTTACGATTCCGGGAGCTCTGTTAAAGGGGTATACAATTAAACCAATCCCCGGCTGACAAGGGACTTAGCGTCCGCTCTATGTAAAGCCTCCCTTCCACTCTATATAAATTTACCATTGCATCAAATGCTTTCGGCACTGATTGAGGATTACTTTGTCTGCGAAGTAATTGGGCGAATGTGTAATAAAATATTTTCATCTTCATATTCTAATCTTTCTAATATATAAAATTCTCGTGCCAATTTTTATTACCAAACTCCTCCGATAAAAGCTAGACCGATTGTTATGAAATTTCCTTTTTACTTTCGGTAGGTCTAAGAGTAGGTAATAAGCTATTTTTCAACACGCTTGCTCATAAAGTGGCTCTAATTTCACCGCAATTAGGCACATACTGACACCTATAATCGAAAAATGTGACTTTTTCATTACTATTATTCACTAGTGAGTAAGACAGTTTTTCTTAATTTTATCTACTACATAAAATTATTTTTAGTATTGTTTTATTCACAAGTGTGTTGAAAAACGTCGTATGATACACGTGAGTATTGATGATTACCGTCCTCGGCTATCTTAAGACCCTCACCTAACGGCTCGGGTCTCAATGGCGCCTCAGCGGTAATCACCAACTTTACTCACTGGTACCATAAGCTACTATTATATATCCCTAATAATGGGTCGACTCGAAATTCGTACAAAAATCTGCACAAACCTCTCTGGTGCGATCGCAGTCAAGTACTTATAGAGTGTACAAGAAGATTTTTTTCATATGTGAAATTTCTAGCCAGAATCTGTGAAAGCCAGAATTCAACGAATCGAGGTGATTTTTCACACAGACTTCTTTTTATCCCCAACAAAAATAGTTCCCGTGGGGTACATTGCTCCGGGATTTGGAGCAACCGAATGACGTGATTTTTTGAATATGGAATAAACTGTTCCAATAAAATCCCATCCAGTCCTTCTTCTACTAGATTTTTATTAAAATTCACGTAACGTTTGCATATGCAGAGTATTGTGAATCAAGAAAAAAAAATTAACACTCAAAATATCTAGGTACTCAAGCTATTTATTTTTGAAAATTATAAAAAAAATCGAAATTAAATTTGTGTATCGCCGAAACATCGCCGGAAACTACCTATATCAACGCGGCAACTATTACTAACTAATCGGTGACTAACAGCCGTTTTCACTAAACCTAGGAAACGCCTAAATCGAATGCTTAGCCGATAGGTGACAGTTTTCACCTACAACAACTGTCACCTTAGGGCTAAGCATTCAATTTAGGCGTTTCCTAGATTTAGTGAAAACGGCTGTAAGTATCTGATGCAAGCACCAATCAGTATTAGTATAAATGATAATTATTAACCAATTAAATTATACAGTCTTCATCAAAACATATATCCAGAGTTACATTCGTACATGTTAGCTACAGCTCTGCTGGATATTTTTTAGTATTAATTAAATCTGGCTTACTGAGACTATCTAGGTTCAAAATCTTTTAAGTTTTATGAATTAGTAATAATTGAGTAAAGTTGAAAAACGATATAAGACAGCGCTTATAAAATTTTTAATTGAAAAACTTTAACAAACTTTTCCATCCCGATTCTCTCGAACGTAATCTATTTCATATTTTGAAATTAATTTCTTTAAATTTTACTTTAAATTAAAACTAGTTTCAATGAAACTTTTAATTCAAAAGAGGATTCGCTGAAAAGGTCCTGAAAGTTCGCGCTAAGATACGTTACAAAACGTGAAATACTTTTAAAAATATTAATACGGAAAATTCATCTGGATAAATTATCACGAAGAACTGAGAATTTTTTTTATTCTTTCAAGATTATAGGAAACTCCTTTAAAGGTGTAAGTTTTTAAAGTTAATATCATGGGTTTACGTGTTTGATAATATAATTAATAGATTGGTTTGCGGTTTGCGGATTTGGTTTTAGGTTCTAGTTCGGAGTCTAAATGTAGCGCTTCTAAATATAATACCCCCTCCCTCCCCTTTCACAAAAGCGAAAGGACTTTATAAAGAGCTATTTTTAAATACTTATACATAAAGCATTATTTTCAGTCACGCCAGACTCCCTAAAACAAAATTCCCATCGATTAATTTAGTGCAACTAACTTTACAACGCTGAACGAAATATAAATAACAATTTGTATGATATAAGTTTTAACTTCGAATCTCGAAAATATTCTATAAAACATCAATATCGCCACAAGGAAAAGTTAAAGTGTATTTATTATACCTATTTAAAGAATAGGTTATAGGAGACATTTTATATTCACCTCCCTATCGCACTCTACAAAAGACACCAGAGCGTGAGCGAGAAGAGTATAGAATATGAATACTATTCTTTATCTGAACTGGCAGTACAGTCATATTTACGACGTACCATTTGTCATTGCAAGCGTTTGCTTAATTTTAAACACCTCAGTGTAGTCTAAGGACTTAGGCTCCGGAGTCCGATTATGAGACCGTAAAGAAATGAAATGAATGAGTCAGGATTTTTCTTTTTATTATTGCATATAATATTGTTCTAATCGCATCTTCCAAATTCTTTACGGAAAGAGAAAATTATATTTAATTTCTCAAAGCACATAACTTTTAGAAGTCAGAAGTGCATGCCCAGGAACTCATTTGAACCACTGATGAAAAGGTAAAGATCTCAACAATCTGGACATTTACTGTTTTCTTATTTATCAATCACTTAAAACTTTCCAATGTTTTTTTAACATCACTGTGCTATAAGTAACGTGAGTCAAAAGAAAACTGGGCAGTGATTCTTGAAAATAAAATTGTACATCGGCCAACGATCGCCGGTAACCATAGCACTCCATAGTAACGCAACCATCTTTGCCAATTGGTGCTTTAGCTCTCTTTAGCTGCACAACCGATGCAAACTTCAACCAATCAGTGCCTACGTGACTCGACCGAACACAGCTAAGACATTGCCACTGTTTCTTGAACTACAACCGGTGCAAAATAAATCTCTGCTGTTTAAACTGTTGCAAGGTGGTCAAAGTGAATAGCGCTAATTTTGGCGGATAGCCAGAGCGGAGAGCGGAAACGTGGTTTAGAACTAACTTAATGCGCTGTAATAGTTATTACTTACACTGCATTAGGTAAGCTGTAATAAATTATTGCAATACATTAAATTTTAAGCAAGTTCTGATAAGTTATACAATTTATTGGGTTACAGTCTCGTACATCCAGTGGTAGTCAGTCCTAAGGATGTTTGAATACGAATTTGTACTGAGCTCGATTCCCAGATTCGTAAATTCTGTCACCCAAAAGTTATCATCTGTAAATATAATGCAATTAAGAATATAACAAAATAGTATTGCACACAGACAGTAAACAGACAATATAGATCTCAAGTGTTGCAATTATCGTGTAGCATAACAGCATTCACCGGGATAAAAACTGAATACAGTCTGGGAACAATAAAAAAAACGACTTAAACAAATACCATAATTATAATAAGCTTACTAAATATAAATAAACCAGAAAGAAGTAGCAACACCTCCGATATACGTCGGGGCACACTAGCGTCTCCAAGACATAGGAGAAAAAAATATATATATTGCAATTAAACTTTTATTAGTGCTTTTCATAAGTGCGGTAAGGTTTGACCAAAGTCATACGTGAATAGTTATAGTAAGTAGATTTTTTTAACTAATATACATATAATTTATGTATATTGATAGTAATATACACAAATCAGAGAAGTTTGTTTAAGGTGTATAGAAAACTTTTTTATTAACCCAGCGTAAACCATCATGCATTTTTACACGTTCACATATTTTATTCAGAAGAAAAACAAAATGAATTAGTGCATCAAAGAATAACTTTCCGCACGTTAGACACTATACTGTAAAATACTACTTTTTGAGCAAATGTCTATGATTACGCACCGCGCCTGTGCACGATGAATCAGCGGGCAACTGCCGGGCCCATCAGAGCAGTCCAGCGGATTCTCACAGGCAGCGGCGGTGGCGGGTCGAAAAAGGCCCGCCAAAAAATTTTATTAGGCGTTTTGCACTGGGTTTAATCCCGCGGCACAGAGTGACTTACTACTAGGTACTTACCGGCGCATGGAGACAGCCAGCACGTGGAATCCGGGGAGTGTGTTCGTGTAGGATGAAATGTGGTGTGTGGTGCCTGCTGTGTCAAATGCAAAGAAACACACTCGCCCTCCTCTGAAGGGTCTTTCGCGGCGGCGGCACGAATTCGCGGGTAGCGAAGCGAGTCCGCGGCGGCGTGGTATCCAGATCGCGCGGGAGCACAAAAAACAGTGTTCCGGATCGTCAAATGGGCCCGCGGCGTTCGAACTGTTACATCCCTTATTTGTAAGTAGAATGGCTGACGAGTGCTGAGTCAGCCCGAACTAGCATATTCGATATAAGCCTTCCCGCGGACAGCGGGCAGTCCGTGTTCTACTCTGAAACGAAGCGCTTGTCCTTTCAAGTCTCTAATTTTCATGGTGTTATAAGTGATTAATTAATTATTCAAGTTAATTAAAGTTTACCTATTAACTGTACAAATAAAGTTTTTCTTTTTTTAAAACTTAATCCACGTGACCCCGTATAACAATGGTGGCAGCGTAAAAGGGATAAAATCCCCGGACTCCCGAAAACTCCAAACGAGAACCAGTAAAACTCAGCCAATGTGTATTGTGTTGTGAAAATTTCAATACAAGAATATTAAAAGTTATCTCCGTATCCTGTAAGTTCATCGCCGCCGTCCGCCGCTCCTGCACCGTGTCCCGGAGGAACTATTCGGGGCTATTCGAGCCTGTCGCTGAATTCCCAAGTGAATGCCATGTTCCTGTATATACTGTGAGTTATACGGTACACCTACTATCCTCGTGACTCTTAACTTTATAATACATTATCGCCAAGTGTCTCTCGCCCACACACCGTGTCTAGACGCCCAGCTTCCAAGAACTGATAACGCCGCATCGCGACCAGTGATCCACCTGTGCCTCAGTGTTACTTTTAAATAGTTTTACAATTTTAGATTACGATACCTCCTATTGATATACTAGCTATTCTCCTGACTTACGTTTGTTGTTTATAACACCTTAATGTCGAAACAAGAAAAGGAAGAAGTAAAAGAAGAAATGTCTGAAATAGATCTTAACGTTCTTATCAAATTCATAGGCACGTTCGACGGTACGAGGGAAAAGTTAAATCCGTTCATAAATAATTGCAAAAATGCCATTAATCTTGCCTCCGCTTCACAAACAGACACTCTTTTCAAATACATACTGAGCCGCCTCGAGGGAAAAGCGGAAACTGCATGCGCAATAAAAGACTTTAAAAAGTGGTCACAATTAGAGGAATTCCTCAAAACGCAATTCGGCGATGCCAAGCATTACGCTTATCTCCTCTCCGATCTACAAGAATGCAGGCAAGGTCGTAACGAATCTGTAAGCCATTACTCCTTAAGGGTAGAAGGTTGCCTCGCGAAACTTCTTACTGAAATAAATATTTCCATCCCAACTAGGAAAAAGGACGAACTAACCGGCCGCGTAGCCGCCATGCAAGATTTAGCCTTGAACGTATTTATGATTGGTCTTCAACCATCACTGTCAACAGCCGTCAGATGCAGGGACCCCGGCACTCTTAACGAGGCAATAACTCTTGCCACAGCCGAAGAAAAAATAATAGGTATTAATAATAGAAAGTACACAGGACCGTCTACAAGCGCGTTCAACTCAAATAATTTTGATCAACGCAGGCCAAACAATTCCACTGCGACGAATTCAAGGCCACAATTCCAAACTCAAGCTCAATCCAAGGCAAATTCGCCTGCTCCCATTTGCAGATATTGCAAAAACATTGGTCACACAATCGAAAACTGCAGGAAACGCGAGTATAATAATAACAGGCGTTTCACCAACACCCGAAACCAGCCCATACATATGATAAATTCCTACGATGCCCGAGGTCTTGAACTAAACAATAATTCCGGTCCTTTAAACGAGTAAGTCTTCCCGTGGGGTATCGTCCGGGAAAATCCAAACCAAAAATCGATACACATAAATCCACTGTATCCACTGTATCCACTGTATCCACTGTATCCACTGTATCCACTGTATCCGCTGTATCCACT
This sequence comes from Coenonympha glycerion, assembly GCA_963855885.1. NCBI lineage: Eukaryota > Metazoa > Arthropoda > Insecta > Lepidoptera > Nymphalidae > Coenonympha > Coenonympha glycerion. The sequence goes on from OY979643.1 coordinate 13,296,517, forward strand.
GTATCCACTGTATCCACTGCATCCGCTGTATCCACTGTATCCACTGCTTCCGCTGTATCCACTGTATCCACTGTATCCGCTGTATCCACTGTACCCACTGTATCCGCTGTATCCACTGTATCCACTGTACCCGCTGTATCCACTGTATCCACTGTATCCGCTATACCCGCTGTATCCACTGTATCCACTGTACCCACTGTATCCACTGCATCCGTTGTTTCCTCCGTTACCCCTGTTTCGATTGTATCCACTCTATCCTCTGTATCCGCTGTTTCCACCGTATCTCCAGTATCCTCTGTCCCCAGTATAACCTCTGTTTCCACTGTACCCATCGTACCCGCTGCATCTTCTACTCCCACCATACCCACTATATCCGCTGTATCGACTGTGTCTGCTGTTTCAGACCAACTGCTAACCAATCGTGTAATGTTTACTTCGAAATCATGTCCTTCGTGTCCTTTATTAGGAATAATTAACGAATTGTCAAAAACATATAACATCACCACAAATCCTTCGCGAAAACACTTACCATTTCTAGAAGTCGAAACCTCTGTTTCCACTAAGCCCCTAAAACTTCTTGTCGACAGTGGCGCCTCTATCAGTTTAATCAAAATCAATGCTATTGAAAAAATGCCTGAGCTTATAGAACACGTAATAAATTTCAGCGGCTTGGGATCAACGGATAATCCGATGCGCTCATTCGGACATATATCTATGAGCTTCGGTTCGCTAAACAGTCATTTTCACGTTATGCCTAATCTCGATTTCCCTTATGATGGTATAATTGGTAACGATTTCCTATCAAAACATAATTCTATTATTAATTATGCTGAAGGTACACTCACCGTCGATAAGACAAAACTCAACGTCAAATTCACTGAACCAGTTTTTTCCATTTGTCCTCGTTCAGAGACTGTCATCGAGTGTAACGTAATTAATCCTGGTATTAAAGAAGGACTTATATTAGACAAGAAAATTTCAGAAAACGTAATATTTGCAAATTCCATCGTAAAGGTTAAGCCGAATGGTCGTGTTAACGTCACAATCGTGAATTTATCCGAGACACCAGTGACTATAAAATCGAATTTTAAATTACAACTAGAGAAAATTCCAAATGAAAAGATAAACATGATTCATAATTACGAAAATGTATCACAAAGAACTGAAGAAGTCCTTAACTCCTTACGGATATCACATTTAAACGATGAAGAAAAGGACTGCCTTTTCGACATCTGTTCACAATATTCCGACATTTTCCACCTTCCGGGTGATAAATTGACTTGCACCGATTCCATAGAACATGAAATCACTACTACTTCTTCCACTCCAATAAACACAAAATCCTATAGATTCCCCGAAGTCCATAAACAAGAAGTACAATCACAAATTAATAAAATGCTTGATGATGGAATCATCAAACCTTCAACATCCCCTTGGTCATCCCCTATATGGATTGTCCCTAAAAAGCTAGACGCATCCGGTCAAAGAAAATGGCGAGTAGTAATCGACTACCGTAAACTAAATGATATAACCATCGGCGATTCCTATCCTATTCCCAATATTTCCGAAATACTAGACCAACTTGGAAAATCTAAATATTTCAGCACCCTAGATCTTGCTTCCGGGTTTCACCAAATTAAAATATCCGAAAAAGATGCTTCCAAATCCGCATTTTCAGTTCCGCAAGGACATTTTGAATTTACCCGTATGCCGTTTGGTCTAAAAAATGCCCCAGCAACATTCCAAAGGTTAATGAATACTGCACTTTCAGGTCTTCAAGGCATTCAATGTTTTGTATACCTTGATGACATTGTCATCTATTCATTCGATCTAGATACTCATATTAAAAATCTTTCAAATGTCTTTGACAGACTTAGATCTTTCAATCTAAAACTCCAACCAGACAAATGTGAATTTTTACGCAAAGAAGTATCATACTTAGGACATATCATCACTGATGAAGGCGTTAGGCCAAATCCTGAAAAGACTCGAGCTGTAGAAGAATTTCCAACTCCCAAATGTCCAAAGGACATAAAATCCTTTTTAGGATTAGTATCATACTATCGTCGATTTATTCCAAACTTATCTCAGATTGCCAAACCATTAACCAATCTCTTGAAAAAAGATGTACCATATAAATGGGAGAATGAACATCAACTAGCTTTTGAAAATTTAAAGAATGCATTGACCTCCGCGCCCATTTTAGCCTACCCTGATTTCACAGAACCTTTCCTTTTAACGTGTGACGCGTCCAATTTTGCGATTTCTGCTATTCTCTCCCAAGGGCCAATTGGAAATGATCGCCCTATCTCATATGCGTCCCGCACGTTGAACAAAGCTGAATGCAATTACAGCGTGACTGAAAAGGAATGTTTGGCTATCATCTTCGGCACCAAAACGTTTAGACCATATTTATACGGACACAAATTCACCATAGTCACTGACCATCGCCCTCTAAAATGGTTGTTCAATTGCAAAGAACCGAACTCTAAATTAGTCAGATGGAGGTTACGATTAGAAGAATTCGATTACGAAATCATGTACAAAAAAGGCAAGATCAATAGCAATGCTGACGCCTTATCACGTTACCCAGTAAATCCTATAGTGACAAGTGACTCTGATCCACAACCCTCAACATCTGGGTTACCTAACAATGACCGTGATCCTGTCATAGACTCTGAAATTCCAGCTGAAGTCTTAGACGATTTAATTGATCTCGGTGACCTCGGAATAAGCCCATTTCAAGGTGAAACTTTAGACTTTTCTCCGCCAAATCTTCCATCGCTCCCAGATCCTCTCCTTTTGTCAAATGATACTATATCACTTAATCCTAATTCTCCATCAGAAACCCCAGCTGAAATAATTAAGCAAACCGAAGAAATACCTACCTCATCCAACAAGGATTATTCTGAGTTCCTCAAATCCTCCACCAATAAAAATGAAACCTATAATACCCAAATAAAAGAACATAATGAAAGTCTTTTAAAAAGTACTACGAAAACGATACTCATTCCCACATCAATTGACTACGACGAATCAAATCCTTACATTCAAGAAATCATTGCCGCCGCAGATGTCCCCTTTCAAGATGATGAGCGTGAACTCCACTCCTTTAAGAAAGTAGAAATAAGAGGCAAAACCTACTACTTTCTTTTTACTAAAGTCTACTATTTCGATACTAGTTCATACCCAGATATTTTCAAAGCCCTGAAATCCGCCAGAGACGATATAATACTCACCGGTAACATCAACGAAATAGCAGTATCTGACTTTAAGAATCCTTTCGAACAAAACTCCTTTGTGAAAATCTATAACATGCTAATTTATTTATTCAATAATACTAACATAACCGTTAATATTCATCATAATACCATTATATATCCTACTCCATCTGAAATAGTAAAAATCCTAAAAGAAAATCACGACATTCCCGTTGCTGGACACTTAGGTTCTAACAGAATGTATGATAGGATAAAAGAGCGTTACTACTGGAAAGGAATGCGATCAGAAATAGAAGATTACGTAAAGAACTGCAGATTATGCCAAACCAATAAAGCTCTTCGTAAAGTCAACAGGGCTCCTATGCAAATCACAACTACCTCAACTTGCCCATTTGAAAGAATAAGCCTCGACATTGTAGGCCCTCTCCCCGAAGCTGGACAACAGAATCTAAAATACATACTTACCTTACAAGATGACCTAACAAAATTCTCAATTGCTTATCCTATATCAAATGCTACAGCAGAGGAATCCTGTGAGTGTCTCGTTCACTTTATAACGCTTTTCGGAATCCCAAAGTCGATCCTCACAGATCAAGGAACCAATTTTACTGCCGATCTATTCAAAAGAACTTGCGACTTTCTGAAGATCAAACAAATCTGGTCTTCACCCTACCATCCACAGACCCAAGGCGCACTTGAGCGAAGTCACTCGACCCTGAAAGAGTATTTAAAGTCTTTCGTAAACGAAAATCAAACAAACTGGCATAAGTTTGTGTACACCGCTATGTTAACTTACAATAGCACTGTCCATACGACAACTCGCTTTACCCCATATGAACTCGTTTTTGGTCATAAACCCTTTATTCCAGACTCTCTTTTCGAATTACGCACTGATCTCACGTACCCTGAATATGTAAAAATGCTTCACCATCGACTTAAAATATCCCGAGAAAAAGCGATGGAAAACATTAAATCCGCAAAAGAACGGTCTAAAACCTACTACGACAAACATAGTAGACCAGTTCAATACAAAGTTGGTGACTTTGTTTACCTAAAAACTCATCATCGACTACGAAAAGCTCTTTCCTCAGTGTGGAAAGGGCCCTACAAAGTTGTAAAAGTAAATGGTAATAATACTTTAACTCTCTTAATAAACCGACGCCATGTAACCCATCACTTCGACGAAATAAAACCTGCGAACCAAAATGATTAAAAACTTTAACTTAATGTAGTATAGCTTAGTCTAAGTAATCCATAAGTCATAGGATAGTCATTAAGTAATCCATAAGATTATATAATTAAAGGGATAACATAATTTACAGAATCTTCACCGCTTACCGTAACCTGTGTCTGGCAACTGACGGCAATCAATTTGTGGAGCCCGTCACCATGAGCCCTGGCATACTCTTCGACCCTGTCAGCACTTTAAAAATAATTAACGACGAATTTCATATACTAATCCCTGTGGATATTTCGCCATATAAAACATACATCGATAACATTCGTGACGTGTTTAACCTTCTTCATTTTCAATGTCAAGAAAATAGTAAAACAAACTATGACAGATATCAGAATATGCTACAACCTCTAGATTCACTATTCAAAGACATTTTACGCGACTTCGACTCTATCTCACACATAATATCCAATAGTATGTCCAAAAGAGCGGCATGGTTTGGTGGCGTAGGCGTCGTATTTAAACACATTTTCGGTACCATGGATGAAGACGATGCAAAACATTATAACGAAGCGATTCAAACACTATTTGATAATGAAAAAATCATCAAGGATTCCGTAAAAAAAGAACATTATCATTTCCCAAATAGCAATGTCAAACATGAATCAATCATTATACGAAATGAACACAAACCAAGCCAAACTAACTAATGCTATCGATAAAATATCCGTAATCGTAAATAATATATCCCATGCAATACAAGTGGACCACTTTCAAACTAATTTTAATTCTATTCTCAACATATTACAATCAAACTTACTTAGCCTCTCATTCAAAATTGAAGACGTCCTTAATTCTATTCTTTTTGTAAAAGCCAACATACTACATCCATCTGTATTAACGCCTTATCAATTGTATAAGGACATACTTGATAATCTTAAAATAGTTCCTAAGTATAGAGATTTCCCTGTCGAATTAGATTTAAGCAATATTCACGCTTTGTTAAATATCGCTGATTTAATTTGTTACTATCTAGACAATAAACTAATTTTTGTTGTTAAAATACCTTTAGTTAGTGCATTACATTATAATCTCTATAAAACTGTACCCTTGCCGACAGCACACAGTGTTGAAAATACGAATACATTTGTTATGATTATACCTTCCGCAGAATTTATAGCTTTAAGTAAAGATAAATCTTCATTTACACTTTTAAAGGACATTAGTTCCTGTAAAACTGTAATAACTACAAAAACACTTCTTTGTGAAATGTCAGATATATATATCATAGCCGGAAATCCATCATGTGAAGTCGAGATCATTACTAAAGCTGTTACCAAATTACCACAGACATGTCAGTACAAAATTATTCATGGTGATATCGATATCTGGCATAAACTAAATTCAGAAAAATGGATATTTGTGCAATCTAAGCCTGCTAAACTATCTATTGAATGTACACCTAATAATATAACCGAATTCTTAATTTCTGGAACAGGCATGCTCAACATGCCAATAGAATGTATAGGTTATCACAAAAATTCCAGATTCATAAGGAAACTCTCACCTACAATAAATATTCCTAGTGTCACTCCTATTTTTAACATTCTTAATGATAGTTGTTGTAATTTACAACTTATCAAAACGCTAAGTTTGCCATCTGCCAAAATTCATAATGTTAATTTAGATAATCTTAAAAGTTTAAAAACAGATCAAATTCTAAAAGACCTAGACTCTATAAAAAATCCAAATAATTGGAGCAATCATGTCAGCTTCCCTATTTTAAGTATCTTAACCTTTATTTTATGTCTGTGTATAATCTTAGTTTATATTTATGTAAGAAAGGACAAGTTTTTCCCAATAAAGTTAAAGAAAACCATAATTAGCAAAGATAGTAATTCAAGCCGCGATATTGAAATCGAATCAACAGAACCTCGTTTACGAATTAATTAAATATCTTGGAAATTTACATCTTAAATGTAACTTTCCTCTTAACGTGGGGGTTGTTACATCCCTTATTTGTAAGTAGAATGGCTGACGAGTGCTGAGTCAGCCCGAACTAGCATATTCGATATAAGCCTTCCCGCGGACAGCGGGCAGTCCGTGTTCTACTCTGAAACGAAGCGCTTGTCCTTTCAAGTCTCTAATTTTCATGGTGTTATAAGTGATTAATTAATTATTCAAGTTAATTAAAGTTTACCTATTAACTGTACAAATAAAGTTTTTCTTTTTTTAAAACTTAATCCACGTGACCCCGTATAACAGAACGAAGCGGCGGACAACACAACACACGAAGGAGCGCAATAAATAGGGCTCGTAAAACTAAACGACACGGCGTGGCCGGCAAATCTTCAACGCGGGCAACGCGGACCTTGGGTATGGACCGTTTCGATCGGCTTGTAGCACCGGACTGCGCGCGCGTCGCCGATGCGGGGAGGCGCGATGCGCGGGGGGCAGTGATAGCCGACCGACGCGAGGCGGCCTAGCGCAAACTGGAGTGCTAGCGTAAAGCGCGAACACCCCCGCCAGTGGACCCATGGATTTGGAGTCCACTAACAATTGGGCAACCGGGATAAGGAAGAGACGGCTCGCTGCAAAACCGAATCTCCGACCATTACCTCGGCAACTCTGGGAACCCCATCGGATCCATATATCAATTTAAGAATGCGTCCACGACGCCAGCACAAAGGCAACAAATTAGGCTCCTTAACTAGGACAAGATCACCAACCTTAGGTGGGTCGGTCTTGTCTGACCACTTAACGCGCTGCTGCAAGAGATGCAAATATTCTAAATACCAACGATGCCAGAAATTTTGGGTCATCTGCTGTAGCAATTCGAAGCGAGACAACCGTGAGACCTTCACGTCCCTGAAGGGGTACTCGGGCAGGGCGTTAAGGGGTTCACCAATTAGGAAATGGCCGGGGGTTAAAACTTCCAGGTCATTGGGATCGGACGATAAGGGGCAGAGTGGCCGAGAATTGAGGACAGCCTCAATCTTACAAAACACGGTAGCGAGCTCTTCAAAAGTCAAAATGGTTTCACCTATCACGCGTCGGAGATGCGTCTTTGAGACCTTAACGACGGCTTCAAAGATCCCGCCCCAGTGGGGACAAGCTGGCGGGTCAAAGGTCCAAGTTATCCCCATCTTGGACATTGCCGTGCCGATGCCTATCTTATTTTCATTCAAAAATTGGGCGACTTCCTTCAAATACCTATCGGCACCCTTATAGTTGGTCCCACAATCCGATCGGATCAGGTGCGGATAACCTCGGCGTGAAACGAAGCGGCCTAGCGTGGCTACAAAGGCTTCGGTGCTGAGGGCACTCACCAGTTCTAAGTGTACGGCCTTGGTAGCCAGGCAAACAAAAACGCAAAGGTAGGCCTTGAGGGAACGAGCATTGCGGAGGCTGGAGCTCTTGACGAAGAACGGCCCCGCAAAATCCGTCCCGACCGCCGAAAAAGGGCGCGAGGCCACGACACGGTCGGTGGGGAGGTCCCCCATAATGGGCTGCATGGTGCTGGCCTTCAGGCGGTAGCACGGAATGCACTTAAAAATGACGCTTCGGATGGAGCGTCGTCCCGATAAAATCCAAAATTCGCGCTGCAATATGGCCGAAAGGGCGTTGCAGCCAGCGTGGGCATTTTTGACGTGGTAATGCGTCACCAACAATTTTACAAAAGCGCTATTGTTCGGAAGCAGCAGGGGATGACGTGCCCCATAGGGTAAGTCAGAATTCCGGAGGCGTCCACCAACGCGTATCAATCCGGTGTCATCCAGGAAGAGGTTTAAGCGGGCGAGCGAGCCCTTCAAAGGTAAACCTCGCTTCAGTGTCTCAATAGCGGACTCAAAATGCTCCAGTTGAACCAAACGTATCCAAAAGGTCCGGGCCTCCTGTCTCTCCAGGGGCGACAAGACCGGGTTCGACATTTTGTCGCGTGGGTTCCGAGCGTTGTGGGTGAAGCGCTGAATCCAAGCCGTCACCCCAATCAATTTATCAAGGGAACTGTAGCGTTCCTGAAGATAGCTCAGCGAATTGGCTGGCTTATCTTCAACAACTCCGACTCGCAAGCCAGGTAACACATCGGGCTCGGAGAACCTACTCTGAGGCCAGGCGGACTCATTCCGAGTCAGCCAGTCAGGGCCCCACCAAAGAGAGTGGTTGACAAGGTCGGAAGCTTCACATCCGCGGGAAGCACAATCTGCAGGGTTCAGGTCCCCTGGCACATGTCTCCAGGTCAACGGGGTTTCCGAATTCTGGATTTGGGAAACCCGGTTGGCAACAAAGACTTCCAAGTTGTGGGGAGCGGCTCGCAACCAACAAAGGACAATTTCGCTGTCCGACCAGGCGTACACTTCCGTCAGGTCAACAATCGATAGGAGGGACGTACGCACATGGTTGAGAAGGCGCACCAAAAGAGCGGCTCCAGACAACTCCAATTTGGGTATCGTCAAGCGTGACCGAATTGGGGCCACTTTACTTTTCGCCAAGACAAGGTGGGTTGCGACCTCGCCGGTGTCACTGACAGTCCGCAAATAGACCACGGCTGCGTACCCCTTTTCGGACGCATCACAAAAGCCGTGGAGACTGGCGTGGCACCTTCCGGGCGGTAGGAAGCAACGAGGCATCGAAATCCGATTAACATTCGGAAGTGAGGCCACAAGGGAGAGCCACTCCAGTAGCCTGAGACCCTAACCTCCCTGAGGCAGTCGACAAAAGTATGGTCTGGCATACTGTCTGCTGTAGGTTCAGAGTCTCAGGGGAGGTGGCTACGGTGGCAGCTAGGGTGGCGGACACCTAGCGCGACGCGCCTTCACCAGCGGGAGCCCACTGACGGGGGTACTCCGGCTGGGGCGCTGCTAGAGAGGGGGAGGGTACCCAACGTGGGGACCATCCGGCATAACCAACCCGGGGTCGCACCATGCGGCTAGCATCCGGGGCGTGGTAGGGAGCGCCTCGACCTAGCACGGGTGGATGGCGCTCCAGTTGCGTCCACACATGGAGGGGAGGCAAAAACCTAGACGGTTCGACGCTCATTTGAGCGGCCGTCAGACACCCGTCATAAAAATGCGAGGGGGGTGTGACCCTCCCCTGGGGGGGTGTGACCCCCCCCTGGGGGGGTGAAGCCCCACCGCCCCTAGGGCGCTGGTAATCAGCAGGGGACCGTTCACCCATTTGGGGCCGCACCATGCGGCTAACGTCCGGCACCCGGTAGGGATCGCCTCGACCTATGGTGGGAGGATGGCGCTCCAGTCGCGGCCACTCGTGTAGTGGCGGCGAGAACCGACGCGGGACGAACCCCAATGGGGCGGACGCGATATCCCCGTCGTGATGACGCGAGGGGTATGTGACCGTGACGCGGGGGGGTGAAACCCTCCTCCGGGGGGCGGAACCCCTACCTCCACTAGGAGGTTGGTGGTCCACCGGAGAACGCCTAACGGGGCTGGCCGGGTGGCCAGGACTAGCGCCCCCGCCCATGGGGGGGGTGCGCGATCGAGCGCCCCCGCCCATGGGGGGGGTGCGCGACCCAACGTCCCGGCGACCGGAACCACTCCGGTTAGCACACAAGAGGGCCGAATGGGCACCGCCGCAATGTGGGCAGGGCCGCTGGCGCGGGCAGTCTCTTACGAGATGCTGGCCCAGGCACGAGAAGCACCACTGGCGTGTCGACACGTATTCTCTCCGGGCCGCAACCGGTTTGGCCAGGAAGTGCGGACACGAGGAGACCTGGTGGCCGGGGTGCCGACAATAGGCACAGGGGGGGAGCTTCGTTGCCACGGCCCCGCTGTACTGTGACACCCGGCGACCTTCTCTGGCGTCGGCTCCACGGCCTCGCCGGTTGGGGCCGGTCCCCGCCGAAGGGCCAGTCCTTGCCCCACCCCCTCGGACATGCTCGGACCTCCCAGGGGCCACTCGAGGGCCGGTAACTCCAGAGTTATCGGCCTGGAGGCACTCCTGCTCCAAAAACTTCAGGAGGTCGGAGAAAGGGGGCAGGTAGGTTGCACCGTCCCCTCCGAAGCGCTGCTCGAAGCGGAGCTTAAGCTCCGACGGCAGGCGGGAGAGCACTATGTGCAACAACAAGAAGGACCACTGGTCGACGGGGAGATCCAATCGACGGAGAGCATTGGTGGCCACAATGCAAGGGTTTAGCAAGGCCTCTCTGAGGCCGGCCACCCCGGTGACGGCGGGCAAGGCGAGTAGCTGGGCTACATGTGCGTCGGCCAACCGGCGCACATTTTCATAGCGCCTGGCCAGCAATTCCCGAGCCGTGTGGTAGCTCTCCTCCGAGAGGTCGAGGTGTCGCACCACGTCCAGGGCCTCGCCCTGTAGCGAGGACAGCAAGTATGTCAGCTTCTGGGTGGGGGACAGGTCCTTCCTGGCGTGGACCAGACTGTCGAATAACGCCAGGAAGCCCATCCACTCTTGAAGCTGCCCACCGAATTTGGGCAGCTCGATCGTGGGCAGTTTCCCGAGTAATGCCGGCTGTGTGGGCGGTCGGCTGGGGAGTCTCTAAAAGCGCCACTTCGACGCCTTTCATCAGCGGCGGTCCGGATCCCATGGGCGGCCTCCACCACCGAGTCCATCAGTTCGAAGAACTGGTCGTAATCGGCCTGAGCCGTCCTCAGTACCTCCTGTTCGGGACCGAGGGTGAGCAGGTCTTGAAAGGCCTGCTCCACGGAGGCCTGCCGAGTCCGCACCTGGTCCGCTCGGTGTAATAGGGCGGCGGTTCTATCTTCGCGGCCTATCAAACCCGCGGCGGACGTCGCCCAGCGAAGCTCAGACTGTATCTGTACAGCTAGCTTTTTTATGTTCGCGGACATTCTAACAAATTAGATGTAAACAAAATGTAAAAATAAAGTAATAATAAATTGAAAAGGCGGCCGGCAAGTCGGCGGGCGGCGCGAGTGCAAGCAATAATAAATTGAAAAGGCGGCCGGCAAGTCGGCGGGCGGCGCGAGTGCAAGCAATAATAAAATTAAAGCAATAGTAAACAAGTCGTATCGCGGTCGCGGTCGTACCGTAGTCGCAATGAACAAAGCGGCGCGACCGTAGTAGGTACGCGTGTTAAATTACGGCGAGCGGGCGGTACCGGCACGCAAGCAAAACTTAAAATAAAAATTAAACTTATAATTATAATAATCGGAACGCGGCCGAAACGCGGCGTTGACGCAGCGGAACTGGCGGCGATTGCGGAATTTCCGCTAACAGCGCGGCGAACGACACGGCGCGTGGCGGAAAGCGGGATTTATGCCAGCGGCGCGGAAAATGAACGGCGCGGCGGGCAAAACCAGCGCAAAACGCAAAGTGAGGTGTAGACAAACCACGCTCACTGCTACCAATAATGATTACGCACCGCGCCTGTGCACGATGAATCAGCGGGCAACTGCCGGGCCCATCAGAGCATTCCAGCGGATTCTCACAGGCAGCGGCGGTGGCGGGTCGAAAAAGGCCCGCCAAAAAATTTTATTAGGCGTTTTGCACTGGGTTTAATCCCGCGGCACAGAGTGACTTACTACTAGGTACTTACCGGCGCATGGAGACAGCCAGCACGTGGAATCCGGGGAGTGTGTTCGTGTAGGATGAAATGTGGTGTGTGGTGCCTGCTGTGTCAAATGCAAAGAAACACACTCGCCCTCCTCTGAAGGGTCTTTCGCGGCGGCGGCACGAATTCGCGGGTAGCGAAGCGAGTCCGCGGCGGCGTGGTATCCAGATCGCGCGGGAGCACAAAAAACAGTGTTCCGGATCGTCAAATGGGCCCGCGGCGTTCGAACGAAGCGGCGGACAACACAACACACGAAGGAGCGCAATAAATAGGGCTCGTAAAACTAAACGACACGGCGTGGCCGGCAAATCTTCAACGCGGGCAACGCGGACCTTGGGTATGGACCGTTTCGATCGGCTTGTAGCACCGGACTGCGCGCGCGTCGCCGATGCGGGGAGGCGCGATGCGCGGGGGGCAGTGATAGCCGACCGACGCGAGGCGGCCTAGCGCAAACTGGAGTGCTAGCGTAAAGCGCGAACAGTCTATGAAAAAGAATTGGAATTCTAATTTTTACAATATGATGTAAATTCTAAGAAGAAAAATTAACATACAAATACAATCACATTATTGCAGCAGTCTAAAGCTCTTTGCATTTAAAGAGTTAACCTATCAGAAACTGTGACCAACGATTTGGCAACAAATGATAAAGAACAATGCAGTGGCCAAAGACACCTATAGAACTATGCGATACTATAGACCCGGCGGACCGCGCGAAAAAATGTCGCCAGTTTATGGGAGCAAAACCCCCTCCGGTGTCAGTAGTAGTAGCTGTAAGCCTACGCAGTATTTCGTAGGAGTTTCGACACATAGCTCTACATTTTCTTGTATGAAGAAGGTTTACGTAAAATGTTCGCATGGGCTCATCTTGATGTTATTATCATAGGCAGTGGCGTAATAACCAGATTTCAGGTGAAAATCCGTTAGCTTACAAAAGAGCAAACCAACAATTTACGCTCGTTTTAATAAACCCTTATTATATTGCTCCTTCTCTTATTACGGCTCGGAGAGTGGAAAAGTAATAAGTCATCGGCTTCCCGCTGAGACGCAGCGGTAACTAAGTTAGCGGGAGGTATTATAAACAATATGAATATTTTTAATAAAATGTTTCGCCTCTTTATAATGATTTGAATATGAAGAGTGCGCTGCAAAGACATATACCCGGGACCCGACGGACCGCGCGAAAAAATGTCGCTATTTTACTGGTGTCAGAAATATTTGTTTTGACACCAACAGCATCATTTGTTAGCCGACCACAGTATTGTCTATGGACGTTGTTCACGCCACAGATCACTATACTTGTAATTAGACCACAAATTACCACGATCTTGTGCCAGCGAATCCCCGCGACTTTCTTTATGTCATCCGTCCACCTATATTAGTAGGTCTGCCAAAACTTTGCTCCAGAATTTTGGATGCCCACGTCCATCGGTCTCTCCTATCTGGTCTTGTTATGTGGGAACCCGCCTATTGCCACTTTTGTGACAATATATTGAGCTATGCACTTTGGTTCTTTGACTGCTCTTCTGAATTCTTTCTTGGACCGGTAGTCTACTAAAACATTGGCTGATAAATGACGGCTAATAACTTGGTGAGGTAGATAGGTAACGTTTCTTCGCGTGACCTTCTAATAAGAAGAAAGAAAAGTGTGGAAAAGTCTACACCTACAACAAAGGAAGAAGAAAACCTCATTAAAAAATTCTGATGGATTAAACTACCCCAATAGCATAGATAATGATAGGCGATAATTATACCTTTTAGCAATAGATAACCCATTCAAAACTCTAAAGGTTCCAGAATATTAAAGCAGTCTGTCCCACAATAGATCATACATATCTGCCGGAGATGCTAAAACGAGTTATTACATCCATAAAACACATTTCGGACACATTTTCAATAAAATGTGTGCTCTCTGAGGCTTCGTAATGTTCAATTTTGTGATCTGTCAAACTTTTATTCATAAATTTTGCTCGTCCAAACTTCCAAATTATTCCTTGGTCTGTGTAGAGTTAGAAACATACGCCCTCTAATATAATTAAAATTTAAAAGGCGAAACTTTGGCCAAAAAACATAACATTATTAGCGAGACTTTGCTGTCCGTCTGTCCGTCCGTCCGTCCGTCTGTCACCAGGTTCTATCTATGGAATCGTAATAGCTACAGACTTGAATTTTTCCCAGATGATGTATTTCTGTTGCCGCTTTAACAACAAATACTAAAAAAATAGAATAAAATAAATATTTAAGAGGGCTCCCATACAACAAACGTAATTTTTATGCTCGTTTTTGATTTAGTGGGCAGGGGTATTTAGTTTACTTTAATACTATAGAGAAAGGGAATATACTCTTGATGGTACGGAACCCTCAGTGCGCAAGCCCGACTCGCACTTGACCAATTTTATTAGAGTTCCGTTCATCAAAACAAAAGAAAATAAATGAATCAGGTCTTTATTCGTCTGTAGGTATTTCCAGTAGACCAGCACTTAGCCTACCTATATCATTTACGGTAGGGTTGTAGGTTGTTGGGTATAGGAGGCTTTTGCATTGCCTTATCATACGACACATCAGCACTACGCTCATCATCCTGAGGCATTAGTTATAAGGTCCTTAGGTCTCATTTAGTACTGCAATCACATTGGCGTACAACCCTTCAAATCTAAATGCAACAACATTACAGTTTCACGGTAGAGTAACTGAGTCTGAGGTCCTACCGCCAGTAGCTACCTAATTCACAAAACCAATATAAATACGAATATTTTAAAGCATAAGAAAATCACCCCACTAAAACTAAACTTCCAAACTCAAACCAATTATTTACAACGCAGTACGCTACGAACTACTCACAACAAAATGCTTTTATGGCGGAGAAAATCGCGTGAAATTAAAAGTCACAGCCATTAAGGCAGTTCCCAGTCAAATTGTTCCAACTTTTCTCATTTAAATGAAGTACCGCTGTAGCTTGAAATATTGTACGGAGCTGTGCCGATAATTGAGTCTAGTTCCGAGTTACGGCTACCAGTTAGGTATTTGTGTAGTGGTGTGCTGGGAATAGTTTAATTTTTGGGTTCCTCTCATAAAAAAAAAAAAAAAAAAACATTTTGTTTATTGTAGATAGGTTGGCGCTTGAGGAAAATCATACATGATGGAAAGCAATGATGAGGTCTAGGTTGGAGGGCGCTTGCCTAAAAAAAACTTATTCACTCTTGAAAGCACCCAGCTGGGAACATGTTAGCAGTAAAAGAATTCCACGCCTTAGCGGTTCGTAGCAAAACCTTGGAAGAAACCGTTTCTTGCGAGGTAATTGGATTTCAATAACATGAGGAATAAGGATGCCACGGCTCTGGTAGTAAGGTGAAGGAGGCACAATGTTAGTATCTGGTCATACTTTTCTTTAAAAAAAAAAACAAAGCAACGCAGAGGAACATCTTAAGTGATACGTCTGTCGATTTATCTGAAATGGCGACCCGGCTGGGGAAAGCGCAGTGTTGGCAGACCTCCGCCCAGATGGACTGACGAAATTAAAAAAGTCGCTGGAAGGCACTGGATACAAGTAGCGCAGGATCGTGCATACAGGAGGCCTTTATCCAGCTGTGGACGTCCGTCGGCTGAAACGAACGACCGGACCAACACTTCCAAAATCTTTGCATTACGATATCAAACATCACATCCTGAGATATCAGTTGTTAACGTGAACTCAACGGCTCTGCCCGCGAAATTCAAAATTTTCGTGTTTTTTTGCAATTTGTACGCTAATTAGACATGATAGGCTTATGGCAATCAATTTGCGAGAATGGCAGTATCATCTTTACATGATTATATCAAAATCATTGCATAAAAATGTGTATCCTAGGAAATTAGTCCGAGTATCGAGTTTTATGTGAGTAGCTCGCAAATCTCGGACTAATTTCTTTAACTCGACACTTTCGAGCAGAGATTTTTATATAAACGCGTGAAGAAGATATTAATATTATCGCAGTTTGACGGCCATAAGCCTATTATGTCTTATTAGCTTAAAAATCGCGAAAAACCACGAAAAATTTGAATTTCGCGGGCACACCCGTGTTGTGCTCCTTAAGTACCATTTTGCCCAGTGATTAGGTAGGCTTAAAGTGTCCTTAAAAACTGAAACACGGTAAAGCATAACCTGTCCTTCTTAATAAGAGATGTTCTACCGATGAACAATGTCGCCGTCGTGTCTGAGAGTACTCTTAAAGTTAACCGACACAAGCACTAGTCAGCGAGCAATATCGTTGTTTGTGGACGGATTACACTAGCGGCACGCTATGATGGCCGGTTTGACACATTACAAATAAATAAATTTTGAGTCCTAAACCTAAAACTACATTCGATAAAATTTATGAATGAATTTATGACAGTGATGTGCAGAGATTCATAAATTTTATCGAATGTAGTTTTAGGTTTAGGACTCAAAATTTATTTATTTGTAATGTGTCAAACCGGCCATCATAGCGTGCCGCTAGTATAAGTGCAAATAAATATCTGCATATTTGCCGACTGTTTAACAAGCAGGTTTAACAAGCTAGAAAATCTAAAAAAAATCTGATTTGACGCGCCTAAAATTAGAGTCTAATTAGTTTAGTATACAAGCTTAAGACCCAAACATAACGCGTAATGATACTCCAAGATTTGGAAGCACTGCTAAATAATTTTCATTTTAATTAGGTTTAGAATTTATTGGAATGCAAGCAACTTTTTTATACAAAATGAAACCGGATATGAAAAATAAGTTCATAGAGCCATTGGTTCTTAAAAATACTTTTAATTTCCTAGAATATTTTGGTTTTGGTTCTTGAGAAAACTTGATACCACCTTTGGTCATTCATCTTTCCAAGAATGATTGAGAAAAAAAAATCTTAGCACTAGAAACGAGCAAAGACTTCTATCCTTTAGCTGGTTTATCAATGCAACTGTTTGTCAACCTTTTCATGTCCCACTGCTGGGCAGTCACATGTAAACCGAATGAAAATTAAAAATTGTAATGATATGGAGCTGATCTGATGATGGAACCGGAAGGCGGCTATAGGAACTCGATAGTTAAACGACACAACCGCATCGAGTTTGGACTCGTTTGATCCCTCTTGAGGAGTAGTCTGGTGCTAGATATTAACCAGGGTCTGGTTTTGAGACGGACGGATAAACATAAAAACTTGTTTAAAAAAAATGATAAATTGTATCTAGATGCCTTTTTCATTATTTATTTTTTAATCCCTTCTTAACAGTCTCCAATAAAATCTATGATTTCTGCAGTATGTCTGCATTTTCCGGCATGAAAATATCTGTAAAAATTATACCCAGTTCTAAAGAAAGGAGTAATAAACATTTTAATATAAGCTTTCACATTGAAAAAGGTAAAGCGGTTTGTTTACAGAGAAGTGACATTGATACAAAAAATGGAGAATTCGGAAGAGATGGTTTTTTTTTAAATGAACGCCCTACTACTACATTGTTCTTTCAACACGTGGAGGGGCGTTCATATTTAGATAAGACGATTTATACCTTAATGGTCCCGTTCTCGCTGCCGCTGCCTCTCAGCCGCCGCTTCCATCGAGGCCGTGGCCCCAGAAGTTATTAAAGGGGTTTCGGTCCACATTCCCCACGAGTGAAGTATCAAGTACGTGTAGGCACATGGAGTACACTACACCTTCGCTCCATCACGCATAGACACGGCTCATTCCTTGTTTAATCAATAACCTGCTGGTATGCACCTCAGTCGATTAAACTAATACCTACAATTTATTAAATGGAAGCAGGCGTTATTTTGCGGAAATCCATAATTAGCAGGGCAGATTAATTTGTTTTGCTACAATCCGCTACTTGAAAAGATTCTGTATGGTACAATATGCAGGAACACTACCCACATGAAACACCACACACAATTTTCTAACACTTTCTTCGACGCACGTTTCGTCCCGACACTTTGACGTCCTCTGGAGATGTTGACTTCACAATGCGAAATCGTAGAGCAACTTACAAGTTACTTAACTATTCGATAAAAGCAGGCTTTACTATAGATCATACAAGGCGTTTGTTAATCGTATATTGTACCCGCATCTAACTTTTTAACTTAATCCTAGAAACACATTTACGTGATAAGAAGTCTCAATTATTTTATTTTCAATACAAAAAATATTATTTCATTTAGAAAAATAAAACTTAGCAACCCTAACTGTGATATCAACAAACGTCATCAATTTCATTATTCCCAGTTGCATTGATATTGAACCAGCTAAACGATAGAAGTCTTTGCTCGTTGGAATTTTTTTTCTCAATCATTCTTGGAAATAAGAATGACCAAAGGTGGTCAAGTTTTCTCATGACCCAAAACCAAAATATTCTAGGAAACTAGAAGTGTTTTACGAACCCTTGGCACTATGAACTTTGGGACATGAAAAGCAGTGCGACATGAAATAAAAATGAAATGGGGTTGAGAGTACTCGGTTTATTTACACATGCATTGAAAATTCAACGCCATCGGTAACTAGGAAGTGGATCAAAAACTTTAAGACAGACAGACAAACAAACGTAGGAACAGGTGAAACTACAGGTAAAAGCTTGTTTAAAAATCGGGCTCCAACTTCCAGTAAAGTTACATATTACATTTTATGAATGCAAGTTGAATTTATATTCTTCCTAGAAAATGGGAGTTAAAAAAAATAAGTTTTTCCCCGAACGCGTATTTGCAAAAGTGCCTCTGCATGACAGTAATGGGCCATAACGGCATTATTAGCTAGCGGATGTGTTCGCGCCAGCGCCGGATAAAGGTGACCTATTTCGGCCCCTCATGGTCATTTACCACGTTTTACCTTGTAACGCCCACCCCACGGAACAAAAAGCGTGATACGTGTTTTTTGCACCCAATTTTATGACACTAATGGGAAGTATCCCAATCTTCAGAAAATAGAGGTAAGAGTGAAGGTGAGTGATGGTTATGTTTTTATGTGGCCTTTTACACATGTAAACTTATGACTGCGCCGGTGTAAACTTATGACTGTAGCATAATTTCAATATGATTTTGTTGGTTTGTTTGTCCTTCAATCACGCGACAATGAAGCAACGGATCAACGCGATATTTTGAGCAGACATATTTGAGAGCGCAAAGAGTGACATACACTACTTTTCATACCGCAAATTCAATTAGCTGCAGTGATGCTCGTTTGCACCACCGCTGTCAGTTATTATAACGTAAAGCAATAAGTAATATTTTAAAGGCTCTGTACCATGTACGCCGACTTGATAGCTGGGTAAAACAAAACCTAAGTAAATATTTTAATGTGTCGACTGTCGAGATGATGAGCACAGTGCAGTGTCATGTATGACATTGCAATGCAAAATTATGGACGCGCAGCGCACTGCATCTGACATTCGTATCACTTAAATCAGGTTAAGTTTTTCTTCGTTTCGTTATTCTTCGTTACAAAAAAAGAGAGATTTATACACTCACATACAAAGATATAATTTTAACATTTCATGCGAAGATTCTCCGGTCAGCATTCTCGACGAACTCTCGTGTTAACCAAAATTTAATGGAATACGTTTTCAGAAAGACGCCATAAGGAAGTGCTAACATGGGAAAATACCCAACCTCAAATAGGTAGGATGTGTAATAAACCATTCTTGGACTTTTTAGAAAACATGTCAGTTTTATGGTCCCAAAATACTTTTATCTACGCACATTGCTTAAAGTTCGAATTATGAAATCAAAATGTGTCACATATTGACCTACTTTATTCACAGACTTCTATAATTATTAAAAAGTTATTCATTATAACATCGCTGTACTATGGAAATATCTCTAGATAGTTGAATAATTTCTATTAAGATACTCGGCTCTGGGTTCCTGTATTTTTATGTGTCGTCCTCACAGACTAGGGAATAACTTTCTTTTCTCTGTGGTCGTCATAGCCAAAAGAGAGTGTAGAGCCAATCCTCAATTTTGCTTTTTATATATGGAGTCCACAGACAAAATTTAGTTGGTAGTCATGGGATCGACCATAGACAACAATTAATTCACGGAAACAATAATTTTTCCCTGCCTTATTGACTGATTAAAAAGTATTGAAAAGAAATATGTATAATTTTTGATTATTTACCTATCCACTAAAAATATACTTTATCTGACTTTTATAAATATTTTTCTACTCTTTTTTGTTTCATGACTTTTTTAACAGACTATACGCAGTTTACAACTGAATTTTGGCGCCATACCTAACTTTTAACATTTCAATGTGTTATTTTTGTTACAGTCAAAATTTAGCGCGGAAAAATGTCTAGCAGTGAAACCTACTAAAGAAAATTTAACTCCACCTGACATTTTAGTAATTGCAACAAAAATGACCCACAACACACTCGTGTGATACTATTAAAAAACTCGCCTGCGGCTCGTTTTTTAAACTCACACTCATGTTTTAATACCCCCCATTATGCATCCGTTTCATAAACTACTATTATGGCTCACTACAACAATATTATATATTCGTTGCTACAACTAACACACGGTGATTTTTCGTGTTCAGAATAAGACTGGGTTGGCTATGATCCACCAAGCTGGCCGGCAAACTTCAGAAAACTTTGAGAACATTTTGGAGAACTCTCAAGTATCACCGAATATTTTTATAAATATAATATCACTAACTGCAAATATGCAGATTTCCCCACGATGTTACTTTACCAAAATGATGACATAAATTACCCTAAAATGGTGACCCCGACGTGATGAAGAGTTCTTTTTGAATTTTAGGCGAATCTTTGGTAGAATTATTGAGTGAAAAGATTATTATATTGAAAATCACATGAAGTTGAAAATCTGTTCTACTTTTTCATAGGTAAATGCCAGAGCAAATAAATATTTTAAAGCATGTGGTTTGCCAAACCGTTGAAAGCTCAATATTATTAAAGTTTTTAAGAACGCGAGCTATATTTTGCTAATCTACTGTATTAGCGATTTGTCACGAATGTGCCTATATAAGTTTTGCTTCGTATGAATTGAATATTATTATTAATCGTTACGTCTTTTTAGCAGTTCTTATAGGACCACATTTTGATTCGATTTATGTTATGTTCGATTTTAGTTATCAATAAAATATAACTATAACATAATACATAAATTATATATTAATGTAGATATAATATTGCATGTTAGGCTGTAAGCCTAGCTAGTGTATTTAATTTAGAGCGCGAACCCGCCAACAAACTGAAATAATTTTTTGTAATAATATTGTCCATTTTGTGGAAAAAAAATAAAAAAAAAAGATTTTTGATTTCCTTTTTTTTATTTACGTTCGTTTGACTCTTGCACCGCGAATTAAGCGATCATTTTCATACGTTTTTTTTTTAATTTAGTTGCATTTTCACCCCTTCTATATGGTATAGCATTATATGGTATGGCTAGACGCAAAGATTATAGCTAGACGTAATTGTTAAAACGTGTTCAAATAGTGCGTTAGTATTGAATATCATAAATATTTGGTACTAACTATACCTAATATTGAGAAGTGACGTAATGTTAAGGAACAATACAAGCCTAAAACAATGTTATTTCGCGGAATTGGCTCGAACCTTTCCAAAACGAGCGAGCAAACTTGGACTCGTTTTATAGATTTTATAATCGGTCAATGCTGGAGCAACTCCAAGCAAACTGTTTGGGCGTGTGGTACAAGTGAGATATCTTATTCACCTACTTTACAGAGTTTTACTACAAACGTAGAGAATATAATATCATGCTAGATATTGTTGCATAATGTGAAATCTTGTTAAGCTATTGCATAGCTTCTATCGCGGGCTTTGACGGTGCAGACCGAATCCAGAAATTTCGTAACGAAAATAACCTGGCACTCCTAAAGTAGAGCTTTTGGTACTAGGATAGGATGAAAGCAGGGAGCGCAACTCCACAACTAAAAAGTGTGAAGTTAGCCTGGTACCAAAAGTTCTACTTTTCGATTGATGGCAAAACTAAAAATAACTTTAAATTCTATGCAATAGCTTCACCGCGGCAGTCTCCGAGTGCCACACGCCTTTTTTTTATGTATAAAGATGGGTCTACGCTGGCGAACCGAGCACGAGCCGGGACACAATTCGTCTAGTGTGGACCGACTTACAAGCCTCGAACGGCTTACAACGACGAAGCTGAAACGGCTCCGCTCGTGCTCGATTCGCCTAGCGTAGACCCACCATATCGTCTTTGCTCTTGGTTGTTGGATATTTTTAGTGGGAGTTATTTTGAATGGAAACCGAGGCCGTTCTGCATACGGTTGGTACCACGACGAACTGTTGGCCAACATAGTGTAGGTAGGTGTGGATGGGCGTGGGTTGGCATGACAGCTATACATGTCATGTCAACCTACGCCCATGCACTGTCAGTTATAACTGATCCAATCGGCAGCGGTATAAAGGTCGCGCTTCTTTATAGCAAGGAATTTGATGACATAAAAAGACGCTCACATGATGCTAAGTGCCTATGTCAAAATTTGTCCTGTTTAATGAATTTTTCCTTTAACCACGCTGCCAAAAAAAATGGAAGAGATGCGCCATGTTTAGCGACAAAATCTCCGTTTTAAAATTTGTTCAAGCAACCAGGCGTATGACTACTTTATGTATGACTATTCCAGTAAAATTATCCTTAAAAAACCTATGTCCACCATTTCTGTAGGTAAACTACCACTGTTTTGCACTTCAACAAAACAAAATAAAAAACAAGATATTTGGCAATAACCGGCTATTTATTATTAACTGTAGCGTTAATAATTCTACGATCTTACTCCCCGACGTTGAAGCATGCAAATAATATTTATAAAAGGACTAAAAATTAATATATGTTTTCTTCCGTCTGTGACTTGTACCACAGACAATACGTCCATTCAATGTTTTCTTCTGCCAAGAGGGTGAAAACTTTTGCCGGAGTCCCTGCTATAGGTTGTATATATCTTGTTTCCCGCATTCTGATGCGAATTTAATATTTGTATTGCTTTTATTAGCTATTCGAGTTTTCTCGACGGCGTCTTTACAAGTGTAGGTAGATACTTATCTCTTATTTTATTCCTGTAATTTTTTATTCCTTTATTCTACATTCAACTTGATCGTAACTATTCTGCCAAGTTATTCAATTTATTGAGGTACATAATATCAAAATGGGTTAATATTATAGTACTTAACTTCCTGTTTTATTCATGCTGCAAGATAACTTACAAGGAATACTGATGCTGTCTCTTATTAAATCTCACTGTAGCTAGATACAAGATGATATAGCTGAACATAGCTCAAGAGACAACGGCCAGAACTGCAATTCCTATAGCTACTATGTCTAGCATATCCTATACATTCTATGTTCTCTTCATTAAATTGAAATATTTATGACTTGATGTTACGTCCTTAAAATAGTCATATGTTGTCCTCAATATCATCGTTTTCCAAAAATGTTTATTGTTACCTACTCATACATGACTCCATTAATTGCCTTATTAATAAGGAAATCCACGTCACTTGATAAAATATCTACTACAGACGACATTACAAGAGATATAGCGATGTAGCTATCTTTTTTAACACACTACAAGCTTGTACCTACTTGACTGCGATCTCACGTGATGGTAAGTGTCGACCAGCTGTAGATGTTATTCGTACTGACGTGGAAGGAGTAAGTAACCTCTAACGGTTTCTATCAAAGACTTCTATGTATTGGTTTCTATACAGTATCGCGCCAGAACGCTAAATCGCTTAGCGGTGCATCTTTACTGGTAGAGTGGTAGCTAGCCACGGCCAAAGCCTCCCACCAGAGCAGCAATGAGCCAAATTAGAAATTATAAGATTCTTAAAGCCGGGAATCGAACCCGCGACCTCCCTCGACTCGACTCGATACCAAGAGCATATCACTGTGCCGGGGCAACAAGGAAGACCAAGGTATAGTCCTAGCAACAATTTAGGAGCTAATTCTCAAAAAACTTACTATTATTTAGATAATTTATTCCAAGAGATCGTGTGACAGTACACATACAAAAAGCTAACGAAATTCTATAAAATAAAGTTCATAGTCGCATAAAAATTGCATCAGAGATAGCAAATTTTGCCGACATGGCAACAACCAGATGTTCTTATCCTGAATTACGAGATTCGCTATAAAATATATCGTAATTCAGTGTATATGTATTTCCTGAAATTTCCTCCAGCATTTTCCATCTCTCGCAACTGTCTTCCAATAAAGTCCAGCCGTGAGTTCAGATTTTCTGCCCATCGGAGTTCGTATTTAGTGTTTTATGTGACGTCATGAAACTTGTACGTGTGACGTCCCGCATTAGGTATGCAGTATTCAAGGCGGCCGTCTCTTACATTATCACTGTTCCCCAGTGCTCGTTAGTGTGTAGCGTGTCCTTGGCTTGATTAATTGCCTCATCAGGGAAGAAACACGTCACTGCATTGTAACTCTACGGCGACTTTTATTACATCCCGCCACTTGATGTGAAGTCATGTAAGAAGTGCGTTTAGAGGTCAAAATCCAAAATACTTTGTACATCTTAATACAATTTTTACTTTTTTTTTTAATATGTATACAAGTTAATACTAGTTAGTACAAGTTAGTATTTTTTGCGCAACGTATCAGTAACGCGGAAATGCAGCCAGTATTCTTGGCACCTTTCCACGGAGGCAATATTTATATAGTAATTAGAATAAGCTAATAATAAGATTTATTGTACCAAACATTCTATAAAAAAAAGTTAGTACTTGACTGCGATCTCACCTGATGGTAAGTGATGATGCAGCCGAAGATGTTAACGTTCTAACTTGGAAGGGGTAAGTTTTTTTTTTTTTTTTTCTTATTGTAAAGTACCATTGCCAAATGGATACTGTACAATATTATACTACAATCTATCTTATGAGCTAATTAGTAATATTATTCTAACTTAAATTTCCTATTATTGATTATTTTCTTAGATCTAAGTTGCAGTCCAATAACTGTCCCTAGTTTTTTCTATTTTACTTAGAGGAAGGGGTAAGTAAAGTCAACGGTTTCTACACAGCATCGCACCGGAACGCTAAATCGCTTGGCACGTCTTTGCTAGTAGGGTGGTAACTAGCCACGGCCGAAGCCTCCCAGATACACTACTTACTAATTACTAATGAGAACCATTCGTACTGGTTATTTCAGATTTTTGGATAAACAAACAACACGCACTCTTATCGAAAACTTTTGCGTAAAAATTTTAAATCTATGTCAGAAAATTTTCAACAATAATGTAGCGCCGCTATTACTTAGAGTATACAAAAGTGTTCAGAATTCCATGTCGATAGTTTACTAGTTACTGAAATAACATATTAAGGAGCACACCACGGGTGATTTTTCAAATTTTTTGTGGTTTTTCGCGATTTTAAAGCTAATAAGACAGGCTTATGGCAGTGAAATTGCGATAATCTCAATAATATCTTCTTCACGTGTTTACATAAAAATCTCTGCTTGAAAGTGTCGAGTTAAAGAAATTAAACCGAGATTTGCGAGTTACTCACATAAAACTCGATACTCGGACTACACATTTTTATGCAAAGATTTTGAAATAATCATGTAAAGATGATACTGCCACTTTCGCAAATTGACTGCCTCTGATGTGTAATTAGCGAACAAATTGCAAAAAACCATGAAAATTTTGAATTTCGCGGGCAGAGTCGTTGATTTCGCCTTAAATCGTTTTATATCGACAGTCGTGTAAATACTGTGGCACACGGATGGACACAGAAAGTCGCACCATTTAAAGTTGCATTTTGCCGTTTCGGTACGGAAGTCTAAAAAGAAAAGTTAACACAAAAGCTGAAGCTTGAAACATAAACAGATATTTCGAGTGAATAAAGTATACAAGATAAAGTATATACATGAGATTTTTGATAGGATACCTAAACGAAGATTCGATATTTTTACATAGATTGAAATTACATTCTTTATATTGTATTTTTACTTAAATTAACAAACATGATTTAAATAGCAGTAAAATTAAAATTACTACAATTAAATTAAGCAGTGATAGCTCAGTGGTTCTGACCTCTGCCTTTCATAAGGAGGTCGCGGGTTCGAATCCTGGGCACGCACCTCTGACTTTTCCGAGTTATGTGCGTTTTAGGAAACAAAATATCACTGGCTTAACGGTGAAGGAAAAACATCGTGAGGAAACCTGCACGCCTGAGAGTTCACAAAAATGTTCTCGATGGTGTGTGAAGCCCGCCAACCCGCACTTGGCCAGCGTGGTGGGCTATGGCCAAACCCCTCTCAGTCTGAGAGGAGACCCGTGCCCAGCAGTGGGACATAAAAAGGGGTTGAGAGATGATGAGAAAATTAAAATTTTAAATTTATTAGAAACTTCATCCCCAAGGAATTGGATCGAGGTTTAGAGTTAGTATAAAAATCTTAATTATATTTTAGTGACTATTCATAAAAGCCAACAAGTAAGGCCTATATGCAATAAATAAATCATTTGAGTTTTTGAATAGGTATCACTTTCCAAGAAATTCATTCAAAAATAATAACTACATAAAATTGACAGGTTTATTTGCATTTTACACTGACATTCTTGACTAACAACGCAAAATTTAAATACCCTTCGGAACAAGCAGCGATAAATGCCGTAAAGGCCAAAAAAGAGCAAAAAGTTAACTAAAGTGCAATGATTCATAGATACAGCTTTACGACCGCGCGGTGTATGAATTAAAGCCGAGGAGTTAAAAGAGATTAAGTGCTTTCAAAAAGTTCGTTACACCCTCATTTTCACCTAAAAACTGAACCATTATAAAAAGAAAAGTTTTACACCTTTAAATTTTCTTATTTTTATTTCTAAACGAAATCCGGAAATCTTTTAGGGTCTTATTTATTTATCTGGAAATAAAACATAAAGGGTTTTAACCGCTTTGAAGCAAATAAAGGGTTTAAAAACTAGACATGTACCCTTTTTTTTATAGACAGAAAATGCCTAACGCATACCCTTCCGTCAGGGGAAACGGAAGGGTTATGTGGGGTTCGCACCCACTAAAAACTGTCTGTTTCCACGACGGACCCGCTGGCGGAAGCACGGGATTCACTTTCGCATTCACCGCGTTCCCGCCAGGTATAGACATGTACCCTGGACAAAAATAGACACGTCCGCCAAGCGGACGGTGCGAAAAACTTTCGCCAGTTTAAATGCTTGTTATGAATAGATAAAAATAGTAAAGATAGGCCGATCCGAACACTTTACGTAAACCTTCTTCATACAAGCAAACAGTAGCGTCATCTGTCAAAATACCCTGGTAGGTGGCCTTATACTGTTGCCACTAATGACACCCATAAACTGGCGACATTTTTTCGCGCTGTTCGCCCTGTCTTTAGTATACAAGTCTGTGTTGTTATTCCACCAACAGTGAGGCCACGCTGTAGTTCGCTCAACAGCCACCTATAGAATTTTGACTGATAGCTCTACTGTTTGCTAGTACGAATAAGGTTTACGTAAATGTTTCGGATGCCTATATCGTGAGGATTCTTATCGGTGGTTTAAAACGATAGGCTCGATACTCGTTCCGATCCCTATAAGGCCACTTTCCGCAATAAAAATTTCTTGTGTGCATGCGTGTGTGTATATTTGTTTCTTCTTTACGTTGCAACTACTGAAACCGCAACCCATTAGGCTAAAAACGTGATTATTATTAGAAGAAAAACGGCTTAAACTCACGCGCGTTTTCCGACCGCCCGACCAGTTTCCGACCCGTTCGAAATCTTTCTTCATGGAGCGTTTTTACCTTTCATAATCCGCCGTTTCCTCATAGTCGTCGTGTTCGTAGAAGTCGTTTGTCGTTTCGTATAGCACCCACAGAATTCTTAATTCTTAAACATGATTATTACGGATTTTTTCGTGTTTTTCATCCCTACCTCTAAGTGAGAAATAGTGTATGAGGCATAACAACGTTCGCTGGGTTAGCCAGCGATGATCAATTTATTAGGCTATCAGTAAACTCCGTTTGCTTTAATAATCTACAAATAAACCAGGTAGATACAACTTTAGTACACTTTAGCGGTGCAGAGGGCAATAGGGAAATTTCCCTCCAGGCAGGTGTTGTGCCTGGGGACCGCCTGTGATCCGAGCGTGTGACGTCAGAAGTTGTATTTATAGAACGCTCGTCGAATGCTCTGTCACCGTGTGCTATTGCGCTGGTGACGCCATCTATCGTCAACTATCGAAGACCGCTACAACACTAATTGTCCGACATTTTCGAAAAGCAATTTACGGAGTGTCTCTGTTGCCGAAATAAGGGGCAATTAACTATCTTATTTGACACGTAGTTAATTAGTCGATTTAGCTTTGGAGGCTACAACTATACCGGGCACCAATTATCCACTAGATAAGTACTTACCTGTGTAATAATGACCGCTCTCAGACTGTGGAGTGTGGAAGCGAAAGATTTGTTATCAAATTAATAATTTTATAAACCAACCATTTGTAGGATAACTTTTAATTTTATCATAATTGCCTTATATCACACTATGATACTATCTTATTCTATTCTAATACTTTAAAACTGAAGATTTTTAGTATTTGCTTATTTTTGTTTGTAAATTATAATAATTTATCGTTCAAAATTTCAGCTATATCGGCTATAATTTATTAAGCTATTGTATAGCTTCTATCGCGGGCCTTGAGCGTGGAAACTGAATCCAGAAATTCCCACGGAGTAGGGGGTGTTAGAAGTTGATAAAAAATGGTATGCAATAGCTTTACCGCGGCAGTCTCCGAGTGCCACACGTCTTTTTTTTGCAGGCTATAATTCTAGTCCGAACATGTGCTACTTTTAATCCCCTAAAAATCCGTGGTGTACGCGGGATTAATGAAAACCAGAAATTCAAAAGAGTGGAGCCACTGGCAACAGCTAGTAAAATGTGATTGACTAACTGAGGTATGAACATGCTGCTCAAATCACTGGATGCATCGGGAAATAATTGGTTAAAGTCGGGCACTGAGGGCTCCGTACTATCAAGACCCATTTTGAATACTATTAAAGTAAACTAAACACCCCTGCCCACCAAATTCAAAAACGAGAAAAAAAAATCATGTTTGTTGTATGGGAGTCCAGCCTTTAACGGCGTAGAAGCCATATTTAAGCGATCTTTAGTGAAGTTTTGTTTAAAAACTATAAAGACAATTACTTTTAAATTAATCGTGTCATGTATTTTGGGTCTTTAATCTAAAATCGCTGAGAAGCAGAAACACGATTGGATAAAATTTTCTCGATAGAAAGTTCTCCTAAAAGTTGCTCCAAAATCTCAGTTTTTCTTCTTTTTTTTCGAAACTAGGTACAATGTTTTAATGTGAATAAGAATATCTAAAAACGTTGAGAAACTGATAACTGGCTTAGTTTTAGAGAAATTAGGCAAAAGGTCGTTTTACTGTTATATTCTTCCGCGACGCTGCATGTCGCACCCATCAACTTATCCGTGAGAGTGACAAAGACAAAAATAAATTCAATAAATCCCCTTAAATCTTTATTTTATTCTGCTTTTTGAGACTGCCTGCTGCCTAGGCTGTGTGATACATAACAAGCAACCCTGTCCCACTTTGCACAACTACAGCCTTTTACTCCGCTGTAAACTGAAAATGGCGAGGCACGGTTACATCCGATGCCAAGAATCTCCAGCGAAAGGCTGACGCGGTTATACTCGATGCCTCAATAGTGACATTGAATATTTGGCTCTGCGCCATTGGCGATGCAATTGCGTAAGTTTGACATATTCGCTGCGCCCTGGATTCAATTCCAGGTTGGGTAAGTAGATAGATAGATAGATAGATAAACTCTTTATTGCATACCACAGAATAAAAATATAGAAAAAAAAAAAAAAAAATACAAACAAACTTAGGAGTACAATTTGGCGGCCTTATCGCTACATAGCGATTTCTACCAGGCAACCAATAATTTGAAGGAATATTTGAAACTAAGTAGGGTTAAGTACTAAGTAGGGTATATCTTTTGAGATTTGCAGCCACAGATTTAGGCGGGAGAGCGAACTGGGGCATTCGCCACGGGCAGGTACGTACACTTATCACGTGATCGAGACACTACAGGTAGGCTTCTCGGCGTACTAATGACAGACGGCCGCCGCACGCCGGATACTTTGCTCGCGTTAGTACTTGTACGGTCTATTTCACGCGCTGCGTGCGCCCGATGATGAGGTAGGTACTTACGTCGAATGCGATAAAGTTACGCAATAGAAAGAGACTACAGCTTGGCGTTTGTTTCGGTGTTATTATCGGAGGCGTGGCCAGGCGCTACTGCGAACTGAATTGCACTTTTTGTGTCAGCGCTAGAGTCGCAATTTTTAGGGTTCCATACCAATTTGGTAAAAATGGAACCCTTATGGTGAGACTTTCTCCGTCCGTCCGTCCGTCCGTCCGTCCGTCTGTCACACTCAATTATTTCAATAACTATTCAAGCTATCGACCTGAAATTTAGAATAATTTTTTTTAAATCATCTTGCCAAGTGAGCCTTCTGTATCGTTAAGTACTATTATGTATTCCGCGCCCCAGGGTAATGTTTCAGATGGCACCAAAATCAAAATGGAGTGAAATAACGTATTTTTCAGGAAAATAATCATTCGTATAAAGAAACATTCCTGTTATATATTTGGAGCCAGCGTCAAACATTTACGACCTCTGTAGAGCTGCCCACAAGACATAAAAATATCCAAGCATATTATATGTACACTGTGAAATTAATTAAATGTGTGTGTAACACAGCAGAGTGCAAACAATTTACCACTAAAACAACAAAGAGCATATAACATTTACAGGTAAAACAACAGGTATTTCATTTTATGCCCTCTGAATGCTCATACATTATTGCATCCATTCCAATCAAAATTAAGCATTGAGTCGCATTTATTTGTCCGTCCGGCTATTTACATGTCATTGTTTGTGTCAAACAGACACTATTTTTGAATCCCTTTGGACGCGTTTATCAATATTAAACTCACCCCGATGGCTTTAATTATATGATTTCAAGTTGTAAAGGTTTTCTAGCGTCTTATTCAAATCACAGATTTTATTTAAAACATTTTTCGAAGAACAATTTCCTACTGACAAAGATGGAATTAGCATTCCGGTGAGATGCTGCGTAGAAACCGTAAGAGGTTGCTCGCCTCTTCCAAGTTAGTTCGATAATATCTTCGGCAGCATCATCACTTACCATCAGGTACTGACTTGACGAGTGTAAGAAAATCTCAGAAAGGCTTTTTGAACACACGAGAAATAACTTGGTAGGGATAAATAGCCACGGTCAAAGCCCTACACCAGGATACACAAATTTCGTCATTATAAAATTCGAAACAATCCCGTAGCGAGAATTGAACTTACTACCTTCCACTCGAATCAACGTGCGCTCCACTACGCCATGGTGTTCTTTGAACTGCTAATGATTGCTTTCTTACCTGAATAATAACTATGCTTATAAATTAAAAATTAAAAAATCCCCCGACCACCTCAATTCGCCATTTTGTGGCGACGGCAATCTTGGATTTGATAATTTTATTATACTAGTCATGACTTTTCATTTGATACCCATATTGAGGGAGTTGTGTAAAATGCCTTACATCATTTTGGAAAAGAGCTGATACCTTGACACTATTGGAGCAATATTAACCAAACATAGCTAAGAACCACCGCAAAAGAAACTGGCTTTTAAGTGCAAAAAAACCAAATCGAAATCGGTTCATCCGTTTGAGAGATACGATGGACTACTAAGATAGACTGACAGACTGACAGACTGACAGACATCGCTCTCTTTCTGCGTCAGTGGTTAAAATATCGGTGAGTTTGTGATACTAATTTCGTTGGAAATATTCAAAATAGTTCATTTCGTCTGTTTGTATCTCAACGAAACTTCGCAAAAGTATCTACTTATAAGTTTTATAAAGTCAAATGTAGGAAAAGAAATAACTGAGACCATCTGTCGAAGTCAGACGGTCCCTTTCGGGCGGTTCGCTACAACGACTAGCACAACTAAACTTGATATTGCACGAATAGTAAAATGTTATTCTTTGTTTACTCCCTAGGGTGCGGTTGCTTGATATCTTGAGTTTACTTTAGCTATATTACAATTTTAGGGAAAAGAGATAAAAAAAGTTGCGTATTTTAACTTCGCTTAGGTATAACTATACCTACTTACTTTTCCAGAAACTTATCTATTCTAATATTTGAAAAGCTGTTAATTTGAAAAATAATTTGTTAGTACAAGTTTTTGTACGAATTTCGAGTCGACTCGCATCGCACAAACGTTTCGAATTCCTCCATATATTTACAGCCAGCGCCATCTATGGATAGTCGCTGACATTGCGCTGCCATTTTTGCAGAAAATTAGTACCGTAGTAGTTAAAAGGTACGGTACGGTAAGTTTACCTCTGCCTAAGTATAACATTTTCAAATATGAAATTAGTTAAAGTTTTTTACTGTCGGCTGTGAAAAAAAAAACACATTTTTGAATACCGTGAATATCTTTTCGCGCTCACTAAAGAATATTATATTATTATACATCAATTTTCTCTTTGTAACGTCGAATTTGGGGCCACTCAATTTGTTATATTCATAAATAATTTATGAAGACCCTTTGATCCGCGTTGTATCACTCTCCCCTCTCAGTTTTTAGGGTTCCGTATTCAAAAGGTAAAAATGAAACACTCATTATTTCCTCGAGAGTGGCTGTTTGCTGAAATTTTCTTGGACAGACCGCGGTCGGAACAGCAACGTGTCCTAAAAAATAGGAAAAAATTGGAAATGCTTGATATCATAAAGAACAAGTAGTATGAAATCAGTCGAATAACGGCATCGAATGGCTATTTAAGCAATTCAAAAGTTCAAAACTAAAGAGACAATTATTTTCAAATTTAAATCTCAAGTATTTTTGGTCTGTAGGGGTTATGCGAAGGGGTCAATGCCCTTTACAATTTTCAAATTCACATGTCAAGTATTTTTGGTGGAATGCCCTTTACAACGCAGCTGTGTCACGGAACCCTCTATCCAAGTATAACGAATCGCACTTGGCTGTATTACTTTTTTACCTCTTTCAGTAGGCTCTCAAAGAAATACAAATTTCTTTTATTTTCACGCTCAATGAAGCAACTTCAAACTTAGAAGGGTTATTATTGTTGGATGCAAAGTTTCATTATGACGAAGAAGTACAGCAAGTCACAAAAGGGCACCGATAACAAATCTCAGGATATGGGGATCCGAAAAAATTATGTAAACCTTTTACGTACAAGCAAACAGTAGCGCCATCTGTCAATATTCTACTGTTGTCTGCTGGGGGAACTACAGCGTGGCCTTATTGTCAAAACAAGCATTTTTGTCATCGATAAAATGGCGACATTTTACGGCGTCCGTCCTATCTATTCAAGAGCGTAATTTTTTATTAGGGTTCCATACCAATTTGGTAAAATTGGAACCCTTATTTATTTAATTGTTTTACTTATGTTAATTGGGACAGTGCTACTACAACTACCTAATAATTACCTATTACGTAATCTGACTAAAAATTAAAATTAAGACAGAACAAAATAAATGATTTACAAAGAAAGCAAGGACGACACAAATCTTCATCCAGGTTTAAGCACTTTTCCAGGTACGAAAGAAATAATATTAAGTGAGTCGATCAAACTTTAATAACAGGTTTGCAACAGGCGTAAATATCCCGATTTTTGCAGTGAAATGTAGTAAGGGTTCAATAAAAAACAGTAAAAATGAAAACCCTTATGCACAGGCTTGTATACTAAAGACAGGGCGAACAGCGCGAAAAAATGTCGCCAGTTTATGGGTGTCATTAGTACCAACAGTATAAGGCCACGCGGTAGTTGGGTTAGCGGCGGCGGCGGGTATTTTGACAGATGACGCTACTGTTTGTATAAAGAAGGTTTACGTAAAATGTTCGGATCGGCCTATCTTTACTCTTTTTATCTATTCCCTTATGGTGAGACTTTCTCCGTCCATCTGTTGGTCTGTCTATCACACTTGAATATTTCGGTAACTATAAAATCTATCGTCATGAAATTTGGAATAGAAGTATTACTACAAATCCAAATGGCATTGACCCAACCATCAATGAAATAAAATTAAAAAAATATATATATCTATTTTTATTTAAATAGGGCGCCAAACTGGAATGACAAATTGATAACAAGATGAAGCTTTACTTGAACATTTTTAAAAACGGATTTTAGTTTAAGGGTCTGTTTCACAATCTCCAGATAAACTTTATCTAGGAAATATCCATTTTGTTAATGTGACAATTTTTGTATTGGGAAATAATTGTATCTGGCGGTTGTGAAACAGGCTTTTAATTCAAAACATTTGACAACACAAGAGTGACGTTCGCAAGATTTGAGCCCGTCGCAGACCTGTCGCGAGATGCGTCATAAAGGGCTGATGTAGACAAGTAGGCTGGTTATACCCGACTGGAGCTATAAATTCAATGAAATTATCACAATAATCCAGCTTAGAGCCTACAACGATTTAATGCATTCTAGTGTTGATTTATTCAGTAAATCTGGTGTAATCCTATTTTAGGATCAAACGCTCAGTGCGGTCTCGACCTAAGCCAGTATTACAACGGGCTCGATTATAGATAAGCCAACCTGGCTGGGGTTACCATGGCGATAGGGAGCTTTTTTATGCATTCTTATATTTTACAAGTTTTATAGCTTCCCTTGACAAGGAACCACCTCCTTTTAAACTATTTTAAAATAAAGAAAATACAACAAAATTATTCTCTGAACACTATGATGATATTTCGATTTATTCACGCGATATTTCTTCTATTCACAAAGTCGGTCGTCGTTTCAGCCAATGGACGTCCACTGTCGGCCTCCTGAGATGACCAACCAAATCCACGACCTTGCGCCTCCCTTCGCCAGCTACTCCCCGCGACTTTCTTTATGTCGTCCGTCCACCTGGTGGGGGGTCTGCTGACACTGTGCTTCCCAGTGCCACCATTCCAGCACCTTAAAACCGTTATGTCGTTGCGACAGGTTGAGACGTCGCTCACTTTGGTTCTCTTGCGAATCTCCTTATTTCTAATTCAGAAGATTCGCAAAAGAATAAAGTCTATATAAATGTGGTGACCCTATTTTAGGTTGATTCTAGGCACTAGGTGATAATTTATTAGGTACATTTTGCACCTCCTTGATATATTGGGCTTAATGTGATGTAATAACTCAGGGCTCAGCCAGTTGTGCCAACTTTGCCCAGGCTAAGTTAGATCTCCCGTTTTTTCAGTGACACATTTGTGACACTAAGCACAACTTGGAAATATGAGATCTTTAGGCTAATCTTATATAGTGTCATTGGTAGGCTGCTTTTAAGGATGGTTTCCAAGACCTAATTTTGACACAGTTAATAAAATAAAAATATAAAACAGGGCTGTGAATGTGCCGTGGATTCAAGTTGAATAATAAATATAATATTTACGTATTTTGAAGTTTTAGAATTTAGATCATCCAGCTGTCGAGTAGTTTACTTAATTAAATAAAGAATGTAAATGAAAGATAAAATAATATTAGGTATCGTAGAAGCGAAAGGCATATAAATTTTTTCACAAGGCTGGACTGTGAACAACTTTCCTCTTCATCTTAAGAGTGGCCAACCCCTACGGATGATAACCATCTGTGTGAGGTAGAACAACTTTGCAATGTTTAACGTAGATGGTAGGTAAACATTTTCAGGGTTCTAAAACCAAACAGATAAAAATAAATCATCATAATTTTCTAATTTCTATCTGTTCATCAGCCTGTACATCACAGTCAGATTACGAGTACTTGAAGATTTTTGGAGAATTGAATTCCCGGAGGCTTACAACTAGACTTACAACTACTCACTGATGGCCAGTTTCAGTACAAAAAAAAATATATACAATAATTAACATTGTATGCCTCAACGTAATGAATATTTATTATCTGTTTGCGTGTAAATAAAATAATTTATTTATAGTCGTTTGCTGTTGGAGATAACGTTATAATTGATTTATTGGTTCAAAATGTCGCATCGCGTTAAAATTGGTGTAAATATTTTGTATATTTTTTATCAGAATAAGTATGATCTGAATGTTTCGGTTACTTTGTCTGGAGGCGCGCAATAAATTCGCATCAGTATAATTCTATTCATGTTCCGTTTTGGGAAATGTTTTCAGTTTTCAGCGGGCTCATGTTTAGGGTTGCCAACCACAAAATTATAACCTGTATTAATGATTTTAGGATTGCAATACTTTTTATTAAAAACGCAGTATGCAATTTGCCGCTTTAACGGCTTATTTACGTCCATAATTTATATAGCAAAACAGCAAAAATAATAATAATAATTAAAACAATTTCTTATCAATGAGTAGGTATGTCTCAGTGCAGGGCGCGTTCAAACCCTCGTAAACTTCATTTTAAGTCGACTTGTAGTTATCACCATACATAATATGTGACAAATATCATATTGACGTTTTACAAGAGCCTGTACGTGAGGCCTATGTGAAATAAAGATATTTTGACTTTTTTACTATGCAATGAAGAGAAAAATATTTTTTTTGCTTGGATATATAAATGTTGAAATTTGGAACAGAGATAGATATAGTACCCTGATTTACACATAGACTACTTTCCATCCTCGAAAACCCCATAGTTTGTGTAAACCCAAAATTCACGCAGACGGAACCGCGGACGTCCGCCAGTTCTACATCCGAGTCACGAAGTCCTTTGAATATTGGCAAGTGGCAACCCTGCTGGTCTTCCAAGCACTTTGCCCGTAACTAGTATTTACTGGGCATTTGCCGTTCATATAAATACACGGCCTTTGTCAAACTGCGCCCGCTTGTTTATTCTTTTAGCTCGCCAAATAAAATTGTAGGAATTTCATTTCATTTTAAGTGACGGCTATAAATAATTTTCAATTTATTTTAGTTACAAATTTAAAACAAATTTTCCCTAAATTAAAAATTTTAAAATACATAATATTTACTACACTACGTAAAAGCAGTGATAGCTCAGTGGTTCTGACCTCTGCCTCTCATAAGGAAGTCGCGGGTTCGAATCCTGGGCACGCACCTCTGATTTTTGAGAGTTATGTGCGTTTTTAGGAAACTAAATATCACTTGCTTAGCGATGAAGGAAAACATTGTGAGGAAACCTGCATGCCTGAGAGTTCACAAAAAATGTTCTCGAAGGTGTTTGAAGCCCGCCAACCCTCACTTGACCAGCGTGGTGGGCTATGGCCAAACCCCTCTCAGTCTGAGAAGCGACCCATGCCCAGCAGTGGGACATAAAAAGGGTTTGAGATGAGATGATGATACGTATAAAGCGTGCAACTTATAATCTTAGGTTATATTATGTAAAAAGCTTGTGTTTCGCATGAGTAAATAGCTTTTGAAAATTAGCTATGTTATAGTAGGAAATAAATTGTTATCTACCGACTATGCCAAAAGATACGAACTAACTAACATATTACATAACTTTGTCATGTTTTAAATACTCCCTAGTGTTGCAAACTCATTTAGTATTCGTGCAAAAAGTCAAAATTTACGCTGTATTGAGCATGTTAGCAAAAACAGCGTTTTGTTAAAACTATTGAACGTCAGCATGATTTATCATAATTTTACCCATTAATAAATTCATTTCTTAGCTGATGGTTCGTTTTAGCTGATCCACTGCTGGACAATGGCCTTCTGCGATAATTTTAAGCCCGCACGGTCTTGCGCCACTTGTATCCAGCGCCTTCCTGAAACTCTATTAATGCCGCCAGTCCATCTGGTCGGAGGTCTGGTCTGGTTAGGCCTGGTCGCCATTTCAGCACTTTAGTACCACAACGTCCGTCGGTTCTACGAGCTGTGTGCCCCGCCTATTGCCACTTCAGCTTCACGATACGTTGAGCTATGTCGGGGACTCTGGGTCCACGAATCTAATCATGTCTCTCTATCGCTCGCTGAGTGACTCTGAGCCTTCTCATCAGGCCCAATTATGATTCGGTGGTTACCTCATAATAATTTTCAGTTCAATCCATCTAGTAGTGTTATAAGCACGTATTCAACAAACATTCATAGTTAACAAATTATGCTGTAGTACGCATATAAAATGTGTTAAAGAAGTCTTTTCCATCAAAGAAAAACAGTGGGGTGATTCTCATAAATAAAATTGTACATCGCCCAAACATCGCCGATAACCATGGCAATGCAACCATCATCATTCAATAGGAGCCTCCGCTGCACAACCGATGAAAACACTAAGCAATCAGTGCCCAAGATGTCACTTTCATAATCCCAGAGCATACGTAAATCCATTTCATATCAAGAAAAAAACGCCTGACCTAATTTCAGACATTAATTTCACTACACAATAAACTTTTTGGGCAGCATTATGTGAACTTGTATGTGAAAAATGCGTTCACACTGTTCTCGCATAAATATAATGACTAATAAAAATCCATTTAAAAAGAATTATTCGCTCAAGTGGTGAAAATTGGCATCTTTTATTGCTTCCCCAATATGTTTTGGCAACACCATAGTACATTCATTTATTGCGGCTGCATTTGGTATAACCAACGAATATATAATATTACTAGCTGATGCCCGCGACTTCGTCCACGTGGGATAAAAACTATTCTATCTTTTAAGTTGGACCAAATGACAGATATTCACGAAGTTTGAACTAAATCGGTTCAGTAGTTTAGGAGTCCATTGAGGACAAACATTGTGACACGAGATTTATATATATTAAGACTTTTCAAATTTTTACGATTGTTATGACGTCGGATCACTATTACCCATAACGATTCTAAATTTCAAGTCGATAGCTTGAATAGTTACTGAAATAATCGAGTGTGACAGACGGACGGACGGACGGACGGACGGACGGACGGACGGACGGACGGACGGACGGGCGGACGGAGAAAGTCTCACCATAAGGGTTCCATTTTTACCATTTTGGTATGGAACCCTAAAAATGACGAGACGAAGAAAATGTGAATCAGTGCAGAATCGGATATGTATTTTTAATGAATAAACCATGTTTCAATACATTTGCTTATTAGAACTGCTAAAGGGCTTCTATTAGGAGCTGTTTCACAATCACCAGACAAACATTATCTAGCGAATATGTTTGATGTCGTGAAAACGTTGTATTAGGAATCTGCCAAAATATCGTTAGATAAAGTTTATCATTTTTAAACTTGTCGTGAAATATATTGCAGCATTAAATCTTGTGGTGGTTAGGTTGATTAGTTAGGGACTGGATGTAACAAAAGAGATCTTTAGCAGCGTAACAAAAGATTCTTTTAGACGAGATTTAATTCAAACAGGTGAAATTCTTCAACAGCTGAGGGACGTGTAGTCTAAGTGCGCCTGTGTAAGAGTCTATTACAGTTGCCCAGGCAACATTAAATGTTGCCTGGGCAACAAATATAAATATAAAAATCTGAATAAATTTTATTCAGATTTTTATATAGATACTAGCGGCAAACGTTGTTTTGACATTTGTATGAAAAATAGATAACTACCTGTCTCAGATCCAGTGATCATATACTGAAAATTTCATAACAATCGGTAGAGCCGTTTCGGAGGAGTTCGGTAACAAAGATTGGCGAGAGAATTTTATATGTGAAGATTGTCAAATACTCAACGTATTTTAAAATAACTTTTTTAGTAATTAAGAGTATATATGTAGTTTTTAGGGTTCCATACCAATTTGGTAAAAATGGAACCCTTATGGTGAGACTTTCTCCGTCCGTCCGTCCGTCCGTCTGTCACACTCGATTATTTCAGTAACTATCTAAGCTATCGACTTTAAATTTAGGTAATAGTGACCCAACGCCATTGCAATCACAAAACATTGAAAATTGTTTTTTATGATATTCAAGCGCAATGAATTTCGCACCCACACAAGTAACAACCTATTAAAACTGTTAGAGTGAAGACAGCGAGTCGATATAATATACTGTTATCTCGTTCGTCTTTTCCTTTTAGTGCCTAAGGACTAAAGAGTAAGGGCTAGCATAAAAATAAAACGAGCCTCAAGCATATTTGCGTGGAAAACTCGTTGAGGTCGTTTACGAGTTACGACCAGCCGTAAAGCAGATCAGTCGCCTTGTAAAAACTTTATTCAAACGCCTCAATAAGTTGCACCAGCTTATTTCCATCCCAGTATGGTTCACCCGGTTAGGCAAAACTAGGGTGTAAAAGTCTGATTTACATCCCAGTATGGTCCACCCGGTTAGGCAAACTTATTTATTTATTTATTTATTTATTTATTTATTTTACAGAAAATCAACAGCGTTACAAACATTAATAACGTTTACATTAAAGCTTAAACCTAATATGGCCAATGACAGATTTTCCTTGTAATATTCTTAATAATACAAGACTGAGACGGAAGTCATAACATTAAATTAAATTACAGGAAGCTTAAAGCTAGTGATTATATGGTGTGTGTGTGTGTGTGTGTGTGTGTATGTGTATGTGTATGTGTGTGTGTGTGTGTGTGTGTGTGTGTGTGTGTGTGTGTGTGTGTGTGTGTGTGTGTGTGTGTGAGTGTGTTTTGGGAATGAGTGTATAAGACGTGATTGTCTGTATAGTCATAGTGATTTTATGAGTTGTCGCCTAAATTTATCTCTGGAGTGACAGAAAAGGTCGATGTCCGAAAAATGTTTGTTATATGTGCGCGTAATCCTTGTAATTACAGAATTATTAGTGTATGTTTTTCTTTTGAGGGGTGCAAGAAGTAAATTTGTGTGGCGGGTCCGCTTGGGGGGAACCAAGAATTTAATTTTAGAAAGGAGAAGCGAGCTGTCCATATGTCCATTTAATATATCATATAAAAGCAACATATCAGCTAGCTGTCTCCGATTCCTAAAACTCAAAAGTTTGTAGTACTTACAGTTATCCTGATAATTTAAGGGTTCGACGTGAGTTCTTAACTTAGGGTGTAAAAGGCTGATTTACATCCTAGTTTGATCCACCCGGTTAGGCAAAATTAGGGTGTAAGACCCTGATTTACAACCCAGTATGGTCCACCCGGTTAGGCAAAACTAGGGTGTAAAAGGCTGATTTACAACCCAGTATGGTTCACCCGGTTAGGGTTAGAGTGTTATTTATTAGTGTGAGTCATGTTCGTCTTCGAATGAGGTTTATTCCAGTTCACTATAGACAGCAAAATAATTCTATGGATACTCAATTTCCTCATGCATTTCTTTACCGTTAAAACAAGCATACTTATTTTGTTTTCTCATACGTACATAGTATGAGAAAAACGAACGAACAATGCTTTGAACATAGAGATGTGTGCCGAAAGGGTGCCGAACCTTTTGTGATTCGAAATCTGCCGTGCTATTCTGCAAAAATACTTAAAACAGCGACGAGCGTACATCTCTGCATCTATGAATTTGTCAGTTGTAATAGAGTACAATTTTGCATGCCATCATCGGCTTGGCAGCTGTCTGGCAGCTGTTTCAGAGATGGACATTTTGTAGAATAGCACTGCTGTTCCATTAACGTCTAACTAAGCATACTGTAACCGTTATTAAATACAAAATGAACAAATAATAAATATATTATGTAGATAAATGTGTGCAGTGCATGTACATACTGGCGTTGAGCCAAATAATTACTTAATGTAATTATTTGGATATCGATTGAAAACTTGTCACAGCTTTACAGAATTTGGCAACAGAAATGGCTGTTTAGCCTTTTCTACAGTTTCGGAAAGTATTATAATATATACTGAGAGCCAGTGACTAGCTATCTTGAAGTGCTTAATAAAATTTACTTTTAATAGGTAGTTAAGTCATTGATGTCGTTTCATCGGTGTTATAACACACCGATGAAACGAAATAATCACCGATTTGCATGTTATATATGATTAGTAGATATTTGATCTTCCAGTTAGATAGAATTCAAGACCTACGACAATAATGTCAAGTTATTCAAGTATTAAATCTTATCAACCGACTTCGAAAGCAAAAGAAGGAATATTTAGTGCTTAGCATGTTTAAAATCCCAAAAATATATTCATGAAACATTTATAAATGGAAGTTATATGGTTTAAAGTCTTTATTTCTCAAAAAGAATTAGATATGTACCTACATGAACTCATTTGAGAAAAAAAACATAGCATAAAAATGTTACTTTGTAAATCGGTATAAATTTTATTTATTTATTAGCCTAGAGGTTGACTTTTTTCTGCACCGTTTCTCTGCTACAGACACCATAAAAATCTTTTAGTTTTGATTATTGTCATTTTCAAGCACCTTCCATAAATTGTCCACGACCTGTCGGACTATGCAGCGGGACATTTGGACAAAGTAGGCCGGGACCAATTCCGGGACGAGGCCGGGACTGTTGCTGAGAACCTAATTTATCTAAATAATGGGAAATCCGTTAGATTCTGAATAGAAAGCCTCAATATTAGTCTTGGAGACTTGCCATTTTGATCAATGTTTACTACTTAAGTTACCATAATATGGGCTTGGGTTGAATTACTTACTCCTATACCTTTAAACGAGCAATTCTTGTATATTTATCTATATATATATCTTTATAATCTTGATCTCAGAAACGGCTCGAATGATTTTCATGAAATTTAGTATACAGGGCGTTTTGAGGGCGATAAATCAATCTAGCTAGGATTCATTTTAAGTAAATGTCGAAAATTTACCAAAAAAAAATATGACTCCTGCTGCCATCTTTTGGCCAGTAGTTATACTACTGAGCGAAGCTCGGTCACCCAGATATTGTGATTTTAAATATGATAGTGTATATATTATTATTATTGGATTGTCTGTCCATTGTGTAGCAACCTCTAATATATAAAATTCTTGTGTACTCGTATCTTGTTTGTTACCAAACTTCTCTGAAACGGCTTGGCCGATTGTTATGTTTTTTTTTGTTATTCGCAGAAAAGTTTCAGAAGCATTAGGTGCTTGGTCAAACCTCAACATGAAGCCTTGAATATTAAAATTCCCAGCAAAAATCTAGAATGGTGTAAAAGCCTGGGCTTCTAACGTTAGAAATATTTTTGTTAAGTTTTTGTCCGCAATGTTTACGCCAATTATCACTTATTGTTGGAAGCTTTACAAAGGCTTTCTTTGTGAAATAATGGCGTATTTTGTCTATTATTTATGTTACCAAAGGAAAGTTGCTAAGTTGTATCATAAGCCACAGATTTTATTATGTTAAACCATATGAATATGTGAAATAGCTAAAAATAATATTGCAAACACAAAATGTGCAAAAAATATCTTTCGAGAAAGAGGTAGAAATCCTCAAATAGATTTTTTATATGAGAACCTCAATTGTTGAAACTTAGCGATTTCCTGATCCCAAAGAAACCCATGTTTATGTGACTACACAAAATTTAACAAGGATACATATTATTAAAATGTTGCCCAAACGGTTTTGCTTAGTTTGAAGAAGACAGGAAAATAATTA
This sequence comes from Coenonympha glycerion, assembly GCA_963855885.1. NCBI lineage: Eukaryota > Metazoa > Arthropoda > Insecta > Lepidoptera > Nymphalidae > Coenonympha > Coenonympha glycerion. The sequence goes on from OY979643.1 coordinate 13,339,902, forward strand.
ATTAGTTTAGTAACGCCTGTACATCTAAAGAGTTCTGAACCTCTGAACTAAAAGTTCCTCCATTTTGCTTTGCATTACAGAAATTCTTGCCATCAACTAGCCAAATTTTTTGTGGTGGATCTTTTACGAAAATATACTTTTTTAACAAATCTTAATCTAAGATATTATCCTGTAGCCTTTCAACATTTGTTGGATTATAACGAAATATTACGCCGTTGGTGTGGGAGTGAGGCAGAAGAATTAATTTCCCCGAGTGGCCCGCGAGACTCATTACCGTTGCTGCGGCGGGTCACATTTATTAAACGTCATTTTAATATCATTTTATTCTTCCATATTCCACTTTAAATTTATGATGTCCTGGAGAAGTACTTACTGTTAATTTTCTATTATTAAAATCTTTCCCTCCAGTCATTCCTTTATTGCTGAAGATCTCAGTCTTGTTGTTTTTGCAATCTCGTGCTGATAAATTTCTTCCACCTCTTTCTATCACAGTTCAGTCTTGCATTCATGTGTGCAGCTGGCCTGACCATCTGGTTTTGGAACAATAACATCCACTTGTGTTTCATGCCATGGAAAGCAAGGATAAGGTGTAGGTTAGTTGCCTAGAAAATGCCTATTCACACTTCTCTTGAAGTTGTACTTGGCTGGGAAGACGGAAATTCCAGATTTTACTTGGCTGGGAACACGGAGGCTGGTAGCACGTTCCACACCTTAACGGTTTGTATCAGAAACCTATAGAAGAAAAACGTGCGAGTTTATTGAATGTCTGGGATGTCATATAAGGATGCCACCGCTCAGAGTGTTTTGCGGTTCTATGATAGAAAGGAAGGTGGTCTTTCAATAGTTGTTCTTTCATAATTTTTCTGTATACATATTTCAAACTCAGAATGAAAGAGGTTTTGAAAACCCTTTCACGCTTTACAAGTGCGGTTTGGTATGTTCGCACATTTTTCAGGACATCGTGTGTAACAGGCAAACAATTTCCTCACGACGTTTAATGTTTTCCTTTATCTCAATGCAAGTTTCTAAAATGCACTAACTGAAAAGAAAGTAATGTTCTACTAAGAAAAAAATTGTTTTTTCTTACCTTGTCCTCTAAAGCCAATTATCATTTTTCGAATAGGTATGATGAAAAATCCAATTGATAACTCAAATATTTGCATACATGTGTCAGGTATAAAGATTACATAGAACTCAGAGTTTCAACATGTCTTGCCATATTATAGGCGTGCAAATGCATTAAAAAAATAAGTACCTAATTAGAAAAAACACGACACTTTTTATAAACTAAATTAATCAATTTACATAATATTTCAGATAAAGTTTATAACATATTCTAAGAATTCTTTAATGTCATAAACTGCTCTTTCGATAAGGAACTTTTGAAGTTCGGTTTTTAATCTCACTGTAACTCCAAAGAATATAGAAATTAATTAGATATACCAATAGAATTGTAGTACAAACACAACAAAGTAGTTCAGTCTCTGTTTAGGAAAAGTTGACACCAATTAAAGCTTCGGAGATCGTAAACTGTTTTAGAGGATAAGCAATAAAAGTCACATAACGTTGACAATTTATATACCTTTGTTTTGAACTGAAAATACGACTCCGAAGTTTGCAGACGACTGGTTTTTTAGTAACTTTGTTTTGTTGTCTCTTGTGTTACAAAGTAAAAGGTTTGCGAGTTTAATTGGTTTAAATGAATCGTTCTTCTTTAGTTAATTCTCCATTACTGGAATTTGGCAGTACGTTCTTTTAAAAACATTTCCTTGTTTATGGCAAACGGTTCTCCGACTATCCTTATTTCGGTTCACTCCCATATAATATTACGTAGCCACAACTTCTTTCTCCTTCCGACGCCTATACTTTCAAGCTGTTTATATAAATACAATCGAACTATTTGATGTCTAGTACGAGCAAGTTCTTACTTTCAATATTTTATTATTTCTTTATTAATTAGCGAGAAAGGATTAAATTATACTCGACGAAAGAAATATTAACTTTACAATAAAGTTTTTCCACTTGCAATAGTTCCTGAAATTGTTTGTAATAGAAGTAGACGGAAGAAGAAAGTTAAATTTTTACCATTTAGTACGGAACTCTAACAGCAGTCTGGTATTGTTACTGACGGTTTAATAGATAAGTTTGCAGTCGTAAAAGCCAAATCTTACCCCAAAATATTATGTAAACAAAGAGTTGTTCACTATTTGGCCTTGTTTTTTAAGATTTTCACCGCAGTGTTCCCAAGTCTTATTGGGGGCTCGTTACTCGTCACACGCCGAGGTTTCTAGGTCAAAGAACGACACGCCGCAGAGAATATGTTTAGAAAACAATCTAAGAAATTGAAATATGTCAGCCTCCTAATACTATGCATTAACTTTTTTTTTACATTTGATAGGCTTGTGCTTGACCACAATCATGTCCGATGTGCAGAAATGATGAGGTCTAGGATGGAGCGCGCTTGCCTAGAAAATTCCTATTCACTCTTCTCTTGAAGGCACCCAGATTGTACTTGGCTGGGAACACGGAAGCTGGAAGGGTATTCCACACCTTAGCGGTTCGTATAGCTATCAAACAGAATTTAACAGGAATTAATTAATCCCCCTTCTTTCCCACTTTATATCCTGGAATTCTTTTAACACTGATAGGCATTAAAATACAATTAATTTGGTTTTGTTTATTAAATATACTCGAAGGTAATTTATGAAAAGTACTACAAAAGAATCGTTTGTCTTTACAAGTTTCACCAATCTACGTTTAACAGGATTTTCTATATACATCTCAGCCAGTAATTTAATTTCGGACGGTCACGTTTTTTGGCAGAAAAATCTCTCGCAAGTTACATCCCCCTCGCGGAGTTTTTCGTTACTAGGTCAACGAGCAGTCTGATAAAAATGGAACACATTTACAAAATTTAACATTAATAAATTATTTCGAGCATTGTTTGATACGCTCAGTGCTCTTTATATTTTAAAATGCACAGGTTTTTTGATGAAATTTACGTTGGATTTACGTTGTAAAGTGCCATAATACTCTACAGTAGAGCACTTTGGCGTTTTGAATACACTTAAATTTTATTTTATTCTAAAGCTTTTTTTTTTGTTTAAAGAAACTTTCATCTAGAATTAAATTCAATCCACTTATCGTTAAATATATCGTTATATATTGTTATATTACGATACGATATCGTTCTATTTCGTATCGATATCGGTATCGATATAATATTTGATATCGTTCGATATCAGGTTTTAGGACTCCGATGCATTGATGTAACATTCCCGACTAATCAGAAAACGAGACTCGGGATATTCCGGGACAATTTCAGGACCATTCCGGGACGGTGATGACGTTAAAATTTCACGCGTAACTTGGTTTACTGAAGCTCTGTATTTTTGGGGCTTTTTTAACGGGACTTGACAGACTAAAACTTTGAAGCTTAAAATATAGTTTGCATTTTTATGGACTTAGTTGGTACACATTGTTTATGATGAATTTGTTTTATTCAAAAGGATATTTTTGTTTTTTTATAAATCTAATTTTTGTTCTATATGTAGATACACAGATTAATTATTATTAAAGTAATTAACTAACTAAATATCTGGATGACCGAGCTTCGCTCGGTAGTTTAACTACTGGCTAATAGATAGCAGCAGAAGTCATATTTTTATTTTTTTTTTTTGATAAATTTTTACATTTTCTAAAAATGAATCCTAGCTAGATCGATTTATCGCCCCCAAAACCCCCTGTATACTAAATTTCATGAAAATCGTTGAAGCCGTTGCTGAGATCTAGATTATATAGAAATATATATATATACAAGAATTGCTCGTATAAAGGTATAGGATTTTGTTTTTTTATAAATCTAATTTTTGTTCTATATGTAGATACACAGATTAATTATTATTAAAGTAATTAACTAACTAAATATCTGGATGACCGAGCTTCGCTCGGTAGTTTAACTACTAGCTAATAGATGGCAGCAGAAGTGCTTCGCTCGGTAGTTTAACTACTGGCTAATAGATAGCAGCAGAAGTCATATTTTTATTATTTTTTTTTTGGTAAATTTTTACATTTTCTAAAAATGAATCCTAGCTAGATCGATTTATCGCCCCCAAAACCCCCTGTATACTAAATTTCATGAAAATCGTTGAAGCCGTTGCTGAGATCTAGATTATATAGAAATATATATATATACAAGAATTGCTCGTATAAAGGTATAGGATAAGGGTTTTTATTGTCCTTTATTTTACACTGTAGTAATATCTAAGTATATGCAAAAAACTAATGAGGAAAAAGGGAGTAAAAGGGATATCTAAAAAAGTGCCCAGAGTGATAGCAGTAATGCCGCATAGAATAGTTAAAAATAAGCGAGCCCCTCTGGTCACGACGGGCGTCGATACGCATTGAAATTCTGCTATAAAACATACGGTTAGATTTATTTATTTCATTAGGTTAAATAGATAATATAATATATGCAAAGATAAATTTAAGTTTTTTATAAATAAACAATTTATAAAATATAGCTTTACAACCGTGTTAATCGGGGTATTTCCCTCATTATCATTTATCTATTTTATGACGCCCCAACGGGAGCCATTTGTTCAAATTAATATTCCTAAAAGTATTGATTCTCTCCTGCTTTACTGTAAATATTATGAAAAACAAACGTTCCGGTGCGATGCTGTGTTCCAAATTAGTACGATAAAATCTTGTTGTGCATCATCACTTAAGAGTCCTGTGAACTACGATGTCTCCATTCATTCAAAATACCAAATCATTTGTAGTTCGTGCATATTTCGATCATGTTATTCGGATTCATATGGTAATAATCTATGCTCCTGGCCATATTTGGTTCGGAAATACTTTTGTTAAACGAAATTGTAACCACACCGTAACATGATTGAGATATGCACGAATTACAAACAATTTTGGTATTACGAATGTATGGGAGACATCGGACTCTTAATACCTTTGGGTTGAGATTTCAATCAAGTACTACCTTGTAAAGTATAAATACACAATTTAATTGAATTGAGGACATTGCCATTTTAAGACTATCGTCTAGTCACGAAGCACGACGCGATTAGTATTTTCAAAAATTATCTATACGGGCAAGGAATAATACTCGACGAAGTTTTTTAGTCAAAAATATGGATATTTAGACGCTGATAACTTTAAAGATAAGCAAATATTTCTTTAAAAAAAACGTACCTACAAGCATAGTTCTTCATTGCATCTGCAACATTTCTTAAAATTACGAAAATCGGGCTAGATTTACGGGTAGGAAATGGTTACCGCTTTTTGTATAAAAACTTACAGCCAGACGATCCTCTTAAGCTTATTTTATTCAGATGCGATTTTGTAAGTTATTCATCCCTCACAGTGGGGTGTGACTCCACTCACGCGTGCTCACTCGATACACGAGTAGCTACGAGTAGTCACGGTTCATCACTCACAGTCGCGGCTCATTGGCTGCGGGATGTACTGCAATAAGTACTTAACACACAATACACATTATACATTAACATTACCTACTTGTTAGGGATAGCTTGCCTAGGGTTATCGACCTCACCCCAACAATGAGATTAAATAATGTCCGATCAATAAAAACCACTGATGTACACTTTTCCACTATTTATTGTCCTTATTTACAACTGTACTTACGAATAAAATAATTCACGGGACTTTACACGTAACTTTTACCGAATCACTAAGTACCACTTTTCACTATTTTTTCACTGATTTTCACTGATTTCACTACACTCTCACTTTTCGCACTATACACTTATTTTCCGAAATGAACTCGCTGAATTGAAGTGAACTTGAACTGAACTGAACTGAAGTGAACTGACTGCGCTAGCCAATCAGCCGCTTTTATACTAAATTTTTACGCCATTAGAGTTTTCTAGAAAGTACACGATTGGTGCATTTGGGTAACGCAAAAACATAAAACTTTCTAGTGCAATAAAAAAAGGGTCAGGATATTTTGAGACAATGGAACGCCATTAAAAATATGCTCCACCCAAATGGTCATCCTGTTCTTTCCATAACTTTTTGTTAGCAAAAAGGGCGTGATTCTAGAATATTCCTATTTATGAGCGCGCTGATTGGTTAGCTATTATTTGAAGTGCACGTGTAGCGGACCCGCGCACTTAAGGCGAATATCTTCGTAATTTCCTTAAGGGGAATATCGTCGTGCACATTTCTCCCCGCCAGTTGCAGAGTGCAACTAATCTACCGGTAGCACGACGATCTTCTTGCTCGGTCTCTTCAGCACTTGTCCATTGCTTTACATCCACGACGCGTACTTCGTTGTCCGGCCCTGGATACACGCGGAACACTCGTCCTCTTTCACTCGCATAGGATTCTGCTTGCACTGCTTGTACCAATAGTTTTTCGGCTTTTAGAATATAGTCTGATTCCAAATACACGTATTTCGTTTTTCCTAATTTCTTTACAGTCTTATTAGAATCCTTTTCGAATTTTCGGCCCCTTATCCAATTAGGATCTTCTTTAGGGTTCGTACGTTTCCTTTTCGCTGCAGCCGTCACATGTTTTCTGGGTCTACACAGATCGATAAATTGTAGCACACGTGCAGTTGCTCTTACTAGTGTTTGCCACTTCGAAATATTTTCGATCTTCGGTAAGTAAGTTGCGATTGTGGCTTGACGCGCTACACAGCATCGCTCTTCGCCAGTTTTTTCCGGAATAATTTTTTCTTCGCACGGCCATTCTTCTTCTGATTTTCTGAGGAATGTGGGTCCATGAAACCACCTGTGATCCGCGTTGAAGTTGCTCGGTGTTTCTCTCGTCGCGTCGTCAGCTACATTATCTTTAGTCGGAACCCACCGCCACTGACTCACTTTTGTTAATTCTTCTATCTCTGCCAAGCGGTGTGCTACAAATGTTTTGAAAGCGCGCGGTTCTGACCTTATCCATGCGAGTACAGTGCGTGAATCCGTCCAAAAGATTTTCTTTGTAAATTAATTAATTTAAAATTGTAAAAAATTCGTGCTCTTCTTCGGTTCGTTTGGCTAGGCGCACCCCTAGCAACGCAGCTTGTAGCTCTAGGCGGGGTATAGAGGTGGGTTTCAGTGGTGCCACACGACTCTTCGCGGCAGCTAGAGCGACATGCGTCGTTCCGTCTGCTCTTTCCATTCGTATATAAACCGCGGTCGAGTAAGCTTCCTGACTTGCATCGACGAACACATGTAGCTGCCTCTCGACGACCGGCGATCCAACATTGTAACACCGCGGGATGTGTAGACTCTCTATTGCTCGTAGATCGTTCAGCCATGACGACCATCGCGGTTGCAGTTCTTCGGGGATCGATTCATCCCACCCGGTTCCATATCTCCATGTTTCTTGCATAAGCCTCTTCGCCGGAGTGGTGAGCGGCTAAACCAAACCTAACGGGTCGAAGAGTGACATAATAACACTTAAAGCTTCTCGTTTCGTTGGCGGTCGCACCTGTTCGAGAATTTCGCGTGGTGTTTTCTGTATATTCAGCCGGAAGCCGATGCAATCCTTTTCCACCTCCCATAGCAGGCCGAGAGTCTTCTTTGTGTTGACACCTCCTATAGGTACGGTTTCGGTCCCGGTGTCTGTGTTAAAGTGACGCAACACAGACGGCTCGTTCGACACCCATCCTCGTAGCACGAACCCAGCTTGTCGATGTACAAAATCGACGTCTTTTGATACTTGTATTGCTTCTTCTTTACTCGGGAAGCTTGATATGAAGTCATCCATGTAATGATTCTTCTTTATTTCCTTGGCGGCTCTGGGGTAGGTCGCTTCAAAGTCTTCTGCATTTCTATTTTTTATGTACAGCGCTGTGCATGGTGATGATGTAGCTTCGAAGATTACCGATGTCATCTGGTACTCCTTGGGTCTCACGTCACCTCTGCTATCTCCCCGCCATAGAAATCTCAGCGCGTCTCTGTCTTCTTCACGTATTTTAATCTGCATAAACATTTCCTTTATATCGGCTGAGATCGCGTAGGCGTGCTGTCGGAACCGCATGATGACTCCCGGCAGCGATTGCAGCAGGTCAGGTCCTGAGAGCAGCATATCGTTCAGACTCCATCCGTGTGACCTCGCAGCTGCATCGTGTACTAATCGTATCTTCGGTTTCGATGGGTTACACACAGCAAAGTGCGGTAAGTACCACGTTTTTCCCGGTTTCGCAGGTGCGGGTGCCTCGACAGCGTATCCTGATGTAAGTAGATTTTTCACTCTTTCTTCGTATTTTTCCTTGAGACCCGGATCGCGGTCTAATTTCTTTTCTAGAGTTTTCAATCGCTTGAAGGCGTCATCGTAGTTGTTGGGTATAACAAAGTCATCCTGTTTCCATAATAATGAAGTCTCGAAGCGGCCATCGGGTAATCTTTTACTATTTTCATTTAGAATTTTCATAGCGCGTTCTTCAGGGTCATTTTTCCGCCTTTTAGGTTCGACACCGAGAGCCTCCAAGTCAAAAAACTCTTTCATCATATTTTCCATATTGCTATCTCGGTCCTTGAGTATAGTGTGGCCACAGAATGCGACATTGTCGTGATATGACGTGCGACATCCATGAAGCACCCATCCCAATCGTGTATTCGACGCTACCGGTTGGTCTCGACGACCGGTAAGAATCTCGAATGCCACTAATAGCTCCCAGTTGTCTTGACCAATGAGTATCTTGGGATTCGCATTCTTATATATCAGTTTATCCTCGATTTCGCGTAGGTGGACACAATCCCGTAGATCTCTTCGTTCGATATTTTGTTTCGTAAACATAAAGCGTTGTACTGTGCGGGCGTTCCGTAAAGTGTATTCTTTCTCACTGAATCTTCCGCGTATCCTGACGTCTACACGCCGGCTTTTCTCGTACCTCGCTGTTCCATTAATTCCCTGCACCCACATAGGGTCTTGTGGCCCGTCGAGGTCCATTACTTCTGCTAAGTTTTCGTCGATCAGTGTTACAGTGCTCCCGTCGTCCAAAAGAGCATAAGTATCGATGCGCGCTCCGTTTGGTCCCTTCAGTGTGACAGGTGCGATTTTCAAGTAAGCTTGTCGACTTCTATTCTCGACGTTTTTCACGATTTCCACTGACGACGTGACTTCGGCGACGACCGGTGGTGAAGGTGGTGGTGACGAAGGCGATGACGTCTCTTTTCTTTTATGATGTAAAAGTCGGTGATGTGCCATATAGCAGCCGTCTTGACCGCACTTCTTGGCTCTACACGTAGACCGTCGATGTGTACTTTTGAGGCACTGGAAACACACACGATGTTTTTTCACAATTTCCCAGCGTTCGTTCGTATTGACGTCACGGAAGCGTTTACACTCGGGTAACCGATGATCGAGTTTACAGACAGGACATTGTTCTTTACTCGTATTATTATTATTTTTCGTTGAGTAAGTATATTCGATTTTCTTTTTTACATTTCTCTCCTTATACTCTGAGAAGTCTTCGGGTTGTGCGTACGCCCCACACTTATCCGCTTCTTCATTTAAAAATTTTGCAAGGCGCTTCAAATCCGGAATGTCCTCCTTTTCTCTTGCGGAATAGTCATACCACGCTTTTCTCAAAATAGGTGTCAATTTTTCTATTGTGGCTTTCACTAACTCTGGATTATACAGGTATTGAATTTTCTTCAAAGCTTCCAGTGTAGCTACAATATTCGATACTTTGTTCGCGAATATGCACAAGTCACGAGGATTGTCACTTAATTTTCCGAGCGACTTCATTTTCTGTATTTCATTTATCGCCAGTACATCAGGTCTTCCAAATCTTCTTTCCAGAGCTTCCATGATAGTCTTCGGATCTGGAGAACTGATGAGTAAGCTACTGATAGCCTCGTGCGCTGCGCCTTTGACACTACGACGCAATCTTGACACATTTTCCGTTTTCGAAAATAATCCTTCGGTTTCTTCATATGCAGCGCGAAACGTTAGCCAGTTGCTGGAATTCCCGTTGAATACCGGCAGCTCCTGGAGGTACTTGGGTGCGTCTCTCGCCGTCCGTACTGCCTGAGTGAGAGCCGCTGCCAGTGAGGTGACGTCCACGCTAGGTGGCTGACGCGCAGGCCGGGATTCCTCTTCCCGGTGCTCGCATTTCCCGCCGTCACAACTGCGAGCCCCGTCATCCTTTTCCTGGGGTTCACATTTCCCGTTGTCACGACTACGAGCACCCTGTCCTCGTCCTTCATTTTCCGCCTCACCTGGTTTTTCATTTTCTTTTTCCGGTTGTCCCTCCAGCCATTCATATACGTGGCTAGAACGTTCCTCTTCATATTCATTTTCATTTTCCGACGCCGACGCTAAGACCTCTTCGTCCGTAGCGGCAGCACGATGTTTTTCCAACTGTGCTCGAGTGAGAGCGATTGATGCTCGGATCTCTTCTAACTTCAAGGCGGCCAGTTTTTCCTTTAATTCAACTTCTTTCAGTTTTCCCAATTTTCCTGACTCAGAGCGACGTGACTTCGCCGTCCTCGCCTGCCCGGAGTCCCCTGATGGCTTAGCCGTGACGTTAGAAGACGACGTATTTTCCGTAGTATTTTCCGCGGACGTAGTTGTCCCGCATGTTGTAGTACAGTCTGTGCCCTCGGGAGTGGCTGCTATCGCGTCGCGGCTAGGTGCAGCAGTAGGTCTTGAGACGGAGTCCCTCACACCGCTGTCTTGAGTAGCAGCTGGTCTTGAGGCGCTGGGCGCGCCTCTCACGCCGCTGGTGGCAGTAGGTCTTGAAGTAGTACTTCTCACACCGCCAGAGTGGTGTTCAATGACCGGAACATCATTATCCACAAGGTCGGCTTGAGACCGTGTTATCGGCATTTTCCTGTTTCTCGATAACCCGCGCTTAGTTCTCACAGTCTTTTCCTTTATTCGGTTTCTTCACAGGACCATACAATATTAGTGACAGTCCTTGCAAATTTTCCTATATCCGGCTTCTCGAAGGACCATAAAATGTTAGGGATAGCTTGCCTAGGGTTATCGATCTCACCCCAACAATGAGATTAAATAATGTCCGATCAATAAAAACCACTGATGTACACTTTTCCACTATTTATTGTCCTTATTTACAACTGTACTTACGAATAAATAATTCACGGGACTTTACACGTAACTTTTACCGAATCACTAAGTACCACTTTTCACTATTTTTTCACTGATTTTCACTGATTTCACTACACTCTCACTTTTCGCACTATACACTTATTTTCCGAAATGAACTCGCTGAATTGAAGTGAACTTGAACTGAACTGAACTGAAGTGAACTGACTGCGCTAGCCAATCAGCCGCTTTTATACTAAATTTTTACGCCATTAGAGTTTTCTAGAAAGTACACGATTGGTGCATTTGGGTAACGCAAAAACATAAAACTTTCTAGTGCAATAAAAAAAGGGTCAGGATATTTTGAGACAATGGAACGCCATTAAAAATATGCTCCACCCAAATGGTCATCCTGTTCTTTCCATAACTTTTTGTTAGCAAAAAGGGCGTGATTCTAGAATATTCCTATTTATGAGCGCGCTGATTGGTTAGCTATTATTTGAAGTGCACGTGTAGCGGACCCGCGCACTTAAGGCGAATATCTTCGTAATTTCCTTAAGGGGAATATCGTCGTGCACACTACTCTTAAATGAAATTAAATTAACGCAGTAGTTTAACCCACGAAGGGTTTCGTAACATTATGTTTATAACGTAACGAGATGATGATGATGAAGAAGCCCCAATTATACCCTACTACGACTACTATTCAAGTAGGGTAATATTGGGGCTTCTGGATCATCCTGCTCTATCGCGGGCCTTGAGCGTGCAGACCGAATCCAGAAATTCCGTAACGAAAATAACCTAACACCCAGTGAATAACCAATCAGATTTCGTAATTTCGAAATCTCCTCTCCCCTCAGTTTCGATGTCAAAATGACGAAATCTGGTTGGTTACTCAAACACAGCCCCGATCCGCTCCACTTTGGTGGAAACCGTACCTTGAGGTGCTTTATTCGCGTAGTAGACAAAGTAGTTGTCTACCTGGTTTGTAGTCGGTGCGAAATTACTATTGAATATGTAGCGTGAATAAAATTGTCCTATTTATCTCAACGTGTCGCATCTCACACTTTCGTCGCAAACAAGTGACATTATTGCTCCATTACTGTCACATTGTAAAAAATATATATCTCACGAGACCTGGAGTATACGTCTTTATGCGCGATCAAAACAGGAATGATGTGATTCTTAGAGGGATCGGAATAGACAACATATAGCTCATGATTTAACGAGCTGTAGTGGAAATGTTGCACATAATATTATGACTTGGAAGTTTAAAGGACATGGCCGAAACTTGTATGGAGCTGTGCCCTGGAAGAAAAATATTCATGGCCATCCACATACAGTACGTCATATTAAAGCTTATATTTATGTCTTTACAATCGTTTAATTTTTATGATCTGAAAACATGCGAGAGACATAATATCAGCATAACAACTTGCAACAAAATGCGCCTAACTATTTTTAATAGCAATAATTTTTTAATGTCATTTGAAGGAACAGAACAATTTTTAGGTTTTAACCTGACCCTATTATGGTCTAGGATCCCGCTATACAACGACCTTCACCGAGCTGCTTATTGAATGAAAACTATTTTATATCCAATTAAATATGTCAATAAATATATCGCAAGTGGGTTGCCTAAAAAATTTCAGTCCAGGATATGATTAATTAAGAATTTAAAAAAAATCCATTGTTACATGAACTCCTATTTGTTAGAGTTCCGTTGACATCTTAGTTCAAATTAGATTAGATGAGCGATTCAGGTCGCAAATTGCAATTGTGCATAATTTTGCATAAAACCTACGATTTTATTATCCGTTAACTTTCTTTTGCCAAAAAATATAGAACAGAAATACTTTCCTCAGCCAGGAAAGTATTTCTGGCAAAAAGCACTATTTATAACATCCAATCTAATTTGAACTACGATGTCAACTAAACTGTAACAAATAGGAGTCCATGTTACAATGGTTTTTTTTTAATTCTTAATTAATCATACCCTGGACTGAAATTTTTTAGGCAACCCACTTGCGATATATTAATTGACATATTTAATTGGATATAAAATAGTTTTCATCCAATAAGCAGCTCGGTGAAGGTCGTTGTATAGCGGGATCCTAGGCTATTACTGATACTTCATGATGCGTCCGTGCAACCGTCAGTCCGCCTGTCAGTCTGTCACCAAGCAGTATCCCTTGAACCGTGATAGTTATCTACACAAATGAAATTTTCACAAATGATGTATTTCTATAGACACCATAACAACAAATACTAAAAATAGAATAAAAAGACGTGTGGCACTCGGAGACTGCCGCGGTAAAGCGATTGCATAGCATTTTTTATCAACTTCTAACATCCCCACTCCGTGGGGGGTGTTAAGTTATTTATATAGGCTATTTGCAGTAGCTTTACCGCAGCAGTTAGGCAATAGGTTTCGCTATAGGTCTGTCGTTGTTCATTATGAGTGCTTCCCATAGACCTCGTAATATGTATATGAAACTCAAATAACTCGTAATAAATTCTAATCCTCTGAAGGTTCAAACTTCAAAGGTACAATGTATCTCCTCATTTTAGGAGTCTACTGAATAAACGGTTGTTGTTCTTTCACACAATAACAAATTTTCACTCAGAAAGTGAGTGTGAAGTCGACTTCCCCGGATGACAGTAACGGGCAATAACGTCACCATTGCCAGACGGATGTGCGTCTAAGGAATACGACGAGATAAATACGAATACGCGTCGTACATTTCACCTACTGAGGCTGTTTGTCCAAAACAGCGGTCACAGAAACGTCACAGGAACGACATTGTTCCTGGTTGAGATCAATATAAGATGGAGCTACTTAGTTACCACCCTACCAGCAAAGACGTACCGCTAAGCGATTTAGCGTTCCGGTGCGATGCTGTGTTGAAACCGTTGAGGTGACTTTACTTACCCCGTTCAAGTTAGTACGTTAACATCTTCGGCTGCATCATCACTCACCATCAGGTGAGATCGCAGTCAAGTACCAACTTGTATAATGTAAAAAAAAGACTGGCGTGCGGTGGACACACGCCCCTCACTCGGCAATACTTATTGTGTGACAGCTACTTTAGTCCGGTCAATTCAGACACAAAAAATGTGGTCAAATAACAAAAAATCCCACATAGCCAAATATTGGTCGAGAGCCCAGTGGTAAACCCTAGTTTAGCATTGCAAATAAATCCCCATCGATCCTATGTGTACTACTAAAGTTATTCGGGTCAAGGGTCAAATTTGGAGGCTTTTTGGTTTTACCTCGAAAACTTTTAAAACACGTTGATATGACCATATTGTTTAAGCAATGAACATTTACAATACCCCTGTAGTTAATCTACTATTTGCAAGAGAACTAAATAAAATTTGAATTTCGCGGACTAATTTGGCCACGGTGAGTCTGTGAGGGGTCCATAAAGGAGTTCGCTGCCTAATTTTCTCCTTTTAGGAGCACGAAACGCAGATATCGACCTTCTAAAGGAGCATAAGGATAATCCTCCAGTATATACAAGACGAAAATGAGCTAAGCGTAAAATTATAACCGAGTTTTTCGGAGTTCATCAAGGAATATTGTTACGGGCGTCCTATAAAAGAGGGCTCCCTTGAGTACAAGGCAGGCTGTGTTTTATGACAGACGTTTAATATTGAACCATTTGACAAATTGCCTCAATATCCTCGTCGAAATTTTACATATTTTCATCAATATTATAATTAGATCGAAGAACGGTATCTTAACAGTAGATATTTATTACAAGATTTTATATTTGCTACTCAAATGCTCGTTTTTCACCAACACTTTAAGAAACGCCTAAGCCGATAGGTGACAGTTTTCACATACAACAACTGTTACGTACCTAAGGGCTTAGGTGTCTCTTAAAATGTTGGTGAAAACGAGCATTATAGTTTATTAGGAAATAAAAATTTGAATTTGATTTTTGTATCCCTTTAAACTGGATCTAACTGGATAGGCATTTGACATTAGACAATCAATATAACGACTTTTAGATTTCATATATTTCAAAAAACTTCGAAACAATCTTGATCTCATAACACTGATCTCCATTCCATGGATCGCTAACTGTCAACGTAAAAATGAAGATTTTCGCCATTTTGGCGCTGATCGTTGCGTAACCTGGCGTGAGCATCCATGGAACTATAGTAAAATGTCATTCAAAACGAAGGTATACACAATATAACAATTCTTATTTTAAAACCATTCCAAACCCGACAATAAGCCATAATCACCACAGATATTAAAGATTTCTCTCTACAATCTCATAATTCTCTCTACACTGCATATAAAAACTGCAAAGTGCAAAGCCCGTTAAACTTAGCTCCGACACTATTTTTTCTCATTCTCCAAGGGTTAAAGCGCATTTTAAAATAAACCCTACCCTATATTAACGCTTTATAACTAGATTATATTTAAAGAGTGGCTTTCATTGCCTTGCTCTATAATTCTATAGTACTTTTTATACTGACCAAGTGTGTACCTGATCCTATTATCTACCTAGTACCTACATGTGATATATTTATTGGGTAAAATTTAGACACAGTGTATGTCTTATCATAAATATCAGTATCGGTAATAGGTATTTTACATAAAAATATTTTATTTGATTACAAATTAACATAATTAAGGCCGTAAACAGATTTTTTATGCTGCTCGCTCTCACGAATACGTTGCGGAGAATATAATACAATTAATTACCCTTCGGATTAAGAACCCTAAAAACGACATTTTATGTGATTATATAGATATTTTATTACAGATATCAACAAAAATCGAAGCATTTTTGGAATTTGTTAATTACAACCGACACAAATTAAAAAGATACGAATACCTACGTCAATTAAAAATTAAAAAAAAAAAAAATTGAGATTTTAGAGCAACTTTTGTGAAAATTTTCTATCGTATATATAAGTAATTCTTCCAATCGTGTTGCTGCTTCTGAGCGAATTTAAACGTTTTAATTTGGAACTAGTGTCCTTATAGTTTTTAACCTACAAGTCACTAAAAATCTTTTCAATAACGGTAAGTGATTAATTTTATTGGTAATTATTACCTGAAAAGACTAAGATTGTATTCTTTGCAAGTTTGCTCGCTACCTGTGAATAGCAGCATAACTTATCGTAATGAAAAATCCCATTCCATTATGAATTAAGTTACTTTATAAGTTAAGTTAAAAAAATAACTGTTAGCAAAACTTCTTTATTGTAACTACATTCAGTTGAGTTAAGTTGAGCCTATTAAATTACAAAATCCAAAATCTGGATTTGCTCATCCCTTATTTTCATCGAATACAAAACTTAAATTTAAAATTTCCGGATCATTAAATTATGCAATTAAAGTTTACGCATTAAAACAAAGCAGAAAACTTGGCGAGAAAACCACGTATAACGAAACAAATTAAACTGTTTTTCGAAAGCAAAACAAGACCAGTGTTATTCAAAAATGCAAATTAAACGAATTAACATTGTTATGCACTGAGAAACTTAACATTTTCCAGCTACTTTTAGGTACATATTTAATATTGAACTTTTTTAGGGTTCAGTAGCCAAATGGCAAAAAAACGGAACCCTTATAGATTCGTCATGTCTGTCTGTCTGTCTGTCTATCTGTCTGTCTGTCCTTCCGTATGTCACAGCCACTTTTTTCTGAAACTATAAGGACTATACTGTTGAAACTTGGTAAGCAGATGTATTCTGTGAACCGCATTAAGATTTTCACAAAAAACTAGAAAAAAAAAACAATAAATTTTTGGGGTTCCCCATATTTAGAACTGAAACTCAAACCTATAAATATGGGGTATCTATGGATAGGTCTTCAAAAATGATATTGAGGTTTCTAATATCATTTTTTTCTAAACTGAATAGTTTGCGCGAGAGACATTTCCAAAGTGGTAAAATGTGTGACCGGAGGGGTCACACATTTTTTCCCCCTCTAATTTCTAAAATAAGAGAATGATAAAACTGAAAAAAAATACATGATGTACATTACCATGCATACTTCCACCGAAAATTGGTTTGAACGATATCTAGTGAATAGTTTTTTCTTTAGGAGTCATTTAAGCTATTTTCCCATACAAAAGTGATTTTTTTTTCATTGTTCCAGCTATTCCGGAAAAACTAAAATTCGAAGAAATCTGAAATTTGGTACCTAGATCTATATAAGGTCATGAAGGTGCACTAAGAACGGGATTTCCGAAATTCACATTTTAAAGGGGTAAAAGTCATCATTTAAGTGATTTTTCCATACAAAATTCAAATTTTCTTCGTTGTTCCAGCTACTCCGGAAAAACTTAAAGTCGTAGACATCTAAAATTTGGTACCAAGGTTGATATTAAGTCATGAAGGTATACTAAGAACGGGATTTCCGAAATTCACATTTTAGAGGGTAAAAATCATACATTTAAAAGATTTTCCCATACAAAAGTTAAATTTTCTTCGTTGTTCCAGCTACTCCGGCAGAACTAAAAGTCGTAGAGATCTGAAATTTGGTACCTAGGTTGATATTACGTCATGAAGGTGCACTAAGAACGGGATTTCCGAAATTCACATTTTAAAGGGTAAAAATCATACATTTAAGGGATTTTCCCACTAACTACAAGAACTTTTATATTATTATGTTACTTGCTGCTACGGAACCCTTCATGGGCGAGTCCGACTCGCACTTGGCTGCTTTTTAAAAAAGTCATACCTGCTATAGTTCATCCACTCATACCACGCTCGTCCACCACACACGTCATGTCATACCACGCAGTGTCAGATCAGGAATAGGGGGACTATTCACGTAACGTCGGCTCCATTTCGTGAAGAGAAATATTTAAAAAATTGGTCAAGTGTGAGTCGGGCTCACGCACTGAGGGTTCCGTTCCATCAAGAGTATGTATGAGCTCTTTAAACAGCCATTTTATCATTTTATCATTCTATAAGTATCTCTGCAAAATATTGAATATTTGATATTTCTCAAAATATCGAGCAAAAAAAAGTCGTTGAACAAAATATTATGTTGTTAGTATTGATGTAAAGCTTGAAATATCTATATTCCCACGAAGACGCGCCCCACTCTGTGAAAATCGCTTATGTTTTATTCGAATCGTAAGGAGTTTGACAGAGTGGGGCGCGTCATCGTGGACTGAAATATCTATATACGCTCAAGATGAAAAACGGCGTTAAACAAATCACAAGTAGGTACAGTCCGCGAGGCGTAAGCTGAGCTTTGCATTAGTGTGAGTGTACATAGATAGTGTAGGTGTAACATTGGCCTAAAGCGCGGCGCGTCCCTTGCTTGGTATTAAACCGGTTTTTACTGCTTTTTGACAATCGGCCTGAGGCGCGGTGCGTCCATCGCATGACGCAACTTCTCCGCGCACCTTTTGTCTGACTCTACTTTTAGTGATCACTCACACAAATGCAAAGCTCAGCTTACGCCTCGCGGACTGTACAGTACTATCAATTGGTTTGATCAAATAGCACCTTTAATTTCCGCACTTTGAAGTTCACGTAGACGACTGAGCACGTCCGTTTGGGCGTTCCCTAATTTCCTCCCACCGTCTAGATTGAAACTTTATTTTGGCTAAATGCAAACGCTTTTAAGACGCGTTATTGGACATGGGTATTCCGTTCAGATAGTTTTTTTGGGGTTTGGCAATTCCGCGTAGTGGTTCGGTAGTGGTTTTTATAGTGGTTTGACAATACCGCGTAGTGGTTCGGTAGTGGTTTTTATAGTGGTTTGACAATACCGCGTAGTGGTTTGGTAGTGGTTTTTATAGTGGTTTGGCAATTCCGCGTAGTGGTGCGGTAGTAGTTTTTATAGTGGTTTGACAATACCGCGTAGTGGTTTGGTAGTGGTTTTTATAGTGGTTTGGCAATTCCGCGTAGTGGTTCGGTAGTGGTTTTTATAGTGGTTTGACAATACCGCGTAGTGGTTCGGTAGTGGTTTTTATAGTGGTTTGACAATACCGCGTAGTGGTTCGGTAGCGGTTTTTATAGTGGTTTAACCCCTGGTGTAGTGTACAGATAAAAGAACACCTTTTTTTATTACCCCGAAAAATATTGTATTAAGATTTGTTAAAGTTGCCACTTATTGTAGAACTTATAAATTAAAGAAAAATAAATTACCTCGAAGGCAGTTTTGGACTTTTTCAATCTAGAATTACATTAGCGCCCGTAAGTTATGTGAAAGAATACACATTTTGTTTCTGTTTTGATTTACTCGTAGAATATCTCAGACAGGACCCTTTTTATAAAGTTAACCAACGCAAATATAAAGTTTGTTAAAAACTACTATAAAAAATACAGGGTTTTTATAAAAAATACCAAATTGCTCTAGTCTCGGCCTGCAGTTATTTTTAAAATTAATATGAACAACTTTTGTTCTACGACATTTAAAAATTAAGTATTAATTCATACAAAAAATGTCAGTTCTGTAAAGTGACATTACTCTGTTACGGTTTCGCGCCACGAGTTCGCGCGCCGCTTGCAGATGTAACATTACAGAGTAGGAACAAGTAGAGTATCTCTGTAAAATATTGAATATTTGATATTTATCAAAATATCGAGTTAAAAAAGAAAGTCGTAGACCAAAACTTGTTGGTATTAATGTAAACAAATACAGGCCGTATTTTTTCTATAACACTTATACCTACTTTTTTTTCATGCAAATTGCATGGAAGTGGCAATGGTCTGAAAAAGGATTAAAAACTTTAAATCATTTCAGTGCTAGTAACGCAGCGGGAAAGCCTTTGTTTATATTTACACAGGAACGCTAAGAATAGGGCGACAGGAAGTAGAAACTTCTCATCCGGTCTCTTTTACCAGAACGAGGAAAACTGGAAAGTGGGTAGCTACGCGAATAATGCAAGGGTTAATGATCTTTTTTCGACCGAGCGCAGAAGGAGGGTTGACGTATTCTATTATCCATAAACAAGATATGGCCCGACAAACGTCGTTTCGCCATATACATTTTTACGAAGTTAGGGGTGTAAAAATATCATGTGTGTCATGCCATCGTATTAAATATATAATAATTTTAAAATTAAAAAACACGACTTTTTCCAAAAAATATAGCCTACTCGGACTGATATGAGGATTCTATAACGATACCCCATATTTTGTCCAAATCTGTTTAGCCGTTCAGAAGTTATAGTGGAATAAAGAAACTCACATACATGAACCCTAAAAACATTACACCTCCTTTTTTGGGCAGTCGTGTAATAATAAGTAGGGTTTTCTGTTTTCTGTGAGGAAATACTAAGTAGGTCTAGCCCGGAGTTTGGACATTGGCGTTATTTATTCCCTTTGCCTCGGAGATTACGTTAAGTCTTCGGTCCAAGGCCTAATTTCTCTCCGATCATGTCAAAGCTATCGTCCCATCGGATTATGAGAGAGAGAGAGAGAGGAATGGGGAGTACACCTGTGTTTGCATACACATGTATGTACTATAGTATGTCCCACGCTGATGGAAAATCTCCGCAGATATTAACCGGTTACCGGACGGTTTTTAAAACCGACTTCAAAAACGGTAGGGACTTTATTATATTTTCTTTATTTTTTTTTTAAATACGTTACCTCAGAACTTTGAACTGGACCGATTTTGAAGATTCTTTTGTTATTTGACAGCTCGTGCTTCCCGAGTGGTCCCATTTCAATTTGGTCTGATTCTGACAATGGGACTCAAGAGTATATGCGCGTCAAATGGACGATCTCTATATCACGCCAACCAATTTCGATGATTCTTTTTTTATAGGAAACGATCTACTGTAATCTATGATTTTTTTAATTAATTAACGTATAATATATTACTTTAATAATAATTAAAGAACATATCCACGACGCCGCAACAACAATACAGTTTGTTCGACAATTTCCGTCGTCTACAATCGTCGTACCCGGAACAATTATTAATAACGGCGAACTATAATAATATGGATGAAACCATTGATATATAAACTAAGGATTTAGGGTCAGCGCTAAAAAGTGTTCGAACCTAATGAATGCCAAAACGCGAAAAGAGTTCCAATGACACTCAAGCAAAATTAGGCTGTATAATAATGGTTCAAGACACATTACAATGATTTAGTTTGTTTGTAAAAATACACATGTACCTCTTTTTTGTATAGGTTTTCTCGGGACACTTTTTTCGTGAATTTCATATTATACCCACGGTCCATAGATTTACATGCCAATGCCAATGGATGAAACAATAAAATTAAAGAATGAAGTCCTCGACAGTTGCGACTCAATTCCCGGCAGCTAATATTAGCTGCACCGGGCCGCTTTGTGGATCTTGTTGTGGCCTGTAGGAATTACGTTTTTAGCGTTCCGTTTTCTCATTTTCTTATATGATACTTTAACTGCCTCGTTGATCTTGTGGTGAACATGTTCGACTGCAGGTCATGAGATCCTGGGTTTGAATATGACTTTTTCTATCAGGAAATTCTTAAATTTGGAAATTACGAAGCTACAAATTAGCAAGTGTTTTTTTTGGCGAGTACGCAGAAAATGAAAATGAAAATCTTTATTTTTCACATAGGCCTAAATAATAGGATCTTAGGAAAAGTCAAAACTCTACCTCCAGTTTCGGAAGTAGACTTTTCATAGAAACCTATTTTATTTAGGCCTATGTGAAAAGAACGTAGGCCTAAATTAGAGCCATCGGTCTTGCAGTCGGGACGATCCCTATAAACGTCACATCCAGACAATTTATTTCCTTCGATCCAGTTAAATATCTCTGTCCGTCAACAATTTGACAGGCGTCGGCCGAACGACTTAATATAGCCTAATCCAGCTTAAGCAGGCAACTGATATTATTCTTCCACGGGATTTGTGAGTCGAAGCTTTACCCTTGGACTTGTGTATGTGTGTCTCGGCCCAGCCTACTTAGATCTTTAGAATTTGCACCTTCAACGGACCTTAAGCACGAAATAACGTACATAATAGTGCCTACTATAATAGTACAGAAGGCTCACTCCGCAAAATGATTTAAAGAAATAGCGACTCTAGCGCTGACACAAAAAGTGCTATTCAGCAGTGCTATTCTACAAAATGTCTGAAACAGCTGCCAGACAGCTGCCAAGCCGAAGATGACATGCAAAATTGTACCTATTACAACTGACAAATTCATGGATGCATAGATGTAGGTACGCTCGTCGCTGCTTTAAGTATTTTTTCAGAATAGCACGGCAGTTCGCAATTGCGCATGGCTCCGCCTCCGCAATCAACACGCAATTTTGTGGTCTCTTTCTATCGCGTCACTCACGCAGCGCGTGAAATAGACCGTACAAGAATTAACGCGAGCAAAGTATCCGGCGCGCCGTCTGGAATTAATACATCGAGACGGCTACCTGTAGTCTCTTCGATCACGTGATAAGTGAACCTGGCTGCCTTAAGGCCCCTAATGTTCTCATAACACTAGTGGGATAGGGGCCTTAATTATTCGTATCCAAATTCAGCAAAGCCTTACGCGCAACATCCTACACGTCGGTACAATATAATCCCAACTATCGTCTCCTTTGACAGTTGATTAATCTAATCACACGCTCTTCTGACTAAGATCCAACATGGCCTAACAACTCCCAACATGTCCGAACACGTCCGAACAGTTTGTGACGTGTCCTGTGGACCTCTCAAGTAACTGTCAATTAACACCATCCTCAGACCTCAATTCGGTCGCACATTATTTGATGAGTAAATGAATATCTACAGTTCCAAGAGTATTTACGTTCATTAAGGAGCACACCACGGGTGTGCCCGCGAAATTCAATTTTTTTGTGGTTTTTCGCGATTTTTAAGCTGATAAGACATAATAGGCTTTTGGCAGTCAAATTGCGATAATCCCAATATCATCTTCACGTATTTATATATAAAATCTCTGCTTGAAAGTGTCGAGTTAATGAAATTAATCCGAGATTTGCGAGTTACTCACTTTAAACTCTTTACTCAGACTAATTTCCTATGATAGACATTTTTATGCAAAAAAATTGATATAAACATGTTTAAGAAGTAACTGCCATTCTCGCAAAATGACTGCCATAAGCCTATTATGTGTAATTAGCGTACAAATTGCAAAAAACCTTAATAACCTTGTATAGTAATTAGAATAAGCTAATAATAAGTTTTATTGTAACATTTAATAAAAAAAACCTCGAAAATTTTAAACGCGGGCAGACCTGTTGAGTTCGCCTTAAGGTCTAAGACGGTTTTTATTTTCATCCTCCTCGCTCTTATGGAGCGCATTAATTACCTAAAAGTTGTAAAATCGGCAAGTGCTTGTCGGACTCGCACACGAAGGTTTACGTACCGTTATTTATATAACAGCAATATCATGACGCAGAAGCCAGAAGACCTATTCAACTACTAATACAGTAACCATATTATAAAGGTAGAGTATTATAATGGGTCTACTGGATTAACAACCAAAAACAAGCAAAAATCACGTTTAATCTTCTCTTTGAAAGTTCAGCGATAGAAAAGATCACAGAGTACATTGAATATGAAAAGATGGAGTAAAGGGTTGGTACGGGCATGGAACGCGGAAGGATCAAAATCACGTTACTAAAAGATTAATGAGTATGCATGTGGAGGGACGAAGAAGTAGAGTGAAGACAAAAAAAGAGTCTTTTGGAAGGCCTGTACGAAATGTACAGACGATGTGATTGAAGTGATAGGGCTAAGAAGAAATGTACAGACGATGTGATTGAAGTGATAGGGCTAAGAAGAAATGTGCAGGCGATGTGATTGAAGTAATAGGGCTAAGAAGAAATGTACAGACGATGTGATTGAAGTGATAGGGCTAAGAAGAAATGTGCAGAAGATGTGATTGAAGTGATAGGGCTAAGAAGAAATGTGCAGGCGATGTGATTGAAGTAATAGGGCTAAGAAGAAATGTGCAGACGATGTGATTGAAGTGATAGGGCTAAGAAGAAATGTGCAGACGATGTGATTGAAGTGATAGGGCTAAGAAGAAATGTGCAGACGATGTGATTGAAGTGATAGGGCTAAGAAGAAATGTGCAGACGATGTGATTGAAGTGATAGGGCTAAGAAGAAATGTGCAGGCGATGTGATTGAAGTAATAGGGCTAAGAAGAAATGTGCAGACGATGTGATTGAAGTGATAGGGCTAAGAAGAAATGTGCAGACGATGTGACTGAAGTGATAGGGCTAAGAAGAAATGTGCAGATGATGTGATTGAAGTGATAGGGCTAAGAAGAAATGTGCAGACGATGTGATTGAAGTGATAGGGCTAAGAAGAAATGTGCAGAAGATGTGATTGAAGTGATAGGGCTAAGAAGAAATGTGCAGACGATGTGATTGAAGTGATAGGGCTAAGAAGAAATGTACAGACGATGTGATTGAAGTGATAGGGCTAAGAAGAAATGTGCAGACGATGTGATTGAAGTGATAGGGCTAAGAATAAATGTGCAGACGATGTGATTGAAGTGATAGGGCTAAGAAGAAATGTACAGACAATGTGATTGAAGTGATAGGGCTAAGAAGAAATGTGCAGGCGATGTGATTGAAGCAATAGGGCTAAGAAGAAATGTGCAGACGATGTGATTGTAGTGATAGGGCTAAGAAGAAATGTGCAGACGATGTGATTGAAGTGATAGGGCTAAGAAGAAATGTGCAGGCGATGTGATTGAAGTGATAGGGCTAAGAAGAAATGTGCAGACGATGTGATTGAAGTGATAGGGCTAAGAAGAAATGTGCAGGCGATGTGATTGAAGTGATAGGGCTAAGAAGAAATGTGCAGACGATGTGATTGAAGTGATAGGGCTAAGAAGAAATGTACAGACGATGTGATTGAAGTGATAGGGCTAAGAAGAAATGTGCCGAGCCCATATAATGTGAGAAAGGGAAGGGAAGGGAAGGGGAAGAAGATTGTATCTTGTACTAGTCCTGCTGTGTATAAAACTCTCGTTACGATATTATGTCCCTCACTCGCAGTAAATACATACATTACGAACCTTCGTCACGCGGTGTCATGAGCTGATAATATGATTAGCAGTAGTTAGGTAGCACTGGGCCGACCCGGGCTGATTAGATTATTATCAGCAGCCTTCAAAGAACTCACCGACTTATATAGAGCTGTAGGTAAGTAAGTAAAAACTACCAAACAAAACAAAACTTGGAATTTGTATTGGATTTTTATTGTCCTACATTATTATCGCAGAATTTGTAAAAGTTACGCATTTGTGGAAATTAAACTTTAAACCTTTATCGTGAACTTCGTGTTTAGAACACACGATTGGTGTATATTTTCTCGGTACTATATTTTTTTTGAAAAGTATACATTTTTCGCACATTTCAGTACTAATTTCAGGAAGAATAACTTCACTATTTTTGTCGGGCTTTGTTTTGTCAAGAAGCCTTGAAGTATTTCTAAAAAATTACATAATGTCTAAATTGAAATACTTATATTGTGAGACGGGGGTATAAAATTAAATACGAGTAAAAAATATTATTTGGTTGTATTACGCTGATCTGTTGATGAAGAAATTATTTAATAAAAAAAAAGAAGTGTGGCACTCGGAGACTGCAGCGGTAAAGCTATTGCATAGCATTTTTTATCAACTTTCTGTAACGAAAATAACCTAACACCCCCCACGGAATTTATTTTCGTTACGGAATTTCTGGATTCGGTCTCCACGCTCAAGGCCCGCGATAGAGCGGGCCGGTCGGAGTGGGGGGTGTTAGGTTATTTTCGTTACGGAATTTCTGGTTTCGGTCTCCAAGCTCAAAGCCCGCGATAGAAGCTATGCAATAGCTTAATATTTCCGGGGAGAAGTTGAGAAATACTACGTAGCCAAGTAAGAATTAGTCGCTTTGTATACCCACTGTACTAGGCGAACATAATAGTGATGCACACAAGTTTAATATTCTCGTATCTGTGAGAGAGGGGATGGGGGGTGTCATGAAATGTGAATTCGGTGTGAAGTCGTAAATATTGCACGCGTCGCGCGCCGCAAGACAGCCGCGCCGCCAAAGGATCCCGGGGTGATATCACGATATTCCGGCCGCGTATAAGCAAAATCCACCAACTGAGTTGACTTACGGCCGAAATCCAATCCGGATTTGTCTTACCAAGTACGGAGCCTATCTCTAATTTCTTATTGGTGGGCTTATTCTGTATCGTTAGTAAGCAACTCGCACCTAGTTATTAACTAAGAAAACGGAGGCAGAAATCCTATTTATGTATTATTTTTGCACAAGTTACCAACTTAGTTTGGTTTGGCATGTTGTCAAAATGCCATGCTAGTTGCTAAGTTATACAAAAATCCTGCGGAACCGCTACGCCGACGAATAGAAGAATTAACTATCAATTAAAAGTAATTTTCGACTTTTTCTGTCGTTTCGTCTTAAAAGTATGTAATGAAATGAGTGACATTTCATTCATTTGAATTTGCCGCGCTTCGCGTATCAGCTGTCTGTCGCGTAGGTACCTATGATTAGTGATCTGTGTCGATGATTTAAAATGGCGAGGGACGCTGAAATTGTTTTGTGCATTTTTATCGTAATAAAAACTCATAGAAAGAATGTGATTGAGGACTCGAGATATAGTGAACTTTAAATGTCGTTTCTTTGTTATTTCAGGTGAGATAGAAGTGTAATTGTCGTAACTTGATAATAACTAGATAATTGTAAAATAAAACAAAACTTGTAATAAAACAAAACTTTGTTATTTCAGAGAAACAATTTGTGGTTTAATTTTGGAGATCCTCAATGTCTTATAAGTATTTTTATACTACGGAAATTCATTTTTTGGATTTTGTACACAAACCTGTATGACGGTTAAATAAACTATTAGTGGGTTTTGTTAATATGCATCCAGGGCTAAACCAGAAAATGTGCTTGGAAATGCAATATACGGATGTCTTAGTTATGTTGTTGGTTGTCTTATTTGATGGTGAAAAATAAAGATTTTATTTATTTATTTATTTATGTTTCAACTCCCATATGAAACGAAGAGAATCATTTTGGTAGGAGTTATAAGGCAACTGTGAGTCTCCCTAAGGAACGAGAAAACGAATAAGCAAGACAATGACTCCATTGTTCAAACTCATTTAACTATAGCCCTTAGGGCTTAGGTACTAGGCACAGCTCTCTCTCTTCTAACTGAACAGCTACTTAGGTTATGCGCTTGACAACAATCATGCCTGATGGAAAACAGTAATGAGGTCTAAATTGGAGCGTATACTTGCCTAGAAAACGCCTATTCACTCTTCTCTTGAAGGCTTCAGATTATACTAGGCCGGCAAAACGGAGACTGGGAGAGCGAAAATGGGAAGAAAAACGTTTAAAAAATTACTAACTCTTTCGGTAACCTGTCACATACGCCTATACCCATATATCTATTACCTAAGGCATCTGGAAGAGATCCTCATTTGTAGCGATAAGATGTCCTTGTACATGTCCTCTCTATGTCTGTGTGTTTTATGTTTTAATTCATTGTGCAAAATAAATAAATAATATAAATAAAAATAAGTATCCACATAATAAGGTAAAGTCAATTTTTAAAATCCCTACATAGTATATACTCACAAAGTTTAAGTACATTATTCTTACTTGTCGGTTTTCTATAAGACTTTGCTGCGGCTTACAGCACTATACTCGTGCCTACCCAGCCTTAAGCTTGGTCATCATGTTGTACGCATCATATCAAAATTACTGCCTTATTTTATTGCTAAGGGCTGATATACACGCTAGTCAAGTAGACTTGCTCAAGTTTCAACTCGTGCTACTACGTGCAGCATCGTAAAAGCAAGCGTCGGGAATGTGAGCAGTGGCAGGGACTAGGCTCTGAGACACTTGAGTGCCTAAGCCGTTGCTACCGAGTTGACTTATGTAGACTGCGTGCTAGCAAGGTGAACGTGATTTTCGAACCGGGTGCCTGATGAATGCGGCGTCGAGATTACAGTGAGTCAATAGACGGTGATGTGTCGGTGACCAGTGAGTCGGTTGGAGAAGACTGAGAGTCTGGTGAGGAATGAGGCTTGCGGTTGCTTCATCGATATTGTAGCGGGTGATTGCAGTTGCTAATGGTCTCGGTTTTTTGTTGCTGCGGTTGCAGTTATTGCTAATATATTATGTAGTTAATGCAGTGTACTTGATGTCGCGTATTCTTCAGCTAATGTGCGCCCTCTTGTGATGATATTACGTCGGGGTTACCACTTTACCGATCTGAGGGCGGTATGGAAAGGACATTGCCGATTCTTGTATGAAAATTGGGCTATACTTGCGTCTTAACCAAATCATCGGTAAAACATTGGAAATATTCCCAATATTAGGTTAAAAAAAAATCAGTAAGATAAAAACCGGGAATTTGGAGCAATCTTATTTTCTATTTTTCTGATATTTTGAGGTTAGGTTAGTTGTTTTTACGCACTATAAGTACTTATCGGTATTTTTGATAATGATTACTTTATTTAAAGCGACCTCGTTATTACCGTGGAACCCTGGATGATGCATATAGATATAATTATTCCTACGGCCATACCTACACCTGTTTATATTACTATAAAGCAGATCTACTTCACAAGTATCTAGGTAGGCATTGGTATATCATAGTAGGTAGGTACCTATGTAACGAAACGTTACCAAAGTATGTAAGTTTATTAATATTTTTTTTCTTTATTACTATATATATAGCTGCTCGTACTGATTCACTGACTCATTGATCACCTCTCCTGAACAATTTTGTATGAAAAAAATTTTTTTTACTGATCTTTTCGTATAGAGGGGAAAAATTCATTAAGAACAAAAATATGGAGAGAGCTGATGATTGAGGATTTGGGAGACGGGTGAAGAGCACGGGGAGGGTATCGAAGATAGGTGGGGGGTGCTCGACCAAATGTCATTTGAAACGTCATCCAATTGGCAGTAAGCTGAAAAAAATTCAAAATGGCGGATTCAAAATGGCGGCCAAACGAATTTCGCCAATACCTCGAAGAGTATAAAAAATGGAAGAACGGTTTCTTGACAAGAGTTGATCAGGACAAAAAGGTCTATTTGATGGCTAGAAAAAAAAATCCAAAATGGCGGAAGTTTTTTTTTCGATAGAAAATGTATGGCGAATTTTGAAGTGACTAGAAGTTGGTAATTATGCAAGGTTGTGATGCGGTTTTTCGGAGAGTTACTAGAGAAAAATATGGAGAGAGCTGATGATTGAGGATTTCGGAGACGGGTGAAGAGCACAGCCAGGGTATCGAAGATAGGTGGGGGGTGCTCGACCAAATGTAACTCGAAACGACATCCAATTGGCAGTTAGCTGAAAAAAAATCAAAATGGCGGATTCAAGATGGCCGCCATACAAATTTCGTGTTGTTCTATCTCGGAAAGTATAAAAGATAAGAGAGTGATTTCTTTGCAAGACATAATTAGAATCTCAAGGTCTACGGGATGAATGAAAAAAATCAAAGAGGTTGAATTTATTTTTCCATGGAAAATGTGAATGCTACAATAAACAAGGCCTATGAAAAACTATGAAAAGTATGAGAAGAGATGATGGTCTACGATTTGGATGATGATTGAGGAGCACGGTCATGGATTTAAAGATAGTTAAGGGCTGTTTGAATAAAAATTACACTGAACCTCATCCGATGAGGTTCAGTGTAATTTTTATTCAAACAGCCCTTAACTATCTTTAAATCCATGACCGTGCTCCGAGGTAGTTCTTTTAGCCCATTGCCAATCGGATTCCAATTGGCGATGGAGATGACGGCGATTCTTTTATAGGTGAGAAGACAGCCCGCGGGCCACATGTGGCCCGCGCTCCCACGCGCCCTACTAGTATTATATATTATTATCTACGTAAAATAATATTTAATAGTATTTATTATATTATTGTGCATTTATTTTTTATAATGGCCACCCCGTAGTTCCTTAAAACTTCTGTGTGGTGTCGCTGTCGACGATTAGTGACATAGACAACTAACAGTGACGCTGACCATAGACAACTACGACTGAAGAGTTCATGACATTTAAACCAGTGTTTCTATTTACGAGTTTGGTTTTACCCTAGTTTCGACGGTGGCGCCGCGACAGATTATTGAGATAAGAGAATTAAGGAGGCGCCCCATTTGTAGCATAGCTTTACGTGACATGCAGCGCCATAGTGAGCGCCAAGATTTGCTGTCAAATCTTCGTGGTACTTCCCTAGGTGACGCCATCTTATGCGCCACTTTACACATTAAAAATAGGCACGCTTATTTTGTAGACGGG
Source organism: Coenonympha glycerion (assembly GCA_963855885.1). Classification (NCBI taxonomy): domain Eukaryota; kingdom Metazoa; phylum Arthropoda; class Insecta; order Lepidoptera; family Nymphalidae; genus Coenonympha; species Coenonympha glycerion. Next base: position 13,370,176 of record OY979643.1, read on the forward strand.
GCCCATCCATATTCTTGTACCTAGGAACCAAGCGACAGATAACATTAAAATCGTTTCAATAATTAAGAGCCAAAGGTTTTGCTGGAAATAAAAGTATTATACTTAATAATTTAAATACACTTATGAATAGGTTTTAAGCCACGTAGGATGTTGTCACGATCAAGATGGTGTGCTTACTTTTTGTTATAATTAGCTGCACATTACATGATCAAACAACACAATAAACGTGATGTACTCTGTGGTGTTGCAAGTGCTTTTGTTTACCGCAATTAAAATGTTCAGTGAAGCATTTCTTGCTTTTCAATAAACAGCTATAAAAATAATTTGAACAGAAGGCGCAAATCTAATCTGTATAGATGTGTTAGAGATATATGTACAGTCCAACAAGGCTCTCTTGGTACTTGAATGACATTGTCAGGAGGGAGTTGCTAGTCAATAAAGATTTTTTTTCATTGAAAAAATCTTTTGACAATTTCAATTAAATGTAAGCAACCTTAATTAAATGTAATACCGTACAGTGTGCTTGGCTTTATTATTTAGCTATTTAACTATAGTTTCTTTATTATATTTTACATATCTACAATTGTAATTGGGTTTTCATTTGATTTATTTCCTATAATAGTTATCCTACTTTTTCCCTAAAAAGGTGAGTTTATAAAAAACTGGTATAATTTGCCAAGTGGTAGTGGGAGTGACGTTTCCAGTGCCTATATGGCAGTTCCGCTTTTATCGAGACGTTTAATTAATTTTATTTTCATAATACTTTTAAACCCCAGTACGCACATCATTGAAAAAAATATATGTGATATTATAATTTGAAATAAGATTTTTCATGCATACGTGCTTCAGACGCAGTGTGGACGCAAAATAGCCCATTTTGAGGCAAACTCCTTTCTCTCTAGATAGCTGTTTTACTTGGGAACCGCTTTTAGTCTAAGCGTATGACGTCAGAAGTTGTACTTTTAGAAATCTCATCATAATCTCCGTCACACACTGATAGAGTTTTTGACGAGATTATTTTTGAAAAATTGCGCTTGTGATGCCATCTACATAGAGCGCTACAGGTTCACCGTGAATCGCGCGGGAATGTGGAGAGTCCTTCCATGTAGGATAGTTTGCACTAACTAGCGTAGTGTCAAGCCAGCCTAACCCATCCTCCTTGCCCTTGGCATGATGGATTGTTAGGCACGGTGACAAATTCCGACGAGCCTCAGCTTTACGACCGAGGGGTTTTTGCCGTAATTTGTGATCGGTATTATGTTGACAACAATGTAATAAATGTCCACGCCCTACCGCGAATAAAAAAGATGTCCGCCGAGATATTTTACAAGTTTTTTTTCGGGGCAGCAATTTTTTGTAATTTATGTACTAACGCTATGGTGAGTAAGATGCCAGAGGAAAGTAATGGCTTGGCACGAGAAATAGCATTAATCAAGCTGAGGAAAGGATTAGTAATATTCTCATTTTTGCGTAACCCGATCAGTTTACTCCAGTCACAAAAACTCAAGCACGATGGAAAGTAATTATTATAGTTTCCTAAATCGAGTTATAATGTAATTTGCGGATATTTGCTTGACGCGGTTTTCGCTTGACGATAATCATGCCTGACAAAAATGATGATGGAACGCGCTTGCTTAAAAAAATTTACATTCAGTTTTATTTTGGATACTTACATCCAATTATACCACGGAGGCTAAAGGAGGTTCTAGGGCTTAGCATTTCGTATCAGAAACGTGGACCAAGCCTTACCGTGGAGACCCTAGAGCCATGGAGTCGTAGTGTCAAAGAATTCCATCGAGATATTTCCCCACGTCTGACTCATCTGTTGACCGAAGGGCTGGTTAATTTTTTGGGCAAGCACAGCTGTCTGCGAAAATCCAGCCAGTAGTATTCTTGGCACCGAAATGGTGGTGCGGCCAAGACTTTTACAGTAATTAGAATAAGTAAAGTAAGTTTTACTGAAATATTAAAAAGTAAATAAATATATAATGACATTATACACACATCGCAATCTCGCCCCAAAGTAAGCGAAAGCTTGTGAAAGAATATACAATATTTTGAAAAACACACAAAGGTTTGAAAACATTCATGCTCATCACAGAAACATTTTCCAGTTGTTGGAATCGAACCCACGACCTTTGACGCAAATGGCAGGATCCCTACCGCTGCACTATATTTTGGTCGTAAAATTTCGTAAATTCATGTTTTTTTTAATATTAGTAGAACTGATACTTTCAAAAAAAGTTTCGTGCGAGTTTGTTGGATACAAAGACACCTATACTATAGACCCGGCGGACCGCGCGAAAAAATGTCGCCAGTTTATGGGAGCAAAACCCCCTCCCCCCCCCCCATGTTGATGTCCAAACAACAGATAAAAACTAATTTGAATTGTGGCAATTTACTACCCCTAACGTTCACCGTGCATATAAAAATACAGATTAACCTTAACCTAACAGACTCTATAAACTTTAATGTTACGCGCCCATTCCTCCGCTTACAACTGTTTTTACTGCCGTCAAACTGGCCAGTGACCTTTTTATTGGATATGAAACTTTTATTATCTGCATACTAAATACTAATGCTTGTAACATCTGGCACCCCCACCACCCCCACTCACTCCATTAGTTTCCCACTGTTGGGCTTAATCTTTCAGTTGAGAGAGGGCTTTGAACGAAGGAAACACCTATTTTTAGGCACCTGCAGTTTAAAAACTATAAGAATAATTACTTTCAAGTTGAGTTAGTTTAATTTTTCCTGTCAAGTGTAGAGTATACATAAATTGCTATTGATCATTTTCACAGATTCTTTGATCGGTAAACTTCGGACATTGGAGCATAAATTTAAAAACAATGTTTAAGTAAATTCTTTTATTCATATAACATTCACTACCGTATTAAGTTGATCCCATAAATTCATAGAAACGTTGGAAGTATAATCATAAAGAGGGTATTCCGAATATTTTTTGTTGTGTCGAAACGTGGTCCAGATGTGTTTTATTCGCGTTCAACATTTTGCCCCGTGTAGAGTCGATACAGCTTTATGTGAGGTTTTACGAGGGAAGTTGGGCCATCATACACGTACCATACTTTAACCATATAAATTATAATAAATATAAATCTTCATTCACTCCATCATCCCTTCATTGATCCTTTCGTACATTCGTTCATTCATTTATTAATGACTATGACAGTAAAAAACAGATAAGGGCACAGTCATAGACAGTCATCCACATGGACAAACTATATAGTTACGAAATAATATATCTTTTATTCAAATAACATTTTTAAATATCAGCTTCACACCAGCTTTAAGTATACGTCAATTTAGGTATCCGTGTTCTTCCTTTTGCTGAAAAGAATATAGATAAATTGAAATCCTATCATTTGATAGGCATATTGAAGTGCATTAAAATTAACTAGAAAATCTTGGGAGTTCCGCCATGTTGGATTTAAAATGATCAAAATTAATTTCTGAAGTGTCACCATGCATTGTCATCCAAATGAAACGAGTTTAGCTACAAAATTTGACGACGAGTATACATAATTGATGATTAAACGAACTTACCTGTAAGTGAAGTTCTATCACAATTATGTGAATACATTTTATTCGAATATAATAAACACAATTAGGTATACTTTCATTTTACTGGCAATTTCGCACTTTTATTTATTTTGTTTTTTAAAACTGACCACCCTGATGGACACGCGGTCCCCAGCCTACCTCCGCGTCAAGCTTCATTCTTTAGAGAATATTTAACAAAATTTTCGTATTATACTCATGGGTTTTGGGTATGGGCGGGACCTTATATTATTATATTCGAATAAAATGTATTCACATAATTGTGATAGAACTTCACTTACAGGTAAGTTCGTTTAATCATCAATTATATTTCATACATTTTATTCTTCATATAATAAACACAATTAGGTAGATGTTTAGAGATGAAAATTTTTGTTAAATTATGGACATTAACAGATAGTAAATTGTTTCCTATTATAATAGGAAATAGGTCCTCTTTATACCACAGAAGTATTTAATTAACACAATCTTTTCGTTCAATTCCTGGATCAATAACCCAGTCACATTATAAATAGGTTTAATTTATATTTAGATAGATTATAATGATTAATGATTAGAGAGCAAAAGAGCTATTGCGACAGAAGCATCATCGCTCAATAAGAGGTTATAAAACTTAGGTAACGTCCGTAATGGTTGTTACCAGCAGACTGCTTTTCTGATGAGGTCAAGCAACAAACTACGTGCTCGCCGAGGAAGTGTTGCTGAGTGCACTGAAACGCAGACCTCTCTCGTGAGAGATTATATTCCTCGGCAGACACGTTCTCACGGTGGTCTGCCTGCAGGCGACCTTATGAGGTCGCTTCAACATTATCAGGAGGTTGTCTATTATATATCTTGGTCTTAGATTTTGTAAACGACATATCGATTTGTTTTTCAAAGCTGTGGCAAATTTTTATACTTTTCTCTTCAGTTTTAATTATGGTATAATTAAAACTGGTTCGCCCTGAGTAGTAGCTGGCGTTGTATAAACTCAATAATTCCCTTGAATTATATAAAAACAATAATACTAACTTTAACTAATGCTAATGTTCTCATTCTGTGCTGTGTCTACTGCCTAGAGCTAAAAAAGTTACAAGATCAGCAAAGCAAAGTTACGGAATGAATAAACTCTTATTAAGGCCCATTGAGCAATGTGTTAGCATACTATATTGTGTGCTACTATGTGGTGTTTGATGTTAATTTATCTATTCATTTTCGCAATATAATATATATATATATATATATATATTTTTTTTTATTTGACCCAAAATCATCAGCAGAAATTAAACTCAATGCCGAATGATAACAAGTAATCGTACCATATGCTACGTCGTTAACAAGTTGTTCTGTTGGAAATTACGAGGTTGACTTATAATGTAGGTACGGATTGTACGGATCTCAGTCGTTATTAAAGCAGTATTGCCACAAAACTTTGTAAATAACACAAAATTTTTGAAACATATAAATTATTAAAAATTCCAACAAAATGTCCTTTTTTTTTTTTTTTTTTTTTATATATATATATATATATATTTTTTTTTTTTTATTTTTTTTTAATGCCTTCAGAGAACTTCCTCCAGTAATTCCTATGGATTGTGGTTCTCTAGGGAAAGACCATATTTATTTATTTATCATCAATAAATGTACTATAAGAAGTCAGTCTTTTGACACCTTATGTAAAAGAAGAAAATCCAAAGTTGTAAAGGTCCTTAGACGATGTATGTCTAAAGCATTGTCTATAATAGTATTTTTAAGCATTCTTCCTCTAGAAGAATGTATAGAAGAGCAAAGGTAAACTTGGTGTTCCAAAATGTTCAGAATGCGTCTGTTTCTAAGACGTCTGGGTTCGTATTGATTACATTTCGCATTATTGCAAGAAGCGATAAATTCAATAACTGGATTGAACTCTTTGAATAACTTTGAAGTATATAATTTTACCGCGATAGCTTAATCCCATTAACTGGATGTAACTCTTGGTCAGCTTTTGATTATCTTTAATTTCCATATAAGAAACAATTAACCCAATCGTTTAAATGAGGATATTTGATATCCTCTATGCAACTGATGTAAATCATGTGTATCAAAATAGATGTATCGAAAAATATGGCCATCAACTCTGTAAAGAGGTATTTCGATTCATCTTGACGTTAATTATTACAAAAACAAAAATCCCTCTAATGAAAAGAATTAGTCTTCATCTAGACCGGGAAATCGTGTGAATCACTAGTTCAACCTTTTAGGTTTAAGGGAGTTAGATGACTTAAAAAATGTTTTGTAACCACTGGCCATCTGATAGGATAACCGATGATGGACGAACAGCTGCGTCTAAAGTCTAATTTTTCTTACGGACTACATTTTTTGTTTCTACAGACGTTCTGTGTAACCCCATCCATACCTAATAGCTGGAGAAGTGGACTTTAGGACTTTTAATCGGAATTAAGCTTAACTCTTAGATGATACAACGATTTAAGCGTATAAAATTCTTTACAGAATTTGAATTGTTACATAATTCACGTCATAGTTTGCGGTTGGGTAACGATACTGCCATATCGTCAGAAATTAAAATAAAACCAGGAAACTGAGCATGTTTTGAGGGTAGTAAATAACTTTAACACTCTAACACCTAACAAATCTTCATGAAAAAAACCGCGGTAAGTATCTGAGATGAGTCACAACTTCTTTATGTATTTTACCAAGGATGAATCGGTACTTTAAAATAAGATTCTTCAGTTCATAGGCATAAAACCCTTTTTAGGTATTCGCTTGTAAGCTGTTCTATGAACTATCAATTTCAAAAGATTTTGAACTACAAATTCATTCAACGCCTTTAAATTTAGAATGTATCTTTTACCACGTAAGATTTTGAGGTTAGACACATCTTAACTATAATCGAACATGCAGTGACTCACTCCCACATTATCTCACCCAAAAAAGAAATGTCGATTGTCAAAGACATTTGTCGCTTTTTCTTTGTTGTGAACGTGTAAGGCGGTACACTGTGTTAGTGTACGATTTTAAAAATGGTATTATGTAATAATAATTTTTTGGAGCTAGTTCCTTAATTTGTTCAATTCATTAAAATATTTTATTGAATGTACGTACATTTGTACACCTAGTGAAAGTCAAAAAATAGTCTTCACTTATTATAACTCCCGAAATTCTAGATCATGTTATAGATCGTGACGGATTCCTTGTCAGTGATATGTAACCAATAAACTTCAAAATGTTGAAGACAACTGGCATATAGGTACCTTAATGTCTAGCGTCGTCGATGAACCTGGTCCTTGTTGTGGCTGATGCTGGAAACTTGTTGTCACGTCGCATCTTCCTCGCGGCTGATCGCCAATACTCAAGTGTGTCACGCCCCCCCCCCCTGCTGGCCGAGCCGTAACGAGAGGGGGCCAGCTAGTTTCTCGAGAAACGAGATTGCGCTGTCCCAGCGGTGGGTGTCGATAGCAAAGTCGCCCGCCGCGCCCTGCTGGTTTCTTTATTTACAACACCTGACGATCAGTAACCATTGAAACTAGTATAATGCCCGAAACTATTTCTCCGAAAAAACATCTGGTCCCGTTCGTGAACTTTAATTACTTGTCATTTGTCGAAACAAAATGTCATTTGTCAATACTTAAGCTTCTTCTCAGTTCAGGACGCGTTGTGGTTTAAGATTTTTATTAGTTTCAGAAAGAATTTAACAATTCACTTCAATGAAACTTTCAGACTAATGGTACATTATACATAATATTGTTGAGCTAACAGTTAAATTATCATCCCATTACACAATCTGAACATTAATTTTCGAAAGTAAGTAAAATTATTTTCCACCACAAAATCTAAACATTATTGTTGTAGGTACATAGTTAGAAAAGTTCGACGCGTTGGTACCCTCGTGGGATTAGTTTTTAAGTCGTGAAATAGTTATCACTGATAAAAGGCTATAACATTTAACTGGCTATTCATAAGCCAGGCAAGTATATCAAATAAACTATTTGATTCTTTGCAATGAAGGTCGGCTAGAATTTTATAACTGTCGGGACTAACCATTAATATAGTTCTTGTGACTGAGCGCCGATAGCAATTCGGGATCAAAGTCCGGGAGGTCATGCGGAGCCACTTGTAGTGAAGCCGAGAACAGCGCCACACCGACATCGTCCCCCGTTGGTATCCGCAAAGTCCTTTGAGGTTTTTTTAAAATCCTTCGTGTTGACCCGCAGTCAACCTCCAGGAGCATTGACGCATCATGCTATGCTTTCGTGGTATCCTCAACGTGATACCCTCCAAGCTAGCTTAGAGATGCCTGGACTATTTCGCGCATCATGCTATACTTTCGTGATAACCTCAATGTGATACCCTCCAAGTTAGCTTAGAGATGCCTTAGGATTTCAATTTTTGGACACACTTTCGTCAGCATTGATATTTGAGTTGATGAAGCTTGACGCGGAGGTAGGCTGGGGACCGCGTGTCCATCAGGGTGGTCAGTTTTAAAAAACAAAATAAATAAAAGTGCGAAATTGCCAGTAAAATGAAAGTATACCTAATTGTGTTTATTATATGAAGAATAAAATGTATGAAATATAATTACTATTATTAAGAAAATTTGGTGGTAAGGGTCATTGGTCAAGAAAGCATTAAATACCATCCTCAGGAAATATTTACGAATGTCGAATACTAACAGAAATATGCAAAAGCGCAAATACAACATTGTCGAGTATTCAACTCATCGACAGCAACCATAAGGTGGTTCACCAGTTTCAGAGCGAAACGTATATAGAAAAAAGTTTTGAAATATTTATGTGGTACTGTGAATGTCATGAATAAAGCAGTTATTTTTTTTATCACATTGCAACGTTAGCATACTCTAAAATAACGCAGGCCCCGGATCATTCCCAATGAATTTTCCATGAGCCCAATTTAAAGCAACAAGTGCAATAAATAAAGGGGGACATTCTAGAAAATAAAATACACCCCCATTTAATATTTACGCTCCATTCCGGATACACGCAGTAGGTTAGTACAGGTTTTTAAAAGACTTTCGAGTCCACTCGCTTCGAATAAAATTAACGTATTTCGCCTGTCATCTACAGCCATACACATTGTGCACTTAGCTATCGGTGGTTGGCGTTGGTTAAAGGCGCATAGAAAAATCAGTAGGGTTTGTTCAGGTTTTTATACAAATTTCGAGTCGACTCGCTTTGCACAAACGAATCAAATTCCTCCATACATTTACAACCAGCCCCATCTACGGACATCTCGGCCGCATATCAGCTGCTGTCCAATATCCAGCAGACAATAATAAACTGCTCTAAATCGGTACATGCTAGCCCTATTGTCCGCTCAACAGATAGGTTCACAATGTCATTTCTATTTTAAATTTGAATATTTTTAAATTTAATTGATGAGCCATTTTGAATGGAATTATACCTGGTGAACGAACTACCAACTTGGTGATTAATAAGGTTAAATATCATCATGAGATTGGAACCAATGTTCCGCTACACGTTGTGTGTGTTTGCATATTCATGTCAGAGCTATTTAAAATGAAATAGGCGCATGACAACTTCTATCCTTAGATGACGCTGACTATTAATGAATGAATTAATGAATTCGGTTCGTTTTTGCGAAGCGAGTTGACTCTAAATTTGTACAAAAACCTGTACTAACCCTACTGTTCCGTTTATTCGAAGCGAGTGGACTCGGAAGTTGTTCAAATACCTGTACTAGCGCTATAACGTCGCGTCGCCCGGTTATTCGAAAGCTCCGGGATTAACTTTACAATATTGGGGCAAAACTCCTGGTTAATTTACAAATCTCTTAAATGATTATATTATACGGCAGAATCTTGTACTAATTCGGTTGGTAATTCGGTTATTATAATAAATTGAGAAAATAACCTTACTACGAAGAAGATTATTACTATACTTTTTATTACAAA